>CM055116.1:422501805-423840019 GCA_029206835.1 Rana muscosa
TGGGCTGTATTTTAATTCAGACACGCTGATCGAGCTGGTGCCGGTCTGGGCACACTAACATATAAGCACATGGATTGTCTGATGAGTTTTTAATGGGATAATGTTATTAAAACTGTGTTGCACGATCACTCTTATTTCCCTTTTTTTGTGATTGGTGTTCATTCATTGAGGGGAAAATACTCCTACTGGAGGAAGAAACACTGATTGCTTTAAGAGGGAGTGAAATTTTGGTCGGGTCTTTTTGGGTAAATACCAAGGCGTGATTGGTCCAGGGGGCCTTAGGGCTCTGGTGGGTGCATTTATAGCATCACTGTCGGTGGAGCACATTTTTGTGTTATGTTTTTAGGATCACCTATATAAAAGCACCGTGGATGGGATTAAGTTTATCAGGTGCAAAAATATTGGACTTTGTTGTTGAATATTACAACGGACTCCCCCCTTTTTTTCCACATATTTTCACAAGTGTTTATGTTAATCTAATTATTTTTATGTCACACGTCTTTGATTTGTATGTTAAAATATAGTGACATATAGTTTCTTTTTGGGGAAATTAATCAATGAATTTATACAATGGGCAAGATACACGTTTTTTGAAACACGGGTCACCAATCTGTATTTGAGGAGATTAGCACCTACTTTATTTTTTAAGCTTTTGAACATTAGTGTGTTTCACACTTAAAAGGGCAGCTTTCATTTTTTCTTTTCACAGTATATACTGTATATGTTTTAGGTTGGCGCCATTTATACTTTTGCACAGTTTAATTAGAGCAGAGGAAAGCCTCACAAACACCAGAAAAATATGAAAACTTTATGTAGACTGATCTGAGGACCTGAGTGCTTCAAGGCAGTCATACAAACTACCGTGCCGCAGTCCCTTTCTACTATGTAGATTTTTGTTCTTTGCTTGATAGAAATTTACATAACTGATAATTTATATTTCAAAGTTTGGAACTTATTAAAGTTTATTAGTTACATTCTGTAAATACACATGTAATACAAGGTGAAGTGATCCGCTCTATATTTACATATTTATGAGCAACATGATCTGAGTATGACTTTGAATCCTTAGTTGTCAAACCATAAAGAAAGGCAGAAGCCAGCAGATGAAAGGAACACATCCTTTGAAGGTAAACTAGCTTGTCATGAAAGTTCACAGAGGAGCACTGAAGTTTGTTTGTTCTCTGTTTAATGTAAACATGTTAATGACAAATATAAATAAATGAACATAGCCCTATAGTAAGCTAATCTAACAAAAAGTAAAAAGACTTTCTCTTAATGCCATTTTAACTGCTTAGCATTATGCGCCGTTGTCACCTAGGTGTCTGCAATAAGCAGCACAGTATATACTCAAGTAATTGGCCCCAATCTATCCCACACTTTTATCTAAATAACGTGCATATTATCACCTGTTAGAATGATGTTACTGAGCAAATGAGTTAACCTCCCTTGACTTATTCAACTTTATAAATAGGACATGTCCCTCATCTAGCTCCCTCCCCAGTCCAGACGATTTATCTCTTGTTAACTCTTTGGCGTCGGCACCTTCCAGCCCTTTAAAGGTTTTCAGATGATGGGGCAGGGGTTATGATCATGTGATCGCAGTGATTGGCTGTCATGGCAGTCACATGATCAGAAAGCTCCCGATTGCAAGCAGCAATCGGGAACTTTCCATTAGCTGCCAGCAACTGGGTGCCCGCTATTATAATATATATATATATATATATATATATATATATATATATATAATATTAGAAATATTTTTTTTTTTAAACAAACCTTTACAATCACTTTAAAAAAAAAATAACAAACATGTCATACTTATCTGCTCTGTGCAGAGGATTTGCACAGAATAGCCTGACCCTCCTCTTCTTGGGTGCCCTGCAGGCGTTCCTGGCCCCTCCCTCCTGCCAAGTACTCCCAGAGAAAGCAGCTTGCTATGGGGGCACTCACTCAAGCAGGCTCAACCCCAAGCCGTTGCTCTGCGTGTCCATTCAAACATAGAGCTGTGGCTCAGTCCTACCCCCTCTCTCTCCTCATTGGCTCTCTGGCTGTGATTTATAGCAGCGGGAGCCAATGGCCCCTGCTGCTGTCTCAGCCAATGAGGAGGGAGAGTCTCTGGAGAGCCGAAGCACTTGTGCACATTGCGGGATCTAGAGGGGGCTCAGGTAAGTATTAGGGGGGCTGCTGCACGGAGAAGGTTTTTTACCTTCATGCATAGAATGCATGAAGGTAAAAAACCTGGAGCCTTTAGAACTACTTTAAATACAATATATTCATACAGAGCACAGGCCTATGTTTTAAAACTATACACACTTTAATAACAATTAGTGTATATTGTGTTATGTGTTTTTTCATTTGCTGGTAATACAAATATATTACTATGAAGTACTGAAAATATAAACAGTTTAAAGTTAATAGTCGCAAGACAGAGAACTAATTATAATGCAAGGTGGTGTGTTTTTCTTGCATCTCATTACCTTTAAACATTCCCTTATCATTACCTGTACATCAAGTGCCAAAGAACCTTTTCTCTGTCACAAGTCACTTTTTATTACTGTATTCCTACTTTCCAATTAGTGAATGTGTTGTTCCTAAATTCCTGTATTCTGTGTTATTTCATTGTTCAGTAGTAATTGTAATCCCTTATATCCTAAAAGATGTAGCTTAGGCACAGCTGCACTTATTGCAGTACAAAAATGTTCAAGCCTTTAGTTGCATAAGCAATCTCTTTAATAGATGTGCCAGTTGTCAAGTTGTTTTTTATACACTTTAATATAAACACTCCTTTATCTAGCCCAGGGAATGGAGATCACAACCTTCATGCTAAAGGTGAATCATTACCGTTACCATCTCTTACATATGTGATTATCTTATCTGTGACAGCTCACACTGATACAGAGACTGCAGGGAAATTAATATCAACACCAAATCACAGCCGAGAGCAGAGGTTTTCAAAACATTGTGTCTAATGGCAAATTCTCCTCATATTTATTCAGATGAAAACATCAGTCTGCATGAAGTGTGGTATTTAGTTGCTATGCACGTTGTGTCTGCAGGGTATGTTTGGCTTTTAAAAATTATGTTAGGATAGATAGGATAGACATAAGTAAACTGCCATGTCTGCGGCTTGTTTTTAAAGTGGCTGTAAACTCCTGCAAGACAAAGGCATAATGAGCTAGTGTGCACCGCATACTAGCTCATTATGAAATACTTACCTTAGATCAAAGCTGTTGCAGTGGTCCCCGCACACCGCTGTGACCGGCAACATGTCTCCTGGAGTTACTTCCAGGTTCGCGGGCTCCGACGCTGTGATTGACACGATGACGTCACTCCTACGCATGAGCACGGGAGCCCCCAGCCACGGCATGGCTACTGAAGAAACGGCTCAAGTGGGCTGTTTCTTCAGTGCGGATACAGTGAATATCTCCTAAACTGTGCAAGTTTAGGAGATATTCACGGTACCTACAGGTAAGACTTATTATAGGCTTACCTGTAGGTAAAAGTGGCGTAAAAAGAGTTACAGAGGAGGTCTAGTGCTAGAATTGTTGCACGCGCTCGAACGCACGCGGCGATACCTGACATATGTTGTTTGAACAGCGTTTACATATGTGGGCTGAACTTACATGTGCGTTCGCTTCTGAGCACGAGCTATTGGGGACAGGGGCGTTTAAAAAAAAAAATTTTTTTTTTTTTTCATTTTACTTAATTTTTTTTATTTTTACACTTTTTTTTGTAAAAAAAAATTTTGATCACTTTTATTCCTATTACAAGGAATGTAAACATCCCTTGTAATAGGAATGGTGTGTGACAGGTCCTCTTAATGGAGAGATGCGGGGTCAATAACCCCACATCTCTCCTCCAGGCTGGAAAGCATGAGATCGGGAAAAATAAATCACCGATCTCATGCTTTCAGCCGCAATCGCGGCTTTGTTTACCTTTGGGAACCCGGGCGTGACGTCATCACATCACGCCCGGGCCTCCGACGGTCATAGAGATGACTGGTGACCATCTGGTCACCAGTCATCTCTATGCTTGTTATGTGACCACCGGTGCCGGACAATTCTTTTTCTGGGGCCCCCGATGGCACGGGAGAGCCTGGAGAAGCACCGGATGGCGGCGGGAGGGGTTGGATGTCCCCTCCCGCCGTCTATAAGAACGATCAAGCGGCGGAACCACCGCTATGATCGTTCTTATGGTGCGCAGAATTGCCGGCAGAAGAGAAGGATATCTGAATGATGCCTCTAGCTGTAGGCATCATTCAGATACCCCCCCCCCCCACAAACCCAGGACATCATATGACATCCACCCGGAGGGAGAGAGGGTTCCTGCCGGCGTCATTTTACAATGACCCGGTATGGAAGTGGTTAATGAGTTCCTGAATAACTGTGCAAAAAGAGGAGTTTTAGAAAACCTGGCCTGCATGCTAGTTTCAGGTCAGTGACTTACTAAGAAAGGGAACAAGCATAAGTATTACCGGCTTGGAACTGGTGTGTTGGTGAACTCAGCCAGGACAACTTCCTTATTTATACCATAACAAATTCCCCTTTACGTGGGACTGCCTTTCCAGCATGTTTTACATACACATCACAGTTGAATTCACTCTGGAAGTGTTGATTTAATATAATTTAAAATCTAATAATTTAAAATCAATGCATTAAAGCTCCATCCATGATTTGTTTAGTCAACTATTATTTTAATTCAAATTGTTGACAAATAGAAACAAATATCAGCACTGTCAAACCAAAAAAAGGGGCAGTTGGGAAGTAATAGATCCTTATACAAATAGACATGAATCATTTGCAATAATCAGTTTGAATTGCGTTGAAGGAAGAGAGAACACTGTAGGTGTTGCAACAATTACAGTACTGGTATACACAAGTTATAGACATTAGGACAGAAATAGTAAAACCTTTTCTTTATCACCCTTTGACAGACACAGGGATTGTACATAATCCTAGACAATTGGGTTATAATGCCACATTCAGGAGATTGGTACACAGATTCAAGGTATTTACTTTCTATTGTTGGTATGAATACCGCCACCCGATCCCAAATCTGGAACTCTCTAAGCTTGGTGGACTGGTTGTACACCCTTCGTTGTGCTACCTGTACTTTTTTCATGTGCTCCCTTACCAGGGACATCACCTTAGTCATCCTTTTTTCTCATCTAGTTATATGCTCTATCACCGCTTTATGGGGAGATAATTCACTTTCCCATGTTTCTCTCACCCAATCAAGCTGTCTGCGTGATCTTCACCTGTACACTATCTCAAAACAGGCAAAACTCGTGGATGCCTAAGGTACTTCTCTAATGGCACACATTAGTGCTGGGAGCAGTTCCAATCTTTACTCAATCTTTGCACAACCTTTTTAGGCACAGATTTTATTAAACTGCTTAACCAGCCTGACCATCTGTGGGTGGTAGACAGAGATATATACCGGTAACTGTTTGATATGAAATAACTTTCACAGATATACAGGTATCATTACCCTAGACATGAATGGAGTGTCCTGGACTGTCAAAATTTATTTTGGGAACCTGGTCCTAGAGAACATGTTAAACAATCGCCTGACAATTGCTCTTGAGGAGGTCTTCCTCGGAGGGACTGCCTCTGGATACCTGGTTGGATAATTGAGAGCCATGAGGATGTATTGGTGACCATGAGCTGATTTTACTAACGGGTCCACCAAGTCCATCGCAGTATGCTCAAATGATGTCTCAATAATGAGCAGAGGCACCAAAGGGTTAAAATGTGATATTGGTGAAGTTGACTGTTAGGTGGAACATGAACTTTAATATATAGAAAAAGGAGAGCTGTGGGACTTTGAGTGAGGCTACCACCATGTCAGATATTCAACAGAAACATAAAATTTACAGTACATAATTTATTGTTACATTGTAAAAAATATTGTATCAAATAGATAGGTAGTCGCATGACTTACACTAAATATGCTGCTATATAGCATGCAATACAAAAAGGAATTCAACATAATAACTGTACATAATAAGGTAAATGGGTTGAAAAACATTGTAGGAACAGATAACTTGGGGCGTCTAGGGGCACTCAACGCGTTTCCTGGCATTACAGCCATTCATCAGGAGTGTTGTAACATATTATACTGGAAAGGAAAGGAACAAGGATTAATAATGATACTCTTAGAATAAGGGAGGACAGAGAGAATGTATCCCAACAAAGTTGGGACAATCTGGGATACTCACTGCACAGCCCCAAGGCCAGGCCCGGTGTCCACCAGGGAAGATGGGGGTGAAAGGCATGATGTCTCCCCCGGGGTTGAGACGGGGGAACCCTCCAAGGACGATGAACAGCGCCCAGAGCATGACACGGTGGTCACAGCCTGATCCAATAGGCTATGTGTGCACAAAAAGTGCATAGTGTTCCTGGAAAAAATGTGTATGAAAAAAGGGGAAGATTAATTGAATGTGTAAAAGTGTAAAGTGTGTGAAATCATGGCAGGTATCTATGTGTTCCCACAAGGGGACTACATGAGGGGGTGTATGTAAAATAAAACCAATTAAAGGGTAAAAAGGAAACATACCAAAAAAGGATTGCTGAGCTCCCAACGAAAGTAACCTGTGTGTGGATTCAGTGTGTGCTGTCCTTGTGATTGAATCAAGCAAATGAACCATCGGCTGCTTCAAGGCTGCTATATACTCCCATTCCAAGGGAGGGGCCCCGTCAACATCATGCTTGATTGGCCATACTGCACAAGAGAGGTGGGGAGGGAATTCCCAGCTGCGTGTGGAGGAGCCATCAGCAGTGGGTCCCCACCCACCTAGTGCATGGCTAAGGATGGAAAAAAAGACGTTTAAACAACGTCATTGACACCGCTAGTGCGGCGTCGAAGCATGACGCAGATGAGCAGGAGGCCAAGCCCCGCCCCCACCAAAAAGTGTGGAATGGGGGGGGGGAACGGACTGCTGCACATCGCAACCCCGGAGACAGAGAAAACACCCAACCCCCCTCAAACCCAAGCTGAACCGGACAAGGGATGGGGTGCGATTTAAAAGGGTTAATGGGTAAAAGATAATACATGGGAAGATATTAACATGGGAATCTAATGGGAATAAGGAATAAATCTGATAATAGATTAATGAACATTGTTGTAGTATAGGGGCAATAAACAAGAATTTATGAAGTATGTTAGGTGTGACAGGTCACTGGGAGCGGGTGTCTTCCACCCAAATATTTGTCAAAAAAGTGAATTGGATGTGACCTGACACACACTGTAGCACAACATGGCGACCTCCATCCCTAAATTAATTTGTATAGTTTAATATAGTTATACCTGTGTCATCCAGGGGCGGATCCAGAGTCTTTTCTCGGGAGGGGCACTGCCAAAAAAATATGTTTTTTTTGTGGGAAATTTATCGGGGAAATGGCTGGTGTCGGCGCTTCAATCATCCCGGCACCATGGTTGTTATGGTGTCAGGATGATTGAAGCGCATTATTTCTATTATTAAATTATAATATAAAATTAAATAGTTCAATGCAGAATCAGTGGGAGCCCCGAGTGTGTCACTTGCCACCATCGCCTGCAATTAGTGGGAGCCCTGAGCGTGTCACTTGCCACACGTTGGCCACACGTTGCGGATTGACACTTGCCACGTCACCTGCCACATCTTGTGGATTGTCACTTGCCACACCTCGTGGATTGTCACTTGCCACATCACCTGCCACACCTTGCGGATTGTTACTAGCCACACCTTGCGGATTGTCACTTGCCACGTCACCTGCCACACCTTGCTGATTGTCACTTGCCTGCCACCAGATGCAGATTTTCATTTTCCACGTCACCTGACACAATTTGCGGATTGTCACTTGCCACGTCGCCTGCCACACCTTGCGGATTGTCACTAACTTGCTTGCTAAGGTGTAGTTTAGGTTGTCTCTTGCTGTGTCCCAGACTCCCAGAGTCAGGCAACAGAGAGATAATGTAATCTCTCTGCTGCCTGCACAGTGAGGGTGGAAGTCACTGCAGGAATGCAGGGCAGGCACGGGCGGTGAGAGATAATCTCATCTCTCTGATCCCCCGCTTCTGGCTAGCTGATTGGCCAGCTGCCACACTGAACCTGCTCTCTCACTCTCACCTGCGCTGCCAACACACTGAGCAGCACGGTCTGCCCACGAACCACGCCGCCCGCCCACAAACCATGCCGCAAACGGAGCCGCCCGCTTTCTTACCCGTCTGTGGAGCCGCACGCTATCGCACCTGCCCGCAGAGCGGCCCGACGTGACTCACTGACGTCACTCATTGCTAGACGCCAAGCGTGCAGGGAAGAGGCTCCTACCCACCTCCTCC
Source organism: Rana muscosa (assembly GCA_029206835.1). Classification (NCBI taxonomy): domain Eukaryota; kingdom Metazoa; phylum Chordata; class Amphibia; order Anura; family Ranidae; genus Rana; species Rana muscosa. The sequence goes on from CM055116.1 coordinate 422,510,128, forward strand.
TCCGCTCCTGGTATCATGTCAGTGCGCCGCGTAACTACATTAGAAGAGTCTCTCTCTCGGCGCGGCTGATCGGCTGATGTGAGAAACTGAGATAGAGACTCAGAGAGGCAGCGGCAGCCGCAGAACAAGTACTGTATATACTCGAGTATAAGCCAACCCGAATATAAGCCGAGGCACCTAATTTTACCCCAAAAAAACTGGGAAAACTTATTGACTCGAGTTTAAGCCTAGGGTGTCCATCTGCATGCCTCACTGTGCCCATGCCTCACTGTGCCCATGACTAGACTGATGTTTAACATGGGAGTCTATGGAAGGAGTGCCCGGCTTTGAAAAATCTTCTCCCCGGCCGTAGGTCTCCCAGACACCAAACTTTGCACACTTGTAGAGAAGACATTGGGCTACATGTGTGCCAAGTTTGAGGTCCAGGGAACCTACGACCGGCCGGTAGCGAGTCCGCAAAATCACCAGAGAAATTACTGTTTAACATTGGAGTCTATGGAAGGGGTGCCCGGCTTTAAAAAATCAGTGCTCCCCGGCCGTAGGTCCCCCAGACACCAAAGTTTGTACACTAATAAAGGAGACATGGGGCTACATGTGTGCCAAGTTTGAGGTCCAGGGGAACTACGACCGGCCGGTAACGGGTCCCCAAATTCTGGGAGATCAGGCGGAAAAAAAAAAAAACAGAGCAAGCAAGTGAGTGTGATAGATGGTCTCGGGGGGGCAATTGCCCTGTTGCCCCCCCCTGGATCCGCCCCTGGTGTCATCACTCCTGGCAAGTAGAACTGTTGTGCAATCCATACCTCTGTCTTTTCAGTCCCCAGGTGTATTACCAATGCGTCATTGTGAATCAGGTTAAGTATCGTGTGCCTGAAAGGCTGGTGAACCAGTAACTGGTCGACCAACTCTCCCCCGCCTTAGTATCTCGGTATAGCAGCTCACCAGCGAACAACGAACATTATGCGGTGTTCGCGGCAAATTTGAAAGCTGCGGAACCCCGTTAAAGTCTATAGGACACTAACATGAAAAACCAAAAGTGATAATTTTAAAGGCTTATATGCATGGTATTGTCATAAAAAGTGTTTGGGTACCCGAGTCCTGCCCCAGGGGACTGACATTTTTTTTAACAAGGGGACCCCCAGATCCCGGCCTCCCCCCTATGTGAATTGGTAACGGGTACATTGTACCCCTACCATTTCACAAAAAATGTGTAAAAAATAGTAAAAAAAACTAGAGACATTTTCTATTAAAAAAATAAAAATAAATGTCCCGCGATGTAGATCCATCTCACGCCACCTGACGGACCGAAAAAAGAAAAAAAAAAGCCAGGAGCCTCCCATGGAGGTGAAGCTGTTGCTGCTTTATTTTTATTTTTTTTGGTTCGTTGGGCGACGTGAGATGGATCTCTATCGCGGGACATTTTTTTTGTCCCAAAGTATCTCCTGTCTTTTTTACAATTTTTGACACTTTTTTTGTGAATTGGTAGGGGTACAATGTACCGTTACCAATTCACATAGGGGGGAGGTCGGGATCTGGGGGTCCCCTTGTTAAAAGGGGGCTTCCAGATTCTGATAAGCCCCCTGCCCGCAGACCCCCAACACCCCTGGGCAAGGGTTGTGGGGATGAGGCCCTTGTCCCCATCAACATGGGGACAAGGTGCTTTGGGGGGCAACTCCTAAGCACCCTCCCCATGTTGAGGGCATGTGGGAGGCCCTTGTGCTTTGGGGGGCAAGGTGCTTTGGGGGGCAACTCCTGAGCACCCTCAGGAGGGAGGGCGCTCTCTCGTCCTCCCCTCTTTTCCTGCTGCCTGCCAGGTTGCGTGCTCGGATAAGGGTCTGGTATGGATTTTGGGAGGCCCTACACCATTTTTTTTATTTTGGCGCAGGGTTCCCCTTAAAATTCACACCAGACCTAAAGGGTCTGGATTTTGGGAGGGACCCTTGTGCCATTTTTTTTTAAATTTGGCACAGGGTTCCCCTTAATTCATACCAGACCTGAAGGGCCTGGTATGGATTTTTGGGGGACCCCCACACAATTTTGGTTTGGGGTTCCCCTTAATATTCATACCAGACCCAAAGGGCCTGGTAATGGACTGGGGGGGGAACCCATGCCGGCTTTTTCAATGAGTTTTATCTATATTGCCGAGACCCGACAATTCATTACAGCCGCGATCAGTTTTAAATGACTTTTTCCCTTTATAAATGTCATTTTTCTGTGGTATTGTTCTAAACACAGGAAAACTTTGCCACTTTACAGGCATACTATAGACACCCCCCAGGCATGATATTTAAAGGAAAATTACATTTTTATTGTTTCACTTTAAGCATTATTAAAATCATTGCTCCCAAAAACACGTCCGTTTTTAAAGCTTTTTTTTGCATTGAAACATGTCCCCTGGGCAGGACCCGGGTCCCCAAACACTTTTTATGACAATAACTTGCATATAAGCCTTTAAAATTAGCACTTTTGATGTTTCATGTTCGTGTCCCAAGGACTTGGGCAGGACCAAATGCACCTTCTGACATTTCCAGGTCAGGGTGGGCAGGATTAGTGGAACCTTACCCCTCATCCTCCTTGGACATAACCTGCAACAAGGAGGTTTCCTTTATGTTAATGGGAGGACGGTCACACTCTCCTGGCAGTCCCTTCCTACAATAACATCATGTATGAGGTTCGGTACCACTCTGACCTCCTGGGTAACTGTGCTATACACTGTGGTTTTTGTCACTAGCACAAATGGGCACTCCTTGGTATCACCGTGTATGTGTACCACCCTCAGGGTTCTTGTTACAGGGCCCAACTCTGCAGCTAACCCAGTATGAACAAGTGCTACCATGGTCCAAGAATCCAACAGCGCTTGGAAGTGGAGTTGGTTCACCCAGAGGTCACTTTCAAACTGCTCCTCGGTCAGATCCAGGTTGGCAGCACAGACCCTCGGGGCAAAGAAGGATATCCTCCATACAGCTCTATACTCCATGGGCTTCTCATGCAGGAGCACAGCATGTTCCCACTTCTTCATGCTGGAGCAGATCGTTGAAATACTGGGGTCTCCACTGGGGTATCTATTTGGTTACCAATTACAATAGATAATGCATTTGGGAATGTGGTGATTGGCCAACATGATACCTCCAGCAGGTCATAGAAGGCCTTCTGCAGTTCCTCTGATAGGAATAGGGCGATCGGCTAGTTGTCACCTACCTGGTCAGAGGCCAAAGTGCTGAGAGTGCTACCCTTGTGCCTGAGTGCAGGGCACCCCTGAAGGTGGTGTCAGGGAGTGCTATGCCCAAAGAAGCAAGGGGTGCTAGCTGTGCTGGGCTGAAATGATGAGGAGATGTCCGCTGGATGAGCAGGATGCACTGCTGGGTGAGAGTCCCTCAGATGAGACTTGGCAGAAGGGAGAGCCAGGAACAGTGTCAGGAGCCAGGCCAGTATTCATACACAAAATATCAGCCAGGGGTAAGGCAGCAAGCAGAGTCAGGAGTCAGCCTGGGTACACTGGGAATAGGGCAGCAGCGAATTCAGAACAGCAAGCCAAAGGTCATACATGGATCAGCAGGCAGAAGCGGAGTCAATGGAGCAACCCATGGATCGAAGGTAGGAATGGAGACAAGACAGGTCAAAGGCAAGCCTGGTTGGTAACAGGAAATCCAATAATAGCAGGAACAGGAACACATGGGGAAGCTGAAGATTATCCAGCAACTTGTGGATAAAACTGCTGGCTTTAAATAGGGCACTGGGCACCAAGGATCTGTCATGCATGGCATTTGCCATGGCGCACATGCGTGCACGATTGCGTATCAATATTCGCATTCGCACTCGTGCTGGCAAACACCTGAGTGTCCGTAACTGCAAACTTGCTGATTGTTATTAGCAGATGTGCCCATTCTTCTGCGAACCATTTTCTGACACTAGTCCACTGGTCCTGAAGCCACCCCTCTCTCTCAGCTGTGCATTCATACGTTGTCAGGAACACTTCCACATAATTTTAGGGATTGAGCTATTGCAGGAAACGGCTAGCTCTCATTGTCACAGGGTTGTTAGGGGCAACAAGCCCTTTGAGACAATTTGCTATTCCATCTGGGTCTGTGCAGACTTCTTTTGCTCCTCCAGCTGCACTGCCAAGGTCTGTTCTTATTGGCTTGAGCCTCTGCATAGCAGGGGTTTGCTTCTGCGATGGCTGTCTGTATGGCTTGGGTGTTCTGTACCAGAGCTTTTATAAGTTCCTTTATGCTGTGCTCAACAGTTTTCAACATCTGTGTGGCTCTGACACAGGACTTGCAAAAATGGGCATTGGCCCGTTAAGTGTCAATTTCCGATCCAACGGCTTACACGGCTAGCTTTGCCTGCATCCAAGCACCAAATGTCACCTGTAGAACCTGAGATCATCAGCCAAACATGTTGGCAAAAGCAAATAGTCTTTTTTTTTTATTCCCAATAGGGAAATAGAAAAAAACTGCTTGTCTTTTGCGAACAGAAAACACAAATTGAATACTCTGGATTTAATTGCAAAACAAGATAATGGCACACTGCCACCATACCATTCAGGTGTCTTAAGGAGGTGGGTTTCACAGCTCAGCAACTGTGGCTCCTAATGTCAGTTCACCCTCCTCCCAGAGATGTAACAGGAAGTGAGAATAATCCCTAAGAAGAAAACAGATGTCACCAAAACAGGTGTACCCATTGGGAGATTTCTCCTCTATTCCTCTTTCAGTAATAGGTAAATATTGTTAATTTTTCATCCCTTTCTGTCCCAGTTACAATGGTCACCAGAACAAATAGAGAGGATGAATCTACATGGTGGAGAAAAGCAAACGTGGCAGGGGTTCTAATCCTTTCACACTCTTCCTAAACTGTAAATAAAAATGGGCTATTAATACACTTTAAAGGAGATCAAAAATTGCAGCATATAGTTTCCCTTAAAGTGAATAACACCATCATTGTAATAGCAGTACAAACAATAGTTATTTTTGATAATCCAATATAAGCTTCATTGAAAAAACAAACAAAAAAACCCCCACATACAACATGTTGTGAGCACTGCCTAACTGCTAGCCATCTCTTTCTATGACCACCTAGATTCCTTCTTGACCCTGGGATGCTTCATTGGTTTGTTTTCAATTTCTAAGGACTGAATATCCCATATTACATTATTGCCTGAAAGCAGTGATGATGTCACATGTGAAGTTCTTCCCTGTGCTGACTGAGGGGTTAATTTACTAAAGGTAAATAGACTGTGCACTTTGTAAAGTGCAGTTGCACTCTTCAAATGCAGTTGCTCCAGAGATTATTAAACGGGAGTTCCAGCCTTTTTTTATGTTTATTAAAAGTCAGCAGCTACAAAAAGTGTAGCTGCTGGCTTTTAATAAACATACACTTACCTGTTCCACTGTCCAGCGACGCGCCGCCTGGAGCTCCGCTCCTCTCCCCCCTTCTCAGCCGGCGCCTCCATTCATTGTGTGGGCACCCCGGCCGTGACAGCTTTCGGCTTCACGGCCGGGCACTCACTGCGCATGCGCGAACGGCGCAGCGCTCTCTGAATGGACAGGCAATCGCCTTGGACCTGTCACGTCCCAGGAGATCGCCTACAGGGAGGGGCCGCCACAAGGCGATATGACGTATCGCCTAGGCGAGCCCAGGGCGGAAGGAGGAAGTGGGACAGGAAGTCCCACTCCTACTGAAGCCCCCACTCCCCCCCCCAAAAAATTACATGCCAAATTTGGCATGTAAGGGGGCGAGGAGTGGATAAAGCGGAAGTTCCAAATTTGGGTGGAACTCCGCTTTAAATGAGCAGAAGCTCTGCTGACTTCTATCATCCAATCATGTGCAAGCAAAAAGGCTTTTTTTTATAATTTTTCTTACATGTGATTGGGTATTCTTTGCAAAGTGAAACTGTACCTCATTTACTAAGCCCTGGAGCAACTGCACTTGCAGAATCTACTTGCCTTTAGTAAATCAACCCCTGTGTCTCCTGAAACTCCCCTTCTGCAGCCCTGTGACACACAGAAGTACATATTTACGGGGAATAGTGCAAATGTGCTACTGAAGTAAAGGAAATAAATGTGTAGTTCTTCACAAAGTACGTTTACAAACTTTATGATACGTTCACAAACTTTATGATCATGCTGATTAACAAATAGACTAGAACTAAGGAAAAATCGATGTGGAAATTCCTCATATTAGGATAGTGGTGGAGCTGTGCAAAACATTCCTTTATAAACTATGACATATGACTATTTTGTGAACTACTTTAAAGAAGATTTGATTTCAGATAATTGGTCATTTCAGTGGCATGGTTCAACAACCTTCAGAACAATTGCTGGTTTACAAGGGAAATGTAGAAGAATTAGAGCAAAGGAGGTCTAGAGTTATGACAGCACACTATATTTTTGCAACAACAATGGGCTATTTCAGGTTTAGAAGCACCGGCATTACTTTTTTTCTGTTGTTTGCTTTGAATTGTTGCATTAAGCTTGATTTGCTGGCATACATGTATATAATTCATATTTGCCACACATACAGATTATCATTTGAAAAGTTGTAATGTTCATCTCACAAGTCAGAAAGGCAAATACAGAATTCAGAATGATACAACAGTTTTATATGTATGTGTATGGTATTTTCATAACAATTAATTAACTAATACGTACATGTTTAAAATACCTGTAGCTTTTTTGGTATATATATATATATATATTTATATATAAATATGTACAGTATATACTGTATATTTAGTTAGATTGAAATACTGTATATTTAAACCATTGAATGTGTTTCAGCATCAAACGATTCCCTTCCCTGTTGGTGTTACTGGAAATATTTTTCCAGTTCAAAGGTCTGTCTATTGTCTTTCCTTATTAAGACTTATTTGAATCCTCCAATCAGGCTGCTCCCAGTATACAGCACATTTTCTAGGTATAGTGACCAATTGGGGTCCAGAAAGTAGAGGGGGGGGGATATAATGAATTGTTACCAAGCTGTGCTTTCTCTTTGTACATTGTGTAGTAAATACTGTTTAGTGTGTAATTTGTATATATTATGTACCCTATCAATAAATGTATATTGCAGAACTACCTCTTTTGTTCAAAAATCATCCTCAGATCTATCTGTGTACATGTAAATACTACTATAGTGATTGGAGTGTATTCACATATACACTTAACCTAGTTAACACTCTCATCCACCAAATGTCCAATGGGTTAAGAGTTGCATAACATAGCAAGAAGTACATCTGGGGTTTTATACGGAACATCAATATTTTATAGGTATTTTCTTTGCATACCACACAGAGGCTATTTTCTTATCTATAAATGATAATCTTCAGTCATTAAAGACTCATGAAGGTCGTCATGAAGAAATATCTAAGTTGAGGAAATTAAGTGTAACTGAGGAGGGCCTTGGATATACACTGTTCAAAAAAAGGAAAGGAACACTTTGAAAACACATCAGATCTCAACGGGCAAAAATCTCATGCTGGATATCTATACTGATATGGACTGGGTAATGTGTTTGGAATGAAAGGATAGCACATCATTTGATGGAAATGAAAATTATCCACCTACAGAGGGCTGAATTCAAAGACACGCCGAAAATCAAAGTGAAAAAATTATGCAGCAAGCTGGTCCATTTTGCTGAAATTTCATTGCAACAACTCAAAATGGTCCTCAGTAGTTTGTATGGCCCCCAAGTGCTTGTATGCATGCCTGACAACATCAGGGCATGCTCCTAATGAGACGACAGATGGTGTCCTGGGGTATTTCCTCCCAGATCTGGACCAGAGCATCACTGAGCTCATGAACAGACTGAGGTGCAACCTGGCGGCACCGGATGGACCTAATGGACCTAATGTCCCAGAGGTGTTCTTTTGGATTTAGATCAGGTGAGCGTGGGCGCCATTCAATGGTATAAATTTCTTCATCCTCCAGGTACTGGCTGCATGCTCTCGCCACATGAGGCCAGGCATTGTCATGCACCAGGTGGAACCCAGGACCCACTGCACCAGCGTAGGGTCTGACAATGGGTCCATGGATTTCATCCCGATACCCAATGGCAGTCAGGATGCCATTGTGTAGCCTGTAGAGGTCTGTGCGTCCCTCCACGGATATACCTCCCCAGACCATCACTGACCCACCACCAAACCGGTCATGCTGAACGATGTTACAGGCAGCATAAAGTTCTCTGCGGCTTCTCCAGACCCTTTCACGTCTGTCACATATGCTCAGGGTGAACCTGCTCTCATCTGTGAAAAGCATGGGACCTGCCAATTCTGGTGTTCAATGGAAAATGGCAATCAAGCTCCACAGTGTCCGGCAGTGAGCACAGAGCACACTAGAGGACGTCGGGCCCTCAGGCCACCCCCATGAAGTCTGTTTCTGATTGTTTGGTCAGAGACATTCACACCAGTGGCCTGCTGGAGGTCATTTTGTAGGGCTCTGGCAGTGCTCACCCTGTTCCTCCTTGCACAAAGGAGCAGATACCGGTCCTGCTGATGGGTTAATGACTTTCTATGGCTCTGTCCAGCTCTCCTAGAGTAACTGCCTGTCTCTTGGAATCTCCTCCATGCTCTTGAGACTGTGCTGGGAGACACGGCAAACCTTCTGGCAATGACACATATTGATGTGCCATCCTGGAGGAGTTGGACTGCCTGTGCAACCTTTATAGGGTCCAAGTATGGCCTTGTGCTACCAGTAGTGACACTGACCCTAGCCAAATGCAAAACTAGTAAAAAACAGTCAGAAAAGATGAGTAGGGAAAAAAAATGTCAGACACCTCCACCTGAAAAAACATTCCTGTTTTGGAGGTCGTCTCATTGTTGCCCATCTAGTGCACCTGTTGTTAATTAACAGCAAAGTAGCTGAAACTGATTAACAACCCCCTCTGCTACTTAACTGACCAGATCAATATCCCAGGAGTTCCCAGGAGTTCTGATTCAAAAGTGTTCCTTTAATTTTTTTGAGCAGTGTATATACAGATTCAAAGCTAGTGGGGCGATCCAAGGTTAGTGAGTGTAAAAGAATAGAAAAATAATGTTTAAATTTAAGAAATGAATAAAAAAGGCAGTTTGTGGGTAGTGGGATTAACCAAATGTCTCAACTGGAACACTGTTGCTTGGGCCCAAGATAGCATATTATTTTTATATATATATATATATATATATATATATATATATATATATATATATATATATATATATATGTATATATATATAAATAATATGCTAAGATAAACTGTTAAGTAATTGGGCTATGGAGGTCCCAAAGAAATAAACCACAGCATTCAACACAAGTCTAATTTACCATGCTCTTAATGCTTTGACCAAACCAACAAACATAAAATAGATAAAAAGAACATATCCTAATAACAGGAAGATTATTAAATATGACAAAAGAAAACAATAACAGCCATATGCTACATGGATTCTGAGGTTAATAGATTAAGTGAGGATCTAGCACTATCATGAAAGAAAATAACATGGGTTGGACAAAAACAAATCTGCAATGATCTAACTATGAGAGTGCTACTTTTGGACCAGAGTGTGTGCTCTCTTGAATCACTGAAAAACAAAAAGGAAAGACAAGTACAAAACAGGCTGAGGAAGAAGCTTGAAGTTTGGAAGCATATCCTACTGCATATGTGAACATTAGCTACGTCGGGCGGCCTCCACCTCTGGGGTTGTGTATTGGTGACAGTGTTTCTTCAGTGACAACGTCTTTATTCCATCACAAGTGTGCTCTCATACCCCTGCCGATAGCCAAGGCAGGGATCCTGGTTCACACTTCATCTCAGCTTTCAGGCGACCCAGACTATTATGCCTAGCACATGCCATTTTTTATGAGTCCAATTTCATCCATTTAATAAATGCTTTCTGCATTTTTGGGTTCTTCGCTTTCCTTTTGTTTTTCGGTAAGCAGTAGGAGACTAGGGAATATTTCCTAAAACACACATTTCAAATCTGCCTAGTTAAAAGCATTGGACCTAAAAGTAAATGTTTCATTGACTTATAGGCAGATTTTACACAAGACCATATTAGCAAACATAAGTGCACTGGGTATATTTGCCGTGAATCAATTTCTGACCAGTGACTGGGTGCGCGTTGGTAGGGCCAGTAGAGAATATAACGTAAGTGTGAAGCATGACAGTACTTCATCAGATATGGGGCTCCTAGGCCCCTCATCCTTGATCTTAAGGATAACAGGACTGAGCTAGCTATTCTGTGGGTCTTGCTATGCCATATAAATTTAATAAAATAAAAAACTTTTGTAGATTTCATAGTTGTGGCATAGGGGGATTCTGAGTTTGTTTTCCAGGGGCACTATCTGAAGAAAATATCTTCTTTCCATGTTACCTTACGTTTGTATTGAGTGTTCTGTTTTTTTTTTGTTTACAAATGTTTACAAATGTTTTTATTGGATAAAGAAAGTATACAGTCATATGACAGCATACAACTTAGGCTTAATGCCCACGGACATTTTTACAGACGCGTTTTTTACAGCTTAAAAATGCCTGTCCATGTTATTGTATAATTTTTAAACAAAAAAAAAAAACGTCGGAGCTCAAAAACACAATTGCTGCGTTTTTGCGCGTTTTTTGACGCTTCGCGTTTTTTTATGCCTAACGCCGACGCTGAGGAACGCACTGGTCCTAGGTTTTTTTTACAGCTTAAAAACGTCTATGCTATTTGCAGCTCAAAAACGTCTAGGTGGGCATGAAGCTATAGACTAACATGGACAGGCGTTTTTAAGCTGTAAAAAATGCTCAAAAACGCGGCTGTAAAAACGTCTGTGGGCATGAGGCCTTATAATCAATATCACAAGTGTATATATGAAAAACAAAAAAGTTTGAAGGAGTATTCTTGTTTTAAAACACCAACGCAAACTTTCTGGTGGGTTATTTCCAGCAAAGACTGGACCTGGTCTTGTGGTAATCTCTATGATTCTGGAAGGGACATTACAGTTTATACCTTTTTGGAGAAAGAAACTGATAAGCATGAACTCTGTCACTTTTAAAGTGCTTTAGCATTTGATACCACAATATAAATAAACTAAATACATATTAATTTAGTTTAAGTGCATAAAATCATGCCTGATTACATACTAAAACAAAATGTTTTTATTATTTGTGTTTATAGCTGAGCCCAGTATTTAAAGACACAGTGCTTAAAGGAACATTTAATGCAACTCTACCTAATCCATTGCTGAATCAAGTGGAAGGCCCTTCACGGAAGGACATAGCAGATAAACAGCCATTTTCTCTAAGTGTCTGATACTGTTTGAATCACAGGTAAGTAAAAGTTGACCATGTTTGAATTAAATGTTCATAATGCAAAGTGTAATAAACTATGCCACAGGGCTACACGCTTACCAATATTACTGGTACATTTCAGAAGTAATGACAATTTTTTGCAAACATACAGAGAGATTTTTTATAAAACTGGTGTACTCAGAATCTGGTGCAGCTGTGCATGGTAGCCAATAAGCTTCTAACTTCAGCTTGTTCAAATAAGCTTTGCCAATAAAACCTGGAAGCTGGTTGGTTTCTATGCAAAGCTGCACCAGATCTCCCCCACAGTGTCATTCAGTAGAAGAGACAAGTGTTCTAGTCATGGGGTATAGGACATCATTTTTTAAATATAATTTCTATTGATTTACACAAACCTTAATGCAATAATGGTCTATTTACCTGATACAGAAGACAGCACATGATTTTCAAGGTGTGTAATGCTACAGATACCTGTTATACTGTGGACATACTCTGTAGGATGATCAAAAAATGTGGTAACGCTATAGGAGTGGTTGGAGACTGCATATATCCTGTAGAAGACAGTCAAAGATTATAGATTACTGCCTCTACAGATGTGTGCTCCCCACATCCCCCTTTAAAACTACTGGTGCAACATTTGATATTTCTTTCAGTAAGATGTGCTATACGAAGAGAAATATATGTAAACAAGGTAATGGACTACACCGAAAAAGTAGGAAGATGTGATGAAAACAAAAAACATTTCATCTGTAAAAGTCAATTCAATAAGCAAGTTTCATTCACTGACCTGAACATCTAGGCAAGGAAAACAATACCTGGTGGCATAATTTGTGTGCAAATTCTTTTGGAGCAACAATAAACAAGAGTATAAATGCAGATATTCAAAGAAGATTGAAAAAGACAATTGCTAGATTTTTAAAACATGCCAAAGAAATGCACATGCAAAGTGCTTCAGAGTCACTAAAGAAAGAGAAGCTACATCACAAAAATACATTAAATGATTGCATCATATACATTTTGATTTAATCAAATGACTGGCAATGACAATCCACTGCTCTGCTTTGCTGTTCACCAACAATCCAATATTTTCTTGACTAATGCATCAAATACAGAGGAGGTCAGACTCCAATGTAAAAGCACCTGTTGGCTAAATAAACGTTACTTTGGCTTTTGCAATGCAGTGCAGCTTCCTTTCTATCTTCATATTTGATGTGTTATCGAACTTGTTGGGTTGTCCAAAAAGCTGTGTCATAACTGTTTTCACCGCTCCAGCTTTCCATAAGCTTTTCAGTGGAGGCAAACTGACGCATGTTAGGTCTAGGGGCATACAGATGTAAATGGGCTTGCATGTGATTACATGCTTTTTCCTCTGATCCATCACTTTATGTCTGAAAAATGATAAAGGAGGCAACCTTCAACTAGATAGACTTGGAGGTAATCAAATTTAATTGGATGCATGTCTATTTATGCCCGTATGCCTGTAGACTGATATTGAGCTTCTGATCCACCCAAAAAAAAGTAGATCTGATTGGATCGTTCTTTTGAAGGGAACATACGTGAAATTCAGTTGTTTTTATATTTGGCACACATTAAGAGCATTGTTTATTTATACTGTGTTTATACAGTATTTCTAGCAAACGGTTTGTGGCGCCTGGAAGCTCAACGTTCTTTTACCAAAGAGTGTATGTAATTATTTTAATCTGTTGCGCACAATAATAAATTAATTGTTAATAAGATAAAAGTAAGCGTCTGCTACTTAAATTTTCCCCACAGATTGAAAGCCTACAGCATTTATTAAACCACCTGTAAGGAAATAAGTTTCTGAAACATAACATTTTATTTTGCGACTCCATTGCTGATTTAAAATGTAACTGCTGGACATCTGTGGAATTGACAGAACCATATCAGAACTGTTGGTTTGTATCCAACAAAGGCTCTCTTGTCTATTTCAAAATATGGACTGGGGAATTTATCACAGATGTTGAGGAATAGACGGCAGGTTTTTGCATCAAACACAGAAAGCAAAGACTATTTTATGCATGTAATACACATTGTGATATTTAAAACATAAAATATACTTGTTAAACAAAGGAATACTTGTATAAGATTATTTTTTTTGAAATTGCCCCACAACGACAAATTTTTACTGATTTTATTTACTTTTTATCTTACGTTTTCTTAATTTAGGCATAAAATTATGAGCAAATTGGATAATTGTGTTTTTAGCCTTTAGGGAAGTCAACATCAGATAACTGTACCGACTAAAAACTAACTGCACCCTAAAAAACAAACAACATGCTTTGAGTCACCTTATTTGGAAATTCTTAATGCTCTTATCCCATAAAAATAGGAAGCCACCCCATCCCCCTCCCTAAACTGTGTAGAAAATTCTAGTGAAACCAAAATGCATATAGATGTAGCGACCTCCCGCTCCTCTCGGGCCTGATGGTGACCTCCAGAGTCAGGGAGAGCTGACATCTAGTGATGAGCCGAACACCCCCGGGTTCGGTTCGCACCAGAACCCGCGAACGGACCGAAAGTTCGAACGAACATTAGAACCCTATTAAATACAATGGATGCGAACGTTCGAATTCTAAAGTGCTAATTATAACAACTATTATGCATGTTATTGTCATAAATAGGGTTTGGGAACCCGGGTTCTGCACCAGGGGACATGTATCAATGCAAAAAGAAGTTTTAAAAACGGTCGTTTTTCGGGAGCAGTCATTTTAATGATGCATAAAGTGAAAAAAAAAAAGTCAAATATTCCTTTAAATATCGTACCTGGGGGGTGTCTAAAGTATGCCTGTGAAGTGCCACGTGTTTTCCGTGTTTAGAACTGTCCCTGCACAAAATGACACTTCTAAATGAAAAAAAAGCCATTTAAAACTGCTTGCGGCTTTAATGTAATGTCTGGTCCCGGTAATATGGATGAAATTCTTTAAGAAAAATGGCATAGCTACCCCATGACCCCCCCCCTACCCCAGCCCATTACCAGCCCCTTTGGGTCTTGTATGGATATTAAGGGGAACCCCGCACATAAAATAAAAAAGGCCCTATATACTCTGAACAGCCGTATACAGGCGGTGCATACAAGACAGGGACTGTAGGTTTGTTCTTATGTAGAATCTGTTTGTAATTTTGAACAGGTACATTGTTGAAGTGTAGCTCCAGCCCAAAAATCTATTTTTAAACTTTTTGGGAAACATAGGTAAGGGTTATCACCCCTGTAACATTTGTTTTGCTGTCTGTGCCCCTGTTCAGAACATTTCACCTCACTTTCCGTCCCAATGACAACTGTTTTTGAAATGTGGTGTTTTTCTTGAAACAAGGATTGCTGATGAAGCATCAGTACAGATGAGACCCCTTTCTCCCATATTTATTCTTACAGGAGAGAATTTTCCTTTCTAGGGGTAGATTTCCTCTCACTTCCTGTTGTCTTCTTTCGTTTGCAAGTAGGAGTCGTTTGTAAGTTGGATGTTTGAAAGTAGGGACCTGCCGTATATACTCTGCAGAAATAGGCCCCTTAGTTGTTGGTGTGGGCACAACACTGTAAGCACTCAGTTACTCTTGGTTGGTGCTGGAACGCCCTGCTGTCAACTATTATATCAGGAATTTTAATTACATATAATTGTTGAACAGTGGTAGTAAAAATTGGGGCTTTGATGGTGGTGCTGGTGCCACAACACTGTAAGCCCTGACAGTTACTCTTGGTGGGTGCAGCAATGGGCCCTGCTGTGAATTATTAGATCAAGAATTGTAATTACATGCCCCTTTTGAACAGGGGCTGAAAAATTGGGCCTTTCGTGGTGGTGGTGGTGGTGGCGTTGCCACAAGACTGTAAGCCCTCAGAGTTACTCTTGGTGGGTGCAGCAATGGACCCTGCTGTGAATTATTAGATCAAGAATTGTAATTGCATGCCCCTGTTGAACAGGGGCTGAAAAATTGGGCCTTAGGCACTGGTGGCACAACACTACAACCCCTCACAGATACTGTACTTGGAGCACAGCAATGAGCCCTGTTGCAAAGTATTGCTTCAAAAATTGTAATGACACGCCCCTGTTAAACAGGGGCTGAAAAATTGGGCCTTAGGCACTGGTGCCACAACACTCCAACCCCTCACAGATACTGTACTTGGAGCACAGCAATGAGCCCTATGGCAAATTATTGCTAAAAAAATTGTAATTACACGCCCCTGTAAAACAGGGGCTGAAAAATTGGGCCTTAGCCACTGGTGGCGGCACCCATAAACAAAAATGATCTTCCAAGCTATCATCATCAATCGTATCATTGAGGACTCGGAGGAGGAGGATAGCCAGTCAACATAACAGCACAGGCACTCAGCATCAGCATCAGTCTTGAAGGGATGTGACATGTTAAAATCAATTAGTCTGTTATATCAGCATCAGGTGTGTGGTAGCTGGTGGTGATCCAAGACTGGTTCATCTTGATGAAAGTCAGTCGATCAACCGAGTCGGTGGACAGGCGCACCCTGTGATCCGTGACAAATCCTCCAGCAGCACTGAATGTGCGTTCCGAAAGAACGCTGGATGCAGGACAGGCCAGTAGCTCAATTGCATACTGTGCAAGCTCTGGCCAGTGATCCATCCTCAAGACCCAGTAAGCCAGAGGATTTTCGGTGGGGAAGGTGTCCAAGTCTGACCTTGCCCCTAGATATTCCTGCACCATGTTTATCAGACGCTGGCGATGGTTGCTGGAACCGATCATACTTTGGGGCTGCAGGCTAAAGAATTGTCTGAACGCATCGGTCAGACGGCCACCTTCCCCACCGCTCCTTCTTTGACTGGCCGAAGCCTCAGCAAATCGTTGTCCAGGACCAGGAGTTTGTAACCTCCCAGTCTCTGGGAACGCGTTGCACAGACCTTTCTGCAAGGCCTCCCGGAGTTGTCTCATCCTCTGCTCCCTCTGCGACGGTAACATAAGGTCCGCAACCTTACCCTTGTACCGTGGATCAAGGAGAGTGGCCAGCCAGTAATGGTCCCTCTCCTTGATCCGAAGAATACGAGGATCCTTCCGCAGACTTTGCAGGATCAGGGAGGCCATGCAGCGTAGGTTTGCTGAGGCATTCGCTCCGGAGTCCTCTGGGTCACTAAGGACGACATGATCCGCAGCCACCTCCTCCCAGCCACGTACAAGTCCACTGGTTTCTTGGGACTGTAAATCATCCCTAAAAGACTGCTGCTGATGATGCTGAGTGCCAGCCTCCACCTCCATGCTGACACAATCCTCCTCCTCCTCCTCCTCCTCCTCCTCCTCTTCCTGTGCGATGGGTGGGACAGAAGGAACACTGTCTGGGTAAAGGGGGCCTTGAGAGGCAAGGAAGTCCTCCTCTTCCTGCCTCTGTTCTGCCTCAAGTGCCCTGTCCATTATTCCACGCAGCGTGTGCTCCAACAGGTGGACAAGAGGTACAGTGTCACTGATGCATGCACTGTCACTGCTCACCATCCTCGTGGCCTCCTCAAATGGTGCCAGGACAGTGCATGCATCCCTGATCATGCCCCACTGGCGTGGAGAAAAAAAACCAAGCTCCCCTGACCCTGTCCTGGTGCCGTAGTCGCACAGGTACTCATTGATGGCCCTCTGCTGCGTGTGCAGCCGCTGCAGCATGGCCAACGTTGAGTTCCACCTGGTGGGCATGTCACATATAAGGCGGTTCTTGGGCAGGTTCAACTCCTTTTGCAGCTCAGCCAGGCGAGTACTGGCATTATAAGATCTGCGGAAATGCACACAGACTTTCCTGGCCTGCCTCAGGACATCCTGTAAGCCCGGGTACCTGCCCAAGAACCGCTGCACCACCAGGTTAAGGACGTGAGCCACACAGGGCACATGGGTCAGTTGTCCCTGTCGGAGGGCGGAGAGGAGGTTGGTGCCATTGTCGCAAACCACCATTCCTGGCTTAAGCTGGCGTGGCGTCAACCACCTCTCGGCCTGGCCCTGCAGAGCAGACAGGACCTCTGCCCCAGTGTGGCTTCTGTCCCCCAAACACACCAGCGCAAGCACGGCATGGCATCTTTTTGCCTGCGTACTTGCGTAGCCCCGTGAACGGCTACGGAGCACCGCTGGTTCATAGGACAAACCACAGGAAGAGGCCATGGAGGAAGAAGAAGAGGAGGGGGTGGAGGAGAGAGGTGTGTCACAACCAGTAGTAGCATTTTGGAGGCGTGGCGGTGGGACAACCTCCAACACTACTGCACCTTGTCCTGCATCCTTCCCAGCTGCCAAAAGAGTGACCCAATGGGCCGTGAAAGAAAGGTAACGTCCCTGTCCATGCCTGCTGGACCATGAGTCAGCGGTAATATGCACCTTACCGCTGACCGCCCTGTCCAGCGAGGCCAAGACATTGCCTTCCACATGCCGGTAGAGAGCCGGAATAGCCTTCCATGAGAAAAAGTGGCGTTTGGGAACCTGCCACTGAGGAACCGCACATTGCACAAACTCACGGAAGGGGGCCGAGTCTACCAACTGAAAAGGCAGCAGTTGAAGCGCTAGCAATTTAGCCAAGCTAGCATTTAACCGCTGGGCATGTGGATGGCTGGGAGTGAACTTCTTTCGACGGTCCAGCAGCTGGGGCAGGGAAATTTGCCTGCTAGAATCGGACGTCGGTGTACTGCTAGCAGAGTGGCCGCAAGTACTTGGCTGTGACACACCTAATTCTACACCTTCATTCCTCTCAGTGCATGTTTCAGAGAGGACTGAAGTTATAGTGGGGTTGGAGATCCCAGCTGATGCGGTGCAAGGAGAGGTCCGCTTTGTTCTTTGGTGTGGGTCTTTGAGGTAGGCTTGCCAACGAGCTGCATGGCAGGTCAACATATGTCTGGTCAGGCATGTGGTACCCAAGCGGCTGATGTTTTGGCCACGCGATATACGCTTGAGACATATGTTGCAAACAGCAGCTGTGCGATCTGATGCACTAGCCTCAAAAAAGGCCCACACCAAAGAACTTTTTGAATGACGGGCAGAGGCAGCGCCCTGCACAGGCGGAGCTCTGCGGTGTGATTCCGTCGGTGTACTGCCCTTACGCTGGCCACCAAAGGGCATCCTGCCTCGTTGGAGATGTGCCTCCTCCTCATCCTCCTCCTCCTCCTCTCTCCTATTAGGCACCCACGTGGAGTCAGTGACCTCATCATCACCTCCCTCCTCATCACTGGAGCCAATCTGGCAGTATGCTGCAGCTGCTGGAACATGACTGCCAGATTGGTGTCCTTCTTGAGCATCCCCTCTGTCTGCTCTCACGCTACTGCCTTCCTCTAGCTGGGTTTCATCATCAGACCCTTCGAAACGCTGGGCATCCTCCTGGAGCATGTACCCAACACTGTGCTGAAACAGTTCGGGGGACTCCTCAGGAGGAGGACATGGTGGGTCTAGGGAAGGAGTGACTGATGATGAGTCTGACATTGATACCAGGGAAGAGGACGCTTTGGCAGCTGCTTTTCCAGTACCCTGAGCCTGGGTGAGAGAGGATGAGGAGGAGGAGGAGGGCTTGGTCATCCACTCTACCAAGTCTTCGGCATGATGTGGCTCAACATGTCCAGCTGCCGAAAAGAAGGACAAGCGTGTCCCATGGCCATGTGCTGATGACAATGCACCGCGTCCACGACCAGCACTGTTGCCCCCAGACACAGAGCCTGCTTTTATTGCCTCCTGACTGTCTGCCTCTCCTTGTTTGCCTTCCAGACATTCTAATAGATGGCCTGCAGGGAGATGGGAAAAAAGCAATAAGGGCTACCTTCAGGTGTCCTTCTCTGTCCCTTGAAACAAGGACTTTGACAGTGAAAGAAACTGACACACTCTCCCTACCTACAGTTTTCTGTCCCTAGAAAAAATGTTTTTTTTAAGCACAATTTAGCACAAGGAGAATTCACTCACTGTCCTTCCAGGTCCCTGGAAACAAGGACTTTGACAGTGAAAGAAACTGACACACTCTCCCTACCTACAGTTTTCTGTCCCTAGAAAAAATGTTTTTTTTAAGCACAATTTAGCACAAGGAGAATTCACTCACTGTCCTTCCAGGTCCCTGGAAACAAGGACTTTGACAGTGAAAGAAACTGACACACTCTCCCTACCTACAGTTTTCTGTCCCTAGAAAAAATGTTTTTTTTAAGCACAATTTAGCACAAGGAGAATTCACTCACTGTCCTTCCAGGTCCCTGGAAACAAGGACTTTGACAGTGAAAGAAACTGACACACTCTCCCTACCTACAGTTTTCTGTCCCTAGAAAAAATGTTTTTTTAAGCACAATTTAGCACAAGGAGAATTCACTCACTGTCCTTCCAGGTCCCTGGAAACAAGGACTTTGACAGTGAAAGAAACTGACACACTCTCCCTACCTACAGTTTTCTGTCCCTAGAAAAAATGTTTTTTTTAAGCACAATTTAGCACAAGGAGAATTCACTCACTGTCCTTCCAGGTCCCTGGAAACAAGGACTTTGACAGTGAAAGAAACTGACACACTCTCCCTACCTACAGTTTTCTGTCCCTAGAAAAAATGTTTTTTTTAAGCACAATTTAGCACAAGGAGAATTCACTCACTGTCCTTCCAGGTCCCTGGAAACAAGGACTTTGACAGTGAAAGAAACTGACACACTCTCCCTACCTACAGTTTTCTGTCCCTAGAAAAAATGTTTTTTTTAAGCACAATTTAGCACAAGGAGAATTCACTCACTGTCCTTCCAGGTCCCTGGAAACAAGGACTTTGACAGTGAAAGAAACTGACACACTCTCCCTACCTACAGTTTTCTGTCCCTAGAAAAAATGTTTTTTTTAAGCACAATTTAGCACAAGGAGAATTCACTCACTGTCCTTCCAGGTCCCTGGAAACAAGGACTTTGACAGTGAAAGAAACTGACACACTCTCCCTACCTACAGTTTTCTGTCCCTAGAAAAAATGTTTTTTTAAGCACAATTTAGCACAAGGAGAATTCACTCACTGTCCTTCCAGGTCCCTGGAAACAAGGACTTTGACAGTGAAAGAAACTGACACACTCTCCCTACCTACAGTTTTCTGTCCCTAGAAAAAATGTTTTTTTTAAGCACAATTTAGCACAAGGAGAATTCACTCACTGTCCTTCCAGGTCCCTGGAAACAAGGACTTTGACAGTGAAAGAAACTGACACACTCTCCCTACCTACAGTTTTCTGTCCCTAGAAAAAATGTTTTTTTTAAGCACAATTTAGCACAAGGAGAATTCACTCACTGTCCTTCCAGGTCCCTGGAAACAAGGACTTTGACAGTGAAAGAAACTGACACACTCTCCCTACCTACAGTTTTCTGTCCCTAGAAAAAATGTTTTTTTTAAGCACAATTTAGCACAAGGAGAATTCACTCACTGTCCTTCCAGGTCCCTGGAAACAAGGACTTTGACAGTGAAAGAAACTGACACACTCTCCCTACCTACAGTTTTCTGTCCCTAGAAAAAATGTTTTTTTAAGCACAATTTAGCACAAGGAGAATTCACTCACTGTCCTTCCAGGTCCCTGGAAACAAGGACTTTGACAGTGAAAGAAACTGACACACTCTCCCTACCTACAGTTTTCTGTCCCTAGAAAAAATGTTTTTTTTAAGCACAATTTAGCACAAGGAGAATTCACTCACTGTCCTTCCAGGTCCCTGGAAACAAGGACTTTGACAGTGAAAGAAACTGACACACTCTCCCTACCTACAGTTTTCTGTCCCTAGAAAAAATGTTTTTTTTAAGCACAATTTAGCACAAGGAGAATTCACTCACTGTCCTTCCAGGTCCCTGGAAACAAGGACTTTGACAGTGAAAGAAACTGACACACTCTCCCTACCTACAGTTTTCTGTCCCTAGAAAAAATGTTTTTTTTAAGCACAATTTAGCACAAGGAGAATTCACTCACTGTCCTTCCAGGTCCCTGGAAACAAGGACTTTGACAGTGAAAGAAACTGACACACTCTCCCTACCTACAGTTTTCTGTCCCTAGAAAAAATGTTTTTTTTAAGCACAATTTAGCACAAGGAGAATTCACTCACTGTCCTTCCAGGTCCCTGGAAACAAGGACTTTGACAGTGAAAGAAACTGACACACTCTCCCTACCTACAGTTTTCTGTCCCTAGAAAAAATGTTTTTTTTAAGCACAATTTAGCACAAGGAGAATTCACTCACTGTCCTTCCAGGTCCCTGGAAACAAGGACTTTGACAGTGAAAGAAACTGACACACTCTCCCTACCTACAGTTTTCTGTCCCTAGAAAAAATGATTTTTTTAAGCACAATTTAGCACAAGGAGAATTCACTCACTGTCCTTCCAGGTCCCTGGAAACAAGGACTTTGACAGTGAAAGAAACTGACACACTCTCCCTACCTACAGTTTTCTGTCCCTAGAAAAAATGTTTTTTTTAAGCACAATTTAGCACAAGGAGAATTCACTCACTGTCCTTCCAGGTCCCTGGAAACAAGGACTTTGACAGTGAAAGAAACTGACACACTCTCCCTACCTACAGTTTTCTGTCCCTAGAAAAAATGTTTTTTTTAAGCACAATTTAGCACAAGGAGAATTCACTCACTGTCCTTCCAGGTCCCTGGAAACAAGGACTTTGACAGTGAAAGAAACTGACACACTCTCCCTACCTACAGTTTTCTGTCCCTAGAAAAAATGTTTTTTTTAAGCACAATTTAGCACAAGGAGAATTCACTCACTGTCCTTCCAGGTCCCTGGAAACAAGGACTTTGACAGTGAAAGAAACTGACACACTCTCCCTACCTACAGTTTTCTGTCCCTAGAAAAAATGTTTTTTTTAAGCACAATTTAGCACAAGGAGAATTCACTCACTGTTCTTCCAGGTCCCTGGAAACAAGGACTTTGACAGTGAAAGAAACTGACACACTCTCCCTACCTACAGTTTTCTGTCCCTAGAAAAAATGTTTTTTTTAAGCACAATTTAGCACAAGGAGAATTCACTCACTGTCCTTCCAGGTCCCTGGAAACAAGGACTTTGACAGTGAAAGAAACTGACACACTCTCCCTACCTACAGTTTTCTGTCCCTAGAAAAAATGTTTTTTTTAAGCACAATTTAGCACAAGGAGAATTCACTCACTGTCCTTCCAGGTCCCTGGAAACAAGGACTTTGACAGTGAAAGAAACTGACACACTCTCCCTACCTACAGTTTTCTGTCCCTAGAAAAAATTTTTTTTTAAGCACAATTTAGCACAAGGAGAATTCACTCACTGTCCTTCCAGGTCCCTGGAAACAAGGACTTTGACAGTGAAAGAAACTGACACAATCTCCCTACCTACAGTTTTCTGTCCCTAGAAAAAATGTTTTTTTTAAGCACAATTTAGCACAAGGAGAATTCACTCACTGTCCTTCCAGGTCCCTGGAAACAAGGACTTTGACAGTGAAAGAAACTGACACACTCTCCCTACCTACAGTTTTCTGTCCCTAGAAAAAATGTTTTTTTTAAGCACAATTTAGCACAAGGAGAATTCACTCACTGTCCTTCCAGGTCCCTGGAAACAAGGACTTTGACAGTGAAAGAAACTGACACACTCTCCCTACCTACAGTTTTCTGTCCCTAGAAAAAATGTTTTTTTTAAGCACAATTTAGCACAAGGAGAATTCACTCACTGTCCTTCCAGGTCCCTGGAAACAAGGACTTTGACAGTGAAAGAAACTGACACACTCTCCCTACCTACAGTTTTCTGTCCCTAGAAAAAATGTTTTTTTTAAGCACAATATAGCACAAGCACAAAACACACTGACACTCTCCCTACCTATCCTTCTCTTTCCCTAAACTAAAGGAATCCAGGTTAAGCAAGAAAGAAATAAAAGTCACTGTCCCTGCCTATGCTGCTCTATCCCTGCTCCGGAACACACTACACTAGGCCGCCGTGCTGGCGGCCTTTTATAGTGTGGGGCGTGTACTAAACACCCTCAGCAATAATTGGCCACAGGCATCCTGCCTGTGGCCAATCATTGCTCTCCTCGCTGCCGGCGCTGTGATTGGCCAAGCATGCGGGGTCACAGTGCATGCTTGGCCAATCACAGCGCCTGGATGACACTGCGATGGCGTAGTGCATTGTGGGCCGTTCGCGTCACTCGAATTTGGCGCGAACGGCCCAAATCGTTCGATCTTCGTCGAACGATCGAACAGCCGATGTTCGAGTCGAACGTATGTTCGACTCGAACACGAAGCTCATCCCTACTGACATCCCTCTTTGTAGAGTGGCTTACTAGGCATACTGGGTGTAATGCAAGATGGAAGTCACTTTTTTAGGCAAACACGAGATTTATTGTCTCTTAAAAAGAACTGTGGGAGAGCGGGATAGGGCCAGGACACCCTTAGGTAGATGCAATGTTAATTGGCAGACTCCAAGACACTATAGGTCGACAGCTATACAGGGAAAGGCCTCCAGCCAGATGCCACATCTGTATAGGAAGGACTGATGTCTCCTATGCCAACTGAACTTGTAACAGTCACTAAAGGTAATCATACATAACTCTTGGTAACACAGAATAGTTAATCTCTTATCTCACAGTATCCCACTGTAGGTCTTCACTCACTGAGCTCCCAGTCTCTCACTAGACTTTCGGATCCCAGTCATCACTGGATCTCCTGAGCTCTCCCACAGCAAACCGACTGTATACTCCTCAAGCGTCACCCCTGCTAACCTGCTGGGTCCCTGGCTTGGCACTCGCTGGAGCTTTCCCTCTTCTTCACCATCCCTGGGTGGTGAGAAGACTGCTCTGATACTTGCTTAAACGTACTAACCGTAGTCTACGGTAATAAGGCGGATGATCCCTTAGTGGCGACTGCTTCCCCTTTACCTCCAACCACAACTGGTTCCCCGTCCGGCTGAACCTCTGCAACTCGGTTGGGCTCCAATCCTGCAGTCCTAACCTTACGCTGTTTCTCCTGCTCCTGAATAGGCCTCAGGCAGCCAGGCAGCCTAACAGCCAGGTGTCCCCAGGATAGGCCTCTGGCTTCCGGCCTAGCAACCCAGGGCGACATAACACTCATCCACCTAGACAGTCGTCCAGGTGGCACAGAACCCCAATCACCTGACTCCACCTAAATAGACTCTCCCAGCAGGCCAAGGGACTAAAGAAACCCCTGCCAATTGGCTGAGATCCCCCATCCATCCATGACTTGACCTTGCTATGCCCTTGTCGATCTAATGTCACCAGCCACATTGCCAACTAGTGACAGAAGAAAAAAGGTGCAGCAATTCCAAAATTAGAGGTAAATCAGTGGATCTCCTAACAATTAGCTAGGACAATTACTACCTGGCAAACTAAATTTGTTAGCAACCCTGCTTAAATTCCAGAGTGCTACATAGACTACATACTACACCGAACTTTGGTATAAATGCTCCTCCTACCTTGAATCAGATAACTATGACCATGCAGAACCATGCATTTCCTTTGCTCCCCAAGAGCACAGAGAGTTTATAATCTGCAAAAACACATGCATCTACTGGTTCTTGGTCTGAAAGCACTAAGAAACCAGAACATTGGGATCTCAGTTACTTAAATAATGGTCATATGTTATACTGTCTTTTTAGAAGTTTCATCCACTTTTAGGCCTCATGCATATGATGTCTGGAGTTTACGTTGTAAACTCTGGGTATATTTCCCTGTTTGAAAGATGCAGATGCTGCGTACTGCCCATATAAATAAATTACTGGAATTGGCTATACACAAGTATACACTGGTATTTGTGTAACCACATGCATGCATTCGGACATACAACCCTTGATGCAGATTGTATATGTCAAGGGTTTTGTGGTTATGCAAGCACCAAACCATATGTATGTGTGTGGTTATGCAAGCACCAATGTATACCCATTTACAGCCACCCTTAGAAATCAAAGAAAGGATACAGCTAAACATGGATATATGCAGCAGTTATACACTCAAATTTTACAGCATATGGCCATGTACTGTAAATGGACCTTAACCAGCTTTTGTTTGTAAAACAGATCAAGATAACCTACCACCAACATGTGGAACAGTTCCCACCAAAAGATTTAATGGTATCTAATCACATTATAAAGTGGTGGAAGGTCACCATAAACTGTTCCATTTGTTTTGTTTTTTGTTAACTGATTTTTTTGTGCAAATACGGATTTTAGCATTTTGGTTTTCTCATGACTTCTGTCTGAGTGCCTATAAGATGTATGGAGCAGGCAGATAGCTCAGTACAATCAAGGAAAATCCCCATGATTGCAGCAGTTATTTACCTGCTTCACAAGATTGTGTAGATTATGTAGTTCTCTTTTCTTCCCCTCAGCCAGGGCCCAGGAGTAATGCTCCCAGACTCAAAAGGGACTTTGTTTCAATGTAAGTCACAAGTGGCTCCTAAAATTTGGAGATATATCTCAGCTGGGTACCCATCAAGCTAAAAACTCTACAGGTGACCGGGTGCTTGCTTATGTTCTTTTACTTGTGGCGACAAGATGTCAGTAAATGGATCAAATAAACTTGTATCATAAGTCTTTAGTAAAATGCATACAATTTTCAAGTTTCATTTGATTTATTAGGAAATTATTTGGAAGTATTTGATTTGTGTACTTTGTTTGTCCCACCTACGCTGTAGTCATAAATAACTATGAATTTATATAATTTAATAATATTGCAAATGTTATCTATATGATGGTTTATTAGGAGTTTAGGTGGGGGGGGATTTTATGGGAATGTAACTTGTTTTTTAAACTTTGTGTTTTTTGGTACAAAAAAATTGGATATCGAGAATGAGAAACAATTTCTAGATTTTTTTTTTTAACTACAAGTGTATGGAGTATTTAAATTTTTTAGTTTGTAGATTCTGTTATACAGGGTATGTTTTCAAGTTAATTGATCTAATTGTTAGAGTACCAGAGACCCCAAACCAATATTTTTTGGACCTGGTAGTCAGATTTCAATCATTTAATTCTGACATTCTGACAAGCCCAAGGAGTGTGTATGCACCAACTATTGGAGTCTTTGGTTAGTTAAATCTTTCTTTCTGGAGAGGTGGCTGACTTCCAGTGTCAGAAGTGTGGGGTGTCTTGCAATCTAGAAGTATTGGCTAAATACAGTATTTAAAGTAGGTACTGAATGTGGTGTGTGTTGCCTTGTTGTTGTTTAGAAGTATTGTATGCTGTATGTGTACGTGGCTGTACCTACCTGCATCTTTGCATTATTGGCCAGCATCCAGTTAAATTAGCTAGAAGTTGACTGCTGATCTGTGTCACCAATAGTAAAAAATAAAATGTGTTTATGCAATATTATTAAAATTTTACACAGATTAGTGATTATATTGTATATAATTTTCATAATGATTTTGTTTTGCTACAGCTAAGCCTCCCTAGGCTGAAATCAGCAACACTACAAATATTCATCATCATTCTTATGAAATACCTACATATTATTCACTAGACTGTCTGCTTAAACTCCAAAAACTACAAGAAAAGGAATGTTGTTGCTAAAATTGCTGCATGAATGTCTAATTTTACATGTACTGTATGTTATCAAATTTCTGGCTTCTAATAAAAATAATTTTAATAAAAGTTAATCTTCCTGATTAATTATATGCTTCTGGGTTTATTAAAGATGAGTTTTTTCTAGCAGCTTAGCTCTGTTATATCCCACCAAAGGTTTCCAGTGAAAATTAAAAAAGAAGTCCTGGAGTTATACTTCAGCTTTAGGACCAAAGTATGAAAACATATGACCGAAACTCATTTCTGCATGTGTGAATAAATGATTGTGACCTAAGATCCAATCTAGTACAGATGGGCCGATCACACCCTCCTCCCGGTTCAGTTCACACCAGAACATGCGAACAGGATAAACATTTGTGCGAACACGTGAACCCTATTAAAGTCTATGGGACACGAACATGAAAAATCAAAAGTGCTAATTTTAAAGGCTTATATGCAATTTATTGCCATAAAAAGTGTATTGGGATCCAGGTACTGCTCTAGGGGACATGTATCAATGCAAAACAAGTTTTTAAAACAACTGTTTTTTCAGGAGCATTGATTTTAATAATGCTTAAAGCGTCTGTTAACCGCCCAAAAAAATAAAAAATATGGATCCTGATCCTTTAAAGCATTTTACACAGCACAGTGCTTGTGCTTTGTAATTTGGCACCCTGTAACACCTGTAATACCTGGTTGATCCTGACAGTTTCTCCCCTCCCCTCTGCAAACAGACCACGATAATAATGGCTGCTGAGCCCCTGACATTGTGGTCTATTTGCGTGCCTCCATCAACCGCAGCCTGCTGTCTTGTGTCTGTTTCCTCTGTCCCCCCTCCCTTCTCTGTGTGTCACCTAGTGACTGTGCTGCCCCATACCCCTCCTGCTGCAGGAATTTACAATATATCTTCATACTATCTGTTCTGTCTCCTCATACTGTGCTCCGCTGTCTCTGTGTATTGTTAAAAAAATCCTTCTTCACAGTATCTCACGGCGGCTACCGTCCGTCATATGACTGGCTGTGTCTCCTCTCTCCTCTCCTCCTCGCGTCCCTTTGATGTCCGCGGGGAAACCTTGGCCCCGCCCCCTTCTGCAAGACAGGCAGAGAGAAGACACAGCCGGTGACAGGAGAGCCGTGAGCCGCTGTAAAATATGGTAAAGGAGGATTTTTTTTAATAAAACACAGAGGCAGGGGGGAATGGAAGAGGAGACAGAACATATTATGTAAATTAGGAAAGTGGGTTAACAACCACTTTAAAGTGAAACATTAAAAATTGTATATTCCTTTAAATATCGTGCCTGGGGGTCCCCTTAGTCTGCCTGTAAAGTGGCGCATTTGTCTGATGTGTTTTACAGTGCCGCAGAAAAATTAAATTTCTAAAGGAAAACATGTCATTTAAAGTTGCTCGCGGCTGTAATGTATTGCCGGCTCCCGGCAATATTGATAAAAATCAAGTAAAAAGATCGGCATGGTTTCCCCCCCAGTCCATACCAGGCCCTTTGGGTCTGATACGGATATTAAGGGGAACTCCATTCCACAATAAAAAAAAATAGCGTGGGGTCCCCCCCAAAATCTATACCAGGCCCTTCAGGTCTGGTATGGATTTTAAGAGGAACTCAATGGCAAAAAGAAAAAACGCTATTGGTCATTATTGGAGGGAGAATAGTGCAGATACTCTGGTCCATAACCAATGGGAGGCTTTTAAGACGACCATGAGGGGGGTGTTCACTAAGGAAACAAAAGAGTTCTCCAAAGTTTTAAATTCTGACATAAGAAACACCGAACTCAGTGTTACTGCTGCGGAACAGAAGTATATCCATGACCTGTCCCCTAATACATACCAAACATGGCAAGACCAGACGAGGCAGTACAGGTTACTTCTGACTGAACAAACTAGAATTTTCTTTTTATACCAGACCAGATCCATTTTTGAATCTGGTGATAAAAGTGGATGCCTGTTAGCCTTTTTAGCGAAACCTCTTTATGCCCCAATTTCTGTGATACAACTTAGACACCCATGAGGGGATGTGGTGAGGGACTCTCAGGGAATTCTGAACATGTTTCTAAAGTTCTATGAGACCCTATACCAGTCCCAGACCCGACATACAGATCAGGAACCATCTTCCTATTTAGAGGGCCTGACTTTGCCTTCACTAAGCTCAGAGGATAGTGATACCCTGGAACAATCCATAACACAGGAAGAAATATGTGGTGCCATTTCCTCTTTTAAACCCAGTAAATCGCCTGAACTTGACAGTTTTTCGACCGACTGGTATCAGTTACAGAACCTGGTACCACATTTACAAAGGTCTTTATAGCGGCAGAAAAAGAGGGTATACTCCCGGAATCTATGCAAGAGGCCCTAATTGTGGTGATACACAAACCTGGGAAAGATCAGCAAGAATGTGAGTCATATAGGGCGATATCTTTGATCAACTCCGATCCGATGTCAGAATACTGGCCAAAATTTTGGCCAATAGGTTGCAATCGGTAATCCTCTAATGAATTAACTCTGACCAGATGGGATTCATACCAGGCTGCAGCAAATGAACCTTAGAAGACTATATGTTAACTTACAGATTCAACATGTTAATACGGGCAAGAGAGTGATAGCATCACTAGACACTAAAGAAGGTGGAATGGGATTACATTTTCTCTCTTTTTGTTAGGCTGGGCTTTGGGCCAAAATTTGTCTCCTGGGTTAAACTACTGTATAAAGATCCCAGAGCGAGTATTAGCGTGGCTTATATCGAACACTTTCCAGATCCATAGAGGGACGAGACAGGGGTGCCGCTTGCATCTAAAATTATAACTCACGACACCTTTGATGGGCTGTTGGTCTGGAGTCTGGAGGAACGTGTATCATTAATATATGCGGATGACATGCTCCTGTACTTGGGAGACCCAGATAAGTCATTATCTGCTGCATTCTTGGTAATACAGGAACTTGGAGATTTCTCTGGCTTTAGAATCAACTGGCCAAGTCAACGCTATTTCCTCTAGACCCAGAGTGCAGAAATGGAAAGACCTACCATTTACACTGCTAGGTAGAGCTAATCTATTCAAAATGATTTTCTAGCCTAAATGTTTATATGTGCTCTCTAATGCCTGCTCTATATTCCCAAAAAAACATTTTTATATATTAATACCCTGCTGACCTCTTTTTTGTGGGGCACCAAGGCGGCTAGGGTCTCCCTGGAGCTCTGATGCCCACACGCTCGGGATTTCCGACGGGAAAAAGTCAGTCGGGAATCCCGACGGGAAAAAAGAGAGCTGGTTCTCTTTTTTTTTGCCGGCGGGTTTGGCAGTTTTCACATCGGAAAAACTGCGATGGAGCATACATACAGCCAGGATTCCCAGCCAAAAGCTCTCATTGCAGTTTTCCCATCGGGAATCCCGGTCGTGTATACGAGGCATTACAGTTACCGGTGGGAAGAGGGGGTTTGGCGTTACCCCGACCTTCGCCTCTACTACCTGGCATCGCAGCTGGTGCATATACACTGGCGAATGTTTCCACAACTGAACAATGCTGCAATTGCGGTTGAAGCAGCGGTGGTAACTTCCTACGAAACTCTATTAAACTTTTTCTTTAGGGGAGAGGTGCCTACAGTAGGAGGCAGGGTGATGCTCAGATCTGCTAAGCGTATCCGGGGATCTGTTTAAAACATATAGCAGATGGCCTTCTCCACTTATCACCCAATGCCCCGCTATGGTTCAACCCCTGTATGAAGGATTATTTCCACCTACAGGATGGCTATACAGTAGATGGGCTAAATTTGGACTTGTGTACCTCCACCAATTATACGATAAAAAGGTGAACTTAAATCGTTTACACAACTGAAGAGGGAACTGGACATTCCGGACTCCTGGGCATTCCAGTTTACCAGATTGAAACATGCAGCTCATACTCAGTTTGCAACTGAACCAGTGTCCCTTGAAAACTCTATCCTAGAAAAACTCCTTGCTGCTCCTGATCACACTAAATTGATATCTACCTATTATAGTGTACTCATAGGCAAAGAACACCCAAAAGAAAAGAAAATCAGTGTACTGCTTTTATACTAGAACTAACAGAGGAACAATGGAGGGAAGTGTTGACCTCATATACGCCCACAGTTATCTCTGCCAGGGGACAAAATTAAACAATTCCGATACTTGCCTCAAATGTATTACACTCCACTTAGACTGTATAAAATGGGAAGGAGAGACAACCCCACATGTCATAAATGTTTAGCAGCAGAAGGATCCTTTATCCATATGGTTTGGGACTGTAATAGGATACGGCCCTTATAGTCGCAGGTGACCCAGTTCATTGCTGATACATTTGATCTTACGAATATTTGTATGCCACTACTGTGACTTTTAGGTATTATTGAGGATGAAGTTATGAGTAACAATATGAGAACATTATTACAATTACTATTCTTCTATGTTAGAAAGCTGATTGTTCTCAACTGGATTAAGAGGGACCATCTCACGTTCGTCGCCTTTAAGGACCTGGTCCGTGCCAATGTAACATTGTATAAAATGACTTATGAAGCCAGGGGATGTGCAAAAAAATTCAATAAAGTTCGGGGTAAATGGATAAAATCTAGTGAAACCGTACAAACTGACATTTAAGATGATTTCTTTACAACGAAAATGTTATGAGATCTGTACACAATGTGAGATGTGAATGTGACGTTTTGGTTCTAGACGAATAACAGCACACAGCACGAGAGTTCATGGAGGAGTTCACCTCCGACTGTGTTTAATCTTTTTGTTTTTTTGATTTAGGGTTATTTTGTCTTCTCTTTATGAGTACAAGATATGACTTATATATATATCACAGTTACCGATACAAAATGGAAAAAGAGCTATTTGTACTGAAGTATATACTGTATTCAGTTATAGGGATGATCAAGACTTGTTTAAGAAAATTATATGATGTTTTACACACTTATGACTGTACCCTGCTTTCAATTTCTCCTGACGTGTATGTACACTTGGCAAATAAAAACCTTAAAAAAAAAAAAGAAATGCTGCACCACCAAATTGAGTGAACCAGGCATGGCACATGTGTCAACTTTCCCTGTCAAAGGGCGGACAGAAGGTTAGTACCATTATCGCACACCGCCATTCCTGGCTCAAACTTCCATGACGTGAACCACCTCTGGGCCTGCCCCTGACCACTAGACAGACCAGCTGAAACACTGCATGGCATCTTATAGCCTGACTCATTGAATGGCCCCTTGAACGCTTAGGGGGTATTGGTGGTTCATAGGACAATTCAGCAGAGGTGGGCATGGAGGAGGAGGGGGTGGAGCAGACAGATCTTGCATCATCACCAGCAGCTGTATGGAGATGTGGCGAAAAAACAAGCTCCAGCACTGAGCCATGTCCTGCATCCTTCCTAGTTGCAAACAGAGTTACCCAGTGTGCTGTAAAAAAATATATCCTCCCTGATCATGCTTGCTGGACCATGTGTCAGCAGTAATGTGGACCTTGCTGCTGACTGCCTTGCCCAACGATGCCAAAACATTGCCTTCCATGTGATGGTACAGAGCTGCAATGTCCCTATGTGCAAAAAAATAGCACCTGGGAACCTACCATTGTGGTACAGCACGTTTTGCCAATTCACAGAAGGGGCCAGAATCCACCAGACGGAAATGCAGGAAAGCCAGTAATTTGGACAAGCCGGAATTTAGTTGCTGGGCATGTAGGTGGCAGGGAGTGTATTTTTTTTTATGCAGCAACTGGAGCAGAAAATGTTGCCTGCTATACTTTACAGCCTGCTTGCTGGCAGACGTGTTGCAAGGACCTGTGACACCCTTTGCTATACCATCATCCCTGTCAGTTCAGGCTTCTGAGAGGTCATGAGAAATAACGGGGGTAGACATGAAAGGTGAGGAATGAGGAGGACATCCCTGATGTAGTGAAAGTGCCTGCCTGTTTGGATACAAAGTGATTGGATTGATGGTGTCTCCTCCTATTATATAGTTTTGGTAAATCTAAAGGAGATTGTAAAGAGATTGTACAATCAGATTGTATAGTGCATGGCCACATTTATACACCTAAAATTACCTAGCTTTCAGTGTAATTGTTAACGACACACCAAACACAGAAGAAAACACACATTTTTCCATAAGAAAAAACAGGTGACAAATGCAGTAGCAAATTTACAAAAATGTCCTATGAGCTACTTTGCCAGGTGGAGCGCAGCCCATTGAAATCGACCGGCTGCCCTATGTGTGTCACTGGAAAAACGAGCTAAAAACATGCACTCCCACAACTCTAGGTGTCAATGGGACCTGAAAGTGAAATTGGTGCGTTTACAGAAGAACAATGAGTGTGTGTTTCCAAAGTGTTCAGATCTGTGTGTTTCCAAATGCATGGCAAACTGCACAGAAAATGTGCGCTTTGCCATGCGTTTCATAAATGCTGCAAATGTGCATCGTAGTTGTGTTGTCATCACATGTTAAAGGCTCCTCAAGTGCAGCAAACATACTGAAAACTGCAGTAACGCACCATGCGACGCTCCAAAAATAGTTCTGGAGCTTCTCTGGGGCTATTGTTGCACGTAGGGCAGTCTATTCATGTGAATGGGCTGCCCTATGCTTGACGAGTGAAAACAATCCAAAACACAAAACAAACGCATGCAGGAATGTGAGTTTTTGTTAGGTGGAGATGTAAATGAGGCCTCATGACTGAGTGTCTCCGTCTACTCCCTCCTATGTACTTGTATAAAGATGCCATACACTATGCAATCTGATTGTACAATCTCTGTACAATTTCCTTTAGAGTTACCAGAACTATGGAATAGAGGACACACCTAGAACAATCCATTCAATTTGTAGCAAATCAGGCACGCCCTTGTTTTACATAGCTGATGGGAGATCTAAAGGAGATTGTACAATCAGATTGTATAGGAAGTGGGTGGAAGGTGGTATTGTAATGAGGGAGGTGTAGTCCAGAGTGGTGAACACACCCTATCACACCCTCTTCGGTGATGAAACAAGCAAGTGATGGCTTCTGGGAGATGACCTAACAGAAAGTGAATGCTGATACAAGCTACAGGAAGTGATGTAATCTGAAAATCCATATAAAGATACAACAAGAAAAACCTGGTGCACAAGGCATTTACCATTACCCCTACTGGATCTATTGTAGGCAGACCAAGTTTGTAAGTAAAAAAGGTATATTTAATTCAAATACATATAAACATAGATCAAGATGATGGTGACATCATATAAAAACAAAATATATGGTACCCAAATATCGCAACTGTATATAGCCCTGTACACATGATCGGTTTTACAGATGAAAACAGTCCGATGGAGTTTTCAGACAAACCGTTCGTGTATGGGCCCCATCTGTCTTTTTTCCATCGGTGTTAAAAAATAGAACATGTTTTAAATTTATCCGATGGGGAAAAAAACGATAACAAATTACTATTGTCTGTGGGGAACTCCATCGGATAAAAAACCCACGCATGCTCAGAATCAAGACGACACATGCTCAGAAGCATAGAACTTCATTTTTCTTGGCTCGTCGGAGTGTTTTACGTCACAGCGTTTGGGACGATCAGTTTTTTGACTGGTGGTGTGTAGGCAAGACTGATGGAAGTCAGCTTCATCGGATTTCCGATGGGAAAATCCATCGGTTTAAAATCCATAGGAAATATGATCGTGGGTACAGGGCTTAAGTGAACCAACTGCTCTTGGAACAGGCGGGCTAGTGGTGATGCATACTGGCGTAGACACCTTACAAGTTACGGACAAATTATAGTCCTTCTTCAGAGGTTTTTTATGTCAAATGGGTACGAAATTTAAAGTCACACATACAGTGTCGCATATGTCTAAGGAACAGATGGAAATAATGATAAGTCCTTCATGCCGGGAGCATGCAAAATCAAACCCCAGATTGGAAAGGAAGGATCATGGATAAATGGCAACAAGTGCTTCACTACAAGGACCCCTAGCTTTGGGGCACCAGGGCTCCTGCTACTGATGGGCCAGCAGTCTGAGATGTGCTGTAAACTTATTCCTAAACGTGCAGAGATTGTTGTGGGCTCAACTTTGAACGTACTTGTGTGAGCATGTAAAGACATCCACCATGCACTTCCTTGGAGGTGTGCCACGCCTGCAGCGGACTTCATACATATTTTTTGGAGCTGTTCCCTGGTCAAGACCTTTTGAAATGATGTTACCACATTCATTCGGACAGTTACTATGGTTCAGATTCCATTGAGGGTAGAAATATTTTGCTGGGGTTTGTAGATCCACTGGCTCCTAGCCAAGCAGTTAGAATTCTTTTGGGGATACTACTTTATTATGCACGCAAGGACATCGCAATGCATTGGAAATTCTCCTCCGCACCATCAATTAACTTATGGAAACATCTGGTCAATTCAGCCCTGATATTATACAAAATCACCTATCTCTCTAGAGGTTGTGTCAAGAAATTTCATAAAGTGTGGAACATTTGGGTGGAATAAGCTTATACTATTGCTAATTGTTCGGATGACTAGTTAACACTTGTATAGATAATTAACGGTATATATTGTTGTACAACTCTACATTTATGCTTCTGTAGCAAAGTCTTCAGCCAATTCCAGTCTAATGAGGACCTCTAAGGCCAAAGATAGCTGACATCCTTCTGTCAGTAGTGGGCTGTGAGGCATAGTGGGTGCAAGTTGTAAGTTATTGGGCGCCAGACACTTCTTGAATGCAAAAGAGAGGTTTATTTCTTTTACAGTCTTTCTTTTAAGGGGGAAAGAGGGTTAGGGCCAGGACACCCCTAAGCAGTTGCAATTTCATTTGGCAGACTCTGAGACTTCAATCGGAGGACAGCCGCACAGAGAAAGGCCCCAGCAAGGCGCCACATCTGCACGTGCAGGATTGCTGTCTCCTATGGTAACAGTCTTTAACAGTTCCTAACACAAATCGTAACAGTTCTCTTAGCTTCACTACAAATTCTACTTGTAGTTCTTCAGCCCCTTGAGCTCTTGGTCTCTCACTGGACCCTCTGATTCACTGACTCTGAATCCCTGGAGCTCCTCAAAGCTTTGCGGTGGTATCTTCCTCAAGCGTCACCCATGCTTCCCTGTTGGGTCCCTAACTTGGAACTCCGGGTACTTCTTAAGCTTCACCCCTACTAACTGGCTTGGTCCCTGGCTTGGCTCACAAGGCTGCTCTGCAAGTGTCACCTCCGTTAGTCGGGTCCCTGACTTGATCACCTCCTGAAGTATCCCGATTCTCCACCATGCCCGTTCGGTGAGAATACTGCTCTGGTACTTGCTTCAGTTACTCATTGTGGTCCCTGGTAAAGGTGGTTGGCCCCTTAGTGGCGACAGCTTCCCTTCTACCTCTGACCACCACAGGTTCTCTGGCCGGCAGAACCGTCACTTCTGGTTGGACTGCAAGCCGCAATCCCAACCCTGCGTTGCCCTCTTACTTTTGGATAGGCCCTCACAAAGCCTGGCAGCCAGATGCTCTGGATAGGCCCAAACTCCGGCCTAGCAGCCCGGGGCGTATGACACATGTCCACCCAGACAGCCATCCAGGTGGAACAGAACATAGATCACCTGACTCCACCCGAATATATAGGCTCTCCTGGCAGGCCAAGGGATTCAAGAAAACCCCTGCTCATTGGCTGAGATACCCCATATACCTATAACCTGACCTTGAGTTGTGCTTCTCATATCTAGTACCACCAAGTGCCCTGCCATATAGTGGTAGAAGAGAAAAGTACAACAAGGTCAAACTTAGGGAGAAATCAATGCATCTCAAACAGTTGACCAATGCCGCGTACACACGATCGGAATTTCCCTTGGCAAAAACTTTGGATGTTTTTTCCTACGGAATTCCGCTCAAGCTTGGCTTGCATACACACGGTCACACAAAAGCTCTCTGAACTTTCGACCGTCAAGAACGCGGTGACGTACAACACTACGATGAGCCAAGAAAATGAAGTTCAATGCTTCCAAGCATGCGTCGAATTGTTTCCGAGCATGCGTAGGAATTTTGCGCGTCAGAATTGCTACAGACGATCGGAATTTCCAATTGGAATTTATTTGGTAGGAAAATTTGAGAACCAGCTCTCAAATTATTCTTCTCGGAAATTCCGACAGGAAAAGTCCGATGGAGCCTACACACGGTCGGAATTTCCGACGAAAAGCTCACATCAAACTTTTCTTGTCGGAAATTCTGACTGTGCGTTAGGTAACTACTTTTGGCAAATAAGTCTGTGAGGAGCATCGCTGACTAAACCCCAGGGTGCTACACTTCATTAGAGGGAGTCTTTCCTGACACATAAGATATGGGAGAGTTTGTATTTTCATAAATTCCAGAGTTAGCTCTGTAGGATGTTTGAGAGGGAGAGTGGCCAATAAGAATCCTAATATTTCAGCCTGCAAGGGCAGTTAGAGCGTGCCAACTTTTTGATAGTTTAGAGTGCCTTGATTTTAGCTAGGTTGTTTTTATTGTGTTTTTTATTGTGCTTTTGTTTCTGTTTGTTTTTTTGTTTTTTTTCTTTTGCTATGCAATTGAGCCTGGGTATGCTTTCTATGCTCTGGTATTTACTGTTAACTTCTAAACCGCCAATAAAAACGATAAAAAATAAAAATAAAAGATACAAGACTGACAAGATTCTAAATATCATGTGAATGAGGTACAGTGGGGCAAAAAAGTATTTAGTCAGCCACCAATTGTGCAAGTTCTCCCACTTAAAAAGATGAGAGAGGCCTGTAATTGTCATCATAGGTATACCTCAACTATGAGAGAAAAAATGTGGAAACAAATACAGACAATAACATTGTCTGATTTGGAAATATTTTTTTTTTGCAAATTATGGTGGAAAATAAGTATTTGGTCACCTACAAACAAGCAAGATTTCTGGCTCTCACAGAGCTGTATCTTCTTCTTTAAGAGGCTCCTCTGTCCTCCACTAATTACCTGTATTAATGGCACCTGTTTGAACGTGTTATCGGTATAAAAGACACCTGTCCACAACCTCAAACAGTCACACTCCAAACTCCACTATGGTGAAGACCAAAGAACTGTTGAAGGACATCAGAAACAAAATTGTAGACCTGCACAAGGCTGGGAAGACTGAATCTGCAATAGGCAAGCAGCTTGGTGTGAAGAAATCAACTGTGAGAGCAATAATTATAAAATGGAAGAAATACAAGACCACTGATAATCTCCCTCGATCTGGGGCTCCACGCAAGATCTCACACCGTGGGGTCAAAATGATCACAAGAACGGTGAGCAAAAATTCCAGAAACACACGGGGGGACCTAGTGAATGACCTGCAGAGAGCTGGGACCAACGTAACAAAGGCTACCATCAGTAACACACTACGCCACCAGGGACTCAGATCGTGCAGTGCCAGACGTGTCCCCCTGCTTAAGCCAGTACATGTCCGAGCCCGTCTCAGGTTTGCTAGAGAGCATTTGGATGATCCAGAAGAGGGTTGGGAGAATGTCATATGGTCAGATGAATCCAAAGTAGAACTGTTTGGTAGAAACACAACTCGTCGTGTTTGGAGGAGAGAGAATGCTGAGTTGCAACCAAAGAACACCATACCTACTGTGAAGCATGGGGATGGCAACATCATGCTTTGGGGCTGTTTCTCTGCAAAAGGAACAGGACGACTGATCCATGTACATGAAAGAATGAATGGGGCCATGTATCGTGAGATTTTGAGTGCAAACCTCCTCCCATCAGCAAGGGCATTGAAGATGAAACGTGGCTGGGTCTTTCATCATGACAATGATCCTAAACACACCGCCAGGGCAACGAAGGAGTGTCTTCGTAAGAAGCATTTCAAGGTCCTGGAGTGGCCTAGCCAGTCTCCAGATCTCAACCCCATAGAAAACCTTTGGAGGGAGTTGAAAGTCTGTGTTGCCCAGCGACAGCCCCAAAACATCACTGCTCTAGAGGAGATCTGCATGGAGGAATGGGCCAACATACCAGCAACAGTGTGTGACAACCTTGTGAAGACTTACAGAAAACGTTTGACCTCTGTCATTGACAACAAAGGATATATAACAAAGTATTGAGATTAACTTTTGATATTGACCAACTACTTATTTTCCACCATAATTAGCAAAAAAAAAATATTTCCAAATCAGACAATGTGATTGTCTGGATTTGTTTCCACATTTTGTCTCTCATAGTTGAGGTATACCTATGATGACAATAACAGGCCTCTCTCATCTTTTTAAGTGGTAGAACTTGCACAATTGGTGGCTGACTAAATACTTTTTTGCCTCACTGTAAGTTAGAGAAAAGCACATTGGGAGGGCTGGGTCAGGAATGGCATTGGAAAACGCTTCTGTTTATTATGAAAAGTGAAATTCTGCCCAAAAAGGTGAACTTATCCTTTATTACAATGTTGTTAATTTGTTTTGAATCGTATTAGCCGTAATTCCATTCAATCTCTTTGAAGGTGTTACACAGAATACATTAACTGACAGTTCAGAATTAAATAAATAAATCCCTTAGTGTAAATTAGATGAAATATATATATTACATACTAGGTGAAGACTTTTAATCATAGATTTCAGCAAGGTATTTTTCTTGTTCTATGGAAGAACTGACACTTAAGCCCTGTACACACGATCGGTTTTACCGATGAAAACCGTCCGATGGATTGTTTTCATCAGACAAACCGATCGTGTATAGCCTCGTACACACGATCGGATATCCTATGGATTCTAATCCGATGGTTTTGTCCATCGGAAATCCGATGAAGCTGACTTCCATCAGTCTTGCCTACACACCATCAGTCAAAAAACCGACCGTTCCAAACGCGGTGACGTAAAACACTCCAATGAGCCGAGAAAAATGAAGTTCAATGCTTCTGAGCATGCGTCGACTTGATTCTGAGCATGCATGGGTTTTTTATCCGATGGACTTGCCCATAGATGATCTGAGTTTTCGATCGGTTTTTTATCCATCGGAAAAATTGAAAACATGTTCTATTTTTTAAAACCGATGGAAAAAAGACCGATGGGTGCCATACACGATCGGTTTGTCTAATGAAAACAATCCATCGGACGGTTTTCATCGGTAAAACCGATCGTGTGTACAGGGCTTATGGGACCCATCGGTCTTTTTTCCATCGGTTTTAAAAAATAGAACATGTTTTAAATTTTTCCGATGGATAAAAAACCGATCGAAAACTCCGATCGTCTATGGGCAAGTCCATTGGATAAAAAACCCATGCATGCTCAGAATCAAGTCGACGCATGCTCAGAAGCATTGAACTTCATTTTTCGCGGCTAATCGGAGTGTTTTACGTCACCGCGTTTGGAACGGTCGGTTTTTTGACTGATGGTGTGTAGGCAAGACTGATGGAAGTCAGCTTCATCGGATTTCCGATGGACAAAACCATCGGATTAGAATCCATAGGATATCCGATCGTGTGTACGAGGCTTTACTGTAGCAACAGATGGTGGTAGTGACACACACCTGCTTAGTCACCCTTTAAAAGCCTGCCAAGCTGTAAGCCTTTGATAATAAATGATTATGTAAAACTAGAGGAGACACTTATAGATATTGCTGTGGTAATGGCAGAAATTTAGTCTGAATAACCATTTAATTGCTCAAAACCATTATATGAACTTCACCACTTATGTAAAGTAATATTTCAGTTGGTAGATATAATGTGCCATTAGAGCATTTTATGTAAGAATTAGTCTGAAAAAAAAGATACATTTCACTAAAAAAACTTTAATAATCTCATAAGCTGGCATGGTTCATGCACAGTAAGATGTAAATGGTGACCTGGGGGTTTTCAATCAGCACACGCACTTAGACTTTTTATTAACTGGTTGGAATTTGGAAATGTACATTTTTTTTCTAGTAATCATAAATAAAAAAAAATTGCTAAAAAAAAGAATAAACGATTAATCTTGTTTTACATACTAAAGCACTGTGCCCCCACAGGCCTTAGTCTAAAAGGCATAGATGTTAGTATGATGGAGCTACTCATTGGTTTTCCTTACCCTGTGTCTTCCTATGCTGGTATATACTGAGCTCTTAGCACAAGTGCTTTACTGTATGGGATCATTACTTAAATTGCAGCTTACATGAATTGCTCACCTCAATTATGATCACGTCTTTGCTTTGTCAGTATGGACACCATGAAAAAAAGCACAGGAATGTATTTGTTTTACTATAATTTCCTTGATGATATTCTAGAGAGGGACATTCACGGACCTATGAGACAAGGTGGATAGCTCATCTCATACCATCTATGGGGTTGATTTACTAAAGGAAATTTGACTGTGGACTTTGCAAGTGCAGTTGCCCAAGTGCTTGGTAAAAAAAGGGGAGCATTGTAGACTTTCATCATACAATCATGTGCAAACAAAAATACTACATTTTTCCTTACATGTGATTGGACGTTTTTGCAAAGCTCTGGAGTAACTATACTTGAAAATGCACTTTGTCTTTAGTAAATCAACCCCTATGACTTTTTCATATACAACTTAAACCATTCTTCACAGCAGAAACATCCCTGGGTTCTGGGTAGGACCAAGGGACGTATTTGTACCATGTTTTTAATTGCCTATATCATCTGATTAAGAACTTAAAATACTTATTTTTTTGGTTTGAGTCAAAATATTAGTTCTTATCAACAAATGGATCTAGATTTTTGCCAGTTATTTCATGAAATGGCTTAGTTACAGCAACTGAAGTGTACGAACTTAAAAAAACATAAAAATAAAAAATTGCTTCTTTTGGGGTTCCATAGGAAGTGATCTAAATAGTCACATTTGTCCTGTGTCATAATTCCTCCCCCAAAAATGACACAAGTGTGGAAATGGTTTTATTTATTGTTCAAATACATTCTTAAAGGGAATTTTTTTTTTATTATTTTTATATTGATGACGGTAATCTTATGGTCCTCAAAGGGTGTTTGATCTCAATGTATATAGTATCCAACACCATAAAACTACGTTGACACTGTCCACCAGCACAGAATATAGATACGCTCATGATATGGCAACAGAAACTTCAGTAAGTATTTTCTAAGTATGTTCTTTTTGTGCTCAAATGCAGCTCATGCGAGCTTTGGACATCGTCAGCAAACTTTACACCAACTTTAACGTGTATAATTTATTGAACCTTTTTTCACAGTCACAATTACTATTTTGCAATTACTATTTTGTTATTTTACTTTTTTCTACTGTCTAATGTCTGTTGTAATTTTTCTTTCTATAAATACAAACTTAACACAATTAGGTGTAGCGGGATATTCTCCTTTAATACAGAGAGACTACATCTCCCAGTACATCTTGCAGCACCCAGGGTGCATTGCTCCAGAACAGAGACTGCTGGGGCAGACTTTATAAAGGGGGGGTGGAGTTTGTTCTGCCTTTTTTGGACACCCCGTCTCCTAGCAAAAGGATCTCTGTGCTGAACTGCTGTATGCACAAGGCCTGAAGCCTGGGCCTTGTGCTCTTTTCCAAAGAGCCCCTCTGCCAGCCTAGCAGAGCCTTAGAGACATCTTCTCCTCCTTGCTGCAGTACACCAGAAGGATTGAAGACTTGGATGTCGGTGGATTCCTGTTCCTAGAACAATCTGCAAAGGAAACGGACTTGGACTTGTCTGGGTGGTGAGAGCTGTTTAAAGACAGATACTTTATCTTTACTATTCGTTGGGATTACAAAGTTGTTCTTCAAGTGCACCACCAAAAGACTGCTAGCGAATATTGTTTCACTGAACTTCCATTTAGATCAGTCAGGCCTGACTGCATAGGTAGACATTACTGGGTGTTAGTCTACCCATGAGGGGAAGTAGCTGAAAAAGGGCAGCGCTAGAGTTGCATAGTAATACTTTATTATTCTGATTACTCTGTTTATCTTTATTAATGTTTATTGCAGGGATCTGCAACTTGTTATACTGTTGTTTATTACTTGCCTATTAGCCTCAGTAAAATATCTGGGTCAAGTACATTGGTGTCAGTTTCACTTACTTTAATAGAAGTTTTAAAGTATATCACTGTGTGTGTTTGCCATAGGACTGCGTCACCTAGAGTTGCGGTCACGCGGTCCTATCTCCCATTACTAGCTGTGCCACGGGAGGTTAGAGCCGATTGCCAGGGGTTGACAGCGGTGCACTACAGGGCCCAAAACAAAACCAGCGGCTCTCTTAACTGGGGGTAGCGCTACACGTAGGGGCTCGTCTGGGACCCCTGTACGTTGCACGCTGCAATCAAGCCGATCAGAAGTACCAGCATGGACCCCATCAAAGTAGTCAAATGGTGCGAAGCAGAAGGGACATGCTCAGAAGCGAGCATGGCCATTGAACTTCCAGGGAGTGACTGGGGAGAGAAAAGAATTAAAGAGGTGGTACAAACATTGTCCCCGGATAGAAAGGCTTACGTGGTCGCAGTGAGACCAGACCCAAGGACCAACTGCACCTATGCACTGATAGAGTGGGGATGGGATGTCCCTGAAAACTTCCACGGTGCCAGTATAAAATTGTCCGAAAAGACTGAGTTCCAGTCAGAAGCAGCTAGAACCCTTGGACAGGAAAGCAGGGGCTGCTGTTAAATCGCAGGCAGAACAACAGCTGGTTGATCTGAAACGACAGTACTGTGACATACAAGAGAGGTTTCAGGAGACTTCCAGTATGATAGCTGAACGCATTAATGGGTTACGTGTCGCTTCTGAGGATCAGAAAGATGGTCAGATAACGCCCAAACCTGGGAAGGTACTGAAGAAACGAGCTCAGGGCCGCCTGCAGGAAGTAACCATTCGGAAGGATTTCCGCATTGACGGCCAGATAGGAGAAAGAGGGCAGAAGGACAAACTGTCCTACACCAGCCTCCTACACCAAATAGAGTTGGGGCTACAGAAAGGATATCAGGAATCTGACATTAGAGAGGCTGTAATCCATGCCATCAGCCCAGGTTCAAGTGTCAGGGGCATGTTAGAGAGGAAGAGTGGATTGACCCTGAACCAGCTAAAGAGGATACTGAAAAGCTATTATGAGGAGGAAGATGCCGCTGAGTTATTTCATCGACTGATAAATATGACCCAGGATAGTAGAGAGACTCCTCAGAACTTCCTATTCCGGGCCATTGAGCTCAAGGACCGCCTGTTGTCCACATCCAAGGAAGAAGGAACTGGGGAGCATTTTGGAGCCGAGCTAGTCCAGAAGAAATTCCGGAGATCTGTGACTATGGGATTGAGGAGTGACTATATCAAGCTACAACTGAAGCAGCATTTGGAAGACCCCTCAATTCCGGATGAGGTCCTCATTGAGAAAGTGAATGAAGCAGATAAGATGG
Source organism: Rana muscosa (assembly GCA_029206835.1). Classification (NCBI taxonomy): domain Eukaryota; kingdom Metazoa; phylum Chordata; class Amphibia; order Anura; family Ranidae; genus Rana; species Rana muscosa. The sequence continues at coordinate 422,554,110 of CM055116.1, forward strand.
AGATTGAGAGGGACCAAAAACAGAGGAAACTTCAACCTCCTAGCACCACAAGTGCCAAAGTACAGCAGATAGATGTCCCCTCAGACACTCGGGAACTCAGTGTACTGGCAGCAAGCACAACCGACAGAGATCCAGAGTTTGGGGTTCTGAAGACTCAGATGTCCAAAATAATGGAGATGGTGACCGGGTCACTGGATGTCAGGTCTGAGATAGACACACTGAAGGTGCAAGTGTCCCAGCTGGCGGAGATGATGAACAAATTGATGGCAGAAAGTACTGGATTGTCCGCCCAAAAGCCCACAAAGCAAGACATCTGTCAAAACTGTGGAGGTGTAGGCCACTACCAGCGAGTATGTCCAAGTCCACGAATGGAGACAGAAGGCTGGCGGAGGCCTCAGAGAAGTGACCCAAGAATGGAGAGAAGATCCGGGCCTTCAAAAATAACTTTCCCTGAACCTGCGAGGGAACGGTGGAGGACACCTGCAGTTTATGCCGTCTCAGTGAACAACGCCTATCAGCCTTCCAAACAACGCCAGAAACTGCATTCCCAGCATCGGAAGCTAAAGACAGCACAAGTCCAAGTATGCCAGCCTGCTGTTACAGGTGTTTCCAAAAGGACTGCTACCCAATTGGTAGGTCCTCTGCCTGTAGTGCCTGTTCTGATCGAAGGGATCTACACCAGAGCCATCCTTGATACAGGTGCTCAGGTTACCCTAATGACCAGAGACTTTTACAAGAAGTACCTATCATACCTGCCCCTGGAAGAGATGGGAGACACCAAGAGTCAGGGTATCCAAGCAGAAGAGTACTCTTGTGATGGATGTGTGCGGATCAAGTTGTCGTGTGATCCATTGAGGGATGGGGTGCCCCAGAACTTTGAGATACTGGCCATTGTCTGTCCCTGGCTGCCAGGGCCCTCAAGAAGCTCTCTCATCGTTGGGACCAATACCGATCTGGTGAAACGGCTTTTAGCCCCTGCTGTCTCCAGATGTGATCCCATACCCTCACTACCAGAAGAGGTTCCTGCTTCAGTACCAGAAGAAGAACCAAGAGTAGCTGAGACTGTGACTCTCAGGGAGAAGAGAAGGAAGAGAGTCATTCATCCTCCCCGGAAACAAACTCATGATCAGATGGGAGAAAGTTCCGAAGACACGGTCCTAACCTCAAGAAGGACCATGCCCACATCTGGTCCCTCCACTGTACATTTGGTGGAGGGCAACCACAACTCACTTCCTGACACAGTTAGACAGGTCGCCCCCACTGAAGCGACCTGTGGACAGGACAGCTCCCCATCATAAGATGATTGGTGGGAGGCTCCTCTGTCAATCCTATGCAACCGCATTGAAGCTAAAATGTTTTGCAGCTCTAAAAAATGCTAGATGTCTTTGGGGACCAAAGATTCAAAGTGGGGGGAGTGTGTAGCGGGGTATTCCCCTTTAATACAGAGAGACTACATCTCCCAGTACATCTTGCAGCACCCAGGGTGCATTGCTCCGGAACAGAGACTGCTGGGGCAGACTTTATAAAGGGGAGGTGGAGTTTGTTCTGCCTCTTTTGGACACCCCCTCTCCTAGCAAGAGGATATCTGTGCTGAACTGCTTTATGCACAAGGCCTGAAGCCTGGGCCTTGTGCTCTTTTCCAAAGAGCCCCTCTGCCAGCCTAGCAGAGCCTTAGAGACATCTTCTCCTCCTTGCTGCAGTACACCAGAAGGATTGAAGACTTGGATGTCAGTGGATTCCTGTTCCTAGACGAATCGGCGGAGGAAACGGACTTGGACTTGTCCGGGTGGTGAGAGCTGTTTAAAGACAGATACTTTATCTTTACTATTCGTTGGGATTACAAAGTTGTTCTTCAAGTGCACCACCGAAAGACTGCTAGCGAATATTGTTTCACTGAACTTCCATTTAGATCAGTCAGGCCTGACTGCATAGGTAGACATTACTGGGTGTTAGTCTACCCATGAGGGGAAGTAGCTGAAAAAGGGCAGTGCTAGAGTTGCATAGCAATACTTTACTATTCTGATTACTCTGTTTATCTTTATTATTGTTTATTGCAGGGATCTGCAACTTGTTATACTGTTGTTTATTACTTGCCCATTAGCCTCAGTAAAATATCTGGGTCAAGTACATTGGTGTCAGTTTCACTTACTTTAATAGAAGTTTTAAAGTATATCACTGTGTGTGTTTGCCATAGGACTGTGTCACCTAGAGTTGCGGTCACGCGGTCCTATCTCCCCTTACTAGCTGTGCCACGGGAGGTTAGAGCCGATTGCCAGGGGTTGACAGCGGTGCACTACAGGGCCCAAAACAAAACCAGCGGCTCTCTTAACTGGGGGTAGCGCTACATAGGTTAATGAGGGCCCGTGATAATTGTAAATAGCTTTCTTAACCCTCAGGATCCGTATAAGGTCTATTTCTATAAAACCACTAAAAGCCACCCTAATTTCACTTTCTCACTGACACCAAAGCATTTCCCTAAATGATTTTTTTTTTTTTTAATGTTAAGAGCAGTGGAGTAGAGAAGGTAGAGTAGCAGTAGAGAAGGTATATTCTTGTCAGTTTTTTTTTGCTGTCTGTGGGGTTGGAGGATTTGGAGAGAATTGTCTTCACTTCCTGTCCCAGAGACACAAGAAGAAGTGAAAGGAAATCACTACAAATTGAGTACAATTCCCTTCTTTTTCAGTTCTCAATGTAACAGCCTAATGTAGGCATTTTTTTTCTCTAAAACTGGGCAGGTTTTTTAAAATGGCATTGTTCATCCATAATATGTCTGTCTGTCTGTCCATGAAGGTCTGCCAGCCTAAAGGTGGCAACAGAGAAATGTTGACCTGTGCCTCATATGTCCAGTTGCAGTTGGCTCACTAAGACTGGGTACACACTAGAATTTTTTTTATTTGTTCAACTCAGCTGCCTGAAATAAAAAAAAAAATGGAGAGATTACTGTATTAACACAAGTGATGTTAGTGCGTGAATCTCCCCCACTGTACCTTTGTATCCTTGAAGGGGGACTATCCACTGCCAGAACACTGTGATCAGTGCTGGAAGCCATTGGTTTTCCAGCACGCCCTTTGACAGATGACAGTAAGAAAGATCGCCATCTGTAGAACAGGCAGCTGAACACATGGGCCAAAATGCGATCAGTTCCTTCCAAACCGACCGATTTCATCTAAATTTTGGCCCATGTGCACCCAGCTTAAGGGCACAGTCACACAACCACACTGTGGGCTGCGGTGTGTGCATTGTCATGTATTGCCTTGCGGTACATTAACCACTTAACACCTTCCTTACTGGGCACATATACCCCCTTCCTGCCCAGGCGAAATTTCAGCTTTCGGCACTGCGTCGCTTTATCTGACAATTGCGCAGTCGTGCGACGTGGCTCCCAAACAAAATTGACATCCTTTTTTTCCCACAAATAGAGCTTTCTTTTGGGGGTATTTGATCACCTCTGCGTTTTTTTTTTTTGCGCTATAAACCAAAAAAGAGCGAAAATTAAAAAAAAAACACTATTTTTTGATTTTTGCTATAATAAATATCCCAATTTTTTTTTAAACTATTCATTACTCATTTTAGGCCGATACGTATTATTCTACATATTTTTGGTTAAAAAAAAACGCAATAAGCGTATAGTGATTGGTTTGCGCAAAAGTTATAGCGTCTACAAAATAGGGGATAGAATTCTGACATTTTTTTTATTATTTTTTTTTTTACTAGTAATGGCGGCGATAAGCGATTTTTATCATGACTGCGATATTGCGGCGGACACATCGGACACTTTTGACACATTTTTGAGACCATTCACATTTATAAAGCGATTAGTGCTATAAATATGCACTGATTACTGTATAAATGTGACTGGCAGGGAAGGAGTTAACACTAGGGGGCGAGGAAGGGGTTAAATGTATGCCCTATGAGTGATTGCTACTGTGGGGGGAGGGGACTGACTGGGGGAGGTGACCGATCTGTGTTCCTATGTACAAGGGACACAGCATCGGTCTCCTCTCCCTGACAGGACATGGATCTGTGTGTTTACACACACAGATCCATGTCCTTGTCTGTGTACAGGCCGATCGCGGGTGCCTGGCAAGCATCGCGGCCGCCAGGCACGCGCATCGGCATCTCAGTGATGCGCCGGTTGCGCACGCCGCCGCCGGCGCTCGCGCGCCCCCAGTGGCCGAAGGAGCGGAGGCCGTATAATGACAGCCTCCCGGCATTTAAGAACCACTTTGCGGCCGTCATTAGTCGTATGACGGGCGCGAAGTGGTTAAGGACCGGACGGATTTACCCCCTTAATGACCAGGCCATTTTTTGCGATACAGCACTGCGCTACTTTAACTGACAATTGCGCAGTCTTGGGATGCTGTACCTAAATAAAATTAATGTCCTTTTATTCCCCGCAAATAGAGATTTATTTTGGTGATATTTTATCAGCTCTACGGTTTTTATTTTTTGCGTTACAAAACAAAAAACATCCGACAATTTTGAACTAATATTTTGTTTTTCTGTTCTAAAACATACCCAATATTTTTTTTAAAAAAATCCAATTTCTTCATCAATTTAAGCCAATATGTATTCCGCTACATATTTTTGGTTAAAAAAACCCTATAAGCCAGGGATATGCATTTAGCGGACCTCCAGCTGTTGCAAAACTACAAGTCCCATCATGCCTCTGCCTCTGGGTGTCATGTTTGCTGCTGTCAGAGTCTTGCTATGCCTCATGGGACATGTAGTTTGGCAACAGCTGGAGGTCGGCTAATTGCATATCCCTGCTATAAGCGTACATTGATGGGTTTGCGCAAAAGTTATAACTTCTACAAAATAGGGGATAGATTTATGGCATTCTTATTATGTATTTATTTTTTACTAGTAATGGCGATGATCAGCGATTTTTAGCAGGACTGTGACATTGCGGCGGACAGTTCGGACACCTAACTGACATTGTTGACACTTTTTTGGAATTACCTGCCCACGGAGTTCTATGACACCTCCGACCTAGAATCATTATCTGATGCCGGTGATGACGGGGAAATAGGTTTTCCACAAGAAAGGTTGGGACAAGATGCCGCTGCCCTCGTCCCGTGCAACAAGGGACCCACCCATGTCTATTGGGGATAGTGCATCCCGGGTGGAGGCCGAGGAGGAATCTGGTCCCCTGTCTGCCCTTTCACCCCCGGAATCACCTGCTGTTTCATCTGCTCCTGTTGCGGGAGTGCAACGCGCATCACTGCGGGCTCCTAAGCCCAAATCTACAGAGGTAGTTAAAGTATCTCGTCACCCTGAATCCATCGTTCTGCCTGGAGAAGGAGATCGTGCCACAATGCCACCTTTGGCCAGGCTACAACGACTCTTTTGCCAGAAGGTTGCCCATGAATATGGGTGTGAATACCCGTATTTACCCAGAGACTTGCTCTATGAGGTGGAGGTCTTGCAGCAGCGGTGGTACGATGAATTCATCTGGACACAACTTAAGGTGCCCCACGCTCGCAGATACCTCTCGTGCTCACCTACAGCTTCTAAGAAGTTCAGAGACTGTAAGGCGGAGTGGATGCTGGGTAGGCATATCCATGCTGACAGGGTGCTTATCTGTCGGAAGGATGGAGAGAATGTTGAGTATAATGTGGAGACCTTTGATAAGCACTTAAAGCCCCTGTTCCTGCCGCACCCAAAGTTTTACCTCTAGGAGGAAGAGACTCCTTTGTTTTTTCTCATTGCTGGACTTTCCGGAGTGCATTTGCCGGAACCCAGGAGAACTGTGCCCTAGTCGCCTGGGTGTTTTACTCTTAGGAGAAGGGGGAGCTGTTGCCATTGTTTGTTCTCCCTCCTCTCCTCTCACCACAAGGAACATAGAGACTTTGGGGTGTAGCTAGCATAGGGCCACAGCACAGAGAAGTAAAGTTTCATCTGGATTTGACCAAGTGTCTTTACCGCGGCACTACCACCAGGTGGTGGTGTTGCGCAACGATTGTTTGTGTTTTTACATTTTTTGCACCATACTTATTGGAGCGAATGGGTTTCTTTTCGGATAGACCCATTCATTCCAAGACACACACATTGTGATAGGATGTATGTTTTTTTCCCCTCTACAGGAGATTCATCTATCAAGGCTGCTGAGAATGGGGTGGTCCTTAGATAGCAGAGAGGGAGGGGATGTAAATGTGTAAAATATCTAAAGTATATTTGAAGAGAGTTCATTGTTTTATATTCTTGTTTTCCCTTTCCCATTTTTAGGTCCTGGCACAATTCATGGTCAGTTTGTAAGGTTTGGTCTCTGGGTTGAACTTATGTTACCACTCTTTGGGAGACATGGGTTTGCACCAGACACTGGGGACCAGTGTCAAATAACTAGGGGGAGAGTGTAGCGGGTATTTAAATCTAGGGGGAGCATCTGGGTGGTAGTATGACCAAGATGCACTGATTGTTAGGGAATTTAGGACTCTTTTTATTCGTGGAGGACTTCAGTGGTGTTCAGTTCCCTGCGGCCCCTTGGTGGCGCTGTCGCCCTGGGCCGGGGTTGAACCATCACTGCAGCGCTGTTCTCTTTTTGTCCTGTTTCGGCAGCCATACGGCGGGGGGGGAACCTGCTGTGCCTGTCGGGAGAGGAGATAAAGGGGAGAGACGCCCTCACCATGAGGTTCAGAGTCGGAGGTCACGGCCGCGCCCAGGCACCTTCAGCCTGGGTGCTGGTGTTCTGGTGTTCTGGACCCAGGTGCCCTTGACCTGGCCAGAGCGGGAGATGGAGTTCATCCCAGGCACCTTCAGCCTGGGGTGAGGTACTACGGAGAAGGCCCGGGGCCCAGTACCTTCGATTAGGTTCCGCAGGGGATGAAGTGTCCGAGTGGCCCTAAGGTGTTGGGCACCCGAATCTGAGATGAGGAGGCCAGGGAGCGTAACCCCTCCGAACAGTCCGGTGCAGCATTGCTGGTGACGGCGGGGCCTCTGGTAACTCTACGGCCTATGTCCTCTAATGTGTAGAGGTGAAAGCCAACACCTGTTTACCTTCGGGCTGTGTGCATAATAAGGATGTCTTCCCTCTGACAGGGGCTGCACTTAGAGAAGGTAATTCTGATCCTGTTCTACACGGTCGGTGGCAGCGGCTGTGTGTAATAACCATTGGTGACACTACAATGGTTAGTTCTATTTGAGGACTGTGCCTTGACCTACTCCCCATTTATACTGAACTGTTCTTTGGGTCACAACCTGTCTGCTGTTAAAGGACGATTTATTGCTGTCAGAGAATAAATAAGAGTTGGACCTTTTCAGTGGTGTGGAACTCCAGTTACTGGGAACAAGGGGGGTCATCTGTAGAACGGACTTGGCTCTGGGTTATGCACACTGTCCGAAGGTAAACAGGTGTTGGCTTTCACCTCTACACATTAGAGGACATAGGCCGTAGTGTACCGCATCCCTCCTCCCTGGTCCCCCTAGACAAGACAACAAGCCGAGAAGAAGAAGGGGTGAGAGGGGCGAGGCCGCTACACACCCATGGTGGAATTGCATCTGTAAACATGTCAGTATGCAAGGAACATCAGTAATTTATTCTTATCATTGGGGAGACACATTGCCTTTACCCATCAGTACCATCTCCCCATATATCCTTTTTTGACCATATATACCCCAACCCCAGGGAATAAAACAAAGGTTAAAAAAAATCTACCACCTTGAATCGAAATGTCTTCTTTGTGACTCTTCTGTGTAGCTTATTGTTCACATTTCAGCCATTTGGCATTTCTTATAATTTTTTCCATTATTTTGGTTTATTCACTCACTTGTATGTACGTACTATCCTAATTGCTACTTATGTTCTTAGGTTTGTTTTTTTGTTTTTGTTTTATATGTTTGTATCCAAAAATATATCTCTTTTGTAATTTTGAATATACAGTATGGTACATGTTGCTCATCTGGCTTGGACTACGGTTGGGCCTTCTTAGTTTGGTCTGGATTGACAGCCCCCCTCCATCTTTGTTTGGCTGTGGGGGCACTTGTGGTTATCATTACAGAGTTGACACGGTCCTTATCTCTTCTTTAAAATGGATTTGCTACATTTTCGGCCTCTGGGGACATTGGTCTCAAATATGGCTGGCATGTGTCACCACTGCGTATAAGCGTGACGTCACTGCGGCTACGTTCCTGTGGTTTGGTGTGGTTTGGTGTGGTCTGGTGTCCCACGCATGCGTGGTGGGGGATCCAAGAGGGCAGCACTGTGGGGTGCTATTCTGTATATATGGAACAATAGCAGTGAGTGTGTAGTCAGAGCATCAATTAGGCCATCATCCCAAATAAAACAAAGTAGAAAGAACCCCCTAATAGGACTTTAAGGCCCACAAAATAATTTTCAATCCATAAATAGTAATGTAGATTAACAAGAAGGTTTTGTTAAAATTGCCATACAAATATTATTCAACAAAATTATTAAAAACAGATTATGGCTAGGGATAAGCTTTGAGTTCGAGTCAAACTCATTGCCTGTTCGCACGTTCGCCGAACAGCAAACAATTTGGGGTGTTCGCGGCAAATTCGAAAAGCCACGGAACACCCTGTAAAAGTCTATTGGAAAAATCTAAAGTGCTAATTTTAAAGGCTTATATGCAAGTTATTGTCATAAAAAGTGTTTGGGGACCCGGGTCCTGCCCCAGGGGACATGTATCAATGCAAAAAAAAGTTTTAAAAACTAAAGTTTTTTCGGGAGCAGTGATTTTAATTAGGGTTGTCCCGATACCACTTTTTTAAGACCGAGTACAAGTACCGATACTTTTTTTCAAGTACTCGCCGATACCGATTACCGATACTGTTATTTAATCTCATGTGACAGTGGCACATGTGTCAGTATTTTTTTTTATTATTATTTTTTTTTTAATTATTTGTTACAATTTACTTATTTATTTTTTACAATGCTTTCTTTTCTTAAGGGGGGGGGGGACAGTGTCAGTGTGTTTTTTTTATCATTATTATTTAAACAAAAAAAAAAAAAATATTTATTGCAATTTTCTTTTTATCAGCCCTGATGCGGGGTTGTGGTGGGATATCAGGGGTCTTAACAGATCTCTGACATCTCCCATTTGAGACAGGGAAAGGGACTAGGGATACAGATTCCCCAGTCCCTTTCTCAGCAGCCTCCGCTGCACTGATAATAAATGGAAAGAAGACAGCGGCTTCTCTTCATTCATTAACTGAGACATCGTAATCACAGGAGGTTACAATTTTTCAGTTATGTGAATGGACAGAGTCAGTTATCACTGACTCTGTCCATCCAGAAAACTAAGGAGCCGGGTTTACCGGCCCCTACCTCCGCTCTCCATACCGAGGGGGACGGCAGCACGGAGGGGGAGAAGAGAGGGGGAGAGATGCACGGAGAGGCACACGGAGGAGAGAGGGGGACAGATGCACGGAGGGGGACACGGAGGAAAGAGGGGGACAGATGCACGGAGGGGGACACGGAGGAGAGAGGGGGACAGATGTACGGAGGGGGACAGATGCATGGAGGGGGACAAGGAGGAGAGAGGGGAAAAGATGCACGGAGGGGGACAGATGCACGGAGGGGGACATGGAGGAGAGAGAGGGACAGATGCACGGAGGGGGACACGGAGGAGAGAGGGGGACAGATGCGCGGAGGGGGACACGAAGGAGAGAGGGGGACAGATGCACGGAGGGGGACACGGAGAAGAGGGGGACATGGAGCAGCATGGAGGGGGACAGCAGCATGGAGAAGGACGGATGGGGACTGGAGGAGGATAGGGGACAGTCAGCGGTGATTGCAGTGGCGGTGCGTCCATAGAGGGCGCCGGAGCGCTGCCCCCTCTCGCTCTCGCACCGCCACTGAAAGACAATACACAGATTCATGCATTGCATGAATCTATGTATTGTCACCGCTGCTGCGCTGCCCACTATTCATATGGCCGGCCTCCTGGTGAGCGCCGGCCATATGAATTAGAGCGGTGGCCGGCGGTGGGTGTGTTCTGGAAGTGTCTATCAAAACATCACCCAAACCGTCCTCTTCGCTCTTCTCAAGATCTCCTATGCTCAAGCTCTCTTGTCTCCTCCTCCCATGCTCATCTCCAGGATTTCTACAGATCCTCTCCCATTCTCTGGAACTCGCTACCGCAACCTGTCCGGCTATCCCCTACTCTTACTACCTTCAGGCGATCTCTGAGGCTGGATTTACACCTATGCATTTTTTGTGCTTTTTGCATTTTGCAGATTTGCACTACAGTCCATTTAACATGGTTTCCTATGGAACATGTTCTGTAGTGCAAATCTGCAAAAATGCAAAAGCACTAACAATGCATAGGTGTGAATCCAGCCTGAAAACTCATCTCTTCAGGAAAGCCTATCATGTCTCCAACTAATCTTTTACCACTTCCATCAGCTCATTCCCCACAGTTACAACCTTTTGTACCACCTGCCCCAGCCTATTAGATTGTAAACCCTTCTGAGCAGGGCCCTCTTAATCCTCTTTTATTTTATTGTATTATAACTGTATTGTCTCCCTTTTAATATTGTAAAGCGCTGCGTAAACTGTTGGCACTATATAAATCCTGTATTATAATAATAATAATAAAGTAGTTATTTTTTTATAATCATGTGTGTGTTTTTGCTCTTTAACATCCCTACCACATTTTTTGATCTATATTTCTTCTGGGATGGGCATTGAATGATCTCCAGTCCCACCATTTCACATTTGACTCCTTCAACACATAAATGTGTTGTGAGGGGGCTAGCTCGGCAGCGGGTATGTGTGACCCCCGGGATGGGCTCCCCACCCAAAACAGGCCCAGCAGACGGAGGTTGTGGTTTTCAAAAATCAAAAAGGTGCGGTTTATTTTCTATTTACAGTGACAAAAACACAGCAAGGCAAAAAAAACATAAACAAAATAAATCCTGGTCAACTTGACCTCTGACTAAACTTACAGGTTTCCTAACTAACGACTGGGATCAGCCTAGTGCTGTCCTAGTCCCTGGTTTTAAATGTCCAAGCAAAATATAGCCACACAGGCTTTCTCTCACCGCACAGGGGTTCACTCTCCCTAGACAGTCCACACAGGTCTGCTTCCAGGCATCAGCTAACATCTAATGAAGCTGGGATTTCTTATAGAGGCCTAAATGAGCTGACAAGGTTCAGCTGGTCTCATCAACTCCCTGTCTGTACGACGCCCCACACTCTCCCTAGAGGTATGAGTCATCCATGAGCCTACTAGCCTCAGCTGGGCTTATACAACTCTCCACCCTAGTTGTATAAGTCAGCATAAAGCCTGAATCTGGGAGAAATATATCTACCCCCCTGGATGCAACCAGGTGACTTTACCTTCCTGCTGTCACATACCCCCCCCTCTTGTTTTAACCTCGGGGTTGGAACACCAGCAATCAGGCATTCATGTACTCGAGACAAAGCATCCACATTCCCCATTTGAACGCCAGGGCGATGCTTTACTGTGAAGTTGAATTCCTGGAGGGCCAGGAACCACCTATTCACTCTTCTATTTGTTTCCTTGTTTTGAGCCATCCACTTTAACGGAGCGTGATCCGTAACCATGTCAAAGTGCCTACCTAGCAGGTAGTACCGAAGGGAATCTAGAGCCCACTTCACCGCTAAACACTCCTTTTCAACGGTGGCGTAATTTACCTCATGGGACTTCAACTTCCTGCTGAGGTAAATGACTGGGTGCTCTTCCCCGTTCCAGACCTGGGACAATACTGCTCCTAACCCCACATCTGACGCATCACTTTGTACGACAAAGTCTCTAGAGAAGTCGGGTGAGTACAACACTGGCTGGCTACATAAGGCTTGTTTCAAGAATTGGAATGCTGCCTCAGCCTCGGGGGTCCATTTAATCATGACCGACCCTTTCCCCTTCGTCAGGTTGGTTAGGGGCACAGCCTTAGAAGCAAAGTGGGGAATGAATCGCCGATAATACCCAGCGATTCCCAGAAAGGCTCGTACCTGCTTCTTGCTGTTGGGACGTGGCCAACTCTGGATGGCCTCGACTTTGTTGAGTTGGGGTTTTATTACTCCCCTCCCAATGGTGTACCCAAGATATTTGGCCTCCTCCTGCCCAATGGTACACTTCTTGGGGTTAGCCGTAAACCCTGCTTCCCGAACAGAGTCCAGGACTGCTTGCACTTTTGGCAGATGTGAGGCCCAATCTGTGCTATGGACAATTATGTCATCCAGGTAAGCCGCAGCATACTTCCGATGGGGCCTCAGCATCTGGTCCATTTTCCGCTGGAATGTGGCCGGCGCATTCTGTAACCCGAACGGCATTCTTTTATATTGGAACGCCCCGTCTGGGGTTACAAATGCGGTTTTCTCTTTGGCCGACTTGGCCAGGGGGATTTGCCAATACCCTTTTGTGAGGTCAAGAGTCGTCATGTATCGGGCTGTTCCCAGCCGGTCGATCAACTCATCTATACGTGGCATGGGGTAGGTGTCAAATTTTGTAACTTTGTTCAACTGACGAAAATCGTTACAAAATCGCCAGCTCCCATCCGGTTTAGGCACCAACACAATGGGACTAGACCAATCACTTTGGGACTCCTCTATCACCCCTAAGTTCAGCATTCTCTGTACTTCCTCCCGTATTGCCTCCCGTCGGGCCTCTGGGATCCGATAGGGTTTTAACTTCACCCTTTCACCGGGCGGGGTAATAATGTCATGCTCTACCCCAGATGTTTGTCCCGGCAGCTCAGAGAATACCTCCTTGTTGCGAAGTACAAACTCCTTAACCTCCTGTTGTTGGGGTTGTGACAAGGTGGCTGCGATTCCAACCTCAGGAATCACGCAACCAGTTTGAGCTGGTGACCAAGTGTCTGCGACTAGGGACTCTCTATCCCTCCAGGCTTTCAACAGATTAACGTGATAGATCTGTTCGGGCTTTCGCCTTCCTGGTTGTCTGACCTTGTAATTCACTTCGCTCACTTTTTCCATTATCTCGTAGGGGCCTTGCCATTTGGCAAGGAATTTACTTTCAACCGTAGGGACAAGTACCAATATCCTATCCCCCGGGGAAAAGGTACGGGTCTTGGCTCCACGGTTGTACACTCTCTGCTGTGCCAACTGCGCTTGGGCCAAATGTTCCTTCACGATGGGCATTACCTGTGCAATTCGATCTTGCATCAGGGCGACATGCTCAATCACACTCCTGTGGGGAGAACTCTCACTTTCCCAAGTTTCCTTGGCAATATCCAACAGCCCTCTTGGGTGTCTCCCATACAGTAACTCAAAGGGGGAGAATCCCGTAGAGGATTGGGGCACCTCCCTAATAGCAAACATCAAATAAGGAAGTAGACAGTCCCAATCCCTTCCATCTCTATCCACCACTTTCTTCAACATTTGTTTTAGGGTTTTGTTGAATCTTTCAACCAGCCCATCGGTTTGGGGGTGATACACAGATGTACGCAATTGCGTCACGTTGAACAATTTACACAGCTCTTTCATAACCCGGGACATAAAGGGTGTACCTTGGTCCGTAAGCAGTTCTTTACAAATACCCACCCGGCTAAAAACAAGAGATAGCTCTTTGGCTATGGTTTTGGCCGAGGTATTTCTGAGAGGGATCGCTTCTGGATAACGGGTGGCATAGTCCATTATAACCAATATGTACTGGTGCCCCCTAGCGGACTTGATTATAGGACCTACCAAATCCATTGCGATTCTCTCAAACGGGACCTCAATGATGGGTAGAGGGACCAGCGGGCTACGGAAATGTGGCATCGGGGCCGACCTCTGACACACAGGGCAGGAGGAACAATAATTTTCTATGTCCTTCATCACCCCAGGCCAATAGAATCTCTGTAATACCCTCTCTCGGGTTTTCTCTGTCCCCAGATGACCTCCAAGAATGTGCCCATGGGCCAACTCCAACACCAACTTCCTGTAAGGTTTGGGCACCACAAGCTGCTCAACGGTTTCTTCTGCCCTTTTTGCCACCCGATACAGTAGGTCCTTCTCTACGCTGAAGTATGGGTAAGTGCCAGTATTATCTGGGTTCACTAACTCGCCATCTATTTTCACTACGTTTTCCCGTGCCTTTATTAGGGCGGGGTCTTTCAACTGTTCTGTGGCAAAGTTTTCCCTGTGAACCTCAAGATCAGAAAACTCCACAGACGGTAGGTTTTCGTCTGAGGAGGTGGGCTCCTCTCCAGTTTCTTGAGTCTCCCCTGCCAATACTGACAAGGGAAATTCCGGAGAGTCCTCACCACTCTCAGGGGAGTTCTGGCTATCACATTCCTGGTACATAGGGGCACCAGTGGGGGGCTCAGGATCATCCCACAGTTCCCAGAACTTCGGAAAATCCCTTCCCACAATGGCGTCATGCGGTAACTGAGATACTAAGCCCACTGGATGAGAGAGGGTACCTTTGGGGGTCTCGAAACACACCGTAGTCACTGGATACTCTCGGGTGTCCCCATGCACACAAATAACGGCTACCTTGCTATTCCCAGAGACCTCTGTTTTAACTAACTCAGCCTTTATCAGGGTCACAAGGCTACCTGAATCCAGCAATACCACAACATTTCTACCATTAATACACATTTTGCATAAATGTTTCTCAGTTCCCCGAATGGCAGTGCATGCGACTGTCGCACACAGCGACTGACGTCTGCCCGTCAGAAAGTCACACTGCATGGGTTCCTCCACAACCGGGCAATTTGCTGCAATATGTCCCGCTTGCCGGCAGCGGTAGCAAACGATCCTTCTTGCGGCCTCTTGAGCCGCTGATTTCCCAGGCTGTTCTCGCCAAACTTGGGGTAGAGCTCCCACCCTCTCACTCTCTCCACCCTCACCCCTTGGAATCCTCTTATCCGCCCCTGGGGATGGTCTGGTCTTAGGGTGGAAAGTCCGAGTGTCTCTGGAAGAGGCCGTCAGGTTCTCTGTAGCCAAGTATTTCTCCACACGATCCACAAGACCATCGGCCGTCTCTGGGTCTCCATGGCTTACCCACCTTTGGATGGCAGTAGGAAGAGCTCTCAAAAACCGATCCATTACAACACGTTCCACAATCTTTGGTGCGGACAAAGTCTCTGGCTGTAGCCACTTTCTGCTCAGGTGAATGAGATCATACATTTGAGACCTGGGGGGTTTTCCAAGCTGGAAAGTCCAGTTATGCACACGCTGAGCCCGGACAGCCTGGGTGACACCCAGCCTTGCCAATATCTCAGCTTTTAGCATCACATAGTCTTTTGCTTGGTCAGGCTCCAGGTCATAGTAAGCCTTCTGCGATTCACCAGTTAACAGAGGAGCCACCAGTCCAGCCCACTGCTCCTCAGGCCACTTTTCTCTTTCAGCAGTCCTTTCAAATGTGGTCAAAAATACCTCTGGATCATCCTCTCCAGTCATTTTTGTCAATAAACGACTCACCCCAAAGGACGCGGTATTAGTGGGACGGCTTTCCTCACTGGTCTGCGGACGTTGCTGCATTACTGCTTCCATTTGTTGTAGTCTCTGCTCTTGCTTCTGTAACAGGTCTATGAAGCGGGCCTCAGATTGCTGCTGGGCTTGTTGCTGAGCTTCCAGACTCTGTTGGTGAGCTTGCTGCTGGGCTGCAAGGCTCTGTTGATGAGCTTGCTGCTGGGCTGCGAAGTTCTGTTGTTGAGCTGCAAGGCTCTGTTGATGAGCTGCAAGGCTCTTTTGCAAACCTGCATTTGTCTGCTGTTGATTGGCATTTGCTAGAGCCAGCTGCTTCAGTATCTCCTCCATGCTGGCTTAAAAAAAACTGCCACTGGTTCTCCACCAACTGTGAGGGGGCTAGCTCGGCAGCGGGTATGTGTGACCCCCGGGATGGGCTCCCCACCCAAAACAGGCCCAGCAGACGGAGGTTGTGGTTTTCAAAAATCAAAAAGGTGCGGTTTATTTTCTATTTACAGTGACAAAAACACAGCAAGGCAAAAAAAACATAAACAAAATAAATCCTGGTCAACTTGACCTCTGACTAAACTTACAGGTTTCCTAACTAACGACTGGGATCAGCCTAGTGCTGTCCTAGTCCCTGGTTTTAAATGTCCAAGCAAAATATAGCCACACAGGCTTTCTCTCACCGCACAGGGGTTCACTCTCCCTAGACAGTCCACACAGGTCTGCTTCCAGGCATCAGCTAACATCTAATGAAGCTGGGATTTCTTATAGAGGCCTAAATGAGCTGACAAGGTTCAGCTGGTCTCATCAACTCCCTGTCTGTACGACGCCCCACACTCTCCCTAGAGGTATGAGTCATCCATGAGCCTACTAGCCTCAGCTGGGCTTATACAACTCTCCACCCTAGTTGTATAAGTCAGCATAAAGCCTGAATCTGGGAGAAATATATCTACCCCCCTGGATGCAACCAGGTGACTTTACCTTCCTGCTGTCACAGTGTATATAGCAATCTAATTGTGGATATTTATTGAAATATCTTAATATAAATCATTTTTAAAATCTTGCGCAATGATGGACATATTTTGACAGAAGGAAAGTGTCTAATTGTTGGTTGCGTTCATCAAGGTTGTATCAGGGTGACTCCGTGCCAGTGGCTAAAATTATGGTTTACGCCAGATTTTGTAGGAAGCGAGCACACTAATGGCACATGTGTGTGCTGGCTTCATATGAGAGCCAGAGATAGAGCTCAGAGCCCCACCCTCCCGAGAGGGTCAGTATGTAAAGGGAGCCATGAGAAGTGCTGGTGTACACCATGGTGTCCAGGTCAGGACAGATCAAGACCCAAGCCTGAGAGAGAGTCCATGAGGGACAGAGCAGCTAGGAAGGTGTAAGGTATATGCAGAGCTGAGGTGCACTCTCCATGCATAAACATTGGAACATGTTTCATGGTCAGGAGGACCAAAAAGGTACTAATGGGTGCATAAACACTGGAACATGTTTCATGGTGAGGAGGACCAAAAAGGTGCTAATGGACAGGAGGATCCTAGAGAGGTACATGAAGCAATAAAGCTGCCGCAAGAGAGCCAAGAGGCTGAATGTTATGTTTGATTCGTAGTGATGGTGAGAACCCCTGCGTGGGAAGATATACTTGTGTGAATTTTGACTGTCTTTTAAATAGAAGTGGGCAGTAAAGGCCTGAAAACTTTATCTGGCTTGGAGATAACGCACTGTTTTGGCACTACCATTGAGCTAAGAAGCCCTGACATGTCACAAGTAGGGATGAGCTTCGTGTTCGAGTCGAACATACGTTCGACTCGAACATCGGCTGTTCGATCGTTCGACGAAGATCGAACGATTTGGGCCGTTCGCGCCAAATTCGAGTGACGCGAACGGCCCACAATGCACTACGCCATCGCAGTGTCATCCAGGCGCTGTGATTGGCCAAGCATGCACGGTGACCCCGCATGCTTGGCCAATCACAGCGCCGGCAGCGAGGAGAGCAATGATTGGCCACAGGCAGGATGCCTGTGGCCAATTATTGCTGAGGGTGTTTAGTACACGCCCCACACTATAAAAGGCCGCCAGCGTGGCGGCCTTGTGTAGTGTGTTCCGGAGCAGGGAAAGAGAAGCATAGGCAGGGACAGTGTCATTATTTTTCCTTTACTAATCCTGGATTCCTTGTGTTTAGGGACAAATAAGGATAGGTAGGGAGAGTGTCAGTGACAGTGTGCTATTCTGTGCTAATCCTTGTTTGTAGGGACAGAGAGGTACAGTGAGGGAAAGTGTCGGTGTGCTATTCTGTTCTAAAACTATTTTGCTGAACCATATTTTCAATCCTTGAGTTTAGGGACAGAGAGGTACAGTGAGGGAAAGTGTCAGTGTGCTATTCTGTTCTAAAACTATTTTGCTGAACCATATTTTCAATCCTTGAGTTGAGGGACAGAGAGGTACAGTGAGTGAAACTGACAGTGTGCTATTCTGTTCTAAACCAATTTTGCTGTTCCATATTTTCAATCCTTGAGTTTAGGGACAGAGAAGGACACTCGTAGAAATTATCAGTGTGCTATTCTGTGCTAAATCTTGTTTGTAGGGAGGGACAGAGTAGGACAGTGAGGGAAAGTGTCAGTGTGCTATTCTGTTCTAAACCAATTTTGCTGAACCATATTTTCAATCCTTGAGTTTAGGGACAGAGAGGTACAGTGAGTGAAACTGACAGTGTGCTATTCTGTTCTAAACCAATTTTGCTGTTCCATATTTTCAATCCTTGAGTTTAGGGGCAGAGAAGGACACTCGTAGAAATTATCAGTGTGCTATTCTGTGCTAAATCTTGTTTGTAGGGAGGGACAGAGTAGGACAGTGAGGGAAAGTGTCAGTGTGCTATTCTGTTCTAAAACTATTTTGCTGAACCATATTTTCAATCCTTGAGTTGAGGGACAGAGAGGTACAGTGACTGAAACTGACAGTGTGCTATTCTGTTCTAAACCAATTTTGCTGTTCCATATTTTCAATCCTTGAGTTTAGGGACAGAGAAGGACACTCGTAGAAATTATCAGTGTGCTATTCTGTGCTAAATCTTGTTTGTAGGGAGGGACAGAGTAGGACAGTGAGGGAAAGTGTCAGTGTGCTATTCTGTTCTAAAACTATTTTGCTGAACCATATTTTCAATCCTTGAGTTGAGGGACAGAGAGGTACAGTGAGTGAAACTGACAGTGTGCTATTCTGTTCTAAACCAATTTTGCTGTTCCATATTTTCAATCCTTGAGTTGAGGGACAGAGAGGTACAGTGAGTGAAACTGACAGTGTGCTATTCTGTTCTAAACCAATTTTGCTGTTCCATATTTTCAATCCTTGAGTTTAGGGACAGAGAAGGACACTCGTAGAAATTATCAGTGTGCTATTCTGTGCTAAATCTTGTTTGTAGGGAGGGACAGAGTAGGACAGTGAGGGAAAGTGTCAGTGTGCTATTCTGTTCTAAAACTATTTTGCTGAACCATATTTTCAATCCTTGAGTTGAGGGACAGAGAGGTACAGTGACTGAAACTGACAGTGTGCTATTCTGTTCTAAACCAATTTTGCTGTTCCATATTTTCAATCCTTGAGTTTAGGGACAGAGAAGGACACTCGTAGAAATTATCAGTGTGCTATTCTGTGCTAAATCTTGTTTGTAGGGAGGGACAGAGTAGGACAGTGAGGGAAAGTGTCAGTGTGCTATTCTGTTCTAAAACTATTTTGCTGAACCATATTTTCAATCCTTGAGTTGAGGGACAGAGAGGTACAGTGAGTGAAACTGACAGTGTGCTATTCTGTTCTAAACCAATTTTGCTGTTCCATATTTTCAATCCTTGAGTTGAGGGACAGAGAGGTACAGTGAGTGAAACTGACAGTGTGCTATTCTGTTCTAAACCAATTTTGCTGTTCCATATTTTCAATCCTTGAGTTTAGGGACAGAGAAGGACACTCGTAGAAATTATCAGTGTGCTATTCTGTGCTAAATCTTGTTTGTAGGGAGGGACAGAGTAGGACAGTGAGGGAAAGTGTCAGTGTGCTATTCTGTTCTAAAACTATTTTGCTGAACCATATTTTCAATCCTTGAGTTGAGGGACAGAGAGGTACAGTGAGTGAAACTGACAGTGTGCTATTCTGTTCTAAACCAATTTTGCTGTTCCATATTTTCAATCCTTGAGTTGAGGGACAGAGAGGTACAGTGAGTGAAACTGACAGTGTGCTATTCTGTTCTAAACCAATTTTGCTGTTCCATATTTTCAATCCTTGAGTTTAGGGACAGAGAAGGACACTCATAGAAATTATCAGTGTGCTATTCTGTGCTAAATCTTGTTTGTAGGGAGGGACAGAGTAGGACAGTGAGGGAAAGTGTCAGTGTGTTATTCTGTTCTAAAACTATTTTGCTGAACCATATTTTCAATCCTTGAGTTGAGGGACAGAGAGGTACAGTGAGTGAAACTGACAGTGTGCTATTCTGTTCTAAACCAATTTTGCTGTTCCATATTTTCAATCCTTGAGTTTAGGGACAGAGAAGGACACTCGTAGAAATTATCAGTGTGCTATTCTGTGCTAAATCTTGTTTGTAGGGAGGGACAGAGTAGGACAGTGAGGGAAAGTGTCAGTGTGCTATTCTGTTCTAAAACTATTTTGCTGAACCATATTTTCAATCCTTGAGTTGAGGGACAGAGAGGTACAGTGAGTGAAACTGACAGTGTGCTATTCTGTTCTAAACCAATTTTGCTGTTCCATATTTTCAATCCTTGAGTTTAGGGACAGAGAAGGACACTCGTAGAAATTATCAGTGTGCTATTCTGTGCTAAATCTTGTTTGTAGGGAGGGACAGAGTAGGACAGTGAGGGAAAGTGTCAGTGTGCTATTCTGTTCTAAAAATTTTGCTGAACCATATTTTCAATCCTTGAGTTGAGGGACAGAGAGGTACAGTGAGTGAAACTGACAGTGTGCTATTCTGTTCTAAACCAATTTTGCTGTTCCATATTTTCAATCCTTGAGTTTAGGGACAGAGAAGGACACTCGTAGAAATTATCAGTGTGCTATTCTGTGCTAAATCTTGTTTGAAGGGAGGAACAGAGTAGGACAGTGAGGGAAAGTGTCAGTGTGCTATTCTGTTCTAAAACTATTTTGCTGAACCATATTTTCAATCCTTGAGTTGAGGGACAGAGAGGTACAGTGAGTGAAACTGACAGTGTGCTATTCTGTTCTAAACCAATTTTGCTGTTCCATATTTTCAATCCTTGAGTTTAGGGACAGAGAAGGACACTCGTAGAAATTATCAGTGTGCTATTCTGTGCTAAATCTTGTTTGTAGGGAGGGACAGAGTAGGACAGTGAGGGAAAGTGTCAGTGTGCTATTCTGTTCTAAAACTATTTTGCTGAACCATATTTTCAATCCTTGTGTTTAGGGACAGAGAAGGATAGGCAGGGGACAGTGTCAGTGTCATTGTTGCTAAGCCTCCTGCACAGTATACACCTGAAGGTAGCCCTTATTGCTCTTTTTCCCATCTCCCTGCAGGCCATCCATTAAAATGTCTGGAAGGCAACCAAGGAGAGGCAGACAGTCAGGAGGCAAAAAAAGAGGGCAAGCAGGCTCTGTGTCTGGGGGCAACAGTGCTGGTCATGTACGCGGTGCATTGTCATCAGCACATGGCCATGGGACACGCTTGTCCTTGTTTTCGGCAGCTGGACATGTTGAGCCACATCATGCCGAAGACTTGGTAGAGTGGATGACCAAGCCCACCTCATCCTCCTCATCCTCTCTCACCCAGGCTCAGGGTACTGGCAAAGCAGCTGCCAAAGCGTCCTCTTCTCTGGTATCATTATCTTCATTAGTCAATCCTTCCCTAGACCCACCATGCCCTCCTCCTGAGGAGTCCCCCGAACTGTTTGAGCACAGTGTTGGGTACATGCTCCAGGAGGATGCCCAGCGTTTGGAAGGATCTGATGATGATACCCAGCTAGAGGAAGGCAGCAGCGTGAGAGCAGAGAGAGGGGATGCTCAAGAAGGACACCAATCTGGCAGTCATGCTCCAGCAGCTGCAGCATACTGCCAGATTGGCTCCAGTGATGAGGAGGGAGGGGATGATGAGGTCACTGACTCCACGTGGGTGCCTAATAGGAGAGAGGAGGAGGAGGAGGATGAGGAGGAGGCACATCTCCAACGAGGCAGGATGCCCTTGAGTGGCCAGCGTATGGGCAGCACACCGACGGAATCACACCGCAGAGCTCCGCCTGTGCAGGGCGCTGCCTCTGCCCGTCATTCAAAAAGTTCTTTGGTGTGGGCCTTTTTTGAGGCGAGTGCATCAGATCGCACAGCTGCTGTTTGCAACATATGTCTCAAGCGTATATCGCGTGGCCAAAACATCAGCCGCTTGGGCACCACATGCTTGATCAGACATATGTTGACCTGCCATGCAGCTCGTTGGCAAGCCTACCTTAAAGACCCACACCAAAGAACAAAGCTGACCTCTTCTTGCACCGCATCAGCTGGGATCTCCAACCCCACTATACCTTCACTCCTCTCTGAAACCTGCTCTGAGAGGAATGAAGGTGTAGAATTAGGTGTGTCACAGGCAAGTACTTGCGGGCACTCTGCTAGCAGTACACCAACGTCCGATTCTAGCAGGCAAATTTCCCTGCCCCAGCTGCTGGACCGTCGAAAGAAGTTCACTCCCAGCCATCCACATGCCCAGCGGTTGAATGCTAGCTTGGCTAAATTGCTAGCGCTTCAACTGCTGCCTTTTCAGTTGGTAGACTCGGCCCCTTTCCGTGTGTTTGTGCAATGTGCGGTTCCTCAGTGGCAGGTTCCCAAACGACACTTTTTTGCACGGAAGGCGATTCCGGCTCTCTACAGGCATGTGGAAGGCAATGTCTTGGCCTCGCTGGACAGGACGATCAACGGTAAGGTGCATATTACCGCTGACTCATGGTCCAGCAGGCATGGACAGGGACGTTACCTTTCTTTCACGGCCCATTGGGTCACTCTTTTGGCAGCTAGGAAGGATGCAGGACAAGGTGCAGTAGTGTTGGAGGTTGTTCCACCGCCACGCCTCCAAAATGCTACTACTGGTTGTGACACACCTCTCTCCTCCACCCCCTCCTCTTCTTCTTCCTCCATGGCCTCTTCCTGTGGTTTGTCCTCGGAACCAGCGGTGCTCCGTAGGCGTTCAAGGGGCTACGCAAGTACGCAGACAAAAATATGCCATGCCGTGCTTGCGCTGGTGTGTTTGGGGGACAGGAGCCACACTGGGGCAGAGGTCCTGTCTGCTCTGCAGGGGCAGGCCGAGAGGTGGTTGACGCCATGCCAGCTTAAGCCAGGAATGATGGTTTGCGACAATGGCACCAACCTCCTCTCCGCCCTCCGACAGGGACAACTGACCCATGTGCCCTGTATGGCTCACGTCCTTAACCTAGTGGTGCAGCGGTTCTTGGGCAGGTACCCGGGCTTACAGGATGTCCTGAGACAGGCCAGGAAAGTCTGTGTGCATTTCCGCAGATCTTATAATGCCAGTGCTCGCCTGGCTGAGCTTCAAAAGGAGTTGAACCTGCCCAAGAACCGCCTTATATGTGACATGCCCACCCGGTGGAACTCAACGTTGGCCATGCTGCAGCGGCTGCACACGCAGCAGAGGGCCATCAATGAGTACCTGTGCGACTACGGCACCAGGACAGGGTCAGGGGAGCTCGGGTTTTTTTCACCACGCCAGTGGGGCATGATCAGGGATGCATGCACTGTCCTGGCACCATTTGAGGAGGCCACGAGAATGGTGAGCAGTGACAGTGCATGCATCAGTGACACTGTACCTCTTGTCCACCTGTTGGAGCACACGCTGCGTGGAATAATGGACAGGGCACTTGAGGCAGAACAGAGGCAGGAAGAGGAGGACTTCCTTGCCTCTCAAGGCCCCCTTTACCCAGACAGTGTTCCTTCTGTCCCACCCATCGCACAGGAAGAGGAGGAGGAGGAGGAGGAGGATTGTGTCAGCATGGAGGTGGAGGCTGGCACTCAGCATCATCAGCAGCAGTCTTTTAGGGATGATTTACAGTCCCAAGAAACCAGTGGACTTGTACGTGGCTGGGAGGAGGTGGCTGCGGATCATGTCGTCCTTAGTGACCCAGAGGACTCCGGACTGAATGCCTCAGCTAACCTACGCTGCATGGCCTCCCTGATCCTGCAAAGTCTGCGGAAGGATCCTCGTATTCTTCGGATCAAGGAGAGGGACCATTACTGGCTGGCCACTCTCCTTGATCCACGGTACAAGGATAAGGTTGCGGACCTTATCGTACCGTCACAGAGGGAGCAGAGGATGAGACAACTCCGGGAGGCCTTGCAGAAAGGTCTGTGCAACGCGTTCCCAGAGACTGGGAGGTTACAAACTCCTGGTCCTGGACAACGAGTTGCTGAGGCTTCGGGCAGTCAAAGAAGGAGCGGTGGGGAAGGTGGCCGTCTGACCGATGCGTTCAGACAATTCTTTAGTCCGCAGCCCCAAAGTATGATCGGTTCCAGCAACCATCACCAGCGTCTGATATACATGGTGCAGGAATACCTAGGGGCAAGGTCAGACTTGGACACCTTCCCCACCGAAAATCCTCTGGCTTACTGGGTCTTGAGGATGGATCACTGGCCAGAGCTTGCACAGTATGCAATTGAGCTACTGGCCTGTCCTGCATCCAGCGTTCTTTCAGAACGCACATTCAGTGCTGCTGGAGGATTTGTCACGGATCACAGGGTGCGCCTGTCCACCGACTCGGTTGATTGACTGACTTTCATCAAAATGAACCAGTCTTGGATCACCACCAGCTACCACACACCAGATGCTGATATAACAGACTAATTGCTTTTAAAATGTCACATCCCTTCAAGACTGATGCTGATGCTGAGTGCCTGTGCTGTTATGTTGTCTGGCTATCCTCCTCCTCCTCCTCAATGATACGATTAACGATGATAGCTTGGAAGATCATTTTGGTTTATGGGTGACGCCACCAGTGGCTAAGGCCCAATTTTTCAGCCCCTGTTTAACAGGGGCGTGTAATTAAATTTTTTGATGCAATACTTTGCAACAGGCCTCATTGCTGTGCTCCAAGTACAGTATCTGTGAGGGGTTGCAGTGTTGTGCCACCAGTGCCTAAGGCCCAATTTTTCAGCCCCTGTTCAACAGGGGCATGCAATTATAATTATTGATCTAATAATTCACAGCAGGGCCCATTGCTGCGCCCACCAAGAGTAACTGTCAGGCCTTACAGTGTTGTGGCACCAGCACCACCATCACCACCACCACCACCACCAAAGGCCCAATTTTTAAGCCCCTGTTCAACAGGGGCATGCAATTATAATTATTGATCTAATAATTCACAGCAGGGACCATTGCTGCGCCCACCAAGAGTAACTGTCAGGCCTTACAGTGTTGTGGCACCAGCACCACCATCAAAGGCCCAATTTTTACTACCACTGATCAACAATTATATGTTATTACAATTCCTGATATTATACTTGACAGCAGGGCGTTCCAGCACCCACCAAGAATAACTGTGAGTGCTTTCAGTGTTGTGCCAACACCAACACCTAAGGGGCCAATTTCTGCAGAGTATATACGGAAGGTCCCTACTTTCAAACATCCAACTTACAAGCTACTACTACTTGCAAACGGAAGAAGACAACAGGAAGTGAGAGGAAATCTACCCCTTGGAAGGAAAATTCTCTCCTGTAAGAATTAATATGGGAGAAAGGTGTCTCCTCTCTACTGATGCTTTATCACCAATCCTTGTTTCAATAAAAACACCATATTTCAAAAACAGTTGTCATTGGGACGAAAAGTGAGGTGAAATGTTCTGAACAGGGGCACAGACAGCAAAAAAAATGTGACAGGGGTGATAACCGTTCCCTATGTTTTACAAAAAGCTAAAAAAAAGGAATTTGCCATGGAGCTCCACTTAAACAATGCAGCTGTTCAAAATTATAAACAGATTCTACATAAGAACAAACCTACTGTCCCTGTCTTGTATGCACCGCCTGTATACGGCTGTTCAGAGTATATAGGTCCTTTTTTATTTTGTGTGCGGGGTTCCCCTTAATATCCATACAAGACCCAAAGGGGCTGGTAATGGGCTGGGGTAGGTTGATGGGGTAGCTATGCCATTTTTCCTAAAGATTTTCATCCATATTACCGGGACCAGACATTGCATTAAAGCCGCAAGCAGTTTTAAATGACTTTTTTCCCTGTTATTTTGTGCAGGGACAGTTCTCAACACGGGAAACACGTGGCACTTCACAGGCATACTTTAGACACCCCCCAGGTACAATATTTAAAGGAATATTTGACTTTTATTTTTTCACTTTATGCATCATTAAAATGACTGCTCCCGGAAAACGTCCGTTTTTAAAACTTCTTTTTGCATTGATACATGTCCCCTGGTGCAGAAGCCGGGTTCCCAAACTCTGTTTCGGACAATAACATGGATAATAGTCGTTATAATTAGCACTTTAGAATCCGAACGTTCGCATCCATTGTATTTAATAGGGTTCTAATGTTCGTGCGAACTTTCGGTCCGTTCGCGGGTTCTGGTGCGAACCGAACCCGGGGGTGTTCGGCTCATCACTAGTCACAAGGTCTATAAGTCGGTTATAGAACAGAAAGTTATTAAATAACAGCATTTATGACAGAATCATCATGTCGTTTTTGCATCTATTAAACAGATAGAAAGAAAACACTTTTACTTGTATATTTACCAGAATAAAGGGGAGCAAATAAAAAAGCACATTTTTGGGCTTTGTCAACACTTTAATAACAACTAGGGATTATTAATATTTAACGGTATATATTTTAAACTTTTTGTAAGTTGCAAGAATTTAAGAAGTGAGTTAAAAATTGAACAATAAAAAGCAAATATATGCCTAAAAATTCATTTTTACAAACCATTAAGTGGAAACTGAGACGTGATCCAGCTGTTCAAATCAGATTTATTGCCAATATCTTTTAAGCTCATTTTAAGCACTGCTTAATACATTTTATCAGTCAGTAAAAACACTGAGGCAGCATATACAAAATGACTGTGATGTACCATACACACCAGAGTGCTTTTTGACAAGAAAACTTTCTTTTATACCTCTGCCCTTGTGAAACGAAGATTTGAATTTAATTAAGCAAAATGATGTTCTTCTAATGTGTTATGCAAGGCCTCTGTGCATTCATAAATCAAAATAAAAGTTCTTGCTGTCATAATTTGGTACCAAGCCACAAAGCATGATCATTTTTACTTTGACTCGGCTGAATTACTTTTAATGCACTAAAACCAGCAATAGAACATTTAACGTTCTACACAGTTTACTTTATTTACATCCAATTTTTTTCTACATCCACATGATTCTACTTGATACTAAGACAGCAATAGATTGAG
Source organism: Rana muscosa (assembly GCA_029206835.1). Classification (NCBI taxonomy): domain Eukaryota; kingdom Metazoa; phylum Chordata; class Amphibia; order Anura; family Ranidae; genus Rana; species Rana muscosa. The sequence goes on from CM055116.1 coordinate 422,580,867, forward strand.
AATTTGTGCAAAGCTAGGGAATTATGCTATGAAGATAACCAATAGTTGTTAAGAAATACTAGTATTACCGGTAGTTATTTTCAAATAATACTGTTTTACAAATGATTCGTGTAAAAGTGCTTCCCGTAATGTTTTCCAGATTGAAAATATATATATATATTTTTTAAATTGTTTATTTATAAATTTTTATAAACACATTACAAAATAGTGCAATGAAAGAAAAGGCATTTCGACTGACAATAATACAAAAGTACATAGGTCTAAGCAAAGGATGTCAAAGGAAAACATAGTATGGACACACGTATATTGCATTGAAATGTTCACCAACTTAGGGACAAAAATGCATATATAACATACAGTGTCATAAGTCAATATGGCATGAGAAGAAAAAAAAAGTGGTTACAGCTCTGATTTAATTGAAAAGAGAATATGGTAGGGGGAACATCAAAAATAAACCTCATCAGTGAGATTGGACATCAAGATGTCTTTCAGATTCATAAAAAGAACTCAGATTTATCCCAAGCTTCCCAGATTTTATCAAAAACAGGTAAGGTTTCTTCTATCTTAGCAGTCATATGTTCCAGTCTACGTGTATCATGTAGCAGTGATAGGACAAGGTGGAACATAGGAGGAGAGGTGGAGAGCCAGCACCTAGGGATGGCTCTCTTAGCAGCCAAAAGGACAAAAGACATTAGTTTCCTTGAAGCTTTTGATAAGCTATGAAGAGGCAGGCCTAGGAGGAAGTGTATTGGAGTGAGCGGAATAGGGGTAAGCAATAACTTTTGTAGAAGCTCCTGGATTTCAGTCCAAAAGGGAATAATAAGAGGGCATTCCCAAAAAATATGAAAAAGGGAGCCCACTGACCCACCACATCTTCAGCAAAATTTAGAGAGGGAGGGATTACAAGCATGTAGCAAGTCCGGTGTCCTGTACCAAAACATCAGGACTTTAAATGCAGTTTCTCTCTGTATTACACAGCGTGAGATCTTGGATGTAGAGTCCCATATCCTACCCCAGTCCAATAACGATATTGGGCATTGTAGTATGTGTGACCATTTCTTCATATACAGTGGGGAAAAAAAGTATTTAGTCAGCCACCAATTGTGCTAGTTCTCCCACTTAAAAAGATGAGAGAGGCCTGTAATTGTCATCATAGGTATACCTCAACTATGAGAGACAAAATGTGGAAACAAATCCAGACAATCACATTGTCTGATTTGGAAAGAATTTTTTTTGCAAATTATGGTGGAAAATAAGTATTTGGTCACCTACAAACAAGCAAGATTTCTGGCTCTCACAGACCTGTATCTTCTTCTTTAAGAGGCTCCTCTGTCCTCCACTCATTACCTGTATTAATAACACCTGTTTGAACTTGTTATCAGTATAAAAGACACCTGTCCCCAACCTCAAACAGTCACACTCCAAACTCCACTATGATGAAGACCAAAGAGCTGTCGAAGGACACCAGAAACAAAATTGTAGACCTGCACCAGGCTGGGAAGACTGAATCTGCAATAGGCAAGCAGCTTGGTGTGAAGAAATCAACTGTGGGAGCAATAATTAGAAAATGGAAGACATACAAGACCACTGATAATCTCCCTCGATCTGGGGCCCCACGCAAGATCTCACCCCGTGGGGTCAAAATGATCACTAGAACGGTGAGCAAAAATGTCAGAACCACACGGGGGGGGGAACATAGTGAATGACCTGCAGAGAGCTGGGACCAACGTAACAATGGCTACCATCAGTAACACACTACGCCGCCAGGGACTCAGATCCTGCAGTGCCCGACGTGTCCACCTGCTTAAGCCAGTACATGTCTGAGCCCGTCTGAGGTTTGCTAGAGAGCATTTGGATGATCCAGAAGAGGATTGGGAGAATGTCATATGGTCAGATGAAACCAAAGTAGAACTGTTTGGTAGAAACACAACTCGTCGTGTTTGGAGGAGAGAGAATGCTGAGTTGCAACCAAATAACACCATACCTACTGTGAAGCATGGGGGTGGCAACATCATGCTTTGGGGCTGTTTCTCTGCAAAGGGAACAGGACGACTGATCTGTGTACATGAAAGAATGAATGGGGCCATGTATCGTGAGATTTTGAGTGCAAACCTCCTCCCATCAGCAAGGGCATTGAAGATGAAACTTTGCTGGGTCTTTCAGCATGACAATGCTCCCAAACACACTGCCTGGGCAACGAAGGAGTGACTTCGTAAAAAGCATTTCAAGGTCCTGGAGTGGCCTAGCCAGTCTCCAGATCTCAACCCCATAGAAAACCTTTGGAGGGAGTTGAAAGTCTTTGTTGCCCAGCGACAGCCCCAAAACATCACTGCTCTAGAGGAGATCTGCATGGAGGAATGGGCCAACATACCAGCAACAGTGTGTGACAACCTTGTGAAGACTTATAGAAAACGTTTGACCTCTGTCATTGCCACCAAAGGATATATAACAAAGTATTGAGATGAACTTTTGATATTGACCAAATACTTATTTTCCACCATAATTTGCAAAAAAAATTCTTTCCAAATCAGACAATGTGATTGTCTGGATTTGTTTCCACATTTTGTCTCTCATAGTTGAGGTTTACCTATGATGACAATTACAGGCCTCTCTCATCTTTTTAAGTGGGAGAACTTGCACAATTGGTGGCTGACTAAATACTTTTTTGCCCCACTGTAGCTATGGGTGGAATCTGTCATAGGTGGGTAGTCATGGAGTATCTTATATATGGACGAGATTTGCTTGGAATCATAGGGACCTTTAGCGCATATAACTTCAAAGCCTGTGGGTTTTTCTAAAAAAAGGGTGGGAGATATGGAAAGAAAGAAGTGTTTAAATTGAATGTAAGAATAGTAGAGTGAAGCTGGGAGGTCATGTTTTTTCTGTAGCTCTGAAAAAGATAGGAGTTTACGAGTAACCGGATGCACAACATGTCGCAGCTGGAATATCCCCGCCTGAGTCCACGGATACATCCTCGCATAGGACAGTCCATCAGGAATGTCTGGATTGAATAGTAAATTTAGAAGGGGGGGACATTTGGAAGCTAGAGAATAACGCTCTGCACATCTTTTCCAAATAGTAAGAGTGAAAAGCATCGGTGCCAAGCAGAGGGATCTCAATTGGGGCATATATCTAGAAGAGATAGGCCATAGCATAGAGCATAGATGGACCGGTACAGTGATTCCCATCTCAATCTCGGCCCATCTACTAGGTGTCTTTCTAGAGATCCAAGTTGTCAGTGCTCTTAAGTGGGATGCATAATAGTATTTGATGAAATCTGGTGCCGCCAAACCACCCCTGCACCTAGGGGCAAAAACAACTGATTGTGCTATCCTATGAGAGGCGTTATTCCATATAAACTTGAGACAATGTCTCTGGAGAATTCTCAATTGCGACATTGGTATCGGGATCGGAAGTGTTTCGAACAGATAGAGCAACTTGGGAAGTATCGACATCTTAAGGACATTCACCCTACCTAAGAGAGAAATTGGGAGAGAGGTCCAATTATTCAAAAGACGCGATATGTCCGCAAACATAGGGGGAGAATTTGCATGGTATAGGGACGCCTACGATGGGGTAATGTACACCCCTAAGTATTTGAGTGTGGAAGGATTCCAACGGTAATGGAAAGAATCTTGGAGTGTTTTAAGCAATTCGGGTGAAATGTTTATGGGTAAGGCCTCTGTCTTAGACTGGTTAATCTTAAACCCCGAGAGAGCTCCGAATGCCAATAGGACGTCGTGCAATATGGGTAATGAGGTGGTGGGATGGGTAAGGGTCAGTAGGATGTCATCAGCAAAAAGTGATAGTTTATATTCCTGCTGTCGCAGCAAAACCCCCCGTATATCTGGATGGGCCCTGACGGCCAGCGCCAGAGGCTCCAAACATAGAATAAACAGCAGAGGTGACAAAGGGCACCCCTGCCTGGTACCATTACTGAGGGGGAATTGCTGCGACAGATAGGAAGACATCTGAACCTGAGAAGTAGGAGTAGAATACAGGGCATGTAAAGGATTTATAAAAGAACCTGAGAACCCGTATCTGGAAAGGACAGTGAACACGAAAGGCCAACTAAGGCGGTCAAACGCCTTCTGTGCGTCAAGACTCAAGACAATAGCAGGGTGTTTGGTTTTATTTAAAAGGTCAATCAGATCTACAGTCCGTCTGGTGTTGTCGCCCGCGTGTCTAGTAGGTACAAACCCCACTTGGTCTTTGTGAATCAGTCTCGTCAGTAATGGGGATAGTCTGTTAGCAAGTAATTTAGTAAAGATCTTATAGTCTGAATTTAGTAAGGCAATGGGACGATAGTTATCTGGTAATGAATGGTCCTTACCTGGTTTAGGGATGACCGTTATGAATGCGTGTAAGAATTGCGAATGTAGGATGGAACCAGCTAGTAAGGAGGAAAATAAAGATAATAGATGGGGGTTGAGAATGTCAGAGAAGGCCTTATAGTAGGAATAAGGGAGACCATCTGGTCCTGGTGATTTATGAGTTGGTAGGGTTTTTATCACCGCCGCTATTTCCTTAATAGCAACAGGGGCGTTGAGTGAGGATATCTGGGCAGTTGATAATTTAGGTAGGTCTAAAAGGGACATAAACTCTTCAAATTTATCCTGGGAGAACTGGGACGTCAGGTCAGAGGCTAGACAGTTATACAGCTTCTTATAAAAATCTCCAAAGACCTGGGACATGGTCTTAGGACAATATGTGGGAAGTCCATCTGGCTGCATCAAGTGGTCAGGGATTGAAAGAGAGGGTCGTGGCTTCAGTCTATTAACAAGCATTCTATGTGGCTTATTGGCATACTCATAGAATTTCTGTCTAGCCCATAACATAGATTTAGATATCTTACTTAGGTTAAAGGATTTGATACAATTACGAACCAAATTCACAAGTCTCAGTCGCTCCACCGTGGGGGAATCAAGTAAATGGTTCTCAGCAGTTCTCAATTGAGCAAGAAGATCAGCCTTCAGCTTCAGTGAGTCACGCTTTAGACGGGAACCTGCAGAGATACACTCACCTCTGAAATAAGCTTTATGAGATTCCCATAAGATGGAGGTATCCGACACCGAGCCTTCATTTAATTGAAAAAATTCAGACAATTTCTGCTGCAAATGGGGCAAAACGGTCGGATCTTTGAGTAACGACTCGTTAAGGCCCCAGTGGCACATCCTAGGGGTAGTAGAAGTTAGTACAAGATCGAGTTCAATGGGTGCATGGTCCGACCAGGTGATTGGATCGATCTCAGAGGAGACAATATAGGGAAGCAGAGGGGCCGTTACAAAAAAATGGTCCAGTCTGGAATAGAGCTTATGGGGAGGAGAATAAAACGTAAAACTTTTTTGGGTTGGGTGTTTCCCTCGCCATGTGTCAAAAAGGTTATATGACCTCGTCAGTTTGCGAAAGGAAGCTGAGAGTTTCTGGACGGCCATACGCGGAGTGTCCTGAAATAATGCCCGTCTGTCCTTGGTCGGAGACATGCACACATTGAAATCACCTCCTATGATCTTAAAAGGTTGAGAATCCAGTTGTATTTTTTCAAACACTGTTGTGAGAAAGCTAATCTGGCCGGTATTTGGGGCATAAATGTTAGCCAAAGTAAGTTGGGTGTTCAAAAGAGTACAGTTCAGGAGAACATATCAACCGTTTGGGTCCTGACAGGAGGAGAGGACACGAATCAGACAAGAACGTTTGATGAGGATTGCCACCCCCGCCTTTCCAGCGAGGTCGGAAGCCTCAAACGCTGTAGGAAAGTGTTGGAGGCAAATTTAAAGGATCCCCCAGGTCTAAGGTGAGTCTCCTGAACCATAATCACATCCGCGTTAGAGGACCTGAATTCCTTCAGAGCTTGCCATCGTTTACCAATGGAATTTAGGCCTTTAACATTACAGGAGTATACCTTCAGAGCCATAATCTGTCAGAGTTGTACCTAGCTAGCATAATATCTGAAACAAAATCTAAAAAGAATAAACATTCAAATAACCACAATATAGAGCATATTTGAGCCAAAAGGCTTACAAGTCGAAATAGTGCCTTGAGGGCAGCCTCAATAACCTGAGTAGGGTCAACAAAAAAAAGACCTCTAATATAACATATATTACTTGAACAGGAGAGGGAAAAATAATAAAGAACAAATAAAAAGAAAATCAAAAAAAAAAGAACAAAAAGTAAACGAAAACACATTTTCAAGAGCCCTGATGAAAAAAAAACACATCAGGGAGCCCAGACAACAATCTGGGAAATGGAGGAGCATAGCAACCTGCAGGAACCAGCGGGGGTCCCCGCCACATCAATGTAATCAATCAGCACCATTCTAGGAGTGGGCATGAGACAAGACTTCAGGATATGTATCAAAGAGGCAGTCATCTGTAAAATTAAAGAAATAACTAAAACTGGAGCATGTAAGTTGTATGTATCAGGGTAGCGTCCCATGTAAAAGAAATACGGGACAACAAAAGTGATCCGTATTCACCGGATCACCAGCACAGCCATGAACAGCAACCGGCCGCGGCGGTGGAAAAATATTTCTGGGACCAAAAGCAGATTCAGGTCGGAAATCTGGAGAGGTCAGCGCGTTGGGGGTTAGAGAAGCTTTTTTGTGATCGACGTTGAACGGGGGTCCAGATCTTGGCAGGAGTAGCAAGAGGCTTGGTATGCAGAGCGGGTAATTGGAGGTCCTCTTCAGGAATGGGGGGGGAGATCCAGGTTGTGGAGAAAAGCTTCACTTTCAAAGAGATCTCTTATTGAGTGTTGAATTCCATCTTTAGTGACAGTCAGGCGAAAAGGAAATCACCAACGATAAGGCACTTGAAGATTTTGCAAATGAACGGTAACCGGGCGGAAGCTCCGTCTCTTCGCCAAGGTGATAGGGGATAGATCACTGAATATCTGGATCTTGGCCGACTTGTACTCTAGGCGGGATTTATTACGGGTCGCGGTCGTGAGGGCTTCTTTACTTTCATAGAAATGAAAACGAACAATAATGTCTCTGGGGTTGGAGCCAGGAGGGGGCTCGGGGGCTAGAGACCTGTGGGCCCGATCAAGACGCCAGTTAATGTCCGGAATATGGGGTGCCAGAGTAACAAAAAGACCTAGCAGGTATGGGCGCAGTTCCTTGTCAGAGACCGATTCAGGCACTCCGCGGATACGGAGGTTCTGGCGTCGTTCCCTGTTCTCCAGGTCTTCCTACTGTATCTGGAGCTGAGAAACTGTGTGCTTCATGGCCGCATTGTCTTCCTCTAACACATGTATATATTGGGTGAGATCGTCAAATTTGGTCTCTAAGGTGTTTGCTCGTTCCCCCAATTGATCCATCTCCCCCCTGAGTTCATGTGCAATCTTACCCACCTCCTTGGCTATGTTATGGGTCAGATCCTGGAGTAGCGATTGCAGCCTGAGGTCCAGCACAGCCACCGTCACCATCGCTGCAGCATCTGTGGGTTGGGATTGCTGGGATCCATAGTCCGCCGGTAGTGTGGTATCGGACGTTTGGTTGGGATCAACGTGATCCGGTGGGCCGGTGGCCTTACTCGAGGCCGGGGATTGCGGCCTGTATAGGAAGCGCTCCATGGCGTGACTAGGCCTCGAGGATGACGGCGGGACGAAGCCTCGATAAATCGCTTTCTGGTTGCCAATCTTGCCCATAAGCTGCCCGGGGGCTTCAGGCTAATTGTGGTGATGCTCCTGTTGCTATTGTGGCTGTAGAAGCGGAGCAGGAGCCGCGAACAGGGAGACGGGGACCTGAGCTCGTCTCTCACACGTCCGCCATCCTACAAGCCGCACATGCGCCTCCTGAAACTAATTTTAAGTGCTCAGATTGTTTCATTTTTGCTCTGTGTCTGTTCATGAGTGTATAACTTTGTAATTACTTATGATAAAGCATTGATACATATATTGTCTCAATTCCTCTGAGAATTTTGTTAATTTTTTTGCATTTTAAGGGGAAAAAGAGTAAAAATCTGAAAAAAATATATTTTCTCAAGTTTGATCAGTAATGTTTTGAAAACAAGTACCATTACTGTGGAGAAAACATATACATTTTATTCTGCTGCTTGTTCTATTTACTAAAACTTAAAAAAAATAAAAATTGGTACAAAGCATGACAAAGTTATTTACAAAATAAATAATTTTTTTATTTTTTTTGCATACTTTTCATTTTTCTCATAATGCATCAGTAATATAAAGTTCTTACACTGATAAAAATGATTCTGTTGGCTTGTAATTTAAACATTAAAAATAAATAAATGTTAATTACTTTAATACCTTACTTAATTTTTATTAGTTCTTAAAACACACCTTTTACAGTTACAAAAATAATGTATAATATTGAGTAATCTAGACAAAACTTTTAAGGTATGTGCATTTCCATATTCTAATTGATTTACGTATAAAAAATTATCTTTTCTTTTGACTGAAATTTAAGCAGATGTTTGCCAAACGTCCAGCTGCACGAGTTTTGATGCTGTAATTTTAAAGAGTTTGTCGTCTTTTGGAACTTTGAAAACCTGCACAAGGCAGTTACCATACATTTGAGGCCCATCAGGACAAAAAAGCGTCACCAGTGCAAATAATTTTTCCAAGTCACTACAAAGCCATGTGTAGCCATGCCCCGTAGAGGTTGCTGAATATTCTGGTTCACACGTCACACTGCACAGCCAGGCATCTCATCTCTCTAATGTAGTATTTTCCTCTCAAGGGCACATAGTAGCCAGGTTTTTAGGGTGTTGGTGGTAAGCAGGAGGAAGAGTGTTGGGGTGTTTACAATAAAGAGAAGGACATTTTTTGAGGAGGCTTCAAAGGGGATGTTTCACCCCTCCCCAATATAAAGGAAGAAATTTGTGGGATTCGCTTTCCTCATCCAAGAGTTGTCCCACATCATCCATCAGGGACTGATCCCATTGACAACATCTGTTGATATGAAATGTACATCAGGTCGGGGCAGGGTTTTGTGCTGACGTCACCCACGCTTTGCTGGAGCTGGCACCAGCGGCATGTTCTTATTACTACACGCGCTTACTAGGAATAATTTCCGTAAGTAGTTTTTTGGCTTGCGACAATAAATACTTTGACATATTTACATTACTGGAGGTCTATCTTTTTTTGTGCCGGGTTGATCACGGAACAGGGGAAGGAGATAGTAGTGGAATTTTCATCACGAATGCTGCATGTATTTCTGTGTTGGATGATCCAGGTTGAGAACCCTGCAGGTTTATGTCATGTCACACCTTCTATAATTTGGGGTCTGATGATTCGGTAAGAGGCTGTATGTAGTGGATTCATTAATCAAATTTCAACGGGACTCATCTAGGATATTATGGACACTTGATTTCACGGATGATCACTTTTTATACTCTTCACTTAAAAAAATTATATGGACTTATTATTGTTTTAACAACACCTGTAGGGGTTATTTATTTACTGTTAAGGAATAAGGATGATATTACTTGGGACTATTATTCTATTTTTTATAGTTTGTATTTACACAGCGCAACTACTGTATATTTGGTTAGTACACTTTTTGAGCATATTGTATTTTATGTTGTGAATGCATCTGTGTAGATCAGTGATATTGAATTTTTCAACACTTGAGGGAGCACTGAGCGCAGTTTATATACGCAAATCTTCAGGCTAGATGCCCAAAGAACTTCAACCCTCCCAAGACCTAAAGCCCTCACCCTGAGCACAATGTGCAGCTGGTGCCAGGAGGAAAGAGCCACTCATCCTAAAGTGAATAGATGCCTCCAACAGCAACTGACACCCCTCAAGGAATCTATGGAGTTTGTTTGCTTACTCCAAGCTAAGGTAGCAGCATTTGCAGAGTCTCCAGAGATGGAAGAAAAGTTATTGGTTTCCGTGACACAGGTGGCTTCCTGAAAATTTTTGATCCCTGTGAATTGAACTTTGCAGTGATCAAGAAAAGCCCTGGCTTTTCTATTGAAATAGCGAGGGGTGCCAGGAAACCCATCCCCAGGGCTATGGTTCCTCTGGATTATGGTTTTGGGTAAAAACGTTGGTATGTTGGGCAGGCCTACTGTACCTGCTGACATGCTGCTGGAGAATGATCTGGGAGAACTTGATTGTCAATTTCTGGAAAGATCAAGGATTTACCCTGTTAATTATTTAAGGGCTCATGTCATCCCTTCAAAAAGCTCAAAGTTTCAGGGAGCCTCCCATGGTTCTGAAAACAGGTGGAGACATATAGGAAGGGCACACCTGCCCAGATGTTATAGATGCAGACAGTGGAGCACATGCAGGTCAGTTGTCCCAGGAGGGGTAAAGAGAAATCCAAAAGCTTCACTTTTGTGGAGAGATACTGTCAGTAGACCGAATTATCCTTACAGGGGTTCAAATGTGTCCATGAGCCAAAAATCCCCATACACCAACTTGATGCCCTGCTGGAACGAGCTTCAATAAACACATGGCCCTCAGAAAGTGAGAAGTTACATGAATATCTATGTGATTCTGTTTTGGAACTGGTTCATGTACAAGGCCTCATGCAGGTACATGTTTTGTACAAGGGGGAGGGGTTGTAATGGAGGTCAGAAATATTGGACTTTTCTTTTGTTTTAGGAAATTGACAATCTCTAATCTAGGTGCAGTGTGTAATGAAGTCAACTTATCTGCATAATTTGGTTTGTGAGTTCCTCTCACCCCACAGCGTAGGACAAGAGGCTGCACTCAGTAGGTCAGGGGTAGGGAACCTCGGCTCTCCAGCTGTTTCGAAACTACAAATCCCATCATGCCTCTGCCTCTAGGAGTCATGCCTGTGATTGTCAGGGTCTTGCAATGTCTCATGGGACTTGTAGTTTTGAAACAGCTGGAGAGCCAAGGTTCCCTACCCCTGCAGTAGGTTGTGCATAAATTATTGTATACTGTACCAGGATAGAGCCAGATGTCTCGGCACCGGCAACAAAGAAGCATGTCAGACTGTTCAGAGGTTACTTTAGTAATGAACAGAGGCTGCAGGTCTCCTTAGAAGAAGGCTAAAAAATGCTTTGACCTACTTTGCTTTCTGCGCTGCTGGGACTTGTAGTTCTATGTGGCTTTCTGTACACTGGGACTTCATTCTATCCTCTGCTCTTCCTTTAACTGCTGCCTGTCTGGCCCTGAAGCAGAGGCCAAGACACACAGCCCTCTGAGGACCCATGATTGGTTTGTGAAGAACCTCTGCCCTCTGTACCTCCTTTTCACTGCAACTCTGCCTGGACTTCCTCCACTGAGGCTACTGATGAGCTCCTGAACTGCTGCCCTTTGCCCCTGCACTTAACCTTTGCTATACCAGATTGTGGCCTGCTACTCACTGTGCATTGATAGTTGCCCTGTAACTCTGGACTAAGCCCTAGCTGTCCTAGATTGCTGCCCTGTGCCCTTGGACTTATCCTTTGCTGTACCATATTGCCACCCTATTATATTTCTGCATGTCACTTAGGTTGTTGGAATTATTGCCTTGTGGCCTTCCCCTTATCTGACTCCCTGTTTTTCAGCCCCCCCCAAAAAATAAAGAACCTCTTTTGATCTCTGTGTGTGTTCTATTTCCACACCTCCGTCACAGTGACAATGAACGTTTTGGGGAATCCAGTGTCCCAGTATTAGATCTCCTGCCCTGGCCAGGGGCCACACCGGTCAGCCAATCTCAGATAGGAAGAGACAGAGCCAGTCATTCAGAACAACCGCCATCCAGAGTCCACTCCAGAATCTGCTTGTTAGGATGAAGCCCCCCAAATTTGATATCCCAATGACGTAGGACCACATTTTAGGGATGACCTCCCCTTCATATATGAATATATTCATGATTTTAGCACACGTTTGTGTGCATTTGCATATGGTTACACTATTCCTTTAGAGGTGCACATCACTGCAAGTACAGACAGTAGAAGGCAGCAGATCCTTACCTAGGCAATATCAGAAACAGGGACAGGCAAAAGATCTGGATGGGCATTGGACAGAAATACAGTACCTGACCGTGACATTGTATATTCCTGCAGCTCGGCATCGGCATTTTGAAAATAGATACATTAAAATAGTTTGACTTACAAGATGCATAATTATTTAACAATGTTTATTTTATTTAAGTTTTTACAAAGAAGAAATTTATCAGTAACTGCCTAAACATTGAGATGCATAAATAGAAAAAAAAAATCTTTCCCTTGCTTCACCAAAAATGGTGGTTCTGCAACAAGCATTGGCTTGCTTAGTTAAAGCTATCTGGTGTATTCTCATCAAGCTCTTTTTCTTTATCAGGCAAAAGAGGAATAACTGCATTGGCATTTAGAAAACATTCATGAGCTTAAATTTGCTTGGCTTCCCTGTGACTGCTACAACAAAGGAAGCTGGATAGAAGACATTTTGCTTTGGTATCCACTTCAATCCTCTTTAGTACAGGAGTTCCATTTGGTTGTACTGGAGCCATATTAATATCATTTCATCAGTGTACCCAACTGTGGCAGGAGATTTGTTTACTTGAAAGCATTTCACTTACATCCTTGACATGCCTACCAGTTATGTTTTCCAAAACAGGGCATTATGTTAAAAATCTTTCTTCATTGTTCAGCAGTACTTAGGGGTGGTGGGTGGAGAAGCTGTATTTTAACTGTGTGAGAGCTGATTGGAGGAAAAAGACACCCCCCTCAACAGAGGAACGAAGGAACGTGAAGAACTGTGTTGTGAATAGACAAGCTCCCTGCTTATCACCCTTCCCGACACAAATTTTCAGCTACTGTTATCTCATGTGTCGGAGAACTTGTCAGAAGTGACTCATGCTGATAACAGAGGAACGAAGCACCAGAGAGAAACGACACTTAAGCCTCGTACACATGATCGGATATCCTATGGATTCTAATCCAATGGTTTTGTCCATCGGAAATCCGATAAAGCTGACTTCCATCAGTCTTGCCTACACACCATCAGTCAAAAAACTGATGGTTCCAAACGTGGTGATGTAAAACACTCCGATGAGCCGAGAAAAATGAAGTTTAATGCTTCTGATCATGCGTCGACTTGATTCTGAGCATGCGTGGGTTTTTTTATCCGATGGACTTGCCCATAGACGATTGGAATTTGCTATCGGTTTTTGATTCATCGGAAAAATTTAAAACATGTTCTATTTTTTAAAACCGATGGAAAAAAGACCGATGGGTCCCATACACGATCGGTTTGTCAGATGAAAAAAGTCAATCGGACTGTTTTCATCGGTAAAACCGATCGTGTATACAGGGCTTTAGAGCTTTGGAGACAGATAAGTAAACACTACAGATATATGTGCTTAGTTCAAATTTCATGAATGGGGTGTACAACCACTTTAATTAAAACCTTAATGGTTCCACTTTAAGCAGCAAGACAATGCTTATCAGACTGAAGTTTATGACCAATCAGACAGAAATGACAATAGAGTATTAGCAAGTTTGTACAATTGTGTTGAAATACAATTTACCAGCATGTACTGCTGTGGATATTCCTTAAATGCAACTCAAATTAAAACAAAACTCAGTTGTTGGGATAGGGTATGAATGTTTGAAGGCGACATACAGAGAAATAAGTTACAGTTACAGTGAAAATTCTCTTTAGCAACTATAGTCATTTTGATTGTGATTTAACTGTTATAAATGCATGTATATGTGGTATATGTGGGTTCATGCATAGTCTAGTATAAATAAAAACGGTTAATATCTGCTTGTTGCTTTTACATTTACTGAAGCTGTGGAATGGGTTAATATCTCAGCTATTTTTAATAGAGACACAGGAGTATGAGGATATTATTGGGACTTCTAACTGACTCTAGACACAGTGATAAACAATACAGGGAGCCAGGGATTACAGGCAGCTGTACACTTCCATGTGGTCTGAAGGGCACAGTAGGACAAAAACAGATTGAAATATCATTAATTTACTCTCTCGTCTGTTTCTTCCAATACACACAGGAAAAACAATCATTCACAGGCAAAAGGGAACGACCCCCTGCCTTTTATAACCTGTCACCCGAAAACCCTTGGCAAAGCAACCCTGAAATTCAGCTTGCTCAGCACTGTTGGAAATGGCACTCATCACCGTAGGAAACCAAAATATATGTATCACAGGCTCCGACTTTGCACCCTTAAATCAATTGCCGGAGACACTGATTGACTGCTGTCCTTGAATAAAAGCACTCTAGCTTTTATTTTTCTATTGACTTCACTTTTTTATTTTTTTTATTCTGTAACAGAGTACATTGTCACAGACTTTGAATGTTCTCTGGGGAATTGGCACTTTTAATATCACATTTTACAACAGGGATGCCCTCTTTAATGTACATTCTTGCTGATTTATGTATCTCTGCATCCTTGATGATTATTACACCAAATGTATCATGGCTGGTATTTCCAGCAGAGTCTCCACTGCCCTTTGCATAGTTATAAATCTTGTGGCCATGGAGAAAATTAGCCAAATCCTCTCATTGATCTTATGCGGTAAATTGCAGCTCGGCAGCGGGAGTTCCGTCAATAAACAATGAACTAGCACAAATAACTTATCAGTTTACTTTTAATCAATGCAGCTTCTTACAGTGTATTATTCTCGCAATAGGCTTAAATTACAGGGCCACTGTTGTTTTCCAAACCTTTTAATCTAATTAGAAAACCTTCCCTTTTACTGGTAATAAACACTGCGTAAACTGTCTGCACCCAATTGAGCTATAGTAATTTATGTGGACTTCCCACTGTTCCTCCTCTCATAGACAGGCTGTTTTATGTCTTTAACTAATGAAATCTAAGAAATCACCATGTAGATGTGATCTGACTTTGCCAGTGAATAAATCTTCATTACAATACATTACACAATGTTCTCCTGTTGCATTTATACGCTTCATGTTCATTGGCAGATTTTGATAATTTACTGCTGAATTTCCTTAAAACTGGGAAGTATTTTATGTTATGGTCATTTGCTTCTGGTGCCACTGTGTACACTGTCAGGAAGCGTGCTGTGTTATATTCCTTATACCGTTCAGTTATTACCTAATGGAACTGACTGCTACATGTTTATTCAATTGGTACATTTTGTGTGCAAGCAGTACAGCTGGACTGAAGGAACGTGTGTGAACCCAAACTATGAACTTATTTTTTGCCACCTTTTGGTCTGTTAAATATACCACAGAAAGCATTTTGTTATATCGGTTTGATACATGCCATACTGTAGTCATTTTGAGAAGTTCCTTGGACTGAGCACTGGATGGTTCTAAATTCTTATTCATAAGATGGTAATAGGCTCACTGTATAAAATTGGTAAGCAACAGGACATTTATATTAAGCAAAGCTAGGCCCAGATTTGTTAGGGACAAAGAGTACAGGTTGAGGTTTGACTACAAGAATTAGAATACTCCAGAGGATGCAGCAGTAACTGGCCAGCAGCACAACAATTTTATTTAGGGATTATAGGTCTAACTGGGGTAGGCCTAAATTGTATTTATATATGGGGATATGTGGGTGATATAATGTAAGCTGCACTCTTTATTATATATTATACATAACATACTTCTGACCAATGTGTTTATCATCTCAACATTTGCTGGTTGCTAAGCAGTCAATGCACACAGTCTGCCAAATAACTTATATATTGAATTTTTTCTTTAAGGTAGGCTGTGTGTAAAAACACATTTGCAATGAGGTTTGTACATGCCCTTGAAACACACTGTGTGACTATGTGTACTATGTATACAGTAAAAATAGAAGTGAAATATCTGCGCTCAGGTAAAACTATGCACATATTAGCTGTTGACACTATGCTTCGATACTCAGCACAACAGATATAGGTATATAACAATTACAGTGCTCACAAACCCAAAGCTAAAATTATAAAAATAAATAGTAATGAAAAATAATCCTATGAATCACCAAGATCTTACCCCCAATGTCTTCCATCCAAGTACTAAACAGGCCCAACCCTGCATAGCTTCTGAGATCAGACGAGATTGGGCACATGCAGGGTGTGGCCATAGGCCTTACCCCCAATGTCTATTGTTAACAGCATTATGTGTAAAAAATGCTTTGCATAAACCATGGTAATGTGGTAATATACAAAAACATAATTCAACAAACTGCTTAAATCCAGGAATTCATGTAGATGAATATATAAACAGAAAATGCATTAGAACAGAATAAAAAGAGTCCCACAGGCTGCTATGAGAAAATAGGATGAGCTCCTCAGGCTGTTATCATTAACCACTTACCTACTGGGCACTTAAACCCCCGTCCTGCCCCTTTTCAGCTTTCAGTGCTCTCACATTTTGAATGACAATTACTCTGTCATGCAAAACACTGTACCCAAATGAATTTTTGTCCTTTTTTGTGGTATTTGATCACCTCTGTGTTTTTTATTTTGTGCGCTATAAATGAAATAAGACAGAAATAAAAAAATAAAAATAAAACAATTTGTCTTTGTTTCTGTGATAAAATTTAGCAAATTAGTCATTTTTCTTCATAAATTTTGGCCACAATTTATACTGTTACATATCTTTGGTAAAAAATAACCCAAATTAGTGGATAATATTTGGTCTGTGTGAAAATTTAGAGAGTCTACAAGCTATGGTGCAAATCATAAAACATATGATTAAAGAGGCACTCCAATCCCTGATGATGTCATTTGTAACGAAACCGGTACGGCGGACCCGGATACACACTACTGAGCATGTGCAAAGCAATAGCGGCCATCTTTGATGCTGGAATTCCATGCTGCTGTACCATGTGACATGCTGTGTTACTTCTGGACATTTATAGGTGTTTAGACTTATTAAATTCCTTTTTATGGGTGGTTTTACACTATGTGGAGTGTCTTTTATCATATGTGCATCGGTCCTGCTGAGAAAATTGTTGCAGTGGTGCAGCGATTTCCTGCAAGTTGTGGATGTATATGCATGCTGTGCACTTACACAGTATCCTGTACCTCCAAAATGAGACACAAGCTACCTACATCCCAACTGTCAGAGGATCCTTGCTAGGAATAGCTTTAAAGGTGCAGGGAACTTTGGGGAGGTGGCTCCCTAATGTTCTCTGCTGGCATAATTTAGGTATAATGGTTTATATGAAAATTAACAAAATTCATCAGTTTAGATATTAAATGATATTAGGTCAGTTCCATCATTTATTTTATTATGTATCAGTGCTTATGGTAAACTCCAGAAAAGCAAGTACCGGTAAATACATAAATAAAATATGTATAGGGACACTGTTTTACATTCCATTTTACTGTGTAATTCTGTGCAGCCAACCTTGTAATTCAGGCACCCCTACCAAGCAGTACAGATAACTCTTTATCCTTCACAACAGCAGGAAGCAAAGCTTGGGCAATAACACATCTCAAATCTGCTATTTTAACATAAAACAGCTGCAGCTCGGTGATTAGATCACCTCTTAGCAGCTCACCCTGCTTTCATCCCTTGTCAGCATCCTAATCAACACATGTGCATGCAGTAGCGCCCCCCCCTCGCTTTCTATTGAGCACCCTCACATTAATGTTCTTTAAATAATCAATATCCATATTTATTAACCAGTCATGTGATGTCATAGACCTTCTTCCTACATGTTGTTATTCAGTGGTGAGTCCTGAGTGCTGCATTCCCGAATGCTGATGCGGTGGCGCTCTCTGCTGTGATGATGTGCCCCTAGAAGGCCAGACACTGACATGGTGGGCTGCCAGCAATTGGGTTGAAATATGCTGGTTTTCATTTGACTCAAAAGACAGGCGTGATCTACTGGTAGAGATGAAGTACTGTGGGGGACAACTCCAAACTGAAAGCTACTTTTTTGTTTTTACATACCCTTTGCCTTTTTTTTTATTTTTTATTAATAGACTTTAGTTTTAAAACACACTTAATGATGGTTTAGTGAGTGCAGAACCTTCTTTTATTATCAGCCTGAAGTTCAGCTTTATTATAACAGCTATTACAATATACATTTCTACAACAGTATATCTGAACTATGAAAACCTTAAATGTAGCCATGAA
Source organism: Rana muscosa (assembly GCA_029206835.1). Taxonomy (NCBI): domain Eukaryota; kingdom Metazoa; phylum Chordata; class Amphibia; order Anura; family Ranidae; genus Rana; species Rana muscosa. The sequence continues at coordinate 422,598,838 of CM055116.1, forward strand.
ATCCAATCAATTTGTTATGAGTGTCTGCAAGGCACAACAGTATTTTGTAAGAAAAAGTTTGCAGCTAGTTGCAGTAAGTTCTTTCATAATTAGCACAAATACCATCAGCAGCATCATACTTGGATTGGGGTCTTTCCTATTTTTTTCTCTTTCCAAGTAGGTGCCCTTCCTCTAGAGGTTGTTTCTTAGCTAGTTTGCGATTCATAAACACATCATTGTTGTACTGAACATATGTTCTCCCTTTGCTGTAGTTTCAGTATAATGAACTGTAATATCTTCCTTATACTTTTTATAGAAGAATAATAGCTTGTCCCAAGAGATCAGGATAACAGTGAACCCAGTATAACAATAGAATGAATACACAGCATGTTTGACAAATACAAACTATTGTACAATGTAGACTTCATAAGAACATTTGTTAACTTTACCCTACAAATTATTTGCTTGAAAAAACAAAAACGAATGTTACATTTTATTTATGAAATAAAATATGTTTACAATGAGATAAGATTACACTACAGTATATTATATAACACACATTCATGTATTAAAGACATAAAATACAAGTCGCAACAAAACCAACCAACAGCTAATGTATATAAACAAAACAGTTAAGCCGTGTACACACGATAGGTTTTACCGATGAAAACAGTCCGATGGATTTTTTTCATCGGACAAACTGATCGTGTATGGGCCCCATCGGTCTTTTTTCCATCGGTGTTTAAAAATAGAACATGTTTTAAATTTATCCGATGGTTAAAAAACCAATGGCAAATTCCGATCGTCTGTGGGGAACTCCATCGGATAAAAAATCCACGCATGCTCAGAATCAAGTCGATGCATGCTCAGAAGCATTGAACTTCGTATTTCTCGGCTCATCGGAGTGTTTTACGTCACAGCGTTTGGAACGGTCGGTTTTTTGACTGATGGTGTGTAGGCAAGACTGATGGAGGTCAGCTTCATCGGTTTTCCGATGGAAAAATCCATCGGTTTAAAAACCATAGGAAATCCGATCATGTGTACAGGGCTTTATAGTTTATCAAGTGATCTCTTTGCTAGGAATGCCCGCTTGTAACCCAAATAGCCAACAGTTAATCATGTGGCTGTAGCTCAATGCATACAGCTTGCAGACATGGACACAGGTTTACAGTCAACCCACAGAACATTTCTCCCAAGTTGCACTGCTAATTTCTCTCTCCTTCATTATTGAGAGCACAGGTAGAAGAGAATAGCAAGGAAGATTGATGGTTGACTAATGCTGCAACCTGAGACTAAAGACTGTCCTTAGCAACAAAGAAAAGGGAAGAACTTCCATAGGCTGCTCACCAGACGTGTATCCCCACCAATTGGTAAAATGGAGCAGAGTGGGTGCAGGGGCTGCTGGGGAATATAGTTCCCTGGATTCTGCAGTCCTGGAGACGGTGTTGTACTGATGCATGAGAGACAGAGCTGCAGAGAGTAGACTGCTGCAGAGTGCTGAGAACTGAGCCACTGACTGAGTTGTAGGAAGTGGTACTCCTGTACCTAGTGCTACAAGGAGAGGAGAGAACTGTGGGAGCAGACTGCTCCTGAGGACTCAGAGAGCTGCCGAGAGGACTAAAGTTTCCAGGGTTCGGTTCCATCTTCTGACTTGTGGGTGAGCCCTTTGTGTTTGGGGTGAGCCCTTGCCGGTCTTTCAGAGCACAGATCAGAATGTTCGCCATTTTTGATCATTAAGGTCTACTCTAATTTTGCTGCTTGTTGCACTTAGTTGCCTTTAGAAACCTTGTTGCAACCCACCAATGGCAGGGGACATTTGGAGCGTCCCTTCACCCTCTTCCTCTTTTGGAATAATAAATACTCTTTCAAAGAGAGAGACAATTAAAATACATTGCTGTAGGTTAATTAGCTTTGTCTAAATGGGGTATGTGAGTGCATATGTGAGAGGAAAACATATACATATTAGGCTTACGCATTTAAAAATACAAGAATTACATGGTAAATAAACTCCTGATTAGTGATGAGCCGAACACCCCCGGGTTCGGTTCGCACCAGAACCCGCGAACGGACCGAAAGTTCGTACGAACAGTAGAACCCTATTAAATACAATGGATGCGAACGTTCGAATTCTAAAGTGCTAATTATAACGACTATTATGCATGTTATTGTCCTAAAAAGGGTTTGGGAACCCGGGTTCTGCACCAGGGGACATGTATCAATGCAAAAAGAAGTTTTAAAAACGGTCGTTTTTCGGGAGCAGTCATTTTAATGATGCATAAAGTGAAAAAAAAAAAGTCAAATATTCCTTTAAATATCGTACCTGGGGGGTGTCTAAAGTATGCCTGTGAAGTGCCACGTGTTTCCCGTGTTTAGAACTGTCCCTGCACAAAATGACACTTCTAAAGGAAAAAAAAGCCATTTAAAACTGCTTGCGGCTTTAATGTAATGTCTGCTCCCGGTAATATGGATGAAAATCTTTAAGAAAAATGGCATAGCTACCCCATGACCCCCCCCCTACCCCAGCCCATTACCAGCCCCTTTGGGTCTTGTATGGATATTAAGGGGAACACCGCACACAAAATAAAAAAGGCCCTATATACTCTGAACAGCCGTATACAGGCGGTGCATACAAGACAGGGACTGTAGGTTTGTTCTTATGTAGAATGTGTTTGTAATTTTGAACAGGTACATTGTTTAAGTGTAGCTCCAGCCCAAAAATCTATTTTTAAACTTTTTGGAAAACATAGGTAAGGGTTATCACCCCTGTAACATTTGTTTTGCTGTCTGTGCCCCTGTTCAGAACATTTCACCTCACTTTCCGTCCCAATGACAACTGTTTTTGAAATGTGGTGTTTTTCTTGAAACAAGGATTGGTGATAAAGCATCAGTACAGAGGAGACACCTTTCTCCCATATTAATTCTTACAGGAGAGAATTTTCCTTCCTAGGGGTAGATTTCCTCTCACTTCCTGTTGTCTTCTTGCGTTTGCAAGTAGGAGTCGTTTGTAAGTTGGATGTTTGAAAGTAGGGACCTGCCGTATATACTCTGCAGAAATAGGCCCCTTAGTTGTTGGTGTTGGCACAACACTGTAAGCACTCACAGTTACTCTTGGTTGGTGCTGGAACGCCCTGCTGTCAATTATTATATCAGGAATTGTAATTACATATAATTGTTGAACAGTGGTAGTAAAAATTGGGCCTTTGATGGTGGTGCTGGTGCCACAACACTGTAAGCCCTGACAGTTACTCTTGGTGGGTGCAGCAATGGGCCCTGCTGTGAATTATTAGATCAAGAATTGTAATTGCATGCCCCTGTTGAACAGGGGCTGAAAAATTGGGCCTTTCGTGGTGGTGGTGGTGGTGGTGGTGTTGCCACAACACTATAAGCCCTCAGAGTTACTCTTGGTGGGTGCAGGAATGGGCCCTGCTGTGAATTATTAGATCAAGAATTGTAATTACATGCCCCTTTTGAACAGGGGCTGAAAAATTGGGCCTTTCGTGGTGGTGGTGGTGGTGGCGTTGCAACAACACTGTAAGCCCTCAGAGTTACTCTTGGTGGGTGCAGCAATGGGCCCTGCTGTGAATTATTAGATCAAGAATTGTAATTACATGCCCCTGTTGAACAGGGGCTGAAAAATTGGGCCTTAGGCACTGGTGGCACAACACTACAACCCCTCACAGATACTGTACTTGGAGCACAGCAATGAGCCCTGTTGCAAAGTATTGCTTCAAAAATTGTAATGACACGCCCCTGTTAAACAGGGGCTGAAAAATTGGGCCTTAGGCACTGGTGGCACAACACTCCAACCCCTCACAGATACTGTACTTGGAGCACAGCAATGAGCCCTGTTGCAAAGTATTGCTTCAAAAATTGTAATGACACGCCCCTGTTAAACAGGGGCTGAAAAATTGGGCCTTAGGCACTGGTGGCACAACACTCCAACCCCTCACAGATACTGTACTTGGAGCACAGCAATGAGCCCTGTTGCAAAGTATTGCTTCAAAAATTGTAATTACACGCCCCTGTTAAACAGGGGCTGAAAAATTGAGCCTTAGCCACTGGTGGCGGCACCCATAAACAAAAATGATCTTCCAAGCTATCATCATCAATCGTATCATTGAGGACTCGGAGGAGGAGGATAGCCAGTCAACATAACAGCACAGGCACTCAGCATCAGCATCAGTCTTGAAGGGATGTGACATGTTAAAATCAATTAGTCTGTTATATCAGCATCAGGTGTGTGGTAGCTGGTGGTGATCCAAGACTGGTTCATCTTGATGAAAGTCAGTCGATCAACCGAGTCGGTGGACAGGCGCACCCTGTGATCCGTGACAAATCCTCCAGCAGCACTGAATGTGCGTTCCGAAAGAACGCTGGATGCAGGACAGGCCAGTAGCTCAATTGCATACTGTGCAAGCTCTGGCCAGTGATCCATCCTCAAGACCCAGTAAGCCAGAGGATTTTCGGTGGGGAAGGTGTCCAAGTCTGACCTTGCCCCTAGATATTCCTGCACCATGTTTATCAGACGCTGGCGATGGTTGCTGGAACCGATCATACTTTGGGGCTGCGGACTAAAGAATTGTCTGAACGCATCGGTCAGACGGCCACCTTCCCCACCGCTCCTTCTTTGACTGGCCGAAGCCTCAGCAACTCGTTGTCCAGGACCAGGAGTTTGTAACCTCCCAGTCTCTGGGAACGCGTTGCACAGACCTTTCTGCAAGGCCTCCCGGAGTTGTCTCATCCTCTGCTCCCTCTGCGACGGTAACATAAGGTCCGCAACCTTACCCTTGTACCGTGGATCAAGGAGAGTGGCCAGTCAGTAATGGTCCCTCTCCTTGATCCGAAGAATACGAGGATCCTTCCGCAGACTTTGCAGGATCAGGGAGGCCATGCAGCGTAGGTTTGCTGAGGCATTCGGTCCGGAGTCCTCTGGGTCACTAAGGACGACATGATCCGCAGCCACCTCCTCCCAGCCACGTACAAGTCCACTGGTTTCTTGGGACTGTAAATCATCCCTAAAAGACTGCTGCTGATGATGCTGAGTGCCAGCCTCCACCTCCATGCTGACACAATCCTCCTCCTCCTCCTCCTCCTCTTCCTGTGCGATGGGTGGGACAGAAGGAACACTGTCTGGGTAAAGGGGGCCTTGAGAGGCAAGGAAGTCCTCCTCTTCCTGCCTCTGTTCTGCCTCAAGCGCCCTGTCCATTATTCCACGCAGCGTGTGCTCCAACAGGTGGACAAGAGGTACAGTGTCACTGATGCATGCACTGTCACTGCTCACCATCCTCGTGGCCTCCTCAAATGGTGCCAGGACAGTGCATGCATCCCTGATCATGCCCCACTGGCGTGGAGAAAAAAAACCAAGCTCCCCTGACCCTGTTCTGGTGCCGTAGTCGCACAGGTACTCATTGATGGCCCTCTGCTGCGTGTGCAGCCGCTGCAGCATGGCCAACGTTGAGTTCCACCTGGTGGGCATGTCACATATAAGGCGGTTCTTGGGCAGGTTCAACTCCTTTTGCAGCTCAGCAAGGCGAGCACTGGCATTATAAGATCTGCGGAAATGCACACAGACTTTCCTGGCCTGCCTCAGGACATCCTGTAAGCCCGGGTACCTGCCCAAGAACCGCTGCACCACCAGGTTAAGGACGTGAGCCACACAGGGCACATGGGTCAGTTGTCCCTGTCGGAGGGCGGAGAGGAGGTTGGTGCCATTGTCGCAAACCACTATTCCTGGCTTAAGCTGGCGTGGCGTCAACCACCTCTCGGCCTGGCCCTGCAGAGCAGACAGGACCTCTGCCCCAGTGTGGCTTCTGTTCCCCAAACACACCAGCGCAAGCACGGCATGGCATCTTTTTGCCTGCGTACTTGCGTAGCCCCTTGAACGGCTACGGAGCACCGCTGGTTCAGAGGACAAAGCACAGGAAGAGGCCATGGAGGAAGAAGAAGAGGAGGGGGTGGAGGAGAGAGGTGTGTCACAACCAGTAGTAGCATTTTGGAGGCGTGGCGGTGGAACAACCTCCAACACTACTGCACCTTGTCCTGCATCCTTCCCAGCTGCCAAAAGAGTGACCCAATGGGCCGTGAAAGAAAGGTAACGTCCCTGTCCATGCCTGCTGGACCATGAGTCAGCGGTAATATGCACCTTACCGCTGACCGCCCTGTCCAGCGAGGCCAAGACATTGCCTTCCACATGCCGGTAGAGAGCCGGAATAGCCTTCCGTGAGAAAAAGTGGCGTTTGGGAACCTGCCACTGAGGAACCGCACATTGCACAAACTCACGGAAGGGGGCCGAGTCTACCAACTGAAAAGGCAGCAGTTGAAGCGCTAGCAATTTAGCCAAGCTAGCATTCAACCGCTGGGCATGTGGATGGCTGGGAGTGAACTTCTTTCGACGGTCCAGCAGCTGGGGCAGGGAAATTTGCCTGCTAGAATCGGACGTCGGTGTACTGCTAGCAGAGTGGCCGCAAGTACTTGGCTGTGACACACCTAATTCTACACCTTCATTCCTCTCAGTGCATGTTTCAGAGAGGACTGAAGTTATAGTGGGGTTGGAGATCCCAGCTGATGCGGTGCAAGGAGAGGTCCGCTTTGTTCTTTGGTGTGGGTCTTTGAGGTAGGCTTGCCAACGAGCTGCATGGCAGGTCAACATATGTCTGGTCAGGCATGTGGTACCCAAGCGGCTGATGTTTTGGCCACGCGATATACGCTTGAGACATATGTTGCAAACAGCAGCTGTGCGATCTGATGCACTAGCCTCAAAAAAGGCCCACACCAAGGAACTTTTTGAATGACGGGCAGAGGCAGCGCCCTGCACAGGCGGAGCTCTGCGGTGTGATTCCGTCGGTGTACTGCCCTTACGCTGGCCACCAAAGGGCATCCTGCCTCGTTGGAGATGTGCCTCCTCCTCATCCTCCTCCTCCTCCTCTCTCCTATTAGGCACCCACGTGGAGTCAGTGACCTCATCATCCCCTCCCTCCTCATCACTGGAGCCAATCTGGCAGTATGCTGCAGCTGCTGGAACATGACTGCCAGATTGGTGTCCTTCTTGAGCATCCCCTCTGTCTGCTCTCACGCTACTGCCTTCCTGTAGCTGGGTTTCATCATCAGACCCTTCGAAACGCTGGGCATCCTCCTGGAGCATGTACCCAACACTGTGCTCAAAAAGTTCGGGGGACTCCTCAGGAGGAGGACATGGTGGGTCTAGGGAAGGAGTGACTGATGATGAGTCTGACATTGATACCAGGGAAGAGGACGCTTTGGCAGCTGCTTTGCCAGTACCCTGAGCCTGGGTGAGAGAGGATGAGGAGGAGGAGGAGGGCTTGGTCATCCACTCTACCAAGTCTTCGGCATGATGTGGCTCAACATGTCCAGCTGCCGAAAAGAAGGACAAGCGTGTCCCATGGCCATGTGCTGATGACAATGCACCGCGTCCACGACCAGCACTGTTGCCCCCAGACACAGAGCCTGCTTGCCCTCTTTTATTGCCTCCTGACTGTCTGCCTCTCCTTGTTTGCCTTCCAGACATTCTAATAGATGGCCTGCAGGGAGATGGGAAAAAAGCAATAAGGGCTACCTTCAGGTGTCCTTCTCTGTCCCTTTACTTAAGGATTTCTAAATATGGTTGAGGATGATTGCTTTCGCACAGAATAGCACAACAACAATTTCCCTGACTGTCCAAAAAACAAGGATTTCAAAGATGGTTGATGAGGAATGCTTTAGCACAGTATAGCACAAGGAGAATTTCCCTCACTGTCCTTCCCTGTCCCTACAAACAAGGATTAGCACAGTAAAACACACTGACACTCTCCCTACCTATAGTTTTCTGTCCCTATAAAAAATGTTTTTTTAAAGATGGTTGATGATCAATGCTTTAGCACAGTATAGCACAAGGAGAATTTCCCTCACTGTCCTTCCCTGTCCCTAGAAACAAGGATTAGCACAGTGAAAGAAACTGACACTCTCCCTACCTATAGTTTTCTGTCCCTAGAAAAAATGTTTTTTTAAAGATGGTTGATGATCAATGCTTTAGCACAGTATAGCACAAGGAGAATTTCCCTCACTGTCCTTCCCTGTCCCTAGAAAGAAGGATTAGCACAGTGAAAGAAACTGACACTCTCCCTACCTATAGTTTTCTGTCCCTAGAAAAAATGTTTTTTTAAAGATGGTTGATGATCAATGCTTTAGCACAGTATAGCACAAGGAGAATTTCCCTCACTGTCCTTCCCTGTCCCTAGAAACAAGGATTAGCACAGTGAAAGAAACTGACACTCTCCCTACCTATAGTTTTCTGTCCCTAGAAAAAATGTTTTTTTAAAGATGGTTGATGATCAATGCTTTAGCACACTATAGCACAAGGAGAATTTCCCTCACTGTCCTTCCCTGTCCCTAGAAACAAGGATTAGCACAGTAAAACACACTGACACTCTCCCTACCTATAGTTTTCTGTCCCTAGAAAAAATGATTTTTTAAAGATGGTTGATGATCAATGCTTTAGCACAGTATAGCACAAGGAGAATTTCCCTCACTGTCCTTCCCTGTCCCTAGAAACAAGGATTAGCACAGTAAAACACACTGACACTCTCCCTATCTATCCTTCTCTTTCCCTAAACTAAAGGAATCCAGGTTAAGCAAGAAAAAAAAATGTCACTGTCCCTGCCTATGCTTCTCTTTCCCTGCTCCGGAACACACTACACTAGGCCGCCGTGCTGGCGGCCTTTTATAGTGTGGGGCGTGTACTAAACACCCTCAGCAATAATTGGCCACAGGCATCCTGCCTGTGGCCAATCATTGCTCTCCTCGCTGCCGGCGCTGTGATTGGCCAAGCATGCGGGGTCACAGTGCATGCTTGGCCAATCACAGCGCCTGGATGACACTGCGATGGCGTAGTGCATTGTGGGCCGTTCGCGTCACTCGAATTAGGCGCGAACGGCCCAAATCGTTCGATCTTCGTCGAACGATCGAACAGCCGATGTTCGAGTCGAACGTATGTTCGACTCGAACACCGAGCTCATCCCTACTCCTGATACAATGTCTATAAATATATATACAGCAAATACAGTACACATACACACACATGTGTATATATATATATATATATATATATAGGAAGGCCAGTATGCTGGCCTGAAATTATGGGAGGAGTTTGAGGGGTACTTAAGCAGACCATCCACCACGGTCAGTGTCGGCTCTAGTGCGCGGTACTACATGTCACTGGGCTGACTCTTCCCCACTCACCTCATATTCGTGAGTCGGTGCATGCGATCGCAGGTACATTTCGGCTTCTTCATTCGGGGTCTTCGACGGCGGTTACCGCTCACGGTCGCAGGTAGTATCCGAACTTTTCATATCAGGTACAATCTTGCGGTTTGTTATGCTTTTCATCCTGTACCCCTTGCATAAAAAGCCTGCCCCAGAGTTGTTGTCGCTCGTATTCAGGCATCATTCAGCACAGGCGTAGTACATTTATAAGTTCCTTCTGCCAAACATACGATTCATTCGTACATCCAAGTCTCTGAGCTGCTGTCGGTCGTTGCCCGATAACACCCGCCATAGGCTTCACTGGTTATAAAAGTCACTGTCCATGGGGTTCAAGTCTCATTCATTTGGAGATGAGAATGTATTGTTTGTATGGGTTTCTGTGGCTGAGCAAGGTGGTAATTAGTCCCACCTGGTGCCTTCTCTGCACTGGATTAGCCTGGGGGGATGGGTGGTTGATAGGTGTTAGTTTTTAGAGCAAGGGGTGGCATACACCATACAACCAATTCGTATCAGATTAACTAATACTCCTCACTACCAATTTGTATTCGCTTCATTTTATACATTTTACAACCGATTTGTATCAGACACATTGCATAGGCCAAAGGCTTAATGGCTCCTCACACGCCACACCTTCTACAAACCCCATCGCACCTACTACCTACATACCCCCTACACCTCCTACGATACTCTCCCTTCACCCAACTGATGCCCCACACCTCTTACTACACACACCATACACCGAACAGACCGGTCCGAACCTAGTCGCAAAACAGCGGCACTACAGTTCGGACCCTCAGCAATCACAAGCCCCCTCACCTTCGAAACACCAGACAGTCGATCCGAGTCCAGTCGCATTTCCGGCGCCGTGATTCGGATCCCGGCGCATCAATAACCCCATCCTCACAACACAACCACACCGATCCGAATCCAGTCGTAGCATCGGCTCCAAGATACGGATCCTCGGCAAACACAACCGATCCGAGCACAGTCGCATCACCGGCTCAATCGGCTCGGATCTCTAGCATCAAACTTCCCTAACCGGTCCGAATCCAGTCGTAGCATCGGCTCTAAGATTCGGATCCTCGGCAAACCCAACCGATCCGAGTCCAGTCGCACCACCGGCTCAAACGACTCGGATCTCCAGCAACAACCTCACTAACCGATCCAAAACACAGTCGTAGCATCGGCTCAACATTTGGATCCCTGGCTAACACTGTCCATCAAAGTCCAGTCGCACCACCGGCTCAAACGACTCGGATCTCTAGCAACTAGCACTCTCCAACCGACCCAAATCCAGTCGTAGCATCGGCCCAAAGATTCAAATCCATGGCATACAAACCTCATCGATCGATCCAAGTCCAGTCGCACCACCGACTCAATGACTCGGCTTCCCAGCACAAACAGACCCTTCCAACCGATCCGAACCCAGTCGTGGCATCGGCTCAAACGATTCAGATCGTCGGCAATACAAAGTGCCAGGTCGTTACCAGTCGCATCAGCGTTACGATTACGTACGAACCATTCCTCAAACCTCACGCCGTACAAATAAATAAAAAAAAAAAAAAAAAAAAAAAAAATAATAAATAAATCAATTTAAAATAAAAAAAAAAAAAAATTTTTAAAACCATCAAGCATTTACATACACAACTTACTCCAACTATTCCAGCTTCCTCACGGACGGTCATTCCTACATACTCACAATTCACAAACTTTCCTTCTTTCGCCTTCTCAGTAAGGCTGTGTTCCTCGCAATCGCTGCGAGCATTCGACAAGTGGTTCAAACATCAGCCACTCATCATCTCCAGTAGCAACACGGCTACTCACCGTTTTCTCTGTCCCTTTCCCCATGCAGGTCAGTTTGAGTTCCAGTTGGTCCACCCTGCACCAGGTTTGGACAATATTCCCCTCAGGATACAAAAAAAAAAAGGGGGAAGTATCTTAGGGCTCACATCTTCACCAGGGAGCCAGCTACTGCTTCAAAACAGCTCTCTACTAGGGATGAGCTTCGTGTTCGAGTCGAACATACGTTCGACTCGAACATTGGCTGTTCGATCGTTCGACGAAGATCGAACGATTTGGGCCGTTCGCGCCAAATTCGAGTGACGCGAACGGCCCACAATGCACTACGCCATCGCAGTGTCATCCAGGCGCTGTGATTGGCCAAGCATGCACTGTGACCCCGCATGCTTGGCCAATCACAGCGCCGGCAGCGAGGAGAGCAATGATTGGCCACAGGCAGGATGCCTGTGGCCAATTATTGCTGAGGGTGTTTAGTACACGCCCCACACTATAAAAGGCCGCCAGCACGGCGGCCTAGTGTAGTGTGTTCCGGAGCAGGGATAGAGTAGCATAGGCAGGGACAGTGACTGTTATTTCTTTCTTGCTTAACCTGGATTCCTTTAGTTTAGGGAAAGAGAAGGATAGGTAGGGAGAGTGTCAGTGTGTTTTGTGCTTCTGCTATAGTGTGCTTAAAAAAAAACATTTATTCTAGGGACAGAAAACTCTAGGTAGGGACAGTGTCAGTTTCTTTCACTCTGCAAGTCCTTGTTTCCAGGGACCTGGAAGGACAGTGAGTGAATTGTCCTTTTGCTATATTGTGATTAAAAAAAACATTTATTCTAGGGACAGAAAACTCTAGGTAGGGACAGTGTCAGTTTCTTTCACTCTGCAAGTCCTTGTTTCCAGGGACCTGGAAGGACAGTGAGTGAATTGTCCTTTTGCTATATTGTGATTAAAAAAAACATTTATTCTAGGGACAGAAAACTCTAGGTAGGGACAGTGTCAGTTTCTTTCACTCTGCAAGTCCTTGTTTCCAGGGACCTGGAAGGACAGTGAGTGAATTGTCCTTTTGCTATATTGTGATTAAAAAAAACATTTATTCTAGGGACAGAAAACTCTAGGTAGGGACAGTGTCAGTTTCTTTCACTCTGCAAGTCCTTGTTTCCAGGGACCTGGAAGGACAGTGAGTGAATTGTCCTTTTGCTATATTGTGATTAAAAAAAACATTTATTCTAGGGACAGAAAACTCTAGGTAGGGACAGTGTCAGTTTCTTTCACTCTGCAAGTCCTTGTTTCCAGGGACCTGGAAGGACAGTGAGTGAATTGTCCTTTTGCTATATTGTGATTAAAAAAAACATTTATTCTAGGGACAGAAAACTCTAGGTAGGGACAGTGTCAGTTTCTTTCACTCTGCAAGTCCTTGTTTCCAGGGACCTGGAAGGACAGTGAGTGAATTGTCCTTTTGCTATATTGTGATTAAAAAAAACATTTTTTTCTAGGGACAGAAAACTGTAGGTAGGGAGAGTATTTTTTTTCTTTCACTCTGCAAGTCCTTGTTTCCAGGGACCTGTAAGGACAGTGAGTTAATTGTCCTTGTGCTATATTGTGCTGAAAAAAACATTTATTCCAGGGACAGAAAACTCTAGGTAGGGACAGTGTCAGTTTCTTTCACTCTGCAAGTCCTTGTTTCCAGGGACCTGGAAGGACAGTGAGTGAATTGTCCTTTTGCTATATTGTGATTAAAAAAAACATTTTTTTCTAGGGACAGAAAACTGTAGGTAGGGAGAGTGTTTTTTTTCTTTCACTCTGCAAGTCCTTGTTTCCAGGGACCTGTAAGGACAGTGAGTTAATTTTCCTTGTGCTATATTGTGATTAAAAAAAACATTTATTCTAGGGACAGAAAACTCTAGGTAGGGACAGTGTCAGTTTCTTTCACTCTGCAAGTCCTTGTTTCCAGGGACCTGGAAGGACAGTGAGTGAATTGTCCTTTTGCTATATTGTGATTAAAAAAAACATTTATTCTAGGGACAGAAAACTCTAGGTAGGGACAGTGTCAGTTTCTTTCACTCTGCAAGTCCTTGTTTCCAGGGACCTGGAAGGACAGTGAGTGAATTGTCCTTTTGCTATATTGTGATTAAAAAAAACATTTATTCTAGGGACAGAAAACTCTAGGTAGGGACAGTGTCAGTTTCTTTCACTCTGCAAGTCCTTGTTTCCAGGGACCTGGAAGGACAGTGAGTGAATTGTCCTTTTGCTATATTGTGATTAAAAAAAACATTTATTCTAGGGACAGAAAACTCTAGGTAGGGACAGTGTCAGTTTCTTTCACTCTGCAAGTCCTTGTTTCCAGGGACCTGGAAGGACAGTGAGTGAATTGTCCTTTTGCTATATTGTGATTAAAAAAAACATTTATTCTAGGGACAGAAAACTCTAGGTAGGGACAGTGTCAGTTTCTTTCACTCTGCAAGTCCTTGTTTCCAGGGACCTGGAAGGACAGTGAGTGAATTGTCCTTTTGCTATATTGTGATTAAAAAAAACATTTATTCTAGGGACAGAAAACTCTAGGTAGGGACAGTGTCAGTTTCTTTCACTCTGCAAGTCCTTGTTTCCAGGGACCTGGAAGGACAGTGAGTGAATTGTCCTTTTGCTATATTGTGATTAAAAAAAACATTTATTCTAGGGACAGAAAACTCTAGGTAGGGACAGTGTCAGTTTCTTTCACTCTGCAAGTCCTTGTTTCCAGGGACCTGGAAGGACAGTGAGTGAATTGTCCTTTTGCTATATTGTGATTAAAAAAAACATTTATTCTAGGGACAGAAAACTCTAGGTAGGGACAGTGTCAGTTTCTTTCACTCTGCAAGTCCTTGTTTCCAGGGACCTGGAAGGACAGTGAGTGAATTGTCCTTTTGCTATATTGTGATTAAAAAAACATTTATTCTAGGGACAGAAAACTCTAGGTAGGGACAGTGTCAGTTTCTTTCACTCTGCAAGTCCTTGTTTCCAGGGACCTGGAAGGACAGTGAGTGAATTGTCCTTTTGCTATATTGTGATTAAAAAAAACATTTATTCTAGGGACAGAAAACTCTAGGTAGGGACAGTGTCAGTTTCTTTCACTCTGCAAGTCCTTGTTTCCAGGGACCTGGAAGGACAGTGAGTGAATTGTCCTTTTGCTATATTGTGATTAAAAAAAACATTTTTTTCTAGGGACAGAAAACTGTAGGTAGGGAGAGTATTTTTTTTCTTTCACTCTGCAAGTCCTTGTTTCCAGGGACCTGTAAGGACAGTGAGTTAATTGTCCTTGTGCTATATTGTGCTGAAAAAAACATTTATTCCAGGGACAGAAAACTCTAGGTAGGGACAGTGTCAGTTTCTTTCACTCTGCAAGTCCTTGTTTCCAGGGACCTGGAAGGACAGTGAGTGAATTGTCCTTTTGCTATATTGTGATTAAAAAAAACATTTTTTTCTAGGGACAGAAAACTGTAGGTAGGGAGAGTGTTTTTTTTCTTTCACTCTGCAAGTCCTTGTTTCCAGGGACCTGTAAGGACAGTGAGTTAATTTTCCTTGTGCTATATTGTGATTAAAAAAAACCTTTTTTCTAGGGACAGAAAACTGTAGGTAGGGAGAGTGTTTTTTTTCTTTCACTCTGCAAGTCCTTGTTTCCAGGGACAGAGAAGGACACCTGAAGGTAGCCCTTATTGCTTTTTTCCCATCTCCCTGCAGGCCATCTATTAGAATGTCTGGAAGGCAAACAAGGAGAGGCAGACAGTCAGGAGGCAATAAAAGAGGGCAAGCAGGCTCTGTGTCTGGGGGCAACAGTGCTGGTCGTGGACGCGGTGCATTGTCATCAGCACATGGCCATGGGACACGCTTGTCCTTCTTTTCGGCAGCTGGACATGTTGAGCCACATCATGCCGAAGACTTGGTAGAGTGGATGACCAAGCCCTCCTCCTCCTCCTCATCCTCTCTCACCCAGGCTCAGGGTACTGGAAAAGCAGCTGCCAAAGCGTCGTCTTCCCTGGTATCAATGTCAGACAAATCATCAGTCACTCCTTCCCTAGACCCACCATGTCCTCCTCCTGAGGAGTCCCCCGAACTGTTTCAGCACAGTGTTGGGTACATGCTCCAGGAGGATGCCCAGCGTTTCGAAGGGTCTGATGATGAAACCCAGCTAGAGGAAGGCAGTAGCGTGAGAGCAGACAGAGGGGATGCTCAAGAAGGACACCAATCTGGCAGTCATGTTCCAGCAGCTGCAGCATACTGCCAGATTGGCTCCAGTGATGAGGAGGGAGGGGATGATGAGGTCAATGACTCCACGTGGGTGCCTAATAGGAGAGAGGAGGAGGAGGAGGATGAGGAGGAGGCACATCTCCAACGAGGCAGGATGCCCTTTGGTGGCCAGCGTAAGGGCAGTACACCGACGGAATCACACCGCAGAGCTCCGCCTGTGCAGGGCGCTGCCTCTGCCCGTCATTCAAAAAGTTCTTTGGTGTGGGCCTTTTTTGAGGCTAGTGCATCAGATCGCACAGCTGCTGTTTGCAACATATGTCTCAAGCGTATATCGCGTGGCCAAAACATCAGCCGCTTGGGTACCACATGCCTGACCAGACATATGTTGACCTGCCATGCAGCTCGTTGGCAAGCCTACCTCAAAGACCCACACCAAAGAACAAAGCGGACCTCTCCTTGCACCGCATCAGCTGGGATCTCCAACCCCACTATAACTTCAGTCCTCTCTGAAACATGCACTGAGAGGAATGAAGGTGTAGAATTAGGTGTGTCACAGCCAAGTACTTGCGCCCACTCTGCTAGCAGTACACCGACGTCCGATTCTAGCAGGCAAATTTCCCTGCCCCAGCTGCTGGACCGTCGAAAGAAGTTCACTCCCAGCCATCCACATGCCCAGCGGTTGAATGCTAGCTTGGCTAAATTGCTAGCGCTTCAACTGCTGCCTTTTCAGTTGGTAGACTCGGCCCCCTTCCGTGAGTTTGTGCAATGTGCGGTTCCTCAGTGGCAGGTTCCCAAACGCCACTTTTTCTCACGGAAGGCTATTCCGGCTCTCTACCGGCATGTGGAAGGCAATGTCTTGGCCTCGCTGGACAGGGCGGTCAGCGGTAAGGTGCATATTACCGCTGACTCATGGTCCAGCAGGCATGGACAGGGACGTTACCTTTCTTTCACGGCCCATTGGGTCACTCTTTTGGCAGCTGGGAAGGATTCAGGACAAGGTGCAGTAGTGTTGGAGGTTGTCCCACCGCCACGCCTCCAAAATGCTACTACTGGTTGTGACACACCTCTCTCCTCCACCCCCTCCTCTTCTTCTTCCTCCATGGCCTCTTCCTGTGGTTTGTCCTATGAACCAGCGGTGCTCCGTAGCCGTTCACGGGGCTACGCAAGTACGCAGGCAAAAAGATGCCATGCCGTGCTTGCGCTGGTGTGTTTGGGGGACAGAAGCCACACTGGGGCAGAGGTCCTGTCTGCTCTGCAGGGCCAGGCCGAGAGGTGGTTGACGCCACGCCAGCTTAAGCCAGGAATGGTGGTTTGCGACAATGGCACCAACCTCCTCTCCGCCCTCCGACAGGGACAACTGACCCATGTGCCCTGTGTGGCTCACGTCCTTAACCTGGTGGTGCAGCGGTTCTTGGGCAGGTACCCGGGCTTACAGGATGTCCTGAGGCAGGCCAGGAAAGTCTGTGTGCATTTCCGCAGATCTTATAATGCCAGTGCTCGCCTGGCTGAGCTGCAAAAGGAGTTGAACCTGCCCAAGAACCGCCTTATATGTGACATGCCCACCAGGTGGAACTCAACGTTGGCCATGCTGCAGCGGCTGCACACGCAGCAGAGGGCCATCAATGAGTACCTGTGCGACTACGGCACCAGGACAGGGTCAGGGGAGCTTGGTTTTTTTTCTCCACGCCAGTGGGGCATGATCAGGGATGCATGCACTGTCCTGGCACCATTTGAGGAGGCCACGAGGATGGTGAGCAGTGACAGTGCATGCATCAGTGACACTGTACCTCTTGTCCACCTGTTGGAGCACACGCTGCGTGGAATAATGGACAGGGCACTTGAGGCAGAACAGAGGCAGGAAGAGGAGGACTTCCTTGCCTCTCAAGGCCCCCTTTACCCAGACAGTGTTCCTTCTGTCCCACCCATCGCACAGGAAGAGGAGGAGGAGGAGGAGGAGGAGGAGGATTGTGTCAGCATGGAGGTGGAGGCTGGCACTCAGCATCATCAGCAGCAGTCTTTTAGGGATGATTTACAGTCCCAAGAAACCAGTGGACTTGTACGTGGCTGGGAGGAGGTGGCTGCGGATCATGTCGTCCTTAGTGACCCAGAGGACTCCGGAGCGAATGCCTCAGCAAACCTACGCTGCATGGCCTCCCTGATCCTGCAAAGTCTGCGGAAGGATCCTCGTATTCTTCGGATCAAGGAGAGGGACCATTACTGGCTGGCCACTCTCCTTGATCCACGGTACAAGGGTAAGGTTGCGGACCTTATGTTACCGTCGCAGAGGGAGCAGAGGATGAGACAACTCCGGGAGGCCTTGCAGAAAGGTCTGTGCAACGCGTTCCCAGAGACTGGGAGGTTGCAAACTCCTGGTCCTGGACAACGAGTTGCTGAGGCTTCGGCCAGTCAAAGAAGGAGCGGTGGGGAAGGTGGCCGTCTGACCGATGCGTTCAGACAATTCTTTAGTCCGCAGCCCCAAAGTATGATTGGTTCCAGCAACCATCGCCAGCGTCTGATAAACATGGTGCAGGAATATCTAGGGGCAAGGTCAGACTTGGACACCTTCCCCACCGAAAATCCTCTGGCTTACTGGGTCTTGAGGATGGATCACTGGCCAGAGCTTGCACAGTATGCAATTGAGCTACTGGCCTGTCCTGCATCCAGCGTTCTTTCGGAACGCACATTCAGTGCTGCTGGAGGATTTGTCACGGATCACAGGGTGCGCCTGTCCACCGACTCGGTTGATCGACTGACTTTCATCAAGATGAACCAGTCTTGGATCACCACCAGCTACCACACACCTGATGCTGATATAACAGACTAATTGATTTTAAAATGTCACATCCCTTCAAGACTGATGCTGATGCTGAGTGCCTGTGCTGTTATGTTGACTGGCTATTCTCCTCCTCCGAGTCCTCAATGATACGATTGATGATGATAGCTTGGAAGATCATTTTTGTTTATGGGTGCCGCCACCAGTGCCTAACGCCCAATTTTTCAGCCCCTGTTTAACAGGGGCGTGTAATTACAATTTTTGAAGCAATACTTTGCAACAGGGCTCATTGCTGTGCTCCAAGTACAGTATCTGTGAGGAGTTGCAGTGTTGTGCCACCAGTGCCTAAGGCCCAATTTTTCAGCCCCTGTTTAACAGGGGCGTGTCATTACAATTTTTGAAGCAATACTTTGCAACAGGGCTCATTGCTGTGCTCCAAGTACAGTATCTGTGAGGGGTTGCAGTGTTGTGCCACCAGTGCCTAAGGCCCAATTTTTCAGCCCCTGTTCAACAGGGGCATGTAATTACAATTCTTGATCTAATAATTCACAGCAGGGCCCATTGCTGCACCCACCAAGAGTAACTGTCAGGGCTTACAGTGTTGTGGCACCAGCACCACCATCAAAGGCCCAATTTTTACTACCACTGTTCAACAATTATATGTAATTAAAATTCCTGATATAATAGTTGACAGCAGGGCGTTCCAGCACCAACCAAGAGTAACTGTGAGTGCTTACAGTGTTGTGCCAACACCAACAACTAAGGGGCCTATTTCTGCAGAGTATATACGGCAGGTCCCTACTTTCAAACATCCAACTTACAAACGACTCCTACTTGCAAACGCAAGAAGACAACAGGAAGTGAGAGGAAATCTACCACTAGGAAGGAAAATTCTCTCCTGTAAGAATAAATATGGGAGAAAGGTGTCTCCTCTGTACTGATGCTTTATCAGCAATCCTTGTTTCAAGAAAAACACCACATTTCAAAAACAGTTGTCATTGGGACGGAAAGTGAGGTGAAATGTTCTGAACAGGGGCACAGACAGCAAAACAAATGTTACAGGGGTGATAACCCTTACCTATGTTTTCCAAAAAGTTTAAAAATAGATTTTTGGGCTGGAGCTACACTTCAACAATGTACCTGTTCAAAATTACAAACAGATTCTACATAAGAACAAACCTACAGTCCCTGTCTTGTATGCACCGCCTGTATACGGCTGTTCAGAGTATATAGGGCCTTTTTTATTTTATGTGCGGGGTTCCCCTTAATATCCATACAAGACCCAAAGGGGCTGGTAATGGGCTGGGGTAGGGGGGGGGGGGGTCATGGGGTAGCTATGCCATTTTTCTTAAAGAATTTCATCCATATTACCGGGACCAGACATTACATTAAAGCCGCAAGCAGTTTTAAATGGCTTTTTTTTCCTTTAGAAGTGTCATTTTGTGCAGGGACAGTTCTAAACACGGGAAACACGTGGCACTTCACAGGCATACTTTAGACACCCCCCAGGTACGATATTTAAAGGAATATTTGACTTTTTTTTTTTCACTTTATGCATCATTAAAATGACTGCTCCCGAAAAACGACCGTTTTTAAAACTTCTTTTTGCATTGATACATGTCCCCTGGTGCAGAACCCGGGTTCCCAAACCCTTTTTAGGACAATAACATGCATAATAGTTGTTATAATTAGCACTTTAGAATTCGAACGTTCGCATCCATTGTATTTAATAGGGTTCTAATGTTCGTTCGAACTTCCGGTCCGTTCGCGGGTTCTGGTGCGAACCGAACCCGGGGGTGTTCGGCTCATCACTACTCTCTACATCCCCCTCACAAAAAAAAAAAAATTTCCATGTCACCTTATTACAGGTCCCCGGTCGACCCACTTCTCGACCCCAACTCAGACGTCACTACTAGGGTACAAGACAGATGCGTAAATTCAAGGCTCCCCCTTGCTTTCTCCTCGCACTCTTTCACGACACGTTGTACTTCACATACACAATTTGACTTGCTCACCAGGCGTTAGTAACTGTCACATACTTCTGTGCACTTCACTCTGTTTTCGAAGAGCGATCCGAGATCCTTCACCATGCAGACAAGGTCGCCAACATCCACCTTGCTGGCAGTGCAGGAGTTGGCAGACCGACCACACGTCAATAAACTACAGATCGAAACATTCCTACTTAGTATACCAGACTTCAGCTACCCGCCCCAGTACGCCCTGGGGGCTCTGGTTCATCAGTCTGTGCCGAGCACAGACGACACCCGAGCTATCGGTTACCTAGCCAGTCACCTCCTGGCTCACCTCGGTTGCCACGCACTCTTTTGAGTTTTCTAAATTACACTCAACAGCGCTCGTACGCAAACTAAACTGTCCCCTACGCCTATCGCTCCTTGTCCTGTCCACCCTGCTTTCCTTCTTTCTCCCCGTTTTCTAAATCCTTCTATCCCCTCCAAACTCGCAATCTTATTCTAAACATATGCATTCCCCTCCTTTTAGCCGACGCCATGTTGCGAGCCGACAGCGAAGTCTACGCCTCTGCCCCGCCGTCACCCTTCGCGGGTCCAGTGGCCGGCGCTACACAGTCCCCCAGAGCTTGGACCATCCCCAGGCTATGGCTGAACCACGACGTAGGGGCATTCCCTACCTTACCACAGCCAGGAAAGCCAAGCTGTTAGGCTGCTGTTTCCATCAGCAGCGGCAGCTCTACCAGACACACAAGTTCCGCTGCAGTCGATATCCTCTGCAATTACCCAGCTGCACGCCTTGGTGACCACACTGGCAACTGCAGTCACCGATGTCCAGGCTAGAGTAGGGGGCCCTGGAAACACGATCAGCCGCGCCCCCATCAGCCCCAGTCTCCACCGTCGTTACCGAACCCCCCACTTTTAGGTACGCCCGACGCTTGCACCCTTTCCTTCGCACCTTGTCCCAGCGGGCATCAGGAAGGACATCCTAGGCAGCAAGGACGTGAACCTAGCGTCCTTACTCATTTCGGTACAGGTCATAACAGGGAACAAGTCATATGCCTAGGGGGATGTCTCAGTCATCCTAATGGCCAAGGACCCCAGGCTCGCTCGCAAACTCGAAAGTGACAAAGTTCGTGGTAGCCTCTGGAAGGCTTAGAGATGTAACCAGTCCTCCCAGTCAGACTAGGACGTCCAATTCGAGCACCGGGGGGCGCAGCCATCTCCAGCAACTTTAATTTCAAGGGTTGCTTTTACCCCCACCGCAAACTTCTGCACATCTGCCTCCTGTACCAGAAGGCTCTCCCTAGAAATACCTGAGGCGTCAAGCAGCAGAGTCCAGCTTGACTAGGCCACGTGCACTTCGGGCGGCTCGACTTTTCTCTCCTCACATCCAACTCCCTCTCTAGCAGCCTTTCTAGTGCAGGGGGCACTACAGGGTTCCACACCGGACTCATTACACTGCCTGACTCATTCTTATAAACATACCCAGTTAAACTCCTTCATACCCTCAGAGGAGTTCTCACAAGAATACTAAACCTCCAGGAGACCTAGAAAATCCAAGAGAGGTCTTTAAAACCTCGACGTGCCCATAACTGAGAAGAAAGTAGAAAGCCCGGCACAGTTCATCTCCTTCCTGGAAATCATTCTAGACAAACGCGCCATGCAGGCTAGACCACCTCTCGGTAAATTGACCCGCATCAGGACAGTCGTCCCTACGTCTACCGACACGCAAGGGTGCACTAACCCACAGCTACAATCCCTACTGGGCAAGCTCAACTCACGATGAGGATCGTCCCTCAAGGGCAATCCTTTATCGCACGCTTCTTAGTGTTCCTCTCCCAGGCACAAGACCCTGACCAAGTCATTAAGCTAGACGCAGCCGCTATAGCAGGATCTGGCCATGTGGGACCAATTCCTTGAGAACTGGATAGGTAGACCATTGTTCATCCCATCAGCATCCCCTTCGTCACCACAGATAATCACGGACGTAGCAGCTTCCACAAGCTTCGCTGCAATTTTTGGCCATCATTGGTTTACGGGACCGCGACCGTCAGAGATACTCACAATCCCGCGTTTAGTCAGTCCTCCTCTCTATTTGAGATCTACCCCATAGTCGCAGCGGCTCAAGTATGGGGCAGCACCTGGGCAGGACAGACCGCCACGTTCGCCACAGACAACCAGGCTACAGCCACAGTCATTAACAAAGGCAGGTCAATAAATCGTTGACCATCATGTCCTTCCCACGCAGGCTGTTGCTACTTTCCCTACAACATAAGCTCAGTAGCCTCTGTGTCCACATCCCTGGTCAATGCAATACCTCGGCCGATGCGCTATCCCGCTTAACCAGGCCACATCCTTTCACAGGAGCCCGGAGCCGACCCGACCATGTCCGGCATCCCACATTAGTCGCAACCAACTCTGGAATTAGATAGCACCTCCCATGGTGCTACCTCCCTCGTCAATGCATCCTGATCTTCCAACACACTACAGGTGGCAGCAACCACACTCTAGTACCAAACGCTTACCAGTGACCAGCGCCATACTCCGGGACATGTCTGCTATCCTTTCACGTTCTCCCTTCGGTCTATGGCCCAGCCTGGTAATTCAAGCAGCCATTTACCTGCCCTTTTACAGTTTTCTACGGCCCAGCGAATTTACTGTCACCAGGCCTAAATGCCTAATACCACGCAGGCACCACCTGACCCGCCACCAGAGTCATTTCATCCTATACGTGACGGTATCGAAAACGCTACAATCCGGTCCCGGAGTAGACATCAAACTATTCCAGACGCACGGCGCCTGGTGCCCCATGGCCATTCTAGAGCAATTGGTAAACTCTACTGACAGCCCTCTACTATCTTTCCCAACTGAACCCCTAAGCGGGAACCAGTTCATCAACTACGTCAGAACGCTCCTATACATCTTAGGCCTTGACCCAGGACGTTACTCAGGACATTCTTTCGCATTTGAGCAGCCTTAGCAGCATCGCGAAACAGAGTTCCAGACCACGCAATCAGGATGATGGGCAGGTGGAAATCCACGCGTTTCGCCCGATACGTCCCCAATCCTCAAACAGAATATCAGGAGTCTTTAACAGACTCGCTCTGTAGTTAATTGTCTTGCACGATAAAACAATTCCTTCCCTAACCAAGTGTAGTTTTTGGCCCCTTTTCTTGGCATACCGTCCAGCAGGCCAGGCCACACTTCAGGTCTTATTTGTGTTGTTAGTCTTGTGACGTGTTTATGTGATCCATATCTCTTCAGACAGAGGGCTCCGACCATAAATAGGAAGGCCAGTATGCTGGCCTGAAATTATGGGAGGAGTTCGAGGGGTACTTAAGCATACCATCCACCACGGTCAGTGTCGGCTCTAGTGCGCGTTACCCACCCACCCATATCCCCTTTTTTAGGGCATTCCTGTCTAAACAATTCTCAACAGAATTATCCATTATATCTATCTTAAGGTATGGCCCCTTTTCTTGGCATACCGTCCAGCAGGCCAGGCCACACTTCAGGTCTTATTTGTGTTGTTAGTCTTGTGACGTGTTTATGTGATCCATATCTCTTCAGACAGAGGGCTCCGACCATAAATATATATATATATATATATATATATATATATAGCGCCCCCCAATATTTGGGGGCGCTTTGTGTCTATTTAGGGGTAGTCTGGGCCAGTAGTTGGGCTCAGACCAATTGATGTTTTATTATTGCTTCTGCTCTGGGTGTGATACTGCCTGGCAGTAGTGTTCCCTGTTTGCCTGTAGGTGGCACCGTCATCACCGGCATAGGTTGAACTACGGGGGGTATCACAGCACCTTGGGTGTCCTCTCTCGGCAGCTGTCCAGTGGGCGTGGTGAACCTGCTGTGCATGCTGGGAGAGGGTACATAAGGGATTGGGGGATTCTGGGGAGTAGTTCCTGTGGACCCATTGGTCCTGTATGGCCCGTATGGCACGGGGTGCGCCTGTTCTGGTCTCGGACACCTTCAGCTCGAGGCCGAATCGCTGCTTCGTAGGCCTGGCTCTGCTGGCTGGGGCTTATGTCTCAAGAAGGGATCCCAAAGCTACACACCTACGGGGAGCCACGGCTTAGGAAAGGAATCCAGGGGAGGATCAGTCCCAGAGGAGACTAGCGACGGTACTGCTGTCTCAGGAAGAGGCCTGGAAACTCACCTAAGGAGGGATCCATGATTACAAGGCCCTGCAATACGCCAATCTGGCAACAAAGGTTCTCTTCATTATTGCTTGGCTGGGAGGTTCGGGATTTTTAATCCTGTGGCAGAGGGTTCCTGATCGTATCCTTAATAACAAATATAAAGTAAAGATTGATTTGTGCTACATCCCGGCTGCTAGGACCGCTCATAAAGGGATTATCCGGGTGAGCAATACCCACTCAGGCTTGAGTGGCGATGAGTGCTGTTTAAGTGTTGTGTGCCTGAACCTTCCCGGTGTATTTCTCTCTCGTGTCCTACTCTTCTTCTAAGTTCACCCAGCAAAGAGAAAAATAAAGCCTGAGTGTTTTGGGTTTTACATGGTGTGGACATTGACTTTTTCTGAAGACCTTTCTTACACCCCTGACAACGGAAGCCATGAGGTAATTCGCAGACCCAACCAAACCAGCCGGTCCCTTAAATGGGGGTAAGTGCTACATATATATATATATATATATATATATATATGTAGATATATATCTATATAGATATATATACGGTATATATATATATATATATATAAATATACGGTATATAGTGTGATATTGGGGTGTTTTAGCTCAAGTGGATAGATGCGGTTTTATGCAGTGAGTCCATATCAGACAGGCATTCTAGTTAAGGGCCTGGTAGCCCACGTTTATTTAAACAGAAAAACAAAAGCAAACTGTCCCTTCAGGATTCCCACGCAGGGGTTTAACTTCCTTTAGCAGTCCAAAAATAAGAAAAACATACCAAGCCTCCTGGCTCTCTTGTTAGCAGTTCCTCTGCTTGCTTTAGGTACCGATACCTTTAAACCACCAGATCTTCCAATCTCACAGTCTTGGATGCACACAGCTTTGGGCTTCCTAAACGCACACAGCTTGAAGTCCCTTAATGCACACAGCTTCTGGCTCCTTGGACGCACACAGCTTAAAGCCCTTCAACGCACACAGCGTTTGTCCTCACACAGAGACACTCACTAGCAGCTACTGCAGTAAGCAAGCTGCTCACCATCCTTCACTCTCCTTCACTCTCACCAGCCCCTCATATTGGTTGTGTGCACCTGAGCACACACCATGCTGCCTGTCCACAAGACCCGGACACAGGGTTGGAGATCCCATCCCACCCAAGACTCTGAAGGATCTCCAAGCCATAGAAGCCCCATGTAGAAATAGCAAAATCTGCCAGAGCAGTTTTCTCTGTTTTTTTTAAATTTACGCTCTGTAGCTCTGCACTCAGCCGATATGCAGACTCTGTGTCCACTTTAACCCTTTTTCCACTGGGACAGAGCCTCGCTCTGCCACAATAGATAGATATATAAATATATCTATCTATCTATATATATATATATATATATATATATATATATATATATATATATACACAGTGGGTACGGAAAGTATTTAGACCCCCTTACATTTTTGACTCTTTGTTATATTGCAGTCATTTGCTAAAATCATTTAAGTTCATTTTTTTTCCTCTTTAATGTACACACAGCAACCCATATTGACATAAAAACACAGAATTGTTGACATTTTGCAGATATATTAAAAAAGAAAAACTGAAATATCACATGGTCCTAAGTATTCAGACCCTTTGCTGTGACACTCATATATTAAACTTAGGTGCTGTCCATTTCTTCTGATCATCCTTGAGATGGTTCTACACCTTCATTTGAGTCCAGCTGTGTTTGATTATACTGATTGGTAGGGATGAGCTTCGTGTTCGAGTCGAACATACGTTCGACTCGAACATCGGCTGTTCGATCGTTCGACGAAGATCGAACGATTTGGGCCGTTCGCGCCAAATTCGAGTGACGCGAACGGCCCACAATGCACTACGCCATCGCAGTGTCATCAAGGCGCTGTGATTGGCCAAGCATGCACTGTGACCCCGCATGCTTGGCCAATCACAGCGCCGGCAGCGAGGAGAGCAATGATTGGCCACAGGCAGGATGCCTGTGGCCAATTATTGCTGAGGGTGTTTAGTACACGCCCCACACTATAAAAGGCCGCCAGCACGGCGGCCTAGTGTAGTGTGTTCCGGAGCAGGGAAAGACAAGCATAGGCAGGGACAGTGACATTTCTTTCTTTCTTGCTTAACCTGGATTCCTTTAGTTTAGGGAAAGAGAAGGACAGGTAGGGAGAGTGTCAGTGTGTTTTACTGTGCGAGTCCTTGTTTCTAGGGACAAAGAAGGAAAGTGAGGGGAATTCTCCTTGTGCTATAGTGTGCTTTAAAAAAACATTTTTTCTAGGGACAGAAAACTCTAGGTAGGGAGAGTGTCAGTTTCTTTCACTGTGCGAGTCCTTGTTTCTAGGGACAAAGAAGGAAAGTGAGGGGAATTCTCCTTGTGCTATAGTGTGCTTTAAAAAAACATTTTTTCTAGGGACAGAAAACTCTAGGTAGGGAGAGTGTCAGTTTCTTTCACTGTGCGAGTCCTTGTTTCTAGGGACAAAGAAGGAAAGTGAGGGGAATTCTCCTTGTGCTATAGTGTGCTTTAAAAAAACATTTTTTCTAGGGACAGAAAACTCTAGGTAGGGAGAGTGTCAGTTTCTTTCACTGTGCGAGTCCTTGTTTCTAGGGACAAAGAAGGAAAGTGAGGGGAATTCTCCTTGTGCTATAGTGTGCTTTAAAAAAACATTTTTTCTAGGGACAGAAAACTCTAGGTAGGGAGAGTGTCAGTTTCTTTCACTGTGCGAGTCCTTGTTTCTAGGGACAAAGAAGGAAAGTGAGGGGAATTCTCCTTGTGCTATAGTGTGCTTTAAAAAAACATTTTTTCTAGGGACAGAAAACTCTAGGTAGGGAGAGTGTCAGTTTCTTTCACTGTGCGAGTCCTTGTTTCTAGGGACAAAGAAGGAAAGTGAGGGGAATTCTCCTTGTGCTATAGTGTGCTTTAAAAAAACATTTTTTCTAGGGACAGAAAACTCTAGGTAGGGAGAGTGTCAGTTTCTTTCACTGTGCGAGTCCTTGTTTCTAGGGACAAAGAAGGAAAGTGAGGGGAATTCTCCTTGTGCTATAGTGTGCTTTAAAAAAACATTTTTTCTAGGGACAGAAAACTCTAGGTAGGGAGAGTGTCAGTTTCTTTCACTGTGCGAGTCCTTGTTTCTAGGGACAAAGAAGGAAAGTGAGGGGAATTCTCCTTGTGCTATAGTGTGCTTTAAAAAAACATTTTTTCTAGGGACAGAAAACTCTAGGTAGGGAGAGTGTCAGTTTCTTTCACTGTGCGAGTCCTTGTTTCTAGGGACAAAGAAGGAAAGTGAGGGGAATTCTCCTTGTGCTATAGTGTGCTTTAAAAAAACATTTTTTCTAGGGACAGAAAACTCTAGGTAGGGAGAGTGTCAGTTTCTTTCACTGTGCGAGTCCTTGTTTCTAGGGACAAAGAAGGAAAGTGAGGGGAATTCTCCTTGTGCTATAGTGTGCTTTAAAAAAACATTTTTTCTAGGGACAGAAAACTCTAGGTAGGGAGAGTGTCAGTTTCTTTCACTGTGCGAGTCCTTGTTTCTAGGGACAAAGAAGGAAAGTGAGGGGAATTCTCCTTGTGCTATAGTGTGCTTTAAAAAAACATTTTTTCTAGGGACAGAAAACTCTAGGTAGGGAGAGTGTCAGTTTCTTTCACTGTGCGAGTCCTTGTTTCTAGGGACAAAGAAGGAAAGTGAGGGGAATTCTCCTTGTGCTATAGTGTGCTTTAAAAAAACATTTTTTCTAGGGACAGAAAACTCTAGGTAGGGAGAGTGTCAGTTTCTTTCACTGTGCGAGTCCTTGTTTCTAGGGACAAAGAAGGAAAGTGAGGGGAATTCTCCTTGTGCTATAGTGTGCTTTAAAAAAACATTTTTTCTAGGGACAGAAAACTCTAGGTAGGGAGAGTGTCAGTTTCTTTCACTGTGCGAGTCCTTGTTTCTAGGGACAAAGAAGGAAAGTGAGGGGAATTCTCCTTGTGCTATAGTGTGCTTTAAAAAAACATTTTTTCTAGGGACAGAAAACTCTAGGTAGGGAGAGTGTCAGTTTCTTTCACTGTGCGAGTCCTTGTTTCTAGGGACAAAGAAGGAAAGTGAGGGGAATTCTCCTTGTGCTATAGTGTTCTTTAAAAAAACATTTTTTCTAGGGACAGAAAACTCTAGGTAGGGAGAGTGTCAGTTTCTTTCACTGTGCGAGTCCTTGTTTCTAGGGACAAAGAAGGAAAGTGAGGGGAATTCTCCTTGTGCTATAGTGTGCTTTAAAAAAACATTTTTTCTAGGGACAGAAAACTCTAGGTAGGGAGAGTGTCAGTTTCTTTCACTGTGCGAGTCCTTGTTTCTAGGGACAAAGAAGGAAAGTGAGGGGAATTCTCCTTGTGCTATAGTGTGCTTTAAAAAAACATTTTTTCTAGGGACAGAAAACTCTAGGTAGGGAGAGTGTCAGTTTCTTTCACTGTGCTAGTCCTTGTTTCTAGGGACAAAGAAGGAAAGTGAGGGGAATTCTCCTTGTGCTATAGTGTGCTTTAAAAAAAACATTTTTTCTAGGGACAGAAAACTCTAGGTAGGGAGAGTGTCAGTTTCTTTCACTGTGCGAGTCCTTGTTTCTAGGGACAAAGAAGGAAAGTGAGGGGAATTCTCCTTGTGCTATAGTGTGCTTTAAAAAAACATTTTTTCTAGGGACAGAAAACTCTAGGTAGGGAGAGTGTCAGTTTCTTTCACTGTGCGAGTCCTTGTTTCTAGGGACAAAGAAGGAAAGTGAGGGGAATTCTCCTTGTGCTATAGTGTGCTTTAAAAAAACATTTTTTCTAGGGACAGAAAACTCTAGGTAGGGAGAGTGTCAGTTTCTTTCACTGTGCGAGTCCCTGTTTCTAGGGACAAAGAAGGAAAGTGAGGGGAATTCTCCTTGTGCTATAGTGTGCTTTAAAAAAACATTTTTTCTAGGGACAGAAAACTCTAGGTAGGGAGAGTGTCAGTTTCTTTCACTGTGCGAGTCCTTGTTTCTAGGGACAAAGAAGGAAAGTCAGGGGAATTCTCCTTGTGCTATAGTGTGCTTTAAAAAAACATTTTTTCTAGGGACAGAAAACTCTAGGTAGGGAGAGTGTCAGTTTCTTTCACTGTGCGAGTCCTTGTTTCTAGGGACAAAGAAGGAAAGTGAGGGGAATTCTCCTTGTGCTATAGTGTGCTTTAAAAAAACATTTTTTCTAGGGACAGAAAACTCTAGGTAGGGAGAGTGTCAGTTTCTTTCACTGTGCGAGTCCTTGTTTCTAGGGACAAAGAAGGAAAGTGAGGGGAATTCTCCTTGTGCTATAGTGTGCTTTAAAAAAACATTTTTTCTAGGGACAGAAAACTCTAGGTAGGGAGAGTGTCAGTTTCTTTCACTGTGCGAGTCCTTGTTTCTAGGGACAAAGAAGGAAAGTGAGGGGAATTCTCCTTGTGCTATAGTGTGCTTTAAAAAAACATTTTTTCTAGGGACAGAAAACTCTAGGTAGGGAGAGTGTCAGTTTCTTTCACTGTGCGAGTCCTTGTTTCTAGGGACAAAGAAGGAAAGTGAGGGGAATTCTCCTTGTGCTATAGTGTGCTTTAAAAAAACATTTTTTCTAGGGACAGAAAACTCTAGGTAGGGAGAGTGTCAGTTTCTTTCACTGTGCGAGTCCTTGTTTCTAGGGACAAAGAAGGAAAGTGAGGGGAATTCTCCTTGTGCTATAGTGTGCTTTAAAAAAACATTTTTTCTAGGGACAGAAAACTCTAGGTAGGGAGAGTGTCAGTTTCTTTCACTGTGCGAGTCCTTGTTTCTAGGGACAAAGAAGGAAAGTGAGGGGAATTCTCCTTGTGCTATAGTGTGCTTTAAAAAAACATTTTTTCTAGGGACAGAAAACTCTAGGTAGGGAGAGTGTCAGTTTCTTTCACTGTGCGAGTCCTTGTTTCTAGGGACAAAGAAGGAAAGTGAGGGGAATTCTCCTTGTGCTATAGTGTGCTTTAAAAAAACATTTTTTCTAGGGACAGAAAACTCTAGGTAGGGAGAGTGTCAGTTTCTTTCACTGTGCGAGTCCTTGTTTCTAGGGACAAAGAAGGAAAGTGAGGGGAATTCTCCTTGTGCTATAGTGTGCTTTAAAAAAAACATTTTTTCTAGGGACAGAAAACTCTAGGTAGGGAGAGTGTCAGTTTCTTTCACTGTGCGAGTCCTTGTTTCTAGGGACAAAGAAGGAAAATGAGGGGAATTCTCCTTGTGCTATAGTGTGCTTTAAAAAAAATTTTTTCTAGGGACAGAAAACTCTAGGTAGGGAGAGTGTCAGTTTCTTTCACTGTGCGAGTCCTTGTTTCTAGGGACAAAGAAGGAAAGTGAGGGGAATTCTCCTTGTGCTATAGTGTGCTTTAAAAAAACATTTTTTCTAGGGACAGAAAACTCTAGGTAGGGAGAGTGTCAGTTTCTTTCACTGTGCGAGTCCTTGTTTCTAGGGACAAAGAAGGAAAGTGAGGGGAATTCTCCTTGTGCTATAGTGTGCTTTAAAAAAACATTTTTTCTAGGGACAGAAAACTCTAGGTAGGGAGAGTGTCAGTTTCTTTCACTGTGCGAGTCCTTGTTTCTAGGGACAAAGAAGGAAAGTGAGGGGAATTCTCCTTGTGCTATAGTGTGCTTTAAAAAAACATTTTTTCTAGGGACAGAAAACTCTAGGTAGGGAGAGTGTCAGTTTCTTTCACTGTGCGAGTCCTTGTTTCTAGGGACAAAGAAGGAAAGTGAGGGGAATTCTCCTTGTGCTATAGTGTGCTTTAAAAAAACATTTTTTCTAGGGACAGAAAACTCTAGGTAGGGAGAGTGTCAGTTTCTTTCACTGTGCGAGTCCTTGTTTCTAGGGACAAAGAAGGAAAGTGAGGGGAATTCTCCTTGTGCTATAGTGTGCTTTAAAAAAACATTTTTTCTAGGGACAGAAAACTCTAGGTAGGGAGAGTGTCAGTTTCTTTCACTGTGCGAGTCCTTGTTTCTAGGGACAAAGAAGGAAAGTGAGGGGAATTCTCCTTGTGCTATAGTGTGCTTTAAAAAAACATTTTTTCTAGGGACAGAAAACTCTAGGTAGGGAGAGTGTCAGTTTCTTTCACTGTGCTAGTCCTTGTTTCTAGGGACAAAGAAGGAAAGTGAGGGGAATTCTCCTTGTGCTATAGTGTGCTTTAAAAAAAACATTTTTTCTAGGGACAGAAAACTCTAGGTAGGGAGAGTGTCAGTTTCTTTCACTGTGCGAGTCCTTGTTTCTAGGGACAAAGAAGGAAAGTGAGGGGAATTCTCCTTGTGCTATAGTGTGCTTTAAAAAAACATTTTTTCTAGGGACAGAAAACTCTAGGTAGGGAGAGTGTCAGTTTCTTTCACTGTGCGAGTCCTTGTTTCTAGGGACAAAGAAGGAAAGTGAGGGGAATTCTCCTTGTGCTATAGTGTGCTTTAAAAAAACATTTTTTCTAGGGACAGAAAACTCTAGGTAGGGAGAGTGTCAGTTTCTTTCACTGTGCGAGTCCTTGTTTCTAGGGACAAAGAAGGAAAGTGAGGGGAATTCTCCTTGTGCTATAGTGTGCTTTAAAAAAACATTTTTTCTAGGGACAGAAAACTCTAGGTAGGGAGAGTGTCAGTTTCTTTCACTGTGCGAGTCCTTGTTTCTAGGGACAAAGAAGGAAAGTGAGGGGAATTCTCCTTGTGCTATAGTGTGCTTTAAAAAAACATTTTTTCTAGGGACAGAAAACTCTAGGTAGGGAGAGTGTCAGTTTCTTTCACTGTGCGAGTCCTTGTTTCTAGGGACAAAGAAGGAAAGTGAGGGGAATTCTCCTTGTGCTATAGTGTGCTTTAAAAAAACATTTTTTCTAGGGACAGAAAACTCTAGGTAGGGAGAGTGTCAGTTTCTTTCACTGTGCTAGTCCTTGTTTCTAGGGACAAAGAAGGAAAGTGAGGGGAATTCTCCTTGTGCTATAGTGTGCTTTAAAAAAAACATTTTTTCTAGGGACAGAAAACTCTAGGTAGGGAGAGTGTCAGTTTCTTTCACTGTGCGAGTCCTTGTTTCTAGGGACAAAGAAGGAAAGTGAGGGGAATTCTCCTTGTGCTATAGTGTGCTTTAAAAAAACATTTTTTCTAGGGACAGAAAACTCTAGGTAGGGAGAGTGTCAGTTTCTTTCACTGTGCGAGTCCTTGTTTCTAGGGACAAAGAAGGAAAGTGAGGGGAATTCTCCTTGTGCTATAGTGTGCTTTAAAAAAACATTTTTTCTAGGGACAGAAAACTCTAGGTAGGGAGAGTGTCAGTTTCTTTCACTGTGCGAGTCCCTGTTTCTAGGGACAAAGAAGGAAAGTGAGGGGAATTCTCCTTGTGCTATAGTGTGCTTTAAAAAAACATTTTTTCTAGGGACAGAAAACTCTAGGTAGGGAGAGTGTCAGTTTCTTTCACTGTGCGAGTCCTTGTTTCTAGGGACAAAGAAGGAAAGTCAGGGGAATTCTCCTTGTGCTATAGTGTGCTTTAAAAAAACATTTTTTCTAGGGACAGAAAACTCTAGGTAGGGAGAGTGTCAGTTTCTTTCACTGTGCGAGTCCTTGTTTCTAGGGACAAAGAAGGAAAATGAGGGGAATTCTCCTTGTGCTATAGTGTGCTTTAAAAAAACATTTTTTCTAGGGACAGAAAACTCTAGGTAGGGAGAGTGTCAGTTTCTTTCACTGTGCGAGTCCTTGTTTCTAGGGACAAAGAAGGAAAGTGAGGGGAATTCTCCTTGTGCTATAGTGTGCTTTAAAAAAACATTTTTTCTAGGGACAGAAAACTCTAGGTAGGGAGAGTGTCAGTTTCTTTCACTGTGCGAGTCCTTGTTTCTAGGGACAAAGAAGGAAAGTGAGGGGAATTCTACTTGTGCTATAGTGTGCTTTAAAAAAACATTTTTTCTAGGGACAGAAAACTCTAGGTAGGGAGAGTGTCAGTTTCTTTCACTGTGCGAGTCCTTGTTTCTAGGGACAAAGAAGGAAAGTGAGGGGAATTCTACTTGTGCTATAGTGTGCTTTAAAAAAACATTTTTTCTAGGGACAGAAAACTCTAGGTAGGGAGAGTGTCAGTTTCTTTCACTGTGCGAGTCCTTGTTTCTAGGGACAAAGAAGGAAAGTGAGGGGAATTCTCCTTGTGCTATAGTGTGCTTTAAAAAAACATTTTTTCTAGGGACAGAAAACTCTAGGTAGGGAGAGTGTCAGTTTCTTTCACTGTGCGAGTCCTTGTTTCTAGGGACAAAGAAGGAAAGTGAGGGGAATTCTCCTTGTGCTATAGTGTGCTTTAAAAAAACATTTTTTCTAGGGACAGAAAACTCTAGGTAGGGAGAGTGTCAGTTTCTTTCACTGTGCGAGTCCTTGTTTCTAGGGACAAAGAAGGAAAGTGAGGGGAATTCTCCTTGTGCTATAGTGTGCTTTAAAAAAACATTTTTTCTAGGGACAGAAAACTCTAGGTAGGGAGAGTGTCAGTTTCTTTCACTGTGCGAGTCCTTGTTTCTAGGGACAAAGAAGGAAAGTGAGGGGAATTCTCCTTGTGCTATAGTGTGCTTTAAAAAAACATTTTTTCTAGGGACAGAAAACTCTAGGTAGGGAGAGTGTCAGTTTCTTTCACTGTGCGAGTCCTTGTTTCTAGGGACAAAGAAGGAAAGTGAGGGGAATTCTCCTTGTGCTATAGTGTGCTTTAAAAAAAACATTTTTTCTAGGGACAGAAAACTCTAGGTAGGGAGAGTGTCAGTTTCTTTCACTGTGCGAGTCCTTGTTTCTAGGGACAAAGAAGGAAAATGAGGGGAATTCTCCTTGTGCTATAGTGTGCTTTAAAAAACATTTTTTCTAGGGACAGAAAACTCTAGGTAGGGAGAGTGTCAGTTTCTTTCACTGTGCGAGTCCTTGTTTCTAGGGACAAAGAAGGAAAGTGAGGGGAATTCTCCTTGTGCTATAGTGTGCTTTAAAAAAACATTTTTTCTAGGGACAGAAAACTCTAGGTAGGGAGAGTGTCAGTTTCTTTCACTGTGCGAGTCCTTGTTTCTAGGGACAAAGAAGGAAAGTGAGGGGAATTCTCCTTGTGCTATAGTGTGCTTTAAAAAAACATTTTTTCTAGGGACAGAAAACTCTAGGTAGGGAGAGTGTCAGTTTCTTTCACTGTGCGAGTCCTTGTTTCTAGGGACAAAGAAGGAAAGTGAGGGGAATTCTCCTTGTGCTATAGTGTGCTTTAAAAAAACATTTTTTCTAGGGACAGAAAACTCTAGGTAGGGAGAGTGTCAGTTTCTTTCACTGTGCGAGTCCTTGTTTCTAGGGACAAAGAAGGAAAGTGAGGGGAATTCTCCTTGTGCTATAGTGTGCTTTAAAAAAACATTTTTTCTAGGGACAGAAAACTCTAGGTAGGGAGAGTGTCAGTTTCTTTCACTGTGCGAGTCCTTGTTTCTAGGGACAAAGAAGGAAAGTGAGGGGAATTCTCCTTGTGCTATAGTGTGCTTTAAAAAAACATTTTTTCTAGGGACAGAAAACTCTAGGTAGGGAGAGTGTCAGTTTCTTTCACTGTGCGAGTCCTTGTTTCTAGGGACAAAGAAGGAAAGTGAGGGGAATTCTCCTTGTGCTATAGTGTGCTTTAAAAAAACATTTTTTCTAGGGACAGAAAACTCTAGGTAGGGAGAGTGTCAGTTTCTTTCACTGTGCGAGTCCTTGTTTCTAGGGACACAGAAGGAAAGTGAGGGGAATTCTCCTTGTGCTATAGTGTGCTTTAAAAAAACATTTTTTCTAGGGACAGAAAACTCTAGGTAGGGAGAGTGTCAGTTTCTTTCACTGTGCGAGTCCTTGTTTCTAGGGACAAAGAAGGAAAGTGAGGGGAATTCTCCTTGTGCTATAGTGTGCTTTAAAAAAACATTTTTTCTAGGGACAGAAAACTCTAGGTAGGGAGAGTGTCAGTTTCTTTCACTGTGCGAGTCCTTGTTTCTAGGGACAAAGAAGGAAAGTGAGGGGAATTCTCCTTGTGCTATAGTGTGCTTTAAAAAAACATTTTTTCTAGGGACAGAAAACTCTAGGTAGGGAGAGTGTCAGTTTCTTTCACTGTGCGAGTCCTTGTTTCTAGGGACAAAGAAGGAAAGTGAGGGGAATTCTCCTTGTGCTATAGTGTGCTTTAAAAAAACATTTTTTCTAGGGACAGAAAACTCTAGGTAGGGAGAGTGTCAGTTTCTTTCACTGTGCGAGTCCTTGTTTCTAGGGACAAAGAAGGAGAGTGAGGGGAATTCTCCTTGTGCTATAGTGTGCTTTAAAAAAACATTTTTTCTAGGGACAGAAAACTCTAGGTAGGGAGAGTGTCAGTTTCTTTCACTGTGATAATCCTTGTTTCTAGGGACAAAGAAGGAAAGTGAGGGGAATTCTCCTTGTGCTATAGTGTGCTTTAAAAAAACATTTTTTCTAGGGACAGAAAACTCTAGGTAGGGAGAGTGTCAGTTTCTTTCACTGTGCGAGTCCTTGTTTCTAGGGACAAAGAAGGAAAGTGAGGGGAATTCTCCTTGTGCTATAGTGTGCTTTAAAAAAACATTTTTTCTAGGGACAGAAAACTCTAGGTAGGGAGAGTGTCAGTTTCTTTCACTGTGCGAGTCCTTGTTTCTAGGGACAAAGAAGGAAAGTGTGGGGAATTTTCCTTGTGCTATAGTGTGCTTTAAAAAAACATTTTTTCTAGGGACAGAAAACTCTAGGTAGGGAGAGTGTCAGTTTCTTTCACTGTGCGAGTCCTTGTTTCTAGGGACAAAGAAGGAAAGTGAGGGGAATTCTCCTTGTGCTATAGTGTGCTTTAAAAAAACATTTTTTCTAGGGACAGAAAACTCTAGGTAGGGAGAGTGTCAGTTTCTTTCACTGTGCGAGTCCTTGTTTCTAGGGACAAAGAAGGAAAGTGAGGGGAATTCTCCTTGTGCTATAGTGTGCTTTAAAAAAACATTTTTTCTAGGGACAGAAAACTCTAGGTAGGGAGAGTGTCAGTTTCTTTCACTGTGCGAGTCCTTGTTTCTAGGGACAAAGAAGGAAAGTGAGGGGAATTCTCCTTGTGCTATAGTGTGCTTTAAAAAAACATTTTTTCTAGGGACAGAAAACTCTAGGTAGGGAGAGTGTCAGTTTCTTTCACTGTGCGAGTCCTTGTTTCTAGGGACAAAGAAGGAAAGTGAGGGGAATTCTCCTTGTGCTATAGTGTGCTTCCTCATCAACCATCTTTGAAATCCTTGTTTTTTGGACAGTCAGGGAAATTGTCGTTGTGCTATTCTGTGCAAAAGCAATCATCCTCAACCATATTTAGAAATCCTTAAGTAAAGGGACAGAGAAGGACACCTGAAGGTAGCCCTTATTGCTTTTTTTCCATCTCCCTGCAGGCCATCTATTAGAATGTCTGGAAGGCAAACAAGGAGAGGCAGACAGTCAGGAGGCAATAAAAGAGGGCAAGCAGGCTCTGTGTCTGGGGGCAACAGTGCTGGTCGTGGACGCTCTGCATTGTCATCAGCACATGGCCATGGGACACGCTTGTCCTTCTTTTCGGCAGCTGGACATGTTGAGCCACATCATGCCGAAGACTTGGTAGAGTGGATGACCAAGCCCTCCTCCTCCTCCTCATCCTCTCTCACCCAGGCTCAGGGTACTGGCAAAGCAGCTGCCAAAGCGTCCTCTTCCCTGGTATCAATGTCAGACTCATCATCAGTCACTCCTTCCCTAGACCCACCATGTCCTCCTCCTGAGGAGTCCCCCGAACTGTTTGAGCACAGTGTTGGGTACATGCTCCAGGAGGATGCCCAGCGGTTCGAAGGGTCTGATGATGAAACCCAGCTACAGGAAGGCAGTAGCGTGAGAGCAGACAGAGGGGATGCTCAAGAAGGACACCAATCTGGCAGTCATGTTCCAGCAGCTGCAGCATACTGCCAGATTGGCTCCAGTGATGAGGAGGGAGGGGATGATGAGGTCACTGACTCCACGTGGGTGCCTAATAGGAGAGAGGAGGAGGAGGAGGATGAGGAGGAGGCACATCTCCAACGAGGCAGGATGCCCTTTGGTGGCCAGCGTAAGGGCAGTACACCGACGGAATCACACCGCAGAGCTCCGCCTGTGCAGGGCGCTGCCTCTGCCCGTCATTCAAAAAGTTCCTTGGTGTGGGCCTTTTTTGAGGCTAGTGCATCAGATCGCACAGCTGCTGTTTGCAACATATGTCTCAAGCGTATATCGCGTGGCCAAAACATCAGCCGCTTGGGTACCACATGCCTGACCAGACATATGTTGACCTGCCATGCAGCTCGTTGGCAAGCCTACCTCAAAGACCCACACCAAAGAACAAAGCGGACCTCTCCTTGCACCGCATCAGCTGGGATCTCCAACCCCACTATAACTTCAGTCCTCTCTGAAACATGCACTGAGAGGAATGAAGGTGTAGAATTAGGTGTGTCACAGCCAAGTACTTGCGGCCACTCTGCTAGCAGTACACCGACGTCCGATTCTAGCAGGCAAATTTCCCTGCCCCAGCTGCTGGACCGTCGAAAGAAGTTCACTCCCAGCCATCCACATGCCCAGCGGTTGAATGCTAGCTTGGCTAAATTGCTAGCTCTTCAACTGCTGCCTTTTCAGTTGGTAGACTCGGCCCCCTTCCGTGAGTTTGTGCAATGTGCGGTTCCTCAGTGGCAGGTTCCCAAACGCCACTTTTTCTCACGGAAGGCTATTCCGGCTCTCTACCGGCATGTGGAAGGCAATGTCTTGGCCTCGCTGGACAGGGCGGTCAGCGGTAAGGTGCATATTACCGCTGACTCATGGTCCAGCAGGCATGGACAGGGACGTTACCTTTCTTTCACGGCCCATTGGGTCACTCTTTTGGCAGCTGGGAAGGATGCAGGACAAGGTGCAGTAGTGTTGGAGGTTGTTCCACCGCCACGCCTCCAAAATGCTACTACTGGTTGTGACACACCTCTCTCCTCCACCCCCTCCTCTTCTTCTTCCTCCATGGCCTCTTCCTGTGCTTTGTCCTATGAACCAGCGGTGCTCCGTAGCCGTTCACGGGGCTACGCAAGTACGCAGGCAAAAAGATGCCATGCCGTGCTTGCGCTGGTGTGTTTGGGGGACAGAAGCCACACTGGGGCAGAGGTCCTGTCTGCTCTGCAGGGCCAGGCCGAGAGGTGGTTGACGCCACGCCAGCTTAAGCCAGGAATGGTGGTTTGCGACAATGGCACCAACCTCCTCTCCGCCCTCCGACAGGGACAACTGACCCATGTGCCCTGTGTGGCTCACGTCCTTAACCTGGTGGTGCAGCGGTTCTTGGGCAGGTACCCGGGCTTACAGGATGTCCTGAGGCAGGCCAGGAAAGTCTGTGTGCATTTCCGCAGATCTTATAATGCCAGTGCTCGCCTGGCTGAGCTGCAAAAGGAGTTGAACCTGCCCAAGAACCGCCTTATATGTGACATGCCCACCAGGTGGAACTCAACGTTGGCCATGCTGCAGCGGCTGCACACGCAGCAGAGGGCCATCAATGAGTACCTGTGCGACTACGGCACCAGGACAGGGTCAGGGGAGCTTGGTTTTTTTTCTCCACGCCAGTGGGGCATGATCAGGGATGCATGCACTGTCCTGGCACCATTTGAGGAGGCCACGAGGATGGTGAGCAGTGACAGTGCATGCATCAGTGACACTGTACCTCTTGTCCACCTGTTGGAGCACACGCTGCGTGGAATAATGGACAGGGCACTTGAGGCAGAACAGAGGCAGGAAGAGGAGGACTTCCTTGCCTCTCAAGGCCCCCTTTACCCAGACAGTGTTCCTTCTGTCCCACCCATCGCACAGGAAGAGGAGGAGGAGGAGGAGGAGGAGGAGGAGGATTGTGTCAGCATGGAGGTGGAGGCTGGCACTCAGCATCATCAGCAGCAGTCTTTTAGGGATGATTTACAGTCCCAAGAAACCAGTGGACTTGTACGTGGCTGGGAGGAGGTGGCTGCAGATCATGTCGTCCTTAGTGACCCAGAGGACTCCGGAGCGAATGCCTCAGCAAACCTACGCTGCATGGCCTCCCTGATCCTGCAAAGTCTGCGGAAGGATCCTCGTATTCTTCGGATCAAGGAGAGGGACCATTACTGGCTGGCCACTCTCCTTGATCCACGGTACAAGGGTAAGGTTGCGGACCTTATGTTACCTTCGCAGAGGGAGCAGAGGATGAGACAACTCCGGGAGGCCTTGCAGAAAGGTCTGTGCAACGCGTTCCCAGAGACTGGGAGGTTACAAACTCCTGGTCCTGGACAACGAGTTGCTGAGGCTTCGGCCAGTCAAAGAAGGAGCGGTGGGGAAGGTGGCCGTCTGACCGATGCGTTCAGACAATTCTTTAGTCCGCAGCCCCAAAGTATGATCGGTTCCAGCAACCATCGCCAGCGTCTGATAAACATGGTGCAGGAATATCTAGGGGCAAGGTCAGACTTGGACACCTTCCCCACCGAAAATCCTCTGGCTTACTGGGTCTTGAGGATGGATCACTGGCCAGAGCTTGCACAGTATGCAATTGAGCTACTGGCCTGTCCTGCATCCAGCGTTCTTTCGGAACGCACATTCAGTGCTGCTGGAGGATTTGTCACGGATCACAGGGTGCGCCTGTCCACCGACTCGGTTGATCGACTGACTTTCATCAAGATGAACCAGTCTTGGATCACCACCAGCTACCACACACCTGATGCTGATATAACAGACTAATTGATTTTAACATGTCACATCCCTTCAAGACTGATGCTGATGCTGAGTGCCTGTGCTGTTATGTTGACTGGCTATCCTCCTCCTCCGAGTCCTCAATGATACGATTGATGATGATAGCTTGGAAGATCATTTTTGTTTATGGGTGCCGCCACCAGTGGCTAAGGCCCAATTTTTCAGCCCCTGTTTTACAGGGGCGTGTAATTACAATTTTTTTAGCAATAATTTGCCATAGGGCTCATTGCTGTGCTCCAAGTACAGTATCTGTGAGGGGTTGGAGTGTTGTGGCACCAGTGCCTAAGGCCCAATTTTTCAGCCCCTGTTTAAAAGGGGCGTGTCATTACAATTTTTGAAGCAATACTTTGCAACAGGGCTCATTGCTGTGCTCCAAGTACAGTATCTGTGAGGGGTTGTAGTGTTGTGCCACCAGTGCCCAAGGCCCAATTTTTCAGCCCCTGTTTAACAGGGGCGTGTCATTACAATTTTTGAAGCAATACTTTGCAACAGGGCTCATTGCTGTGCTCCAAGTACAGTATCTGTGAGGGGTTGTAGTGTTGTGCTACCAGTGCCTAAGGCCCAATTTTTCAGCCCCTGTTTAACAGGGGCGTGTCATTACAATTTTTGAAGCAATACTTTGCAACAGGGCTCATTGCTGTGCTCCAAGTACAGTATCTGTGAGGGGTTGTAGTGTTGTGCCACCAGTGCCTAAGGGCCAATTTTTCAGCCCCTGTTCAACAGGGGCATGCAATTACAATTCTTGATCTAATAATTCACAGCAGGGCCCATTGCTGCACCCACCAAGAGTAACTCTGAGGGCTTACAGTGTTGTGGCAACACCACCACCACCACCACCACGAAAGGCCCAATTTTTCAGCCCCTGTTCAAAAGGGGCATGTAATTACAATTCTTGATCTAATAATTCACAGCAGGGCCCATTCCTGCACCCACCAAGAGTAACTCTGAGGGCTTACAGTGTTGTGGCAACACCACCACCACCACCACCACCACGAAAGGCCCAATTTTTCAGCCCCTGTTCAACAGGGGCATGCAATTACAATTCTTGATCTAATAATTCACAGCAGGGCCCATTGCTGCACCCACCAAGAGTAACTGTCAGGGCTTACAGTGTTGTGGCACCAGCACCACCATCAAAGGCCCAATTTTTACTACCACTGTTCAACAATTATATGTAATTAAAATTCCTGATATAATAGTTGACAGCAGGGCGTTCCAGCACCAACCAAGAGTAACTGTGAGTGCTTACAGTGTTGTGCCAACACCAACAACTAAGGGGCCTATTTCTGCAGAGTATATACGGCAGGTCCCTACTTTCAAACATCCAACTTACAAACGACTCCTACTTGCAAACGCAAGAAGACAACAGGAAGTGAGAGGAAATCTACCACTAGGAAGGAAAATTCTCTCCTGTAAGAATAAATATGGGAGAAAGGTGTCTCCTCTGTACTGATGCTTTATCAGCAATCCTTGTTTCAAGAAAAACACCACATTTCAAAAACAGTTGTCATTGGGACGGAAAGTGAGGTGAAATGTTCTGAACAGGGGCACAGACAGCAAAACAAATGTTACAGGGGTGATAACCCTTACCTATGTTTTCCAAAAAGTTTAAAAATAGATTTTTGGGCTGGAGCTACACTTCAACAATGTACCTGTTCAAAATTACAAACACATTCTACATAAGAACAAACCTACAGTCCCTGTCTTGTATGCACCGCCTGTATACGGCTGTTCAGAGTATATAGGGCCTTTTTTATTTTATGTGCGGGGTTCCCCTTAATATCCATACAAGACCCAAAGGGGCTGGTAATGGGCTGGGGTGGGGGGGGGGGGTCATGGGGTAGCTATGCCATTTTTCTTAAAGATTTTCATCCATATTACCGGGACCAGACATTACATTAAAGCCGCAAGCAGTTTTAAATGGCTTTTTTTTCCTTTAGAAGTGTCATTTTGTGCAGGGACAGTTCTAAACACGGGAAACACGTGGCACTTCACAGGCATACTTTAGACACCCCCCAGGTACGATATTTAAAGGAATATTTGACTTTTTTTTTTTCACTTTATGCATCATTAAAATGACTGCTCCCGAAAAACGACCGTTTTTAAAACTTCTTTTTGCATTGATACATGTCCCCTGGTGCAGAACCCGGGTTCCCAAACCCTTTTTAGGACAATAACATGCATAATAGTTGTTATAATTAGCACTTTAGAATTCGAACGTTCGCATCCATTGTATTTAATAGGGTTCTAATGTTCGTACGAACTTTCGGTCCGTTCGCGGGTTCTGGTGCGAACCGAACCCGGGGGTGTTCGGCTCATCACTACTGATTGGACTTGATTAGGAAAGCCACACACCTGTCTATATAAGACCTTACAGCTCACAGAGCAAATGAGAATCATGAGGTCAAAGGAACTGCCTGAAGAGCTCAGAGACAGAATTGTGGCAAGGCACGGATCTGGCCATGGTTACTAAAAAATTTCTGCTGCACTTAAGGTTCCTAAGAGCACAGTGGCCTCCATAATTCTTTAAATGGAAGACGTTTGGGACAACGAGAACCCTTCCTAGAGCTGGCCGTCCGGCCAAACTGAGCTATCAGGGGACAAGAGCCTTGGTGAGAGAGGTAAAGAAGAACCCAAAGATCACTGTGGCTGAGCTCCAGAGATGCAGGCGGGAGATGGGAGAAAGTTGTAGAAAGTCAACCATCACTGCAGCCCTCCACCAGTCGGGGCTTTATGGAAGAGTGGCCCGACGGAAGCCTCTCCTCAGTGCAAGACACATGAAAGCCTGCATGGAGTTTGCTAAAAAACACCTGAAGGACTCCAAGATGGTGAGAAATAAGATTCTCTGGTCTGATGAGACCAAGATAGAAGTTTTTGGCCTTAATTCTAAGCGGTATGTGTGGAGAAAACCAGGCACTGCTCATCACCTGTCCAATACAGTCCCAACAGTGAAGCATGGTGGTGGCAGCATCATGCTGTGGGGGTGTTTTTCAGCTGCAGGGACAGGATGACTGATTGGAATCGAGGGAAAGATGAATGCGGCCAAGTACAGGGATATCCTCGACGAAAACCTTCTCCAGAGTGCTCAGGACCTCAGACTGGGCCGAAGGTTTACCTTCCAACAAGACAATGACCCTAAGCACACAGCTAAAATAACGAAGGAGTGGCTTCACAACAACTTCGTGACTGTTCTTGAATGGCCCAGCCAGAGCCCTGACTTAAACCCAATTGAGCATCTCTGAAGAGACCTAAAAATGGCTGTCCACCAACGTTTACCATCCAACCTGACAGAACTGGAGAGGATCTGCAAGGAGGAATGGCAGAGGATCCCCAAATCCAGGTGTGAAAAACGTGTTGCATCTTTCCCAAAAAGACTCATGGCTGTATTAGATCAAAAGGGTGCTTCTACTACATACTGAGCAAAGGGTCTGAATACTTAGGACTAGGGTTGAGCGAACCCGAACTGTAAATTTCGGGTTCGTACCGGACTTTGGGTTTTTGGTACCCGGACCCGAATCCGAACAATTTACTGTATGTTCGGGTTCGGGTTCGGTGTTCGGCAATGTAATGGCGCATTTTAAAAAGCTGCAGGGCAGCCAATCAACATTTGTTTAACTTGTGTGCCCTTAGAAGCCATCACAGCCATGCCTACTAATGGCATGGCTGTGATTGGCCAGTGCAGCATGTGACCCAGCCTCTATATAAGCTAGAGGCACATAGCACAGCACGTCACTCTGCTTCAGTTAGTGTAGGGAAAGTTTTCTGCTGCTGCTTTGAGGGAGAGAATTAGATAGGAGTCCTGTCCTGATTCAGAAATCGAATTACTCAGCGATCTACCTTGCTTTTGTTGTGTGGGTGCAGTGCCCTGA
The DNA here is from genome assembly GCA_029206835.1 of Rana muscosa. Taxonomy (NCBI): domain Eukaryota; kingdom Metazoa; phylum Chordata; class Amphibia; order Anura; family Ranidae; genus Rana; species Rana muscosa. Next base: position 422,642,538 of record CM055116.1, read on the forward strand.
GCCCAGTGCCAGAGAAAATCTAACTTTTATCCGTCTGTTAGTTAGGTTGGCTTAGGCGGGCATTTTATGCAAGCTCAGTGCACCAGCACTGCATTTGTTACTGTGAGATACACCCTTTAGGTCAGGCATGTCCAAAGTCCGGCCCGCGGGCCAATTGTTTTGAACACCCCGCCTTGTTGTCTGGACATATATATCTTTTGTGGCCCCCAACAATCTCCCAGCATCGGGGCCACAAAAGATATATATATCAGGCATCACTTAATGGTGGATCGCGGGCCGAATCCTGCCCGCCGCTAACATCATTCATTACATAGGAAGTGCGGCAGCCAGGTTTCTCCTTTACATCACATCACTCCCCCTTCCTCCCCCTTCCCACACACCTTATTCACACAAGCCTGGAAGTGCTGCAGGCACGGACAAAGGGCGGGACCTTTCAAGTTACAAAGCAGGTGATTGGTTGCTAGACAGTGGGGCTCACCAATCACCCGCCTTTAACTTGAAAAGTCCCGCCCTTTGTCTGGACCTGCCATGCCATGCGTGCTTCCAGGCTTGTGTGATTAAGGTAGGGCAGTCAGTGTGGGGAGGGGGAATGCTGCGTTGATGAAAGGGACAGTCTGTCTGTCTCTGTAATATCAAGGGAGGACTGTGAAGTGGGGTCTGATGGGGGGCATCTGTGATGAAGTGGGGTCTGATGGGGGGGATCTGTGATGAAGTGGGGTCTGATGGGGGGATCTGGGATGAAGTGGTGTCTGATGGGCGGGATCTGTGATGAAGTTGTGTCTGATGGGGGGGATCTGTAATGAAGTGGTGTCTGATGGGGGGGATCTGTGATGAAGTGGGGTCTGATGGGGGGGATCTGTGATGAAGTGGGGTCTGATGGGGGGGATCTGTGATGAAGTGGGGTCTGATCTAGGGGATCTGTGATAAAGTGGGGTCTGATGGGGGGGATCTGTGATGAAGTGGGGTCTGATGGGGGGATCTGTGGGGTCTGTAAAGGGGGGGGGATCTGTGACGGAGTGGGGTCTGTAATGGGGGGGGATCTGTGATGGAGTGGGGTCTGTAATGGGGGGGATCTGTGATGGAGTGGGGATCTGCTTCACAGACCTTTATTTAAAATGTAAGTTTTTTTTTCCTGAAACTTCCCTCTTAAAGTGAAGGTGCGTGTTATACGCCAAAAAATATGGTACATCCAAATAACACACAGAGCTCACCTCTTTACTCACACACAGCCACAAAGGCAAGAGAATTTTTGGGCAGTGTATTAGTGCTCGAAAGAACACACTTAGACCAAATTTTTATGGTTCAAAGAATGTCAGGCAAAATGGTCGGCCCTCACGCATGTTCACTTCATCAAATCTGGCCCTCTTTGAAAAAAGTTTGGAAACCCCTGCTTTAGATACTGTTCTCCTATTCTACTATAAAAAAAATAAAAAATTTAGGGCAAAAAAACATTTTTTGGTGCATTTTCTGCATATCTGTACCTGTTAGATAGACACTTTAGATACTGTTCTCCTATTCTGCTCTTCAAAAAAATAATAATTTAGGCCAAAACTTTTATTTTGGTGCGTTCTTTGCGATAAAAATTTATTTTGGTACATTTTCTGCATATCTGTACATGTGAGATAGACACTTTAGATACTGTTCTCCTTTTCTGATCTTCAAAAAATATAATAATTTAGGGCAAAAAAAAAAAATTGGTGCGTTTTCTGGCATAAAATTTTTTTTTGGTGCGTTTTCTGCCATAAAAATTTATTTTGGTGCATTTTCTGCATATCTGTACGTGTGAGATAGACACTTTAGATACTGTTCTCCTAATCAGATGTTGAAAAATATGAGGAAACCATCAAATAAGGGATGTGGCCCCGGTCATGGTGCTGCTGGTGGAGCTCCTGTTGCAGGGAGAGGACGTGGTCGATCTGTGCCAGCTACACGCACAAGTTAAACACCTTCCTCAGGTGCGAGTAGGCGACAGAGCAGCGGTTTTGGTTGGGCCTAATGCGGCTCTATGAATGTTAAGGCCAGGACAAGTACAGGCGATAGTAGATTGGGTTGCTGACAGTGCCTCCAGTTCCTTCACATTGTCTCTCACCCAGTCTACTGCTGAAAGATCAGAGTTGGCACCTGCAGCCAATGTCCATCAGTCTTTCACCTCACCCCCTTGCAAATCAGCCAAGCAGTCTGGGCCCCAAGTCATGCAGCAGTCTTTTCTGCTTTTTGATGACTCTGTTAGCAGGGTTTCCCAGGGCCATCCACCTAGCCCTGCCCCAGAAGTGGAAGAGATTGAGTGCACCGATGCCCAACCACTTATGTTTCAAGATGAGTACATGGGAGGACCATCGCAGCACGTCTCGGATGATGAAGAAACACAGGTGCCAACTGCTGCTGCCTTCGCAATTGTGCAGACCGACAAGGCGGGCAGGGGTGAAGACTGGGTGGAAGATGATGTGGAGGACGATGAGGTCCTTGACCCCACATGGAATCAACATCATGCAGGTGACCTGTGTAGTTCGGAGGAAGAGGCGGTGGTCGCACAGAGCCACCAGCACAGCAGAAGAGGGAGCAGGGTGCAAAAGCGGAGCGTCCATCCCCTAGACAGTGCGCCTGCTACTGCCCAACGCAGCAAGGGACCAAGCACACCAAAGCCAGGTCCAAGGAGTTCCCTAGCATGGCAGTTCTTCAGACAATGTGCTGATGACAAGACACGCGTGGTTTGCACGCTGTGCAATCAGAGCCTGAAGCGAGGCATAAACGTTCTCAACCTGAGCACAACCTGCATGACCAGGCATCTAAGTGCAAAGCACGAGCTGCAGTGGAGTAGACACCTCAAAAACCAAGAAAGGCCTCTGGCTCCTCCTGCTTCCTCTTCTGCTGCAGTCTCTGCCTCTTCATGCACCTCTGTAGTGACAGTGGCACCTGCCACCCCGCAAACAGAGTATCTGCCAGCAACACTACCACCTGGGTCACCAACCATCTCCACAATGTCCCATGAAAGCGTTCAGTTCTCTATCTCCCAAACACTGGAGCGGAAGAGGAAGTACCCCCCTACCCACCCGCGATCCCTGGCCCTGAATGGCAGCATTGCAAAATTCCTGGCCTTTGAAATGCTGTCATTCCGTCTGGTGAAGACGCAGAGTTTTAAAAGCCTGATGGCATTGGCTGTCCCACAGTACGTCGTGCCCAGCTGCTACTACTTTTCCAGGCAAGCCATCCCTTCCCTGCACAACCAAGTGGGGGACAAAATCAGGTGTGCACTGCGCAACGCCATCTGTGGCAAGGTCCACCTAACTACGGATATGTGGACCAGTAAGCACAGTCAGGGACGTTATATCTCCCTAACAGCACACTGGGTAAATGCAGTGGCGGCTGGGCCTGAGGCGTATAGCAGTTTGGCGCATGTCCTCCCACCACCGAGGATTGCAGGGATCCCCGTTACAAGGACAACGTACTGTCCTTAATTCCCTCACTGGAGCATGATTGTAAGATGCGTGAGTACAAGTGCACGCTGGTAGACACGCTGCTGGTGGCATTCCCACCTGACAGCGGGGGCACAGTGGAAGCACAAGGCGAAGGCAGAGGAGGAGGAAGAGGTCGCCAACGCAACCGGAACACCGCCAACACCTCAGAAGGCAGGGTTAGCATGGCCAAAATGTGGAAAAGCTTTGTCAGCACGCCACAACAACCAGCACCACCAGCTGATATGGAACGTCTTAGCAGGAGGCAGCATTTCACCAACATGGTGGAGCAGTATGTGTGCACACGCCTACACGTACTGAATGACGGGTCTGCCACCTTCAACTTCTGGGTCTCCAAATTGGGCACATGGCCTGAGCTTGCCCTTTACGCCTTGGAGGTGCTGGCCTGCCCTGCAGCCAGTGTATTATCTGAACGTGTATTTAGCATGGCAGGGGGCGTTATCACAGACAAGCACAGCCGCCTGTCCAGAGCCAATGTGGACATGCTCACGTTCATTAAAATGAACCAGGCATGGATCCCACAGGACTTGTCCGTACCTTGTGCAGAATAGACATGTATACCGGCCTTACCCAGCCATTGTTTTTTTTTTTTTATCTTTCTCACTCTTTTTGGGGTTTTTGTTTTTAAATAAAATTCAAAACAAAAACCAGTGTTGGCTACCTCGTCTTCCTCCACCGCCGCTTGCACCTACACCACCACATCCACCGCCACCTCAACCTCCTACTCCATATGGACCTCGTCCTCCTAGGTCAAGATTATTATTTTAAATTTTTATGTATTTTATGTTATTTTAAGTTATTATTTCCCTATCCACATTTGTTTGCAGAGCACTTGCCATGCTCTTCACATTTTGCTGCCATTTGCAGCCCTCTAGCCCTTTCCATTTCTATTTTAGAGCCATTTTAGTCCTCAAAAGTTCGGTCCCTATTGACTTCAATGGGGTTCGGGTTCGGGGTCAAGATTGGGTCAAGTTCGGGTCCCGAACTCGAACTTTTTTCCGAAGTTCGGCCGAACCCGTCAAACCCGAACATCCAGGTGTCCTCTCAACCCTACTTAGAACCATGTAATATTTCAGTTTTTCTTTTTTAAATCTGCAAAAATTTCAACAATTCTGTGTTTTTCTGTCAATATGGGGTGCTGTGTGTACATTAATGAGGGGAAAAAATGAACTTAAATGATTTTAGCAAATGGCTGCAATATAACTAAGAGTGAAAAATTTAAGGGGGTCTGAATACTTTCCGTACCCACTGTATATATATATATATATATATATATATATATATATATACAGTATACTGTATATAGACCGTTTATATAATTATATATATATATTGTGAGGGGGTTAGCTCGGCAGCGGGTGTGTGTGACCCCCGAGATGGGCTCCCCACACAAAAACAGGCCCAGCAAACGGTGGTTGTGGTTTTCAAAATCAAAAAGGTGCGGTTTATTTTCTATTTACAGTGACAAAACACAGCAAAGCAAAAGAAACATAAACAAAATAAATCCTGGTCAACTTGACCTCTGACTAAACATACAGGTTTCCTAACTAACAACTGGGATCAGCCTAGTGCTGTCCTAGTCCCTAAGTCCCAGGTTTTAAATGTCCAAGCAAATAGCCACACAGGCTTTGTCTCACCGCACAGGGGTTCACTCTCCCTAGACAGTCCACACAGGTCTGGTTCCAGGCATGAGCTAACATCTAATGAAGCTGGGAGTTCTTATAGAGGCCTAAATGAGCTGACAAGCTTCAGCTGGTCTCATCAACTCCCTGTCTGTACGACGCCCCACACTCTCCCTAGAGGTATGAGTCATCCATGAGCCCACTAGCCTTATACAACTCTCCACCTAGTTGTATAAGTCGGCGTAAAGCCTGAATCTGGGCGAAATATATCTACCCCCCTGGATGCAACCAGGTGACTTTACCTTCCTGCTGTCACATACCCCCCCCTCTTGTTTTAACCTCGGGGTTGGAACACCAGCAATCAGGCATTCATGTACTCGAGACAAAGCATCCACATTCCCCATTTGAACGCCAGGGCGATGCTTTACTGTGAAGTTGAATTCCTGGAGGGCCAGGAACCACCTATTCACTCTTCTATTTGTTTCTTTGTTTTGAGCCATCCACTTTAACGGAGCGTGATCCGTAACCATGTCAAAGTGCCTACCTAGCAGGTAGTACCGAAGGGAATCTAGAGCCCACTTCACCGCTAAACACTCCTTTTCAACGGTGGCGTAATTTACCTCATGGGACTTCAACTTCCTGCTGAGGTAAATGACTGGGTGCTCTTCCCCGTTCCAGACCTGGGACAATACTGCTCCTAACCCCACATCTGACGCATCACTTTGTACGACAAAGTCTTTAGAGAAGTCGGGTGAGTACAACACTGGCTGGCTACATAAGGCTTGTTTCAAGAATTGGAATGCTGCCTCAGCCTCGGGGGTCCATTTAATCATGACCGACCCTTTCCCCTTCGTCAGGTTGGTTAGGGGCACAGCCTTAGAAGCAAAGTGGGGAATGAATCGCCGATAATACCCAGCGATTCCCAGAAAGGCTCGTACCTGCTTCTTGCTGTTGGGACGTGGCCAACTCTGGATGGCCTCGACTTTGTTGAGTTGGGGTTTTATTACTCCCCTCCCAATGGTGTACCCAAGATATTTGGCCTCCTCCTGCCCAATGGTACACTTCTTGGGGTTAGCCGTAAACCCCGCTTCCCGAACAGAGTCCAGGACTGCTTGCACTTTTGGCAGATGTGAGGCCCAATCTGTGCTATGGACAATTATGTCATCCAGGTAAGCCGCAGCATACTTCCGATGGGGCCTCAGCATCTGGTCCATTTTCCGCTGGAATGTGGCCGGCGCATTCTGTAACCCGAACGGCATTCTTTTATATTGGAACGCCCCGTCTGGGGTTACAAATGCGGTTTTCTCTTTGGCCGACTTGGCCAGGGGGATTTGCCAATACCCTTTTGTGAGGTCAAGAGTCGTCATGTATCGGGCTGTTCCCAGCCGGTCGATCAACTCATCTATACGTGGCATGGGGTAGGTGTCAAATTTTGTAACTTTGTTCAACTGTCGAAAATCGTTACAAAATCGCCAGCTCCCATCCGGTTTAGGCACCAACACAATGGGACTAGACCAATCACTTTGGGACTCCTCTATCACCCCTAAGTTCAGCATTTTCTGTACTTCCTCCCGTATTGCCTCCCGTCGGGCCTCTGGGATCCGATAGGGTTTTAACTTCACCCTTTCACCGGGCGGGGTAATGATGTCATGCTCTACCCCAGATGTTTGTCCCGGCAGCTCAGAGAATACCTCCTTGTTGCGAAGCACAAACTCCTTAACCTCCTGTTGTTGGGGTTGTGACAAGGTGGCTGCTATTCCAACCTCCGGAATCACGCAACCAGTTTGAGCTGGTGACCAAGTGTCTGCGACTAGGGACTCTCTATCCCTCCAGGCTTTCAACAGATTAACGTGATAGATCTGTTCGGGCTTTCGCCTTCCTGGTTGTCTGACCTTGTAATTCACTTCGCTCACTTTTTCCATTATCTCGTAGGGGCCTTGCCATTTGGCAAGGAATTTACTTTCAACCGTAGGGACAAGTACCAGTATCCTATCCCCCTGGGAAAAGGTACGGGTCTTGGCTCCACGGTTGTACACTCTCTGCTGTGCTAACTGCGCTTGGGCCAAATGTTCCTTCACGATGGGCATTACCTGTGCAATTCGGTCTTGCATCAGGGCGACATGCTCAATCACACTCCTGTGGGGAGAACTCTCACTTTCCCAAGTTTCCTTGGCAATATCCAACAGCCCTCTTGGGTGTCTCCCATACAGTAACTCAAAGGGGGAGAATCCCGTAGAGGATTGGGGCACCTCCCTAATAGCAAACATCAGATAAGGAAGTAGACAGTCCCAATCCTTTCCATCTCTATCCACCACTTTCTTCAACATTTGTTTTAGGGTTTTGTTGAACCTTTCAACCAGCCCATCGGTTTGGGGGTGATACACAGATGTACGTAATTGCGTCACTTTGAACAATTTACACAGCTCCTTCATAACCCGGGACATAAAGGGTGTACCTTGGTCCGTAAGCAGTTCTTTACAAATACCCACCCGGCTAAACACAAGAGATAGCTCTTTGGCTATGGTTTTGGCCGAGGTATTTCGGAGAGGGATCGCTTCTGGATAACGGGTGGCATAGTCCATTATAACTAATATGTACTGGTGCCCCCTAGCGGACTTGATTATAGGACCTACCAAATCCATGGCGATCCTCTCAAACGGGACCTCAATGATGGGTAGAGGGACCAGCGGGCTACGGAAATGTGGCATCGGGGCCGACCTCTGACACACAGGGCAGGAGGAACAATAATTTTCTATGTCCTTCATCACCCCCGGCCAATAGAATCTCTGTAATACCCTCTCTCGGGTTTTCTCTGTCCCCAGATGACCTCCAAGAATGTGCCCATGGGCCAACTCCAACACCAACTTCCTGTAAGGTTTGGGCACCACAAGCTGCTCAACGGTTTCTTCTGCCCTTTTTGCCACCCGATACAGTAGGTCCTTCTCTACGCTGAAGTATGGGTAAGTGCAGGTATTATCTGGGTTCACTAACTCGCCATCTATTTTCACTACGTTTTCCCGTGCCTTTATTAGGGCGGGGTCTTTCAACTGTTCTGTGGCAAAGTTTTCCCTGTGAACCTCAAGATCAGAAAACTCCACAGACGGTAGGTTTTCGTCTGAGGAGGTGGGCTCCTCTCCAGTTTCTTGAGTCTCCCCTGCCAATACTGATAAGGGAAATTCTGGAGAGTCCTCACCACTCTCAGGGGAGTTCTGGCTATCACATTCCTGGTACATAGGGGCACCAGTGGGGGGCTCAGGATCATCCCACAGTTCCCAGAACTTCGGAAAATCCCTTCCCACAATGGCGTCATGCGGTAACTGAGATACTAAGCCCACTGGATGAGAGAGGGTACCTTTGGGGGTCTCGAAACACACTGTAGTCACTGGATACTCTCGGGTGTCCCCATGCACACAAATAACAGCTACCTTGCTATTCCCAGAGACCTCTGTTTTAACTAACTCAGCCTTTATCAGGGTCACAAGGCTACCTGAATCCAGCAATACCACAACATTTCTACCATTAACACACATTTTGCATAAATGTTTCTCAGTTCCTCGAATGGCAGTGCATGCGACTGTCGCACACAGCGACTGACGTCTGCCCGTCAGAAAGTCACACTGCATGGGTTCCTCCACAACCGGGCAATTGGCTGCAATATGTCCCGCTTGCCGGCAGCGGTAGCAAATGATCCTTCTTGCGGCCTCTTGAGCCGCTGATTTCCCAGGCTCACCAAACTTGGGGTAGAGCTCCCACCCTCTCACTCTCTCCACCCTCACCCCTTGGAATCCTCTTATCCGCCCCTGGGGATGGTCTGGTCTTAGGGTGGAAAGTCCGAGTGTCTCTGGAAGAGGCCGTCGGGTTCTCTGTAGCCAAGTATTTCTCCACACGATCCACAAGACCATCGGCCGTCTCTGGGTCTCCATGGCTTACCCACTTTTGGATGGCAGTAGGAAGAGCTCTCAAAAACCGATCCATTACAACACGTTCCACAATCTTTGGTGCGGACAAAGTCTCTGGCTGTAGCCACTTTCTGCTCAGGTGAATGAGATCATACATTTGAGACCTGGGGGGTTTTCCAAGCTGGAAAGTCCAGTTATGCACACGCTGAGCCCGGACAGCCTGGGTGACACCCAGCCTTGCCAATATTTCAGCTTTTAGCATCGCATAGTCTTTTGCTTGGTTAGGCTCTAGGTCATAGTAAGCTTTCTGCGATTCACCAGTTAACAGAGGAACCACCAGTCCAGCCCACTGCTCCTCAGGCCACTTTTCTCTTTCAGCGGTCCTTTCAAATGTGGTCAAAAATACCTCTGGATCATCCTCTCCAGTCATTTTTGTCAATAAACGACTCACCCCAAAGGACGCGGTATTAGTGGGACGGCTTTCCTCACTGGTCTGCGGACGTTGCTGCATTGCTGCTTCCATCTGTTGTTGTAGTCTCTGCTCTTGCTTCTGTAACAGGTCTATGAAGCGGGCCTCAGATTGCTGCTGGGCTTGTTGCTGAGCCTCCAGACTCTGTTGCAAAGTTGCGTTTGTCTGCTGCTGGGCTGCAAGGCTCTGTTGATGAGCTTGCTGCTGGGCTGCAAGGCTCTGTTGATGAGCTTGCTGCTGGGCTGCGAAGTTCTGTTGTTGAGCTGCAAGGCTATTTTGAAAACCTGCATTTGTCTGCTGTTGATTGGCATTTGCTAGAGCCAGCTGCTTCAGTATCTCCTCCATGCTGGCTTAAAAAAAAACTGCCCGCATTCTCCACCAACTGTGAGGGGGTTAGCTCGGCAGCGGGTGTGTGTGACCCCCGAGATGGGCTCCCCACACAAAAACAGGCCCAGCAAACGGTGGTTGTGGTTTTCAAAATCAAAAAGGTGCGGTTTATTTTCTATTTACAGTGACAAAACACAGCAAAGCAAAAGAAACATAAACAAAATAAATCCTGGTCAACTTGACCTCTGACTAAACATACAGGTTTCCTAACTAACAACTGGGATCAGCCTAGTGCTGTCCTAGTCCCTAAGTCCCTGGTTTTAAATGTCCAAGCAAATAGCCACACAGGCTTTGTCTCACCGCACAGGGGTTCACTCTCCCTAGACAGTCCACACAGGTCTGGTTCCAGGCATGAGCTAACATCTAATGAAGCTGGGAGTTCTTATAGAGGCCTAAATGAGCTGACAAGCTTCAGCTGGTCTCATCAACTCCCTGTCTGTACGACGCCCCACACTCTCCCTAGAGGTATGAGTCATCCATGAGCCCACTAGCCTTATACAACTCTCCACCTAGTTGTATAAGTCGGCGTAAAAGCCTGAATCTGGGCGAAATATATCTACCCCCCTGGATGCAACCAGGTGACTTTACCTTCCTGCTGTCACAATATATATATATATATATATATATATATATATATATATACAGTATAATCTAACACATGTATGTACAGTATATCATTGTTTTTAATTAGCTGCATTTTACAGTGGTTGTTGGATTGTGATTGATAGCCAGTAGTATTGTGGTGGTTTACAGGGGGTGTTTCAGGGACAGTCTCCTTGACTTTCTCCACTGTATTGCTGCTCAGTATTACAGGGTGATATGTCATTCATGACTTTACAATCAATAAGTCAGTTAGATAATGACATTCTGTAGATCTTAATCTAATTAGCATTATAGACACATGACCAGAACGGATAGCTCTTATATTACTTGCTACTCATGTGATGATAAATAGATGTGACCACCGTTGTCTTTGTTACACCTATTCCCAATGCATGGAGGTCTGGCCTCTGACCTGGAGAGCTCAGATCAAGTTACATTAACTGAACATCCCTCATTACCAGCTCTCTCACTACCTTCACAAGGTCATGGCTTCCGTTTCTATTTACAGCTGGATAATGCACTAGACTTTGTATACATTACTTACAAGAAGATAAATCATAAAGAACTTTGTTGGCGCTGAGCTTTTTTTGCAACAAATGATCATGTTGACATCACACAGAAAAAAGGTACCCTTGGAGCCGGTTCACACAGGGGCGACTCGGGAGGCGACTTGAAGTCGCCCCAAGTCGCGCTATTTTTAAAACAAATTGAACTGAATAGAGCCGTCTTAATGTACACGACTGAAGTCGCTCCGACTTCAAAAAAGGTTCCTGTACGACTTCAATCCGACTTCTAGGCGACTTGTACCCATTCATTTCAATGGAAGTTGCCTTAGAAGTCGGATCACTGTCTTTACTGCAGCGACTTTTCAGGAAGTGAAAATAGTTTTTAGGGCAAACCCCTCCCTCCGCCCTCTGGAATGCCTCCTGTCCTGGAGGCGACTTGTAAGTCGCCCCATGTCGCATTGTGGTGCAGGCTCAGGTCGCTTCCAGGTCGCTTCCAGGTCGCCTCCAAAGAGTCGTGTTGCCCCTGTGTGAACCGGCTCTTAAGTGCTTATCAATTTTGAGCAAGAAGCAACAAACCTAAGCTGGCCAGATTTTCAAAATTAATTCCAGTAACACCCTACTGACCATGCACACTTTTAACCATGGCCACAAAATGATGCCCCTATTTCAAATCAGTATTTACTCAGTACATGCATGATAGGCTGTGTGGCAGCACAATGGCTTAACAATTAGCACTTCTTACTGGTGGTACTTTGGTTCTCAGTACAAATTCTAACCAGGACAGGACAATACCTGCATAGGTTTTGCATGGTCTCCCTGTGCTTGCATGGGTTTTCACTAGTTTCTGCCCTCATCCCAAAGACATGCTGGTAGGTTAACTGGCCTCTCTGCAAATTGGCCCTAGTAAATTTATATATGGATGTGAGATTAGATTATAAACTTCTTGTGGGCAGGGAATGATGTGACTATACAATATGTAAAAAGCTGCATAAATTGTCAGTGCCTTATAAGTAACTGTAATAATAATGTAATACCCAAGGGTGATCCTCCTGGCATTATAGTTTAAAAAAATAAAACAGAGTGACAACACATGAGCATGAATAGGGATTTTATAATATATAAGAATAATATAATTATATGATATATTACCTGGGGCATCCTGGGAGAGAATCCACAAACAAATCATGTGGTGTGCTTGGAGTGCCATGCTGTGTCGAACGGTGGGCATGGTACGATTGCATCCAACAGTGGGAGGGGCTTAAAGTGGGATTGTTAAACAGAACCTACATTTATTCGCTGTATACACTGCACACATAGGGCACAGTCCTTGTACACACAAACTACTGCTAACAGTGGGAAAGGAGGAAATGCACAGGCGTCACTGTCAGATAAAAATTTCACTGTATTGCTGCCAGTGGAATAAAGGTGAGGGGAGGGGCATGAAATGTCCCCGCCCATCACACATGGAAAGCTGTCAGACAAAATTGTAAGTTAAGGCAGTTTTTTAACCGTTTTATGCACTTACCTGTAATTGGTTGAAATGGTAACGGTCTTCTTGGCACGAGATCTACAGAGAAGAAGCTTGTATTCACTATCATGGAGTCATTGCTGCGTCGAGTTCTTGAAAGGGCCGGTACCGAAGAGGGTGAGCGCTGGCTTCAATTGTGCTTGTCGTTACCTCCTCCTCCGTCTGTGTGCGGCTTCCCGGTGGTTCCGTCCACTTCAACTGCTCCGGCTGTTCATGATGCTGGTCTCCGCCATGATGTTGTTCCCCTTTCGTCGCCTGCCCCGGATCTTCCTCTGGCTGCTGCTTCCGCTTCCTCCATCTGGTGTCCTCCTATTGACCCCGTGGATCGTCTTGCGTCATTCGGTAATCTCCGTAATGACGGCGGATATTCTCCGATTTCTGAGGACGCATGCGCAGTTCGCCCGGAGGTCCCTTCAAAGCGAAAACGTAAGAAGCCCGGCAAATTTGAATCTCCTCCACAGCGCAGAGATACGGAAAACAGAAGGTTGAAGAAGAAGACATTGGGTAATGGACGGGCAGCATCGGACATTCAGAATGCTGACATATTTCAGGGATCGGCTATGGATAGCGGTAAGGTTAACCCTTCGCTTGCTGGTGACAGTTTAAAAAATGTACCGGCTGGTGATGTGGTTGCTATGGCACCCGGGTTTACGCGTGCTGAAGCTGCAGCGGTTGCTGCTATGGTTACTGACGCTGCTCCTCGGTCGGCTAATGTCACTCCTGTTATTCTGCCTGCAATCCAGGTTGCTGATTGTGAGGATGGATTGAATAATGCTGCTGCTGCTGAATTTGACTTGATTCCTGAAAACAGTACTGCATTTTCTTCCGCTTATAACTCGGCTTTGCAGCAAGGAGGTGAGCATGTGGATGCCTCTGTATTGAAAAATTTTGTTATGTCTATGACGAATTTGTTGTCACAATTGTTACCTGTTAAGCGAAATGTTGTACCTACTTTGAACCCTCTTGCTTCTGTATGGAGAGATAATTTGTCTGTTGATAATTTTACGCCGATTGTTCAAGAGGTTGCTACCCACACTCCTGTCCTGCAAACTACTACTATAACTCGGCTTTGCAGCAAGGAGGTGAGCATGTGGATGCCTCTGTATTGAAAAATTTTGTTATGTCTATGACGAATTTGTTGTCACAATTGTTACCTGTTAAGCGAAATGTTGTACCTACTTTGAACCCTCTTGCTTCTGTATGGAGAGATAATTTGTCTGTTGATAATTTTACGCCGATTGTTCAAGAGGTTGCTACCCACACTCCTGTCCTGCAAACTACGCCAAAAATGGCTTTGTCTAATGCTAGTGTGCCTGAAGCTTATATGAAAGAATTTCTTTCTTGCGAACTTTCTCCTTTAGGTTTCCATTTAAGTAATACCGTAAAAGAAAGAATATGGAAAGGAGAATATATTGATTTGCTTTCGTTATTGCCTTCTACTAAAGATCATAGGTTGAAGAAGGAGGACGAAAAATTTGATGATGAAAAACGTAAATTTGTTTCTCGAAGCTTTAATAATTGGTTACAAGCATTCAGTATTTTTGCAGGTGTTATGGGTGAAAAACGCCCTGACTTATGCAGTGGCCTTTTTCAACATGTTGAGATAATATTGGAGGCTTATAAGAATTTTCCAGGTCTATCATGGTTCTACTATGATGAGTCATTTCGACAAAAGCTTGCGGTTCATAGAAATTTAAAATGGGGTATGAAGGATGTAGGCCTCTGGTTAAATCTGCTATTGCCTCAGAAACAGGTTGTTAAAACTGTTGCTCCTGCTGTTGGTCCTTATCGTAAAGGGGTTTGTTTTAATTTTAATGAAGGTCATTGTAAATGGCTTTCTAACTGTAGGTATAAGCATGAATGTGCTCATTGTGCTGGTACTCATCCTGCTGCTCGGTGTTTTAAAAAATCGGGTCATCTCACCCCTGCTGTTTCCAAGGATAATACATTTCTTAAAAGCAATTACGCCAGTGATACTGGAAAACATGTTGCCCTGGCTCCTTCTGTATCCGGACAGCATGAATGCAGACATGTTAATTAGTGGATTTTGTTATGGTTTTCTACTGCCATCTTTTTCGGGTTCTGGTTGCGAAGTGTTTGATAATTTGGCCTCCGTTGTTTTTCATGAGGATGTTGTGCGACAAAAAATTTTGAAAGAAAAAGAAGATGGTAGAATTGCTGGTCCTTTTGATCACCCTCCATTCTCTAATTTTCGGATATCCCCTCTTGGCGTTATCCCCAAAAAGGAGGCTGGTTCTTTTAGGCTTATACATCATTTGTCCTTCCCTGACGGTTTTTCTTTGAATAATGACATCGATTCGCAATTGTGTTCGGTGTCTTATTCTTCTTTTGATGATGCGTTATCAAAAATTCGTTCTGCAGGTAATTCGGCTTTGTTAGCAAAAGCTGACGTGAAATCTGCGTTTAGATTATTGCCTATTCACCCTTCGGCGTTTAATTCCTTAGGTTTTGTTTTCAACGGTAAATATTATTTTGATAAATGTTTGCCTATGGGCTGTTCTTTGTCGTGTCGTTATTTTGAAATTTTTTCTTCTTTTCTTGAAAGGGTTGTTTGTCGCCGTTCAGGTTTTGAACTTTGCGTTCATTATTTGGATGATTTTTTATTTATGGGTAGAGCGAATACTTTGGATTGCTTATACATTTTTACTGAGTTTAAATTGATGTGTAGTTTGTTTGGTGTCCCTTTGGCCCCTGAAAAATCGGTTTCTCCTACCACTTGTTTAGAATTTTTGGGTATTCAGATTGATACGGTATCCATGGTTTTTAGGCTTCCTCTGAATAAAATTGTTAAGATACGGTTGTTGTTAGATTTCATTTTGTCGAGACGAAAGGTACAATTGCGTACAATTCAGTCTTTGTTGGGTTTGTTGGCCTTTGCTTCAAGAGTTGTGCCCATGGGCAGAATTTTTTCAAAACGTCTTTATAGAGCGATTTCTGGTATAAAATCACCTAGACATTTTGTTCGTATTACCACGGATATACGCGACGATTTATTGGTCTGGCGTAAGTTCTTGAGTTCGTTTAATGGTTGTTCACTTTGGCAAGATCCTTTTTGTGTGGCTTCTGCTCTAGAGTTGTTTACTGATGCTGCTGGTTCATTAGGTTACGGCGCTTTTTGGCAGGGACATTGGTCGGCCGATCTTTGGCATTCTTCATGGATTGAGAGAGGTCTTATTTCTAATATTGTTCTGTTGGAGTTGTTTCCTGTTGTTGTTGCTTTTGAATTGTGGGGCGATCATTTTCGAAATAGGAGGATACTTCTTCATTCGGATAATAAGGGTGTTGTTTTTGCAATTAATTGTTTAGTTTCTAAATCACTTCCCGTTATTTCTGTTCTTCGTTTTTTAGTTTTTCAATGTCTGGAATTAAATATCTGGTTAAAAGCGAAATATGTCCCTGGTAGTTTTAATGATATTGCTGACTCATTATCTCGTCAACAGTCACGAAGGTTTCGGGAGCTGGTTCCGGATGCGGACGAAATTGGGCTGTCCTGTCCTCCTCATCTTTGGTTAATAGTATGAGTCCGGTGATGACTGCTTTAAAGAATTCTTTAGCACCGTCCACGCGAGCATGTTATGAAGCTGCGTGGGACTTATGGCATTCCTGTCTAGGCTGTTTTGAAGTTTCGGACGCTTTGAGTTCTGAGGATTTAGTTTTATTTTTCTTAAATACTTTGATGAAAAAGGGTTTTTCTTATTCTCATATTATTAAATTATTGGCGGGAGTTTCATTTTTTAAGAAATTGAATGGTGAGGCTCCGTGTCTTAGTTTTTTCACTGTCAAACAGGCATTAAAAGGTTATCGCAAACGACATGTGTTACCTGATAAGAGATTACCGATTACTATTGATTTATTACAAAAAATTTGTGCAGCTACTGATGTTGTTTGTTTCTCGACTTTTGAGGCTTTGTTGTTCAAGCTTACTTTTTGTCTGTGCTTTTATGGTGCTTTTAGAATATCGGAATTGCTTCCTCCTAAACGATTAACTTGTTTGGGTCTTCCTTGGGCAGCGGTGTCTGTTCATTCTGACGTTATTCGTCTGTTTTTACGCAAGAATAAAACTGATCAGTTTGGTCGTGGTAGGTGGATCACCATTCACAAACATACTGATACGTCTATGTGTGTGGTTGTACTTGTTCACCGTTACCTGCTTGTTCGTCCGTCTGGTGATAAGCAATTCCTCATTCATTCTGATAATACGCCATTGACCGTTTATCAATTTAATTCTGTGTTGAAGAAATGTTTATTTCATTTGGGTTTGGGACATCTACCAATCTCTTCTCATTCATTTCGAATTGGGGCAGCAACAACTGCTAATAATATAGGTTTGGATGTTGCTGCTATTAAAAAAATTGGTAGATGGTCTTCTAAATGCTATAGTACATATGTTCGCCCTAATTTTTCTATTTAATTTCAGGTTCTGCACTTATTACTTGGATCGTTGGTCACTCATTCGTTTACTGGGCACATAGAAGAGCAGAGAGGAGATGTTATGGTAGTAATCTGGGCCAGGATTCTGCTAATGTTAAATTGTTCTGGTATGGGCATAGGGGATTGACTTGGGCCAGTTTGAGTAGAGTTTTGACATTGTTGTGTTCAAAATGGCCTCTGCCTCAAATTATCATTTTCCATTTGGCTGGGAACGACCTTGGTCGCCGAAGGACTTTAGATGTTATTTCTAGTATAAAGAATGATTTAGTGCATATTCATGCCGTATTGCCTGAATGTGTGTTGGTGTTTTCGGAGATTGTCCCTCGTCTACTTTGGTGTTCCCCCGAATGGAAACATTTCGACAGAATGAGAAAAATGTTAATAGAGCAATTGCAAAATTCATGCCTCTGTTAAACGGTTTATCTTATAGACATATTGATCTGGAGGGTGGTATGCCTGGCTTTTACCGCCCTGACAGTATCCATTTGTCTGATGTTGCTCTAGATATTTTTAATTTAGGTTTGCAAAATAGTGTGGAATGGGCCGTGGGCCGGTGGGGGTGCCGTGCTTATTGTCCATAAGCTCGGCGTATGGGACTTAATGTTGTGTAGTGTAGCTTGAGCTTTAAATAGCTAAGCTTTATATATACATGGTATTAATTTTGTTGAATTATATATCTAATGTGATATAAGTATTGATATATTTATAATTGATAAAATATTTATCTATACCAATAATAAAGGCCGCGGCCATTACATCCACATGCAATAGTATTTGGGTTTTTTATTTAAAATTATTTATATTTAAAGTAAATAAGTTATGACTAGCTTTCCATAAAGGTGAGGGGAGGGGCATGAAATGTCCCCGCCCATCACACATGGAAAGCTGTCAGACAAAATTGTAAGTTAAGGCAGTTTTTTAACCGTTTTATGCACTTACCTGTAATTGGTTGAAATGGTAACGGTCTTCTTGGCACGAGTATTTTCCTATAAAAAGAAAAAAATGCGTCACATTAATACACTCCGGCGGTGATCTACAGAGAAGAAGCTTGTCCCTCCCACCCTCCCTTGTCGCGGCTTTATTATGTGGTTGTTGTCCTTTTCTGTTTGAAAAGGGACTTAATGTTGTGTAGTGTAGCTTGAGCTTTAAATAGCTAAGCTTTATATATACATGGTATTAATTTTGTTGAATTATATATCTAATGTGATATAAGTATTGATATATTTATAATTGATAAAATATTTATCTATACCAATAATAAAGGCCGCGGCCATTACATCCACATGCAATAGTATTTGGGTTTTTTATTTAAAATTATTTATATTTAAAGTAAATAAGTTATGACTAGCTTTCCATGGTAAAAATGCCCCTGCAACAGTTTTAGTCAGAGGAAAAAAAAACTGTTGTCAGTAGAAGAAAAAATATTCTGCTAGGTCAGTGAGAGGTAAAAAAATGTCAATACATCAGTGTCAGTCAGAGGAAAGAATACCACTGTATCAGTGTCGGTGAAAGAAAAAAAACTGTTGTGTAAGGAAAAAAATGCCACTGTGTCAGTGTCAGCGGGGAAAAAAATACTGCTGTATCAGTGTCATTGGCGAGAAAAAATGCAGCTCCATCATGGCCAGTAAGGAAAAAATGCTGCTGTTTCAGTGTTATTAGGAGGAAAAAATGCTGCTGTGTTGGTGTTTGTGGGAGTAAAAATGTCAGTGGGTCGAAAAAGCCACTATGTCAGTGAAAGGAAAATATTCTGCTTTGTCAATGGTACATAAAAAAAAAAAAACAAGCAGTACAAAGGTGGGAAGAGGGGGAAGTACAGAGGAGGAGTTGATGGAGAGAACAGCCAGTAGAGAGGGGGCATTCCATGGTGGGGACAGACATTACAGAGGAGTAGTTGATGGTAGGGAAAGGCAGCACAAAGGTGGAGGTTCCATTATCCCTCCCAAGTCCAGATGTCCCTCATCATGGCCAGCATATTCTTGAGCTCAGGACCCTTCCAGCAGCTGACATACAAAAGGGAGTAAGGTGGCCTAACATCTGGAGAAGCTATGCCCTTGTTTATTTGGAACCAGGGGGTAGGGCATGGAGCAAAATAATACTTACTCACACCTGGGGTTTTCTTATAATTCTTCTTGGAGTTCTTTTAATTGGTTTGTGAGACACAAAGAGACCGAATTGCTAAAGGAATCAAGAATCTTCACTCAATACCTCAATACCTTTAAAAATCATGCATTTGGGAGACCCTTAATTTGCCTTTGAAGTTGCAAGGCGAGGGTCTAGTATAGATGTTAATAGGGGACCCCCATGAAAAAAAAAAAGCAAAAATCTCGTATGTTTCCTACCAATTCCATACCAGACCCCTCAGATTACTGCTGGCACAGGGGATCCTTGGTGATATCATTAACCAAATATAGTCATCATGTCCATATTTGGTTGATGTTGTCACAGAGGAGAGCTTGCCCCTCTGTTTTCAATTAGCGGTGGAGCCTGGGAGCTGTTAGTTGCAGTGAGTGAGTGATGAGATAGGACTTGTCAGTGGGTTGATGGGTAATAACCACTCTACTAGATGGTTATTTTTACCTTTTTCTAGGGTGTTTGCCCCTTTCAGACTGAGTTTTTCCTGCCCTACCTGAGACCCTTCTTCTGAAGGTCGCAGAGCCACCACGTGATCCTCTGCTTACGTTTTCAAAACAGTTTTTTCCAGGTGTCTCTTTGGGCCTCTGCTGATGCATGCTTTAGCCACCAAGTGCCTCTGTTGTCAACTGTCTGTTTGAGCCTGTTGATCCTGCTTATATTTCCTGTGTGCCTGTTACTGCTGTTTTGGCTAGTTTTTGCCCACCCCACTGGTTTCTAATAAACTGGAGCCTCACAGAGTGGGCAATATTATATTGATGCACTAGAGGGCGGTCCCAGCAAAGCTTTTGTTAATGGTCAATCACCTGTGGGTGGTGGCATATAACCCATGGTCTGAGAATCAATTCCTGTGCTCCCTACTGTACTCCAAGATATAGAATTTACAGGTACATCAAAATTCCTATTTTGTGAGCAAGTAGGGGTATTGTGTACCCCTTATTCATTCACAAAGTGGTCTTCCAGATTCTGATAATCCTTCTGCCTGCAGAACCCCACAGCCACCAGGCCAGGATTGTGAAGAAGAGGTGCTTGCTCTCATCAACATGGGGACAAGGTGCTTTGTCAGGCGGACCCTGCCAAAGGTACACTCCCAATGTTGAGGACATGTTTATGTTGAGTGTATGGCTCAGAAGGGGGGGCACAAGCCCGCCTCCCTTTTCTTGGCCAGTCAGGTTGCATACTTGTATAAAGGTCTGCCATGATTTTGGTGGAGGTCCCATGTTTTTTTCTTCACACTATCCCCCCCCCACTATGTTTGCATTCACCTAGCAGCCGGGAATTGCAAGCTGACAGCTGAATAGAGTGGGCAGGGATGACTTTCTTGTTGGTAGGATACCAGCAGACACTAGCTCCCTAACACCAACCTGAGTGGGAAGCTGTCACATTTGGCAGAAGTAATAACACTGCTCCTATGTTATTTAATTTCATAAAAGGAATCTACAAACAAATCAAATTTTATCCCAACAGGGATTTGGATCAAACTGGAAGCTCATCTCCATAAATACCCCATATACAACATATACTGTCTGTAATACTTAGTTCTGTAGAGGTAAAACCTGAAATCCAGGCCACAATGATATTTATTGCTATAATGATGAACAAAGGCTTTACCTTCAGTTTCTAAGTATTTATGTGGGACGGAGGCAACAACATAACAACAACAACATATTCCACAATACTTAACAATCCAGTGATTTTACAAAAAAACAAATACCAGCGTAATACAATGTACTGTAGTACACAATTGAATGAACATTGTGACACATAAGTCACATGTCTAACAAAGGAATGGGTGTCACTAAAAGAATTTCAGGAACACTGCACTATATTTTCTCATTTAACTTGAGTTCGTTTTAAAATGAACCTAGTATCAGATATAGTTTTTCATGTTAAGTGAATAAATGTTTGTTGTTTGTAGGCCGGTGTCATCTTTGTTCAGGTATCATTTAGGTTAAGACTTGACTTGCTGCAGAAAATGGCCTTTATGTTCTTGGTTGTCTTAGCATGGTTTCTCACAAGCTTCTGCTCCTATCTCTTACCCTGAGGCTTATAAAAATGTAATTGATCATCAGTGAAGAGCTGAGAAAAACGTTTCCCCTGCTAGCAGTGGGCCGATGAAAAAAAATTTTAATTTTTTTTTTTGTTTACAAACTTTTTTATTGTGTACAAAATAATGGTACAAACATTATGTCATGACATCAGAGAATTACAGTATTTTCAATCAATAATTATAATGATTTATGACAGAGTAACCGCCTTTATTTATTTATGACAACATTGAAATGCAGGCCGATGAAAAAATTTTGAAGTAATTTTCCCTATGCTTTTTTTAAGTCAGACCTTGACAGACCATGCATAGGAACAGTTGCTTGAATAGTATAACTTTTTAATGACAAAAGCAATTTTTTTTTTATCATTATAGTGTTGTTTTATATTTAATCAGGTTAGGAATTTATTTTTGCAGGATTGCAAAATTACCGATAGGTCTGTTTTAAATTGTTTCTATAATACTTTGAATTTCTCTGTGCTATGCACAAAGAATACATAGTGCTGCTCAGTTTCCTCTGTAACATTCAACTTGTAACTGAACTATTAAAATGGTTTATGCAGTTCAGTAGTAATGTTGATACCAAAATTCTCCTCTAGGTTTTTATTATTGTACCTTCCACTTTGGCGTTGGTATTATATCCCAGAGCACAATAAATGGTAAATATGTTAAAATTTTCATAATATTTGTGATACATTTTATAGCATATTTGTAAACCCAAGAGTGTTCTACTCATCCGCCTGGTCCTGTGCCAGCACATAACATAAAACAATGCATCTGAAATTGAATTGAAGGAGAGCTAAACAGAAGACTGTTGCTATGTAGAATTAACATAAAGCATAGCTGCTTGGCAAGATTATAAGAGGTGTAATCTACTGGAAGAAAATATGTTAAATTTAACCAGCCATTTAGCATGAAATAAATAATGTTTTGTTCTAGAAAAAAGTGTGCTATCATTTATTTTGAAGCTTGGTGTTCATGTGCTAGGGAAGAGCTTCAATACAGAATTGTCTGAGCGAATGGAGAGGAGCAATGTTCTCATTGCTAATGCACCCTCTAGGATAACACCTTCCAAATGAGAGGAACTGTGGGAAATAGACTGACTTTATTAATAGTCCTTGCGAGCTAATCTGCAGCATTCTCATACCCATTTAGGAAAATGATGTTACGCATTAGATTATGTTACATTAAGAAGCGTGAGAAGAAGATAGGGGATTGAAACCAGCACGTGCCATAAGGAAGATAAAAACTGTCATGATGCCTTCTGATATCGGATATTCCCCATTTGCATGGCTCTTTAAGCAAGCACTCTAAATGGAAATGTGGTTGACATTTTTGTGGCTTTATGTAATCAAACACCATTAGAATTTGGCTTATGTTACAGAAGATAATTAAACACATTTCTTGCTCATTACTAACTGTTTTTCACACAAAAATGCAAGAAATAATTTGATCTATAAGATGACTTCCAGATGGAAAATGGGTTCTTAAAGCAAGCTGGTGGACAGTGGCTTGTTTTCCTTAATTAGCGAACATTCAAATATTTCAGAATTTCTGACAGTAGTTTTTTTTACAACTGTGACTGTTGCTGCATTGTTATATTGCAAGAAAATACTGTAGTTTAAAGTGTATAAAAACCCATAAAAATGTAATATATTACAGGTTTCCAGTCCCTAAATGTGATGCTTGCATTTATTTTCTATTTTTTTGTTTTTTCCATACATGGTAATTCTGAAAATAACACACAACCTGTCCCTGCCTGGCTATGCTCACTAACAATAGCTATGAACTTTGGGTTCAGGCCATGGTTGGATTTGTGGCAAACTTAACTCATCTGCAGTTTATGAACAACCTAATGCAACTGTTCACTGCCATAGGAATCAACTACCAATAATGCAATTCCTGAACTGGTCTGTCACGTACCTGACGGTGACGAGCCCGGTTTAGCAGAGGGAGGCCTCCCTTAGGGCTCCCACCAGCGGCCCCTGGTAATGAAACAGGAGGCACGGAGGTAGAAGGGGTACGAGTGCCTGGCAGGATCAACACAGAGCAAGTGGCTGGGTGGTCCGGGCTGGATCCGGGTACACCGAGGTGAGGCGAGTTGACAGGGACCAGGAAGCCAGGCAGCATAGCAGGTTGACAGGAACCAGGAAGCCAGGAAGCACAGCAGGTTGACAGGAACCAGGAAGCCAGGAAGCACAACAGGTTCTGGAACCAGGAAGCCAGGAAGCACAGCAGGTTGACAGGAACCAGGAAGCCAGGAAGCACAGCAGGTTCTGGAACCAGGAAGCCAGGAAGCACAGCAGGTTGACAGGAACCAGGAAGCCAGGAA
This sequence comes from Rana muscosa, assembly GCA_029206835.1. NCBI lineage: Eukaryota > Metazoa > Chordata > Amphibia > Anura > Ranidae > Rana > Rana muscosa. Next base: position 422,665,986 of record CM055116.1, read on the forward strand.
GCACAGCAGGTTCTGGAACCAGGAAGCCAGGAAGCACAGCAGGTTCTGGAACAGCTGAACGGACCGGACCGGAGCCTGGGTCAGGCAGGGTAGTCGGACAAGCCGGGTCGGATACACTGGCAGACAGCGAGGTACAAAAGGACAAAGCAGAGCGGTGGTCAGAAACAAGCCAGAGATCAGGTGCAGGCGGATCACAGGAAGGTCACAGGAAAGCCGGGTCAGATGCATATGGGTTTCTCAGATCGGGTTACATAGGTACTACGCTGTAGAGCAGACAGCAGGGACTGCCTGTAAATGGCAGGTTTAAATAGTCTCTCTGGCGCCACCCGCTGGACGCACGCGCGAACGGAGACCAGGAAGTCCGGGGCGCCTGTTTCTGGCAGGATCTCCATGACATTGCCCCCCCCAAGGGGCAGCCTCCGGATGCCCATACGGATACATCTTTCGGGGTGAGATCTTCTGAAGGCCTGTATCAGATTCCTGGCATGAATGTTCTCCTCCGGTTCCCAAGAGTTCTCTTCGGGTCCGTAACCCTTCCATTTAATTAAGAATTGGTTCCGGTTACCTCTTCTCCTCACGTCCAGAATAGCCTCTACTTCGAATTCCTGCTCCCCGTCTATGATGACGGGATCAGGGCGAGCCGGAGTCCGGCCTGGGAATGGGTTGGAGACTGATGGTATCAACAGGGAAACATGAAAGACAGGGTGGACTTTAAGGGAGTCGGGGAGCTCCAGCTCGTAGGCCACTTCGTTAATCTTCCTCTTGACAGGAAATGGCCCTAAGAACTTGGGGCCCAACTTCCTGGAAGGGCACGCCAACCTTAGGTTAATGGTAGAGAGCCATACTTGGTCGCCGGGTACCAGCACTAATTCACCCCGCCTTCTCCTGTCGTAGACCATCTTGTTATACTCCTGAGTCTTCGCCATGGTTTCGCGTAAAAGCTGATTGTTTGATGAGAAGAAGTTCACCCTTTCCTGAACTGCAGGCACCGAACACTCCGGGAGGGAGTTGGGCAGGAATGCAGGGTGAAAACCATAGTTCGCGAAGAATGGGGTCTGGTTAGTTGCGGAGTGGATGGAGTTATTATAGGCGAACTCAGCCAACGGGAGCAGGGAGAGCCAGTCGTTCTGAGCAAAAGAGGAGAAACAACGCAGGTATTGCTCGAGGGTCTGATTAGTCCTCTCCGTCTGTCCATTGGTCTGAGGGTGATAAGCCGAAGAAAACGATAGTTCTATCCCTAGGGTCTTGCAGAGGGATCTCCAGAACCGGGAGGTAAATTGTACCCCCCGATCAGAGACAATATTGGCAGGCACCCCGTGGAGCCTGACGACCTCTTTGATGAATATTTGTGCCATTTCCGGGGCTGAGGGGGTCCCCTTCATAGGGACAAAATGTGCCATTTTGGACAGACGGGCCACTATCACAAAGATAGTGGTATGGTTTTCCGCTGGAGGCAGTTCAACTATAAAGTCGATGGAAAGCATCTTCCAAGGCCTGTCCGGAACAGGTAAAGGCCTCAGTAGTCCCCAGGCCTTGGATCTGGAGCCCTTGTTTCGGGTACAAGTAATACAGGACTCCACAAACTTCCTGCAATCCTCGCGTAATCGGGTCCACCAGAAGGTACGTTGTACCAAATCAGTGGTCTTGGCAACACCAAAGTGCCCGGCAAGGGCATGATCGTGGCAGAGCTCTAACACGGTTATTCTTAGTTCCTCTGGTACGAATATCCTGTTCTGGTGCCATAGTAGCCCATCCTTAGCCTGCAAGTCCAGCTCAGAGGAGGGTTCCTGTCCAGTGGTGGCTTGTCTGATCCGAGTAAGTAAATCTTCCTGAAGAAGAAGAAAATTTCCAGGGGCGAGGATGGTATCGGGCAAGGAGGTTTCCTTTGATCCATGAAACATTCGGGACAAGGCGTCGGGTTTAGTGTTCTTGGCACCAGGGCGATAAGTGACATGAAAGGAAAACCGGGAAAAGAACAGCGCCCATCTGGCTTGTCGTGGTTTTAATCTTTTTGCCGCTTTCAGGTACTCCAGATTCTTATGGTCGGTGAATATTAGAATCGGGTGAGCAGCTCCTTCAAGTAAGTATCGCCATTCTTCCAAGGCAGACTTGATCGCCAGTAGTTCCCGGTCCCCTACATCATAGTTTCTCTCTGCCGCAGATAGTTTGCGAGAAAAGAAGGCTACTGGGTGAAGCAAAGCCCTGGTTCCTTGTCTCTGTGACAGTATTGCTCCTACCGCGACTTCAGAGGCATCTACCTCAAGTACAAATGGCAGTGAGGAATCTGGGTGTTCCAAAATAGAAGCAGAGGTGAAGAGACCCTTCAGGACTTCGAAGGCCTTCTGGGCCGCTGGGGACCAGTGGAAGCGGGTTCCCTGCTTGGTTAACTGGGTGATGGGCGCAATGATTGCGGAGAACCCCCGGATGAATTTACGATAAAAATTAGCGAACCCAACGAACCGTTGGATTCCCTTTTTATCCATTGGCACTGGCCAGTCCAGGATTGCGGCAATCTTCTGTGGATCCATCCTGATGCCTTCGCCGGAGATGATTAACCCCAGGAATGCTATGCTCTCTTGCTCAAACTCACATTTCTCAGCTTTCGCATATAGGCTATGCTGGCGAAGCCGATCCAACACACTTCTGACGTGCCTGCGATGAGAGTCAAGGGAGGAAGAAAAGATTAGTATGTCATCCAAGTAGACAATAACAAAAAGGTCTAGAAAGTCCCGAAGTACATCATTAATAAAGTACTGGAAGGTGGCGGGTGCGTTGCACAACCCGAAGGGCATCACTAAGTACTCAAAATGTCCAAACCAGGAGCGGAAGGCAGTCTTCCATTCATCACCCTCCTTGATTCGGACCAGATTGTAAGCTCCACGGAGGTCAAATTTAGTAAAAATGGTGGCAGCTCCCAATCTTTGGAATAACTCTGGTACCAGGGGAAGCGGGTAGCGATTCTTAATGGTGACCTTATTTAGTTCACGGTAATCCACACAGGGTCGGAGGGTATGGTCCTTTTTTTCCACAAAGAAGATGCCTGCGCCTGCTGGCGACGTAGAGGGGCGAATGAACCCCTTTTGTAGGTTCTCGTCGATATAGTTCTTTAGTGCCCCCTGTTCTACCTCCGTTAATGGGAAGATCCTACCGAATGGAATAGCTGCTCCGGGTAGCAGGTCGATGGGGCAATCATAGGCCCGATGGGGTGGTAGTGTCTCTGCCCCCTGTCTGCTGAACACATCAAGGAAGTCCAGGTAGGCATCAGGGATGATCTGACGTGTACCAGCATCAGTGTCGGTACACAGTAGAGCGGCCGGCCCAGGGAGCTTGTGTGAGCCGCAGGACTGTTGGCAGTAGGAGGAAGGAAAGGTAACTACCCCCGTGACCCAGTTGATGGTGGGGTTGTGGGCTTACAACCAGGGCATACCGAGAATCATAGGGAACAGTGGAGAATAAATAATGTCCAGACGTAGGTACTCTCGGTGAACCCCGGTAGTGGTGAGGATGGTGACAGGTAAAGGGACCGTTTCTTGGACCACGGGTCCCGACTTGATAACGGACCCGTCAGCCAGGTGAACACATAATCCATGAGTCTTGGTAAGGAGAGGGATCAGCTGTGTGCGGGCAAAAGTTGAGTCCATAAAGCAACTACAAGCCCCAGAGTCAATGATAGCGGACACTTGCAGAGTCCTTCCTGGGAGCTGTAGGGAGATAGAAAAGGCTTGGCCTGAGGGTTGGTTAAACCAGACGATACTGAGAAACACTTACGGGCTTTCAGGGGACAACTTCTAACGAAATGTCCGGGTTCCCCACAATACAGGCACAGGTTATGCGCTCGCCGGCGCTGGCGTTCCTCCGGAGTGAGGGAGGGACGAAGGACTCCAAGCTGCATGGGTTCAGGTGCATCGTGTGAGGGGGTCAGGGGTGCGACAGGAGCTGGGTGCAGGTGACTGGGGACCCGAGGAAGCATCCAGGTCGGACGGGAGAAGCCTGTGGCCCTCTCAGCCCTCCGTTCCCTCAAACGTCGGTCAATCTGAATAGTTAACTCGATCAACAGATTCAGAGTCTCTGGTATTCCGACCCTAGCCAGTTCGTCCTTCAGGGGGTCTGAAAGACCTATGCGGAACTGGTGACGGAGGGCGGCGTCATTCCACCTGGTATCTACGCTTCAGCGCCTAAATTCAGCTACATAGTCCTCTGCCTCTCTGCGTCCCTGCTGAAGGGTCCGCAAAGCGTTTTCTGCGGTAACTGAAAGCTGAGGGTCCTCATACAGTTGGGCCATGGCATTGAAGAAAACTGTAAGGCTGTCCAAGGCCACGTCCTTATGTTCCAGCAGGCGGTGGGCCCAGTTCTGGGGGTCTCCAGAGAGCAAAGAGATCACAAAGCCCACCTAGGTGGCTTCCAAGGAGAAGGTGCGGGGCTGTAAGGCAAAGTACAACTCACAGGAGTTACGGAAGGCTCTGAACTTGCTCTGGTCCCCGGGGAACCTTTCAGGTGTAGGGACCCTGGGTTCAGGAGGGAGCATGACCACCGTGGGTGTGGACCCTGTACCGGCAGAGGACGTAGAGGCAAGTGGACCCCCTTGGCCTCCAGAAGGGTTGGTGAGGGCCCGCACTTGTCCTTCCAGGTGGGTGTAGCCTTGCTGGAGGCTTTTGACTGCTTCAGTCAACCCCGCCAGGTGCCGACATAGTTCCTCCATAGGTGAGGCTCCCTGCTCGGGCTCAGACATGGCTGTCTGCTGCTGTCACGTACCTGAGGGTGACGAGCCCGGTTTAGCAGAGGGAGGCCTCCCTTACGGCTCCCACCAGCGGCCCCTGGTAGTGAAACAGGAGGCAGAAGGGGTACGAGTGCCTGGCAGGATCAACACAGAGCAAGTGGCTGGGTGGTCCGGGCTGGATCCGGGTACACCGAGGTGAGGCGAGTTGACAGGGACCAGGAAGCCAGGCAGCACAGCAGGTTGACAGGAACCAGGAAGCCAGGAAGCACAGCAGGTTGACAGGAACCAGGAAGCCAGGAAGCACAGCAGGTTCTGGAACCAGGAAGCCAGGAAACACAGCAGGTTGACAGGAACCAGGAAGCCAGGAAGCACAGCAGGTTCTGGAACCAGGAAGCCAGGAAGCACAGCAGGTTGACAGGAACCAGGAAGCCAGGAAGCACAGCAGGTTCTGGAACCAGGAAGCCAGGAAGCACAGCAGGTTCTGGAACAGCTGAACGGACTGGACCAGAGCCTGGGTCAGGCAGGGTAGTCGGACAAGCCGGGTCGGATACACTGGCAGACAGCGAGGTACAAAAGGACAAAGCAGAGCGGTGGTCAGAAACAAGCCAGAGATCAGGTGCAGGCGGATAACAGGAAGGTCACAGGAAAGCCGGGTCAGATGCAGATGGGTTTCTCAGATCGGGTTACACAGGTACTATGCTGTAGAGCAGACAGCAGGGACTGTCTGTAAATGGCAGGTTTAAATAGTCTCTCTGGCGCCACCCGCTGGACGCACGCGCGAACGGAGACCAGGAAGTCCGGGGTGCCTGTTTCTGGCAGGATCTCCATGACATGGTCAGGTCAGGTGTCTTAGAATGGGCAATAATGGGGGCTGTGGGAAGTGCCAGCTTCTCACTATAAGTTCCAAGGATCCATATTGTCAATATGCTTAGCTGTAATAGGGAATGAATGGGGAGTGCTGATAATTTGTATTGGGGCAGATTAGTATAGAATTTGTGGACAATATTTAAGTATTTCAAGTAAAGTATTTAAAGTAAATGTAAACCTTTACTGAATGTCCTTTAGGTAGCAAAATGTTGTGTATAATGGGGAAGTTGGGGGGGGGGGGGGTTACATGTTAATGCTGCTGATGTGTATCCTGCAGCCTCTTTACAGCCTTTCCACATGCATGGTCTACAGTCATATTAAGCTGAATGTGTGTATTTGTTTTTAAAACAATTTCTTAATTTTTTTGCTGGCTGCACCTTATTTTCTTGCAACTTGTTCCTGAGACCACATGCATTTCATTGTTATTCAACTGCATGTGGGGACACATTTCCTATATGTTGCTGGTTGCAACTTTAAAGGGCCGTAAGTTTTAAAAACAGTGTAATATTACTGGGCAATGTGCATCAGCGCAGAAGTTCATTTGCAGGCAGGAGATTGTGGGAGAGAGGGCCCCCTACAACACAAAGCCTAAAATGGAATTTTATATCAGTATCACCAGCTGTTAAATCCTTTATGACATTTTAGTGGGTGGGTTTAAATCTGCTATGGCAAACTATAATTGAGGTATTTAAATTCCAGAGCTAGAGTATATTTTTTATGTGCCTGGCCTGTCTACTAGTGATGAGCCGAACACCCCCGGGTTCGGTTCGCACCAGAACCCGCGAACGGACCGAAAGTTCGCACGAACATTAGAACCCTATTAAATACAATGGATGCGAACGTTCGGATTCTAAAGTGCTAATTATAACGACTATTATCCATGTTATTGTCCGAAACAGAGTTTGGGAACCCGGGTTCTGCACCAGGGGACATGTATCAATGCAAAAAGAAGTTTTAAAAACGGACGTTTTCCGGGAGCAGTCATTTTAATGATGCATAAAGTGAAAAAAAAAAGTCAAATATTCCTTTAAATATTGTACCTGGGGGGTGTCTAAAGTATGCCTGTGAAGTGCCATGTGTTTCCCGTGTTTAGAACTGTCCCTGCACAAAAAAACATTTCTAAAGGAAAAAAAGCCATTTAAAACTGCTTGCGGCTTTAATGCAATGTCTGGTCCCGGTAATATGGATGAAAATCTTTAGGAAAAATGGCATAGCTACCCCATCAACCCCCCCCCCCCTACCCCAGCCCATTACCAGCCCCTTTGGGTCTTGTATGGATATTAAGGGGAACCCCGCACACAAAATAAAAAAGGACCTATATACTCTGAACAGCCGTATACAGGCGGTGCATACAAGACAGGGACTGTAGGTTTGTTCTTATGTAGAATCTGTTTGTAATTTTGAACAGCTGCATTGTTTAAGTGTAGCTCCATGCCAAATTCCTTTTTTTTAGCTTTTTGTAAAACATAGGGAACGGTTATCACCCCTGTCACATTTTTTTTGCTGTCTGTGCCCCTGTTCAGAACATTTCACCTCACTTTGCGTCCCAATGACAACTGTTTTTGAAATGTGGTGTTTTTATTGAAACAAGGATTGGTGATAAAGCATCAGTAGAGAGGAGACACCTTTCTCCCATATTAATTCTTACAGGAGAGAATTTTCCTTCCAAGGGGTAGATTTCCTCTCACTTCCTGTTGTCTTCTTCCGTTTGCAAGTAGTAGTAGTTTGTAAGTTGGATGTTTGAAAGTAGGGACCTGCCGTATATACTCTGCAGAAATTGGCCCCTTAGGTGTTGGTGTTGGCACAACACTGAAAGCACTCACAGTTATTCTTGGTGGGTGCTGGAACGCCCTGCTGTCAACTATTATATCAGGAATTGTAATAACATATAATTGTTGATCAGTGGTAGTAAAAATTGGGCCTTTGATGGTGGTGCTGGTGCCACAACACTGTAAGGCCTGACAGTTACTCTTGGTGGGCGCAGCAATGGGCCTTGCTGTGAATTATTAGATCAACAATTATAATTGCATGCCCCTGTTGAATAGGGGCTGAAAAATTGGGCCTTTGGTGGTGGTGGTGGTGGTGGTGGTGATGGTGGTGCTGGTGCCACAACACTGTAAGGCCTGACAGTTACTCTTGGTGGGCGCAGCAATGGGCCCTGCTGTGAATTATTCGAACAATAATTATAATTGCATGCCCCTGTTGAACAGGGGCTGAAAAATTGGGCCTTTGGTGGTGGTGGTGGTGGTGATGGTGGTGCTGGTGCCACAACACTGTAAGGCCTGACAGTTACTCTTGGTGGGCGCAGCAATGGGTCCTGCTGTGAATTATTCGATCAATAATTATAATTGCATGCCCCTGTTGAAGAGGGGCTGAAAAATTGGGCCTTTGGTGGTGGTGGTGGTGGTGATGGTGGTGCTGGTGCCACAACACTGTAAGGCCTGACAGTTACTCTTGGTGGGCGCAGCAATGGGCCCTGCTGTGAATTATTCGAACAATAATTATAATTGCATGCCCCTGTTGAACAGGGGCTGAAAAATTGGGCCTTTGGTGGTGGTGGTGGTGGTGGTGATGGTGGTGCTGGTGCCACAACACTGTAAGGCCTGACAGTTACTCTTGGTGGGCGCAGCAATGGGCCCTGCTGTGAATTATTCGAACAATAATTATAATTGCATGCCCCTGTTGAACAGGGGCTGAAAAATTGGGCCTTTGGTGGTGGTGGTGGTGGTGGTGGTGGTGCTGGTGCCACAACACTGTAAGGCCTGACAGTTACTCTTGGTGGGCGCAGCAATGGGTCCTGCTGTGAATTATTCGATCAATAATTATAATTGTATGCCCCTGTTGAACAGGGGCTGAAAAATTGGGCCTTTGGTGGTGGTGGTGGTGGTGATGGTGGTGCTGGTGCCACAACACTGTAAGGCCTGACAGTTACTCTTGGTGGGCGCAGCAATGGGCCCTGCTGTGAATTATTAGATCAATAATTATAATTGCATGCCCCTGTTGAACAGGGGCTGAAAAATTGGGCCTTAGGCACTGGTGGCACAACACTGCAACCCCTCACAGATACTGTACTTGGAGCACAGCAATGAGGCCTGTTGCAAAGTATTGCATCAAAAATTTTAATTACACGCCCCTGTTAAACAGGGGCTGAAAAATTGGGCCTTAGCCACTGGTGGCGTCACCCATAAACCAAAATGATCTTCCAAGCTATCATCATTAATCGTATCATTGAGGAGGAGGAGGAGGATAGCCAGTCAACATAACAGCACAGGCACTCAGCATCAGCATCAGTCTTGAAGGGATGTGACATTTTAAAATCAATTAGTCTGTTATATCAGCATCTGGTGTGTGGTAGCTGGTGGTGATCCAAGACTGGTTCATCTTGATGAAAGTCAGTCGATCAACCGAGTCGGTGGACAGGCGCACCCTGTGATCCGTGACAAATCCTCCAGCAGCACTGAGTGTGCGTTCTGAAAGAACGCTGGATGCAGGACAGGCCAGTAGCTCAATTGCATACTGTGCAAGCTCTGGCCAGTGATCCATCCTCAAGACCCAGTAAGCCAGAGGATTTTCGGTGGGGAAGGTGTCCAAGTCTGACCTTGCCCCTAGGTATTCCTGGACCATGTATATCAGACGCTGGCGATGGTTGCTGGAACCGATCATACTTTGGGGCTGCGGACTAAAGCATTGTCTGAACGCATCGGTCAGACGGCCACCTTTCCCACCGCTCCTTCTTTGACTGCCCGAAGCCTCAGCAACTCGTTGTCCAGGACCAGGAGTTTGTAACCTCCCAGTCTCTGGGAATGCGTTGCAAAGACCTTTCTGCAAGGCCTCCCGGAGTTGTCTCATCCTCTGCTCCCTCTGCGACGGTACGATAAGGTCCGCAACCTTACCCTTGTACCGTGGATCAAGGAGAGTGGCCAGCCAGAAATGGTCCCTCTCCTTGATCCAAAGAATACGAGGATCCTTCCGCAGACTTTGCAGGATCAGGGAGGCCATGCAGCGTAGGTTAGCTGAGGCATTCAGTCCGGAGTCCTCTGGGTCACTAAGGACGACATGATCCGCAGCCACCTCCTCCCAGCCACGTACAAGTCCACTGGTTTCTTGGGACTGTAAATCATCCCTAAAAGACTGCTGCTGATGATGCTGAGTGCCAGCCTCCACCTCCATGCTGACACAATCCTCCTCCTCCTCCTCCTCCTCCTCCTCCTCTTCCTGTGCGATGGATGGGACAGAAGGAACACTGTCTGGGTAAAGGGGGCCTTGAGAGGCAAGGAAGTCCTCCTCTTCCTGCCTCTGTTCTGCCTCAAGTGCCCTGTCCATTATTCCACGCAGCGTGTGCTCCAACAGGTGGACAAGAGGTACAGTGTCACTGATGCATGCACTGTCACTGCTCACCATCCTCGTGGCCTCCTCAAATGGTGCCAGGACAGTGCATGCATCCCTGATCATGCCCCACTGGCGTGGTGAAAAAAACCCGAGCTCCCCTGACCCTGTCCTGGTGCCGTAGTCGCACAGGTACTCATTGATGGCCCTCTGCTGCGTGTGCAGCCGCTGCAGCATGGCCAACGTTGAGTTCCACCTGGTGGGCATGTCACATATAAGGCGGTTCTTGGGCAGGTTCAACTCCTTTTGCAGCTCAGCCAGGCGAGCACTGGCATTATAAGATCTGCGGAAATGCACACAGACTTTCATGGCCTGCCTCAGGACATCCTGTAAGCCCGGGTACCTGCCCAAGAACCGCTGCACCACCAGGTTAAGGACGTGAGCCATACAGGGCACATGGGTCAGTTGTCCCTGTCGGAGGGCGGAGAGGAGGTTGGTGCCATTGTCGCAAACCACCATTCCTGGCTTAAGCTGGCGTGGTGTCAACCACCTCTCGGCCTGCCCCTGCAGAGCAGACAGGACCTCTGCCCCAGTGTGGCTCCTGTCCCCCAAACACACCAGCGCAAGCACGGCATGGCATCTTTTTGCCTGCGTACTTGCGTAGCCCCTTGAACGCCTACGGAGCACCGCTGGTTCCGAGGACAAACCACAGGAAGAGGCCATGGAGGAAGAAGAAGAGGAGGGGGTGGAGGAGAGAGGTGTGTCACAACCAGTAGTAGCATTTTGGAGGTGTGGCGGTGGAACAACCTCCAACACTACTGCACCTTGTCCTGCATCCTTCCCAGCTGCCAAAAGAGTGACCCAATGGGCCGTGAAAGAAAGGTAACGTCCCTGTCCATGCCTGCTGGACCATGAGTCAGCGGTAATATGCACCTTACCGCTGACCGCCCTGTCCAGCGAGGCCAAGACATTGCCTTCCACATGCCTGTAGAGAGCCGGAATCGCCTTCCGTGCGAAAAAGTGGCGTTTGGGAACCTGCCACTGAGGAACCGCACATTGCACAAACTCACGGAAGGGGGCCGAGTCTACCAACTGAAAAGGCAGCAGTTGAAGCGCTAGCAATTTAGCCAAGCTAGCATTCAACCGCTGGGCATGTGGATGGCTGGGAGTGAACTTCTTTCGACAGTCCAGCAGCTGGGGCAGGGAAATTTGCCTGCTAGAATCGGACGTTGGTGTACTGCTAGCAGAGTGCCCGCAAGTACTTGCCTGTGACACACCTAATTCTACACCTTCATTCCTCTCAGAGCAGGTTTCAGAGAGGAGTGAAGGTATAGTGGGGTTGGAGATCCCAGCTGATGCGGTGCAAGAAGAGGTCAGCTTTGTTCTTTGGTGTGGGTCTTTAAGGTAGGCTTGCCAACGAGCTGCATGGCAGGTCAACATATGTCTGATCAAGCATGTGGTGCCCAAGCGGCTGATGTTTTGGCCACGCGATATACGCTTGAGACATATGTTGCAAACAGCAGCTGTGCGATCTGATGCACTCGCCTCAAAAAAGGCCCACACCAAAGAACTTTTTGAATGACGGGCAGAGGCAGCGCCCTGCACAGGCGGAGCTCTGCGGTGTGATTCCGTCGGTGTGCTGCCCATACGCTGGCCACTCAAGGGCATCCTGCCTCGTTGGAGATGTGCCTCCTCCTCATCCTCCTCCTCCTCCTCTCTCCTATTAGGCACCCACGTGGAGTCAGTGACCTCATCATCCCCTCCCTCCTCATCACTGGAGCCAATCTGGCAGTATGCTGCAGCTGCTGGAGCATGACTGCCAGATTGGTGTCCTTCTTGAGCATCCCCTCTCTCTGCTCTCACGCTGCTGCCTTCCTCTAGCTGGGTATCATCATCAGATCCTTCCAAACGCTGGGCATCCTCCTGGAGCATGTACCCAACACTGTGCTCAAACAGTTCGGGGGACTCCTCAGGAGGAGGGCATGGTGGGTCTAGGGAAGGATTGACTAATGAAGATAATGATACCAGAGAAGAGGACGCTTTGGCAGCTGCTTTGCCAGTACCCTGAGCCTGGGTGAGAGAGGATGAGGAGGATGAGGTGGCTTGGTCATCCACTCTACCAAGTCTTCGGCATGATGTGGCTCAACATGTCCAGCTGCCGAAAAGAAGGACAAGCGTGTCCCATGGCCATGTGCTGATGACAATGCACCGCGTCCACGACCAGCACTGTTGCCCCCAGACACAGAGCCTGCTTGCCCTCTTTTTTTGCCTCCTGACTGTCTGCCTCTCCTTGTTTGCCTTCCAGACATTTTAATGGCTGGCCTGCAGGGAGATGGGAAAAAGAGCAATAAGGGCTACCTTCAGGTGTATACTGTGCAGGAGGCTTAGCAACAATGACACTGACACTGTCCCCTGCCTATCCTTCTCTGTCCCTAAACACAAAGATTGAAAATATGGTTCAGCAAAATTGGTTTAGAACAGAATAGCACACTGACACTTTCCCTCACTGTCCTACTCTGTCCCTCCCTACAAACAAGATTTAGCACAGAATAGCACACTGATAGTTTCCACGAGTGTCCTTCTCTGTCCCTAAACTCAAGGATTGAAAATATGGAACAGCAAAATTGGTTTAGAACAGAATAGCACACTGACACTTTCCCTCACTGTCCTACTCTGTCCCTCCCTACAAACAAGATTTAACACAGAATAGCACACTGATAATTTCCACGAGTGTCCTTCTCTGCCCCTAAACTCAAGGATTGAAAATATGGAACAGCAAAATTGGTTTAGAACAGAATAGCACACTGACACTTTCCCTCACTGTCCTACTCTGTCCCTCCCTACAAACAAGATTTAGCACAGAATAGCACACTGATAATTTCCACGAGTGTCCTTCTCTGTCCCTAAACTCAAGGATTTGAAATATGGAACAGCAAAATTGGTTTAGAACAGAATAGCACACTGTCAGTTTCACTCACTGTACCTCTCTGTCCCTAAACTCAAGGATTGAAAATATGGTTCAGCAAAATTGGTTTAGAACAGAATAGCACACTGACACTTTCCCTCACTGTCCTACTCTGTCCCTCCCTACAAACAAGATTTAGCACAGAATATCACACTGATAATTTCCACGAGTGTCCTTCTCTGTCCCTAAACTCAAGGATTGAAAATATGGAACAGCAAAATTGGTTTAGAACAGAATAGCACACTGACACTTTCCCTCACTGTCCTACTCTGTCCCTTCTACAAACAAGATTTAGCACAGAATAGCACACTGATAATTTCCACGAGTGTCCTTCTCTGTCCCTAAACTCAAGGATTGAAAATATGGAACAGCAAAATTGGTTTAGAACAGAATAGCACACTGACACTTTCCCTCACTGTCCTACTCTGTCCCTCCCTACAAACAAGATTTAGCACAGAATAGCACACTGATAATTTCCACGAGTGTCCTTCTCTGTCCCTAAACTCAAGGATTTGAAATATGGAACAGCAAAACTGGTTTAGAACAGAATAGCACACTGTCAGTTTCACTCACTGTACCTCTCTGTCCCTAAACTCAAGGATTGAAAATATGGTTCAGCAAAATTGGTTTAGAACAGAATAGCACACTGACACTTTCCCTCACTGTCCTACTCTGTCCCTTCCTACAAACAAGATTTAGCACAGAATAGCACACTGATAATTTCCACGAGTGTCCTTCTCTGTCCCTAAACTCAAGGATTGAAAATATGGAACAGCAAAATTGGTTTAGAACAGAATAGCACACTGACACTTTCCCTCACTGTCCTACTCTGTCCCTCCCTACAAACAAGATTTAGCACAGAATAGCACACTGATAATTTCCACGAGTGTCCTTCTCTGTCCCTAAACTCAAGGATTGAAAATATGGAACAGCAAAATTGGTTTAGAACAGAATAGCACACTGACACTTTCCCTCACTGTCCTACTCTGTCCCTCCCTACAAACAAGATGTAGCACAGAATAGCACACTGATAATTTCCACGAGTGTCCTTCTCTGTCCCTAAACTCAAGGATTGAAAATATGGAACAGCAAAATTGGTTTAGAACAGAATAGCACACTGACACTTTCCCTCACTGTCCTACTCTGTCCCTCCCTACAAACAAGATTTAGCACAGAATAGCACACTGATAATTTCCACGAGTGTCCTTCTCTGTCCCTAAACTCAAGGATTTGAAATATGGAACAGCAAAATTGGTTTAGAACAGAATAGCACACTGACACTTTCCCTCACTGTCCTACTCTGTCCCTCCCTACAAACAAGATTTAGCACAGAATAGCACACTGATAATTTCCACGAGTGTCCTTCTCTGTCCCTAAACTCAAGGATTTGAAATATGGAACAGCAAAATTGGTTTAGAACAGAATAGCACACTGTCAGTTTCACTCACTGTACCTCTCTGTCCCTAAACTCAAGGATTGAAAATATGGTTCAGCAAAATTGGTTTAGAACAGAATAGCACACTGACACTTTCCCTCACTGTCCTACTCTGTCCCTCCCTACAAACAAGATTTAGCACAGAATATCACACTGATAATTTCCACGAGTGTCCTTCTCTGTTCCTAAACTCAAGGATTGAAAATATGGAACAGCAAAATTGGTTTAGAACAGAATAGCACACTGACACTTTCCCTCACTGTCCTACTCTGTCCCTTCTACAAACAAGATTTAGCACAGAATAGCACACTGATAATTTCCACGAGTGTCCTTCTCTGTCCCTAAACTCAAGGATTGAAAATATGGAACAGCAAAATTGGTTTAGAACAGAATAGCACACTGACACTTTCCCTCACTGTCCTACTCTGTCCCTCCCTACAAACAAGATTTAGCACAGAATAGCACACTGATATTTTCCACGAGTGTCCTTCTCTGTCCCTAAACTCAAGGATTGAAAATATGGAACAGCAAAATTGGTTTAGAACAGAATAGCACACTGACACTTTCCCTCACTGTCCTACTCTGTCCCTCCCTACAAACAAGATTTAGCACAGAATAGCACACTGATAATTTCCACGAGTGTCCTTCTCTGTCCCTAAACTCAAGGATTGAAAATATGGAACAGCAAAATTGGTTTAGAACAGAATAGCACACTGACACTTTCCCTCACTGTCCTACTCTGTCCCTCCCTACAAACAAGATTTAGCACAGAATAGCACACTGATAATTTCCACGAGTGTCCTTCTCTGTCCCTAAACTCAAGGATTGAAAATATGGAACAGCAAAATTGGTTTAGAACAGAATAGCACACTGACACTTTCCCTCACTGTCCTACTCTGTCCCTCCCTACAAACAAGATTTAGCACAGAATAGCACACTGATAATTTCCACGAGTGTCCTTCTCTGTCCCTAAACTCAAGGATTTGAAATATGGAACAGCAAAATTGGTTTAGAACAGAATAGCACACTGACACTTTCCCTCACTGTCCTACTCTGTCCCTCCCTACAAACAAGATTTAGCACAGAATAGCACACTGATAATTTCCACGAGTGTCCTTCTCTGTCCCTAAACTCAAGGATTTGAAATATGGAACAGCAAAATTGGTTTAGAACAGAATAGCACACTGTCAGTTTCACTCACTGTACCTCTCTGTCCCTAAACTCAAGGATTGAAAATATGGTTCAGCAAAATTGGTTTAGAACAGAATAGCACACTGACACTTTCCCTCACTGTCCTACTCTGTCCCTCCCTACAAACAAGATTTAGCACAGAATATCACACTGATAATTTCCACGAGTGTCCTTCTCTGTTCCTAAACTCAAGGATTGAAAATATGGAACAGCAAAATTGGTTTAGAACAGAATAGCACACTGACACTTTCCCTCACTGTCCTACTCTGTCCCTTCTACAAACAAGATTTAGCACAGAATAGCACACTGATAATTTCCACGAGTGTCCTTCTCTGTCCCTAAACTCAAGGATTGAAAATATGGAACAGCAAAATTGGTTTAGAACAGAATAGCACACTGACACTTTCCCTCACTGTCCTACTCTGTCCCTCCCTACAAACAAGATTTAGCACAGAATAGCACACTGATATTTTCCACGAGTGTCCTTCTCTGTCCCTAAACTCAAGGATTGAAAATATGGAACAGCAAAATTGGTTTAGAACAGAATAGCACACTGACACTTTCCCTCACTGTCCTACTCTGTCCCTCCCTACAAACAAGATTTAGCACAGAATAGCACACTGATAATTTCCACGAGTGTCCTTCTCTGTCCCTAAACTCAAGGATTGAAAATATGGAACAGCAAAATTGGTTTAGAACAGAATAGCACACTGACACTTTCCCTCACTGTCCTACTCTGTCCCTCCCTACAAACAAGATTTAGCACAGAATAGCACACTGATAATTTCCACGAGTGTCCTTCTCTGTCCCTTAACTCAAGGATTGAAAATATGGAACAGCAAAATTGGTTTAGAACAGAATAGCACACTGACACTTTCACTCACTGTCCTACTCTGTCCCTCCCTACAATCAAGATTTAGCACAGAATAGCACACTGATAATTTCCACGAGTGTCCTTCTCTGTCCCTAAACTCAAGGATTGAAAATATGGAACAGCAAAATTGGTTTAGAACAGAATAGCACACTGACACTTTCCCTCACTGTCCTACTCTGTCCCTCCCTACAAACAAGATTTAGCACAGAATAGCACACTGATAATTTCCACGAGTGTCCTTCTCTGTCCCTAAACTCAAGGATTTGAAATATAGAACAGCAAAATTGGTTTAGAACAGAATAGCACACTGTCAGTTTCACTCACTGTACCTCTCTGTCCCTAAACTCAAGGATTGAAAATATGGTTCAGCAAAATTGGTTTAGAACAGAATAGCACACTGACACTTTCCCTCACTGTCCTACTCTGTCCCTCCCTACAAACAAGATTTAGCACAGAATAGCACACTGATAATTTCCACGAGTGTCCTTCTCTGTCCCTAAACTCAAGGATTGAAAATATGGAACAGCAAAATTGGTTTAGAACAGAATAGCACACTGACACTTTCCCTCACTGTCCTACTCTGTCCCTCCCTACAAACAAGATTTAGCACAGAATAGCACACTGATAATTTCCACGAGTGTCCTTCTCTGTCCCTAAACTCAAGGATTTGAAATATGGAACAGCAAAATTGGTTTAGAACAGAATAGCACACTGTCAGTTTCACTCACTGTACCTCTCTGTCCCTAAACTCAAGGATTGAAAATATGGTTCAGCAAAATTGGTTTAGAACAGAATAGCACACTGGCATTTTCCCTCACTGTCCTACTCTGTCCCTCCCTACAAACAAGATTTAGCACAGAATAGCACACTGATAATTTCCATGAGTGTCCTTCTCTGTCCCTAAACTCAAGGATTGAAAATATGGAACAGCAAAATTGGTTTAGAACAGAATAGCACACTGACACTTTCCCTCACTGTCCTACTCTGTCCCTCCCTACAAACAAGATTTAGCACAGAATAGCACACTGATAATTTCCACGAGTGTCCTTCTCTGTCCCTAAACTCAAGGATTGAAAATATGGAACAGCAAAATTGGTTTAGAACAGAATAGCACACTGACACTTTCCCTCACTGTCCTACTCTGTCCCTCCCTACAAACAAGATTTAGCACAGAATAGCACACTGATAATTTCCACGAGTGTCCTTCTCTGTCCCTAAACTCAAGGATTGAAAATATGAAACAGCAAGATTGGTTTAGAACAGAATAGCACACTGACACTTTCCCTCACTGTCCTACTCTGTCCCTCCCTACAAACAAGATTTAGCACAGAATAGCACACTGATAATTTCCACGAGTGTCCTTCTCTGTCCCTAAACTCAAGGATTTGAAATATGGAACAGCAAAATTGGTTTAGAACAGAATAGCACACTGTCAGTTTCACTCACTGTACCTCTCTGTCCCTAAACTCAAGGATTGAAAATATGGTTCAGCAAAATTGGTTTAGAACAGAATAGCACACTGACACTTTCCCTCACTGTCCTACTCTGTCCCTCCCTACAAACAAGATTTAGCACAGAATAGCACACTGATAATTTCCACGAGTGTCCTTCTCTGTCCCTAAACTCAAGGATTGAAAATATGGAACAGCAAAATTGGTTTAGAACAGAATAGCACACTGACACTTTCCCTCACTGTCCTACTCTGTCCCTCCCTACAAACAAGATTTAGCACAGAATAGCACACTGATAATTTCCACGAGTGTCCTTCTCTGTCCCTAAACTCAAGGATTGAGAATATGGAACAGCAAAATTGGTTTAGAACAGAATAGCACACTGACACTTTCCCTCACTGTCCTACTCTGTCCCTCCCTACAAACAAGATTTAGCACAGAATAGCACACTGATAATTTCCACGAGTGTCCTTCTCTGTCCCTAAACTCAAGGATTTGAAATATGGAACAGCAAAATTGGTTTAGAACAGAATAGCACACTGTCAGTTTCACTCACTGTACCTCTCTGTCCCTAAACTCAAGGATTGAAAATATGGTTCAGCAAAATTGGTTTAGAACAGAATGGCACACTGACACTTTCCCTCACTGTCCTACTCTGTCCCTCCCTACAAACAAGATTTAGCACAGAATAGCACACTGATCATTTCCACGAGTGTCCTTCTCTGTCCCTAAACTCAAGGATTGAAAATATGGAACAGCAAAATTGGTTTAGAACAGAATAGCACACTGACACTTTCCCTCACTGTCCTACTCTGTCCCTCCCTACAAACAAGATTTAGCACAGAATAGCACACTGATAATTTCCACGAGTGTCCTTCTCTGTCCCTAAACTCAAGGATTTGAAATATGGAACAGCAAAATTGGTTTAGAACAGAATAGCACACTGTCAGTTTCACTCACTGTACCTCTCTGTCCCTAAACTCAAGGATTGAAAATATGGTTCAGCAAAATTGGTTTAGAACAGAATAGCACACTGGCATTTTCCCTCACTGTCCTACTCTGTCCCTCCCTACAAACAAGATTTAGCACAGAATAGCACACTGATAATTTCCATGAGTGTCCTTCTCTGTCCCTAAACTCAAGGATTGAAAATATGGAACAGCAAAATTGGTTTAGAACAGAATAGCACACTGACACTTTCCCTCACTGTCCTACTCTGTCCCTCCCTACAAACAAGATTTAGCACAGAATAGCACACTGATAATTTCCATGAGTGTCCTTCTCTGTCCCTAAACTCAAGGATTGAAAATATGGAACAGCAAAATTGGTTTAGAACAGAATAGCACACTGACACTTTCCCTCACTGTCCTACTCTGTCCCTCCCTACAAACAAGATTTAGCACAGAATAGCACACTGATAATTTCCACGAGTGTCCTTCTCTGTCCCTAAACTCAAGGATTGAAAATATGGAACAGCAAAATTGGTTTAGAACAGAATAGCACACTGACACTTTCCCTCACTGTCCTACTCTGTCCCTCCCTACAAACAAGATTTAGCACAGAATAGCACACTGATAATTTCCACGAGTGTCCTTCTCTGTCCCTAAACTCAAGGATTGAAAATATGGAACAGCAAAATTGGTTTAGAACAGAATAGCACACTGACACTTTCCCTCACTGTCCTACTCTGTCCCTCCCTACAAACAAGATTTAGCACAGAATAGCACACTGATAATTTCCACGAGTGTCCTTCTCTGTCCCTAAACTCAAGGATTTGAAATATGGAACAGCAAAATTGGTTTAGAACAGAATAGCACACTGTCAGTTTCACTCACTGTACCTCTCTGTCCCTAAACTCAAGGATTGAAAATATGGTTCAGCAAAATTGGTTTAGAACAGAATAGCACACTGACACTTTCCCTCACTGTCCTACTCTGTCCCTCCCTACAAACAAGATCTAGCACAGAATAGCACCCTGATAATTTCCACGAGTGTCCTTCTCTGTCCCTAAACTCAAGGATTGAAAATATGGAACAGCAAAATTGGTTTAGAACAGAATAGCACACTGACACTTTCCCTCACTGTCCTACTCTGTCCCTCCCTACAAACAAGATTTAGCACAGAATAGCACACTGACACTTTCCCTCACTGTACCTCTCTGTCCCTAAACTCAAGGATTGAAAATATGGTTCAGCAAGATTGGTTTAGAACAGAATAGCACACTGACACTTTCCCTCACTGTACCTCTCTGTCCCTACAAACAAGGATTAGCACAGAATAGCACACTGACACTTTCCCTCACTGTACCTCTCTGTCCCTACAAACAAGGTTTAGCACAGAATAACACACTGTCACTGACACTCTCCCTACCTATCCTTATTTGTCCCTAAACACAAGGAATCCAGGATTAGTAAAGGAAAAAAAATGACACTGTCCCTGCCTATGCTTCTCTTTCCCTGCTCCGGAACACACTACACAAGGCTGCCGCGCTGGCGGCCTTTTATAGTTTGGGGCGTGTACTAAACCCCCTCAGCAATAATTGGCCACAGGCATCCTGCCTGTGGCCAATCATTGCTCTCCTCGCTGCCGGCGCTGTGATTGGCCAAGCATGCGGGGTCACAGTGCATGCTTGGCCAATCACAGCGCCTGGATGACACTGCGATGGCGTAGTGCATTGTGGGCCGTTCGCGTCACTCGAATTTGGCGCGAACGGCCCAAATCGTTCGATCTTCGTTGAACGATCGAACAGCCGATGTTCGAGTCGAACGTATGTTCGACTCGAACACGAAGCTCATCCCTACTGTCTACACAGATCTGTAGATTCGAAAATCCTTTATCCTTTTAAAGACTACCGTAATATCTGTCTGCAACAACTGATGATTGAACTCTTTAATTGTCAACACCTGAGCTACTTTTGTGTTAAATGGGGTCCTTCCTCTTTATTTTATTTTTAAGAGTATAACTTTAATCTTGTTGTGATTATATAGTTGCACATTAGGCAGTTGTTTATGACAGTCCATTCAAGATTTTTTATTTATTTTTGCACTGTGTGAAAGAAAAAAGTAAGTGCAAGAGCAGTGTGCACCCAAACCCCCTAACTTTACATCATTCACTGCACCCCCTACTCACAAAGAAATAATAAAAGTCAGGCATATGCCAGTTAGGTCTATTATTCCTGAGTAAAACTGCCCTGGCCAATTTTACTCTGCTGTATCTTCTATTTTATCTTAATTTTTTTTTAAATATTAAAAACTCTTTATGACATTATTAATAGGTAAATGAAAAATATCATATATTATAGCTTAAATAGTAATAGTGAGTGGGACCTGCATTTGACTTTAATCACGAGCAAAGGTCAGGTTTTTTGTCTTTTCTACTTTGTTTAAAAGACCATTGGCCTCTCACTCCTTTTTAATATGATCTAATCTGTGTCAAAGATAATTAACAAACCAGATCTGCCACTCGTGGTTCTACTAATATGTGGTCTATCCTTCCTTACTACAGTATGCTTTGTTCCAAAGAAAAATCATGTGCATGAACCTCTCTGCCTATCACTAAAGCATGACAGACGGTTTTTAAATAAAGAAAAAAGGTGTGCAGCCTATGGCCATACGTTTTCCACCTGAAGCTATCCCTCCAGTGCAAGGGATTCTTGTATCATCAAGAAATGCAAATAAAAGCTTGTAGCTGATCACATCCCCAAAGTGGGGCATGATGGACATGATGGGTTCCCTCTGTGATGGTGGCAATGAATCCTCCAAATGTTTAGGGATGAGCTTTGAGTTCGAGTCAAACTCATGTTCGACTCGAACATTGCCTGTTCGGTTGTTCGTCGAATTGCGAACATTATGGGCCGTTCGCGCCAAATTCGAGTGGCGCGTCATGGCCCATAATTCACTGCGGCATCGCAGTGCATTGCTGGCTGATGATTGGCCAAGCATGCACTATGACCCGCATGCTTTGGCCAATCACAGCGCGCAAAAAACGGAGAGCCATTATTGGCCAAAGCCAGAGTGGCTTTGGCCAATTATGTCTCAGGGGGTTTAGTACACGCCCCACCCTATATAAGGCCACCTCCGTGGCAGCCTTGTGTAGTGTGTTGCTGTATTGGTTAAAGAGATAGCTTACAGAGAGAGAGAGAGAGACAGTGTCATTTATATTGAGTTAGCTGCAGTTACAGTATGTAGAGGATATATATGCATCCTAGGTGTTGTATATATATTTATACACTGTATTCAGTTTAGCTAGATCCGTTCCTGTTATTCTCTATACTGTGACAGGCAGGCAGGTGATTGTGCTAGCTGCAGTCAGTGTTTCACTTAGTGTACTGTGTGCTTTGCATAGCATTCACCTAAAGCTTACCTGAATACAGTTAGTGACTAATAGTGGTGTTCTCATAATAAAACCACAAGCAGAGAGCTGAAAGTATTTTCAGTTAGTGTACTGTGTCCTCTGCACAGTTTTCACCTAAATCTAACTGAAGACAATTGCTGCTTTTCTCATACTTATACCACAGCAGGCAATTGATTCTGATAGCTGCATTATAATCAATATATATATATATATATATATATATACATCCCACCTTTGTGCAGCTACATCTCACTGCAGGCCATTAGTATGTCTGGAAGGCAAACAAGGAGAGTCAGACAGTCACGAGGCAATAAAAGTGGGCAAGCAGGCTCTGTGTCTAGAGGCAACAGTGCTGGTCGTGGACACGGTGCATCCTCATCAGCACGTGGCCGTGGGACATGCTTGTCCTTCTTTTCGGCAGCTGGCCATGTTGAGCAGCAACATGCCCAAGACTTGGTAGAGTGGATGACCAAGCCCTCCTCATCCTCCTCATCCTCTCTCACCCAGGCTCAGGGTACTTTGTCTGGCAAAGCAGCTGCCAAAGCGGCCTCTTCCCTCGGCTCAATGGCATCAGTCACTCCTTGCTTAGCCCCACCATGTCCTCCTGAGGAGTCCCCCAAACTGTTTGACCACAGCATTGGGTACATGCTCCAGGAGGATGCCCAGCGTTTTGAAGGCTCTGATGATGGAACCCAGCTAGAGGAAGGCAGTAATGTGAGCCCAGAGAGAGGGGGTAGTAACGTGAGCCCAGAAAGAGGGAGTGCCCAACAAGGACAGCTATCTGGCAGTCATGTTCCCCCAGCCTAAGGCTGATACACAGACCAGACGTTATCACCCTATGGTCCTCTCCTCTTGTTTTGATACTTATGCATACGAAGCCATCATACAGCAATGCCATATTGCATACTGGAGGAGTGTCCTGGGTGTTCTGATTGAGTTTGAATTCCATCCACCCACTACATGCAAGCTAAAGGCTGCGGCTAGGTTATAGCCGACTGTGCTCCTTTGCTTGCTTCTGGTAAGCAGCCATTTTTTCTACGGTGGTGGTCACTCTGGTTGTCAAGCACGGTGGTGTTACTATACTGTACAGTTCCTGGATGTTTCTGCAGCATATGCGATTCCTGCCTTCTGATATTATATTGGCATCTATAGCTCACTCCTTTTGGACTGCCTTCATAGCCTTCATATCATCATTGACTTTTGAGGATTGCTCATTAACGTTCTTGGCACAGCTTTTTTCTTTATTTATGCATGTTTGTGGTTATCTCACTATTGCTGCTGCCTTGCTCCTTTTAGTTTAATTGCATTATTGGTCTTAGCGCAGTTTTTTTCTTTGTTTAAGGTGCAGTAGTGTTGGAGGTTGTTCCGCCACCACGCCTCCAAAATGTTACTACTGGTGATTCTGACACACCTCTCTCCTCCACCCCTCCTCTTCTTCTTCCTCCGTGGCCTCTACCTGTGCTTTGTCCTCGGAACCAGCGGTGCTCCGTAGGCGTTCAATGGGCTACACAAGTACGCAGGCAAAAAGATGCCATGCGGTGCTTGAGCTGATGTGCTTGGGGGACAGGAGCCACACTGGGGCAGAGATTCTGTCAGCTCTGCAGGGGCAGGCTCAGAGGTGGTTGACGCCACGCCAGCTTAAGCCAGGAAAGGTGGTTTGCGACAATGGCACCAACCTCCTCTCCGCCCACCGACAGGGACAACTGACCCATGTGCCCTGTTTGGCTCACGTCCTTAACTTGGTAGTGCAGCGGTTCTTGGGCAGGTACCCGGGCTTACAGGAGGTCCTGAAGCAGGCTGTGGGCATTTCCGCCGGTCATATAATGCCAGTGCTCGGCTGGCTGACCTGCAAAAGGAATCCAACCTGCCCAAGAACCACCTAATCTGTGACATGTCCACCAGGTGGAACTCTACGTTGGCCATGCTGCAGCAGCTGCACACGCAGCAGAGGGCCATCAATAAGTATCTGTTGCAATATGGCACCAGGACAGGGTCAGGGGAGCTTGGATTTTTTTCCCTACGCCAATGGGGCATGATCAGGGATGCATGCACTGTCCTGGCACCATTTGAGGAGGCCACAAGGATGGTGAGCAGTGACAGTGCATGCATCAGTGACACTGTCCCTCTTATTTCAAATATTTTTATTGAAAGTTTTCAATGATAACAGAAGATTGTCAAACACGTAGGTTGTACAGTACAAACACTGAGTGAGCTTCCTTAGTAACATACGTTCCAACAAATACCTAAATGAGTCTTGCAGGTTAACTCCTGCTACAATGACCTAGCATTACTGCCAGTGATTAAGCAAGCTCCACCTCAACCAACTAGAGGAATACCTAAAATTATTCAACCACAGTGTCTCCAACCCCCGGGACGCTCCTACGGGATCATGCTGCATCCCAGTAGGCGGAGAGACAGGGTCCTAGTAAATGTCCATCAACATTGTATGCTTGACATGTAGAATAGAGGGAGCACCTCATCTATACTATTAAACATAAGGTAGTATGTCCGAATAGGAGGCTACTATGTTCAGTAATTAAAGAACCCGTCAATAAGAAGAGAACGTAAACCAAAAAACAGAAAAATAATTATAAAGGAGAACCGTGTGAACCCATGGGTTGCATTACCCCAGGAAAGCCAAGAGAGGCAGCAGAGAGAGGAAGAGACATAAACGTGTGAAAGAGAGAGACAGAGGTACTCGCATGCTATTTCTGTGGAACGCGCGCGCTCAAAATTCCAGGCTGAACGCCAGAAATAAGAGAAACATTGCATGAGGTGGCCCAAGGCTCCCAGGTGGCTATACATTTTTCAGTTTTATCATTAAGTTTAGCTACAATTTGCTCTTGAACCATTATCCAGGAGACTTTCCTCCTGAACCCTTGAAATGAAACGGTGGGTGTCTTCCAGGCTTTGGCCACGGTCATTTTGGCTCCCAGTAATATAAAATACGAAAGTGTCTGGGCAGGTTTGGGCAAGTTGGGAATAGTATGATTTAGAAGTGCTATACTGGGTTGTGGGGTTATCTGTATCCCCGTCAGGGATCCAATGGAGCGAAATACTTTGCGCCAAAATGTTCTGATTCGTGGGCAGGACCACCAAGTGTGGTACATGGAACCTTCAAGCTCACACCCTCTGAAGCATACTGGGGAGGTGCCTGTGTACATCTTCGCTAGCCTGGAAGGAACATAATACCAACGTACTAGAACTTTTATACTAGCTTCTATTAGGGAGACATTGAGTATACCTTTAAACGCTCGCCTTGATGAGCGGAACCATACCTCAGTGGCCCAGGAGCTGTCCATATCCTCCTCCCAAATCTGCGCATATGAGGGCTTGGTCAGCCTAGTCGACAGAGCCGTGTAAATTAAAGAGATACCTCCCCTCTGATCCATAGCGTTCGAGTACCAGTGTTCATAGGGTGTCATTTTAGGTGGGTCAGATTTGTTGTTCCACATAGAGTGCAGGAAATGGGAGATTTGGGAGAATCTAAAACATTCGGAGTCGGGCATATCTAGTTTCTTCTTGCAATGGGATAAAGAAATTGGGCCCGCCGGAGATAGAAAGTGCCCTATTCTGTATAGGCCCTTATCTGTCCACCATTTAAAAGCCCCAATGTTCATTCCCGGAAGGAAAGCAGTGTTATGGAACAGATGAGCCAGTGGTTTTAAAGGAGATGTCAAGGTTGTACGCTCATAAAGCCGGGAGCATAGAGCAACCGAGTGTGAGAGTGTGGGGGATAAAATTGCAGGTCTCGCTTTAGTGTCACACCATAGCAAATAGTCAATGGTGTTCGCTGGGACAGCTTGCCTTTCCATAGACAGCCAGTCCAGTTTCGGGCCCCTCGAGAAGACTATGGAGATTTGTGCTAGTTGTGCAGCCTGATAGTAATCCCAGAGGTTCGGAAGACCCAATCCTCCCTGCGACTTTAGGCGAAAAAGGATTCCCGAGGGACATCTATAACCTTTTTTACCCCATACGAAGCGAACAACATCAGATTGAAATTTACCTATGACCTGTTTCTTAATCGGGATTGGAAGGGAGCGGAATAAGTACAGTATACGTGGGAGAAGAGTCATCTTAATTGCATGAATTCTACCAAGCCATGATAGACCACTTTTTAAACAGTTATTCATGTCATCTCTGCATTTCAACAGCATAGGGGGGTAATTTGCCTTAAAGAGGCTACTGATGTCCGGCGTCAGCTTGATGCCTAAGTAAGGTATCGCCCCGGGTGCCCAAGCAAATTCAAAGTTGTTAGAAAGTTGTTGAAGCATGTCCGGTGGGACCGTAATGTTCAGGGCTATTGATTTAGTCATATTTACTTTCAAGCCTGATACCTCACTGAGAACCTTCAATATTTTAAGGATTACTGGGGTAGATGTCAATGGGGAGGTAACAAAGAGGAGGAGATCATCAGCGTACAGTGCACACTTGTGCTCTCGGGGTCCGCAATTGACTCCCCTAAAATCAGGATTCGATCTAAGCGCTATAGCTAAAGTCTCGATGGCTATTGCAAAGAGGAGGGGGGAGAGTGGGCATCCCTGTCTGGTGCCCCTATGTATGAAGAAGGGTTCCGAATATCTCCCCATCAGGCGTATCCGAGCAGTGGGTTTAGAATAAAGTGAGTGGATAAGATTCAGGAAACACGGTCCAAAACCCCACCTCCCCAGGACACCAGACAGGTACGCCCAATCTATAGAATCAAAGGCCTTGTGTAGATCTATCGAGAGCAAATAACCTTTTTGTTGGATTCCCCCATCCCACTGAGACTGTAAAAGTGAAATGATGTCAATGGTCCGACGAATCTGGTCCGGGCCCTGCCTCCCGGGGATGAAGCCCACCTGATCTTTGTGAATGTATGAGGCGATGAAACCAGACATTCTGTTAGCTATAATCTTGGTCATGATTTTGATATCGTTATTAATAAGCGAGATCGGACGATAATTTCCCACCTCACTTGGGTCCTTATCAGGTTTGGGTATAACCGAGATATAAGCAGCGTTTAGATCTGTACCCAACTTTGCTCCATCCCTGAGAGAGTTGAACAACCGGGCCAGATGCGGAGCCAGACTAGGGCCAAATTTTTTATAATACCCATTGGTGAAGCCATCCGGGCCAGGGGAGGATCCCACTTTAAGAGATTTGATGGTATCTATGATTTCCTCTTGAGTGAATGGACTCTCGAGTATGTCCCTATGATGTTCCGTCAGGGAGGGCAACGGTAGGTCCTGTAAAAAATTTATTTTAAGCGGTCCGGGGGTCTGAGGGGTCTGTTTGTACAGATCAGAGTAGAACCGTAAAAATGTGTCCATAATCTTAGTTGGATTCTGTGTCAAGTCTCCCGACGCTGTCTGAATTTTAGGGAAAGCCACAGAGCGGTGCTTAGGAGTGAGTTTTACGGCTAGTTTAGAGCCTATCCTTCTGGGAATAGAATCTTGCCCCAGTCCATCTAAGGTGCTGTTCTGCGGCTGTTGTCAGATTCAGGTTAAGTAGAACCCGAGCTCTGTCCAGGTTTGCTAAGGTACCGGCCGAGGGGTTACGTTTATGAGCTTTAGCCAAGAGGCGGCATTCTTCCATGAGTCTCAGTGTGTCTGCCCTGCGTTCCGCCTTAAGTTTTGAGGACATCTGAATTAGTTTCCCCCTGATGACCGATTTATGCGCCGCCCATATGGTAGAGGGAGAGACCTCCTCTGTGGTGTTTAAGAGAAAATATTCCTTTATGGCCGCCTCCACTAATGAACATTGCATGGGGTCACTTAAAATAGAATCTTGCAACCACCAGCGTGGGAGTTCTCTCACTCCCGAGGAACGCAGAGTGGTCACAGTGACCATCGAGTGATCCGACAGAGGGGATTCTATTATCTTGGAACCCCTAAGCAGAGGGATTGTGTAAGAGCGGGTGAAAATGTGATCTATCCTGGCAAATGAGTTGTGTGGGGCTGAGAAGTGTGTGTAGTCTTTTGTGTGTGGGTTGACCTCCCTCCATACGTCCACTAGTCCTGCCGCATGGAGCAGTTTAGCTATGTTTGTACTCTGTTTGGAAGGGCGCCTGGGTTTGGTTTTCCCATCTGCCAGTTTGTCTAGGGAGAGATCAAATGCGGTATTAGAGTCACCGCCAAAGAAGACCGATCCCTTGAGGTGCGGTGTCAGTTTCCGTATAAGAGAATCAAAGAAGGGTTTTTGGCCCTTATTTGGGGCATAGTATGACACAAATGTATAAAGCTCTCCATCTATGTGTCCAGAGATCAAAATATAACGCCCCTGTGGGTCTACTACAGTTTCTGGCTGCGAGAGATTAATGTGTTTGGCGAAGCATATCGCTACCCCTTTCGTCTTGTTATCTGCCGAGGCCAGGAAAAATTGTGGGTAACGTTGATGTAGAAAAGAGGGTTTGAATGTGGATGGGAAGTGAGTTTCTTGCAATAGGAGTATATCAGCATGCATGGAGTAGTATTGCTGAAATACTTTCCTGCGTTTCACGGGGGAATTGAGACCCTGAGTGTTATGCGAGACTATTTTAAGCGTGGGTATAGGATGGCGTGTGTTAGACATGGATCAGAGGGGAAGAATCTGTAAGAAGACTCAGTGGCTTACCTTGTCCCTTGGAGAGGAACTCCCTGATATGCCGGGGGAGCAAGCTTAGCGAAAACCTGTTGCCAAGGATGGGAGGAAGGATACAGTCATGTATCCTAAGAGTATTCCGTCGAGCATGCGTGAAAAGAAAAGAAAGAATGAAAAAAGAAAGAAAGAAGAAAAATGGGGTTACACACTTGTAAACCAATAGTAACCGTTTGTCATTTAAAAGCAGCTGAAACAAACTCCTACCTGGGGGGTCCCCCAACCCCCTCCCCCCCCCCCGGAGTGGGATGGGCTAGCCATCACCTACTCCTACAACCTGAGAGGTCCAGAAAACCCCAATTACGGGGAGTCCAGAACGGAACCTAGGAGCACTGACAGCGCTCTCGGTTCCTAGGGTAGGTGCACTGAGTCCACCACAGCCCAGCCACCTTTTAACACATAGATCTTAAGGCACAAGAGAGCCCATAATAGAAACTAAACAGAGCGCCCCAACTAAGTTATTAACCCTTTCAGGGGTCAGCCCCCGGCACTCCTCCCGAGACTCCCCCCCGATCCCCACCCATAAACCAGGGGGTCAAGGGGGGTTAGGCAGGGCCCGAGAGGAATAACCTCCGGAAATTCATGACCTAAAACATGCGGTTCCCTTCTAAGCCACGAAATAGTATTCCCTCGTCCAGCGGGAGGATTGTCCCAAACTCGCTGGAGGAAGGAGCATCCCAACCGAATAAAAATAAATTTGACCATATAGCAACTATGAACCTATAACAAAAATGAACGGTGAGGAATAGCAGTCTACTAAGAGTAAAATTGTAAACAAAAGGGGAGGCCTAAGGAGGCATTCCACAGTCCAGAAAGTTCACTGCGGCTTGCAAGAGAAAATGTCCCCCATCTCACCCCCAGCCCCGGACACCCGACCCATACTTTCAAACTGTAACCTTCAACAAGAGCAGGCAAAAGCCTTTGACCAGTCATTTCAAGCAGGGGGTCAGGTCACCCTAGTGCCATCCGTAAGGGGGTAAGCATAGAAGTCTCGAGCACTTAGGGAAGGTGGAAGTGTCACCGATCAGAGCCCTGATCCGGTACAGGTGGTGATCAAGGTGGGAGGTTTTCTTTAGGCCTCTTGGAACTTTGATGTAGCCAGGTGTGTTGCAGTGGACTTGCTGGAGGTGGTCTCTTCGACGAGGATGGGGTGTTCCTGGTGATCCGCATAGAGGGCGGTTCCTGCGACAGGATCCAAAGGTGTAGCAGGAGGTGCTCCCCCTCCACTAGGGAGGAGAAGCCATAGCTTTTGTTCTTGAATGAAAAGTTCAGGCGAAGGGGAAACGACCATCTGTATGTGATCTCCTTTTCCATTAGAATCAGGAGTAAGGGCTTAAGCGATCGTCTTTTTTGAATTGTATACGGTGACAGATCAGCAAAAATTTGTATTTTGCGTCCTTGGAAAGTGAGGGTATCTGAGCTCCTGGATTTCTTCATCACCTCTTCTTTAACTGAATAGTAGTGGGGTTTTACTATGATGTCTCTGGGGAGACCGTCAGAGCGTGGGGGTTGAAGGGCTCTGTGAGCTCTGTCCAGTTCCAGGCGGATTTCAGTAATATCAGGAATCAGGCTGCGAATGAGCGCTTTTACAGTTCCCTGCACCTCCTTTTCAGATTCGGGGATCCCCCTTATCCTGAAGTTGTATCGTCTCGATCTATTTTCGAGGTCGTCGATCTTTGCGAATGCTGTTTCCAATTGATCCTGCACATCTTGCAGTCTAGTTGTATTTTGGTTAATGCGGGAGACTGCATGATCAGCTTTTTGTTCTATAGTGTCCATTCTCATTCCTATTTGCTGTAAGTCAGCATGGATGGATGCCGTGATCTGAGCAGCGTTCTGTGCCAGCCCTTTAGAGAGCATTTGAGCAAATGCAGCCATCATGGATGGAAAGTCAGAGGGAACAGGGAAAGCTCCTGTGGCCTCACCGGCTTCCATGAGGAGGCCTGTATGTGTATCCAGCATGGGGGTAGTGGGGATGCCTGTGCTCATCCTGCTCAGCAGCGATTCCGTGGAAGCCGGAGAAGCGGCCAGGGGCAAGGGTGGAGAGTCTGTACCTGAAGGGGAGTGCGGCATCAGGTCCTGGTCAGCAATAGAATCCGCATTGAGCTCCGTGCTGTGCTCCGTGCTGTGAGGGCCCCGTGTCTCCGCCGCCATCTTGGCACAGCTGAGGGGGCCGGGGATCGCGGACATCTGGCGTGATAGGTTCTTCCTCGCCGACGTTGCTGACATCTGGAGAACCGGGGGGGTCTCCCCTACTCGAAAATCCAGTTTAGGGAGCGAGGGGGGCGCTCTGTGAGCTCCGATGGCTAGGGACGGGCCGTGGTGGAGCGGAGCTCTAGAAGCCGGCGGCCATCTTGGGAGCTGCCGCGCATGCGCCTGTGACACTGTCCCTCTTGTTCACCTGTTGGAGCTCACGCTGCGTGGAATAATGGACAGGGCACTTGAGGCAGAACAGAGGCAGGAAGAGGAGGACTTCCTTACCTCTCAAGGCCCCCTTTATCCAGACAGTGTTCCTGCTGGCCCGCCTATCACACAGGAAGAGGAGGAGGAGGAGGAGGAGGATTGTGTCAGCATGGAGGTGGAGCCTAGCACTCAGCATCAGCAGAAGTCTTCAAGGGATCAATTACAGTCCCAAGACACCCATGGACTTGTACGTGGCTGGGAGGAGGTGGCTATGGATCATGTAGTCCTGAGTGACCCAGAGGACTCCGGACCAAATGCCTTAGCAAACCTACGCTGCATGGCCTCCCTGATCCTGCAAAGCCTGTGGAGGGATCCTCGTATTCGTGCGATCAAAGAGAGGGATCATTACTGGCTGGCAACCCTCCTTGATCCACGTTAAAAGGGTAAGGTTGCAGACCTTATCTTGCCGTTGCAGAGGGAGCAGAGGATAAAGCATCTTTGGGAGGGCTTGCAGAAAGGTCTGTGCAACGCGTTTCCAGAGACTGGGAGGTTACAAATTCCTGGTCCTGGACAACGTGTTGCTGAGGCTTCGGTCAGTCAAAGAAGGATCGGTGGAGAAGGTGGCCATCTGACCGATGCGTTCAGACAATTTTTTAGTACGCAGCCCCAAGGTATGATCGGTTCCAGCAACCATCGCCAGCGTCTGGTTTACATGGTGCAGGAATACCTAGGGGCAAGATCAGACTTGGACACCTTTCCAACCGAAAATCCTCTGGGTTACTGGGTCTTGAGGATGGATCACTGGCCAAAGCTTGCACAGTATGCAATTGAGCTACTGGCCTGTCCTGCATCCAGCGTTCTTTCGGAACGCACATTCAGTGCTGCTGGAGGCTTTGTAAACGATCACAGGGTGCGCCTGTCCACCGACTCGGTCGATCGACTGACCTTCATAAAAATTCATCAGTCTTGGATCACCACCAGCTACCAAGCACCTGATGCTGATGTAACTGAATATTTTTTTTTTAAATGTCAGATCCCTTCAAGACTGCCTATGCTGAGTGACTATCCTGTTATGCTAAGTGACTATCCTCTTCCTCCTCAATGATCATGCTGATAGCTTGTAAGAACATTTTTGGTTCTGGGCACCGCCACCAGTGGCTAAGGCCCAATTTTTCAGCCCCTGTTTAACAGGGGCATGTAATTACAATTTTTGATGCAATACTTTGCAGCAGGGCTCATTGCTGCGCTCCAAGTACAGTATCTGTGAGGGGTTGCAGTGTTGTGGCACCAGTGCCTAAGGCCCAATTTTTATGCCCCTGTTTAACAGGGGCATGTAATTACAATTCTTGATCTAATAAATCACAGCAGGGCCCATTCCTGCGCCCACCAAGAGTAAAGCCTCGTACACACGATCGGATATCCTATGGATTCTAATCCGATGGTTTTGTCCATCGGAAATCCGATGAAGCTGACTTCCAACAGTCTTGCCTACACACCATCAGTCAAAAAACCGACCGTTCCAAACGCGGTGACGTAAAACACTCCGATGAGCCAAGAAAAATTAAGTTCAATGCTTCTGAGCATGCGTCGACTTGATTCTGAGCATGCGTGGGTTTTTTATCTGATGGACTTGCCCATAGACGATCAGAGTTTTTGATCGTTTTTTTATCCATCGGAAAAATTTAAAACATGTTCTATTTTTTAAAACCGATGGAAAAAAGACCGATGGGTCCCATACACGATCGGTTTGTCTGATGAAAACAATCCATCGGACGGTTTTCATCGGTTAAACCGATCGTGTGTACAGGGCTTAACTGTGAGGACTTACAGTGTTGTGGCACCAGTACCACCACCAAAGGCCCGATTTTTCCTACCACTGTTCAACAATGGCATGTAATTACAATTCTTGATATAATAGTTCACAGCAGGGCGTTCCAGTGCCCACCAAGAGTAACTGTGAGGGCTTACAGTGTTGTGGCAACACCAACACCTAAGGGCCAAATTTCTGCAGAGTATATACGGCAGGCCCCTACTTTCAAACATCCAACTTACAAACGACTCCTACTTGCAAATGGAAAGAGACAACAGGAAGTGAGAGGAAATCTACCCCTAGGAAGGGAAATTCTCTCCTGTAAGAGTTATTATGGGAAAAATGTGTCTCCTCTCCACTGATGCTTTATCGCCAATCCTTGTTTCAATAAAAAACCCATATTTTCAAAAAACATTTGTCATTGGGACGGAAAGTGAGGTGAAATGTTCTGAACAGGTGCACACTGCACAGACAGCAAAACAAATGATACAGGGGTGATAACCCTTCCCTATGTTTTCCAAAAGCTTAAAAATAGATTTTTGGGCTGGATCACACTTAAAAAATGTACCTGTTCCAAATTACAAACAGCCTCTACTTAAGAACAAACCTACGGTCCCTGTCTTGTTTGCACCGCTTGTATACTGCTGTTCAGAGTATATAGGGCCTTTTTTAAATTTGGGTGCGGGGTTCCCCTTAATATCCATACAACACCCAAAGGGGCTGGGAGTGGGCTGGGGGGGGGGGGTACCCATGCCATTTTACATGATTTTCATCCATATTGCCGGGACCAGACATTACATTAAAGCCGCCAGCAGTTTTAAATGACTTTTTTTTCTTTAGAAATTTCATTTTGTGCAGGGACAGTTCTAAACACGGGAAACACATGCCACTTCACAGGCATACTTTAGACACCCCCAGGTACGATATTTAAAGGAACATTTCACTTTTATTTTTTTACTTTAAGCATCATTAAAATCGCTGCTCCCGAAAAAATTGCAGTTTTTAAAACTTTTTTTGCATTGATACATGTCTCCTGGGGCAGGACCCGGGTCCCCAAACCCTTTTTAGGACAATAACTTGCATATTAGCCTTGATAATTAGCACTTTTGATTTTGAACGTTCGAGTCCATTGTATTTAATAGGGTTCTAAAGTTTGCGCAAACTTTCGGTCAGTTCGCAGGTTCTGGTGCGAACCGAACAGGGGGGTGTTCGGCTCATCCCTACAAATGTTCCACCAATTTCCTTCTCTTCCTTACCACCAGCACCCCAACCCTCCTGCTTATCAGAACCCCATCCTACCTCCTCCTTACTGCCAGCACCCAAACCCTCCTCCTTCCCTCCAGTCCCTCTGACTCCTGCTGCCTCATGGCATTCCATGTGCTGGTGGACAGCAGTTAGGCCTTCTGTGCAAAGTCCTGGCAACTGACATATGGCTTTTTGGGCAAAATAAAGGTGGCTGGATACCTGACACCGTGGTGTATCCCAAGCCACAAACTATCATAACTGGCATGCTTTCTAAAACAAAAGTTTTCTTTGTTTTTCTTATTTGAGCTCTGTTCACACCACAATGTTGGCACATTTTTTGTGATATATGCAACAGAAATGTGTCTGCAAGGGCACAAAGTAAGCAATTGTTTTTTATGTGCCCAGTTCACACCTCAATAATGGTGTCACCTGTGCAGAAAAATGCATGTATGTCTTTGCCCATGGTGTTAACAATGCCTAATTGTTTTAGTGCCCTCTATTTTGACATTTTTTGTGTTAAGAATATGCAGTGTGGTATGGTGAAAAAGAAACCCCCAAACTATACCAGCAAACTGTTTGCCACTGGCTAATTATATGAAATTGAGGAATTTAGCTTTACATTTTTTTTATAAAAATAAACATTCCTATAGCTTTTAGATCTGTTGTGTCTCTTATTTCCACCTTTTGATTCAGGTTCAATACCACTGGATAGCTAAATCAGGTGTTTTAGCAAAAACTATCTGAAAAAAGTATTTTTTCTCAAGTTTGAATCAGATTGGGGTGTTGCTGCTGTACTTAAGCTGAGCAATAATGTAAATGTAACAATAACACATGCAAAATATGTCATGACAAAATGCAAAGTTGCTGATTCTGGCTGTGAGAAACATATTGTTGCATAACATTACAGCTTGACTCCTTTATGCCAGTAGGAGCTAGCCTACTCCTTTTAATCTGAATGACATTTGTAAACTTACTTTGTGAAGATTCCCGCACATTTTCTTGCTTGAATCCTGTGACACATATTGACTATGTCCTGTGAGTAGACACTGCTGTGTCACACATTTAACAGAGCCTGCCTTCTGGACTACAGAGGTGCCGAAAAGAGCTATTTCAGGAGGCGGAGTCAGTATAGGAATTAATGCTTATATTGGTTTGCCGAATAAAACGTTTGTATTGCTATCACAAAGCTGATCTTATAAAATGAAAGTATATGCTGTCACTATAAAACTCCATTAAAGTAGAACTATAGGCAAAACTTATTTTTTCATTTTGGATACAGCAAGGGAAGGTTATAACCATGTTCTTTCACCATCTGTGTCCCATAGGGGAGATTTCCCTTTGCTTCCTGTCCCATAGCCAAAAAGGAAGTGAGAGTAAATGCCTGCAAATTAAGGGAAATCATTGGGAACCCTCAGGTCACCAAAACTGGTGTCCCCATTGGAAGATTTCCCCCTCTTTTAATTTTCTGGGGACAACCCAAAATTTGGGATTTTCTTTTACTTTCACTTTCAATGATAATGGTAAATGGGGAAAAAAGAGGGGGTGCATCTCCCTAATGGGGACACAGACAGCAATAAAAACTGACAGGTGCTCTAATCCCTCTGCACTCTATCCAAAACTAACAAAAAAGTTTTGCCTTTAGTTACACTTTAAGTATAGAAATAGTAACAATTGTGAGACAAAGTTACCAAGAATGCCCTAGATTACACAAATTCTTTAATAATTTTTTTTAAAAACACACATTTTATAAAAAAAAAATCAACTGTTTATAATACACAGTACTTTAGCAACCAAATATCAAGCAGTCTAGATTTTATCTACTTTAACCCTTTTCAAATTGTATCTTGCTCCATACTTCTCAGAGAAGTACAGTTCAAGGTCAATGCCATTGGCTTTTAATTTCCTTTGTTATATTTAAATCAGATTTTCAGGTTAATACATTAAAAAATGCAATTTTTACAGAGCTGCAATGTATCTTTTTTTATATGTTCAGCTTTAGCCCTGGTTCACACTTGTCCGACAAACGCTCCGACATTAGGAGCTCATGTCGCATGACGTGTGAAAATCAATGAATCCCTATGAGAGCCGTCTTAACTGGTCCGACACAAGTCGGTCCGACAATAAAAATGCTCCCTGTACTACTTCTGTCCGACTTTGATCCTACTTCAGCCCATTGAATATCATTGAAGTCGGATCAAAGTAGGATCCTTGTCCTAACCATCCGACATTTGACATCCGACATGTGATTACAGCAGCAGTAAAAGGAATTTATCTCACATTGGGATTGTTTTGATTGGTCAAAGGACAAGTCAGACTAGCACAATGTCGGATCAAAGTAGTATCCTGTTCATGAATGTCGGATGGATGTCGGACCAATGTAGGATCAATGTAGGACTGATGTCGCAGAGCAAAGTAGGATGAAAGTCGGATGAATGTCGTGTCGTATCAGTGTGAACCCAGCCTCAAAGATGACCTACTGAAAAACATATACTTTAAATATACTTTACAAATATACAGTATAAAGGGGAGGTGTTTTAACAAAACAATTTTTATTTCTGGTAATCCAATTCTAAAAGTTTCATAGTCCTGACAGTTGACACAGCCAGCCTGTTGAAATTACTTTTCTCTATTGCAGATATGCAACACACTATGGTCTCCTCTCTGCCCACTACCTGTGATTAGGCAAGTGATGGTCCTGACACTCCCTAGCATCGATGTCAAAGGGCACAGTAATCATCCCCAGCATTGATGTCAGTGGCCACAATATTAACCCCCAGCATTGGTGTCAGTGACCATATTAATAACCCACGACATCTGTCAGTGGACAAAACAATAGATAAAAAGTGGATGCAGCGCTAATGATTAATAATGAATGTAATGAACTTACAGGGACACTATGCCACATCTACTGGGAATCTCCAAGTACAGTGCCTTAAAAAAGTATTCATACCCCTTGAAATTTTCCACATTTTGTCATGTTTCAACCAAAAAATGTAAATGGATTTTGGTGGGATTTTATATGATAGACCAACACAAAGTGTAACATAATTGTGAAGTGGAAGGACAATGATAAATGGTTTTCAATTTTTTTTTACAAAAAAATACCTGAAAAGTGTGACGTGCATTTATATTCAGCCCCTATCAGGGCTGAGCTCAGCCCTTCCTTCTCTGTGCTGGCAGCTCAGCTGTCAGCTAATTGCCAGCTCCCATCTCTCCACAGTGATCCACCTGTTGATGATCCTGCTCGTCAGCTCTACCTACTTAAGGACTTCTAGTTAATTTGCTCTTTGCCTTCGCCTGTGTTAACATCACAAGAGACTTTCTCCTGCGTTCCAGTTGAAGATCTGCTTGTCTGGCGTTCCCTCTGGCTACAGATCCTGCTTGCTGTACTACTACCTTATCGCTGGCTCTTGGACATTGGCTTGGCCAACTACCCGATCCGGTTACTGAACTCTGGCTATGTTTTGACTACGCTTACTCTGTTTACCTTTTTATTTTTATTATTAAACATGTGTGATTTAACTGTACTTCTGTCTCGGTCTGATTCATGGTTTCTGACAGTAGGCGAAGGCCATGCATTCAGAAGATGCAGCCAATCCACTTGTTAATAATATTTTTCCCAGATTGGGTGACCTGGATCACCGCATGGATCAGTTTGCCATGGCGATACAGACGCTCCTGAGTCGCACGGCTCGTCTAGAGTCTCCCACTGTGGCCGCTCCGGTAGTCTCTGTGCAGGCACCCACCTCGAGTATTTCCTCTTTAAGTGGTATGTCTGGTTCCGCTCCGCTTCCCCAGCGATTTGGGTGCGAACCAGTTCAGGGCAGAGGGTTTCTCAACCAGGTTGAGATATACTTTGAGATGCTGCCCCAGGTGTTTCCCACGGACAGAAACAAAGTGGGTTTTGTGATATCTTTGCGTTCTGACAGAGCCTTGGCCTGGGCAAACCCTCTATGGGAGACGCAAAAACCCGTGGTCCTGAGTTACCCAGAATTTGTGGCTTCCTTCAAAAGGGTATTTGACATTCCCGCACGCTCTGCTTCTGCTGCCAAGTGCCTCATGTCCATCAAACAAAGTACAAGGACGGTTACCGATTACGCCATTGAATTCCGTACTCTGGCAGCAGAGGTTGCTTGGAACAATGAGGCCCTCGTGGCTGCTTTTTCTCATGGTCTCTCGGATAACATCAAGGATGAGATAGCAGCCCGAGATATACCCACTGAGCTGGAGAGGTTGATCACATTTGCCATCCTCATTGACTCCAGACTCAGAGAGAGACTCTCTCTTAAGGAGCTCTTGTGGAAGCCTCCTGTACATTTGTCTCTGAGCTTTGCAGTCCCACCCTTGCCTCTCTCACCTCCCATGCCTCCTGGTACCGAGCCGGTCTGTGAAGTTGAATCCATGCACTTGGGCTTCATGTGTCTCTCTGTGGATGAGAAAGCCCTTAGTAGGAGGGAGAGATTGTGCCTTTATTGTGGCCAGGCTGGTCACTTTTTGAAGTCTTGTCCTACCCGTCCAGGGAACGCCCGAACCTTGAGGTCCTGTCATGGACAGACCTTAGGTAGCATTGTTTCGTCTCCAATTTCTCAGAAGGATAAGCCCTTGGTTTTGGTTACCCTGTCGTGGGCTGAGTCGGCCGTCGAGATACA
This sequence comes from Rana muscosa, assembly GCA_029206835.1. Taxonomy (NCBI): domain Eukaryota; kingdom Metazoa; phylum Chordata; class Amphibia; order Anura; family Ranidae; genus Rana; species Rana muscosa. The sequence goes on from CM055116.1 coordinate 422,704,890, forward strand.
GGCTCTAATCGACTCCGAGGCTGCAGGCCTGTTCATTGATGCTGCCTTTTTTTTTAAAGCATTCGATTCTGCTGCAGCTGCGTGACACTCCACTTGCCATTGAGGCTCTTGACTGGAGACCTCTACAGCCTGCCCATGTGACTCATGAGACTGTTCCATTGTCCATGGCCGTAGGGGCTCTTCACCATAATCCAGTTCCAAGTTATTTCCTCACCTAAGTTTCCACTGGTTATTGGTTATCCTTGGTTACAGAGGCACAACCCCTCTTTTGATTGGCTCCATGCTGAGGTTCTGTCCTGGTCTCCACAATGCAGTAAGAGATGCTTCCAGAAGGTAGCCAAGGTCCTGTGCACCTCTTCAGTCTCCTCCGTGCCGGAGGAGTACAACGATTTTAGCGATGTCTTTGACAAAGGTCAAGCCGGTACTTTGCCTCCACACCGGTAGTATGACTGCGCAATTGACCTTCAACCTGGTGCCATACCCCCTCGTGAATGGGTTTACCCTTTGTCAGTCTTGGAAGATAAGGCCATGGAGGAGTATGTTGCAGACGCACTCTCTCAAGGTTTCATCCGCAAATCCTTGTCTCTTGCTGGTGCTGGTTTCTTTTTTGTGAAGAAGAAGAGTGGTGAACTGAGACCTTGCATTGACTATAGGGGTCTCAATCGTCTCACCATTAAGAATGCCTATCCGATTCCATTGATTACGGAATTATTTGACCGCCTCAAGGGAGTAACGGTTTTCACAAAGCTTGATTTGAGAGGGGCATACAATCTTGTGAGGATTAAGGAGGGCGACGAGTGGAAAACTGCCTTTAATACCAGAACATGTCATTATGAATATCTCGTAATGCCTTTTGTCCTCTGTAATGCTCCGGCAGTTTTCCAGGAGTTTATTAATGATGTCCTCCGAGATTTGTTGCAGTTATGTGTGGTGGTCTATCTCGATGATACCCTCATATTTTCCAAGTCCCTGGAGAGCCACCACACAGATGTCTGTGGAGTGCTTCAGAAACTAATGCCGCGTACACACGATCGTGATTCACGGCGGTGAAAACACCGCCGTGAATCACGACATGAAAAAAATGAAAAACGAGGGAACGGCATGTTCCCCCACACACGACCGTTTTTCCCGTCATTTTTTTCTTTGTCGAGAAAAACGACCGTGTGTGGGCTCCGTGGCAGTGTTTCCCTATGGGAAAACTGCCGCGGAAAAAAATGCTGGAAGAAACGATGAGAAAAATTAGAACATGTTCTAATTTTTCTCATCGTGATTAATGCCGTTTTTCCCGTCGGGAAAAACGGCAAAAAGCCCACAGACGATCGTTTTTCTCGTCCAAAGGAAAAAATTTCATTTTTCCCGACAGGAAAAATGATCGTGTGTACGCGGCATAAGAGAGAACAATCTCTATTGTAAGCTGGAGAAGTGTGAATTCCATCGTGAACAGGTCAAATTCCTGGGTTATGTAATTTCCATGGCTGGTTTTTCGATGGACCCAGAGAAACTTTCTGCTGTCCTACAGTGGCCTTGACCCATGGGTTTACGTCCTCTGCAGCGATTTCTTGGCTTTTCCAACTATTATCGGAAGTTTATTCATTACTTCTCGTCCCAAGAACCGAGCCCAAGGTTCCCATATCGCTTCAAACTGTGAGGTTTTGTCCAATAAAGAACTAACCATTTTTTCCTGTTCCATTATCCAAGTAATTTTCCTTTTCATGGACAATATAGAGACCGAATGTTGTTTCCAAGCCTTAGCAATGGTAAGCCTGGCTCCTGTCAAAATAAACTGTATCAATTTATGGGTGATCTTAGGAATATGTGGTAAAAACCCATTAGGAAGGCAATCGCCAGAGTTTTTGATGAATAGTGCAACCTGTAACTTTTCGTAATATGTGAAAGACCTTATTCCAAAATCCTCTTATCCTGGGACATTCCCACCATATGTGAATCATAGAACCTAAACCCTGACAGTCTCTGAAGCATAGATGTGAAGTGGAAGGGTACATTGCAGCTAATCTTGTGGGAACTAAGTACCATCTCTTTTTACATTGGCTTCTATAAGCGATGTGTTACAAATGCCTGATATCGAGCGAGAATAATTCCCATACCAGTCTTCAATATCCCAATCAGTCTGTAGATCTTTCACCCAGGCTAACATGTGTGGTAGTTTCATAGAGTTAGAAGCAAGTGAATTATAGTTTACTGAGATCCCCCCCCCCCTCTGCTCCATGGCTTGCTCACACCAGATTTCATATGTCGTAAATTCTCAAGATATAGAACCTGTTGACCATAAAGTCTGAACAAAGTTTGAAATCTGATGAAATCTCGAAAATTCAGTAGAAGGGAGGTCTAGTTTGTCTATGAAATATTTAAGAGGTAGAGGACCCGCGTGGGATAAAAAATGACAAATGCCGTACACTCCCTTGTCACGCCACCATTTGAAGGCTTCCACATCAATATTGAGTCAAAATATTGGATTTTGGAACAGATCAGCCAGTGGTTGGATTTTAGAGACCAGGGAGGGAAGTTTCCGTAGCGAATCCCAGAAAGAGAGAGATTGCGAGAGGGATGGTGACATAATGGGAGGTCTACCACAGCAAGTGTTCTAAGGAGGAGGTAGGAGCTGCTTGGCTCTCAATTAATACCCATTCTGGTTGCTCAGATTTAAAGTATATAATAAATAATTGCGCTAATCGGGCTGCTTTATAGTATCATAAAAGATTAGGAAGACCCAATCCTCCTTGTTTGGGAATGTTAAAAAGGCAACGATTAGAAAGATGTGAACCCTCTGCTTAGCCCTTAGAAACTATACAGCAATATGCACATTGTAGACCATGAATTTACTATTTATTCTTTATAATAGAAATATGTAGTCAATGTTCTACAACCACTATAAATGTATGATCTGTACATTTCTGTTACATCTCTTTCAATAAAATACTTTAACACGGAAAGATGTGAACCCTTCTTATTCCAGATAAATTTATTAAGTTTGCCTTGAAATGTTTTCAAATGTTCTCTTTTAATCGGAATAGGGAGTGAACGAAACAAGTACAATAATCTGGGTAACAAGGTCATCTTGATAGAAATAATTCTACCAATCCAAGAAATATTGTGTGACTCCCAGTCTCTAAGATCAGAGTCCAACTTTTTTGAATTTTGTATAATAAACATTTCAAACAATTTTACCCATTAGTGGTTGTACAGTCTATGCCTATAAAGTCCTGCCCTTGAGGGGAAACTTTGCATTCTCTGAAGAAACTTCAGCTACATTATTAAGACAAAAATAATCCTGTAAAGCAGGGGTCTCAAACTGGTGGCCCTCCAGCTGTTGGGAAACTACAAGTCCCATCATGCCTCTGCCTGAGGGAGTCATACTTGTAACTGTCAGCCTTGCAATGCCTCGTGGGACTTGTAGTTTTGCAACAGCTGGAGGGCCGCCAGTTTGAGACCCCTGCTGTAAAGCTTCCTGAATTTCGGACACCACAGTGGGATCTCTTAAAATAGACTGATTGAGAGTCCAACGAGAGACCCGTTGAGTAGAAAAATCCCTTCTTACTGATAATAGAACCATAGAATGGTCTGACCAGGCAACATCTATAATGCAAGATGAAAGAGTCAACGGAATGTGGCGTGTAGAGATCAAAATGTGATCTATACGGGAATAGGACTGGTGTGGATTAGAGTAGTGAGTAAAATCCCTTTTTTTAGGATTTAGTTCCCTCCAGATGTCTGTAAAACTAGACTGAAAAATCAAACGAGCAATCTGAAGACTTGTTTTGTTAGGCTGAATTAATTGAGTCTTTAATGGTTTAGATTTGTCTAGACTGATGTCAAATGCTATATTAGAGTCACCTCCCATAATTACAACACCCTCCATAAGTGTATTAAGAGACTGGAAAATTTGTTTAAAAAACTTTTTTTTCCTCTGTTAGGAGCATAATAAGATATGAATGTATATAATCTATCATCAATTGTTCCTTTAACCAGCAGGAACCTTCCCTCCTGGTCTCTGTGTTCCATTTTAAAGTTAAATTTTCATTCTTTAGAGAATAAAATTGCCACTCCCTTAGTCTTATTTTCAGCACTAGATAAATAGAACATTGGGAAATTAGAGTGTATAAATGAGGGCTGTACCGCACCGGAAAATGGGTCTCCTGTAAGAGTACAACGTCTATGTGCCGAACGATAGATCTGAAAGGCCTTCCTTCTCTTGACTGGGGAGTTCAACCCCTGAGTGTTATGAGAGATAACACGGAGGGGTGAAGAATTAGAGTTAGAACCTGCCATGTAGCCCAAGGGGAGATGTTCCCACCAACCAACAGTCACCTACCTCTCTCCATGTGGAATAAAGGTTATACCAGATGTGATCTTTCACTATGTTTAGATATGATAATTTCAAAAACACCTCATAGCTATATTTTATCGGCAGGTAGGCTAGAAAAGAAAAGGAAAGAAAATAAAACAATAAACAGATAATAATAACTGTAAAATGAAGCATAACAGAAGGCTGAAACCTGGCCCAGAATAAGGGGAGGAGTAAGACTCCCTCCCCTTATTCAGAACAAACCCAATAGTATAGCCCATTTTTAGGGCTAAGTACCTACTACCCAGTGCGGTAAGCAACCAAACAAAGTAGCAGGAGGAGGCACAATCTAACTGCACCGGCCAGTGACAGCACCTAGTAAATTGTATAACATTCAAAGTGCGGGACCAGCTATCCAGTGGCTCCCAATGAAATAGCAATTCAGATTATTTTAACTGTTGGAAACATAGAAAATTAAATTAAGTCTAGACTGACAAATGGATTGTTTTGTAGCCTGAAGAAGAAGAAAAACAAAACAAAACAAAACAAAAACAAAACAAACAATCCAAAAACATCAGAATGGTAATTCTGCAATAAGTCCACTGAATATGGAACAAGACCTCTAAAATTCAAAGTTAGTGTTCAGAAAACTATTTCCACCTGAAAAACAACTGAGGGAGAAAACAAAAGGGGTTATTTATAGCCCAGTAGAAATAAGTGAACCCTCATCAGGGCGGGAGGTTGTCCTTAATTCTCTTATGTTTAGTCTTCCCCCAAAGAGAAGAAGTTGGGCTCAGAGGAGATTGGCATTTGGTCGAGCCCTGTTGGGTGGGTGTTGTGTCCATATCCGACTCGAGATTAATGAGTTTTAGGTCCAGTAACAGTCGTTCACCTTCTGGAAAGTTATGAAAAACATGTTGTTTCCCTTTAAAGGAAAGTTTCAGGGCAAATGGAAAGGCCCATCAATATTTTATGTCCTTTTTGGTGAGGACTGCTAATAGGGGTTTCAAAGAGATCTTCTCTTTTGGATAGTATGTGGGGAAATATCAGAGAATATTTGAATTGTTGAGCCTTGGTATTGTATCTGTTCCTGTTGGCGGGATCTTTTCATTACTTCTTCTTTAATAGAAAAAATGTACGGTTTCACTACAATGTCTCTTGGAGATCCATAATTCCTCAGAGGGCCTAGAGATCTATGTGCTCTATCCAGTTCTAATTTATGATCCGGAATTGAAGGAATAATGATTTTAATAACCTCTTGTACTGCAGCATGTACATCAGTAATGTATTCCGGTAATCCCCTGAGTTTAAAGTTGTCTCTTCTCGATCGATTTTCGAGATTGTCGATTCTGGCTTGTGCAATATCAAGCTGATCCTACATAAATTGTAGGTGGTCAGTATTCTGGTTAGCTTTATTTATAGTGAAATCCAGTATATGCTCAATGTACTCAATCCTGCTTCCCAGGCTCTGGAAGCCTGCTCTAATCTCCCCTGGAATCCTTTCAGCATTCTGAGCTATACCCTTGTCCAGCATCTCAGATATCCTTGTAAATAGTTCAGTTACATTTAATGTAACATCAAGAGCCTGATCCGTAAGTGTAGAAATAGAGCCTGTGTGAGGTGAGGAAACCTCTAGTGCTGCCAGTCCCTCAGGCCTCATAGAATTCTCTGTTAGAGTCTTAGTAGGTTCAGGGGAAAGTGTAGTAGGAGAGAGGTCTGTGCTCTGAGCCTGCGTAGCATTGGAGACGATAGCAGGATAAGTAACTTGCCTGGCTGAGGAAGAGGCGTCAGCTGCGGTCTGTGCTCTCGTCTGAGGCACGGTCGCCATTTTGGAAAATTCACGGTTTTTCACAATCTCTTCCCGCGGTCCCAGGGAAGTTTTTCCGCTTTTCCCTGGCATAGGTAGGTGCCCGGGGGAATCCGCAGCCTTTCCCCGGTAATTGAGGATCACTGAAGAGCCGCTGTCCGCCGATAATCGGGCTGTATGGCTGGCGCTGAGAGGAGCTCTAGACCTAAGCGGCCATCTTAGGAGCTCCCGCGCATGCGTCATCCACACAGCACTTTTCATACACCATTCTATACTTGTGGATTAAAATCTCATTGCAGTAAAAACTTAGAATCAAGCACTGAAATTCATACCAGAGTTAGTCTATGACCGGCTCATCTGTTCACAATACAACATTGTTAAATGTACCAGTCAACTTAGTTGGTGAATTGTCCTTATTACAAGGAAAGTTGTTCTTAGTTGGCAATATGGTCCTCCTACTCCTTGTAGTTCAAGCCAGAAAGGTTGTACATGCAAAAAAACTTATAAGCAGACTGCTAAGCCTGCCTGCATTAAGTTTATATTCAGCCCAGATTAAAAAAAAATTGGTGGACTTTTTAACTTTTAGCAGTCTTTTATAGATAATCTCTATAGCTTATTGACCAAGTTCACGTTACCTAGATTAACACGTTACCATTCGTTTATTAGTAGCTAATGTGTCATAAGATTTATTACCCTAAATTAAATCATTAATAAAATGAATTATTCATGAAGTTAACGATGCCTCATGCACGTGATTAAGCATTTTTAGCACTTTGTAGAGAAGTTGTATCTGTATTTTGCTCTCCAAGACATCCACTTCAGCCGATATTTTAAAAAATCGTGGTAACCCACAATAATATTGTATCTGTATGTAAACACTAACAATAAACTTCCCTTATCTTCTCTCCTTTTGGCCTGTTAAGTGTACCCATGCACTATTCCATGTTATGTCAAGCAGTCCTATATTCCTGAACAACTGACATTTGTGGTCTAAATAACCCCTCACCCTATGTTATATAGATGAAGAGAGAAAGAGATGTTCTGTAGTACAAAAGCAAATTGCTTCTCTAGATACAGTACAGTGAATAAATATTGTCACCTTAAAAAAAAGCCTGAAAAAGAAGACTACTGCAGCCACCACATCCAGTGGCGGCTGGTGCTCCATTTTTTTTTTGGAGCGGCGGGGGGCGCAACAAAACCCCAACCAACCCCCCCCCCAACGTCACTCGCAGACAATGGACCTGCAGACAGACAGAGTGATAGATTGGGTAGGACAGAGACAGATACATAGATAGATATACAGATATGCGGATAGATAGATATACAGATAGCTAGATAGATAGATACAAATTTAGATAGATAATTAGACAGACAGACAGATAGATAGAGAGACAGATAGATAGACAGATATGCCAATAGATAGATAGATAGATAGATAGATAGATAGATAGATAGATAGATAGATAGATAGATAGATAGATAGGTAGACAGATAGATAGATAGATAGATAGATAGATAGATAGATAGATAGATAGAGAGAGAGAGAGAGCTATAGATAGTTAGATAGATAAACAGACAGATAGATATAGATAGATAATTAGATAGATGGATAGATAGATAGATAAAGATAGATAAAGCTATAGATAGATAGATAAACAGACAGATAGATATAGATAGATAATTAGATAGATAGATAGATAGATAATTCAACAGACAGACAGATAGATAGATAGATAGATAGATAGATAGATAGATAGATAGATATAGATAGATAGATAGATAGATAGATAGATAGATAGATAGATAGATAGATAGATAGTGTGAAGGACTAGCATCAAAGGTAGAGCTTAAAGGACACCGCCACTTGCTGGGTCTTCTTTTTGAGGGATTTATTTGCCCATTTGTATTAAAAGAAGTAAAAAAAAAAATCAAAGGTTTCCCTCGCAGGGGTTTCAACACTGCTTTTCATCAATAACATGACATTCAGCCTCCTGGCTTATACATACAGCAGTGCTGCTCAGGCCTTCCACTTCAGGCTCTTGTCTGTCTCCTACAGACTATTCCATTGGCAACACCGTCCATTTAGATAGCAGCCCCTCGCTGCTCTGAGCCTCAGACTTGGGTCCACTGCTCTGACCCTCAGACCTGGGTCTCTGGCTTCCAGTGTGCAGACAACCACTCTCTGGCTTCTCCAGTGCACACTTGCACTCTATGGCTTCCCCAGTGCACACCTGCACTCGTCGGGAGGGTGGAGCCCAGAATGCTGGTCCTGACTCTACTATCAGGCCCACACACACCTGAACAATCAGTGTGCAGTTGAGTCTCAAAACCCTGATCCAGGACTGGAGATTTCATCCCACCCGGATCTCTAAGAAATCCCCAGGCTCCAGGTCCCAAAGTGGACTTTAGTAAATCATGAGGAAACTGAAAAGCCAGTTTCCTCCAAAACAAGCAAATACCCTGGAGCCCCTCAACCTGCCTGGTTGAGAATCCTGTATTCTTCCACTGGTGGGGTACCACACTACCACAATAGATATAGAGAGATAGATAGATAGATAGATAGATAGATAGATAGATAGATAGATAGATAGATAGATCAGTGTTTCTCAACTCCAGTCCTCAAGGCGCCCCAACAGGTCATGTTTTCAGGCTTACCATTATTTTGCATAGGTGATTTGATCAGTTTCACTGCCTTAGTAATTACCACAGCCGTTTCATCTGAGGGAAATCCTGAAAACATGACCTGTTGGGGCGCCTTGAGGACTGGAGTTGAGAAACACTGAGATAGATAGATAGATAAATAATTAAACAGATAGATAGATAGATAGATATAGAGAGATAGATAGATAGATAGATAGAGATAGATAATTAGATAGATAGATAGATAGATAGAGAGACAGATAGATAGATAGATAGAGACAGATAGAGAGATAGATAGATAATTAGACAGACAGATAGAGATAGATAGATAGATAGATAGTGTAGCGGCTAGGTACCTTTCAGTATGCTGATTCGGGTGGAGACATCAGTGATGTTCAGTTACCTGCGGCCCAGCAGGTGGTGCTGTCACTTTGTGCCGGGGTTGAACCATCACTGGAGTGCCGTACACTTTTTGGTCTCTCGTGGCTGTTGTGCGGCGGGCGGGGAACCCACTGTGCTGTCTGGGAGAGGCTATAAAAGGGGCGGACAACTTCGCCACGAGGTTCGAGTCCCAGGCACCTTTAGCCTGAGGGCTGCTGCCCAGCGGTCGGTGTCCAAGCGGCCTAGGCCTGGACACGTGGAGTTCGGGAGTCACACCAGACACCCTCGGTCTGGGGTGGGGTGCATCATTCAGGCCTGGGGCCCAGCTTCTTCCACTGGGATCCGCCCGGGAGGAATCATCCTAAGACACCCACAGAATCGGGTGTCTGAATCCAGGCGTAAGGGACCGCGCAGGTGACCTTCCCGTAGATCTGGTGCAGCAGATTGCCAGTGCCGGGACAGGGCTTCCGGAGACCGTCGGGATGGATGTCCTCGCCAAACAGGGGCCATATTCATACGGAAGGTAGTCCATGTTCTAAGGTCTGTGGCAGAGACTGTTACTCAGGCCTGTGGCAGAGGCCCCAACTAGTTCACCCGGTAGGTGGCAGCTACCAACTTCACAGTCTGTAGCAGAGACCGTGTGCCAGGCCTATCCGCACTAGAAAGGGATAGGAGAGTTCATTGTGCCTGGGCCTACTCGTATCCACACCCCTGTCTGTCTGTTATGGAAGTTCAACTGAGTATGTTCATTCTGGTATTGAAGAAATAAATGAGTGTTGAACTTTTAAATGGTGTGGGGCTCTATTACTGGCAAATACACCTCCACGGAAGAAGTGGAGGCTCCATACGCAGAATGCAGACCCAAAGGTAATCTAAAGAGACTTTGCTAAAACCTCATATACATTTAAGGTGAAAGCTGGGCGTAGTGTCCTGCACTCTCTCCTCCAGAGTACCCCTAGACAACAGCCAAGAACAACAGATACAAGAGAGGGAGAGAGTGAGGCCGCTACAATAGATAGATAGATAGATAGATAGATAGATAGATAGATAGATAGATAGATAATTAGGTAGATAGATAGTTAGACAGACAGATAGATATAGATAGATAGAGAGAGACACACAGATAGATAGATAGATAGAGACAGACACATATAGATAGATAGAGACAAAGATAGATAGATAGATAGATAGATAGATAGATAGATAGATAGATAGATAGATAGATAGATAGAGAAAGACACAGATAGATAGATAGATAGATAGATAGATAGATAGATAGATAGATAGATAGATAGATAGATAGATAGATAGATAGATAGATAGATAATTAGACAGACGGATAGATATAGATAGAGAGAGAGAGAGAGAGACAGATAGATAGAGACAGACACATATAGATAGATAGAGACACAGATAGATAGAGAGAGACACAGATAGATAGATAGATAGATAGATAGATAGATAGATAGATAGATAGATAGATAGATAGATAGATAGATAGATAGATAGATAGATAGATAGATAATTAGATAGATAGATAGATAGATAGATAGATAGATAGATAGATAGATAGATAGATAGATAGATAGATAGATAGATAGATAGATAGATAAATAGATAGATGGATAGAGAGAGAGCGAGAGAGACACACACACAGATGGAGAGAGAGATACACAGATAGATAGATAAATAGAGAGAGAGAGGGACAGATAGATAGAGAGGGACAGATAGATAGCGAGAGACAGATAGAGATAAGAGACCTGTAAAGCATGGCTGTAGGACACAGTGTTGGGAGCCCTCACACATACAGGAGATGTGTAATGAAGGCTCCAGCAGATTGTCGGATTAAGAATGGCGCCCTCCCCCCTCCCTCCACCCTCCACTCTCAGTCCGATCACAGGCTGAGAATACATACAGCACAAGGTGCTGCTGTATATGGATGGGGTGGACACTGGACAGACAAATAAAGTGTTAGAATATGTTACCTACCTCCTAGTCCTGGAGCCATTCACAGAGCCGAAACCGAAAGTGACATGGCTGCCTGGGGAAAGCACCGCCCATTTCCTACGGCGGTGCAGACATGAAGCAGAAGGACCCAATGAGAGTGGAGAGTGACTGGAGAGGCGCACTTCAGAGCACCACGGAGCATCAAAAAAACATGCAAATGAAGCGTCTTGCCTGCAATCACGGGATTGCATTGGCATGATGCTTCAATAGTTCACTGTGCCCGGTGCCCGCCCCGAACATAGTGCACTTAAAGGACCTTTTTTTTTTCTTAAAGGGCCAGCATTTTTTTCCTTTTTTTTTGTTAGCGCCCATGCACCCCCTATGGATGGGCCGCCACTGACCACATCTAAGGACTGGTAAGCAGCAATATATTACATTTTATAGGTTTAGACACTCTTAAATACAGAAAAAATATTAATCCCAGATGTAATTAAAGGGGATTAAGAGAAAGTGGCTACTTTCAGTGACTGTCCTCCGTACACGGATCTCCGCTGTCGGGTCGAGGGGTTGTGTTGCCGACGTCACGTGACCTCCGTGACGTCAACGCTTTTCGCTTTCATGTTGCGTAGCTTCGTCTGGATGTAGTCTGTGGCTAGTACTTGCGGGTCTATTAATAGATGCTATCAGCATTAGCAGGTCCGCCCACAGTTTAACCCGTGAGGGTTACAGAATAGTTCCCCTTGTTAATATGTAAGTATGAAACAATCTTTTCAACACGGTTGTTGGTGATGGTACTGTTAGTTCTGTTTGTTTTATATGTTTGATCGTTACACTCTCCGAATAGACCTCCTCTTTTAGGAGTCTATCGGAAAAATAGTATATGAAGTTCTATTGTAATTGCCTGTATATTTGATTTAATATGCATGTTTAAACCTTTCCCTTTTGATACTTAAAATAAATGGTTTATATTTTCTTACCCCTTGGCCTAGACTAAATTGTTGTTTAAAAGTAGCCACTTTCTCTTAATCCCCTTTAATTACATCTGGGATTAATATTTTTTCTGTATGCTGTTTCTCAGGCTACAAACGACAAGATAACTTTATTCTCCAGCTACACGCATCTAGTTCATATCTAATGAACGGGCCTTCGGTTTGAATTACCCTGGTACTCATTTTTTGTCTGGTTAGACACTCTTAAACTGGTTGTAAAGCCTGAAGTTTTTTTACTTTCATGCATATGCATGAAAGTAAAAAAAACTTCAGTATGCAGCTTCCCACTCAGCCCCCCTAATACTTACCTAAGCCCGATCTCGATGCAGCAATGTGCACGAGACCCGAGAGTCTCCATGGTCTCTCCCTACTGATTGGCTGAGATGCAGCAGAGGGAGCCATTGGCTCCCGCTGCTGTTAATAACAGCCAGTGGGGCAGGGCTGAGCTATGCTCTCTGTGTCTTATGGATGAAGAGAGCCAGCTTGGGAGCGAGCACACAAAACTGCAAGGCAGAGGGGCCCAGAACACAAGGGGGGACCCAAGAAGAGCAGGATCGGGGCTGCTTTGTGCAAAGCGACTGCACAGAGCAGGTAAGTATGAGACGTTTGTTTGTTTTTTTTATTATAATTTGTTTCCTTTACAATCACCTTAAGCTGCTTTGTGTATGCATTTATCATGTTACAACTTTGAAGATTCGTTATTGGTATATTTAAATGAACTATATTCTATAATCAATCAAATAAACTCAAGTGTTTGGCATCTCATAATTGGTTTATTCAATATAGTAAAGCATACAGCATCATACAAAAATGTAGTATTAACAGCAAACCAATCTGGATTTATTCCCCAACCAGCAAAGGCAATTCTGCAAGGTTGCTATGGGATATTGTACTTTGCACTTCTTCTGTTTTGTTTGTTTATTAAATTAGGCCATATATGGGTAAACTGTAAACCAGTTCCACTGACTTCATTCCTGTGTAATCACATTTAGGATTTAATGCGTTTTAGTTTTATTACTCCATGACCTCAAGTTTCAACCCCAGGAGCAAAACCTATTATGGGAAGGAGAGATATTTCCAATATAATTTTTCCAAAACAATAAATGTTTTAAAAACAAATCTTTCTCCAATGAAATCAGGCAGCCCTCTTAAAATGTAATGCTTCCAATTATTCATATTTTATTAAAAAATAAGCTGAATCAACTTAGTCATTTATAATATATACATATGAATAGCGAACTAGATACTATGTAGTACATCCATATAGCTGTACTAGTTTGTAGTTTCCTGTTGTTTGCTACTGCAAAAGTCAGATCACAGCATGACACAGAGAGTTGCCAGAAGGCAGGAAAAACAGTTTGGGATATTATACTGTTCATCAAAGGGAAAATGTTTAGACGGTACAGTGTCCAGCTTAGGCATTCGAAATCTGTTACAGGAAAGTAGCAAAATCACACTAGAATTTTAAACTTTGAAGTAATGCAAATATAAGTATTATATTTATTATATATGTATTTTATGATGAGTTCATATAAAACATTACGTGTAATAATAATACTTAGGTAACAATGACTTACTATGGCTGAATGTGAGAAGTAATACAGTATGTAATGTAAAATACAGTAAGGTGAAAAGTCAAGAAAACTCATATATTCGTTTAATAGTTTTACAATTTTTTTGCAATTTGTTGTCACACTTAAAATCAATGACAGGGTTATCAGTACTGTACTGCTACAGCAGCCTATATATTTCATTCACGTATAGTATTGTGATATGTTCCACTGTCCACACTCTTGTTCCATGTTAGTTTATCCCCTAGTTACTGTAAACAATCCTAGTCTCCCATGCTCACCAATTCAGTTTACTCATGCTGAGTAAGAGACTTTTACAAAGTCAGAAGGCTTTTGATTTGAATTTAGTTTCCCCTACATAAAATACACAATAAATTCACACCTTGTATTACTGATACGAAAATTCACTCTGATGCCCTGTACACACGACCGGTTGTCCCGTCGGATAAAAAAAAAGATGGTTTTCCCGACGGGATTCCGGCCAAGCTTGTCTTGCATACACACGCTCAGGCAAAAGTCCGGTGAACTCTTGAATGCCAAGAACGCGGTGACGTAAAAGACTATGACGAGTCGACAAAATTAAGCTCTATGCTTCCGAGCATGCGTTGAATTGTTTCCGAGCATGCGCAGGTTTTTCCCCGTCGGAAAAGCATACAGACGACCGGTTTTCCCACCAGGATTTTTTCCTGACGGGAAAAAAGAGATCCTGCTCTCTTTTTTTGTCCGGCAGTTTTCCCGTCGGAAAAACTGCGATGGAGCATACACACGACAAAAGCTCTCATCGCAGTTTTTTCCAACGGGAAAACCGGTCGTGTGTACTAGGCATGAGCTTGAATAAACTACATTGGATTTAACTTCTAAGTTGACAGTACTTGTGGTTTTTGCAGAGTCAGCAAGTTTCCATGTTGTTCATTGTAAGGAACATGTGCACCCCTAGTCCATCATAGCTCCTGGTTCCAGTATCCTGGTTTTGGTTTTAGCATTCACCTTGTCTGTCTACCTGCAAAGTGATTAATGTGGCCAATGTGTCTCTGGGTGGAAACCAAACCTAATTTAAGCCTGCAATCTCATGCTTGTGATAGCATGTGTAATACCTGATCAAGCTACCTGTTTGTCTGCCCTGCTCTGCTAGATTGGAGTACCTCGTTGATGAGCTTGCATTGGATATCAACTATTCTCTGAACTTTGCCTGCCTTTTGATTTCAGATTTTCTCCCGGACTCTTCTGAACCTTGTCTGTCTGCCAACAGCAAGCACCTGTTTGCTTTGCTTAGTTTGTGCATGCCCTGGTGTGGTAGCCAGGCACTATAGCATTGTGTGTAAGTCCTAGGGGCAACTGAGTACAGGTAGGCCTGCTTGGCATATGGGAAAGGGGGGTGCTATAGGTGAAGAACACAGAAGCCAGCTATAGTGTCTCACATTCATACAGGCTAGGTCCCAAAATGTATGTCTTTTGCATAAAGCAACATTTGAGAAAGTACATTCATTAATCCAAATGGTTGAGCTGTATAGAAAAATTTTACATGCATTGATAAAACACACAATACAGTCTCTGGAAGACACATCAGAAATGCGAGCTGTTTTACTTACTGTTTACTTACTGTTTTAATTCACTTCAGCTTTAGTGATGGTGTACACAGCAGCACAACTGGATGTTTTCCACTTGCCAGGGCTTGTGTTTCGGATATACCTGGCTTCCCATCAAGGTGATCTATGACAGATACCATTCTATGACTAGAATTTGCTACCCTCCCACTTTTCTATATAGAGCCATTACTGACTCTTGATTATAATAATTGTCACATACCTGGTCTAAGGCCGATTTGACGAGAGGGCTTCCCTTGTCGCTAAGTGCCAAGCACCCCTAAAGGTGGGAACAGGGAGTGCTAGACTCAGAGAAGCACTGGTGCCATTTAGGTAGATCCACTAGAAGCGGTTTGCAGTGCAGAGGAACTGGATAGCTGTCAGCTGGTCTGTCAGGGTAGCCCCAGGTATGTATCTGAACCAGGGCAGCGACCATAGGCAAGGTGGCACCCGAGGAAGAAGCAGGAGCAGGCTGGCGGGACAGGACTGAAGAAGTGAAGTCAGAATGAGAGCCAAAGTCATACACAGGAAGGCAAGCCAGGGAGTATGCAGAAGGGTATAAGGAGCAAGCCAGGGTCATACACGGTGGGACAGGAGAAGCAGAGTCCTTAGAGCAAGCAGGGCTCAAAACCAGGGATCAGGCAGTCCAGAGGCAAGCCAAGTCGGTAGTCCAAAAATACAAGAAACACAGGAGTAAGGAGTACTGGTAGCTGAAGATCATCCAGCAAAGTCTAAGTGCAGTCACTGTACTTATATAGGGCGTTTGGCGCCTGTTTAGCACCAGGTGTGCGTGAACGTGCGCCAGTGCAAACATTTATGCAAACGAGCATGGCCATGTAAAGTATTGGCAAGTTTGCCAGGTCTTTTTTTCAGCATCTTTATTTTTCTGGCTCCTTTTCAGCATCCGCTCATTCTTATTCTGAATAGCACCCTGACAATAATCCTTAGCACTTGATAACGCCTAACACAATAAACTCTCTGTAACTGGAAGTGTATTCTGGAAGATCCATGAGAATATTCTTAATTAATATGCATTTGGAAACCTATGTTTAGACTCCAGTTAGTTTTCTTGAAATATGAACTAGACTGTATAGACTTGTAAACAAAGAGTGTTTCACCAGGAGAATCCATTAGCAGAGAAAGAGGATAGAGAAGTCAAAAGTATCCCAGTACTGATGGACAATAAACAGAATGCAATTGCAATATAATAATAAAAACGCATTAGAAGAAAGTTCTGCATGTTGATTTTGTTACTGTTGAGCCTGTTTTGAAACCTGGTGGTTAAAGGTGTTGATCTGGAGCCCATACTGTGTAAACGGCAGGAAGTTAAATACGGGAGAACATTTTTATAATTAACTTCTAAGTGAGATTAACATGGGGTTCAGTTGCACATTACAATATCTCTTTATTTAACCCATAATGTAGAAAAAAAGTAAAAGTAGAATTGTGCATATATAAAAAATAGAAATGTGCAACAACAGTGTACAAATGTCTGAGATTGGAATTTTTTTTTTTTTTAATAAAATGGACCCCAAACTATTATAGTTGCTATTTAATGATCTACAAAAGTAACATGTGGATGTGCTAGTTTGCTAAAAACCCCTCTGCAAGGACTGAATAATAAGTGATTTAAGAACACAACAAGGGACATCGCAATTATTACTATCACTGCAGGCATTCTGATGTCTGTGAAATTACATAGCTGAGAACAGCTCTAAGTGACGTACACAAAGAAATACCATTAGACGCCTTCTTCAGCTGCTCCTCTTCCTCTATACATTTTCTCAGCACTGGCCCACTCATCTTTTTGATTTCCTGTTGGCAGGTCACAGCAGGTTTATTGAAAATTATGAGACCTCTTGACAGAAATTATTATAGCAAATAAAGGGGATCATCTAACGAAACAGTGAAATGTAATTATCCCCCAGCCAACAAACCCCCAGACTGCTATTTTACAAATGACAAGTATGTTTTATTACATTTATGGTCATGTACAAATAGTAAGTCTTAGATGAGTGTCTCATTTGTTTATATTACAGAAAGACATATGGATAAAACATCAATAATCATGTGACATTTTGTGGTTGGTCACTCTCAGTAATGTAAAAAAAATAAAAATAATAATTATGTAGGCAAATGTGGATTTTTTTCATGTCTTTATGTCAACAACCAATTTGGAAATTTTGTTTTTATATCCTATTTTAACTTATTAAGAGAACTATAATAGTTTGATTATACTAAAATTAAAAATCTACTATCGATATTAAATAATGTGTATCTAAACCCAGAAACAAACAAAAGAATGCATATATTTCAAAATGTATATATTCCAGCTTACTAGTTCTGATGCCGCGTACACACGATCGGTTTTACCGATGAAAACAGTCCAATGGACTTTTCTCATCGGACAAACCGATCGTGTATGGGCCCCATCAGTCTTTTTTCATCGGTGAGAAAAAATAGAACATGTTTTAAATTTATCCGATAGGAAAAAAACAATAGCAAATTCCGATCGTCTGTGTGGAACTCCATCGGACAAAAAACCAACACATGCTCAGAATCAAGTCGACGCATGCTCAGAAGCATTGAACTTCCTTTTTCTCGGCTTGTCTGAGTGTTTTACGTCACAGCGTTTGGGACGGTCTGTTTTTTGACTGATGCTGTGTAGGCAAGACTGATGGAAGTCCGCTTCATCGGATTTCCGATGGAAAAAACCATCGGATTAGAATCCATAGGAAATCCGATCGTGTGTACAGGGCTTTAGATGTAATGAAACATTTAAAATTATCCGGCTGCTAGAAATTATATAAACTTTGCACAGGCCTTAGGTTGTGAGAGGGAGGTCAGGATCCATTTTTTTTATTATTTACTGTAGAAAAGACATGGAGAAATCACTTTTAATAAAAATTATCACAAGTGTATCTATTACATGATCGTCATCTAACATTGTTCATTATTTGATTTAAAATGTTAATGAATATGTTTTTGCAGTGTCAGATGGGGGTACCTGGTGTACAGTAGAGAAAACGGTGGTGTCACACAGTAATATAGTGATCAACAGAGTATATATATACAATATTATATATATTATGACTTTGCACTTTTACACTTTTAATTGATAGTGTTGAGTCTTTCTGTCTTTAAAGACTCACGTGTGAGTAGCAAAAGACCACCAGAACCATAATCACATCACCAAGGAATACAGACGGGAGACAGAATGAAAGCATGCTTTTTGTGCAATGGTGCAATAATAATAATAATAATAAACACGGCAACATTAAACATAGTAAATAAACTACAAGCAATCAATAAACATTGATAAAATAACATTTACACAACTGCAAGTAAATCCAATGCCATACTGTAAAAATAACAAGTACAAAAAAAAAAAAACATATGCATTTCAGTGCCTTGAAAAAGTATTCACACCCCTTGAAATTTTTCACATTTTGTCATGCTACAACCAAAAACATAAATGTATTTTATTGGGATTTTATGTGATAGACCAACACAAAGTGGTGCATAATTGTGAAGTGGAAGGAAGGTGATGAATGTTTTTCAACATTTTTTACAAATAAATATCTGAAAAGTGTGGCGTGCATTTGTATTCAGCCCCCTTTACTCTAATACCCCTAACTAAAATCTAGTGGAACCATTTGCCTTCAGAAGTTACCTAATTGGTAAATTGAGTCCACCTGTGTGTAAATTAATCTCAGTATAAATGCAGCTGTTCTGTGAAGCCCTCAGAGGTTTGTTAGAGAACCTTAGTGAACAAACAGCATCATGAAGGCCAAGGAACACACCAGACAGGTGAGGTATAAAGTTGCGGAGAAGTTTAAAGCAGGTTTAGGTTATAAAAAAAATCCCAAGCTTTGAACATCTCATTGAGCACTGTTCAATCCATCATCTAAAAATGGAAAGAGTATGGCACAATCAGAGAAGCAGCCAAGAGGTCCATGGTAACTCTGGAGGAGCTGAAGACATCCACAGCTCAGGTGGGAGAATCTTTCCACAGGACAACTATTAGTCGTGCACTCCACAAATCTGGCCTTTATTAAAGAGTGACAAGAAGAAAGCCATTGTTGAAAGAAAGCCATAAGAAGTCCCGTTTGCAGTTTACGAGAAGTTTGGGGGAAACAGCAAACATGTGGAAGAAGGTGCTCTAGTCAGATGAGATCAAAATTTAACTTTTTGGCCTAAAATCAAAATGCTATGTGTGGCGGAAAACTAACACTGCACATCACCCTGAACACACCAGCATCATGTTGTGGAGATTCTTTTCTTCAGCAGGGACAGGGAAACTGATCAGAGTTGATGGGAAGATGGATGGAGCCAAATACAGGGAAAGCTTATGTCCCATACACACAATCATTTTTCATGCCGTTAAAAATGCCATTAAAAAAAATGGCCATTAAAAATGATCGTGTGTATTCTCCAGAGCATTTTTAACGACGTGAAAAATGGGCATTAAAAATTTCGAACATGCTCTCTTTTTTCACGTCGTTTTTCATGTCGTTTTTTTTAACGACGTGAAAAACAATAGTGTGTATGCTTTAACGACGTGAAAAAAAATGCGCATGCTTAGAATCAAGTATGAGACGGGAGCGCTCGTTCTGGTAAAACTAGCGTTCGTAATGGAGATAGCACATTCGTCATGCTGTAACGGACTGAAAAGCACTAGACTGAAAAGAGCGAATCGTCTCTCAACAAACTTTACTAACATGAAGGGTGGCGCCATTCGAACGGAACTTCCCCTTTATAGTGCCGTCATACGTGGTGTACGTCACTGCGCTTTTCTTGAACATTTTTTTAAATGATGGTGTGTACGCAAGACAGGCTTGAGAGGAAACAAGAAAAAAAATGACGAGAAAAACGTCAGTTTTAAAAATGACATTAAAAATGATTGTGTGTATGGGGCATTAGAAGAAAACCTGTTAGAGTCTGCAAAAGACTTAAGACTGGGGTGGAGGTTCACCTTCCAGCAGGACAACGGCCCTAAACATACAGCCAGAACTACAATGGAATGGTTTAGATCAAAGCATATTCATGTGTTAGAATGACCTAGTCAAGGTCCAGACCTAAATCCAATTGAGAATCTGCGACAAGACTTGAAAATCGCTGTTCAAAAACCCTCTCCATCCAATCTGACAGAGCTTGAGCTATTTTGCAAAGAAGAATGGGCAAAAATGTCACTCTCTAGATGTGCAAAGCTGGTAGAGACATACCCAAAAAGACTTGAAGCTGTAATTGCAGCGAAAGGCGGTTCTACAAAGTATTGACTCGCCACATTTTCAGATTTTTTTTTGTGAAAAACTGTGAAAATCATTTGTACTCGAAGTCTCAACGAGAGATTGAGTAAGAACGAGATAAAGACCTGGGGTGTGCCAAAGGTCAAGTGGTCAGTATGCCTAAAGGGGGCATACCCAAATATAAAATGACAGGAAAAAAGGGCCGGGAGGGTGGGATACGAAAATGTCAGGTCAACAGGAGTAGGGAGGAGGAGGGCGGGTTTAAATAACGCCTGATTCCTCCTACAGACTCAGGCCAGCCTGCGGCCAGCCTTCCCTTTTGTACTCGGAGTCTCAACGAGAGATTGAGTAAGAACGAGATAAAGGAACATATGGAAAAGACCTGGGGTGTGCCAAAGGTCATGTGGTCAGTATGCCTAAAGGGGGCAAAAATGAAGACAAAATCAGTAACAGATTTATTGAAAGCAACATAACATGAGTCAGCTAAATGCCTGAAAGCCCGAGAAATTTCGACATGAGGATCCGGGAAACATGCCGAGTTCCATCTCCCCAACTTCTTGATGACATGAGCCAGGATTCCTTGGCGAGAAGCCGCAGAGGCGGCCCCAATCCTGAACGAGTGAACATAAAGACCTGCCGGGTTCAAACCTAGGTTGGACCATAGCGTGCGGCAATGCTTGGTGAACTGTGCCATCATGAGGGGTGCATGAGGGAAGGGTAACAAGGGACTATCCCTGGGTTTGTCTAAGACCCGCGCCATGAGCTGGTCCAAAACTGCCACGGGGCAACATGCACTGCCGGTCTTGAAGAATCTAACATCTGTACCAGCCCCAAACTGCTGCGTCTTGCACGCAGTCAGATGTAACCTGAAATGGTCCGGATGTCTGACCAACTGATTGACCGTGAGTACCCGGGTAACCAAACCGGTACGGGTTAATTTGCCCAGCCTGAGGAATCCAAAAAAAGCCAAATATATGGCAGCTTTAAGGACCAAACGGAGGAGCCTCCCGAAAGGCAACCTGTCCAGCAAATCGGACATACCCCGGAAGATAGGCCCTGTGACCGGAAGTCTTCTGACAGAAGCAGGAGGACTGCTCCTTAGGATGCCCCTCAGAATGGCCTTAACAGCATGGGCAGCAAAGATGGAAGGTCTATTCGGATCCTGAAGAGATAAATGGTGCTGAACCCCTGCAAGATATGTCTTAATCGTGCCATACGACAACTTCAGTTGCGAGTGGCAAAATGCCACAAAAGCCAGCAAATAACGAACATCATAACTAGGGATGGGCTATCTGTTCGAGTCGAACATGAGTTTGACTTGAACATTGGCTGTTCGCCCGTTCGCCGAACAGCGAACAATTTGGGGTGTTTGCGGCAAATTTGAAAAGCAGCGGAACACCCTAATCTAGAGTGCTAATTTTAAAGGTTAATATGCAAGTTATTGTCATAAAAAGTATTTGGGGACCTGGGTCCTGCCCCAGGGGACATGTATCAATGCAAAAAAAAGTTTTAAAAACTGAAGTTTTTTCAGGAGCAGTGATTTTAATAATGCTTAAAATGAAACAATAAAGGTGAAATATTCCTTTAAATTTAGTCCCTGGGGGGTGTCTATAGTATGCCTGTAAAGTAGCGCATGTTTCCCGTGTTTATAACAGTCTCTGCACAAAATGACATTTCTAAAGGAAAAAAAGTAATTTAAACATTTAAAACTACTCGTGCCTATAATGAATTGTCGGGTCCCGGCAATACAGATAAAAGTAATTGAAAGTCATTGATAAATAAAAAAAAATAATGCGTGGGGGTCCCCCCAAATTCCATTATCAGGCCCTTCAGGTCTGGTATGGATATTAAGGGGAACTCCGCGCAAAATAAAAAATAAAATGGCGTGGGGTTCCCCAAAAATCCATACCAGACCCTTATCTGAGCACGCAACCTGGCAGGCCGCAGGAAAAGAAGGAATAACGAGAGAGTGCACCCCCTCCTGAACCGTACCAGGCCACATGCCCTCAATATGGGGAGGATGTCCCCAAGTTGATGGGGACAAGGGCCTCATCCCCACAACCCTTGCCCGGTGGTTGTGGGGGTCTGCGGGCGGGGGGCTTATCGGAATCTGGAAGCCCCCTTTAACAAAGGGGGCCTCCAGATCCCGCCCCCTATGTGAATTGGTAAGGGGTACATTGTACCCCTACAATTTCACAAAAAAGTGTCAAAATGTTAAAAACCACAGGAGATGGCTTGGGACAAGTCCTTTATTAAAAATAAAAAATAAAAAAATTAAATAGAGATTCCAGCGATGCAATCCAATAAATCCATGCTCGATCTCCAGCGATGTAATTCAATTCTCGATCTCCAGCGATGGATGATCTCCAGCGACTCCAGCGAGGAACACGCACACTATCCTGCTTGCACCGAAGGACATACGGCAAATGACGCAGCGCCAGCCTGACAGCTCTTATGTATCTGAGGGCGGGGCCATCCATCACATGACCCCATCCCCCTCTGACGCAAGGGGAAACGCCAGGGTTTCCCAGTGACGTGTACGGGTGACCCCGCCCCCCTCTGATGCAACGCAGGTTTCCCGTTGCATGAGAGGGGGCGGGGTCACCCGTACGCCTCACTGGGAAACCCCGGCGTTTCCCCTTGCATCAGAGGGGGACGGGATCACGTGACGGGTGTCAGGCTGGCGCCGCGTCATTTGCCGGGTGCCTTCGGTGGAGGCAGGATCGTGTGCGTGTTCCTCGCTGGAGTCGCTGGAGATCATCCATCGCTAGAGATCGAGAATTGAATTACATCGCTGGAGATCGAGCATGGATTTATTGGATTACATCGCTGGAATCTCTTTTTTATTTTTTAATTTTTAATAAAGGACTTGTCCCAAGC
The DNA here is from genome assembly GCA_029206835.1 of Rana muscosa. NCBI lineage: Eukaryota > Metazoa > Chordata > Amphibia > Anura > Ranidae > Rana > Rana muscosa. The sequence goes on from CM055116.1 coordinate 422,728,240, forward strand.
AGTCTCCTGTGGTTTTTAACATTTTGACACTTTTTTTTTGTGAAATGGTAGGGGTACAATGTACCCCTTACCAATTCACATAGGGGGGGTGGGATCTTGGGGTCCCCTTTGTTAACGGGGGCTTCCAGATTCCGATAAGCCCCCCGCCCACAGACCCCCACAACCACCGGGCAAGGGTGGTGGGGATGAGGCCCTTGTCCCCATCAACATGGGGACATCCTCCCCATGTTGAGGGCATGTGGCCTAATACGGTTCAGGAGGGGGGGGCGCTCTCTTGTCCCCCCTCTTTTCCTGCGGCCTGCCAGGTTGCGTGCTTGGATAAGGGTCTGGAATGGATTTTTGGGGGGAACCCCACGCCATTTTTTTAAAATTTGGCGCAGGATTCCCCTTAATATTCATACCAGACCTGAAGGGCCTGGTAATGGAGTTTTGGGGGACCCCCACGCATTTTTTTTTCCAATGACTTTCAATGACTTTTATCTGTATTGCCGGGACCCGACAATTCATTATAGCCGCGAGTAGTTTTAAATGACTTTTTTTCCTTTAGAAATGTCATTTTGTGCAGAGACTGTTATAAACACGGGAAACATGCGCTACTTTACAGGCATACTATAGACACCCCCCAAGTACGAAATTTAAAGAAATATTTCACTTTTATTGTTTCACTTTAAACATTATTAAAATCACTGCTCCTGAAAAAACGCCAGTTTTTAAAACTTTTTTTGCATTAATATATGTCCCCTGGGGCAGGACCCAGGTCCCCAAACACTTTTTATGACAATAACTTGCATATTAACCTTTAAATTTAGCACTTTTGATTTTTCATGTTCGTGTCCCATAGACTTTAACGGTGTTCGCGTGTTCGAACACATTTTTTGCCTGTTCGCATGTTCTGGATGCGAACCGAACCGGAGGGTGTTCGGCCCATCCCTAGTTTTAAATGACTTTTTTTCCTTTAGAAATTACATTTTGTGCAGGGACTGTTCTAAACACGGGAAACATGCGCCAATTTACTGGCATACTATAGACACCCCCCAGGTACGAAATTTAAAGGAATATTTCACTTTTATTGTTTCACTTTAAGCATTATTGAAATCACTGCTCCCGAAAAAATGCCAGTTTTTAAATCTTTTTTTGCATTGATACATGTCCCCTGGGGCAGGACCCAGGCCCCCAAACACTTTTTATGACAATAACTTGCATATTAATCTTTAAAATTAGCACTTTTGATTTTTCGTGTTCGTGTCCCATAGACTTTAGAGGTATTCGCATGTTGTGCTGCGAACCGAACCGGGGGGGGTGTTCGGCTCATCCCTAGTCTGCTGTTCCTGCTGCCATCTGCTGATTCAGCTATCCATCCCAACTCTTGTGATGCACCTGCCAGGCACCTCTGCAACCAACAAAAGAACTTACAGGCACTCTTACCTCACTGCGCTCTCGTGGCCACTGTCGCAACATCAGTGGTCCTTAAGCTGGGGCTGTACAAGAGGTCTCTCCTACATGTCAGGCTCTGTCACAAGGTATGTGACAACTGGATAAAGTAAACTTCTACATATCTATACAAACACCTGCAGGCTAAGGAAGGAGACTTCTTCATTTACCTTACCTCATAACAAGTGGCTTTGAGTTATACTCTCGCTCACTGTTGAAAGATGAGAGGAGGTTACTGATAAGTGGTTTAAGGATGCGATCAGCAAAGGGGATAAGCTCCTACAGTTCAAGATTATTCATTATTTATATTATACACTAGATAAGCTGCAGTGAATGGGCTCTGTGTCCCACTAGATGTGGTGGCTCTCCAGCTGATACGTTACATATGTTTGGCAATGTTCATGCATGGGTACTTTCTGGAACAGCTTTCAGACCCCACAAACCCCAGATGTTTGTTTTCTTACTTTGATGGCTTTGTTTACTTTACTTCTGTTCTTTCTATGTTCCAGATGATTCTAATTCAATCTCTAAATATCCTTTGTTTCCTATTTGGAAACATATTAATCCTACATCATTGTCACAGGTATTATCTTAGACGAATCCAGAACTACCAAAGTATATAATCCTCTATGCGGGCAGAGCATGCTCAAATAGCTTTTATAGAATAAGGCAGTCATGGCTGTGTTCTTTTTTAAATGTATGAACCTGTTTATAGTGTATTTGTTCATATACTGTCCGTATGAAATAAAGAGATAGAAGTTGTATGTGTGTGTTTGAATAGTATTGTTTAAAGTTAGGTTTAGTTTTGTCTTTATTTTGTGCAGCTTTTCATAGCTGCTTTGTAGTGACTGACATGAGTGACCGTGCTGGCAGTTATTGTTTGTCTTTTTTTTTTCTTTAAATCAAATCATCTTTTTCTTTCTTTTACATACAAATAACAAAAACACCAAATACAACATACAACCCAAGCCCACATTGAGAGGAATAAAGAAGAATAAGAAGGATTTTTTTTTTCTGTTAGATCAAGCCAGGTTACATATTATAAGGGTTCTCTGGGAAAACTGATGTTTTAGAGCTCTGAGGCTGCTGTCAGTCAGTCTATTCTGCCTGTAGCAAAAAATGGCCAGCAGCATAATTGGTAAGGCCAGAGACAGGATCACTAAGAGGCCGCCTGCCTGTCCCTATGCTATTGCTCTATGGCTGAAGGACCAAGATGTTGTAACCAATATTCAGCAAGCCATTAGGTGACATTTTACAGCCTCTGATACAGATGGACAAGCTCTTTATTGATCCTGCAAATGGTGGTTGGCCACAGCATTGCCCATTTGACATCAGCATGAGGATAAAAGGTATATTCATTTTATTGTTATTATCAGTTTCTTTTTTTAATTTTTTTAGGCCCCTTTCACACGTGCGGACCGTATGTCCGTTTTTCATCCATCCGTTTTCAGATGAAAAACGGACATACATGTATCCCTATGGGATAGCGGATGTCAGCTCCGTTTTTCTGGATCGGAGCGGAGCGGAGCGGATGAACACGGACAGACGGTCCGTGTTCATCCGATCCCCCCATAGGGGAGAGTGGAGATCTGACAGGGCGGTCCCTGCACAGTGTGCAGGGACCGTCCTGTCATCTGCTGGCTCAGCAGGGATCAACAGAGCGATCCCCGCTGAGCAAGCAGAGGTTCACGGGGCGGATCATTACTGGTCCGTCCTGTGTGAAAGGGGCCTTACTTGGTGATCTTGTGTCTTTTCCACCTGTGTAATAATAAAACATTTTATTTCATTAAAATACATTTAGCAGTGTGCCCAAAACTTTCTTTAGTTTAGATAGAAGGGTTAGACCCCATTTCAAGTTTTTATGACTATCAGGGGCTTCTCTAAAGAAATGTTTTGTTCTCTCTTAGTTACAATTAGTTAACCATACAGGAAGTGAGAAAAAATAAAAATAAAAAAAAAGAATATACCAAAAAACAAAAAAAACAACGGATAGGGGTTACAGACTTTCTTTACTATAATTAATTAATTTTTATTTCTAACTGTATTGCTGTTGGCAGGTTCCCTTCACTTCTTGTTTGATGAAGCCATTGTCACCAGGACAGAAAATGAAGACAACTCTATTGAGCAAAATTACAGATAGTAGTAAAAAGACAAAAGGATGTTTAATCCTTCCTAATTCTATTTAAAACTAATATTAAAAAACATCACTGGAAATATACTCTAAAATTCAGTTACCTAGATCATTTTTTTAAACTTTTTTTTTTTTCTTATTTTTATTTTTTTTACTCTAGTTCTAGTCTTCCAGACTTCATGGACTGGGTTGTGCAAAATTATACATTGATGACCTGAGATGAGCAAAACATTTACTTATGTGAAAAGAAATATTAAAAGCAGAGCTCCAGCCTTTACTGTTTCTGTCACTTCCACTTCTGTTCCTAGTGCATGGTGGAAAATTGTTCTGCTTTTTCATTTTCTTTCCCATCCCTCCCCAAAATTTCCCTCTGAACTGAAAGGCATTGCAGCAGGCACACTTTCTGTCTTTAGATGCCAAGTCTCCCACAAGACCCACTGACTGTTTTAGCCATACCCGCTGTGCTTCAGGGAATGTCAGTCACTGCTACTGTAACACACATCCTCTATAGCCAGTTTCATCTGGATGAGAAACAGTTACTGTTGACCCCTCTTCCCAATCCTAGGACTCTAGAACAGCCACTAGCAATGTACTCTAAGTTGTTGTGTTGCTCCCTAGGTGTAAATGCAGTGGGTTTTTTTTCTCAGTGAGTAAAACTGGCTTGCTTTGTTCCTTACTATATTAGGTGATAATGTGTGCCATATTATCATGCATTTATATAGAAGCAGCAAGAAGTATGGAAAGGTAGCTCAGACTAATGTCGTTGGATGTACATTGTGATCTGATTTACAAACGCGTGCAACAAGCAGCATCTGGTTAACTGTCTTCTAATGTTTACATTTTGGAAAAACTATGTGTATTGGTTCAAATAGGCATGATGTTTGCTAAATGTCAATCTCAGTTGAGTGGGCATTACTGCAGTAATATGCTGGCTTTACTCCTCTCCTCCTATTGGCCAGTATAGAGCAAGAAAAAGAGAAAGCATATTAAAATAATGTAAGAAAGCTGCACAGTACGTGATGGGAAGTTTAAAAAATTGTTTGCTACAGACTGAGTTTCACTTTACATTGACTTTTACTATGTGCACTTGATTTAAAGCCTGCATAACAACACACTGTGAGTTATGTGCATGTCATAATAAATAAAGCTATCTAGAAGTACATATTTATTTAGGCTCTCCACCTGCCTTATATATTCTTATCATCCTGCCTTCTTTTCACCTGTATCTTCTCCTTCCACTTTGCCTTTCACTAGTATTTCTAATTAAACTAAATGAATTCACTGGTTATGTACTAAACATGAGCTGTATCATGTATATATATATATATATATATATATATATGTATACTTTTTTTTTATGTATATATATTTATTTATTTTTTCCTTGCCTTTGCTTTCTTTTTGTATATTGTGTCAAAGAAAATTATAAATAAAGAGTTAAAAAAAAAAAAAAACATGAGCTGTATCAGTTTTATAATTCAGTAGAGCATCTTAGGTGGGGAAATTTTATTGCTGTAGAAAGTTTTACAAAAAGAACAGAGATGTCTTCTTTCAGACAATTACAAATGGGTTCCTGTTGTGTAATTACTCTTATGCCGCGTACACACGACCGTTTTTCACGGTGTGAAAAATGCCATTTTTTAAATTGGTCATTAAAAACGATTGTGTGTAGGCTCCAGAGCATTTTTAACAACGTGAAAAATGGCCTAAAAAAAATTAGAACCTGCTCTATTTTTTTCACGTTGTTTTTCACGTCGTGAAAAACGGTAGTGTGTATGCTTTTACGAGGGGAAAAAAATGCGCATGCTCAGAATCAAGTATGTCAGGAAGGGTTCCATCCGCTGGTGGTGTTTATTATTTGTCTTGTAGTACTGTGGTCCACCAGCAGGTGTCTCCTGGCAGTTTAGAACTGTCAGGAGAATCTTTCCCTGCTGGTGTTGTATTATCCTTTGGACGCAGTACTGGTTTCCACCAGCGGATGGATCCTGGCAGTGTGGAGCAAACTGCCCTTCCTCCGCTCAGCTGTGACCTGAAGCTAATCACAGCCTTCCTATAAATACCCGGAAAATACAAACACTCCTTGCCCTGGTCTCTCTCCTTGCGCCCTGATCCTGAACCTGAGGAGCTCTGTATTTGTCCCTGTTCCTGTCTGTTACCTGAACCCTGAGCCTTGTACCTGTACCCGTCCCTCCTGTTATCCATCCATCTATTCATCCTCTCCTTGTCCTGTTTGTTTTCCCTTTTCCCAGCTGTTGACCTCCCATTAACGACCCTGGCCTGGCTCTGTTTATGATTCTGGTTTTTCCCATTACTTGTACATATTTGTCTGCTACTGTTATTATTTGTGGGTTCTGCTTGGTATTGGTTGTTATGCACTGTGTGGTTTTGGAGGTGGTTATATCTATATTATTTCACTTATTTTTAATAAATCATTATATTTCACTTACACACGTTTGGGTTTCCTCTGTTGCAGTCCACATAGTTCTGGTCTTACCTGATACGTGACAAGTATGAGACGTGAGCGCTCCTTCTGGTAAAACTAACGTTCGTAATGGAGATAGCATATTCGTCACGCTGTAACGGACTGAAGGGCATGAGGCTAAAAAGCGCGAATCGGCTCTCACCAAACTTTACTAATACGAGGATCAGCAAAAGCAGCCCAAAGGGTGATGCCATCCGAATAGAACTTCCCCTTTATAGTGCCGTTGTACGTGCTGTACGTCACCACTAGGGATGAGCTCGGTGTTCGAGTCGAACATACGTTCGACTCGAACATCGGCTGTTCGATCGTTCGCCGAACAACGAACGATTTGGGCCGTTCGCGCCTAATTCGCGGCCCACAATGCACTACGCCATCGCAGTGTTATCCAGGCGCTGTGATTGGCCAAGCATGCACTGTGACCCCGCATGCTTGGCCAATCACAGCGCCGGCAGCGAGGAGAGCAATGATTGGCCACAGGCAGGATGCCTGTGGCCAATTATTGCTGAGGGTGTTTAGTACACGCCCCACACTATAAAAGGCCGCCAGCACGGCGGCCTAGTGTAGTGTGTTCCGGAGCAGGGAAAAAGAAGCATAGGCAGGGACAGTGACATTTTTTTTCTTGCTTAACCTGGATTCCTTTAGTTTAGGGAAAGAGAAGGATAGGTAGGGAGAGTGTCAGTCTGTTTTACTGTGCTAAACCTTGTTTGTAGGGACAGGGAAGGACAGTGAGGGAAATTCTCATTGTGCTATACTGTGCTAAAGCATTCCTCATCAACCATCTTTAAAAAAAAAAAAATTATAGGGACAGAAAACTATAGGTAGGGAGAGTGTCAGTGTGTTTTACTGTGCTAAACCTTGTTTGTAGGGACAGGGAAGGACAGTGAGGGAAATTCTCATTGTGCTATACTGTGCTAAAGCATTCCTCATCAACCATCTTTAAAAAAAAAAAAAATTATAGGGACAGAAAACTATAGGTAGGGAGAGTGTCAGTGTGTTTTACTGTGCTAAACCTTGTTTGTAGGGACAGGGAAGGACAGTGAGGGAAATTCTCATTGTGCTATACTGTGCTAAAGCATTCCTCATCAACCATCTTTAAAAAAAAAATGTTTTATAGGGACAGAAAACTATAGCTAGGGAGAGTGTCAGTGTGTTTTACTGTGCTAAACCTTGTTTGTAGGGACAGGGAAGGACAGTGAGGGAAATTCTCATTGTGCTATACTGTGCTAAAGCATTCCTCATCAACCATCTTTAAAAAAACATTTTTTATAGGGACAGAAAACTATAGGTAGGGAGAGTGTCAGTGTGTTTTACTGTGCTAAACCTTGTTTGTAGGGACAGGGAAGGACAGTGAGGGAAATTCTCATTGTGCTATACTGTGCTAAAGCATTCCTCATCAACCATCTTTAAAAAAAAAAAAATTATAGGGACAGAAAACTATAGGTAGGGAGAGTGTCAGTGTGTTTTACTGTGCTAAACCTTGTTTGTAGGGACAGGGAAGGACAGTGAGGGAAATTCTCATTGTGCTATACTGTGCTAAAGCATTCCTCATCAACCATCTTTAAAAAAAAATAATTATAGGGACAGAAAACTATAGGTAGGGAGAGTGTCAGTGTGTTTTACTGTGCTAAACCTTGTTTGTAGGGACAGGGAAGGACAGTGAGGGAAATTCTCATTGTGCTATACTGTGCTAAAGCATTCCTCATCAACCATCTTTAAAAAAAAATTTTTTTATAGGGACAGAAAACTATAGGTAGGGAGAGTGTCAGTGTGTTTTACTGTGCTAAACCTTGTTTGTAGGGACAGGGAAGGACAGTGAGGGAAATTCTCATTGTGCTATACTGTGCTAAAGCATTCCTCATCAACCATCTTTAAAAAAAAAGTTTTTTTATAGGGACAGAAAACTATAGGTAGGGAGAGTGTCAGTGTGTTTTACTGTGCTAAACCTTGTTTGTAGGGACAGGGAAGGACAGTGAGGGAAATTCTCATTGTGCTATACTGTGCTAAAGCATTCCTCATCAACCATCTTTAAAAAAAACATTTTTTATAGGGACAGAAAACTATAGGTAGGGAGAGTGTCAGTGTGTTTTACTGTGCTAAACCTTGTTTGTAGGGACAGGGAAGGACAGTGAGGGAAATTCTCATTGTGCTATACTGTGCTAAAGCATTCCTCATCAACCATCTTTAAAAAAACATTTTTTATAGGGACAGAAAACTATAGGTAGGGAGAGTGTCAGTGTGTTTTACTGTGCTAAACCTTGTTTGTAGGGACAGGGAAGGACAGTGAGGGAAATTCTCATTGTGCTATACTGTGCTAAAGCATTCCTCATCAACCATCTTTAAAAAAACATTTTTTATAGGGACAGAAAACTATAGGTAGGGAGAGTGTCAGTGTGTTTTACTGTGCTAAACCTTGTTTGTAGGGACAGGGAAGGACAGTGAGGGAAATTCTCATTGTGCTATACTGTGCTAAAGCATTCCTCATCAACCATCTTTAAAAAAAAATTTTTTATAGGGACAGAAAACTATAGGTAGGGAGAGTGTCAGTGTGTTTTACTATGCTAAACCTTGTTTGTAGGGACAGGGAAGGACAGTGAGGGAAATTCTCATTGTGCTATACTGTGCTAAAGCATTCCTCATCAACCATCTTTAAAAAAACATTTTTTTTAGGGACAGAAAACTATAGGTAGGGAGAGTGTCAGTGTGTTTTACTGTGCTAAACCTTGTTTGTAGGGACAGGGAAGGACAGTGAGGGAAATTCTCATTGTGCTATACTGTGCTAAAGCATTCCTCATCAACCATCTTTAAAAAAACATTTTTTATAGGGACAGAAAACTATAGGTAGGGAGAGTGTCAGTGTGTTTTACTGTGCTAAACCTTGTTTGTAGGGACAGGGAAGGACAGTGAGGGAAATTCTCATTGTGCTATACTGTGCTAAAGCATTCCTCATCAACCATCTTTAAAAAAACATTTTTTATAGGGACAGAAAACTATAGGTAGGGAGAGTGTCAGTGTGTTTTACTGTGCTAAACCTTGTTTGTAGGGAGAGGGAAGGACAGTGAGGGAAATTCTCATTGTGCTATACTGTGCTAAAGCATTCCTCATCAACCATCTTTAAAAAAACATTTTTTATAGGGACAGAAAACTATAGGTAGGGAGAGTGTCAGTGTGTTTTACTGTGCTAAACCTTGTTTGTAGGGACAGGGAAGGACAGTGAGGGAAATTCTCATTGTGCTATACTGTGCTAAAGCATTCCTCATCAACCATCTTTAAAAAAAAATATATATATAGGGACAGAAAACTATAGTTAGGGAGAGTGTCAGTGTGTTTTACTGTGCTAAACCTTGTTTGTAGGGACAGGGAAGGACAGTGAGGGAAATTCTCATTGTGCTATACTGTGCTAAAGCATTCCTCATCAACCATCTTTAAAAAAAAAAAAATTATAGGGACAGAAAACTATAGGTAGGGAGAGTGTCAGTGTGTTTTACTGTGCTAAACCTTGTTTGTAGGGACAGGGAAGGACAGTGAGGGAAATTCTCATTGTGCTATACTGTGCTAAAGCATTCCTCATCAACCATCTTTAAAAAAAAAAAAATATAGGGACAGAAAACTATAGGTAGGGAGAGTGTCAGTGTGTTTTACTGTGCTAAACCTTGTTTGTAGGGACAGGGAAGGACAGTGAGGGAAATTCTCATTGTGCTATACTGTGCTAAAGCATTCCTCATCAACCATCTTTAAAAAAAAAAAATTATAGGGACAGAAAACTATGGGTAGGGAGAGTGTCAGTGTGTTTTACTGTGCTAAACCTTGTTTGTAGGGACAGGGAAGGACAGTGAGGGAAATTCTCATTGTGCTATACTGTGCTAAAGCATTCCTCATCAACCATCTTTAAAAAAAAATTTTTTATAGGGACAGAAAACTATAGGTAGGGAGAGTGTCAGTGTGTTTTACTGTGCTAAACCTTGTTTGTAGGGACAGGGAAGGACAGTGAGGGAAATTCTCATTGTGCTATACTGTGCTAAAGCATTCCTCATCAACCATCTTTGAAATCCTTGTTTTTTGGACAGTCAGGGAAATTGTCATTGTGCTATTCTGTGCGAAAGCAATCATCCTCAACCATATTTAGAAATCCTTAAGTAAAGGGACAGAGAAGGACACCTGAAGGTAGCCCTTATTGCTTTTTTTCCCATCTCCCTGCAGGCCATCCATTAGAATGTCTGGAAGGCAAACAAGGAGAGGCAGACAGTCAGGAGGCAATAAAAGAGGGCAAGCAGGCTCTGTGTCTGGGGGCAACAGTGCTGGTCGTGGACGCGGTGCATTGTCATCAGCACATGGCCATGGGACACGCTTGTCCTTCTTTTCGGCAGCTGGACATGTTGAGCCACATCATGCCGAAGACTTGGTAGAGTGGATGACCAAGCCCTCCTCCTCCTCCTCATCCTCTCTCACCCAGGCTCAGGGTACTGGCAAAGCAGCTGCCAAAGCGTCCTCTTCCCTGGTATCAATGTCAGACTCATCATCAGTCACTCCTTCCCTAGACCCACCATGTCCTCCTCCTGAGGAGTCCCCCGAACTGTTTGAGCACAGTGTTGGGTACATGCTCCAGGAGGATGCCCAGCGTTTCGAAGGGTCTGATGATGAAACCCAGCTAGAGGAAGGCAGTAGCGTGAGAGCAGACAGAGGGGATGCTCAAGAAGGACACCAATCTGGCAGTCATGTTCCAGCAGCTGCAGCATACTGCCAGATTGGCTCCAGTGATGAGGAGGGAGGGGATGATGAGGTCACTGACTCCACGTGGGTGCCTAATAGGAGAGAGGAGGAGGAGGAGGATGAGGAGGAGGCACATCTCCAACGAGGCAGGATGCCCTTTGGTGGCCAGCGTAAGGGCAGTACACCGACGGAATCACACCGCAGAGCTCCGCCTGTGCAGGGCGCTGCCTCTGCCCGTCATGGTGTGGGCCTTTTTTGAGGCTAGTGCATCAGATCGCACAGCTGCTGTTTGCAACATATGTCTCAAGCATATATCGCGTGGCCAAAACATCAGCCGCTTGGGTACCACATGCCTGACCAGACATATGTTGACCTGCCATGCAGCTCGTTGGCAAGCCTACCTCAAAGACCCACACCAAAGAACAAAGCGGACCTCTCCTTGCACCGCATCAGCTGGGATCTCCAACCCCACTATAACTTCAGTCCTCTCTGAAACATGCACTGAGAGGAATGAAGGTGTAGAATTAGGTGTGTCACAGCCAAGTACTTGCGGCCACTCTGCTAGCAGTACACCGACGTCCGATTCTAGCAGGCAAATTTCCCTGCCCCAGCTGCTGGACCGTCGAAAGAAGTTCACTCCCAGCCATCCACATGCCCAGCGGTTGAATGCTAGCTTGGCTAAATTGCTAGCGCTTCAACTGCTGCCTTTTCAGTTGGTAGACTCGGCCCCCTTCCGTGAGTTTGTGCAATGTGCGGTTCCTCAGTGGCAGGTTCCCAAACGCCACTTTTTCTCACGGAAGGCTATTCCGGCTCTCTACCGGCATGTGGAAGGCAATGTCTTGGCCTCGCTGGACAGGGCGGTCAGCGGTAAGGTGCATATTACCGCTGACTCATGGTCCAGCAGGCATGGACAGGGACGTTACCTTTCTTTCACGGCCCATTGGGTCACTCTTTTGGCAGCTGGGAAGGATGCAGGACAAGGTGCAGTAGTGTTGGAGGTTGTTCCACCGCCATGCCTCCAAAATGCTACTACTGGTTGTGACACACCTCTCTCCTCCACCCCCTCCTCTTCTTCTTCCTCCATGGCCTCTTCCTGTGCTTTGTCCTCTGAACCAGCGGTGCTCCGTAGGCGTTCAAGGGGCTACGCAAGTACGCAGGCAAAAAGATGCCATGCCGTGCTTGCGCTGGTGTGTTTGGGGGACAGAAGCCACACTGGGGCAGAGGTCCTGTCTGCTCTGCAGGGCCAGGCCGAAAGGTGGTTGACGCCACTCCAGCTTAAGCCAGGAATGGTGGTTTGCGACAATGGCACCAACCTCCTCTCCGCCCTCCGACAGGGACAACTGACCCATGTGCCCTGTGTGGCTCACGTCCTTAACCTGGTGGTGCAGCGGTTCTTGGGCAGGTACCCGGGCTTACAGGATGTCCTGAGGCAGGCCAGGAAAGTCTGTGTGCATTTCCGCAGATCTTATAATGCCAGTGCTCGCCTGGCTGAGCTGCAAAAGGAGTTGAACCTGCCCAAGAACCGCCTTATATGTGACATGCCCACCAGGTGGAACTCAACGTTGGCCATGCTGCAGCGGCTGCACACGCAGCAGAGGGCCATCAATGAGTACCTGTGCGACTACGGCACCAGGACAGGGTCAGGGGAGCTTGGTTTTTTTTCTCCACGCCAGTGGGGCATGATCAGGGATGCATGCACTGTCCTGGCACCATTTGAGGAGGCCACGAGGATGGTGAGCAGTGACAGTGCATGCATCAGTGACACTGTACCTCTTGTCCACCTGTTGGAGCACACGCTGCGTGGAATAATGGACAGGGCACTTGAGGCAGAACAGAGGCAGGAAGAGGAGGACTTCCTTGCCTCTCAAGGCCCCCTTTACCCAGACAGTGTTCCTTCTGTCCCACCCATCGCACAGGAAGAGGACGAGGAGGAGGAGGAGGAGGAGGAGGAGGATTGTGTCAGCATGGAGGTGGAGCCTGGCACTCAGCAGCATCAACAGCAGCAGTCTTTTAGGGATGATTTACAGTCCCAAGAAACCCGTGGACTTGTACGTGGCTGGGAGGAGGTGGCTGCGGATCATGTCGTCCTTAGTGACCCAGAGGACTCCGGACCGAATGCCTCAGCTAACCTACGCTGCATGGCCTCCCTGATCCTGCAAAGTCTGCGGAAGGATCCTCGTATTCTTCGGATCAAGGAGAGGGACCATTACTGGCTGGCCACTCTCCTTGATCCACGGTACAAGGGTAAGGTTGCGGACCTTATGTTACCGTTGCAGAGGGAGCAGAGGATGAGACAACTCCGGGAGGCCTTGCAGAAAGGTCTGTGCAACGCGTTCCCAGAGACTGGGAGGTTACAAACTCCTGGTCCTGGACAACGAGTTGCTGAGGCTTCGGCCAGTCAAAGAAGGAGCGGTGGGGAAGGTGGCCGTCTGACCGATGCGTTCAGACAATTCTTTAGTCCGCAGCCCCAAAGTATGATCGGTTCCAGCAACCATCGCCAGCGTCTGATAAACATGGTGCAGGAATATCTAGGGGCAAGGTCAGACTTGGACACCTTCCCCACCGAAAATCCTCTGGCTTACTGGGTCTTGAGGATGGATCACTGGCCAGAGCTTGCACAGTATGCAATTGAGCTACTGGCCTGTCCTGCATCCAGCGTTCTTTCGGAACGCACATTCAGTGCTGCTGGAGGATTTGTCACGGATCACAGGGTGCGCCTGTCAACCGACTCGGTTGATCGACTGACTTTCATCAAGATGAACCAGTCTTGGATCACCACCAGCTACCACACACCTGATGCTGATATAACAGACTAATTGATTTTAACATGTCACATCCCTTCAAGACTGATGCTGATGCTGAGTGCCTGTGCTGTTATGTTGACTGGCTATCCTCCTCCTCCGAGTCCTCAATGATACGATTGATGATGATAGCTTGGAAGATCATTTTTGTTTATGGGTGCCGCCACCAGTGCCTAACGCCCAATTTTTCAGCCCCTGTTTAACAGGGGCGTGTAATTACAATTTTTGAAGCAATACTTTGCAACAGGGCTCATTGCTGTGCTCCAAGTACAGTATCTGTGAGGGGTTGCAGTGTTGTGCCACCAGTGCCTAAGGCCCAATTTTTCAGCCCCTGTTTAACAGGGGCGTGTAATTACAATTTTTGAAGCAATACTTTGCAACAGGGCTCATTGCTGTGCTCCAAGTACAGTATCTGTGAGGGGTTGCAGTGTTGTGCCACCAGTGCCTAAGGCCCAATTTTTCAGCCCCTGTTCAACAGGGGCATGTAATTACAATTCTTGATCTAATAATTCCCAGCAGGGCCCATTGCTGCACCCACCAAGAGTAACTCTGAGGGCTTACAGTGTTGTGGCAACGCCACCACCACCACCACCACGAAAGGCCCAATTTTTCAGCCCCTGTTCAAAAGGGGCATGTAATTACAATTCTTGATCTAATAATTCACAGCAGGGCCCATTCCTGCACCCACCAAGAGTAACTCTGAGGGCTTACAGTGTTGTGGCAACACCACCACCACCACCACGAAAGGCCCAATTTTTCAGCCCCTGTTTAACAGGGGCATGCAATTACAATTCTTGATCTAATAATTCACAGCAGGGCCCATTGCTGCACCCACCAAGAGTAACTGTCAGGGCTTACAGTGTTGTGGCACCAGCACCACCATCAAAGGCCCAATTTTTACTACCACTGTTCAACAATTATATGTAATTACAATTCCTGATATAATAGTTGACAGCAGGGCGTTCCAGCACCAACCAAGAGTAACTGTGAGTGCTTACAGTGTTGTGCCAACACCAACAACTAAGGGGCCTATTTCTGCAGAGTATATACGGCAGGTCCCTACTTTCAAACATCCAACTTACAAACGACTCCTACTTGCAAACGCAAGAAGACAACAGGAAGTGAGAGGAAATCTACCCCTAGGAAGGAAAATTCTCTCCTGTAAGAATTAATATGGGAGAAAGGTGTCTCCTCTGTACTGATGCTTTATCACCAATCCTTGTTTCAAGAAGTGAGGTGAAATGTTCTGAACAGGGGCACAGACAGCAAAACAAATGTTACAGGGGTGATAACCCTTACCTATGTTTTCCAAAAAGTTTAAAAATAGATTTTTGGGCTGGAGCTACACTTAAACAATGTACCTGTTCAAAATTACAAACAGATTCTACATAAGAACAAACCTACAGTCCCTGTCTTGTATGCACCGCCTGTATACGGCTGTTCAGAGTATATAGGGCCTTTTTTATTTTATGTGCGGGGTTCCCCTTAATATCCATACAAGACCCAAAGGGGCTGGTAATGGGCTGGGGTAGGGGGGGGGGGGGGTCATGGGGTAGCTATGCCATTTTTCTTAAAGATTTTCATCCATATTACCGGGACCAGACATTACATTAAAGCCGCAAGCAGTTTTAAATGGCTTTTTTTTCCTTTAGAAGTGTCATTTTGTGCAGGGACAGTTCTAAACACGGGAAACACGTGGCACTTCACAGGCATACTTTAGACACCCCCCAGGTACGATATTTAAAGGAATATTTGACTTTTTTTTTTTCACTTTATGCATCATTAAAATGACTGCTCCCGAAAAACGACCGTTTTTAAAACTTCTTTTTGCATTGATACATGTCCCCTGGTGCAGAACCCGGGTTCCCAAACCCTTTTTAGGACAATAACATGCATAATAGTCGTTATAATTAGCACTTTAGAATTCGAACGTTCGCATCCATTGTATTTAATAGGGTTCTAATGTTCGTACGAACTTTCGGTCCGTTCGCGGGTTCTGGTGCGAACCGAACCCGGGGGTGTTCGGCTCATCACTAGTCACCACGCTTTGCTCAAGCATTTTTTTTCACGATAGTGTGTAGGCAAGGCAGGCTTGAGAGGAAACACGAAAAATCACGTCGAGAAAAACTTTGTTTTTTTCAATGACATTAAAAACGGCCGTGTGTACGCGGCATTACAGAGGATATACTGTAGATCAAAAACTTGAAGAAATATAAGAACAAAAGTGAAGTTGTTGCTCAGAGTGACCAGTCAAGTATTAGACTTGAAACTATGGGCACCGGTTACATATTGTTAATCATTTTTCTCTTCAGGTCTTTATAAATCATTTAATTTTTTTATTGCTTGAAAATTATGTAGTATAAGTTGGGATTCTTGTCTGAAGTGAACATGTGCTTTGTTATGCAAAACAATCCAAAGTTCTCACTTTAATTCCATCCCCACCAGCTTCATGTACTTTCCTTTCATTTTATTCCCCCAGCTTTCCTTTTGTCCACTAGAAGCCAACAAAGGAAGTTTGATGTAAACTTAAAGCCATGACTTGGAGCTTACACAGGAATAAAATCTCTCTCCCCACACCCATGTGACAGCTCTGGGTGCATGATCAGCCAATCACCAAGTACCAGCAGTGTAACATTCTCCCCCGAACACAGTAGTACCAAGTATTGCCCTTTGCTTCCCAAGGATAACAGAGTGGTTAGGGTGCAGATTGCAGTTACAGTAGAATTATGGGCAAAATTGCACATCTAGGCAATAGTTCTAACTGTTGCGTTTTTGGGGCATCCAAAATCGGTATTTCATTTAAATAGGTGTCCCTTCCTCACTCCGTAGCTAGGAGATGCTCTGTATAGCTAGTACCACCCTATTTTCAGTGTGTCTTTAGTTTCTGTTCTGAGCACATGTAAATGCTGGAGCTAGGCATACTATGATTTTTTGACCTATCTGATGTACATTCTGTGAAAATATGCACACATTTATTAAAGTCAAATAGAGCTTTCTACAAATGCAAGATACCATTTGGACTGAGTCACTGTCTAACAATTCTATTGAGATGGTAAGTTATAGTTATCTCACCACAACTGGATCAGTTATAGAGATCACACTTAAAGTAGTTTCAAAGGCTCAAGGTTTTTTACCTTCATGCATTCTTCTTAACATGGTTTGTTGCAGTTCTAGTTCACATCTTCGCTTTTTGTGCCAGTGCATTTTTTGGAGAGATTCAGGGACTTATTACCCAACAGAAAATTGCATTTTGCATGTAATAGACTTTAATGGACCCACACCTAAAATGCAAGTGTTGCATTTTTAAAGCATTTTGCATTATTTTTTTTGACCAATAGGAAAGTATGAAAGTTTAAGACTCTCAGGCACTCAAGTAGCATCAAAGTCACATCAAAGTTGCATCAAAATAGTGCAGGAACCTTTATGTGCCCAAAGTTGCATGTTAGGGTTAGGGTTAAATGTTAGGGTTAGCGTTAGGGTTAGGGTTAAGGTTAAGTGTTAGGGTTAGCGTTAAATGTTAGGGATATAGTTAAAGTTAGGGTTAGCAGTAATTGTTAGGGTTAGCGGTAATTGATAGGGTTAGAACACTAATCCTAACAATTACCACTAACCCTAAGCCTAACGATAACTCCTAACCCTAATGATTACTGCTAACCCTATTCCTCAGCCTAACCCTAATCTTTAACCCTAATCCTAGTTAAAGGACTAGGGTTAGGGTTAAATGTTTTGGTTAGGGTTAGGGGTTTGTGTTAGGGTTAAGGGCGAGCGTTAAGTGTTAGGGTTAGGGTTAAGGCCTAGGGTTATCATTAAATATTAGGGATAGACTTAGAGTTAGGGTTTGGGTTAGCAGTAATTGTTAGGGTTAGCGGTAATTGATAGGGTTAAAACACTAATCCTAACAATTACCACTAAGCCTAACGGTGACCCCTAACCTTAATTATTACCGCTAACGCTATCCCTCAGCCTAACCCTAACCCTAACTCTAACCCTCATTCGAAAATTGAACTCTAATCCTTAACCCTAATGCCTCGTACACATGACCTGTTTTCCCGTCGGATAAAAAAACAATGGTTTTCCCGACAGAATTCCTCTCAAGCCTGCCTTGCATACACACGGTCACACAAAAGTCCGGTGAACTTTTGACTGCCAAGAACACGGTGACGTAAAAGACTACGACAAGCCGACAAAATTAAGTTCTATGCTTCCGAGCATGCGTCAAATTGTTTCCGAGCATGAGCGTTTTTTTTCCCATCGGAAAAGCATACAGACAAACGTTTTTTCCGCTAGGATTTTTTCCCGATGGGAAAAAAAGAGATCCTGCTTTCTTTTTTTCCTGGCAGTTTTCCCGTCGGAGCATACACACGGCTGGGATTCCCGGCCAAAAGCCCTCATTGCAGTTTTTCTGATGGGAAAACTGGTCGTGTATACAGGGCATAACTCTAGCCTTCAACACTAACCCCAGCCCTTAACCCAAATCCTAGCCCTTAATCCTTACCCTAACACATGACTTTGGACACATGAAGGATAGTGGTTTCTGAATTACTTTGATGCTATTTGAGTGCCAGAGAGTGTAAAGTCACATCAAAGTTGAATCAAAGTCGCATTAAAGTCATACTCCATGAACTGAAGTGTCATAATTTCCTATTTACCAAAAAATCCTGCAAAATGCATCAAAAACACTTTAAAACCATGTGTTCAAAAACGCAAAATGCTCCACAAAACGCACCAAAAAAAACAAACAAAAAAACACTGCATCATGCATAGATGTGAACCTAGCCTTAAAAAAATAAGAATCTCAAAAAAGTCAAATGCAATAAAGCAATGCAAGCAGCAAATCTCAAGCCTCGTACAAACGACAAGAAACTTGCAGGCAGAGCTTTCTTGCCGAGTAAATCGGTCGTGTGTACGTGGCTATCAGGTTTCTCGTCAAGAAAACCGACAAGAATCTCGACGAGAAAAATAGAGAACCTGCTCTCTATTTTCTCGTCAGGATTCTCCATTTTCTCGTCAGGATTCTCCATTTTCTCGTTGAGATTCTCGTCAGCATGTTTCTCGACGAGAAAAGTGTGTGTGTGTACACTTACCTGACGCCGTGGAAACCCACGCATGCTCGAAATGACTTTGACGCATGCGCGGTAGCTTCCTAGGCATAGGTAGGGTGTAGCAAGATGGCGGCGACGGCATCGAATGTGACGAGCGCACGCTCGTCGTAGTCGATTACGTCACCGCGTTCGCTCCATTCAAAGAACCGCAGGTTCTTTGAATCGAGCGTGTGTACACTCGGCCGGGACAAGTTTCTTGTCCAAGAATCTCGTCAAGAAAAACAACGAGTTTTTTCCTGACGAGATTCTCGGCCGTGTGTACGAGGCTTCAGGGAGTAAAGTCCAGAGTGCAGTATCCATAGCAATGAAACAAAGTACATTGAAAATTGTTCTGGCATCAGTAAAGTGAAATGTGGCCTGTTTTGTGCCCCTAACCATGTACATCCACTACTAATGTTTACAGGAGACAACATACAAAATACTGATCTGTAAATGTCCAAACAGATTGAAAAATACAATTTCCTACTTGTATATGTTCATTAAAAAAATCATTAAAGTGTGTATGAATAAAATATTCCTGAAAAACATTAGCACCAACAGGCTAAAAATTGCTATTTTTTCTTGAATATGTGCAGTTCCTTTATTGGCAGCTCCACATAGTTGCCATAATGTATTTTTTTTTCTAGCCACTTCAATACTGAGCTATTGTAATATGACGTCCGCAGGAGGGATCTCCTATCCTGGGTGGACGTCATATGATGTCCTGGGCTTCCCGGCCGTCTAGGGTGAGGAGACCGATGTGTGTTCCCAGTACAGAGGAACACAGATCGGTCTCCTCCCCTTGTGAGTCCCCACCCCCTAGAGTTAGAATCACTCCCTAGGATACACATTTAACACCTTGATCGCCCCCTAGTGTTAACCCCTTCCCTGCCAGTCACATTATACAGTAATCAATGCATTTTTATAGCACTGATCACTGTATAAATGTGAATGGTCCCAAAAATTTGTCAAAAGTGTCCGATGTGTCCGCCGCAATGTCACCGTCACAATAAAAATCGCAGATCGCCGCCATTACTAGTAAAAAAAATTGAATAAATAAAAATGCCATAATTCTATCCCCTATTTTGTAGATGCTATAACTTTTGCTCAAACCAATCAATAGACGCTTACCCAAAATATGTAGAAGAATACGTATCGGCCCAAACTGAGGAATTTATTTTTTAAATTGTCATATTTATTACAGCAAAAAGGAAAAAAATATTGTGTTTTATTTCATAATTGTCGCTCTTATTTTGTTTTTAGCGCAAAAAAATAAAAACCGCAGAGGTGATCAAATACCACCAATAGAAAGCTCTATTTGTGGGGGGAAAAACATAAAAATTTCATTTGGGTACAGTGTTGCATGACTGCGCAATTGTCATTCAAAATGCAACAGCGCTGAAAACTAAAAATTGGTTTGGAGCAGGAAGGTGGTGAAAATGCCTTGTATTGAAGTGGCTAGAGATACCCCAATCAGGAAACAAAAACATATTGTGGCCACTAAATAGTGCTGACAATATAAGAACCACTCATAATAGAGTATGTTCCCTGTACAGCAAAACTGGCAAAAGAAGGAGAGACACAATAAGGCCCCTTTCACACGGGCGGACCGTATGTCCGTTTTTCATCCATCCGTTTTCGGATGAAAAACGGACATACATGTATCCCTATGGGATAGCGGATGTCAGCGGATGAACATCCACTGACATCCGATGACATCAGTCTCCGCTATGGTCCGTTTAGCATGACGGAGGAAAATCCTATTTTTCTATCCGTCTGCGGATCGGATGAAAACGGACAGACGGTCCGTTTTCATCCGATCCCCCCCATAGAGGAAAGCGGCGATCTGACCGGTCCGTTTCTGCACAGTGTGCAGAGACGGACAAGTCATCCGCCGGCTCAGCGGGGATCAACGGAGCGATCCCCGCTGAGCAAGCGGATATTCACGGGGCGGATCATCAGGGGATCCGCCCTTGTGAAAGAGCCCTAAGGCTTCAGCAGTCACTTGAAAACAAGAAACATGCTGATACCAGGAGAGAACAGAGTGACATGAGAGAGAGAGAGAGAGAGAGATGAGTTTATTAGTCTGCTGCTGCTTCTTCACTGTCCAATCACAGGCTGGGGACAGGGACAAAACCTAATTGTATTACTTAACGTCAGTAAAGTCAGGTCTCTCCCTGTGTAAGGGTAGGTGTACACAAGTGATTTTTAGTAGCATGATCAGTCTACTAAAATCACTAAAGATTAATTGCTAATAGTAGTGATAAATTACTACACATTTGGTACAGTTGGTTCTCAGTGGCATGAAGCACACAAGTAGCTTGTAGTATTAATTAACTATACACATTTGGAGCTATGTGCGATTATTAGTGATTATTTGCTACTACATGCTACTTATGTGCCTCACTTAATGAGGAGTTATTTGTTTTAATTTCCAAATGTGTAGCGATGAATCACTACAACTAGCAATTTAACTTCAAAATATGTCTATATTCTCTTACCCTAAATCTCTGGAATTGATTAAAATACAAATCCTAAGACAGGTAAACAGTACTTGTTCTTTGTGTGGTCATTAGCTTAGAGTTTAGCTTTATTATGAAAGTGCTAAAATTTTCATATTTTGTGAAGACTACTCAGAAAGTGCAAATTGATTATTAAATGGATAAGAACATATGAATGTATAGATTTGTTTTGAAAAACCATACGCTTAAACCACTCTGCCACGTACACACGATCCGAAAATCTGACAACAGATCGTCCGACTTTTTTCGTTTACTAGTCGCAAGCAAAAATTGAATAGGTGGGGGCGTGGTCTGCCAGCGCTGATGATGGCTGCCTAGACTCTGAGCTCTCAAGCCAGGGAGACGAACGGAGCGCCTCAGGCCCACTACAGAGGACAATCCACGGCCATCCTGCCCTACCACAGCCCGGACAACATCCCCAGTTATGTCCAGAAAGAGGATGACGGAGCTACAACCGAAAAAGCTGACCGCCTTCTTCTCCAGCAAGGTTAGTCAGATCCAAAATGGCGCCGGCGCGGCCGCGATCTCGAAGGCCTACACGGATCTTCCTGATGAGATCCTAGGAGATCAGGGTCACTCCTGCACCCCCCTATCACCTACCCTAAGAGAGGGAGACAACCCGCTAACAGGAAGCCTGGCGAAATCCCGCATGCGGATGGATCCGCCGCCGCTGCTGCCACAGCCGCAAATCGAGGCCCAGGCTTTCAGCCACCTCCAGGCAAACCAGGCCCTACAGTCCACCATGGCCACGTTCCCCACATCGGGGCAACCAGTGATAGACACCACCCTAAAGGACATGTTACTATCCCTGCAGACCTCACTGATGTCATCCCTGGCACCCCTATTCACCAGACTAACTGCTGACATGCACGCTATGGATGACAGAGTAGCTCACT
Source organism: Rana muscosa (assembly GCA_029206835.1). Classification (NCBI taxonomy): domain Eukaryota; kingdom Metazoa; phylum Chordata; class Amphibia; order Anura; family Ranidae; genus Rana; species Rana muscosa. The sequence continues at coordinate 422,750,291 of CM055116.1, forward strand.
TAGAATGCAGCATGGGGGAATGCACAGCCACTGTGAATGACCTAGTGGACTCTTATGCTGACATGAAAGATGAACAGGCCTGGGTAAGAGCAAAGATAGCAGATTTAGAGGACAGGTCCAGGAGGAATAATCTAAAAATTAGAGGAGTTCCTGAAGCCATCCCACCGACAGACCTCCCGAAGTATGCTAAAGAGCTCATGCACCTATTCCTGCCAGATGCATCGCCCAGAGACCTTATCGTGGATAGAATCCACAGAATTTCTAAACCCTCTCACCTGGCAGCGTCAGTCCCCAGAGATGTCTTAATGAGGGTGCACTTCTTTCACATCAAAGAAAGGCTCCTCATAACACTGAGAAACAAACCGACACTCCCGGCACCATACACTGGAATTCTTCTATTCCCAGACCTCTCCAAGTACACTATGCAGATGAGAAGACAACTTAACCCGATAACCAAAGGCCTCCACAACCACAAGATTCAGTTTAAATGGAGATACCCTGCGTCACTACTCATCACAAGGGAGGGAGAGACACACATGATACACAACCTTCACAAAGGAATCCAGCTACTACACTCCTGGGGAATCATTTCCGAACCCCCACAAGACACCACACCACCTTTGGAGCAACGCAGCAACCACACACCCCGCCAAAACCCGAATGGCCGAAGCACCTGAACAAAACTCTCTTCTTCCATTATAATGGGCCTATAAATCAACCTGAGCAATGCTCTCCCTGGCTTCCAGCATCCTGATTTGATTTGTGCTCACCAAGTCATAGACACTGTTACCCCTCTAGTGGTTTAGTTGAATTCCACATTCTCTACTCCACCTAACGCTCTAACGAGTGGGCATTTCGCCGCTCGTGCTTAATCCACAAGTTCCAATTTTATTTTGTTTAGTTCTCTCAGTTAACTTTATTGTTTTTACAGCTTCTTCACTGCATACGACGTATGAACAGACAATCCATCGGGCACTATCTGAACCCTATTCACAACTACTTGACCCGGTAGTCCCAGGAAACCCGCAAGCCCTCACCGAACTGTAAGTGCCTGAAATCTATCAGTTATTCCCTTACAGCAACAACAATGCCGATCACGGTTCTATCCATAAACGCAAATGGACTCAACCACCCTGCAAAGAGACACTCGCTATGGAAGACAGCCCTGGACTTAAAGTGCGATATCCTGTGCGTCCAGGAGACACACTTTCTTTCCACAGCTGCACCTATATGTACCAATAGACAATTCTCCCAGGTGTTCTCCGCACCATTCACCTCAAAGAAAAGAGGGGTGATGATAGCAGTGAACAACTCGGTTACGTTTAAAACGAAAAGTGTCACCCTCGATCCAGAGGGCCGATATATTATTCTTGTTTGTGAAATAAACAATACTACCTATACTTTAATAAATGTGTACGCTCCAAATGCCAGGCAGACTCACTTCCTCCGCAAACTCATATGTACAGCAAATCCCCTGAAACAGGGACATCTAATTATATGCGGAGATTTCAACCTGGTACCCGATATTACTTTAGATTCAACCTCCGCACTTAAACGCAGAGAGTCCCCTCTAAAAAACCTTCTTGTTTCAAGTGACCTGTATGACATTTGGAGATGCTTACATGGAGAGGAGAGAGATTTTACATATTTCTCCCCTCTTCACAAAACATACTCTTGCATTGATAATTTTTTCACGGATAAGTGGCTACTGCAAAACATTAGCGCAGCTGAAATCCACAGTACATCTTGGTCAGATCATGCCCCAATCACCATTACCATATCAGACTCAACAAAATGTTCAAAGACCTTCCTATGGAGAGCAAACAATTATATCCTACAAAATCCAATCTACACTCCAGAAATAGTGGAACAACTAAATGTCTACTTCCAAATTAACGCGGGCTCAGTATCTGACCCAGGTGTGTTGTGGAACGCGCACAAAACCTTTATTAGAGGCATTCTACTTAAAATTAGCTCCCGCCACAAAAAAAACAGATCGAAAAGAGTAGAAACTCTATTAACCCAATTAGCCACTCTAGAACAACAGAACAAACACAAAACCAACCCAACATGCTCTGCACAGATTCTGACACTTAGAAGAGAACTCAGACTACATCTCCTGCAATCTTACGAGCACATCCAAGGTAAATTAAAAGCCACCTCCTACACTACATCCAACAAAGCAGGAAAAGCCCTGGCACAACGCATTAAAGGCAGGAGATTAAAAAACAAAATAGAGAGACTCCACCACCCACACACCAACGAATCACTCAGAAACCCACAGGACATAGCAGATGCATTCAGCACCTACTACAGCGACTTATATAACCTAAAAAGAGACCCAGACACATATCAACCCTCCTCAGACGACATCCATGACTTTCTCTCACACATTAGACTCCCCTCGCTGACGACTGAACAACTTACTAGTCTAAATGAACCGTTCACAACACAAGAAGTAATGGCTACCATTAATAAAATTCCCTTAGGAAAGTCTCCGGGTCCAGACGGCCTCACGGGAGAGTACTTCAAGACATTCGGACACCAATTAGCTCCCTATCTTACAAACTTTTTCAAAAATGCGGCCACATCCGCCAAATTTCCACATGAATCCCTACAAGCGCTAATCATCACACTTCCAAAACCAGGCAAGGAACCGGTCACGCCCCAAAACTTTTGCCCGATTTCGCTTCTAAACCTAGATGTGAAAATATATGCAAAAATAATAGCTACCAGACTATTACAAATTATGCCCAATCTGATCCATAGGGATCAATCAGGATTCACGTCCGGTAGACAAGCATCTGACGCCACGAGAAGACTGATTGACGCCATCCACTTCGCCGAGTCTAGTGGAACGCCTTCTCTGCTCCTGGCACTGGACGCGGAGAAGGCGTTCGACAGAGTCCACTGGAACTACCTACATCAGGTCCTTCACAAATTTGGCTTCAAAGGCCAAATACTTACTGCCATATTAGCACTATATACAACCCCCTCGGCCCGAGTGTTTTCAGCGGACATGCTATCCCAACCATTTGACATCACCAACGGCACCAGACAAGGATGCCCGCTGTCACCACTGATCTTTAATTTACTCATGGAGACCCTAGCAGAACACATTATGAAAAAAAGAAGAGAGATTCGCCCTTGGGACTTTGAGTGAGGTGAGCACTGTTAGGCCAATAAAAAAATCGCAAGAATAATTGCAGTGTATATTTATTCAGGTAAAGAGCAGTACATACATTGATGTCATGAACATGGGCCAATTCATACAAAATACAAGACCAATATAAATTAGGTAAAATTATATTACGAGTATCTGACAGTAATTATGTAAACACATAGGCATCAAAAGTAACCAGACGCGTTTCGCGAGGCTTGGCTCGCTCTTCAGGGGTAGATGCACGTAGTGTACCTAAAATGAGAGTGATATAGTATAAAGCATGATATGAAGGCACAGGGGGGGGGGGCTTGAATATGGAAAACCCCATACTCACCACTGGACATTGCCAAAAGACAGCGGGGGTGAAGCTCAAACGGCGGCAGCGACTGTCTCACCAGGGAGCTGAGGAGGCGGAGCCAAACAAAGCTCCAAATCGGAGTCAAACGGAAGGAAGGCCCAGCATGGATGGAATAGGTGTAACCCCAAAAGTGTCAGTGAATCCAAGAGGAATGTTGGCTCTAAATATAAATATGTATATTGAATAATTAAAATATGGGAGTATACGAGTATATGGTAACATATATGTCTTTGCATGTATAAAAGACATGAGCCAAGAATGGTTAGAGTATGGAGACTGAGGGGGAGAGTGAAAAAATACCAGATTGACTAGTATGATTAAGGAAAGATCAGAGAGGAAAGTAATGAGTGAAAGAGAGTGTGAATGGAATGAAATACAGGTGTGTGGTGAGGACTGTGATGAGAAAACAAGTTGCATGTAAATGCTTGCAGCGAGTAATATATAAACATATAAAAGTATACCTTGGTGAAGTAGGTCTAAGAGTAGTAAATTCCAAGGGAAGGACCTGCACTTGTGTGTCTGTCCTCAGTGAAAGAAAGCAAACAATGAGATCCATGCTGTGCAAACCTCCAATATATACCCCCGAAGGGGCCCGAGAGGCTCCGCCCCCAACACCATGTGCAAATGACCAGCAAACGAGTGCCTAAACCCACCAACCATCAAAAAGGCGGTGTGTGAGCCAAGACACTCCCAGGACCATCTTGATGGTAGTAATGCCTGCAGCCACAGCGATGCTGCAAAATCACAGACATCGCGCGGCCGACGCATTAACATGGTGCCGATGTGCAAGTGGCCCCGCCCGCTCAAAAAGGGCAGGCGGGGACAGCAGGGGACAAGGATCCCCCTTGTGATGCACATCGCAGCTCCCAGGGAGAAATAAAGTAGCACCGCCGCCAACAGAGAACACCACACCAGCTGGATTGGGATAAAAGTCCAATGCGAGATGTTATTGGATATGTTGGAATAACAAATGGCTAGTGCATGATAAAAATGTAAAATCCATACATATATGTATGTTTTTGTTTTTATTGGCGAGTGTGACCGCAGACCAGTTTTGGGCTATTGGGTGTCTTCCACCCGGGTATCTTTGAGAAAAAAGAAAAAAGAAGGGTCTGGTGTCACCAGTGACACACCTCCATCCCTGAATTTCATGAAAAAAAGAAGAGAGATTCGCCCTTGGGACTTTGAGTGAGGTGAGCACTGTTAGGCCAATAAAAAAATCGCAAGAATAATTGCAGTGTATATTTATTCAGGTAAAGAGCAGTACATACATTGATGTCATGAACATGGGCCAATTCATACAAAATACAAGACCAATATAAATTAGGTAAAATGATATTACGAGTATCTGACAGTAATTATGTAAACACATAGGCATCAAAAGTAACCCGACGCATTTCGCGAGGCTTGGCTCGCTCTTCAGGGGTAGATGCACGTAGTGTACCTAAAATGAGAGTGATATAGTATAAAGCATGATATGAAGGCACAGGGGGGGGGCCTTGAATATGGAAAACCCCATACTCACCACTGGACATTGCCAAAAGACAGCGGGGGTGAAGCTCAAACGGCGGCAGCGACTGTCTCACCAGGGAGCTGAGGAGGCGGAGCCAAACAAAGCTCCAAATCGGAGTCAAACGGAAGGAAGGCCCAGCATGGATGGAATAGGTGTAACCCCAAAAGTGTCAGTGAATCCAAGAGGAATGTTGGCTCTAAATATAAATATGTATATTGAATAATTAAAATATGGGAGTATACGAGTATATGGTAACATATATGTCTTTGCATGTATAAAAGACATGAGCCAAGAATGGTTAGAGTATGGAGACTGAGGGGGAGAGTGAAAAAATACCAGATTGACTAGTATGATTAAGGAAAGATCAGAGAGGAAAGTAATGAGTGAAAGAGAGTGTGAATGGAATGAAATACAGGTGTGTGGTGAGGACTGTGATGAGAAAACAAGTTGCATGTAAATGCTTGCAGCGAGTAATATATAAACATATAAAAGTATACCTTGGTGAAGTAGGTCTAAGAGTAGTAAATTCCAAGGGAAGGACCTGCACTTGTGTGTCTGTCCTCAGTGAAAGAAAGCAAACAATGAGATCCATGCTGTGCAAACCTCCAATATATACCCCCGAAGGGGCCCGAGAGGCTCCGCCCCCAACACCATGTGCAAATGACCAGCAAATGAGTGCCTAAACCCACCAACCATCAAAAAGGCGGTGTGTGAGCCAAGACACTCCCAGGACCATCTTGATGGTAGTAATGCCTGCAGCCACAGCGATGCTGCAAAATCACAGACATCGCGCGGCCGACGCATTAACATGGTGCCGATGTGCAAGTGGCCCCGCCCGCTCAAAAAGGGCAGGCGGGGACAGCAGGGGACAAGGATCCCCCTTGTGATGCACATCGCAGCTCCCAGGGAGAAATAAAGTAGCACCGCCGCCAACAGAGAACACCACACCAGCTGGATTGGGATAAAAGTCCAATGCGAGATGTTATTGGATATGTTGGAATAACAAATGGCTAGTGCATGATAAAAATGTAAAATCCATACATATATGTATGTTTTTGTTTTTATTGGCGAGTGTGACCGCAGACCAGTTTTGGGCTATTGGGTGTCTTCCACCCGGGTATCTTTGAGAAAAAAGAAAAAAGAAGGGTCTGGTGTCACCAGTGACACACCTCCATCCCTGAATTTCATGAAAAAAAGAAGAGAGATTCGCCCTTGGGACTTTGAGTGAGGTGAGCACTGTTAGGCCAATAAAAAAAATCGCAAGAATAATTGCAGTGTATATTTATTCAGGTAAAGAGCAGTACATACATTGATGTCATGAACATGGGCCAATTCATACAAAATACAAGACCAATATAAATTAGGTAAAATGATATTACGAGTATCTGACAGTAATTATGTAAACACATAGGCATCAAAAGTAACCCGACGCGTTTCGCGAGGCTTGGCTCGCTCTTCAGGGGTAGATGCACGTAGTGTACCTAAAATGAGAGTGATATAGTATAAAGCATGATATGAAGGCACAGGGGGGGGGGCCTTGAATATGGAAAACCCCATACTCACCACTGGACATTGCCAAAAGACAGCGGGGGTGAAGCTCAAACGGCGGCAGCGACTGTCTCACCAGGGAGCTGAGGAGGCGGAGCCAAACAAAGCTCCAAATCGGAGTCAAACGGAAGGAAGGCCCAGCATGGATGGAATAGGTGTAACCCCAAAAGTGTCAGTGAATCCAAGAGGAATGTTGGCTCTAAATATAAATATGTATATTGAATAATTAAAATATGGGAGTATACGAGTATATGGTAACATATATGTCTTTGCATGTATAAAAGACATGAGCCAAGAATGGTTAGAGTATGGAGACTGAGGGGGAGAGTGAAAAAATACCAGATTGACTAGTATGATTAACTTGACTCCGATTTGGAGCTTTGTTTGGCTCCGCCTCCTCAGCTCCCTGGTGAGACAGTCGCTGCCGCCGTTTGAGCTTCACCCCCGCTGTCTTTTGGCAATGTCCAGTGGTGAGTATGGGGTTTTCCATATTCAAGGCCCCCCCCCCCTGTGCCTTCATATCATGCTTTATACTATATCACGCTCATTTTAGGTACACTACGTGCATCTACCCCTGAAGAGCGAGCCAAGCCTCACGAAACGCGTCGGGTTACTTTTGATGCCTATGTGTTTACATAATTACTGTCAGATACTCGTAATATAATTTTACCTAATTTATATTGGTCTTGTATTTTGTATGAATTGGCCCATGTTCATGACATCAATGTATGTACTGCTCTTTACCTGAATAAATATACACTGCAATTATTCTTGCGATTTTTTTATTGGCCTAACAGTGCTCACCTCACTCAAAGTCCCAAGGGCGAATCTCTCTTCTTTTTTTCATGAAATTCAGGGATGGAGGTGTGTCACTGGTGACACCAGACCCTTCTTTTTTCTTTTTTCTCAAAGATACCCGGGTGGAAGACACCCAATAGCCCAAAACTGGTCTGCGGTCACACTCGCCAATAAAAACAAAAACATACATATATGTATGGATTTTACATTTTTATCATGCACTAGCCATTTGTTATTCCAACATATCCAATAACATCTCGCATTGGACTTTCATCCCAATCCAGCTGGTGTGGTGTTCTCTGTTGGCGGCGGTGCTACTTTATTTCTCCCTGGGAGCTGCGATGTGCATCACAAGGGGGATCCTTGTCCCCTGCTGTCCCCGCCTGCCCTTTTTGAGCGGGCGGGGCCACTTGCACATCGGCACCATGTTAATGCGTCGGCCGCGCGATGTCTGTGATTTTGCAGCATCGCTGTGGCTGCAGGCATTACTACCATCAAGATGGTCCTGGGAGTGTCTTGGCTCACACACCGCCTTTTTGATGGTTGGTGGGTTTAGGCACTCGTTTGCTGGTCATTTGCACATGGTGTTGGGGGCGGAGCCTCTCGGGCCCCTTCGGGGGTATATATTGGAGGTTTGCACAGCATGGATCTCATTGTTTGCTTTCTTTCACTGAGGACAGACACACAAGTGCAGGTCCTTCCCTTGGAATTTACTACTCTTAGACCTACTTCACCAAGGTATACTTTTATATGTTTATATATTACTCGCTGCAAGCATTTACATGCAACTTGTTTTCTCATCACAGTCCTCACCACACACCTGTATTTCATTCCATTCACACTCTCTTTCACTCATTACTTTCCTCTCTGATCTTTCCTTAATCATACTAGTCAATCTGGTATTTTTTCACTCTCCCCCTCAGTCTCCATACTCTAACCATTCTTGGCTCATGTCTTTTATACATGCAAAGACATACAGGTCCTTCTCAAAAAATTAGCATATTGTGATAAAGTTCATTATTTTCTGTAATGTACTGATAAACATTAGACTTTCATATATTTTAGATTCATTACACACAACTGAAGTAGTTCAAGCCTTTTCTTGTTTTAATATTGATGATTTTGGCATACAGCTCATGAAAACCCAAAAATCCTATCTCAAAAAATTAGCATATTTCATCCGACCAATAAAAGAAAAGTGTTTTTAATACAAAAAAAGTCAACCTTCAAATAATTATGTTCAGTTATGCACTCAATACTTGGTCGGGAATCCTTTTGCAGAAATGACTGCTTCAATGCGGCGTGGCATGGAGGCAACCAGCCTGTGGCACTGCTGAGGTGTTATGGAGGCCCAGGATGCTTCGATAGCAGCCTTAAGCTCATCCAGAGTGTTGGGTCTTGCGTCTCTCAACTTTCTCTTCCCAATATCCCACAGATTCTCTATGGGGTTCAGGTCAGGAGAGTTGGCAGGCCAATTGAGCACAGTAATACCATGGTCAGTAAACCATTTACCAGTGGTTTTGGCACTGTGAGCAGGTGCCAGGTCGTGCTGAAAAATGAAATCTTCATCTCCATAAAGCTTTTCAGCAGATGGAAGCATGAAGTGCTCCAAAATCTCCTGATAGCTAGCTGCATTGACCCTGCCCTTGATAAAACACAGTGGACCAACACCAGCAGCTGACATGGCACCCCAGACCATCACTGACTGTGGGTACTTGACACTGGACTTCAGGCATTTTGGCATTTCCCTCTCCCCAGTCTTCCTCCAGACTCTGGCACCTTGATTTCCGAATGACATGCAAAATTTGCTTACATCCGAAAAAAGTACTTTGGACCACTGAGCAACAGTCCAGTGCTGCTTCTCTGTAGCCCAGGTCAGGCGCTTCTGCCGCTGTTTCTGGTTCAAAAGTGGCTTGACCTGGGGAATGCGGCACCTGTAGCCCATTTCCTGCACACGCCTGTTCACGGTGGCTCTGGATGTTTCTACTCCAGACTCAGTCCACTGCTTCCGCAGGTCCTCCAAGGTCTGGAATCGGTCCTTCTCCACAATCTTCTTCAGGGTCCGGTCACCTCTTCTCGTTGTGCAGCGTTTTCTGCCACACTTTTTCCTTCCCACAGACTTCCCACTGAGGTGCCTTGATACAGCACTCTGGGAACAGCCTATTCGTTCAGAAATTTCTTTCTGTGTCTTACCCTCTTGCTTGAGGGTGTCAATGATGGCCTTCTGGACAGCAGTCAGGTCGGCAGTCTTACCCATGATTGCGGTTTTGAGTAATGAACCAGGCTGGGAGTTTTTAAAAGCCTCAGGAATCTTTTGCAGGTGTTTAGAGTTAATTAGTTGATTCAGATGATTAGGTTAATAGCTCGTTTAGAGAACCTTTTCATGATATGCTAATTTTTTGAGATAGGAATTTTGGGTTGTCATGAGCTGTATGCCAAAATCATCAATATTAAAACAAGAAAAGGCTTGAACTACTTCAGTTGTGTGTAATGAATCTAAAATATATGAAAGTCTAATGTTTATCAGTACATTACAGAAAATAATGAACTTTATCACAATATGCTAATATTTTGAGAAGGACCTGTATATGTTACCATATACTCGTATACTCCCATATTTTAATTATTCAATATACATATTTATATTTAGAGCCAACATTCCTCTTGGATTCACTGACACTTTTGGGGTTACACCTATTCCATCCATGCTGGGCCTTCCTTCCGTTTGACTCCGATTTGGAGCTTTGTTTGGCTCCGCCTCCTCAGCTCCTTGGTGAGACAGTCGCTGCCGCCGTTTGAGCTTCACCCCCGCTGTCTTTTGGCAATGTCCAGTGGTGAGTATGGGGTTTTCCATATTCAAGGCCCCCCCCCTGTGCCTTCATATCATGCTTTATACTATATCACTCTCATTTTAGGTACACTACGTGCATCTACCCCTGAAGAGCGAGCCAAGCCTCGCGAAACGCGTCGGGTTACTTTTGATGCCTATGTGTTTACATAATTACTGTCAGATACTCGTAATATCATTTTACCTAATTTATATTGGTCTTGTATTTTGTATGAATTGGCCCATGTTCATGACATCAATGTATGTACTGCTCTTTACCTGAATAAATATACACTGCAATTATTCTTGCGATTTTTTTATTGGCCTAACAGTGCTCACCTCACTCAAAGTCCCAAGGGCGAATCTCTCTTCTTTTTTTCATGAAATTCAGGGATGGAGGTGTGTCACTGGTGACACCAGACCCTTCTTTTTTCTTTTTTCTCAAAGATACCCGGGTGGAAGACACCCAATAGCCCAAAACTGGTCTGCGGTCACACTCGCCAATAAAAACAAAAACATACATATATGTATGGATTTTACATTTTTATCATGCACTAGCCATTTGTTATTCCAACATATCCAATAACATCTCGCATTGGACTTTTATCCCAATCCAGCTGGTGTGGTGTTCTCTGTTGGCGGCGGTGCTACTTTATTTCTCCCTGGGAGCTGCGATGTGCATCACAAGGGGGATCCTTGTCCCCTGCTGTCCCCGCCTGCCCTTTTTGAGCGGGCGGGGCCACTTGCACACCGGCACCATGTTAATGCGTCGGCCGCGCGATGTCTGTGATTTTGCAGCATCGCTGTGGCTGCAGGCATTACTACCATCAAGATGGTCCTGGGAGTGTCTTGGCTCACACACCGCCTTTTTGATGGTTGGTGGGTTTAGGCACTCGTTTGCTGGTCATTTGCACATGGGTTGGGGGCGGAGCCTCTCGGGCCCCTTTGGGGGTATATATTGGAGGTTTGCACAGCATGGATCTCATTGTTTGCTTTCTTTCACTGAGGACAGACACACAAGTGCAGGTCCTTCCCTTGGAATTTACTACTCTTAGACCTACTTCACCAAGGTATACTTTTATATGTTTATATATTACTCGCTGCAAGCATTTACATGCAACTTGTTTTCTCATCACAGTCCTCACCACACACCTGTATTTCATTCCATTCACACTCTCTTTCACTCATTACTTTCCTCTCTGATCTTTCCTTAATCATACTAGTCAATCTGGTATTTTTTCACTCTCCCCCTCAGTCTCCATACTCTAACCATTCTTGGCTCATGTCTTTTATACATGCAAAGACATATATGTTACCATATACTCGTATACTCCCATATTTTAATTATTCAATATACATATTTATATTTAGAGCCAACATTCCTCTTGGATTCACTGACACTTTTGGGGTTACACCTATTCCATCCATGCTGGGCCTTCCTTCCGTTTGACTCCGATTTGGAGCTTTGTTTGGCTCCGCCTCCTCAGCTCCCTGGTGAGACAGTCGCTGCCGCCGTTTGAGCTTCACCCCCGCTGTCTTTTGGCAATGTCCAGTGGTGAGTATGGGGTTTTCCATATTCAAGGCCCCCCCCCCCTGTGCCTTCATATCATGCTTTATACTATATCACTCTCATTTTAGGTACACTACGTGCATCTACCCCTGAAGAGCGAGCCAAGCCTCGCGAAACGCGTCGGGTTACTTTTGATGCCTATGTGTTTACATAATTACTGTCAGATACTCGTAATATCATTTTACCTAATTTATATTGGTCTTGTATTTTGTATGAATTGGCCCATGTTCATGACATCAATGTATGTACTGCTCTTTACCTGAATAAATATACACTGCAATTATTCTTGCGATTTTTTTATTGGCCTAACAGTGCTCACCTCACTCAAAGTCCCAAGGGCGAATCTCTCTTCTTTTTTTCATGAAATTCAGGGATGGAGGTGTGTCACTGGTGACACCAGACCCTTCTTTTTTCTTTTTTCTAGCAGAACACATTAGGCAGAACCCTACAATAACAGGAGTGGAGGTGGGCAGACAATCACACAAAATAAGTCTATTCGCAGACGATGTAATTCTCATGATCACAAATCCTACTTCCTCACTAGCAGAAGTACAGAACACACTTCAGTGGTTTAGCAAAATCTCCTATTACAGAGTAAACGCAACCAAATCATATATACTAGACCTAGGAATAGACGCCACCTCAAGAAGCTTACTCCAAACCCAATTCCCCTTCACGTGGGCAGCTCACAGTATCACGTATCTAGGGATACAGCTGACAAGATCAACGAAAGATTTATACAGTAGCAACTTTATACCATTCATTAGCAAACTCCAAACCGAGGTCCAAAAACTGGCTAAACACGAACTATCGTGGACAGGTAGACTCGCCGCGTTCAAAATGCTACATCTTCCCCAACTACTCTATCTCTTTAGGACCATACCTATACCCATCCCGGCATCATACTTCAAATCTCTCCAAACACTCTTCAACAAATTTCTATGGCAAGGAAAGACCCCGAGATGCGCGAAACACATTCTAATCAAACACAAACTAGCAGGGGGGTCAGGGTTAATAGAATTCGAAGACTACTACTGGGCAACGCTACTGACACAACTACAAGACTGGTTCCACGACTCTCCACGCACTCTCTAGGGACACTTAGAAGCCTCATGGTTTAAAAACCGCACTTTAAAAAGCTGGCTACTGGGAATCCCCCACGTCACCCCAATATCCAAAACACTACCCCCCACAATCAGAGCCTCCGCCCTAGCCTGGAAGAAAATAGTGGCCCAAGGGACAAACGCGGAATACTCATTCTCTCCTCCACTGCCGCTCGACATACTTTGCCATTATACTACTGATCTCTCTCTAAAGCACTGGACCGCTAAAGGTATCAACCATATACAGGACTTACGCTCAGGAGACATCCTATTGACATTTCAACAGCTACAATTAAAGTTTGACCTCCATGCCACTGAACTCTTTACCTACATTCGAATCAAACGCTGCTTATCACAACCAAACAACATATTTTATAAACTTCCTCCTAAAGTGTGGACATACTTGACAAACCCCCCCTCAAAGAAAAGTGGTATCTCTCTCTTTTACAACATTTTTCATCAGAAACAGAAATTTACCAAATCCAAACACCATCTTCACTGGGACAAGGATCTCGGGAGAACATTTACAGACACTCAATGGTGCACAGCCCTACGTTCTATATACAAAGCTACCCAAAACGCAGCACTCTGGGAACTCACACAAAAAATATCTCTAAGGTGGTACCTCACACCCACAAAACTTGCCTCATTTAACATTACCGCCCCCGATACATGCTGGAGATGTAACTCAGAGAGAGGTGACCTATTACACATTCTTTGGGCCTGCCCCTCCATAAAATCATACTGGGCAACCATCTTCCGTATCTTGTCAGACATCACGAAAGAACACATAACACCATCACCGGCACTAGCACTGCTCAATCTGACAATCGAGCAAATCCCAGGACCGTCGAGATTAGTTACAACCAACATCCTCCTAGCAGCTAGAATCAGCTTGACCAGACTATGGAAGAACACCCATTTGCCCACGATAGAAAACACTCTAGATCTAGTAAATTTGCATTTCAACTATGAACTTACAATGGCATCCAGCAGAGGCCTAATCACGAAAACAAAACAAAAATGGGAGCCCTGGGCTAACTGGGAAAGAGCAGAACGGTTTATATGAACCATCAATCCAGAGAGTATACCCCAAAACTGGTAATTAAACCTTCATCACACTATGTCAGTGAAATATGCTGTTATGTTTACACGTACGAACCAACTTACTTTTATTACCTATGTTTTCCTTGGCTAAAAGAAAGAATGTAACCTACGAGCTGTAAATGTGGTATAACCTGAAACGGAATTGGAACGCAACATGTATAATTTCCATGTCATATGTTTGAAAAACCAATAAAAATCTATTGATGAAAAAAAATTGAATAGGTTACTAAAGTCACGAAAATTCTCGTATGACAGAAAAAAAAATCGCAAGTGATGTCATTTGTTGTAATGTATTTGTGTTGTATTTTCGGATGACAACTGTACTGACTAAACGAAAATCGTACGATTAGGTATCGTACGAGGAAAATTTTCGTGCATGTCCGATAAAATAATATCGGATGAACTGTCATGATCGACTCAGTCCTGTACTAACGATCCGATTATCGTACGATTCTTCTTCGGATGACATTTTTCGTACGATATTCGGATCGTGTCTACGGGCCATAGCCCTGGTTCACACTGGTGCGTTTTGACATGCGATTTGGCATGCCAAATCGCATGTCAAAACGTCGGTATTTGCCGCAAATTGCGGGCAATGGAACTGTCCTAATCGGTGCAACGCCGCATCTGCGGCACTGCGCCAATTTAAAAAATTTGCTTCTGTACTACTTTTTGCGATTTTGGGCCGCGATTTGCATTGACATCTGTGCAGAAACCTACACAGATGTCCCTGTAATCGCGGCCGAAATCGGGACTGACAGGCAGGAGTAAATTTGTGCGAGTTCAGCTGAACTCGCACGGCTTCACTCCCGCAGCCCCAGTGTGAACCTGGGCTTAAGCCCTGGTTCACACTGGTGCGATTTGACATGCGATTTGAGATGTCAAATCGCATGTCAAATCGGCGAAATTTGCCGCAAATTGCGGGCAATGGCACCGTCCTAATCGGTGCGACGCTGCATCTGCGACGCTGCACCGATTACAAAAAGTAGTTTCTGTACTACTTTTTGCGATTTCAGCCGCAATTTACATTGACATCTGTTTCAGATGTCTTTGAAATCGCGGCTGAAATCGGGACTGCCAGCAGGAGTGAAATCGTGCGAGTTCAGCTGAACTCGCAGGCTTCACTCCCGCAGCCCCAGTGTGAACCTGGGCTAAGGCTAGGTTCACACTGCTGCAAATTCAAAATCGCGTTATTTTACCGCGATTTCGCGGCCGCGAAATTGCCGCGATTTTGCCGCGATTCGTATCGCACACGGATCAAACTCGCGCAGGACCCTTTTTTCCCCGCAGCTTATATTCGCAACGCATTGATGTGAACGCCACTAATGTTAAACTATGTAATTTAAATGACTTTCGAATTTGAGAAACCGCAACGGCTTAAATTCGCAGCAGTGTGAACTGGGCCTATGCCCAGGTTCACACTGGGGCTGCGGGAGTGAAGCCGTGCAAGTTCAGCTGAACTCGCACGATTTCACTCCTGCCTGTCAGTCCCGATTTCAGCTCGATTACAGAGACATCTGACACAGATGTCAATGTAAATCGCGGCTGAAATCGCAAAAAGTAGTACAGAAACGACTTTTTTAAATCGGTGCAGCGCTGCAGATGCGGCGTCGCACCTATTAGGACGGTGCCATTGCCCGCAATTTGCGGCAAATTTCGCCGATTTGACATGCGATTTGACATGTCAAATCGCACCAGTGTGAACCGGGGCTTAGTCAGGTTATTAGATGGACCACAGATGTCAGCCATTTTATATTGTCTGTTGCATTTTCATAAAAGTAAACATCTTGAAGCCTGCTTTATATATTGTTATGTGCTGTTTATTTCTTTAGTACAATATTAAACCTTTATTATGTTCTTAAAGCCACTGGCTGCTATTTTTGAATTGTAAATGTGTGTTTGCTTTATACAGTACTGTGTATATATATATATATATATATATATATATATATATATATATATATATATACAGTATACAGGGCCGGCCCTACCATGGGACCCGATGGTACCCCGGTCCCAGGCGGCACTTTAAGGGGGGCGGCAAATTGCCGCCCGTCAGCCAGCGACATTCCGTGTCTCCTACTGATTTTCCTTTCCTGTGTCCCCGATTTTCCAGCCGCCATGTTTAGTGTCCGGCGCCCTGTGATTGGACGAATGGGGGTCATGTGGGGCTGGCCTGTCAGCGATCGCTCTAGAAGTCCCGCCTCCGCACATGACCGCCATACGCCCAATCACAGTGCGCCGGGAAACACGAACATGGTGGCGGGAGACAAGCACTGGAAGTGTGAGCTGTCTTCGCCTCCGCCTGTCCCTCTGCTTTGTTACGGCGCGGTGGAGATGGGATCATGGAGGTGCAGGCGTGCAGCGTCTGACACCATGGAGCGGGCTGCGGGTGGATGGCGCTGGGGGGAAGTTGGGACGCCAAAGCAGTTCTGCACATCCAGTGCTGAGGTCCGGAGGAGAGTCCTGGTGAAGAGCAGACAAAGGTAAGGAGGACTCAAAGGATGGATTTGCACCGAGCTGTGGGGAGGGGGTCGGGTGTGAGTACTGCAGGAAGTAGGACTCCTACTGTAGGAGTCAGGTGGGTCTGTGTAGTAGGTCAGTGTAGGTGTAAGGTCGGTGGGTCAGTGTATGTGTCAGTCAGTGTAATAGTCAGTGTTGCTGTCAGGTCAGTGTAATGTGAGTAGTGCAGGATGTAGGAGTGAGGTAGGTGTCAGGTAGGTCAGTGTAGGTGTCAGGTAGGTCAGTGTAGGGGTCAGTGTAATGGTCATGTAGGTCAGGTGGGTCAGTGTAATGTGAGTAGTTCAGGAAGTAGGGGTCAGTGTAGGGGTCAGGGTAGGGGTCAGTGTAGGGGTCAGGGTAATGGTCATGTGGGTCAGTGTAATGTGAGTAGTTCAGGAAGTAGGGGTCAGTGTAGGGGTCAGGGTAGGGGTCAGTGTAGGGGTCAGGGTAATGGTCATGTGGGTCAGTGTAATGTGAGTAGTGCAGGAAGTAGGAGTCAGGTGGGTCAGTGTAATGTGAGTAGTTCAGGAAGTAGGGGTCAGTGTAGGGGTCAGTGTAGGGGTCAGGGTAGGGGTCAGTGTAGGGGTCAGGGTAATGGTCATGTGGGTCAGTGTAATGTGAGTAGTGCAGGAAGTAGGAGTCAGGTGGGTCAGTGTAATGTGAGTAGGGTAGGGGTCAGGGTAGGGGTCAGTGTAGGGGTCAGTGTAGGGGTCAGAGTAATGGTCATGTAGGTCAGGTGGGTCAGTGTAATGTGAGTAGTGCAGGAAGTAGGGGTCAGTGTAGGGGTCAGGGTAGGGGTCAGTGTAGGGGTCAGGGTAATGGTCATGTGGGTCAGTGTAATGTGAGTAGTGCAGGAAGTAGGAGTCAGGTGGGTCAGTGTAATGTGAGTAGGGTAGGGGTCAGGGTAGGGGTCAGGGTAGGGGTCAGGGTAATGGTCATGTAGGTCAGGTGGGTCAGTGTAATGTGAGTAGTGCAGGAAGTAGGAGTCAGGTGGATCAGTGCATGTGTCACGTAGGTGTGTCAGGGGGTCAGTGTAGGGGTCAGATAGGTCACATGTGTTCAAAAAATGTGCAGCGCTATGTGGTTAAAACCATGTGTGAAATAAATGTTAAACCTTGAAATGTGAAAAATTAATATATGAAAAATTAATTAAAAAGAAAACTAATGCAGAGTCCAAAAAGAACACAACATAGTCCGTGAAGAGTTAATTCCAAAAGCAAATCCATGAAGGGTTAAGGGCTGTAGCCA
This sequence comes from Rana muscosa, assembly GCA_029206835.1. Classification (NCBI taxonomy): domain Eukaryota; kingdom Metazoa; phylum Chordata; class Amphibia; order Anura; family Ranidae; genus Rana; species Rana muscosa. The sequence goes on from CM055116.1 coordinate 422,768,028, forward strand.
ATAAAGAGACTAGGGTCTAGTGGAGCATAATAAAATAAAAATAAACATTTCTTGATCAGTTTAGGTCGATATGTATTCTTCTACATATGTTTGGTAAAAAAAATGCAATGTGTATATTGATTAGTTCGCGCAAAAGTTATACCGTCTACAAAATAGAGGATAGATTTATGGCATTTTTATTATTATTATTTTTTTTTTACTAGTGTAGCGGGGTCTGGTGATCTGCGATTTTTAGCTAGACTGTGACATTGCGGTGGACAGATTAGACACTTTTGACACTTTTTTGGGACCAGTGACATTTATACAGCGATCTGTGCTATAAAAATGCACTGATTAATGTGTAAATGTCACTGGCAGGAAAGGGGTTAAATGTGTTCCCTGGGAGGTGTTTCTAACTGGGGGGGATGGGACTGACTGTAGGAGGAGAGAGATCTCTGTTCCTAATCACTAGGAAGAGCAGATCTGTCTCTCCTCCCCTGTCAGAATAGGGATCTGTCTGTTTACATTAACAGATCCCCGTTCTGGCTCTCTGGAGCGATCGCGGCCACCAGCCACGCACAGGTCCTTTTATACTCCTTTACATGTATAGAGCCATGACAGGTCCACTTTAGTTATCATGATATAAAATAATGAATGTGGGGTATTTGGTGGGCGTGATTTTTTTTTGGGGGGGGGCAGCATTTAATTCTTGGTACCAGGCAGCACAATGTCTTGGGCCGGCACTGACAGTATATATATATATATATATATATATATACTGTATAAATGAAATATGTTTAGTAATGTAAGTTTAAAAATCGTTAAAGTTTGCTTTATGTTTCCTCATATTTAATTGTAAATGTATTTTGGTAAAACAAAAAGGTATACATTTGTACAGTGCTATTTATAATAAATGCATGTATCAACCTTTTTATTGTAACCACACATAATTATATTGTGCAATAAAAATGTGTATTTCCTAAAAAAATAAATCAGTGCATAAAAATTAACTAAAGAAAAAAAATATATAGTTAATGTGTCTTTAACCAGTGTGAATTAATAATTTCTGTGATTAGTAAAAATCCAGTGCAATCTTCTTCTGGTGAACCAGTGAACACATCCTTCCAACACCACCACATAATTTGTGTATATCAATCTGCTCACCTTAGTATTGACCTCCAGTTTATAAGAGGTCTGAACAAACACAATGGCATACACTTCCAGCCCTGCGGGTCACCACAAAAAACACCAATCCACTAGTACCAAGAGGCTCAATCCACTTCCAATGTCCTTAAAAGCAATACAATCAAATCTAATGCCGCGTACACAGGACCATTTTTCCCGTCGAGAAAAATTTCATTTTTTCCTTTGGACGAGAAAAACGATCGTCTGTGGGCTTTCTGTCGTTTTTCTCGACGGGAAAAACGGCATTAATCACGACGAGAAAAATTAGAGCATGCTCTAATTTTTCTCGTCGTGTTCCCGTTGTTTTTTTCCGCTGCAGTTTTCCCATAGGGAAACACTGCCGCGGAGCCCACACACGGTCGTTTTTCTCGACAAAGAGAAAAATGTCGGGAAAAACGGACGTGTGTAGGGAACCAAGCCGTTCCCTCATTTTTTCCGTCGATTTTCTCGACGGTGTTTTCACCGTCGAGAAAATCGATCGTGTGTACGCGGCATTAGGCTGTCTTTTTTTACAATCTTTTATTAATCAAACAAAATATCCCCATATATTCACAAAAAAACAAAGAATCTAGCCAGCATACAAATAGTGACATTTCTGCTGATCGGGATCACTTCAGCTGAGAAAAGAGGTAGAAACACAGCTGGCTGAAGTTTTCCTAACATTTTTTAATTCTTGATCTCCCTCATTTTTTTGATTTTTAAGTGGTGATATACGAATTTATTATTGGGATGCCTTTGTCTCTTTTGGGCCACCTTACTATATTAGAATGTCTTTTTCAAATATAATTTACTGATACTAGTATATTGTATTAATAATACAGGAAACACATACATAAACATAAGAAAATAATTTAAGTAAGCAAGAAAAACTTTAATTTTATCAATACAAAGACATTTGTACATGTTTTTTTATTATTCCTGTGGATGGTGGGTGAGGCAATAAAAGCTAACAATATTTGAAAATGATTTTGCATTCACTTTAAAATAATATTACATTTGTCTTCATTTTTGTTTTATGTTCCTTATTCAGTTCAACATACTATAGAAACCTCTATGTGTTCTTTGTTGGGTAAACACACTGAATGAATTGAAGTTCTCACCCTACATCATTACTGAACTAATGTGGTGTGTGTAATTGAATGCACACATGCTGCTTCAGGATAAACTCAGTGAACAGCAGGAGGGGCTGAGAGTATAGGACACTTCCAATACACTGATATGTACATGTTTTTAGATGTACATGCTTCTACTGAAGAGTGGAACAGATACAGGTGTGCTGGATAATAGACTGTCTGTTTGAGTTTCCAAACCATCACTTCTGGTAATATCCTCAGAGTGAAACTATCTTCTGTAATTCATAAACACTTAGTTTAAAAAAGGAAAATGGACTACAAAAGTAAAACCATTTTTGCCTATATATATATATATATATATATATATATCAGTGGCGGTGCATCCATAGTGGGCCCAGGAGCGCCGCCCCCTCTCGCTCCTGCTCCCACTCACAATAACAATAACAATATGTGTTGTCGCCGCCGCTGCCGCCCACTATTCAGATGGCCTGCCCCCTGTTGAGCGTCGGCCATCTGAATAACAGCGGCTGGTTGGTTTTTGGAAGTGCCTATCAGAGCCTGAGGGCTGTAATCGGCTTCCAAATAGTTAACCAGGGGACACACGGGGGTGCGTTCCCTGGTTAACACTGACAGGCGTTTCAGTTAACACTGACAGGCGTTTCAGCCAATCAGGTTCACCGGGTCTGGTTACCGGTAACCTGATTGGCTGAAGCGACATCGAGGGCGGGAGAAGACATCGAGGACGGAAGAAGGACAGCGCTGACCCGAGGAAGGTAAGTGCAGGGAGGACAAACTGGCTGTATTTGGGGGGGGGGGGGGACGAAACTGTCTGTATTTGGGGGGACAAACTGGCTGTATTTGGGGACAAACTGGCTGGTTGGTTGGTTTTTGGAAGTGCCTATCAGAGCCTGAGGGCTGTAATTGGCTTCCAAATAGTTAACCAGGGGACACACGGGGGTGCGTTCCCTGGTTAACACTGACAGGCGTTTCAGTTAACACTGACAGGCGTTTCAGCCAATCAGGTTCACCGGGTCTGGTTACCGGTAACCTGATTGGCTGAAGCGACATCGAGGGCGGGAGAAGACATCGAGGACGGAAGAAGGACAGCGCTGACCCGAGGAAGGTAAGTGCAGGGCTGGGAGGACAAACTGGCTGTATTTGGGGGGGGGGACGAAACTGTCTGTATTTGGGGGGACAAACTGGCTGTATTTGGGGACAAACTGGCTATATTTGGGGGGGACAAACTGGCTGTATTTGGGGGGGACAAACTGGCTGCATTTGGGGACAAACTGGCTGTATTTGGGGGGAAACTGGCTGCATTTGAGGGGGCAAACTGGTGGCGTTTGGGGGGAAACTGGCTGCATTTGAGGGGGCAAACTGGTGGCGTTTGGGCACAGTGGCTGCGTTTGATGGGCACAGTGGTGGCAATTGATGATTTTTTTTTTTCAGTTTGTTTGCGCCCCCCCAAAAATTTTGAGCACCAGCCGCCACTGATATATATATATATTTGTAAAAACAATATAATAAAGGAATACAATCATTTGTTTTTTAAATAAGTTTAAAGGTAAGAATAGTGAACCAAAATAAATACCAATGAATGTTAGTGTTGCTGATGATGTGCTGCTTTTTTAGATACATGTCAATATTGTGCTGCCAAAAAGCTCAGGAGAATTACTGTGAATAGCGATGTAAAAAAAAGTCGGATTGCTGCCTTTAAAATCTAGGGTAATTGTCCAAATTTGTTGTATTGACATAGATTTAATATACTGTAGGTACCCTATTATAGAGAAAGAAAGCTCTGTATCAGTATTTTAGATGAAATGTCCATTTGCCAATTAAATAAAATTGAACCTACTGTATGTAATTTAAGCTCTTGTATGCCTAATAGATAATTCTAACTGATAACTGGTAATTCTATCTGTATCATTAAACAGGTTCTCCTGGGGATTAAAAAATAGTGTATAATTGTTTTATAGCCATGGCCATATTGTAAGTGTAGCACTTACTCCCATTTAAGGGACTGGCTGGTTTTGTTGGGTCTGCAAACTACCTCCTAGGCTTCCGTTGTCAGGGTATAGACACAAATGTAAAACCCAAACAGTCAAGCCTCGTACACACGACCGAGTTTCTCGTCGTTAAAAACACGTGGTTTTTCTCGACGAGATTCTTGTCAACCTTGACGAGTTTCTCGTCAAGCTTTCCATGCGTACACACTGACGATTCCAAATCTCATCGTTGTTCTGCGCGGTCACGTCCAGCACGTACGACGGCAGTATAAAGGGGAAGATCGATTTCCCTGGCGCCACCCCTTGGGCTGCTTTTGCTGATCTCGTGTTACCGCGTGTGAAGTAAAAGTTTGGGAAGAGACAATTCACGCTTTTCAGTCTTCGTGCTTTCAGTTCGTTTTCTGCGGTTCAGTTTGTGCTTGTGGGTTCATATCTTGTCTTTCAGGGCGTGTAGGCAGGTCGTATCTGTTTTACAGTGCGTTCTTGCCCGTTCGTTTCTGAATTTCAGTTCGTTCTTCATAGGCCTTGCTGTTCTAAAGTGCGTTCTATTTAGTACGTTCTGATAAGACGACTGTTTCCTAGCCATGTCGCAGGTACGTTCTCGTCCTCGAGTTCGTGCTGTGCGGGCGCTTGGTGTTGGTCTGCTTGTTTTGGACCAAGACCAGTCCATGAACGGGGTGAGGAGGAGTTCATGGACCAAGAATTGGTTGCTCCAGCGGGACCAATTCTGCCATATGCCTCTGCTGCGGGAGATCGTGGAGAATAATCCTGAGGACTACAGGAATTTTCTGCGGATGTCTGACCCCGTTTTTCAGCATCTTTTGGCTTTGGTGTCCCCCTATATTACCAGGCAGGACACCGTTATGCGGGAAGATATCAGTGCTGAGCAGAGGCTCATCGCCACGTTACGCTACCTGGCAACAGGGAGAAGTCTTCAGGACTTGAAGTTCACGACAGGCATCTCCCCCCAGGCTCTGGGCCTCATAATCCCAGACACCTGTTCTGCCATTATACAAGTCCTGCAGGAGGACTATATTAGGGTAAGTTTTCTCCATTAACATCACATTTTATGTATTTCATGTATGCTAATGTATTGTATTTCTTTCATCCTTCCCTAATTACTATGATTGTAATATGCTGAGAATGTCCCCTTTGTCCTCATGCATGCTGGAAGCTTTTAAATGCCCCTTTTTTCTCCTCCATGCATATTTCCCTTCACTAACCTCTCCATCATTGGCGGCTGTTGCTCAAAATGTTTGGGGGGCCACCCCAAAATTTTATATATAAACTTCCTCCATTTTTGTGACTGTGCCTATTAAACGCCACCAGTTGCCCCCTCCAATGCAGCCAGTTTGCCCCCTCCAATGCAGCCAGTTTGCCCCCTCCAATGCAGCCAGTTTGCCCCCTCCAATGCAGCCAGTTCCCCCCCAGCCCTGCACTTACCTTCTTCTGGTCAGCGCCATCCTTCTTCTCTCCTTGATGTCTTCTCCTGCCCTCGATGTTGCATCAGCCAATAAGGTTACCGGTAAACAGACTTGGTGAACATGATTGGCAGAGGAGCCTGTCAGTGTTTACCCAAGGAATGCCCCCCTCCCCTGCATCCCCTGGTTAACTTTTATGAAGCCAATTACATCCCTCAGGCTGTAATCGCCAAGGCTATTTGCCCCCCTGGCTCTGATAGGCAATTTTCATCCCAAAAATGCCGCAGTTATTCAGATGGCCGTCGCTCAACAGGGGGCCATCCACCTGAATAGTGGGTGGCATTGACAATACATAGGTTAATGCAAGGCATGAACCTATGTATTGTTCTGAGTGACGGGCGCAGGAGAGAGGGGGCAGCGCTCGAGTGCCCACTCTGGACGCACCGCCACTGCAATGCTATCCTGTTGCCAAACACATCTAGCACCCCCCCCAAATTTGATTATAATGAACCATCAGAGGGGGTGATGAATATGATACTTGAGCCTTCCATTATACTTTTTAAAAACACACTAAACGGAAACTTAGAATGATGTTGGGCTAGAATATATTTTAGTATAATCTGCTTGCACTGTTATGTGCAAAAGTACTAATATTTTTTTATCTTGTTTGACTCCACAGCTTCCTTCCATGCCACAGGAATGGCAGACTGTGGCATCGGAGTTTGCCACACGGTGGGACTTCCCCAACTGCGGTGGAGCCATTGACGGGAAGCACGTCCGCATTGTGCCGCCACCCTGTTCTGGGTCCTACTACTACAACTACAAGGGGTTTCATAGCATTGTGCTGATGGCGGTGGTGTCAGCACAGTATGAATTCCTCTATGTGGATGTGGGGAAGAATGGCCGGATGTCCGATGGGGGATCCTTCATCCAGACGGAGTTTGCCCTCCGTCTCCAGAGTGACGACCTTGCATTGCCACCGGATGCAGGGAATGTTGAAGGACTCCCCTTTGTTTTTTTGGCTGATGAAGCCTTCGGACTCGGACCGCACCTCATGAGGCCATTTCCCCAGAGGACCCTCACCCCGGAGAAGAGGGTGTTCAACTACCGGCTGGCCAGGGCCCGAAGAGTCGTAGAAAATGCTTTTGGGATAATGGGCAGCCGGTTCTGCCTTTTTATGACTCCTATTCACTTGACGGAGTACAAAATGAACTATGTGGTTTTATGTTGCTGTGTGCTCCATAATTTTCTGAGCCGAAAATCAACAAATTATATGGCCTCAATATTGCCTGAGGCAGGACTTTCATATGGCAATACCCTGCCGGGCCTCAAATCTGCCCGTCCTGGCTTGCCCCCCCAAAATGCCCGTGAGGTTCGTGAGAAATATCTGGAATATTTCACGGGTAGGGGGGCAATTCCTATGCCAGGCTATGTCTAAATCTTCTTGGAGAAAGAACTAAATAAAAATCTGCTTAAATCTTTTATCTTTTGTTTTTTCCTGTCTCCTAGTTTGTCTTAGTGCATTTGTAGTGCCAAGTGTATTTTCCTTTAGTAAATAGCAACCATTTCACTATGAACCACAAAAATATACACAAATAAGGTTAGAGCGTATTTGAAAAAGAAGCTACACTTTGTTGTTGTTCAAAAATTTTACTCTGTGCACATTCACACACATGGTAAATAGAACAGTATGTATATTATTTTTTTGGCTGGCCACAAACCGGCATTTTTTTTTTTTAAGAAAATACAAAACCATCAGTAGCATTCAACAAACTACAACATTGGATACCTCTTGGCAATATGAGACATTCACTTACACAAAATATGTCTCTATCTGGCCGTCCTAATATGGCGGTATTGTCACCCCTGGCCAAGCCAAAATTTGAATATGCACACAATTTGGAGTCATTTCCAATAGGGATTTTAGACTCCTGATCCCTATTGTCAACATGTGCTATCTGCCATCAGGGGTGATCAATGGACGTGTTTTGGGGGTGCAACCCCTTCTTCGGTTCACCTACTTGAGATACGAGGAAGGGGTTGCACCCCCAAAACACGTACATGGATATCCCCTGATGGAAGATGGCACATGTTGACACACTGTGTGCATATTCAAATTTTGGCTTGATTGATTGTCTAAAAGCTTAAAAAAGGGGGAAGAACAATCACAAACAAAAAATGGGGGTTTTGATGCCTTATTCAATTCTCCCCAAAACATCTAGGATGTCTTTAAAGGTTTGATCCATCACATGAATTCTTTGCTTAATTCTGTCCAGGTCTGTGCTACATTCCATCACTTGCTGTATGATTCGTAGGGCACTGTCAGCAGAGAAACGCGTACTTTCTTTCACCACAACATTTACATCCCCTATAAAAAAATACAAAAGGTATTATAACTCTGCAGGCCTACATCTCTTACCTGAAGCTGTGTGTCAAGGTCACCTGTGGCCAGGTGACAGATGCACACCGTAGGGGGACAGGAGTGCACCGCAAGGTAGTGAACCCTATGGCTGACTTCTGCGGATAGGAAACTGGGTGGTTGCGGAAAGCGGGACCAGAGGAGCACAACCGGGATCCTAACGGAACCTAGAGCCAAGATTCCCCAGGGCGCGGAGTCTAAGACCCAGCAGGTCTTCTCCAGAGCCTCTAGTGGTGAGGATGTTATGCTGCAGGCTGGGTCCAGGTCGCGGCCCCTGGAGTCTCCTAGCTCACGCCCCGTAGGATAAGGGGAAAAGAGGGGAAGCAGCAGCACAAGATATGAGAGAAACAAATAACAAGCTGAAGGTCAGGGGCCACAAGCAGACAAGGATAACGAAAGAACGAGCCGAAGGTCAAGGGTCACGAGCAGACAGGGATAGTCGGGGACAAGCCAAATATGTAACAGAGAGACAGACGTAGCACACGGCAGGCAGGAACCCAAACACACAATGCCTAATAAACACGTTGATCAGCAAAGCAGGCTTGCAGTGCACAGGTTAATATAGTGTTCTGTGATAGGGCCTGGGGTGGAGTCAGGCTGGGAGGAGATTATAAAGGAAGCCAGGTGAAGGAGGTCTGGTCTCTAAGATGAACACATGAGGAGGAAAGGTAAGATGGCAGACAGACATTAATGCATATCCATGACAGTACCCTCCCTCTTACGAGGCCTCCCCCTTTCCCCGCCTGGGCCCAGGTTTGGAGGGAAACTTCAGATGAAACTCCTTTAACAGACGAGGTGCGAAGACCTCAGATGCAGCGATCCAAGACCTCTCCTCAGGACCAAACCCCTTCCAATGAACGAGGTACTGAAGAACGCCTTTACAAAGTCGGGAGTCCAGAATTTGACTGACCTCGTACTCCTGATTATCCTCAGAGACAGGCGCCACGGTAGGGAGAGGACGAGAGAATTTATTGAGGACTAAAGGCTTCAGAAGGGCAACATGGAAGGAGTTAGTGATTTTAAGACTCTTAGGAATCTGGAGTTTGAAACAAACTGGATTCGAAGAGATGGAGAGAGTTTAACCACTTAAGCCCCGGACCATTTGGTAGCTAAAGGACCAGAGGTGAATTCAGAATTTTGCACTGCGCTGCTTTAACTGTAAATTGTGCGGACATGCAATGTTGTACCCAAACGAAATTTGCGTCCTTTTCTTCCCACAAATAGAGCTTTCTTTTAATGGTATTTGATTGCCTCTGCGATTTTTATTTTTTGCGATATAAACGGAAAAAGACCGAAAATTTTGAAAAAAAATGATATTTTCTACTTTTTGTTATAAGAAAAATCGAATAAACTCAATTTTAGTCATACATTTAGGCCAAAATGTATTCAGCCACATGTCTTTAGTAAAAAAAATGTCAATAAGCGTATATTTATTGGTTTGCACAAAAGTTATAGCGTTTACAAACTAGGGTACATTTTCTGGAATTTACACAGCTTTAAATTTATGACTGCCTATCTCATTTCTTGAGGTGCTAAAATGGCAGGGCAGTACAAAACCCCCCCAAATGACCCCATTTTAGAAAGTAGACACCCCAAGGAAATTGCTGAGAGGCATGTTGAGCCCATTGAATATTTTTTTTTTGTCCCAAGTGATTGAATAATGACAAAAAAAAAAAAAATACAAAAAGTTGTCACTAAATGATATATTACTCACACATGCCATGGTTATATGTGGAATTGCACCCCAAAATACATTCTGCTGTTTCTCCTGAGTACGGGGATACCACATGTGTGGGACTTTTTAGGAGCCTAGCCACGTACGGGACCCCGGAAACCAAGCACCGCCTTCAGGATTTCTAAGGGCGCAAATTTTTGATTTGACTCCTCACTACCTATCACAGTTTTGAAGGCCATAAAATGCCAAAATAGCACAAAACCCCCCAAATGACCCCATTTTAGAAATTAGACACCCCAAGGAAATTGCTGAGAGGCCTGTTGAGCCCATTGAATTTTTTTTTGTCCCAAGTGATTGAATAATGACAAAAAAAAAAAAAAAAATACAAAAAGTTGTCACTAAATGATATATTGCTCACACATGCCATGGTTATATGTGGAATTGCACCCCAAAATAAATTTTGCTGCTTCTTCTGAGTACGGGGATACCACATGTGTGGGACTTTTTAGGAGCCTAGCCGCGTACGGGACCCCGAAAACCAATCACCGCCTTCAGGATTTCTAGGCACAAATTTTTGATTTGACTCCTCACTACCTATCACAGTTTCGAAGGCCATAAAATGCCAAAATAGCACAAAACCCCCCCCAAATGACCCAATTTTGGAAAGTAGACACCCCAAGCTGTTTGCTGAGAGGCATGGTGAGTATTTTACAGCTCTCATTTGTTTTCAAAACTTTGTGACAAAAAGCGAGATCTGCAAAATACTCACAGTACCTCTCAGCAAATAGCTTGGGGTGTCTACTTTCCAAAATGGGGTCATTTGGGGGGGGGGGGGTTTGTGCCATCTGGGCATTCCATGGCCTCCGAAACTGTGATAGGCAGTGAGAAGTGAAATCAAAAATATACACCCTTAGAAAGCCTGAAGGCGGTGATTGGTTTTTGGGGTCCCGTACGTGGCTAGGCTCCCAAAAAGTCTCACACATGTGGTATCCCCGTACTCAGGAGAAGCAACAGAATGTATTTTAAATTGTAATTCCACATATGCCCATGGCATGTTTGAGCAATATATCATTTAGTGACAACTTTGTGCAAAAAAAAAAATATATATATTTTTTCCGCAACTTGTGTCAACATATAAAATATTCCATGGACTCGACATGCCTCTCAGTATATAGCTTGGGGTGTCTACTTTCCAAAATGGGGTCATTTGGGGGGGGGGTTTGAACTGTTCTGGCATTTTATACACAACATTAGGAAGCTTACATCCACTCTTCTAACCACTTGAAGACAAAGCCCTTTTTGACACTTTTTGTTTACATGAAAACATTTTTTTTTTTGCAAGAAAATTATGTTGAACCCCCAAACATTATATATATTTTTAAAGCAAAGGCCCTACAGAATAAAATGGTGGGTGTTGCATTTTTTTTTTCTACACAGTATTTGCGCAGTGATTTTTCAAACAAATTTTTTGGGGAAAAAATACACTTTTTTTAATTTTAATGCACTAAAACACACTATATTGCCCAAATGTTTGATGAAATAAAAAAGATGATCTTAGGCCGAGTACATAGATACCAAACACGACATGCTTTAAAATTTCGCACAAACGCGCATTGGCGACAAACTACATACATTTTTAAAAGCCTTTAAAAGCCTTTACAGGTTACCCCGTTAGATTTACAGAGGAGGTCTACTGCTAAAATTACTGCACTCGATCTGACCTTCGCGGTGATACCTCACATGCATGGTGCAATTGCTGTTTACATATGACGCCAGACCGACGATTGCGTTCGCCATTGGGCAAGAGCAGGGCAGGACAGGGGTGCTTTTTTTTTCTTTTTTTTATTATTAATTTTGCTTTTTTATTTTATTTTTAAATTGTTCCTTCCATATTTTTTTTTTTATCATTTTTATTGTTATCTCAGGGAATGTAAATATCCCCTATGATAGCAATAGGTAGTGACAGGTACTCTTTTTTTGAAAAAACTGGGGTCCAGACCCTAGATCTTTCCTCTGCCCTCAAAGCATCTGACCACACCAAGATCGGTGTGATAAAATGCTTTCCCAATTTCCCAATGGCGCTTTTTATATCCGGGGGGGGACATTCCCTCCCACTGCTTATAAAAGCAGTCCAGAGGCTAATTAGCCACTAGGATTGCTTTTACATGAAAGCCGGCCGCTGGCTGAAAAGAATGATACCAAGATGATACCTAAACCCGCAGGCATCAATCTGGTATAACCAATCAAAGTCCAGCAACATACCAGTACGTTGCTGGTCCTTGTTGGACATGTATTGTAATCTTTTTTTTCATGCAGCCAGGTGGCTGAACGAAAAAAGAGATTTATCGGTGGGTATGCCCACCATTAGAATACCGCCCTTCATCCACCCACTTCTAATGATGGGCATACATGCACCATTTATATATGCCGAAGCATGGGGGCATCCTCCCGCAAAAAAGTTACGCCGCACACACATGGTCGGACTTTTCCACGGGCAAGCCTTCGTCGGAATTTCGACCGTATGTACGCGGCATTAGGAGCAAAATCACTCCTCCGCCCCTGCTGCCCCAATGCTTCAGCATATTTGCTTCTTTTTTTTTAACTGTGGTGGTGAAATCACCTCCTACAGCACTGGAGTCGCAGGGATCAGGCCTGTCTCTGCGAATGCTGCAGTTATGTTTGTTGTGTTTTGTAAGTGACAGTGATCGATCGATACTGCACTTGGGTGGCCTGGGCTGGACGGAGGGGCAAAACGCAGGTGCTAGCAGGTATCTGGGCTGATCCCGCTAACACTGCGTTTTTGGGAACCCTAAACTGCTGGGGACGCTAGTATAGATCTGATCAGATCAGATATTGATCTGTTCAGATACTATACCATTAAGGGAGGTGTATGCTTCACGGGTGGGTGTTAGCGTTACTGGCACTAACCTGACGCTGCCTGGGGTGTGACGCAGACCTTCTCTGACACTAAAACCTAATTGATATCACCCGCCGGGCGATCAGGGGGTTAAACCTTTATTGGGTTATATACGGCGGGTGCCCTGACACTATAAAAAGCAAACTAACTAACCAGCGTCACCCGTAACACTTATATGATGATCACTGGTGAAAGGGTTAACTAGGGGCAATTAGGGGGTTAAAACCTTTACTAGATAATATATGGGGGTACCTGACGCTATAAAAACCTGCGGCGAACCTAAAAAAAATTACTGGCTACCGATCTGCATCACCGACGCTAAGACAGCGATCAGAAAAATGATCGCTTAGCGACAGTGGTGATAGGGGGTGAAAGGGTTACCTGGGGGGCGATCAAGGGGGTTAAACCTTTATTAGATAATTTATGGGGGTACCTGACACTATAAAAACCTGCGGCGAACCTAAAAAAAATTACTGGCTACCGATCTGCATCACCGACGCTAAGACAGCGATCAGAAAAATGATCGCTTAGCGACAGTGGTGATAGGGGTGAAAGGGTTACCTGGGGGGTGATCAAGGGGGTTAAACCTTTATTAGATAATTTATGGGGGTACCTGACGCTATAAAAACCTGCGGCGAACCTAAAAAAAAAATACTGGCTACTGATCTGCATCACCGACGCTAAGACAGCGATCAGAAAAATTATCGCTTAGCGATAGTGGTGATAGGGGGTGAAAGGGTTACCTGGGGGGCGATCAAGGGGGTTAAACCTTTATTAGATAATTTATGGGGGTACCTGGCGCTATAAAAACCTGCGGCGAACCTAAAAAAAAAACTGGCTACCGATCTGCATCACCGACGCTAAGACATCGATCAGAAAAATGATCGCTTAGCGACAGTGGTGATAGGGGTGAAAGGGTTACCTGGGGGGCGATCAAGGGGGTTTAACCTTTATTAGATAATTTATGGGGGTACCTGACGCTATAAAAACCTGCGGCGAACCTAAAAAAAATTACTGGCTACCGATCTGCATCACCGATGCTAAGACATTGATCAGAAAAATTATCGCTTAGCGACGGCGGTGCTAGGGGGTGAAAGGGTTATCTGGGGGGTGATCAAGGGGTTAAACCTTTATTAGGGGGGGTTAGGGGGCTACACTGGACCTAAAACTAAATGTAGTGACACTTTTACAGTCACAAATGTCACTGATTGCAGTGATCAGTAAATAAATGGTCACTGTAATCAGTGACACTGTGACTGGGGGCTGGGGGGTGATCTGGGGGGGCCTGGGGGGGGCAATTTATGTGCCTATGTGTGCTGGTGTTAGTGTAGCGTTTGTGCACTAACCTTGATGTCTTCTCTTGTACGGCGCTCGGTATATGTGAGCGCCGCACAGGAGATGACATCACTTCCTCCTGCTTTCTCTGTCTGTGTGTACATTCGACAGACAGAGGGGGCATTTCTATTCGCCGGGAGCGATCGCGGGGGGGGTGGCCGGAATCGAACGGCCGTCCCCTCATGACGGATCGCTCCCCAACGAATTCCGACCGCTCACTGTACAGAAGGGGGGTCCGATCGGACCCCCCAACTGTACAAAGGCAATCACGTATGCTCTACGTGATTGTGCCTGTCGGTGCCATTGTGCCGACGTATATATACAGTGAGCGGTCGTTAAGTGGTTAAGGAATCAGAAGCCTACATAGAGGGGCTGGGGGTTAGGGAATGATTTTTCTTCTTTTTTTGTCCCTTCCCCTTATACATCCCTCCCCCTTCTCCCCCCCCTTCTCCTCCTCTTTAACCTTTTTTTTTTTTGTATGTATATATGTGTGTGTGTATATGTATACATATGTATATATGTATTGGCTCTGAGTAGGAGCCTTCTTAAACTATCTCACTCATAATTTTTTTTTTCACTTAATTTTTTTGATTTAATTATCACTTACATTTGATATTAAAATCCTTCCTTTTTTTTATTTTATTTTTTTATTTAATTTTTTTATCGTTTTTGAGGTTAATAAATTATTTATATATTTATCCTATCTCTCCTTTCCCACAATAGTAGGCCCCTAGTGGAAGCATTCCTGATTAGAAGACACTTATAGTATCACTTGATTTAGATGAGTCCTTTTCACATCTATATTAAAAGTTTAATTTTTAAATAATTACATATAATTTTATTTTTTTTTGCTACATCAGTAGGCCCGCAGTGGAAGCCTTCTTGACTCAGTAGACATTTATAGTACCACTTGATTTAGTTATGTTTATTCACATTTATATAAAAGAGAAGGGGAGGGGAATATATGTATGTATATATATATATATATATGTAGGTATATGTATATATATATATGTATATGTGTGTGTATTATTATTTTTTTTAATTTATTTTTTTCCCCTCTCTCTGTAGGGATATTGTTTTATGATAGACATAGGTCACGTTGCACCTGCACTTTAGATTGTATTTATCTATAAGAGGGAGTACATAGGAGATAAAGTCCCTCTCCCTTTTTCCATTCCCAATTTATTTTATTTTTTTTCCCTTGCCTCACTGTAGGGACATTGTAATATGATAAGACACAGGTCACGATGCACTTGCACTTTAGATTGTACTGTACTCATTTATAAGAGGGAGTACATGGGGGATAAAGCCCCATTCCCTCTCTCCCCCCCCCTTTTTTTTTCTCTTTCTTTCTTCCTCTCCACCTCTTTCCCTCCTCTCTCTTCCTCTCTCTCTCTCTCTCTCTCTCCTCCTTTCCCTTTCCCCCCCTCTCTTGCCTCTCTGATCTGCTTGGCCTCTCTCTCTCTCTTTTTCTCCTCTCCCATGCGTGATCTCTATATTTGGGGGACTAGGAGTACATGGGCTATGGAGATGGATATACTCTATACGGGATGAGTAGTCCCTTGGGTATAAACTGTTACTGACATTTTTTCTCGGTTCATTTCATCAAAGGGGTATATAATGAGACTGTATATGTGTGTTGTGTTTATATGGTTTAAATTCCATTGTATTGTTATTTAAATGTTATGTAATGTGAAAAAGTTTAATAAAAAGATTAATAATAAAAAAAAAGAAACAAACTGGATTCAGTTTAGCAGTTACAGTGTATGGACCAATGAATCGTGGAGCAAACTTCAGAGAAGGAACTCGGAGCTTGATGTTCCTGGTGGAGAGCCAGACTTTGTCCCCTGGTTGAAGAGAAGGCGGTTTACGCCTGCGGCGGTCAGCAAAGCCTTTGAATTTTTCAGCAGCTGCCCGGAGGGAATCATGAATGTCACCACAAACAGAATTGAGAGACTCCTGAACCGAAGCCAAAGCTGGAATATCTGGAGAACAGGTCATGGGAAGAGGAAGTTGAGGGTGTTTTCCATAAACAGTGAAAAAGGGTGTCTTCTGCGAGCTGGTATTCACATGATTGTTATGGGAGAATTCTGCCCACGGAAGTAGAGAGGACCAATCGTCATGATGAGAAGACACAAAGGTGCGAAGAAAGACCTCTAACTCCTGATTAACCCTCTCAGTCTGTCCATTGGATTGAGGGTGGTAGGAAGAGGAAAAATCCAAGACAATATTGAGGGATTTGCAAAAGGCTCTCCAAAAACGAGACGTAAATTGGACTCCCCTGTCGGAAACAATATGAGAAGGAACCCCATGGAGGCGGAAAATCTCTCGAATAAAAATGGGAACCAAGGCAGGAGCAGAAGGAAGACCAGGAAGAGGAACAAAATGAGCCATCTTGGAGAACCGATCGATTACCACCCAAATTACTGTATTATTCTCAGACAGTGGGAGGTCAGTGATAAAATCCATGGCAATATGAGCCCAGGGCTCCTTAGGGATGGGCAAGGGCATGAGGAGACCAGCAGGAGCTTGTGTGGAGGATTTAGACTGAGCACAGACATGACAAGCCTTAACGTAGTCTTTGACATCTGAGCGGAGATTAGGCCACCAGTAGTGACGACTAATGAGTAAGAAGGATCGGAGGAACCCAGAATGACCTGCCACCTTGGAATCATGTCCCCAATGAAGGATCTTAGCTCTTAGCTCAGTGGGGACAAAGGTCTTACCAGGCGGAATCTTTGACTTCAGGGTGGTAGAGTGGGCAGCAATGCACGAGGTTGGAATGATCGGCTCAGGTTCAGGGGCTGACTCCTCGTCAAAAGTGTCAAATGACCTAGAGAGCGCATCAGCCTGACCGTTGCAGGAACCAGGTTTGTAAGTAATCGTGAAATTAAAACGAGCAAAGAAGAGACTCCACCTGGCCTGTCTAGGATTTAGACGTTTAGCATTCTGTAGATACTGTAAATTCTTGTGGTCAGTAAAGATCGTTATGGAGTGAGGGGAACCCTCCAAGAGATGACGCCACTCCTCTAACGCCAATTTAATCGCGAGAAGTTCCCGATCACTGATGGCATAATTCCTCTCTGCCTGAGAATTTTTTTGGAGAAGAACGCACATGGTTGACGTCTCTTCTCAAAGAATTGAAGAAGCACAGCTCCCACCCCCATTGAGGAAGCGTCCACTTCAATAAAAAATGCATCCCCAGGATTTGGTCTCCTCAAGAGAGGTCCAGAAACAAAGGCCTGTTTCAGGTCGTGAAATGCAGAGACAGCTTCGGGAGGCCAGTCTTTGGCATTCGCACCCTTCTTGGTTAAAGCGATAATAGGCGCGGCAATGGAAGAATAATTCCTTATGAACTGCCTATAATAATTTGTGAAGCCAAGAAAGCGCTGTGTGGCCTTGAGGCTAGCAGGAAGAGGCCAGTTGGTAATAGCCAAGACCTTCGCAGGATCCATACGAAGACCCGAACATGAGACAAAGCACCCCAAAAACAGGACCTCAGAACATTCAAAGGAACATTTCTCCAGCTTGGCATAGAGATTGTTCTCTCTAAGACGCTGAAGTACAGTGCGGACATGGTTTCTGTGGACGAGCAGATTTTCAGAAAAGATCAGAATGTCATCCAGATAGATGACAACAAACTGGTACAGCAGATCTCTGAAGATTTCATTGACAAAGTTTTGAAACACAGCTGGGGCATTACACAAACCAAAAGGCATCACCAGGTATTCGTAATGCCCGTCTCTAGTGTTGAATGCAGTCTTCCATTCGTCACCCTCCCGTATTCGAATGAGATTGTACGCGCCTCTGAGATTCAACTTGGTGAAAATGGAGGCACCCTTCAACCTATCGAATAGTTCAGATATTAAGGGTAAGGGGTATCGATTTTTAATAGTAACCGCGTTTAAACCTCGATAGTCGATACAGGGTCTTAGGGTACCATCCTTTTTGGCAACGAAAAAGAACCCTGCCCCTGCAGGTGATGCGCATTTCCGGATGAAACCTCTCTCCAGATTCTCTGCAACATACTCGGACATGGCCTGGGTCTCTGGGATGGACAGAGGGTAGGTACGACCCCTGGGCAGAGTTGCTCTGGGGACAAGATCAATAGCACAGTCAAAAGACCTGTGGGGAGGAAGGACATCAGCTGATTTCTTACAGAACACATCCCGGTAATCACTGTATGCAGCGGGAAGAACAGAAGAAACAGAAGTGGTAGCAACCGGAAGTCTCTCTTTGGGGGCCACCTTGAGAAGACATGACGAGAAACATGAGGGACCCCAAGCCAGGACCTGCCCAGAGGCCCAGTCCACATGTGGAGAGTGGAGCTGCAGCCAAGGAAGGCCCAATACAATGGGGGTAGAGGCCTTGGGTAGAATGAGAAAGGATATCCACTCCTGGTGGCGAATCCCTACCGACATCCTAATGGGTAGCGTCTGGAAGCGAATAGGGCCCCCTGGGAGAACAGTGCCATCAATTGCCGAGACTACCAATGGGGTAGCGAGAGGTGAAAGGGTAAGCTTCATAGAAGAAGCAGTTCCCCAATCCATAAAATTGCCGGCTGCCCCTGAATCCAGATATGCAAGGGTTGATTGAGGAGAAGTGCCTACATGAAGGAACACCGGCAGGAGAAGGCGAGAAGGTGATGTTTCAGGGTACAATACTCCACCTTCCAAATGTATTAAGCCCGAGCGTTCTCCGGACAGAAGCGAGCAAAAGTCACGAAAATGACCCTTGCCCCCACAATAGAGGCACAAGCCCAGAGTTCTGCGCCTAGCACGTTCTTCGGGGG
Source organism: Rana muscosa (assembly GCA_029206835.1). Classification (NCBI taxonomy): domain Eukaryota; kingdom Metazoa; phylum Chordata; class Amphibia; order Anura; family Ranidae; genus Rana; species Rana muscosa. Next base: position 422,786,833 of record CM055116.1, read on the forward strand.
TTAGTCTGGTCCGGCCCAGTTGCATAGGTCCCTCAGCAGGCAGAAGATGCTTCATGGGACGAAGGGAGGGGAGCTCAGACTGGCTAGGACCCAGAGAGTGCTGGCGTCTTTTTTCTAGCGACCTCTCCTGAAAACGAATGTCGATCTGGTTGCACAAAGAAATTACATCGTCCAGACCGACGGGAATGGCTCTTCCCGCTAATTCGTCCTTCACTCGGTCAGAGAGGCCATGTGAAAAGGTAGTGACCAGGGCCTCATTATTCCAGCTCAATTCAGCTGTGTGGATACGGAACTGAAGAGCGTACTGTCCCACTGAACTAGATTCTTGGCGAAGACGTAAGACAGCACTAGCCGCTGAAGAAGCCCGAGCTGGCTCCTCAAAGATGTTCCGAAAGAGCTCCACGAAGTCAGACAGGAGGGAAACCACCGAATCATTCCTTTCCCACAGGGGGGCAGCCCAGGCTAAAGCTTCACCGGAGAGGAGGGAGATGATATAGGCTACCTTAGCCCGATCAGACAGGAAGTTTTGAGGCTGAAGCTCAAAATGAATCATACATTGGCTGAGAAACCCCCTGCAGGCCTTGGAGTCCCCAGAGAAACGGAACGGAGCTGGCAGTTCTAGTGAGTGTGTGGCTGCGACTGATGCGAAAGGCGCAGCCGCTGGTTGTACTTGAGGTTGCAGATTTGGGGTTCCCAAGGAGGTCTGAAGCTGCTCAAAGCGAGAAGCCAGATCCTGGAGGAATCGCATCACCTGAGTCTGATCTGATTCCTGGGACTCAAGTCTACGGACTATGCCCTGTAATGGATCATCCGCGGGGAGCGGCCTGTCAGCCGGGTTCATGGCTGATCAAACTGTCAAGGTCACCTGTGGCCAGGTGACAGATGCACACCGTAGGGGGACAGGAGTGCACCGCAAGGTAGTGAACCCTATGGCTGACTTCTGCGGATAGGAAACTGGGTGGTTGTGGAAAGCGGGACCAGAGGAGCACAACCGGGATCCTAATGGAAGCTAGAGCCAAGATTCCCCAGGGCGCGGAGTCTAATGCCCCATACACACGATCATTTTTCATGCCGTTAAAAATGCCATTAAAAAAAATGTCCATTAAAAATGATCGTGTGTATGGGGCATTAGACTCCGCGCCCTGGGGAATCTTGGCTCTAGAAAAACGGGCATTAAAAATTTCGAACATGCTCTCTTTTTTCACGTCGTTTTTCATGTCGTTTTTTTTAACGACGTGAAAAACGATAGTGTGTATGCTTTAACGACGTGAAAAAAAATGCGCATGCTCAGAATCAAGTATGAGACGGGAGCGCTCGTTCTGGTAAAACTAGCGTTCGTAATGGAGATAGCACATTCGTCATGCTGTAACGGACTGAAAAGCACTAGACTGAAAAGAGCGAATCGTCTCTCAACAAACTTTACTAACATGAAGGGTGGCGCCATTCAAACGGAACTTCCCCTTTATAGTGCCGTCGTACGTGGTGTACGTCACTGCGCTTTTCTTGAACATTTTTTAAAATGATGGTGTGTACGCAAGACAGGCTTGAGAGGAAACAAGAAAAAAAATGACGAGAAAAACGTCAGTTTTAAAAATGACATTAAAAATGATCGTGTGTATGGGGCATTAGACCCAGCAGGTCTTCTCCAGAGCCTCTAGTGGTGAGGATGTTATGCTGCAGGCTGGGTCCAGGTCGCGGCCCCTAGAGTCTCCTAGCTCACGCCCCGTAGGATAAGGGGAAAAGAGGGGAAGCAGCAGCACAAGATATGAGAGAAACGAATAACAAGCTGAAGGTCAGGGGCCACAAGCAGACAAGGATAACGAAAGAACGAGCCGAAGGTCAAGGGTCACGAGCAGACAGGGATAGTCGGGGACAAGCCAAATATGTAACAGAGAGACAGACGTAGCACACGGCAGGCAGGAACCCAAACACACAATGCCTAACAAACACGTTGATCAGCAAAGCAGGCTTGCAGTGCACAGGTTAATATAGTGTTCTGTGATAGGGCCTGGGGTGGAGTCAGGCTGGGAGGAGATTATAAAGGAAGCCAGGTGAAGGAGGTCTGGTCTCTAAGATGAACACATGAGGAGGAAAGGTAAGATGGCAGACAGACATTAATGCATATCCATGACACTGTGGTGACAGATACTGACCTGTTGTGGTGACCAGTTCCACCACGTCATCCACTTCTCCTTCCTGCACTTCTCCTTCCTCCACCTCTTCAACTTCCTCAACATCCTCAGGTTGTGGGTCTTGGTGAGGTTGGGGTTGTTTATAAGGTGTGGGGTTCCTGTGCTCCCTGGAGTGTTCTCCTCCCAGTCTTCTCTCCCCTATGAGAATCAAACAAAAGGTATAGTTATCACACAGAAATTTTGTCTAAAAAATAAAAACATGATACATTGCTTGGAAGTGGGGGACAAGTGTCTGTTTGGGCGGGATTTCAAGATGAAGACATTCTTTTTAAAAACTATATTCTTTAATATTCACCTTTTGCTGTCAATTTTTACACATGGACGCACCACAAAAATTCACTGATGCACCTGTGTGGGACACCCAAAAAAGGTGGTTCTGGTGGCCCACACTATAGTGCTCAAAAGTACAGATGTGGAACCAGCTGCTGAGTGTCCTCTCCTTTACACTGATTAAAGTTTGCATTTCATTCTCTTTAGGAACACATCATCTAGCCAACAATGTTATAACAACTATTGAATAAAAACAGGCAGCTGTGTAAATTATTTTAACCCTGTAAAATCTATAAAAATTGTGCATAGTGGCCGAACGATGTGTCTGTAATGAACGATTACTGTGCCAAACCAAGTTCAAACGATGACATTTTGTAAGGGACAATAGAAAAATGCAATAACATGGGGCAACATGCAAGTTGTGAAATACAATAATAGGAAAAATGGGGAAAAAGTACTTACTTTTTTCAAGCATTCTCTTAATGCTCCTTAACTGCTCCGGCTCCCTCAGTTTGAGGTCAGACCACCTCTTTCTGAGCTGCTCATTTGAGCGTTTCACCCCGAAATTCTTCTTCAGACTCTTCACGACTTTCTTCATGATTTTAACCTTCCTTCGATTAGGTTTGCTATACGGCCCATGCTTTGCGTCATAATCCGACTTTAGCAATATGTCCACCATCTCCGCCATCTCCACGTAAGACATATTAGATGCCTTGAATCTCCTCCTTGATCGTGACGTTTCCTCAGTCTCCGAGCTTGTCTCCTCCTCGTTATTTGACGAATTAGCAGACACCTGCTGTGAATCCGCCATATCTGTCTGCGCGCCGAAAGAGAAGGGGCGGGGAAAAGATGTTACTTAGAACATCATGGGCGGGCGACGTGTGCGGAGCGACGTGTGAGTAGTTTTACGCTTGCGTGGTGTATATATAGCAAACACACATGTGACTAGACTACGTTCGGTGTGCGGAGAGAGGAGTAAAAGTGACGGACGTGCGAACGAAGGTATGTGATTTTGAGACTTTGGGAAATTGGTGGCCTATACTGTCTAGAGAATTTTGGAGGATATATATGGTGAATAAGATTTACAGGAGGTTAGACTGTGTGACTGACATTATTTTTTGGTGATTTTTTTTTGGCTTGCAGACCCAAAATGAATGTCTTTATCAGTGATAAGGAATTCCTTGCAGAATTTATAGACCGGGTAAGGGAGCTGCCCACTCTGTGGGAAACAAAAAACCCCATATATCGCAAAAAAGGTGTAAGAAAAGCAGCGCTGGAGACCCTGCTCCCATTTGTGCATACCAAGGTGCCCAGAGCAACAGCAAAACAGGTGGACACTAAAATTGGGAGCTTGAGAGGCACATACAGGAATGAACGCTCTAAGGTCCTGGCTTCTCAGAGGTCAGGAGCAGCAGCAGATGATGTGTATGTCCCGAATTTGTGGTACTACAGCAGGATGTCCTTTCTGGATGACCACATTGAGGCAAGGCCATCACTGTCCACTCTTCCCCCCAGACTTCCCTGCAGCCAACCTGAGCCTTCTCTGGTGCAAGAGGAGGCAGCCATCCTGGAAAAAGCTGATTTGGACATCTGGAGCCAGGTATAGTAATTAACGAAAATGTATTCTGAGAAAATTAAAGCCGGAAAAATAAGCCAATATGAAAATCCTAAACTAATTTGGGATACAAAAGTGAAATCAAGATCTATAGACATTAGTCTGCCATAAATTGGGTGCAAAAAATGAAATCTGATGTGGTCCTAAAAATATTTGTCTTTTCTCTTGATTTACATTCAAATTGCTGTATTCATGATCTCAAATTTGTGTGAAAATAATAAACCAAAATATTAAACTATGTCCCTTTTTCATACACAGGATGAAATCAGCCAGGAGGAGGGTCTGGAAACTGTCAGGAAGGAGGAGGCAGGGCCCACTGTGAGCCAGGAGGTGGCAGGGCCCACTGTCAGCCAGGAGGTGGCAGGGCCCACTGTCAGCCAGGAGGTGGCAGCGCCCACTGTCAGCCAGGAGGTGCCTGGGCCCAGTGGCAGACAGGAGGTGGCAGGGCCCAGTGGCAGACAGGAGGTGGCCGGCACGAGTAGCAGCACAAGATCGCAGGTGCCTCCCATTGATAAGCACAGTGGCTGCGCTTGATGGTACAGTGAGGCTGCATTTTTTTTTTCAGAATTTTTCAGTTTGCTTGCGCCCCCCTAAACATTTTGGACGCATTGATTGGCGCGTTTGAAGGGCGCAGTGGCTGCGTTTGATGGGCGCAGTGAGTGCGTTTGATGGGCGCAGTGGCTGCATTTGATGGGCACAGTGAGTGCGTTTGATGGGCGCAGTGGCTGCGTTTGATGGGCGCAGTGGCTGCGTTTGATGGGCTCAGTTGCTGCGTTTGATGGGCGCAGTGGCTGCGTTTGATGGGCGCAGTGGCTGCGTTTGATGGGCCCAGTGGCTGCGTTTGATGGACGCAGTGGCTTCGTTTGATGGGTGCAGTGGCTGCGTTTTGATGGGCGCAGTGGCTGCGTTTGATGGGCACAGTGGCTGCGTTTGATGGGCACAGTGGCTGCAATTGATAAGCACAGTGGCTGCGCTTGATGATACAGTAAGGCTGCATTTTTTTTTTTCAGAATTTTTCAGTTTGCTTGCGCCCCCCTAAACATTTTGGACAGCAGCCACCACTGGTTTATATGTGTGTGCATATGTGCATTTATATATATGTGTGTGTGTATATATACAGTATGTGTGTGAGTATTATGCGTGTGTGTGTTTATAGATGTGTATGCGTGTGTTTACATGTATGTATGCACATTTTATGTATGCGCTTTTAATCCTGACCCCCTATATGTGTACAATCAGAACCGATTTTTTATTTTTATTGCTTGTTCATAGTACCAGCAAAAAAATGCTGTTCCTCTGAAAAGCAATCCATGCTCAGATTGCTTTTCAAAGGCATTTGACATCCGGTAAAGAGGCAATGTGTTGCCTCCTGACCGCCTGTTTTAACCCCTTATATGCATCATCACTATGCTGCAACTGCATACAGTTGCAGGGTGGTTGCAGTGCATCCCCATTCCCCTAGGGGTATACTTCAAGGGTGCCCTGACTGGAAAAAAGATTAAGAAACACTGACATAGAGGAACCGATCCCTCTATTTTCCTCCTGCAGCCGCTGAATGCCTGGGGGAGGGAGAGGAGGAGGAGCCGGGGGAAATGGAGAAATCGGTTTCTTTATATGCAGCCACCCACTTGCGACCGGGCCCTGTTGTTCCGCCACCGGGCTCAGAGGAAAGTGCCCTGTCCGGCGCTCAGGGGGGCCCTTCATGGTTTCTTGCATCGGGGCCCTGAAGGTTCTAGTTACGCCACTGCCCTGTGATACTCTTTATGTCTAGGATGTCATCTCATCAATGACAAATCTCTAAAGAAGAATGTGGACTGAGGCTATTATGGACTTTCATGGTACCATACAAAGGCTCGACATACATAGGGTAAGTATAAAAGTAAATTTTGATCCCAAAATATATTAAACAACACTGGTCATAAGCTTATTTGTCTTAAAGTTACACTGCTGTACTGGTCTGATAAGCATGCCTTTATATATTCTCTTTGAAAGGTGAGCTTTTAGTGTATATGTCTCTATATTACTAGTAAGTGATGCTATATGCACGTTTTAAGCCTTTATGCATCCTTCTTTGCTGAGTACCCTTCTTTTCTTCTGTTTACCCCAGACAAACTTGGTAATATAAATACACTGCAAGAATTTCATATCAATCAAGACATATATGCTGTCACGTAACTTACCAGAGACTGAAGTGCTGGGAGGGCTTCCCTTGCGACTAAGTGCAGAGCGCCCCCTGAAGGTGGCACAGGTAGTGCTATACCCAAAGAGGCAGGGGTTGCCAGCTGCGACAAGTTGAGGTGATGCTGGAGATCTGCTGGTGAGCAGGGTAGACTGCCAGGCAGGGGTACCTCGGAAGTACCAGATGAGGCTGTGCAGCAGGGAGAACCAAAGGCGGAGTCAGGAGCCAAGCCGGAAGTCATATACAGGTTATCAAGCAGAGGTAGAGTCACTGGAACAGGTCAAGGGACAATTTGGGGTCATACACAGAATCAGCAGACAGGAGCAGGATACAGGAACAAGCCAAGGATCAAGCCGGGATCGCACACGGAGAAGAGTAGTCAGGCAAGCCGGGTCAATAACGGTAATTCCGGACAGCAGAAACAGGAACTCAGGAACAGTCACAGGAAGGCTGAAGATCATGCAGCAGTTATTGACTGCTGCAGCAAGCTTTAAATAGGCCACTGGGCGGCAAGTGTCACTCACGTATTGCGTGCGCTTTGGCACACGCGCATGCGCATTGCGTTATGGCGCACGCACATACGCACTGGGGAACGTAGATTCTGCTGGACATGGAGAGAGCTGCCAGTCCTTCTGCGGATAGTTCCCTGAGATATGTTTACACTGTATATGCTCTCATCTTCCATCGGCCTGATGTATAAGGTAAAAATTCTGGTTATACTTTTGTGGCCCGAGTTTTGGGGTTATATATATATATATATATGTATTGAGTATGCATGCATTACAGAATGGTATTCATTTTGCTTCTCTCCATAGTATTACCATCATTGCTGCGTATACCTTTGCCATGGTTCAGCTCTATTTTTGAAGAGAGGCGATCCAGACACACTGTATCTGTTGTCGCGGTGTGTTGAACTATATATTGATTATTATACAGCTAAACCTATATATTTGTCATATGACTTCAATTTATGATTATAATCCCTTTTTTATCAGGCTGTATGTCCCCTTGATGTAAGGTCCCCACATTTGCCGGTGCAGACCTATACCAATTGGGCATGCGCACATGACTCTGTCCTGGGTAAGATCACATGCACTGGATATCATCACACCTGTTTGTATTGTCTGCATTTTTATGATTGTTATCATTTTTCTTTTCTTTTTTCTATTTATAGAATTTATAGTGATGTTTGTGCTATAATAAAATATATAAAAGCTCCTGAAGAAGCGGTGGTTTACCTGCGAAACATGTTGAGCGTCCATCATGCAGATGGTATACACTAAACTGACAATGGTTACCTCCTAATGTCAAATCTATCTGTGGTTTTATAGAGCTTAATGTTAAAGACACCTTCATTTGTTGTGTCTTTTAGATGTATGTATGTTTTAATATATTTTGGAATAAAAATCTACTTTTATACGTACCCTATATGTCGAGCCTTTGTATGGTACCATGAAAGTCCATAATAGCCTCAGTCCACATTCTTCTTTATACATTTGATATCACGTAGGTACCATTGTAATGTTTTATTACGACTCGCACTTTATCTAAATGACAAATCTCTGTTAACTAAAATTGTACTGTTGCACCTCTATAGTTAGGTATATATACTCCTGCTAAAATGTATGTAGTGTACATAAAGTGTATCTTTAGGTAAACCATTTTTGGATGGCATGGAAATGAGGGGCAATTCAAAGATTTAGATCTGATCCCAGAACAAAAGATACTAAAAAAACCCCAATGAAGATATCTGTTCCAGGAAAATTGTGTAATAGGAAAATTTCCCTCACTTTGGGAGATTTTCTCTAACTTCCTCTTGTATCTTTGTGACAGGAAGTGAATGGAAATTTTCCCCAATGGTGCACATACAGCAAAAATTATTTTGCCAGAAGTTTTAACCCTTCCCTACAAAATTTTAATTTTGCTATACATACATTTTAAAACAAGTGGTGTGGCTGAATTCAATAACACCATCTAGATCTTACATAATCCTTCACAGTTTTAAATAACTATTTCAATCTACTTAAGTTTGGAAAAATTAGATTAATGTTAATAAGCATGTGATAATGGAGAAGATATCTAACAGAACAGGTACAGTTCAGAGTTCATCAGTAGTGATGAGCCAAATGTCTGAATTTCAAATTTGGGGTAAGTTTGCAAACTTAACCAGTTCCGAACCAATGTATGTTTATCAACAACCGTTTGGCTACCCTTTATTTTCACAGTTCCCACTTTACAAGAGACTCTGTATCCAGCAGACAGATGGAGATTTCCCTTGGTGGTTTTTAATAACTGCTGTAACTATAAAATAGAAAAAGACATTTTTGAGAAAAAAAAGTCCCTTTTTTCTGCTAAAATAAAAATTTGAATAGTGCGTAACTCAATTAAGTGACAATTTTTTGGAACGCAAACACCCCAAGGTGATCTTATTTTTTGTCACAATTTTTGGGAAATAAAGAAACCTGCCAGTACCAAGGGGGTTAAAAACTATCAAGAATGGTACATTAGATAGAAATTAATATTCAGGTCACATAAAGTGACTGTATGAAGATGAAGGGGTTCATTTTTAATTGTGCAGGATAAGGGAGGTGAAAGTCACATAGAGACAGTGTTGGAGATAAAAAATTTAGGAGCGGAGGCACCACCAAAGGAAAGCTCCTACTGTCTCCAAAAATGATATAAAATTATTTGGGTACAACTTTGCATGACAACGTAATTGTTGGTCAAACTATCACAGCACTGAAAACTAAAAAATTACCTGGTAATGAGGGCATTTTGGTTAAAGAAACTTTGGATACCAAATACAGTGAACCCCACTGATATCAATGGAAACTATTTTAAAAAATCTAAGATATCTGTCCCAGGAAACATTTATCAAAGCATAAAAAAGTTTTAAAAATAATTCCTGTGACTTTAAAAATTCTTAAAAAGCATAATTAAAAATTAAAAATGTATTTAAAAAACATGTTTGAGGGATGGCCTTAACTCTGCCTGTGACGTGGCACATCTGTACAATGTATACAACATACTACAGCATAACTGAAATTTACAAAGAAATAATAAGCTGGCTGGGGATTTTCTTCCCCTGTACCAGACCCTTTTTTTACATTGGGGGCTAGTATAACTGTTATTGTGGTACCCCTAAACAAAAATGGCATGGGGTTTTACAAAAAATACATAACAAACTCGTATTCTTGATGAGGATCTGGTGTGGAAGACAAGTGGGGCCTGGGAATGTGCCCCCCCCCCTCCTTTCCTCAAAACTTTACTAGGCCACATGCCTTCAACAGGCAGTTTATCTCTAGGCGTAAGGACCCACATCCCCACCCTCTACCAGGACTGTCAACAAATCACTTTCATTATTGACGCTTACACTGTCTATGATGTATACCTTCTATTGTTTTCTGTTTATTAGATTCTTTCACTGCCTTAGAAACATTTATTTCAGCTGAAAATAAGGAAAAATAGGTCCACTAAACCCATCAACCAGATGCAATTCAGATTAATATAATATCTTACTAATGACACTGTAATTTTATTTGTCTTTAAAACAATGCCTCTTAATAAATGTAAGCATTTTGAATGCAGAAAACCAGTCAGTTGTGATTCAACTGCCTTTTTGTATGTTACATTTTTATTTTTTTTATTTACGCAAAATAATAATATTTTTGAGTAGCAAAAACAGCATGTGTATTTTCATTAAATGGATAAAGAAAAAATGGCATAAATTAATAAAACAAGTAGCACAATGTGCATATCTGTTTAAATGAATATTAATAAAAGGTTTTACTATTTAAAAATGAAAGCATTTTTCCTAAAGGGATCAGAGATTAAGTTCTCATCTCAGTATATGCCTTCACTGAAAAGTGGAAAGATTGATATGACAGGAGTCACATACCCTGTTTTTTTTAACCAGAACATGCAAACCTTTGGCACTATCTGTTCTGATGTGGTAGGGATCATGAAAAAATGCTTATTCTCTATATAGTCTTACAGTAACTTACAAGTCTGCAAGAATACATTTCTGACATTCTACATTATACAGCAATACATCATTGAGTAGTTCTCGAGATCCAGTCTAGCAAGATACAAGGTGAGAGGTTGCAGCAGGGACTGATATGTGTAAGACATTTGTGATCTCAGTCAAGAACTGCACTGTTATTACATGTGGTATATGTACTGTATATGTATTAGAGGTGTTATGAGAGTCCTTGAGGTCACTGAACTTTATGGTTTTAATGTGTTTGTATACAAATATATCCAATTAAAAACTTCAATTTTTTACTAAATATATGCGTGCGCCTACAAAGTCCATATCTTTATTCTAATTTCTTCTAGTCACCAGCATTGTCTGTGGTCTCCCTGCATCTGATCTTTAGCCATTACTGACCTACCATGGTACATTTTTCAGGGTATTGCTTACACACAATTAACACCTCTTTTAACATAACATAGCAGATCTTCACACTATACAGTACATTAAACTTACACATTGCTTAGCATGAGAAGTATATCTAATGTTAGGTCACTGGGTTTGGTTCAGGCAGGTTAGTTGAACTTTGAACTCAATGGAACTCAATGGAAGCTGAATCTTAGATGCCAGTAATGCCCATTTTCTAGGCTAATACACAAACAGATCATATGAGGAAGCAGAAAAAAAGAGCTAAAGTTACCAAATTTGTACAAATTGCTAAACAGTAACAAAACACATCACAAAGCATAGCTTGTGATCTTCTTTTCAGGACCACGCTGCATTGTGCAAAGTATAACAAAATGTCAATCCAGAGTGCATCAAAACATCTCAAACCCACAAACTCACATTCCATAGATGAAGCAGTTATAATGACAGACTGTAAAAATTACAGTGACATGTTTCAGACAAATACAACATATGGTACAGTTGCTGGAGAGTAAAAAACATTTTGATTAGTCTGGATCAACAATGTATGAAGAGAGATAAGTATTTTTTTTTTAATAAATAGCCAGTATTATATTTCAATAACAACAGCCATGTATTGCATAGACTTTCTGCACATTATGCATGAATTTGTACCTGGCTTCTACAGTTGGGCCCAATTTGGACATTTTCACTTAGGTGTGTACTCACTTTTGTTGCCAGCAGTTTAGACATTAAGGCTGTATGTTGAGTTATTTTGAGGGGACAACCAATTTACACTGTTATACAAGCTGTACACTTACTCCTTTACATTGTAGTAAAATGTGTCATTTCATCAGTGTTGTCACATGAAAATATATATATATATATATATATATATATATATATATATATATAAAATTAAATATATAATTAAATATTTACAAAAATGTGAGGGGTGTACTCACTTTTGTGAGGGGTGTACTCACTTTTGTGAGATACTGCATATTACAAGAAGAGTTGAGGTATATCCTATTGTGAAAAAACTTCAGTTTTATTATGTCACAATCAAGAGCCAGAAATATTTCAGACATGCTGCACACCACCAGATTTTATTAAGAAATAAAAATGTATGAGTATACTTTTTCAGAGCCACAAGCCAGAAAACTCAAATCACAGTGCATTTTTTCTGAAACTGAAGACCAAAAAATTGTACATGTTTGTAGCAGAAATTTGAAGACTTCTTGTTTGAAATCAGAAACATAAAAAGTTCACATATTTGCATCATGGCTATTAAGCCTTTTTGGACAGGCTGCAATTTTTGAGTAACCGAGCAGACATATTGTGCCTGGAAATTTAAATGATAGTTTCTTGATTTGGAGACAAAATACCAAAAATGTTACGGGTTTGCACCACAGTAAGTGCAGGCTGTATTTTTTGAGAAATTGATTCATAATGCATTTTCAATATAAAAAAACTCAGTCTTGTTTCAGAGACTAAAGATCAAGAAAATCAATACATTTGTACCACAGCCTTTTTGGAAAGAGTGGTATTTGCGAGGGACTGAGCAGGCATACTGCATCTGAAAATCATAATTTTTTGTTTTAAAGAGTACATCCACTTTTGTTGAGAAAAAAAAACCCTCTGGGTGATCAGTGTACATTGCAGGGATTTTAATAAACTTTATAGCAGATATCCACTTTTTGTTGCTCTGAAGAAAAAAAAATCTTTGTTTCATCAAAATGATCACATACTCCTTCTCAATGGGAGTGACTGGTCAGCTGATTCACTTTCTGTGTTCTAATAAGGAAAGCTGCAGTGTCTGCATCCTTTTAAAAATGATTAACGGAGTATCTCACCAAAACTTACTTTTCTATTGCAGGGGCTGCCTATAACCTGTCTTGTATCCTGATGCAGAATTCTGAGAAAATCAGCAAGCCAATTGCATTGAATTTTACAGCAAATTACAGCACTGCAGATTAAAAATGAAAGATAATTTGTTATAACATTAAATGACAACATAGCTTGTGTAGCAACTGTACAGTATATGCTATAATTGATATATATATATATATATATATATATATATATTGTGAGGGGGTTAGCTCGGCAGCGGGTGTGTGTGACCCCCGGGATGGGCTCCCCACACAAAAACAGGCCCAGCAAACGGAGGTTGTGGTTTTCAAAATCAAAAAGGTGCGGTTTATTTTCTATTTACAGTGACAAAACACAGCAAAGCAAAAGAAACATAACCAAAATAAATCCTGGTCAGCTTGACCTCTGACTAAACATACAGGTTTCCTAACTAACAACTGGGATCAGCCTAGTGCTGTCCTAGTCCCTAAGTCCCTGGTTTTAAATGTCCAAGCAAATAGCCACACAGGCTTGTCTCACCGCACAGGGGTTCACTCTCCCTAGACAGTCCACACAGGTCTGGGTCCAGGCATGAGCAAACACCTAATGAATCTGGGAGTTCTTATAGAGGCCTAAATGAGCTGACAAGCTTCAGCTGGTCTCATCAACTCCCTGTCTGCACGACGCCCCACACTCTCCCTAGAGGTATGAGTCATCCATGAGCCCACTAGCCTCAGCTGGGCTTATACAACTCTCCACCTAGTTGTATAAGTCGGCGTAAAGCCTGAATCTGGGCGAAATATATCTACCCCCCTGGATGCAACCAGGTGACTTTACCTTCCTGCTGTCACAATATATATATGTCAATTTTCTTTTTTTTCACAAAATTGGAGTTACCCTTCGAACTGAAAAAATAACAATGCTACATTTTCACAGTATACCTTTAAAGTCTTTATTGGATGGGCTGCAATTTTTGAGGGAGAGAGCAAGCCGATTGCAACAGGAATTTTTTTTTTCATGGACTGAAGACAGAAAAATGTTGCAGTTTTGAATCACAGCTATTAAGCCTATATTAGGTTATTTTTGTTTTGTACTGAAAAGATAAACATTGTACAGAGTTGCACCACTCCTTTCAAGTCTATATTCTTGCAGTCTTGCAGCATTTGCTCCTTGTTTTTTCACGTGGCAAAATGTGTGTTTTGCTTCTGTGATAGGGTGTGCCATTAACAATTAATGGCAGTGAAAGCGCAACTAATAATTTTAGGTGTATAAACATGGCCATATACTATACAATCTGATTGTATATTGTGTATATAGTGAGAAGGGTGATCACTGATTGATTGCATTTTATTTAAAAAACATGGACCTGAGAAAAGGTGGATGGATGATGGAGGGTGTGTGCTAATGAGGTCAGTTGGTCAACTCCTTCCTGTGTCATGACCTACAGTCTGTAAGGAAGAAAGACATTACTAATGGAAACATCTGGAAACGTGGATTAGGACAAGAAAAGTAAGTGACTGTAGATTTAATGGAAAGCTTTGATATTTTTGCAAAAAAAGTACATGAATGATGTATTGGCGCACAGGGGAGCTAGAATTTAGAAAAAGGTGAACTTACCCTTTAAGCACAAATAAAAGAGCTACAGGACCAAACTAGAAAAAAAAACTTGAACACCAACAAAATATATAAACTATAAAAGAATACAAAAAAAATAAAAAATCTTTAAAAAACGAAAGAAAACAAAAAGAGGGAGAACAGCACCATCACAGTAAAAGAACATATCATTGATACACACACACACACAAGAAAAACAAGTAGTTCTAAAAATATATGTTGAGTCTTATAAAATTACAGTGAATGCAAGTGGGCTTACTTGCCACTCTTTTTAGCCCCACAAACTGAAATTCACTGCAATATATCAGTGGAAACATATAGCATTGAATATAGTACTGTATATAGCAGTACTTTATAACTGTGCTTTTTAAAATGTAGTATGTCTCACACATACATTTTTGGAATTGTTACCTTCTTTTCACACAACTATTACATACCTGATATCAGTCTTTTTAAAGCCAAACAGGGTTTTTTGCTCATTATTAAGGATGAGCCGAACACCCCCCGGCTCGGTTCGCACCAGAACTTGCGAACAGACAAAAAATTTGTTCGAACACGCAAACACCGTTAAAGTCTATGGGACACGAACATGAAAAACCAAAAGTTCTAATTTTAAAGGCTTTTATGCAAGTTATTGTCATAAAAAGTGTTTGGGGACCTGGGTCCTGCCCCAGGGGACATGTATCAATGCACAAAAAAGTTTTAAAAACTGATGTTTTTTTGGGAGCAGTGATCTTAACAATGCTTAAAGTGAAACAATAAAAACAAAATATTCCCTTAAATATCGTGCCTGGGGGGTGTCTATAGTATGCCTGTAAAGTGGTGCATTTTTCCCACAGCAAAATTACATTTCTAAAGGAAAAAAAGTCATTTAAAACTGTAATTACGCGGCTGTAATGAATTGTTGGGTCTCGGCAATACAGGTAAAAATCACTGAAAAAAAACGCATGGACCCCCCCCCAGTCCATTACCAGGCCCTTTGGGTTGGTATGAATATTAAGGGGAACCCCAAAACCAAAATTAAAAAAAATAATTGTGTGGGGGTCCCCCCAAAATCCATACCAGGTCCTTCAGGTTGGTATGGATATTAAGGGGAACCCTGCGCCATTTTTTTTTTTTATGTTCAAACATCGGGCTCATCCCTACTCATTATGTCTAGAGGAGTGTAGAACAGATTTTTTTTTCTTACCCATTTGCTCGCAAGGCCAGCTCCAGCCTCTCTTCCTCCACCCGAAAATGCATTCTGTGGGCAGAGGCTCAGCGTCATCATGTATCATACAGGGATATGATCTCTGAAGAGGCTGCAGTGTGACCAGAGATGGTTACAACAGATGAGTGGGACTGGTTGCAGCATGAAAGAGATCCATCTGGGGTGAGAAGTAAGGTAAGTATTTACACCTTAAAGTGATTGTAAAGTCAGAAGTTTTTTTTTTATCTTAATGCATTCTATGCATTAGTTAAAAAAAACTTATGTGTGCAGCAGCCACCCCAGCTCCCTCTAATACTTACCTGAGCCCCATCTCTATCCGGTGATGGAGCCATGTTTGTTATTTTTAGAGAAAAAAACAAGACTTTACAATCACTATAATTCTGTGTCCCTATACTAACTATACACCCTTGCATTGAGGGGGGCGCAATGCAAGGGTGCACTTTTTTCTGGAGTTGGGCTTTGACATTCTATAATTGTTTTTTTAATTTACTACCTGTTATAAATCTTATGTGTCAATCCCTGGTCTTGCAATTTCAATGTGCATCAACTTTAAGGCAGATCACAAAAGAAAAACCAAATCCTCCCAATTCTATGTTACTTGAACAGTTGACAGATCTAAGCTGGATGCTGATGCATTATTACTTGCTTATTTAAATCACATGCTTTGATGAGCTGCTTTTATAACATTTCAAAGTGTGTGTAATAAACACTGCTTTTCTGTTTAGCGGCAAAGGAGCAGAAAGTTCTAGGGTTCAGGATTTCAGAACATTCCCTGTAGTATCATGGTAAACAAAAGCAGAAAGGTTATTCTTAGAGATCAGCTAAATGTTATTCATTCTTGCGGGACATGGTAATATGCATTGTGCTGAAGGGCTGAGCATTGCTTGTGTTCATAGCTTAAATAAACAGCAAATGCTGCTTTAATAATACATTTTTGATAAAGAACAGCTTTGTCTAGTAAATATAAAATAGAATGTTGTTTTTTGTCTAATAGTTAAAGAGGAAAGTAAGCTTCTGGTAAAGTTTTGGACAAGGTGGTCAATAATTAGAACCCGTGTCAAATTTGTGTCTTCTCTGCTCTCACCTGAACACTTCCTGGTTGTCAAGGCAATGCCAGGATCTTAACTCACCACTGCCAATTGGACAGGATGTGCTCCTGCTGCGACTAGTGTCGAAGTGCAGAGACGAGTAGCTAACACAGCTGTCAATCATTCAGCCTGAGCACAGCAATACCTCCAGCCGTGGCCTCGGGACGCCCGGGCCCCCTACATGTAGCTATGACTAAGCACTGTTGATAGTGTGAAACGCGTCAGTTTTTATCCTGTACCCTGCTGTGGTGTGTGCTTTTGTTATTTTGCACAATAAAAGTGTTTTTATTGGAGTGCGGCTGTCCAGACCTACCCTCTTCTAATCCCCCTACATGTGTATCGACTGTTCCCCTCTGATGGTGGCCCTGAAACTTTCTATGGTTCCCTTCATTTATTTTAGCTGAGTTTTCTTTAGCTAAATGGTAAGCAGACTTGGAGGTATCCTTCAGGTGAGCCACATATTGGTAATGACTTTGATGACTAATATCATCAGTGGAAACTCCTAACAGGAGGTCAATAAACAATCTATGCTCCCTCCCGAATATCAGGAAATAGAAGGAGAATCCTGTACTCTCATGCCTGGTGCTGTTATAAGCATGGACCAAGGCCTCAATCCTGTGACTCCAGGTATGCTTGTCATCAGCCTGTAGGGTACCTAGCATATCATATGTTCGATTAAAAAATAAATAAACAAATAACAAACATGTCATACTTACCTCCACTGTGCAGTTCGTGTTGCACAGTGTGGCCCCGAACATCCTCTTCTGGGGTCTCACGGTGGCTGTCTCAGCACGGAAATTCAGGACACTGCGAGGTGTTTTTTCACCTTAATGCATAGGATGCATTAAGGTGAAAAAACACAAAGGTTTACAACCCATTAAACAACCATTGAATGAAGAAGCTGTCACATATAGTAGAAAAAGAAATAATGCCACTATATATAACATTCAGCTCTTGCCAAATAAGCTTAAAGTCAGATAACATGCAAAGTTCAGTTTGAATCTATGTTCAGATGGCTACAAGACCTCATCTCCAATCATCACCAGTTAATTAAAAGGGATTTAATATTTAAAAAAAAAAATTGAGCCAAGTCACTTTCTTGTTATTTCTAAAAGTTTAACCAATTAATGAGCAGAGGTCATTGAAACCTAAATGCCCAGGTGTAATTTAGCACGTCTGTGAATAAATTTCCTACCTAAATATTTTTTTTACATTGTTAAATTTTAACATTTTCGAAAAGAAAAATATTTTTTTTTTGTCCACTTGTGTAATACATTTCTGGCTCTGTTTCTTCATTGTAAAATGAAAAATGGTCAAAATTGTAAAAAAAATAAAATAAAATACATGTTTTATTATTTTACTGATAACATTTTTCATTACACATTTAAGTTTTTTAACTTTGTTGAAACTGTATTTATTTTCATGCTTCTGCTTCCTTATTTATGCAAGAATACAAACAGTGGGAGGTATGACGCAATCCTTGGTTTTGAGAAGTTTGTTTGTAAATTAATCTTCAGCCTACATGTGATTTCTATATCAGGGTGTCACAGTGATCACATGATCAGAAGCCATGCTAATTGGCGATTATTAGTCTAAAAACCTGCAGATGTCAGTGACCACTAGCACATGTGAATGTTACTATTTCACAGCGGCATAGTACATTCATATTCTTTCAGCACCAGGACCATGTCTGAAAACATTTATCTACAGATTACAGTCATGAATGAATTACTCTTCTGACTGACAAGGATGTGTCCTACACATAATAGCAATCAAAGGATTAAAACAAGCTCAGGGCCCACAATAACTGAAACTAAAGTTTTGATAAACATATACCCAAATATACAGTGACATAAAAATGCAACTATCATCATTTAATTCTACAGGTCTACTGATTTCAGAAAATATACAATGTTTTTGGGGTTTTAAGTAATTTTCAAGCTAAAAAGTTGCATTTTAACATGCCAAAGTGTTTTAACAAATTGGCAGCAAAATATTTTTTAAATAACTTACTGTAATTAGTGTTAAGTAAATTTAATTATCATAATTACATTTTTACATATTTAATTATTGTACATGAAGCACCACCCCCGAAGGAGCGGCTGGTTAAATTTTGGGTTCTCTGTTCTGCGCCTCGACTCCAAGAACAACCTCAGCCTGGTACACCTGGTACACCTGGTTGAATAAAATTAGTACAAGCACAATTTACAGCACAAGTGAGAAATACCTTTCACCTGGCTGTAGGATATGGCAATAAATACACACACACACACACACACACCTGTTTAGTGATAAATACGCTTAATCTATTGATTGACTATTATAGTGTAAGTAACAGTTAAACCAAATTGAACACACTCAGCAGGCAGGTTAGCAATAAACAATGCATATAAACTTTAAATGCAACAAGGGTATCTATAAATCCACACTAGGTTTTGAGTGCACTCAAACGAATAGACAGAGGTATAATACCCCTTTAAACAGGCCAGCAGATAGAGCTTCAAGGTAGTTACAACTAGAGGCAGTCCTTAGTCCTAAGTTTCGTTGGAGCTCGTTGGCGCGCATTGCGGCTCTCAGTAAGGCCTGCAGGCAGTATTAGAGCTATAGGGTCACTGGTTAAGTAGCTCCTAGTGACTTTATTCCCTAGCAGTGGTAGCAAGTATTGGCTGCAAGGCCAGCTTACCAGTCCCGGTAACACTGATTTAGTTGCCTCTTCGATCAGGCGTCAACTCGCTTAGGTTGCTTAGGGTGACTCTGGCAGGCAGCACAGCAAGGACAGCATCCTGGGAGTGCCTTTGTCTCTCCACGATCTGGTCCCAGAACTGCTTCCCCACACTGTAGTAGCTTCCAATGGCAACTCGTCCTCTCTCCACGATCTGGCCCCGATAACTCGCTGCAGACTTAGGAGATTCCCCAAATGGCTGTGGATTTCTTCCAACTCAGGCTCTGTCTTTCTCTGGCTGACAATCTTGGGCACAGTTGTTCTCTCCTCACTGTCTCTGCACTGTCACGTCAGAGCCTTTTCTTTTCCTTTCCTGGGCTCCTAGACTCTCTCTCTCTTCCTCTGAAAAACACCTCAGCCTCCTCGTTCTTTTATATGTCTTTCTCTCTCTCTCTCTCTCTCTCTCTGATGCTGTACCTCAGACAACTCCCCTCAGATGTTTTTACCTCAGGCAGCTCTCCTCACTGTTAAGTGTCACTGTGTCCCAGCAAAGGACTTTTTGAGAATTGGTATCTCTCTCTCTTTTAAGCAATCTCCTCTCCTCAGTGTCCTGTCAGCCCTCTCTCTTTTGTCCCGAACTTCCTGACACTCCTCTTTTTTTCCCAGTGAGCTTTTTGTTTGAGTTTTCTGGAAGAACAAGTCAGCATCTCTCTGTCTCCATCTTGTAGCCAAAAGGAGAAATTGCATTACAAAAATGCCTGCTACATACACATGATTTCAGTATATTCCTATTTGCACAATAATGTTTTTTAAAAAAAAAACATTGTGCTGGAAATCATACAGAATCCACCATTCCGAATTTTTTTTTTTCCTAAATTATCAAGTATTGTATGCTATGTCCTTCAATTAGCATAAAGTGCCTATACTGTTTAAAATCCAGTAATAAACTGTATCCCCCTGCTCTGCACATGCTCAATTGCTCTCTGTTTTTGTCATTGTGCCAAAAATCAGAGCCACTAGAAGCCAATCTGCTGACAGCCTAAAAATGTATTGCTGCTCAGAGACTCTGGGCTTCAGCAAAATGGCAGCCTCCAGCAAGAAGAAACAGGAGCAATGCTGGAGGCAATTTACAGCACTCATACATTTTGGTAGCATAGTTATTATTGTGGAATACATGTTCCTTGCTAAAGAGCATTATTATTTTTTTATCAAGTTGTTATGGGTAAAGTTCTTCTTTAAGTAATCACAAGTGGTATGTTTGTCATATATTTATATAATCCTTCAATAACAATTTCACTGTTTCTTATTGACATTTATTATGCTCTGTCATTTGTATTCATTTGTTTTATTTGTGGCATCAACTAGTCCTTCATTTGCAATTTATAGTTTACAAGCAATTTAGTTGTCAATGAACAAATCATCTATATATTGCATTGACGTTTACATAACCAGCAGAAGTTTAAATCTCAATAACCATATAATTTTTAGCTAATTGGTATCACTACATCTTTTTTTGTGCAAGTAAGCTATCATTTAAAAATCAGCTCTAAAGGGAAACTATAGATTATGTAAAGTGAGTACACTAAAACTGCAGTTTATTTGTTAACCCCTTCATGAAAAAAGGTAAAAGAAACCTTAGCGCCTAATTGCTGTTTTGGAATTTGGCATGTGTTAGTAAAACTTGGTATATCAAGGTGAATAATACATATTTTTTTCAGCATAAATTGGGCCTTCATTTGGGGGCAAATGTTAATGGATAGTTCCTGATTTTTTTGCCATTAACCCTTTCGCTGCCAGGTCCGTACTGCGTATGGACCTACAACACTGCCCCCAGAGGGCAAAGTATTTTCTCCCTCTCCTATAAGCTCATGGTCACTTCAATGACCATAAACTTATAGTAGAATTGTTCAGCAGACTCTGCTGAACAATTCTATAACTCCTATCAGTGAATTACAATCCACTGATCAGAGTTATTAACCCTAAATGTGACTGCCCCCCCTCCATGCCGCCGCTTTCCTGTCCCAAGCCTCTCCACCCCCACTGCTCCCTTCCACCTAAAACTACTCCCCCCACTCTCCTTTCTTATCCCCATTCACCCCTTCTTCAACCCCAGCATTGTCTACCCCCTCTCCATCCAATCCGACCCCCCCGCGAATTGGATCCCCGCAGCTACCATCATAAGCCGGCATCCCTCCTCTGTCGCTCCCGCCGGCTTCAGGTGCTGCATGAGGCTTGTGGGGGTCCATATATGTCCCCCAATCACTCTCATCACCCCCCCACACCATCCACCGCACCCCCGATCCATCCATGCTGGGAGCGACATCTCCCCTTCCCTCGCCCAGTCTGCAGCTTCTGCTTCGGCAATCTGAAAGGCTGGGGATCGCGGCGGGGGGAGGGGGGCAGTGCAGGTGCTGGTGATGTTTGGACTTGGGGGGGCTTGGTAAATATGTGCTTATGACCCCCCTCAGTGTAGCACCTATCACTATGATCGCTCCTATATGCCCACTGACATCTGATAATAGTAACCGCAAGTGTTACTATGCATCAGACTGTCAGTTTATGAATGAGTGAAATCTCTAGTTTCATTATTAATTCAAGTAAAGTGATACAGAGAAAAGAACTATCTTCATTCCATTTCTCTGTCTCAAAAAAAAAAGATATGGGGGTCTGTTTAGATCTCTGATATCTCACCAAAGACCCCTACAAAAAAAAGTTGTCTGCTGATCCCCGCTGAGCAGGCGGATGAAAAGTCTGTGTCTGCTCCACTAATGCAGAGCGGACACAGAAACAGCCCGCTGTTCACTTTGGGACGGTCAGATGGAAAAGGACCACCTTTAGCATCTCAATTTGTTCACAGTTTTCACTTTGCAAAAGCATATATCTTTACGTGGCATACAACATCTGTATATATGTGCATAGGTCTGCAACTGGAAAAAAGTGAAAGGGCATACAAACGAGGGAGACCCAACAGAGCAAAGGCTTTTCAGCGAAGGAGGCACCATTTGTGCACCACATCTGAGTTCTGTTGACTTGAGTGATCCACCAAAAGAGCTCACTTGATTACAGAGGCCTTGCAAGTTTCATACTGGTGAGTTTGTATTGACTGTGCACTTAGCACTACATATGCTAGTTTTCAACTGATGTGCATAGTAACCGATTAGCTTCTAGGTTTTATTGTCAAAGCTTAATTGAACAAGCTGAAGTTTACTATGCACAGCTGCACCAGATTCTTTGTGTGCCAGTTTTAGTAACCCCCTCTTGTCCCTATTGTTACAAATTATCAAAAAAATTTATAAAAAATAAATAAAATATATTATATATATATATATACATACACACACACACACATTTATACCATATTTGCGTTTATGTATGCTTAAATAGCAGATAAACCTCTTTGTCAGAATAAATGTCTGGGTACACAACCCCTCCAAACATTGCAGCAATCTACATCGCAAAAGTAATACTTCTTGTGATACAGAATAATAATTGTTTTCATGGCATTTATATTTATGCTTTCATAGCCTTTATATTAATTATTTATAATTAATTTATTCTAAATGTGTTTACCAAATGCTGTACTATCTTTATAAATCACAGTATAACCAGAAAGCTCTGGATCCCATACTTTGGTTAAAATGAATATAGCAGTTCAAAAGACATTTCTACTATGATCTGTTGACTGGGAAGTGGAGATTGTGGGTCTAGCCTAGTACAAAATTTCTGGGATCAGCTAAATCATAAATAATCATCTGATGAATGATGATCATCTAGGTACTTTTATTCTCCCGGGAGCCGACAAAAATCGTATATGCTTCCCTTATTTGAGTAAGAGTGGCCATTAAATGTAATATACAATGATTACCATAATGGTATAATCAAAAGCAATATAAAGAAACAACTAAAATACCTCTTAGAAAACAAATAAGGTTTATATACTATATAGTTCCTTTAATGCACATGAGTTATTGATTTTTTTTCTGCTTTCATATACTTTAGATTAAATGAATCTCGACATTTAGCAGCTAAATATGTATAGAAGTGCTCTTCAGTTTCAGGCTTTATTAAAGCTTGAATGGCACCATCATTGCATTAAACTTAATGTCTACAGCTCAACAAACACAGAATTATCCTTTAGTTTTGTTCCCTCTTGTCTCTATAGAGTAAAAGGCAACATCATAATTTGATATCATTTTGTAAGCAACTTATACAGAGAAGCTTTTGTTCCTAGTAATGTCAAACCACTCACCTCAAAGAAAAGTACTCCTGTCAACACAAGATGTTAGCTTGATTAAAAACTCAGGAGTGAGATAATGGACTTCTCTAGACTCCATTGCATAGTCTCAATGAGATTGGGTAAGAGGCAAAGGAAAGCATTGGGCTAGCTTTCCATGGATTTTCATAGAAATCAGCTTGAATGACTATACTAGAGAAAGCCATAACAAATATCCACTCTTTTGCCGCAAAATTTATTTTAATCAAAGCCATTGTTATTGCATATGTAAGTTTTACACTTCATACAGCTATCAGTGTCAGATTTATTGCATGTATTAATGGCGATTATAATATCTAGTGCCATTATGGTACAATACCTAAGTGCTATGTTTATTATAGAAATCAATGCTGTTTTAGGTATACATGTCAATGTTGTATTGCTTTATTGGTTTGCTTGCCAATATGTATGCCATTTAATCCAAATATTACTCCTTCTCAGAAACTTCATGATTGCACAGAATTATACTATACTGGTGTAGCAAACACACACCCCTCTCTTTACCTGCATTAACTTCGGCTCCTCGCAGGAAGGGAGAGGCACACCGCACCACAAGCCCGTACCCTCCTGTGTAAAGAGGTTGAGCGGTGTTAGTTTTGGGCCTTGTCTGCGGCCAGAGTCAAAGTCCTCCCGAGAATGATCTCACCTCTACCTTGGATAGATGCAAGTCCCTGTTTTCCCCAGGAATGTGAATGTCCACACTAGCTGAAAGTCCAACTCAATATTTATTTCTCACAGGATAATAAACAGCCTCTTTGATAGCAGACAGGTTGGAGCGAAGATACAGGACAGCTTAGATGTGGAGGAGGTCCAGCAGTGCTGGGACAAGGTCATTTGGTGCCCAGGGCAAAGATGGCAAACTGTGCCCCCCCCCCAATTATCGTCACCGTTCATCGTCACAGTTGTCATCGTTGCTGATACTAAGCATTTGAAAGAGTACAAATGCTCCAATATCTAAAACCAATACTTTCTGTGCGATCTGAGCTCATACAAGATGAATGGGCTTAAATCGCACTGTAAAGAATCACATGTGATTTGAACAGGAATGTGGTGCGATTCCTGCCCGAATCACATGCTGTTTCTCACACCTCTCCTGTGTGAACCTAGGCTTGTCATAATGACTTCAGCCTGGGTTCACACAGGAGTGGTGCAGGAAACCACATGTGATTCAGACAGGAATCGCACCACATTCCTGTTCAAATCACATGTGATTCTTTACAGTGCGATTTAAGCCCACTCAAATCGCACTGAAAAGGTATTGGCAACTGGCATCAGTGAGTACTTGAGCACAAGTATTGTTGGTACAAAACAGGTATTGGTGCAACCCTAGTGTGTACCCATCTTTAGACAATGTGTCCGGGTGTTTAATTGACTTAAAGACAAAGCTCCTGGGCAAACAAATCTGCATAGGTGAGAATAAAGATAACAGGGAAAACATTTGTCACTGTTAGTACTCATGCACAAGAAAACTATACTATAGGTATAGCATACACTATACAATTTGATTGTACAATCTCTGCACAATCTCCTTTTGATTTACGGAAACTTTGCAATATATGGACAACCTAAACAATTAATTTAAGTAGTATCCAATCAGGCAGGCCTTTGTACTACATAGTTGGTGGTAGATCCAAAAGATATTGTACAATCAGATTGTATAATGTATGGTAAGCTGGAGGCTGGCCATAGATGGATCGTTTTTATTTTCGTCTGATCCAAAAAAATTGAATGGATCCCCCCAATCCACACAACTAAGGTAGATGAGGGAATCCTTTCCGCTGAGACATCTATGTCATTGCTGCAAATCTAAGGAAACATTTCTGCTGGTTTGAGAGAAGTTGATCATTAAATTGATGTCTCTTTAGCAAGAATGACTACAGAAGGATTGAAACTTGTCCGGTCCTTGCTGGACCAGTTAAAGTTCCATCCATCTATGGCCAGGTTTAGTAGCTCCTGTTGTTTTCGTATGCCTGGGGAGCTCACTAAGCACATGAGTTCTTTAGGGCCCATTCACATGTGGTGCAGACATGTGTGTTCTGTCAAGGGCTCTCTTATCAGCACAGGGATGTATGGGCATTGTGTGCATATCACTGTGCCAGCGTCCCATTCACTTCTATTGGGACCCGCACCTGCATGTCATATTAGGATACAGAGGCTGTGTCCATGCAGCCTCATGTCCCAGTAGATATAAATGGGGTGCTGACAGGGGGATGCGCACAACACCTATGTACCCCCGTGCTGATAAACGCCAGCCCTGCATGGGAGATGCATGTTTGCACCCCTTGTGAATGGACCCTTACTAAAAATAGAATCTGAAATAACAGTTGTCTTCTCAATTAGCAGTGATATGAAGCCTGAAAATGTGTTACTGTTACCTGTTGGCTGAGTAGAGGCAGTTTCAGCAGCACAGAGACAGGAGAGAACACCACTCAGTTTGGCTGTGCAGGTAGAGAGGTGGGGGCTCGAGAGAAGGGCACAGGAGAGGAGGGGGGTCACTATACAGGAATAGATATAGATTGTCTAGAACAGGGAGAGATAAAGGAGGCTGGGGGGGCAGAGCGGGTGATCTCCCACAGACATCGGGACACTGTGAAAGTGAAAGCAGGAGTGATAGAGATTACTGGAGAGGGGGGAGAGAAGCCGCTGTCCAGGAGAAAAAAAGTTGTATGCATGTAGACTGAAGCAGGAAAGCGCTGATACCTTCCCAACCTCACGTGCCCTGCCTGCTCCACTCTACTGTTACTGAAGGACTAGTAGAGTGCACTGTGTAGGCAGGGGGGCGGGTGCAGTGCTACGATCTACATGCAGGGACAAAGCCGCTCTCTGCCTGTGTTACATTCTGCAGCATATTCTGTCCTGGGAAGGGTTGTACCCGGCAAACTGCGCCCTCTTCTCACACTAAATCATCCCGCCCAGGGCAGATGCCCCTCCCGCCCACCCCTAGTACCAGCCCTGAGGTCCAGACACAAATGTAGCTCAACTCTTTAGACTGTTTAGGTTTCTCAAACAGCTTTGGCGCACAATCTATGCCACAGACCGTGAGGTTGGTCTCTGCCACAGACCTTGTGAATAAAGTCACTGCCACTGACTTGGAGAACAGGGTCACTGCCACTGACCAGGTGAATAAAGTCACTGCCACTGACTTGCTGAATAGGGCATTGCCCTATGAGGCCACTGCCACTGACCTTGAACGTGAACTTCCTTCTTAGAGTATCTGGCCCATGTCAAGGAGAAAACATCCCTCCGGAGAGTTACCAGAGGCCCCCACCGTCACCACTACTCTGCGCTGGGTCTTCGGAAGGGGTTACCTCCCTGGCCTCCTCATCCCAGATATGGGTCCCCTTGCAAGGCGGCACCCTGGGAGTCCTCGATCCCTAGCGGACCCGAGCCGAAGGTGCTGGGCCCCGGGCCTTCAAAATAGTACCTCACCCCAGACTGAAGGTGTCTGGGATGGAACAGGAACTCCACCTCCGGGCCTAGGGCACCCGGAGACGACCCTCATTCACCCCCAGGCCAAAGGTACCTGGGCGTGGACCTCAAATGGAAGATGTCTGCCCCTTTTATACCCTCTCCCAACAGGCACAGCAGGTGCCCCGCCGTACTACTGCCGAGAGGAGACACAAAAGGCACAGCCCTCTATCGGTGGTTCAACCCTTGCCCACAGCGACAGCGCCACCTGTAGGCCACAGGGAACTGTACACCAATACCATCCCCCCGTGAACAGAAATGGTCCATAAACCCTAACAATCAGTGTGTCTGAGCCTAATTACCACTCAGACACTCCCCTTAAATTGAACACTCCGCTACACTGGTTTTGGTGAATGTCAACACCTAATTGTTTCTCTCTGTTCATGGGATTGTATCAAATCATTTAAAAATATTTGGTCTTTTCTTCTCTAGCTGTTACAGTCTTTGGGAGTTTCACAGAATGATGATTAATGCAGGCAAAGATTTGGCAAAATAGAACAAACTTGGTGGCTGTAAAACAGATATAAATTCATATGAAGTTCATCATTGAAAGTGAGATTTTCAGTTTATCTGTACAACTGAAATTCAACTGTTTAAGGCTGGCCATGTCCAATGCCCAACAACCATTTTTCTTTTCCATCACCTGGAAGGCTTTTAAAAAAACAAAACAAAAGAATCCCCTATTCACGCAAGAGAGGTAGTTGGAGGAATCCTCCCTACTGTGAAATTTTATTCTGACAGAGGGATTCCTCCACTGTCAGAATACACTGATTGGTAGTTGCAGCTGATTGGCTGCAGTTGGCTGATCGAGAAACAAGTCCTGTTCAATTGTTTGGTCAACTTCTGTTGATCAAGTTAATAAAGCTTGTTTTTCATGCATTGTGGGCATTTGGGAGGGTCTCCTCTTATCTTTAACCACTTCTCTACCCGCCCAGTGTCAAATGACATCCGCAGGAGGGATCTCCCATCCTGGGCGGGCATCATATGACGCCCTGGGCTTCCTAGCCGCCTAGGAGGCGCGAGAGCGCCGCGTCACTCGGGAGCTGATGCGCATGCCCGGCGGCACCCGCAATTGCCGGTAATAGAGCCAGGGACGTGGATCTGTGTAAACACACAGATCCACGTCCTGTCAGATGAGAGGAGACTGATGGTGTGTTCCCAGTACAGAGGAACACCGATCGGTCTCCTCCCCTTGTGAGTCCCCTCCCCCTACAGTTAGAATCACTCCCTAGGTAACACATTTAACCCCTTGACCGCCCCCTAGTGTTAACCCCTTCTCTGCCAGTGACATTTACACAGTAATCAGTGCAGTTTTAAAGCACTGATCGCTGTATAAATGTGAATGGTCCCAAAATAGTGTCAAAAGTGGCTGATATGTCCGCCGCAACGTCACAGTCACGATAACAATTGCAGATCGCCGCCATTACTAGCAACAACAAAAAAATGCCATAAATCTATCCCCTATTTTGTAGATGGTATAACTTTTGCGCAAACCAATCAATATACACACTTATTGTGATTTTTTTTACCAAAAATATGTAGAAGAATACACATCGGCCTAAACTGTGGAAAAAATTTGTTGTTTTTCTTTTTAAATAGGGATATTTATTATAGCAAAAAATATTGTGTTTTTTTTTCAAACTCATCACTCTTCTTTTGTTTATAGCGCAAAAAGTAAGAACCACAGAGGTGATCAAATACCACCAAAAGAAAGCTATATTTGTGGGGAATCATTAAAATTTTATTTGGGTACAGTGTTGCATGACCGCGCAATTGTCATTCAAATTGCGACAGCACTGAAAACTTAAAATTGGCCTGGGCAGGAAGGGGGTGAAAATGCCCTGTATTGAAGTCGTTAAAACATGCTTCTAACCTCAAATGCTCATAACTGCTGCTAAAATCGCATAAACTCAGTATGTAAAAGCTGTAAAATGAACTTTTTTCACTGTCGGTTATCAGCCGTCAGTTTCCAGCATTCAGAAGAGGTTTTTAACTGCCCTGTGTACCTGAGGCCTTAGTGTGCATGCATATTTTTGACACCAGTGGAGAGTTATCAAGCTGCAGTTGTAACAGTTTTGTGGCCCCTAAGGAGGGCATTTACTGAAAAAAACAAAACAAATGGTAAAGCTGGGCGGTGTGTAGGTATTTCATGATACTCTCCTTCAAATACAGTTTTCCTACATGTTCCAATTTCTCCCTATGACATCTAATAACACATAATTCATAAAATTACCTTTTAAACAAGACCACACATGATATACCTTTGATATTGGTCTTCCTAAAAAGAAGTAAAGTGCCACAGGAAAGGGATGCGTGGTATCTACCGTATATAACTAATCTTTTCCTATACATTTGGATCCAGGCTCTTGGCATGGGAAATGTTGGAGCAATGGGTTTAAAGCGGAGGTCCACCCTAAAAAAAAAAAAAATCCTTAAAATATCTTAAAAAACATTTGAAAAAAAAAATTCCTACCAGAAATGCCTGTTGCTAGGCAGTCGTCCTAATCTGCCACTTCCTATACCGCGGAGCTCCTCGTTCTTGTCCTCTCTCGCGTTGTCTCCTGGGAAATGGGGCCCGCTGTCTTCTGGGACCTGTGTGTGCCATTCACAAAGTGCCGCACGACTGTGCAGTAGGAAAAGGGCAGTGAAGCCGCAAGGCTCCACTGCCTGTTTCCCTTAGATAGAATGGACGATCGGCCTCGGGGGGCCGACATCGCGGGCTCCCTGGACAGTTAAGTGTCCTTATTAAAAGTCAGCAGCTACAGTGTTTGTAGCTGCTGACTTTAAAGAAATGCCACAAATTGGTTTCTTCACTCATTTACTTTGTGCTTTTTACAAATATCTGGGTTTCAGTAGATTATCTAAGTGCTGATAAGACGGTGTAGATTGTTGCTAAAAGAAGGTATCTGCAGAAAATATTCACTTAATAGTATTCCACTGCCTGGGCTTGCAAATCCCAGAACAATAAGGTTGCATTTTTGTTTTTTCCTAAATTTTTGGATTCCTCGGACCTAATTATCATCACAAGGGGTTTTAATTCTTCTCCACTCTAATAAAAAAATATATAAGTTAAACTGTACTGTAAAGCTGCTGGAATATTCAGCAGGGACTGGCCAAATTTCAATCCAATTTCAATCTCTCTCTGTGTCTGTCTGTCTCTCTCTCTGTCTCTGTATTTCTTTCTCCCTCACTCTCTCTCTCTCTCTGTCTGTCTGTCTGCCTCTCTCTCTGTCTCTCTGCCTGTCTCTCTGCCTCTGTCTGTCTCTCTTTATCACTCTCTCTGTCTCTCTCCCTGTCTTTCTCTCTGTCTCTGTCTATCTCTGTCTCTCTGTCTGTTTCTCTGTCTCTATCTCTATCTCTCTGTCTCTCCCTCCCTCCTTCTCTCTCTCTCTCTGTCTGTCTCTCTGTGTCTGTTTCTCTGTCTCTCTCTCTGTCTCTCTTTATCTCTCTGTCTGTATCTCTCTATCTCTCTGTCTGTATCTCTCTATCTCTCTGTCTGTCTCTCTCTATCAGTTTTTCTGTCACTGTCTCTCTGTCTGTCTGTCTTTCTATCTGTCTGTTTATCTGTCTCTCTCTGTTTCTCTGTCTCTCTGTCCGTCTGTCTGTCTCTCTCTCATTGTCTGTTTCTCTGTTTCTCTGTCTCTCTATCTGTCTGTCTGTCTATCTCCCTCTGTCTGTCTATTTCTCTGTCTCTCTGTCTGTTTCTCTGTCTCTCTCCCTGTCTCTCTCTCTTTTTGTTTCTCTCTCTCTCTGTCGGTCTCTCTCTCTATCTCTGTGTGTCTGTCTGTATGTCTGTCTCTCTCTGTCACTCTCTCTGTCTCTCTCTCTGTCTGTCTGTGTCTCTCTGTCTATGTCTGTCTTTCTCTCCCTGTCTGTCTGTCTCTGTATGACTGTCTCTCTATGTCTGTCTGTCTCTCTCTGTCTCCCCCTCTTCCCCCCTTGCAGTCAACAGCATGTGGTAAAAATTGTGTTTTTCCCATATCTTATGTAGCACACAGAACCTTTTGCCCTTGCTTACCTTCACCTGCGGGGGGTAAGACACACCATGCCACAAGCCCATGTCCTCCTTATCAGAGGTCAGGCGGTGTTTACAGATTTGGGTCCTGCAGCGAGTTACCTCCTTCCACTGGTTCACGTCCCTAGAATTTGTAGGAAAAAGTCTATATTCTCCCCCAAGAAGGCCAATGTCCACACAACTTCAACTCCAACAAAGAGTTTATTTGCTTATCCATGTCAGGACCAGGGACGGGTTCAGGAGATCCTCTAATAGTAGCAGAATCCAGAACATTCCTTAAACCTCTGTAGAACTTAGAGAACCTATGATGCCAATGGGCACTTTACAGGGTTATATTGCTGAGTACTGAGTCCTCCCTCTGATAGGCAACCAGGCCTCTCTTTCCCCGTGACATTTCTCACCGGTCCATCAGACAGGTCCTCCCCTAGTTTCCTCTCCTTCAGAGTGGGCCGCCCCTCACACGGGGTCCCTGGAACTCCAGTATATTGATCACAGTCCCAGTACTGGGCCTGCCTGGAACGTTGCAGCCTCGGGCTAAAGGTGCCTGAGACTCCTCGGCCAGTTCACGCACCCCCCAGGACAACAGGGCCATAAGGTGCGACTTCGCCGTCAGGGGTCCTTGGACTCCCCCTGACACACCACCCCAGCGGGGCACACTCCTCCGGGTACTCCTCTCCCCAGCACTCCTCCTACAATCATGGCGTCTGCCCCTTATATATCCTCTCCCGGTGTCAGGAATCAGATATGATCAGAACTATGTAGACTGCAACAGAGGAAACCGCAAACAGAAATAGGTGAAGTAAGTAGTTTATTAAAGATAAATGAAGTCAAGCCAGGCCAGAATCATTAACGGGAGATCAGCAGATGGGGGGCCAGGAGTGGACAGACAGGGACAAGCAGGGGACAATCAGGCTGCAGAGCAAGGCTCCAGGGATCCAGGGATAAGGACAGACACAACAGGTTCAGGTTCAGGTTCAGGAGACAGAAGTCAGGGTTCAAGTAGACAGGCTGCAGGTCAGGGCACGAGGACGATACCAGGGCAGTGTGTGTGTGCACTTGCCGGGTATTTATACCTGCTAACAGGCTCAGGTGACCCCTGATTGCAGGAAGTAACATTTGCACCACACTGCCAGGATCCACCCGCTGGTGGACGCCAGTACTCCGGCCCAAGGATGATATAACACCAGCAGAGAGAATTTCTTCTGACAGTTCAGAACTGCCAGGAGACACCTGCTGGTGGACCTCAGTACTGCACGCCAGATGATAGATACTACCAGCGGATAGAACCTTTCCTTACACCCGGCATGCACAGCAGGTGGAGCCCCGCCCACCGCACGGCAGCCGAGAGAGGACATCCAATCATGCTATTGTGTCACCTGAGGTTCGACCCTAGTCCTGGGCAACACCGTCACCTACAGGCCAAAGGGGAACTGCACACCAGACAACACTTACAGAAGAGCAGAGTTCAATACCTATCAAATTAGAGAACTTGAGCCAACTATGGCTCATACTACCCTTAAATTTAGACCATAGCGATACCCCAATTTTGGGGTACCCGCTACACTTACATGTTCCTCTTTAAAAATGCTTATAAACAAAAAGTGCATAAACTCAGGTTACAACTTTAGTTTACAAGCAGTTACAAGCATTTGCCATTTGAAATGCCAGTAAACTACCACCATCCTGAACGCGATTTATCTGCTTTCAAAAAAATGCCGGTAAACTCAACTGCTTCTAAACTCCTATAAACGACTGAATGTACATGTACACA
Organism: Rana muscosa; assembly: GCA_029206835.1. Lineage (NCBI taxonomy): Eukaryota > Metazoa > Chordata > Amphibia > Anura > Ranidae > Rana > Rana muscosa. The sequence continues at coordinate 422,819,419 of CM055116.1, forward strand.
TAAGATAACATAGAGGAGAGTTCAGGGGCTGCTGAAAAAAATGTTCAACTGCTCCTAAATGTCAGTTTATCAGCTGCAGTGTACATGAGGCCTAAGAATCACAGGCCCCTTTCACACTGGGGCAGTGGGTACGTCGGCGTTAAAGCGGCGCTATTTTTAGTGGCGCTTTACCGTCAATTTTCACCGCTAGCGGGGAGCTTTAACGCCTGCTAGCGGCCGAGAAAAGGTTAAAACCACCCACAAAGCGCCGCCCATAGACATATGATGTCCACAGGAGGCATCTCCCATCCTGGGCGGGCATCATATGATGTCCTGGGCTTACCGGCCATCTGGGGGGCACCCGCGCCACGTCGTTCGGGAGCCGGTGCGCGTGTCCGGCGGCCGCGATGTCCGCTGGGCACCCGCGATTGCCCGTTAACACAGCAGGACCATGGATATGTGTGTGTAAACACACAGATCCACCTCCTGTCAGGTGAGAGGAGACCGATGGTGTGTTCCAAGTACAGAGGAACACCGATTGGTCTCCTCGCCTTGTGAGTCCCCTCGACAGTTAGAATCACTCCCTAGGACACACAATTAACCCCTTGATCGCCCCCTTAATCTATCCCCTATTTTGTAGATGCTATAACTTTTGTGCAAACCAATCAATATACGCTTATTGGGATTTTTTTACCCCAAACATTTTTTTGGGGTACAGTGTTGCATGACCACGAAATTGTCATTTAAAGTGCGACAGTGCTGAAAACTAAAAATTGGCCTGGGCAGGAAGGGGGTGAAAATGCCCTGTATTGAAGTGGTTAAATTGCTAGTTATCAAAAACATACATTTTATATGTGCATACATCTCCTCTGTAGACTCACATATACTGTATAAAAACACCTAATTACCCAGCTGCACGTGAGGCTAACTTCCAAAAAACCAATATACAGATAAGCTTTATTGTGATCCCTTTACATCCAAAAATTTTGTATATCCTGAGCCAATATCCCAAGTTTATGCAACAAGACCGGCGTCCACACCAATATTACATACACTATATTACCAAAAGTATTGGGACACCTGCCTTTACATGCACATGAACTTTAATAGCATCCCAGTCTTAGTCCATAGGGTTTAATATTGAGTTGGCCCACCCTTTGCAGCTATAAAAACTCAAAATCTTCTGGGAAGGCTGTTCATAAGGTTTAGAAGTGTGTCTACGGGAATGTTTGACCATTCTTCCAGAAGCGCATTTGTGAGGTCAGGCACTGGCGTAGATGAGAAGGCCTGGCTCGCAGTCTCCACTATAATTCATCCCAAAGGTGTTATATTGGGTTGAGGTCAGTCAAGTTCCTCCACCCCAAACTTGCTCATCCATGTCAAAATGGACCTTGCCTTGTGTAGTGGTGCGCAGTCATGTTGGAACAAGAAGGGGCAATCCCCAAACTGTTCCCAGAAAATGGGAGCATGAAATTGTCCACAATGTCTTGGTATGCTGACTCCTTAAGAGTTCCCTTCACTGGAACTAAGGGGCCAAGCCCAACCCCTAAAAAACAACCCCACACCCTAATCCCCTACCAAATAATGTGCACAAAGCAAGGTCCATAAAGACATGGATAAGCAAGTTTGGGGTGGAGGAATTTGACTGATCTGCACAGAGTCCTGACCTCAACCTGATAGAACACCTTTGGGATAAATTAGAGTGGACACTGTGAGCCAGGCCTTCTCGTCAACATCAGTGCCTCACAAATGCACTTCTGGAAGAATGGTCAAACATTCCCATAGCTACACTCCTAAACCCTGTGGACAGCCTTCCCAGAAGAGTTGACGCTGTTATAGGGTGGGTCAACTCAATACTAAACCAAATGGACTAAGACTGGGATGCCATTAAATGTCATGTGCATGTAAAGGCAGGTGTCCCAATACTTTTGGTAATATAGTGTATATGTCCTAATTAGACTTATTCTCTTGAGCAGAAAATCAAATAACTGTGCCATTTACATATTCAATTTGTCCAATCACAGGCGAAACACCCTAGTAGATAGGCACCACAACCCATATAGAATTATTAGAAAAGGGAAGTAGAAACAAAAAGGGATTTTTACGGTGCAGTATAGATCATATAGTAATGAGAAAGAATTTGTTATTTATACAAAAAATATAAGTTTTATTAGATACATATCAAAAGGTTTAAAAACCGATCCTAGGTGGATTTGATACAACAATGAGCATATTAAGGCAAATAGTGGTCATAATATCGCAGGTTACAATCAAACCAGATGTAAAAAATCGCATATGCCCGACATCTTTCGCTTAACCATTTAAGTCCCGGACCAATACGGACCATAATGACCAGAGGTGATTTCACAATTTGGCACTGCGCTGCTTTAACTGGTAATTGTGCGGACATGCAATGTTGTACCCGTCCTTTTCTTCCCACAAATAGAGCTTTCTTTTAATGGTATTTGATTGCCTCTGCGATTTTTTTTTTTTGCGATATAAATGGAAAAAGACTGAAAATTTTGAAAAAAGATCATATTTTCTACTTTTTGTTATAAGAAAAATCGAATAAACAAAATTTTAGTCATACATTTAGGCCAAAATGTATTCAGCCACATGTCTTTAGTAAAAAAAATGTCAATAAGCGTATATTTATTGATTTGCGCAAAAGTTATAGCGTCTACAAACTAGGGTACATTTTCTGGAATTTACACAGCTTTTAATTTATGACTGCCTATCTAATTTCTTGAGGTGCTAAAATGGCAGGGCAGTACAAAACCCCCCCAAATGACCCCATTTTGGAAAGTAGACAATTACAAAAAGTTGTCACTAAATGATATATTGCTCACACATGCCATGGTTATATGTGGAATTGCACCCCAAAATACATTTTGCTGCTTCTCCGGAGTACGGGGATACCACATGTGTGGGACTTTTTAGGAGCCTAGCCGCGTACGGGCCCCCGAAAACCAAGCACCGCCTTCAGGATTTCAAAGGGCGCAAATTTTTGATTTCACTCCTCACTACCTATCACAGTTTCGAAGGCCATAAAATGCCAAAATAGCACAAAACCCCCCCAAATGACCCCATTTTAGAAAGTAGACACCCCAAGGAAATTGCTGGGAGGCATGTTGAGCCCATTGAATTTTTTTTTTTTCGTCCCAAGTGATTGAATAATGACAAAAAATTTTTTTTACAAAAAGTTGTCACTAAATGATATATTGCCCACACATGCCATGGTTATATGTGGAATTGCACCCCAAAATACATTTTGCTGCTTCTCCTGAGTACGGGGATACCACATGTGTGGGACTTTTTAGGAGCCTAGCCGCGTACGGGACCCCGAAAACCAAGCACCACCTTCAGGATTTCTAAGGGCACAAATTTTTGATTTCACTCCTCACTACCTATCACAGTTTTGAAGGCCATAAAATGCCAAAATAGCACAAAACCCCCCCAAATGACCCCATTTTGGAAAGTAGACACCTCAAGCTATTTGCTGAGAGGCATGGTGAGTATTTTACAGCTCTCATTTGTTTTTGAAAATGAAGAAAGAAAATAATATATATACATATTTTTTTTCAATTTTCAAAACTTTGTGACAAAAAGCGAGATCTGCAAAATGCTCACCATACCTCTCAGCAAATAGCTTGGGGTGTCTACTTTCCAAAATTTGGGTCATTTGGGGGGGGGGGGGTTTGTGCCATCTGGGCATTTCATGGCCTCCGAAACTGTGATAGGCAGTGAGGAGTGAAATCAAAAATGTACACCCTTAGAAAGCCTGAAGGCGGTGCTTGGTTTTTGGGGTCCCGTACGCGGCTAGGCTCCCAAAAAGTCTCACACATGTGGTATCCCCGTACTCAGGAGAAGCAACAGAATGTATTTTGGGGTGTAATTCCACATATGCCCATTGCATGTTTGAGCAATATATCATTTAGTGACAACTTTGTGCAAAAAATATTTAAATAAAAAATAAATTGTCTTTTTTCCGCAACTTGTGTCAACATATAAAATATTCCATGGACTCGACATGCCTCTCAGTATATAGCTTGGGGTGTCTACTTTCCAAAATGGGGTCATTTGGGGGGGGTTTGAACTGTCTTGGCATTTTATACACAATATTAGGAAGCTTACATCCACTCTTCTAACCACTTGAAGACAAAGCCCTTTCTGACACTTTTTGTTTACATGAAAACATTTATTTTTTTTTGCAAGAAAATTATGTTGAACCCCCAAACATTATATATATTTTTAAAGCAAAGGCCCTACAGATTAAAATGGTGGGTGTTGCATTTTTTTTTCCACACAGTATTTGCACAGCGATTTTTCAAACGCATTTTTTGGGGAAAAAATACACTTTTTTTAATTTTAATGCACTAAAACACACTATATTGCCCAAATGTTTGATGAAATAAAAAAGATTATCTTAGGCCGAGTACATAGATACCAAACACGACATGCTTTAAAATTTTGCACAAACGCGCAGTGGCGACAAACTACATACATTTTTAAAAGCCTTTAAAAGACTTTACAGGTTACCACGTTAGATTTACAGAGGAGGTCTACTGCTAAAATTACTGCCCTCGATCTGACCTTCGTGGTGATACCTCACATGCATGATGCAATTGCTGTTTACATATGACGCCAGACCGGCGCTTGCGTTCGCCATTGCACAAGAGCAGGGCGGGACAGGGGTGCTTTTTTTAAATTTTTTTTATTAATTTTGCTTTTTTATTTTATTTTTAAACTGTTCCTTCCATATTTTTTTTTAATCATTTTTATTGTTATCTCAGGGAATGTAAATATCCCCTATGATAGCAATAGGTAGTGACAGGTACTCTTTTTTGAGAAAAAACTGAGGGCCAATTAGACCCTAGATCTTTCCTCTGCCCTCAAAGCATCTGACCACACCAAGATCGGTGTGATAAAATGCTTTCCCAATTTCCCAATGGCGCTTTTTTTATCCGGGGGGGACATTCCCTCCCACTGCTTGTAAAAGCAGTCCAGAGGCTAATTAGCTGCTAGGATTGATTTTACATGAAAGCCAGCCGCTGGCTGAAAAGAATGATACCAAGATGACACCTAAACCCGCAGGCATCAATCTGGTATAACCATTCAAAGTCCAGCAACATACCAGTACGTTGCTGGTCCTTGTTGGACATGTATTGTAATCTTTTCTTTCATGCAGCCTATTGGCTGAACGAAAAAAAGAGATTGATCGGTGGGTATGCCCACCATTAGAATACCTCCCTTCATCCACCCACTTCTAATGATGGGCATACATGCACCATTTATATATGCCGAAGTATGGGGGCATCCTCCTGCAAAAGTTATGCCACGTACATACGGTCAGACTTTTCCACGGGCAAGCCTCCGTCGGAATTTTGACCGTATGTACGCGGCATTAGGAGCAAAATCGCTCCTCCGCTCCTCCGCCCCTGCTGCCCCCATGCTTCGGCATATATGCTTTTTTTTTTTAACTGTGGTGGTGAAATCACCTCCTACAGCACTGGAGTCGCAGGGATCAGGCCTGTCTCTGCGAATGCTGCAGTTATGTGTGTTGTGTTTTGTAAGTGACAGTGATCGATCGATACTGCACTTGGGAGGCCTGGGCTGGACGGAGGGGCAAAACGCAGGTGCTAGCAGGTATCTGGGCTGATCCTGCTAACACTGCGTTTTCGGGAACCCTAAACTGCTGGGGATGCTAGTATAGATCTGATCAGATCAGATATTGATCTGTTCAGATACTATACCACTAAGGGAGGTGTATGCTTCACGCGTGGGTGTTAGCGTTACTGGCACTAACCTGACGCTGCCTGGGGCGACGCAGACCCTCTCTGACGCTAAAACCTAATTGATATCACCCGCCGGGCGATCAGGGGGTTAAACCTTTATTGGGTTATATACGGCGGGTGCCCTGACACTATAAAAATCAAACTAACTAACCAGCGTCACCCGTAACACTTATATGGTGATCACTGGTGAAAGGGTTAACTAGGGGCAATCAGGGGGTTAAACCTTTATTAGGTAATATATGGGGGTACCTGACGCTATATAAAAACCTGACGGGGAACCTAAATAACAAAATAACTAACTGGCTAACCAGTGTCACCAGTAACACTTATACAGTGATCACTGGTGAAAGGGTTAACTAGGGGCAATTAGGGGGTTAAAACCTTTATTAGATAATATATGGGGGTACCTGGCGCTATAAAAACCTGCGGCGAACCAAAAAAAAATAACTGACTACCTAGCGGCACCAGCATAACTAATACAGCGATCAGAAAAACTATCGCTTAGTGACACTGGCAAAAGGGGGTGAAAGGGTTACCTGGGGGGCGATCAAGGGGTTAAACCTTTATTAGGTAATATATGGGGGTACCTGACGCTATAAAAACCTGCTGTGAACCTAAAAAAAATAACTGGCTACCTATCGGCACCACCGACACTAAGACAGCGATCAGAAAAACGATCGCTTAGTGACACTGGCAAAAGGGGGTGAAAGGGTTACCTGGGGGGCGATCAAGGGGTTAAACCTTTATTAGGTAATATATGGGGTACCTGACGCTATAAAAACCTGCGGCGAACCTAAAAAAAATAACTGGCTACCTATCAGCACCACCGACACTAAGACAGCGATCAGAAAAACTATTGCTTAGTGACACTGGCAAAAGGGGGTGAAAGGGTTACCTGGGGGGGTGATCAAGGGGTTAAACCTTTATTAGGTAATATATGGGGGTACCTGACGCTATAAAAACCTACAGCGAACCTGAAAAATAACTGGCTACCTATCGGCACCACCGACACTAATACAGCGTTTAGAAAAACGATCGCTTAGTGACACTGGCAAAAGGGGGTGAAAGGGTTACCTGGGGGGCGATCAAGGGGTTAAACCTTTAGTAGGTAATATATGGGGGTACCTGACGCTATAAAAACCTGCTGTGAACCTAAAAAAAATAACTGGCTACCTATCGGCACCACCGACACTAAGACAGCGATCAGAAAAACGATTGCTTAGTGACACTGGCAAAAGGGGGTGAAAGGGTTACCTGGGGGGGCGATCAAGGGGTTAAACCTTTATTAGGTAATATATGGGGTACCTGACGCTATAAAAACCTGTGGCGAACCTAAAAAAAATAACTGGCCACCTATCGGCACCACCGACACTAAGACAGCGATCAGAAAAACGATTGCTTAGTGACAGTGGTGCTAGAGGGTGAAAGGGTTACCTGGGGGGGCGATCAAGGGGTTAAACCTTTATTAGGGGGGTTAGGGGGCTACCCTGGACCTAAAAATAACTGCCCTGACACTATTACAGTCACAAATGTCACTGATTGCAGTGATCAGTAAATAAATGGTCACTGCAATCAGTGACACTGTGATTGGGGGCTGGGGGGTGATCTGGGGGGTGATCTGGGGGTGTCTGGGGGGGCCTGGGGGAGTGATCGTGTGCCTATGTGTGCTGGTGTCAGTGTGCTGTTTAGCGCACTAACCTGTGTGTCTTCTCTCCACGGCGCTAGGTATATGTGAGCGCCGCAGGAGAGATGACATCACTTCCTCCTGCCTGATTCTCATTCACCGGGAGCGATCGCGAGGGGGTGGACGGAAACGAATGGCCGTCCCCTCATCACGGATCGCACCCGGAACGATGCTGACCGCTCACTGTATAGAAGGGGGGTCCGTGGAGTAGGTCATCAATATATCTGTACCAAGAGAGGACATTGTCCAAAAAGGGGGCAAGGTCCTCCCTAGAAAAAACATCTCTTTCCCAACCCAACAGGTACAGGTTGGCATACGATGGGGCACATTTGGTCCCCATCGCAACCCCCTGCACCTGGAGGTAATGGGAAGATCCAAAAAGAAAAACATTATGCTTCAATATATAACTTAATAGTTCCAAAACAAAATCATTATATCTTTGTGCGGAAGGGCCTCTTTGAACAAGGTGAGTTTTGATAACTTCCAAACCTCTGTCAAGAGGTATTGTATTGTAAAGGCTCTCAATATCGAGAGCAACAAGCCAGGTATTGGCCGGAAGATGTATGCCCTCAATTGTTTTTAGTAGATCAATTGTATCTTTGATGTACGAAAAAAGAGATGTGACATGAGGGGAAAGGTAGCCATCAACTAAAGAGCTGGTGTTCTCGGTAAGACTAGAACAGACCGAAACTATCAGTCGTCCAGGCGGATTGGTCAGAGACTTCTGGGTCTTAGGTAGAGCATAAAATGTGTGAGTCCTTGGATCCTTTTGTCAGGTCACCTGTGGCCAGGTGACAGATGCACACCGTAGGGGGACAGGAGTGCACCGCAAGGTAGTGAACCCTATGGCTGACTGGTGCGGATAGGAAACTGGGTGGTTGTGGAAAGCGGGACCAGAGGAGCACAACCGGGATCCTATGGGAAGCTAGAGCCAAGATTCCCCAGGGCGCGGAGTCTAAGACCCAGCAGGTCTTCTCCAGAGCCTCTAGTGGTGAGGATGTTATGCTGCAGGCTGGGTCCAGGTCACGGCCCCTAGAGTCTCCTAGCTCACGCCCCGTAGGATAAGGGGACAAGAGGGGAAGCAGCAGCACGAGATATAAGAGTAACGAATAACAAGCTGAAAGTCAAGGGCCACAAGCAGACAAGGATAACGAAAGACAAGCCGAAGGTCAAGGGTCACAAGCAGACAGGGATAGTCGGGGACAAGCCAATAACGTAACAGAGAGACAGACGTAGCACACGGCAGGCAGGAACCCAAACACATAATGCCTAACAAACACGTTGATCAGCAAAGCAGGCTTGCAGTGCACAGGTTAATATAGTGTTCTGTGATAGGGCCTGGAGTGGAGTCAGGCTGGGAGGAGATTATAAAGGAAGCCAAGTGAAAGGGTTCAGGCCTTTAAGATGAACACATGGGAAGGAAGGTAAGCTGACAGACAAACACTACTGCATATCCATGACACCTTTATGTCCAAGAATTTCCACATATTCTGATCAATGGGGCCTTGCTGAAGGGCTTTTAAAATGATTTGACGATATTTAGTATGAAAATTTTCCAACACCGTTTTGGAAATCGGTCGCTACCGTTCAGAATTGGACAAAATCCTCATACACATGGTTTCATAGCTATCTTGATCCATGATGACCAAATTGCCACCTTTATCCGCTGGTTTGATTATTATTTGAGAATTGTTTTGCAAAGACTTAATGGTCTCTTTCTGTAATGGGGTTAAATTAGTTGTTGATGAGGAAGCAAAGTTAGTTTCTTGAATACTTTGTGAGACCTGTTGGACAAAGGCCCAAATGTTAGGGTTGGTGTTCAAGAGAGGAAAATTTCTTGACTTGGGTCTGAAAGATTGAGGGGGGGGGGACATGCCCGCGACTGACAGGCCCGGTGTGACATCACACCAAGACTCGTCGTCTGTGACATGGCCCTCCTCCCAAAGATCCATCAGATCAGCCAGAGCATGATGTTCTTCAATATTTTCGTTAATATTGGTCTCAATTTCAGATGTTGGTAGTTCAGTAGTATCAGTAGTAGTTCAGCAGTATCATAAATAACTCTATACATGAGTCTACGAGCAAAGAGATGTACATCTTTTATAAAGTGGAATTTGTCAATCCCAGAGTCTGGGCAAAAGGTTAGTCCTAATTTCAAGATTTGAATTTCACTTTCAGATAAGTGGTAACTGGACAGATTGATAATAGATAATTCTAAACTATCATCAGCCTGTCCAGAGTGAGGAGATAAATTAACCGAGTGCGAAAGGGAATCTACTCCTTCCCTAAAAAAATTGGTGCAATCCTGGCTTCAGCCAATAGAAGTGTCCCAGATGGTGACACAATTATATCTACATTACTCACCTTAATATTGGTCTCAATTTCAGATGTTGGTAGTTCAGCAGAGGGTCTGTCATAAATAACTCGATTTGGTAGATGTTGGTAGTTCAGTAGTATCAGTAGTAGTTCAGCAGTATCATAAATAACTCTATACATGAGTCTACGAGCAAAGAGATGTACATCTTTTATAAAGTGGAATTTGTCAATCCCAGAATCTGAGCAAAAGATTAGTCCAAATTTCAAGATTTGACTGGACAGATTGATAATAGATAATTCTAAACTATCATCGGCCTGTCCAGAGTGAGGAGATAAATTAACCGAGTGCGAAAGGGAATCTACTCCTTCCCTAAAAAAATTGTTGCAATCCTGGTCTATTATGTATGGAGACATTTGTCCATTGTGGTCTCGTTATGTACGGAGACACACTACATATATATTAAGTTGCTTATAGCAGTCTATTCTAACTCTTCCCCCAGTTTCTTCATTGTTCCCCCTTTTTTTTTTTGGTATCTGGTCCATACTTTTAATTAGCTGCCATGTTTGTGTGCCTATTTTGGAGGACATAGGCATGCGATTATTTTCATTATATATTTAAACTATTTTCAGCTGTCACATCGGTATCCGTCTGCGGTATCTGTCTGGCAGACTATTCAACTGCATTCCCCACTTGGATTCATTCTTTCATCTGGTTTTATGTAAGTCTCTGTTTTGACGCAATTTCTATTATTGTATTTTTGTGCAGGTTTTTTATAATCTGCCTGCAATGTCTTTTTCTTATCAGTTTTTCTTATTTTTTCTTTGTCTTGTCTCCCCCTTTTTTTCTTTTCCTTTTTCCCCTTTTTTCTATGGTACTCTCAGTTAGTCCCTTGAGTACCCTCTGTGGTCTATTTTGGACACTCTCCCTCATATATGGGGGGATTGGCGCTCTGATCCCGGACTTCTCCTGGTGGTGTATTTTGGACAATATGATCGTTGGGGTGCGCATCACTTTTAGAGGTCCAGCATTACGACATGACCCTTTATAATGTTTTAATTTGTTTCTATTTTTTCTTTTCTTTTTTTGAGTTATTATTGTAAAGTTATTCTTATGTATAATTCTGTGCTTTTTCTATCTCTGCACAGTCATAATGATGAGCATGGACTGTCTTCGCATACCCCTGAGGAAGCTTTGTTAAGCGAAAGATGTCGGGCATATGCGATTTTTTGCATCTGGTTTGATTGTAACCTGCGATATTATGACCACTATTTGCCTTAATATGCTCATTGTTGTATCAAAACCACCTAGGATAATTTTTTAAACCTTTTGATATGTATATAATAAAACTTATATTTTTTGTATAAATAACTAATTCTTTCTCATTACTATATGATCTATACTGCACCGTAAAAATCCCTTTTTGTTTCTACTTCCCTTTTCTAATAATTCTATATGGGATGTGGTGCCTATCTAGTAGGGTGTTTCGCCTGTGATTGGACAAATTGAATATGATATTCTTGCCAGTTGTTTAAATACACCACTTTCCTCCTGTCCATCACTGGGGAACACAATAAATATTTTTCTCCATAAATATAGATCATGCACTGATGAGAAAGTATTTTATCAGTTTTCATCATCTATTTACATTGTATTTGTGTAATGCTATTTATTGTCACGCAGTGGTAGAATTTTCAGTTTTTCTGCTTTTTTTTTTTTCTATTTTATTTTATTTTTTCAATTTGATTATGGCTGTGTTCAGTGGCGAGGCATGGGAGGGTCTCATGAACAGAGTCCATTTAACCAGTAACTCCGGTAACATCTCGTATAAAGATTTAGATCAAGCTTTTCTTAGACTTCAGAGAGTATTAGAAAGACAAGTGAGGATTTTTTGGCATAAACGCTATTTCGAAAAATACATTGAAAATAACCTAGTGCCTTGGGGTCTAAGGGTTCAGATTTTCCCAAACCTCAGGAAGGTAGGGGATCTTCTGAAAACACAATGGGAAGCAAATTTGCAGTATTGTTCACTCGGTATGATGACTATATTATGTACCCAATATGAGCAGGAATTGACGGCATTGGATGAGTCAGTTTCTAAATGGTATGATGAGTATAGTCTTGTTATGACCAGTACGAGATTTAAGAAAAAAGAACAAACCCTTACAGCACATATAGAATTATACACAATGGATATCATCAGAGCAAAAGAAAATTAATTTGTACGGGACAACAATGCTTATACTAACAATTTTGCTTATAAGTGGACTACCAATACTAATCAGAAACCATTTAGACCTAATAGTTATAGAAATGCTAAAAAAGATGAAAATGTATCAAATCTTTCAACGGTTCTTCTTTGTCTTCTAGTCAATCCATGATTTACCGTGACCTGTCTGGTGACAGACTACCAAAAAAGCGCAAAGGCAATTCCGACGCAGCATCCACTGAATCACTGCGACACCAACTCGGCACCCCCTTACCACGTCGACCATCAGATACTCAACCCAAACAGATTTCTTCTCACCTTTCCACTCTATTTCACCCATCCTCTAACGCACCTCGTGGCCCTCAATCTATAGCGCCACACGCTATTGTTTCCACTGCACTTTCCACATCTATCACAGCATCACCTATGCACTTAGATACGATCCCGAAGGTGAGTAATGTAGATATAATTGTGTCACCATCTGGGACACTTCTATTGGCTGAAGCCAGGATTGCACCAATTTTTTTAGGGAAGGAGTAGATTCCCTTTCGCACTCGGTTAATTTATCTCCTCACTCTGGACAGGCTGATGATAGTTTAGAATTATCTATTATCAATCTGTCCAGTTACCACTTATCTGAAAGTGAAATTCAAATCTTGAAATTAGGACTAACCTTTTGCCCAGACTCTGGGATTGACAAATTCCACTTTATAAAAGATGTACATCTCTTTGCTCGTAGACTCATGTATAGAGTTATTTATGATACTGCTGAACTACTACTGATACTACTGAACTACCAACATCTGAAATTGAGACCAATATTAACGAAAATATTGAAGAACATCATGCTCTGGCTGATCTGATGGATCTTTGGGAGGAGGGCCATGTCACCGACGGCGAGTCTTGGTGTGATGTCACACCGGGCCTGTCAGTCACGGGCATGTCCTCCCCCCCCTCAATCTTTCAGACCCAAGTCAAGAAATTTTCCTCTCTTGAACACCAACCCTAACATTTGGGCCTTTGTCCAACAGGTCTCACAAAGTATTCAAGAAACTAACTTTGCTTCCTCATCAACAACTAATTTAACCCCATTACAGAAAGAGGCCATTAAGTCTTTGCAAAACAATTCTCAAATAATAATCAAACCAGCGGATAAAGGTGGCAATTTGGTCATCATGGATCAAGATAGCTATGAAACCATGTGTATGAGGATTTTGTCCAATTCTGAATGGTATCGACCGATTTCCAAAACGGTGTTGGAAAATTTTCATACTAAATATCGTCAAATCATTCTAAAAGCCCTTCAGCAAGGCACCATTGATCAGAATACGTGGAAATTCTTGGACATACAGGATCCAAGGACTGCCACATTTTATGCTTTACCTAAGACCCATAAGTCTCTGACCAATCCGCCTGGACGACCGATAATTTCGGGCTGTTCTAGTCTTACCAAGAACGACAGCTCTTTAGTTGATGGCAACCTTTCCCCTCATGTCACATCTCTTTTTTCGTACATCAAAGATACAATTGATCTACTAAAAACAATTGAGGGCATACATCTTCCGGCCAATACCTGGCTTGTTGCTCTCGATATTGAGAGCCTTTACAATACAATACCTCATGACAGATGTTTGGAAGTTATCAAAAGTCACCTTGTTCAAAGAGGCCCTTCCGCACAAAGATATAATGATTTTGTTTTGGAACTATTAAGTTATATCTTGAAGCATAATGTTTTTCTTTTTGGATCTTCCCATTACCTCCAGGTGCAGGGGGTTGCGATGGGGACCAAATGTGCCCCAATGTATGCCAACCTGTACCTGGGGGGTTAGGAAAGAGATGTTTTTTCTAGAGAGGACCTTGTCCCCTTTTTGGACAATGTCCTCTCTGGGTACAGATATATCGATGACCTACTCATTTTTTGGTCAGGTAATGAAACTCAATTATAGCAGTTCTTTGATCTCATCTCTATCAATAATATCAATTTGAAGTTCACTATGAACTATAGTAAGACCAATATTAGTTTCTTGGATCTAAATATTTCAATTGATGCTACAGGACAGATTAACTCTTCTCTATATAGGAAACCCATGGCTGGAAATACCATTCTTCATGCCAGCAGTTCACACCCAGCACCCCTTCTGCAGAGTATCCCCTATAGCCAACTCTTACGGCTTAGGTGTAACTGCAGTCGGGATGCAGATTTCAAAAGTACTTCAAATGAAGTACCTCAGATTGAAAGCCAGAGTCTATAGTCACAGATGTTTAAAACGCGCCTACAATTGGGTTAAAACTCAAAAGAGAAGTTCCCTTATTTTTTCTTCAAAAAGTTCTGCTACAACTGACACGGTTAGATTAATTACGAGGTATGTCTACCAACATGATGAAATGAGAAATATTCCAAAAAAAAATTGGCCTTTGTTATCAGCAGACCCTATTGTGAACAAATATGTTAAAAAACACCCAGAGATTACCTTTAGACGTGTTCCATCTTTGAGAGATCGTTTCGTACATAGTCATTTTGAGACTACTCCAGCCCCCAAGGCTGTATCTATTGGTGGTACATCCCCATGCGGCCATTTTGATGTTTGCCGCTTTGTCGGCACCAAATCCAAGTTTAAACTACCCAATGGCAGTTGACATTCGACCCGAGTTTTGGTCACCTGCCAAACATTGCTGGTGATCTACTTGGCTCAATGTCAATGCGGTGGGTTTTATGTTGGGAAAACCAAACAACCTTTTTTCAAGAGGATAAGGGACCACATGAAACCTATCCTTAAAAGAAAAGTCGTGACCGCAATAAGTAGACATGTTGGCACTTACCACAACTTTAACCCTGATGTCATCAATTTTCTGGCCTTGGATCATGTCCCACTCGACTCGAGAGGTGGGAGTGTTGACAATATTCTGCTCCAGCTCGAGACGCGTTGGATTTATGATCTTAAGGCCATCCAGTATCCGGGATTTAATGAAAATCTTAGCTTTAAACCGTTTCTTTAATGTTGGTTTTGTTTTCCTGTTTTGTTTTTTTATTGTTCTGTTTTTGTTACATTCCTTTCCTTCCATTGCTTCCATTTTTCAATCCTTTTCCACTTTTCCCCCCTTCTTTTTCCCTCCCTGTTCCCCCCCTCCCCCTTTCCCCCATTCTTTCCCTTTCTTTCCCCCTTTCCAATTTAATTTTTTCTTCCCCTTTTTTTCTCTCTTTTATATTTTCCCTTCTCCTTCTTCTTTATCACTATGTTTGTTTTTATCTGCCACAGCTGTTGACTGTGTCCATACATCACAGGCAGAGAGTTTTTATTTCTCTCTCCCTTTGACGCTGTTATGGATAACTCAATATTCTGTAATACCTTGTTGTTCTGATTTACATGTTTTGTATTATTTACATGTTTTGTATTATTATAATGTTTTTCAAATTATGTAATATGAGCTTATTTCTTTATCTTTTGATGTGAGACCCAAAATTATAGGCGTTGAGGCCTTGGGTAAGATAAGGAAGGATATCCACTCCTGGTGGAGTGTCCCTACCGACATCTTAACAGGGAGGGTCTGGAAGCGGATAGGTCCCCCTGGGAGAACAGTACCATCAATCGCCAAGACCACCAATGGCGTGGTGAGGGGCAAAAGAGTAAGTCTCATGGACAATGTAATTTCCCAGTCCATGAAATTACCAGCGGCTCCGGAATCCAGATATGCTGAGACCGAATGAGAAGAAGCACCAACATGAAGGAACACAGAAAGCAGAAGACGAGAAGGGGAAGGTGATATTTCTGGGTCCAATACTCCACTTTCCAGATGAAGTGGACCCGAACGTTTTTCTGGACAAAGAGAGCAAGTGTCACGAAAATGACCTTTGCCCCCACAGTAAAGACACAGACCAAGAGTTCTGCGCCTAGCACGTTCCTCGGGGGATAGCCTGGTCCGACCCAGCTGCATGGGTTCCTCAGCTGGTAGGAGATGCTCTATGGGTCGAAGAGAGGGGAGCTCAGGCTGACTAAGAACCAAGGAGTGCTGGCGTTGCTTTTCTAAGGTCCTCTCCTGAAAGCGAATATCGATCTGGTTACACAAGGAGATAACGCCGGCCAGATCAGTGGGGATGGTTCTTCCTGCTAATTCATCCTTCACTCTATCAGACAGGCCATGCAAAAAGGTTGAGACTAAGGCCTCATTGTTCCAGCTCAACTCAGCCGACAGTATGCGGAAAGGAAGGGCATACTGTCCCACAGAAGCAGACTCTTGGCGGAGACGTAAAAGGGCGCTGGCCGCTGAAGAGACACGAGCCGGTTCTTCGAAGATATTCCGAAAAAGTTTCAAGAAGCCAGACAGGCTAGAAACCACTGGATCATTCAGTTCCCACAGAGGGGCTGCCCAGGCTAAAGCTTCACCAGAGAGGAGGGAAATGATATAGGCTACCTTAGCCCGATCAGACAGGAAGTTTTGGGGCTGGAGCTCAAAATGAATTGTGCATTGGCTAAGGAACCCCCTGCAAGCCTTGTAGTCCCCAGAGAAACGGGACTGAGCTGGCAGTTGTAGTGAGTGTGTGGCTGCGACTGGTGCAATAGGTGCAGCCGCTGGTTGTATTTGAGGTTGCGGATTCAGGGTTCCCAAGGAGGCCTGAAGCTGCTCGAAGCGAGAAGCCAGATCCTGGAGGAATCGCATCACCTGAGTCTGATTCGATTCCTGGGTTTCAAGTCTGCAAACTATGCCCTGCAATGGATCATCCGCGGGGAGCGGGATGTCAGCCGGGTTCATGGCTGATCAAACTGTCAGGTCACCTGTGGCCAGGTGACAGATGCACACCGTAGGGGGACAGGAGTGCACCGCAAGGTAGTGAACCCTATGGCTGACTGCTGCGGATAGGAAACTGGGTGGTTGTGTAAAGCGGGACAAGAGGAGCACAACCGGGATCCTATGGGAAGCTAGAGCCAAGATTCCCCAGGGCGCGGAGTCTAAGACCCAGCAGGTCTTCTCCAGAGCCTCTAGTGGTGAGGATGTTATGCTGCAGGCTGGGTCCAGGTCACGGCCCCTAGAGTCTCCTAGCTCACGCCCCGTAGGATAAGGGGACAAGAGGGGAAGCAGCAGCACGAGATATAAGAGTAACGAATAACAAGCTGAAAGTCAAGGGCCACAAGCAGACAAGGATAACGAAAGACAAGCCGAAGGTCAAGGGTCACAAGCAGACAGGGATAGTTGGGGACAAGCCAATAACGTAACAGAGAGACAGACGTAGCACACGGCAGGCAGGAACCCAAACACATAATGCCTAACAAACACGTTGATCAGCAAAGCAGGCTTGCAGTGCACAGGTTAATATAGTGTTCTGTGATAGGGCCTGGAGTGGAGTCAGGCTGGGAGGAGATTATAAAGGAAGCCAGGTGAAAGGGTTCAGGCCTTTAAGATGAACACATGGGAAGGAAGGTAAGCTGACAGACAAACACTACTGCATATCCATGACACCTTTATGTCCAAGAATTTCCACGTATTCTGATCAATGGGGCCTTGCTGAAGGGCTTTTAAAATGATTTGACGATATTTAGTATGAAAATTTTCCAACACCGTTTTGGAAATCGGTCGATACCATTCAGAATTGGACAAAATCCTCATACACATGGTTTCATAGCTATCTTGATCCATGATGACCAAATTGCCACCTTTATCCGCTGGTTTGATTATTATTTGAGAATTGTTTTGCAAAGACTTAATGGTCTCTTTCTGTAATGGGGTTAAATTAGTTGTTGATGAGGAAGCAAAGTTAGTTTCTTGAATACTTTGTGAGACCTGTTGGACAAAGGCCCAAATGTTAGGGTTGGTGTTCAAGAGAGGAAAATTTCTTGACTTGGGTCTGAAAGATTGAGGGGGGGGGACATGCCCACGACTGACAGGCCCGGTGTGACATCACACCAAGACTCGTCGTCTGTGACATGGCCCTCCTCCCAAAGATCCATCAGATCAGCCAGAGCATGATGTTCTTCAATATTTTCTTTAATATTGGTCTCAATTTCAGATGTTGGTAGTTCAGCAGAGGGTCTGTCATAAATAACTCTATACATGAGTCTACGAGCAAAGAGATGTACATCTTTTATAAAGTGGAATTTGTCAATCCCAGAATCTGAGCAAAAGGTTAGTCCAAATTTCAAGATTTGACTGGACAGATTGATAATAGATAATTCTAAACTATCATCGGCCTGTCCAGAGTGAGGAGATAAATTAACCGAGTGCGAAAGGGAATCTACTCCTTCCCTAAAAAAATTGTTGCAATCCTGGTCTATTATGTATGGAGACATTTGTCCATTGTGGTCTCGTTATGTACGGAGACACACTACATATATATTAAGTTGCTTATAGCAGTCTATTCTAACTCTTCCCCCAGTTTCTTCATTGTTCCCCCTTTTTTTTTTGGTATCTGGTCCATACTTTTAATTAGCTGCCATGTTTGTGTGCCTATTTTGGAGGACATAGGCATGCGATTATTTTCATTATATATTTAAACTATTTTCAGCTGTCACATCGGTATCCGTCTGCGGTATCTGTCTGGCAGACTATTCAACTGCATTCCCCACTTGGATTCATTCTTTCGTTTGGTTTTATGTAAGTCTCTGTTTTGACGCAATTTCTATTATTGTATTTTTGTGCAGGTTTTTTATAATCTGCCTGCAATGTCTTTTTCTTATCAGTTTTTCTTATTTTTTCTTTGTCTTGTCTCCCCCTTTTTTTCTTTTCCTTTTTCCCCTTTTTTCTATGGTACTCTCAGTTAGTCCCTTGAGTACCCTCTGTGGTCTATTTTGGACACTCTCCCTCATATATGGGGGGATTGGCGCTCTGATCCCGGACTTCTCCTGGTGGTGTATTTTGGACAATATGATCGTTGGGGTGCGCATCACTTTTAGAGGTCCAGCATTACGACATGACCCTTTATAATGTTTTAATTTGTTTCTATTTTTTCTTTTCTTTTTTTGAGTTATTATTGTAAAGTTATTCTTATGTATAATTCTGTGCTTTTTCTATCTCTGCACAGTCATAATGATGAGCATGGACTGTCTTCGCATACCCCTGAGGAAGCTTTGTTAAGCGAAAGATGTCGGGCATATGCGATTTTTTGCATCTGGTTTGATTGTAACCTGCGATATTATGACCACTATTTGCCTTAATATGCTCATTGTTGTATCAAAACCACCTAGGATAATTTTTTAAACCTTTTGATATGTATATAATAAAACTTATATTTTTTGTATAAATAACTAATTCTTTCTCATTACTATATGATCTATACTGCACCGTAAAAATCCCTTTTTGTTTCTACTTCCCTTTTCTAATAATTCTATATGGGATGTGGTGCCTATCTAGTAGGGTGTTTCGCCTGTGATTGGACAAATTGAATATGATATTCTTGCCAGTTGTTTAAATACACCACTTTCCTCCTGTCCATCACTGGGGAACACAATAAATATTTTTCTCCATAAATATAGATCATGCACTGATGAGAAAGTATTTTATCAGTTTTCATCATCTATTTACATTGTATTTGTGTAATGCTATTTATTGTCACGCAGTGGTAGAATTTTCAGTTTTTCTGCTTTTTTTTTTTTCTATTTTATTTTATTTTTTCAATTTGATTATGGCTGTGTTCAGTGGCGAGGCATGGGAGGGTCTCATGAACAGAGTCCATTTAACCAGTAACTCCGGTAACATCTCGTATAAAGATTTAGATCAAGCTTTTCTTAGACTTCAGAGAGTATTAGAAAGACAAGTGAGGATTTTTTGGCATAAACGCTATTTCGAAAAATACATTGAAAATAACCTAGTGCCTTGGGGTCTAAGGGTTCAGATTTTCCCAAACCTCAGGAAGGTAGGGGATCTTCTGAAAACACAATGGGAAGCAAATTTGCAGTATTGTCCACTCGGTATGATGACTATATTATGTACCCAATATGAGCAGGAATTGACGGCATTGGATGAGTCCGTTTCTAAATGGTATGATGAGTATAGTCTTGTTATGACCAGTACGAGATTTAAGAAAAAAGAACAAACCCTTACAGCACATATAGAATTATACACAATGGATATCATCAGAGCAAAAGAAAATTAATTTGTATGGGACAACAATGCTTATACTAACAATTTTGCTTATAAGTGGACTACCAATACTAATCAGAAACCATTTAGACCTAATAGTTATAGAAATGCTAAAAAAGATGAAAATGTATCAAATCTTTCAACCGGTTCTTCTTTGTCTTCTAGTCAATCCATGATTTACCGTGACCTGTCTGGTGACAGACTACCAAAAAAGCGCAAAGGCAATTCCGACGCAGCATCCACTGATTCACTGCGACACCAACTCGGCACCCCCTTACCACGTCGACCATCAGATACTCAACCCAAACAGATTTCTTCTCACCTTTCCACTCTATTTCACCCATCCTCTAACGCACCTCGTGGTCCTCAATCTATAGCGCCACACGCTATTGTTTCCACTGCACTTTCCACATCTATCACAGCATCACCTATGCACTTAGATACGATCCCGAAGGTGAGTAATGTAGATATAATTGTGTCACCATCTGGGACACTTCTATTGGCTGAAGCCAGGATTGCACCAATTTTTTTAGGGAAGGAGTAGATTCCCTTTCGCACTCGGTTAATTTATCTCCTCACTCTGGACAGGCTGATGATAGTTTAGAATTATCTATTATCAATCTGTCCAGTTACCACTTATCTGAAAGTGAAATTCAAATCTTGAAATTAGGACTAACCTTTTGCCCAGACTCTGGGATTGACAAATTCCACTTTATAAAAGATGTACATCTCTTTGCTCGTAGACTCATGTATAGAGTTATTTATGATACTACTGAACTACTACTGATACTACTGAACTACCAACATCTGAAATTGAGACCAATATTAACGAAAATATTGAAGAACATCATGCTCTGGCTGATCTGATGGATCTTTGGGAGGAGGGCCATGTCACCGACGACGAGTCTTGGTGTGATGTCACACCGGGCCTGTCAGTTGCGGGCATGTCCTCCCCCCCTCAATCTTTCAGACCCAAGTCAAGAAATTTTCCTCTCTTGAACACCAACCCTAACATTTGGGCCTTTGTCCAACAGGTCTCACAAAGTATTCAAGAAACTAACTTTGCTTCCTCATCAACAACTAATTTAACCCCATTACAGAAAGAGGCCATTAAGTCTTTGCAAAACAATTCTCAAATAATAATCAAACCAGCGGATAAAGGTGGCAATTTGGTCATCATGGATCAAGATAGCTATGAAACCATGTGTATGAGGATTTTGTCCAATTCTGAATGGTATCGACCGATTTCCAAAACGGTGTTGGAAAATTTTCATACTAAATATCGTCAAATCATTCTAAAAGCCCTTCAGCAAGGCACCATTGATCAGAATACGTGGAAATTCTTGGACATACAGGATCCAAGGACTGCCACATTTTATGCTTTACCTAAGACCCATAAGTCTCTGACCAATCCGCCTGGACGACCGATAATTTCGGGCTGTTCTAGTCTTACCAAGAACGACAGCTCTTTAGTTGATGGCTACCTTTCCCCTCATGTCACATGTCTTTTTTCGTACATCAAAGATACAATTGATCTACTAAAAACAATTGAGGGCATACATCTTCCGGCCAATACCTGGCTTGTTGCTCTCGATATTGAGAGCCTTTACAATACAATACCTCATGACAGATGTTTGGAAGTTATCAAAAGTCACCTTGTTCAAAGAGGCCCTTCCGCACAAAGATATAATGATTTTGTTTTGGAACTATTAAGTTATATCTTGAAGCATAATGTTTTTCTTTTTGGATCTTTCTATTACCTCCAGGTGCAGGGGGTTGCGATGGGGACCAAATGTGCCCCAATGTATGCCAACCTGTACCTGGGGGGTTAGGAAAGAGATGTTTTTTCTAGAGAGGACCTTGTCCCCTTTTTGGACAATGTCCTCTCTGGGTACAGATATATGGATGACATACTCATTTTTTGGTCAGGTAATGAAACTCAATTATAGCAGTTCTTTGATCTCATCTCTATCAATAATATCAATTTGAAGTTCACTATGAACTATAGTAAGACCAATATTAGTTTCTTGGATCTAAATATTTCAATTGATGCTACAGGACAGATTAACTCTTCTCTATATAGGAAACCCATGGCTGGAAATACCATTCTTCATGCCAGCAGTTCACACCCAGCACCCCTTCTGCAGAGTATCCCCTATAGCCAATTCTTACGGCTTAGGTGTAACTGCAGTCGGGATGCAGATTTCAAAAGTACTTCAAATGAAGTACCTCAGATTGAAAGCCAGAGTCTATAGTCACAGATGTTTAAAACGCGCCTACAATTGGGTTAAAACTCAAAAGAGAAGTTCCCTTATTTTTTCTTCAAAAAGTTCTGCTACAACTGACACGGTTAGATTAATTACGAGGTATGTCTACCAACATGATGAAATGAGAAATATTCAAAAAAAAATTGGCCTTTGTTATCAGCAGACCCTATTGTGAACAAATATGTTAAAAAACACCCAGAGATTACCTTTAGACGTGTTCCATCTTTGAGAGATCATTTCGTACATAGTCATTTTGAGACTACTCCAGCCCCCAAGGCTGTATCTATTGGTGGTACATCCCCATGCGGCCATTTTGATGTTTGCCGCTTTGTCGGCACCAAATCCAAGTTTAAACTACCCAATGGCAGTTGACATTCGACCCGAGTTTTGGTCACCTGCCAAACATTGGGGGTGATCTACTTGGCTCAATGTCAATGCGGTGGGTTTTATGTTGGGAAAACCAAACAACCTTTTTTCAAGAGGATAAGGGACCACATGAAACCTATCCTTAAAAGAAAAGTCGTGACCGCAATAAGTAGACATGTTGGCACTTACCACAACTTTAACCCTGATGTCATCAATTTTCTGGCCTTGGATCATGTCCCACTCGACTCGAGAGGTGGGAGTGTTGACAATATTCTGCTCCAGCTCGAGACGCGTTGGATTTATGATCTTAAGGCCATCCAGTATCCGGGATTTAATGAAAATCTTAGCTTTAAACCATTTCTTTAATGTTGGTTTTGTTTTCCTGTTTTGTTTTTTTATTGTTCTGTTTTTGTTACATTCCTTTCCTTCCATTGCTTCCATTTTTCAATCCTTTTCCACTTTTCCCCCCTTCTTTTTCCCTCCCTGTTCCCCCCTCCCCCTTTCCCCCATTCTTTCCCTTTCTTTCCCCCTTTCCAATTTAATTTTTTCTTCCCCTTTTTTTCTCTCTTTTATATTTTCCCTTCTCCTTCTTCTTTATCACTATGTTTGTTTTTATCTGCCACAGCTGTTGACTGTGTCCATACATCACAGGCAGAGAGTTTTTATTTCTCTCTCCCTTTGACGCTGTTATGGATAACTCAATATTCTGTAATACCTTGTTGTTCTGATTTACATGTTTTGTATTATTATAATGTTTTTCAAATTATGTACTATGAGCTTATTTCTTTATCTTTTGATGTGATTATCATTAAAGTATTGGGGTCTTCTTGTTCTGTTGGTAAGGTCTGACTGTCAGTTGGTCTCACAGTTGTGTCTTCTTTTTCCCTTTATCAGAGTCTGCCTTGCGATCTCCATGCCGCTCCTTTTGTCCAATTGGCGCTGTCATGTCCTGGGCTACGGTCCCCCCATTGAGTGTACAATTTGACCATATGGGCGCCCAGGGTGATCTAGGTTCCTCCATGGATCGCCCACCCTAGCGCTGCGTTTCTCTCCAGTCACGGAGTGACCGTTCATCTGCATTTCCTGTCATCTTCCACCATAAGATGTACTTTGTTTACATCTTTGGGTGGCTCCTCCCAGTGGGAGGTCTTCCCTTTTCATCTGCCCAATCTCTGGCCATGTGAACGGTATTTCCTCCCTATGCCACTGCGCATTCTGGCTCTTGTAGTCAGCGGTACATCTCGGGTTCGGCGAGTATACGCAATGACGCCAATTGCCCGCTTTGCGTCCGGTGACGTCAGACGCTGACCGCAATGGTGGGTACTATTTAACCAGCTCTCATGGTGTCTTTCCTTATTGTGAGCTGGGGAGTCTGAGCTGTTATCTGTGACACACATCGGTAAGCTGCATCTGATTACTTCCATCCCTATTTCTTGTTTTGTTCTATCTCAGCCTATATGAATCTATCTGCCTCTCTAACTTATATATACAAACTAATCTAGTTACTAAACCTCCAGTTTGATCTATTATGTATGGAGACATTTGTCCATTGTGGTCTTGTTATGTACGGAGACACACTACATATATATTAAGTTGCTTATAGCAGTCTACTCCCCAGTTTCTTCATTGTTCCTCCTTTTTTTTGGGCTTTTGGTCCATACTTTTAATTAGCTGCCATATTTGTGTGCCTATTTTGGAGGACATAGGCATGCGATTATTTTCATTAAATATTTAAACTATTTTCAGCTGTCACATCGGTATCCATCTGCAGTATCTGTCTGGCAGACTATTCAACTGCATTCCCCACTTGGATTCATTCTTTCGTTTGGTTTTATGTAAGTCTCTGTTTTGACGCAATTTTTATTATTGTATTTTTGTGCAGGTTTTTTTATAATCTGCCTGCAATGGCCTTTTCTTATCAGTTTTTCTTATTTTTTCTTTGTCTTGTCTCCCCCTTTTTTTTCCCCCTTTTTTCCCTTTTTTCTATGGTACTCCCAGCTAGTCCCTTTAGTACCCTCTGTGGTCTATTTTGGACACTCTCCCTCGTATATGGGGGGATTGGCGCTCTGATCCCGGACTTCTTCTGGTGGTGTATTTTGGACAATATGATCATTGGGGTAAGCATCACTTTTAGAGGTCCAGCTTTACAACATGACCCTTTATAATGTTTTAATTTGTTTCTATTTTTTCTTTTCTTTTTTTGAGTTATTATTGTAAAGTTATTCTTATGTATAATTCTGTGCTTTTTCTATCTCTGCACAGTCATAATGATGAGCATGGACTGTCTTCGCATACCCCTGAGGAAGCTTTGTTAAGCGAAAGATGTCGGTCATATGCGATTTTTTGCATCTGGTTTGATTGTAACCTGCGATATTATGACCACTATTTGCCTTAATATGCTCATTGTTGTATCAAATCCACCTAGGATCGGTTTTTAAACCTTTTGATATGTATCTAATAAAACTTATATTTTTTGTATAAATAACAAATTCTTTCTCATTACTATATGATCTATACTGCACCGTAAAAATCCCTTTTTGTTTCTACTTCCCTGTGCCATATACAGTAAAGTGACACCTCGACCATAAAGCTGGTCATCCAACTTGAATCCTTTATGCACTGATTTTAAAAACATGTACTATAATTTTGGTAAGGAACTTATGATGAATATATTGATAAATGTAGGGCATGGGTATCTCTAGTTAGGTAGAGCCTTGATATCAGTGCTTAAATCATTCAATAGATCATCAATGGTTAGTAATTTGAAACACAATTCTTCAAAATGTAGACATTTATATATAGAGCTGTGCATGGCAACCAACAGGTTTCTGTCTTTGGCTTGTTCTGTTAAGGTTTGAAATTGAAAAACTGAAGCTAATTGGTTGCTATGCACAACTGTTCAAGATTTTGGCTGCTCCAGTTTTGATAAATTCCCCTCGCTGTCTTTTTTAATGTATCATGCGATTTATTTGTGTCCT
The DNA here is from genome assembly GCA_029206835.1 of Rana muscosa. Classification (NCBI taxonomy): domain Eukaryota; kingdom Metazoa; phylum Chordata; class Amphibia; order Anura; family Ranidae; genus Rana; species Rana muscosa. Next base: position 422,845,081 of record CM055116.1, read on the forward strand.
AATGCCCCATACACACGATCATTTTTCATGCCGTTAAAAATGCCATTTTAAAAAATGGCCATTAAAAATGATCGTGTGTAGGCTCCAGAGCATTTTTAACGACGTGAAAAACGGCCATTAAAAATTCCGGACATGCTCTCTTTTTTCACGTCGTTTTTCATGTTGTTTTTTTTAACGACGTGAAAAACGATAGTGTGTATGCTTTCACGACGTGAAAAAAACGCGCATGCTCAGAATCAAGTATGAGACTGGAGCGCTCGTTCTGGTAAAACTAGCGTTCGTAATGGAGATAGCACATTCATTACACAGTAACGGACTGAAAAGCGCGAATCATCGCTCAACAAACTTTACTAACATGAAGGGTGGCGCCATTCGAACGGAACTTCCCCTTTATAGTGCCGTCGTACGTGTTGAACGTCACTGCGCTTTGCTTGATCGTTTTTTTTAATGATAGTGTGTACGCAAGGCAGGCTTGAGAGGAAACATGAAAAAAAACGAGGAGAAAAACGTCGGTTTAAAAAATTACATTAAAAACGATCGTGTGTACGGGGCATTAGAGTATGATTTTATTACTGAACAATGCAAAAGTGACAAACATCTGCATATACAGTACAAGTGTATCTACCCCAAGGACTGTTATTTGACTGATAATGAAAGGCTAACTGTTAAGCCCTGTACACACGATCGGATAACCTATGGATTTTCGTCCGATGGATTTGACCGGAAATCCGATGAAACTGTTTTTCATCAGTCTTGGCCACACACCATCAGTCTAAAAACCGACGGCAAGAAAACAACGGCACGTTCAAAACGTACGACGCGCTATAAAAGGGCCGACCAAATCTAATGGCGCCACCCCTTGGGCTGCTTTTGCTGATTTCGTGTTACCGCGTGTTAGTAAAAGTTTGGTGAGAGCCGATTCGCGCTTTTCAGTCTCCGTGCTTTGCAGATCGTTTCCTGTTGTTCAGTTTGTGCTTGTGGGTTTGTATTTGTGATTCAGTGCGTGCAGTCAGGTCGTTACTGCCTTGCAGTGCCGACTTGGCCGTTCGTTTACTGTTTTTCAGATCGTTCTTTTCAGGCCTTGCTGTTCCACGGTGCGTTCTGTTTGAGTTCGTTCTGACCAGCCGACCGGTTTAAAACCATGTTTGAAGTGCGTTCTCGTTCTCGAGCTCGTGCTGGCTTTGGGCTTGGTGTTGCAGTTAACACTGTAACCCGAGTTCAGTCTGTGAACAGGGTGAGGAGGAGTTCATGGACTAAGAATTGGTTGCTCCAGCGGGACCAATTCTCTCATATGCCTCTGCTGCGGGAAATCCATGAGAATAACCCTGATGATTTCAGGAATTATCTCAGGATGACGGACCCCGTATTTCACCGTCTGTTGGATTTGCTGTCCCCCTATATCACGAGGCAGGACACTGTGATGCGCCAGGCCATCACTGCCGAGCAGAGGCTTATTGCCACGTTGAGATACCTGGCGACTGGGAGAAGCTTGCAGGACCTCAAGTTCTCAACAGGCATCTCCCCCCAGGCTCTCGGGATCATTATCCCTGAGACGTGTTCGGCCATCATTCAGGTCCTGCAGAAGGACTATATGAAGGTAATTATGCTCCTTTAACCTCACATTATCTGTTTTTATTCTCTTTTTTTTTAATTTTTTTTCCTCCTAACACAAATATGCCTGTTTGTAATATCCTGGTAATGTCCCCATTTTCCCCATGCCTTTTTTTACCTGTAAATCCCTTTTTGGGCCCTACATGCCTATTTCCCTTCACTAACCTCTCCAGCATGCTATCGTGGGCGCAAACCCAGCTAGCCTTCTATTTTCCTTTTCATTTTTGGGGGGTCATTGCCCTCGTAGTTTGACAACCCTCCCTCCCCCCCCTAAAGATGTTAAAAAATTACTAGTTCTCAATCAAGCTCAGCAGAGTGGTAGAGCCTTTTTTGGGATCCCCCACAATCACCTTAGGTCCCCCCCCTTAGATTATTTTAGAATGTCCACTCAGCGGGGGTGAGGTATCTGCTAAGTGGGCCTTTGTTTATTGGTCGGAAAAACTCCCTTAAATATTAATGTTACTCAACAATGTTTTTGTGTGTAATCTGCTTGCACTGTAACCATAAACCGTACTAATGTCTTCTTTTTGTTTGACTCCACAGTTCCCTAGCACACCACAGGAATGGCTGACTGTGGCCTCCCAATTTGCCCAGCGGTGGGATTTCCCCAACTGTGTAGGGGCAATTGATGGGAAGCACGTCCACATAGTGCCGCCACCCCATTCGGGGTCATACTATTTCAACTATAAACGTTTTAATAGCATAGTGTTAATGGCGGTGGTGTCGGCACAGTACGAGTTCCTGTATATGGACGTGGGGAAGAACGGCCGGATGTCCGATGGCGGATCATTCGCGGAGACGGAGTTCGCTCACCGTCTGCAGGCTGGGGGTCTTGCACTGCCTCCAGATGCAGAGAACGTTGAAGGGCTCCCGTTCGTTTTCATTGCGGATGAGGCTTTTGGACTAGGACCACACCTGATGTGGCCGTTTCCCCAACGCACTCTCACCCCGGAGAGGAGGGTTTTTAATTACCGGCTGGCCAAAGCCTGGAGAGTTGTGGAGAATGCCTTCGGGATAATGGCCAGCCGGTTCCGCCTGTTCCAGACAGCGATACATTTGGCGGATTATAAACTGAACCACATCGTCTACTGCTGCTGCATATTGCACAATTTTCTACGCAAATTTGCAACCAATTATGTATCATCGTTTGGGCCTGAGGCCGGTCCATCTGAACTGATTAATCTGACCGGCCTCAGCACTGCCCGTACTGGCTTGGCCCCCCAATGTGCCCGTGAAGTATGCCAGAAATACGTAGAGTACTTCAAGGGTAGGGGGGCCATCGCAATGCCAGACCACATCTGACCAAGTATTTAACCTTTTAAAAATAAAAAAAAACATGGAATTCCTACAAACTTGTGTTGACATTCTTGTATTTTGGGTTTATGTGTCTCCCAGGTTCTAGTGGTGCCAAGTGTAATTGTCCTTAGTAAATAGCCTCAAAACTCAGAGCGAAAAACACGGTTTTTGCATCTTCAGAACTGCTCTTGAGCATAGGAAGAACAAGGCACACCTTTTTTAGACTTCCCAACTGTTTTTATTGTTTGCACCGCATTTTTTTGTGGTTTTTAGAAATACTAGCCTTTTTTTTTATGTGCGGCTTTTTTTGCAGAAACATGCATGGGTCGTAAGCCATTTTATTTAGTCTGAAAAAGTAATAAAATAACACTGTGAAAAATACCAACTGGAGATGGGGTGATGGTACCCCTGATCCATCCCAAATGTTAACAAACACACTTTCTTTTGGGGCTCAAATGGGTATCTTCAACAAGATCCCATGGCTAGGGTAAACATGTGCTATCTGCCATCATGGGGGATCAATGGTCGTGCTTTGGGGATGTAAACCCTTCCTCTCACCTACTTGAGGAGGGAGGAAGAGGTTGCACCCCCAAAACAGGGACATAGATATCCTGTGATGGCAGATAGCACATGTTGAGTCTTCAGTGTGTGCATCTTCACATTTGGGATGTTGGAAATCCCTGAGATAATTTCAGACGCATAACAAAAAACACAAAAAGGGGGGGGTTCACACTATTCTCCCCAAAATATCTATCATGTTTTTATATTTTTGCTCAATCACAATCATTCTCTTTCTCATAATGTCCATTTCGCTACTGCATTCCATGATTTCCTGAATGATTATTTTGGCGCTGGCACTCGAGAATGGTGGGAAAAAAAAAGGTTTTACACTAGGCAGTCCTACATCTGTATTTACCTTGAAGTTGTGGTGACAGACACTGACCTGTTGTGCTGATAAGCTCCACCTCTCCTTCCTCCACCTCCCCTTCCTCCACCTCCGCTTCCACCACCTCCGCTTCCTGAACCTGCTGATCTTGGTCTGCTTTGGGAGCTTCGGGGAGTTTCTGTGGTGTTTGGTTCCTCGTCTCCTGAGCATGGTGTCCTCCCAGTCTCCTCTCCCCTATGGGAATTTATAACAAAATGTATACTTTAGCACACAGACTTTTTTAAGGCCTGAAAAGGGATCCTCAATGTTTTTAAGTGGGGTACAATTGATATTTGGCCCTGAGTTCCAACATGAACATATGTGATCTTGCAAACTCAACAAAGCAACATGTTATTTTTGAGGACACTCACAAATACACTTGGATAACCACCAAGCTATCCACTGGACCACCTGTGTGTGACACCGTTAATAAATTTGGTCATGTGGCCCAGAGTATAGTCTCTTGATCAAGAACCAAAAAAAGTACACAACTGCTGGAGTGTCATCTCCTTTACCCAGAATACAGTTTATTCTTTCATTCACATTCTAAATTTCCTTACAACACATCATCTAGCCAACAATGTGTAGATAAACATTGTTGAAGTAAAATGAGGCATGCCCACATGTAGTTTACGTGGATATGTGGCAAACATGTTTGGGGGAAGAGCAGCAAGTTATTGGTCAAAACATTGGGCAAATAAGTGGACTCTCCACTTAACCTAAAGGATGAGATTTCAAAATGTGAACCCAGTCAAGCCAAGCACATGTTGCAAAACATGGAAGAATACATATTACAATGTGAAAGAACACAGTAAAATATACTTACTTTTTTCTATGCTTTTTATAAGCTTCTTATACTGCTCCGGCTCCCTGATCTTGAGGTCTGACCACCTTTTACGGAGTTGTTCCTTGGATCTCCTGACCCCATATTTTTTATAGAGAGTCTTCGCCACTTTGTCCATAATTTGTGACTTCCGGAGATTAGGGGTGTCGTATGGGCCATGCTTGCCGTCGTAATCCTTCCTCCGCAGAATGTCCACCATCTCCGCCATCTCAGAAAAAGACATATTAGTCGCCTTGTATCTTTTTTTACAGGATCGGGACGTTTCCGCCCCTGGGCTTTCCTCGTCTGTAATTTCAAGTAAAGAAGCCACCTGTGTCTGCGACATGTCGCCGTCTCACACTGTGCGCCGATCGTTAAGGGGCGGGGAAATGCAGAAAAATTCCGTCATGGGCGGGCGACGAGGGCGGAGTTACACGCATGCACAGGGTATAAAAAGGGGAAAGAAGTTATTAGGAATGCGCGGAGTAAGGACGACTGGAAGTGAACCCACGAAGTGAACTAAGGTAAGAAGGGAACTCGGGCCTGCAGTGGCAAAATAATGGGTCATGATTGTAAAGGGCAATATTGTGATCATTTGAGGAGAATCAATTCTGATCCTTTTTTTTTGTACTTGCTGATCCTAATAGATGCATAAACTAAGAGAGCCGGAGGTGATGCTTGTTTTTATTGAAAAGTATAAGGAACAGCGCAACCTTTGGGAGCTCAAACACCCTGCGTATCACAAAAGTGATGTACGACGGCCAACTATTACCAAATTAGCTGAGGATATGAAGCCTGATGCAGACTACACTATGATCAATAATAAAATCAACAACCTGCGCAATTCTTATAAAAAAAATTCAAGGAAGTGCGCCAGTCCAAGAGATCAGGAGCAGCAGCCGACGATGTAGTAAAGCCCAAGCTGTGGTACTACAGACATCTTCAATTTCTGGATGACCAGATCGAGGCCAGGGAATCTATTTCCAGCCTTCCCTCAACCCTTCCTTCCACCCTTCCCTCCAGCGTTCCTTCCACCCTTCCCTCCACCCCTGCAGAGGCGGAGGAGGAGCCTCCCGAGCTAGAAGAGCCAGATCTTCACATCTTCAGCCCGGTATAGTATTTTTGATGCTAATTATTGTCCACTAAGTAATATGGAGTTGAACTGTTTTGATTAGCCATAAATGGTCCCACCCCCCCCTCCAAAATGTGATTGATTCCTCAAATAATAGAAATTTACATTTTATTTTATAAACAGGATGAGGCAAGCCAGGAGGAAGAGGGTCAGGAGTGTGACAGGCAGGAGGAGGCAGGGCCCAGTGGGACTCAGCAGGTCCCTAGGCCTAGTGGCAGCACCGTCTCCCAAGTGGCTCCCCTCCACGTCAGACCGCCAAAACAACGGCGGATGACACAAGTGGAGGAGGAGTCACTAAAGATGATTCAGGAGGCTGCTGCCATTATGAGGGCCCCCCTCAACCCTATGGAGGGGTTTAGCACCTATCTCTCAGATAAGCTGCTGAGAATGGAGGCGGGACAACGGGCCCTTTGTGAGCACCTTATCTACATGGCCGTACACATGGGGGCGAGGGGACAGCTGATTGGGGCCACCCATATCTCACATCAGCCCAATCCCTCTCCTCCTTCTCCTCCTCCTCCTGCCACATCACCACCCACAGTGGCCCAGCCTGCAAGGGTGCGTGGACGGGGCCGTGGAGAGAACGCTGCAGAGAGGCGTGGAAGGAAGGCTACAAGGAAGAGCAGGAGGTGATTCCCTGGCCTCGAGCTGCTCATCCAGAAATTGAAGGTTGATGGAGTACCACAGCTTGGGATGATGTATGTCTTTGGCTGCTGCTCCTGATTTCATGCTGTTGTTGATTTTATTATTGATCATAGTCAGGTCTGCATTTGGGATCTAATGACTTTATATTCTCTGCTAATTTGGGAATAGTTGCCCTTCGGTTTTTGATTTGTTTTTTTCCGAAATAAAGGGAAATTTGATTTCAGCCAACCTACATGCCTGATGTGTTTTTTTGAGAAGTAGCAATAAGATTGCATAAATACAATGTGTAATTAAGAACAAGGGACACCAACCTCCATGATTTTTCCAAAATTAAATATTATGTTGTTCTGAGAAATTGACACACCAAAAAATGCACAACAAATTTTAAGAGTCAAAAAAATAAAGGTGTAATTTGGGAGGTCGGCCTTGAAGAATTTTAATAATTATTCCTAAGATCACTAGAAAAAAGAAAGACATACATTTGTCAGAACTCAGGAGAAAGTTCTGCTGCCAAAATGACATTTTAAAGACCGTTCGAAAGCAAAAAAACATGCGCTGCATTAAACGAAGCAATAACTTGCAGAATGACGAATGTGCTCTCTCCATTAGGAACGCTAGTTTTACAAGAACGAGCGCTCCCGTCTCCTAATTCAGTCTGAGCATGCGTGGGTTTTTAAACCGATTGACTTGCCCATAGACGATCGGAAATTCCCATCGGTTTTTTATCCATCGGAAAATTTTAAAACAAGTTCTATTTTTTCCATCCGATAGAAAAAAGGCCGATGGGTACCATACACGATCGGTTGGTCTGATGAAAACCATCCATCGGACGGTTTTCATCAGTTAAACCGATCGTGTGTACGGGGCTTAACTGTTAGTTTTGGCTGTTTTTTGTTTTTTGTTTTTTTGCTCTGATTGTTACAAAATTGTGACAGACTCCCATCTTCCCAGGATATTTTCTCTAAAGTATTATGCATATGCTTTTGTTGTTGGACAATAAATTGGCATGAATTGCTAACTTGCTGATTTACATTGTACACCTATAAAAGTGCATCTCATAAAATTAAAATATTATCAAAAAGTTAATTTATTTCAGTTATTCAATTTAAAGTGAAACTCATATATTACATGTAGATACGTTGCACTCAGAGTGATATATTTTAAGCATTTTTACTTTAATTTTGATGATATGGCTTACAGCTAGTGAAAACCCAAAATTCAGTATCTCAAAAAAAAAGAAGGTATTTTTAATACAGAAATGTTGGCTTACTGAAAAGTATGTCCATGTTGTCCATGTACAGTATAGTATGCACTCAACACTTGGTCGGGGCTCCTTTTGCATGAATTACTGCATCAATGTGGCGTGGCATGGAGGCGATCATCCTGTGGCACTGCTGAGGTGTTATGGAAGCCCAGGTTGTTTTGATAGCGGCCTTCAGCTCTTCTGCATTGTTGGGTCTGGTGTCTCTCATTTCCCTCTTGACGATACCCCACAGATTGGGGTTTAGGTCAGGTGAGTAAAGCTGGTCAGCAGAGGAAAGCATAAAGTGCTCTAGAATTTTCTAGTAGAGGGCTGCGCTTACATTGGACTTGATAAAACACAGCAGACTAACATCAGCAGATGACATGGCTCTCCAAATCATCACAGACTGTGGAAAATGTAGCTTTTTATTTTATTTGGAAATCAATGTCCCAAAGTCTGGAGGAAGAGTGGAGAGGCACAGAATCCAAGTTACATGAGGTCCAGTGTGAAGTTTTCACAGTCAGATAATAGTTTCACAATATTAACACATTATTAATAATACATTAAAATGGATATGCAAATTCATTATTTATTTGCTTTGGTTATGTTAAACTATGGTCCCCCTGTAAAGTACCACAGACACCTGTTGATCCTGCCAGTGAATTCCCCCTAAGGCAGCTTCTTGTCATGGTGTGGCAATGATGCTGCACTGCACCTGAATTCAGACTAGAGTTGCCACTTTCATGTAGACTGTGCCTGCTTGCACTACAGTGGGAGGAAAATTTTTCAGGGGGACATAGCTGAATTGTCACCGTTTATTTTCAAGAAAGTAGATTGTCATGCTTAATTCTTCGCATTGCTTTATTGGTTGGCAGCACTGCCTCTGTTGCTGTTGCACTGTGAGATGCACTGTCTAAAGGGGGGGGGGCATGAGACACAAATGAAGGAAATTAACACGTTTCTTGTTTAATTTGTGAGACATGTACATCACATACTGGATTTGGTACTTATTTAGATGTTTTTACTCATACAAGAAACTTTGTTGTACTTTAAACTGTAGATCAAACATACTTGGTTCATGCTAATTTGGCTTTTGTTATTTAAGTCTAATGCCCTGTACACAAGATCGGATTTTCCGTCAAAAAAAGTTGAATGTGAGCCTTTGGTCAGATATTCCGACCGTGTGTATGCTCCATCCAACATTTTCTGTCAGAATTTCTGCCAACAAAAGATTGAGAGCAGGTTCTCTTTTTTTCCGACGGAAAAAGTTCTTGTCGGAAAATCCGCTCATCTGTATGCAATTTCGACGCGCAAAAAACACGCATGCTCAGAATCAAGCAGAAGAGCCGAACTGCCTATTGAACTTCATTGAAATCAGCTTGTCTTGTCTTGTACGTCACCGTGATCTTGACGGTCAGAATTTCAGACAAGATTTGTGTGACCGTGTGTATGCAACACAAGTTTGAGCCAACATTCCGTCAGATAAAATCCACGGTTTTCTTGTCGGAATTTCCAATCGTGTGTACGGGGCATAACTGGTACTCTTAGAAGTCAATATATTACTTAATTCTTTTATGAGAAAGGTTTAGAACACCTGCCAGGTTTTTCTTGCCATTTCTGACTCAATTGGGAGGATTTAATCTCACTTCCTGTTCAGATGACCAGTGCCACCATGAACAGGATTTAAGAAAAAAGAACATAAGCAGCAAAAAAATAAAACTTTTGCTGTAGCATGGTCAAGGATTACATTCAGTCAGGTATGTTTGCTGCTTATAAACTCATGAGGAGATTCCCCTTACAGTCTACAGGGCTGGACTGGCTTACCGAGACACCGGACATTTCCTGGTAGGCTGCCTGCCCTTGGGCCGCTTTGAGCTGTGGCTGGGCACAGTGAGGCTGCATTGATGGGCACAGTGAGCTTGCATGGATGGGCACAGTGAGGCTGCATGTGCTGGCACAGAGGCTGCAATGATGGGCACAGTGAAGCTGCATTGATGGGCACAGTGAGGTTGCATTTTATGGGCACTGTGAGGTTGCATTTTATGGGCAATGGTAAAGCTGCATTGGTCTCTTGTATCATGTCTGCAGTCTCTGACCACCTCCTGTATCATGTCTACATCCTTTTACCATCTTAAGTATCATGTCCTCAGTCTCTAACCATCTCCTGTACCATGCCCGCAGACTCTGACATCTCCTGTACCATGCCCACAGCCTTTAACATCTTGACATCTCCTGTACCATGCCCGCAGCCTCTGACATCTTGACATCTCCTGCACCATGCCCACAGCCTCTGACATCTCCTGTATCATGTCTGCAGCCTCGGACCATCTCCTGTACTATGCCCGCAGCCTCTAACCCTCTCTTGTATCATGTCCTCAACCTCTAACCACCTCTTGTCTTATATCATGTCTGCAGTCTCTGAGGGAGTCTGGGGAGGAGTCAAGAGTGATAGCGCTGCTGGGATTGGGGTCATGGGAGAAGTCAGATGTGTGTGGACTGTGGAGAAGAGACTATAGGATAAAACCAGAGCCACCAAGCTGGAGCCGACTGACTGATCCCTGTATGGTGCACCTGAGAGGAGGTCAGTGACAGTGCCAGCAAGCCAGTCTGAGGGGGGGTCACTGTTGTAAGGAGGAAGTAAATAGAATGATATAAAGGTTTCCCCCTTATATCAGTAACCCCCCTTTACCTTAGTGTATTATTTCTGCGGAAGGTGGTCTCTGGTCACCCCTGCATCCCCAGAGTCCCAGGTGTCCCCCTTGATGATTGGCCCACTCTTACCACTTTTTTACCACTTTTAACTGGAATTTGCTAGTATGAATTTATTTCCAGGGCTGGTTTTTATTCCCAGTCTGGCCCTAAAATTATGTCACAGTTTTTGGACCCACTGAATACAAGAAGTGAGTTAAAACATCCTTCACAGTGAAGCAGACAACATTTGAAGCTTGAAATATGTTTAGAACCTTTCACAACCTATCCTAAATTAAAATAAAAGATGTTTGGTTTGAATTATACGTTTATTTTCAAAATTATTCAATGTATTAATAGCACAGAAAGGGTAACAGACATATGATGTTGTAACGATTAGAGTTCTGAATCTGCATATTTACACTCCAGGTTATACTGAAGGTTTTTGAAGTGTTTTCTATCACCAATAACATTGCTTGGACAGAACTCAGATATGTTAAGTGTGGTTGTTCGGAAAATACATAATCTAAGCTCTTCTGACTTAAAAAGCAATACATAATTAATTGAAAAACAGATCTGATGCATGTTGTAAGCCCAGATGTATATTTATAACTTATTATACATTTTTGCAAGTGTTTTGATCAGAAGTCTTTTATCAACACCTAGAAAGTACTTTAGCACTTGATTTTAACTCTGCAGCACACTCCTAAAATATCTTTTTGCTCAAAGTGTAACTATGGGCAAATTTTAAAAAGACATACTGTATGATATAGTCTGTCAGTAGCATTAGCAGTTTTTGTTTTTCTGAGTACCCTATATCATAGTTTCATTAGTCGTTCATTTAGCTAATAATTATATTTAAACACAAAAGGTGCAGTGCTAAAAAAGGGTGTTTTAAAGGAGAATACAAAGTATAAAGTTCATAATGATAAGAGTCCAGATATGTGATTCCAAATGGTGAACAAGAAATCTTGTGAGGAATCATCCACCAGACTCTTACCGTAAACTGTGGACCACCCTATAAAGTGGTCACTGGCACTCTTTACAAATCAGATCACTCCAGGTCACTCCGATCTCAAACGCCAAAATAATTCCTTCCACACCAAATAGACTCCATATGACAGAAACTCTGCCAGATATAATGTCAACAAAGCAGATAGACATCTCTGGTGCAGTATGTTCAAAAGGGGGGGGGGGTGGTTATTAAAACAGTTTCCAAAATACACACTCACCATACTAAAGAAAACATTTGCATTTAAATCAATATAAAACAAAGATGTTTACAACTAACAAGATGGCCTACCTCGGTGAGTAGCGATGTCACGTGTTTCTAGCTTCACCCAACGCATAGCGTTATAAAAAACATCATCAGGGGAAAAGTCATTATATTATTTTTACACTTCCTCTAACAGGCCAAACATTCCAGCAAAGGTGGCAGTTACAGGATTAGAAAAAAATATATTATTATGGTGAGGGTTCTTACACTGGTGAGCTTTAATTCATGTGGCTTTCATTTTTTTCCCCCCAAAAAAAGAAACTGCTTGCATAACTGCGTATAAAGTGTTAGATTGAGTTTGACTTTCATTTCTTTGTCTTTTATTTAAAGTTCATTTAACTATACATGCCCAACTATGACTATCTCGTCCCCATGATTTTACTACAGAATGAGCAGCGTTGTTGCCCTATTAGGTAGAAAAATAGGATATTTTAGAAATAGCGAAGAAGCATTCTCACAAAAAATTATGAGATTGGTTTTCCAATTGAAAAAAAAATAAATCAGCTGTAACATTTTAAATGTTTTGTTTTCCATATCAAACCTAAATGTAAACAGAGTATATTAAAATCTTTCTTGCTATACTTGCTTCTCCTACCAAAAAAGTCATGTTACCTGTATTTTTTTAATTATTTATTTATTTTGGAACACTGTCCAAACAATAAAGCAATACGGTCCAGAGCAAGACTGGAATGTTTTAGAAGAGAAGTTCAGGAAATTTTAAAAATAAACATTTATACTCATCTAGGAGGATTAAGCATTGGTCCGATGCTGCATCTGTCCCCCGCTGATCACTCAGTTATGAGTCTTCAGTGAGTAGTAGGCTTGTGCAATTTGTTTCGTAACGAATCGAAATTTGTCCGAATTTAGCAACTTTCGGACATTCGGAAGCATTCGAATTTCCGAACAGAGCAATTACGAATAAAACCGAATCCGAAATAAATTATACCGCAAAATAGCGAATGCCCGAAGGTCTTCGGCATAATTCGTTATGAAAAAAGTTACGAATGTACGAATCCATTCGAAGCACAATAACACTCACTCTGCTCTCTGCTTCTCCCTCACCATGCTGAATTCCCTCTCAAAATGGTGTACAGGGGGCGGAGGCTATAGCCGCATGAAAAAACAAAAGTAAAATACGAGATTTCGAATCCATTCGAAGCACAATAACACTCACTCTGCTCTGCTCTCTGCTTCTCCCTCACCGTGCTGAACCCTCTCAAAATGGTGTACAGGGGCGGAGCCTATAGCCGCATGTAAAAAACGAAAGTAAAATACGAGATTTCGAATCGTTACAAATAACCGCTATGTATTTAGAAAAGTACAAATCCATTCGAAGCACATTAGGCATAATAGGCAGCGTCGTTGTGAGAGAGACACGGAAAATTACGAATCAACGAACCCAAAAAAAGTTACGAAAGTAGGAGTTGTGTCCAGAATCAACGAAAAACAACGTACTCTACCGAAAGTACGAATTATAAAGCAACAAAAAATTCAACGAAAAATGTCGCTTGCAAAAATACGAATGAGTCCGAACACAAAAAATCCCGTCTAGCAAAATTACGAATGATTACGAATCAACAGGACCGGAAAGAAATGAACCGAAACGGAACAAATTTTTCCGTTGTGCACAAGTCTAGTGAGTAGTGATCTGGTGACTGCTCAGCCCCTCCAGTGCTCACTGGAGTCAGTGTCAGACTGTGCAGGGGGTAGGAGCATCTGGATCAGTCTCCCAGAGGTGTATTGAGAGGCTGAGCCAGCTGCCACCCAGACATTAAAGTCAGGATCCCTCCAGGGCCTGGACTAGCTGAGTTACGTCAGCCAACAATGGAATTTAGCCCTCTGTTGGTGTAAATAAGATGACAAGAGTGCAGAACAAACTGCACTCCTGTGACCCACAGAAGAAATAGGGCCAAAAGGCCCTACTTCTTCTTTAAGTGAGCCACACAGTTAGAAAGATCTGTAAATTGTGCAAGACAACAACAGTCAGTAGTACCTATTTTTTGCTTTGTTTTTAGTTTTAGATCGAATGGGAAAGAACTACTAAGTTACTGTATATTCTTAATTTATGTGCATGAAACATTAAGAAATTAAATGAGGGCAATAGATGTTAGAAATAAAGATGGACAGGCAACAATAATAAACTGGCTGAGGTTCTAATCCTTCTGTGCCCCCATTGAAAAGCTGTTTCTTATTTCCAGTCCTTCTAGCACCCTGAAACGGAGGGGCAATGTTTCCAACAAGGGCATTAATAGCCACAAAACCACCCAAAAAAATTCTAATCTTCACCACTGTAACAAAAACTAAGAAAATGTTTTGAATAATATTGGGCTTTAAAGTGGTTGTAAAGGCTGAAGGCCTTCATGCATTCAGTATTCAGCTCCCCTCTCAGCCACCCCTAATACAGCAACGTGTGTGAGAGCCTAGGCTCTCCTGGGTATCTCCCTCCTCACTGGCTGAGATGCAGCAGCAGGAGCCATTGGCTCCTGCTGCTGTCAATCACAGCCAGTGAGGCGAGAGTGGACACAGCTGGCTCTTGAGTGAGCATGCTATTGGGGTACTCGGCAACTGTAAGGGGCTTAGAGCACCAGCGGGGGGCCAGAGAAGAGGAGGATCGGGACTGCTCTGTGCAAAACCAATGCATAGAGCAGGTAAGTATGACATGTTTGTTATTATAAAAAAAATCTTTACAAATGCTTTGATAACAGATTACCATGATTTTTCCTTTAACTGTGCTTTAATACTGTATATTGTAAGCACTTTATTGGATTTTAATCCTGTAAAACCTGAAAATGTGCAGAATAAAATTCAGTACTTCAGTGTCTTTAACTTTTTTGGTTGGGTGAGCAACTATTTTTGTAACATGACTTATTAGCTGAAGTTCATCTGTTAATTCTTTCTTTTGTTACAGTTTTCAAAAGAAATGTTGAGAAGTCTGTCTAAGTGTTTTAGTCAAATTGGAAGGGGGAAATTATGTTGGACTTGCTGCCAAACCTTGTATTGTCTTTGTGTTTCATATGAATAGTTAATCTAACCTCAAAGAATAGCGCCATATGCTTCTTCAGATAAGAATGAGGAACATTTTGGCTTCTTGTAGCAGCTCCAGAAAGTTAAGAAAAAAGTAAAATATGAAGATTTTAGAATTAAATATCCTGATCTGCGATTTATGTAAGTGAGTTTTATCTTGAGTCTATGTCAGGACAATATACAATATAATGCAAGTAGAATAAAAAAATACTAGAAAGTTGTTGCTGAAGGATGAATAATTTTGGGTTTACTACTACCTTGGGATTGTGGCAGATCTGGTGGGTTCGAGACCTGCAATCCTAGTGAATAAATGTGGTAATTTACCAGACCAAATTCTTTGTAACCTTATTGAACCACCTGGTCTTTAAAGCGGAGCTCCACCCGCAATTTTTTTTTTTTTAAAGTAAGCAGCTACTAACACTGTAGCTGCTGACTTTTTTAATAAGGACACTTTCCTGTCCTACTCTCCCGCGCTGATGGCCCCACCAATGCCGATCCCTCGATCGGTGCAGGTCCCGCGCCGCCATCCACACTAAGGGAAACAGGCAGTGAAGCCTTACGGCTTCACTGCCCGTTTCCTACTGCGCATGCGCGAGTCTCGCGCCGACTTGTGAATAGGCTGCTGCTCTCTGGGATTACACATAGTTCCCAGAAAGCAGCGCGCCCCATTCACTAGAAGAGGATGGGGAAGAAAACAGACCACAGTTACGGAAGAGGCAGATTACGGACTTCCGCATAGCAACATGTATTTCGGGTGAGTATAATTTTTTATTTTTTTCTAGTTTTTTTTTCCTAGTTTTTTTAGGATTTATTGTGAAAAAATTTATTCTGGGTGGAACTCCACTTTAAACTCAGGTTAGCTGGCTTAGAAGGGCCAATAAAGGGGTTTTTGTATAAGCCAGCCCCCTCACTAAAATGAGTGAGGTTACAGCAGCCATTATGCTTTAGCTGTCATAGGTAGTACTGCTGACAAAACTGCATAGGAAAAGAATAATGTAAGGATTGTCAGAACTGGCAGGTGTGGTAAAGTAGATGTAAACCATTATGCATGGCAGGGGTGGCAAAATGGTATGTATCTTAGAGAATTAGGTGTTGGATCATGATGGGGGTGGGTTTTTACTGTTTTCAATGCTTTGCTATATTAAATGCTGCTAATGTCCTGCAGGCTCTTTATAGCCTGTCCTGGTCCACATGCATATAGTTACATATTTACATAGTTAGTCTAGTTCAACCAATAAAAGGGAAAAAATATCATACAGTCCTATATACACAATCCTATACCCACAGTTGATCCAGAGGAAGGCAAACAAAAAAAACAGCAAAGCAAGATCCAATTTGTTATAGCAGGGGAAAAAATATTTTCTGATTCCCTGAGAGGCAATCACATATTCCCTGGATCAACTTTACCTATACATTTTAGTATCCAGTTATATTATGTACATTTAGGAAATAATCCAGTCCTTTTTTTAAAGCAATCTACTGAACTGGACAGAACCAACTCTTGAGGGAGTCTATTCAACATTTCCACAGGTCTTACTGTGAAGAAACCTTTTCTATTTGGAGATTAAATCTCTTTTCCTCTAGACGTAAAGAGTGCCCCCTTGTCCTCTGTGATGACCTTAAAGTGAATAACTCAACACCAAGTTCACTATATGGACCACTTATTTGTATGTATTTATACATATTGATCATATCCCCCTTTAGGGATGAGCCGAACACCCCTCGGTTCGGTTCGCACCAGAACCTGCGAAGGGACCGAAAGATTGCGCAAACTTTAGAACTCTATTAAAGTCTATGGGACTCAAACATTCTAAATCAAAATTGCTAATTATGAAGGATAATATGTACGTTATTGTCCTAAAAAGGGTCTGGGGACCCGGGTCCTGCCCCGGGGTACATGTATCAATGCAAAAAAAAGTTTTAAAAGCGGCCATTTTTTCGGGAGCAGTGATTTTAATGATGCTTAAAGTGAAAAAAAAATGAAATATTCCTTTAAATATCATACTTGGGGGTGTCTATAGTATGCCTGTGAAGTGGCACGTGTTTCCTGTGTTTAGAACTGTCCCTGCACAAAATGACATTTCTAAAGGAAAAAAAGTCACTTAAAACTGCTTGCGGCTTTAATGTAATGTCTGGTCCCGGCAATATGGATGAAAATCATTGAGAAAAATGGCATGGGTAAATTGGGCCTTTGGTGGTGGTGGTGGTGTTGCCACAACACTGTAAGCCCTCATAGTTACTCTTGGTAGGCGCAGGAATGGACCCTGCTGTGAATTATTAGATCAAGAATTGTAATTACATGCCCCTGTTGAACAGGGGCATAATAATTGTGCCTTAGGCACTGGTGCCACAACACTGCAACCCCTCACAGATACTCTATTTAGAGCGAAGCAATGAGCCCTGCTGCAAAGTATTGCATCAAAAATTGTAATTACATGCCCCTGTTATACAGGGGCTGAAAAATTGGGCCTTAGGCACTGGTGCTGGTGCCACAACACTGCAACACCTCACAGATACTCTAGTTGGAGCGCAGGAATGAGCCCTGCTGCAAAGTATTGCATTAAAAATTGTAATTACACGCCCCTGTTAAACAGGGGCTTAAAAATTGGGCCTTAGCCACTGGTGGCGGTGCCCAGAAACAAAAATGTTCTTACATGCTATTAGCATGATCATTGAGGAGGAAGAGGATAGTCACTCAGCATAACAGGATAGTCACTCTGCATCAGCATAGGCAGTCTTGAAGGGATCTGACATTTCAAAGAAAATTATTATGTTACATCAGCATCAGGTGCTTGGTAGCTGGTGGTGATCCAAGACTGATTAATTTTTATGAAGGTCAGTCGATCGACCGAGTCGGTAGACAGGCGCACCCTGTGATTGGTTACAAAGCCTCCAGCAGCACTGAATGTACGTTCCGAAAGAACGCTGGATGCAGGACAGGCCAGTAGCTCAATTGCATACTGTGCAAGCTCTGGCCAGTGATCCATCCTCAAGACCCAGTAAGCCAGAGGATTTTCAGTGGGAAAGGTGTCCAAGTCTGATCTTGCCCCTAGGTAATCCTGCACCATGTAAACCTTACGCTGGTTGCTGGAACCGATCATACCTTGGGGCTGCGGACTAAAAAATTGTCTGAATGCATTGGTCAGATGTCCACCTTCTCCAACGCTCCTTCTTTGACTGACCGAAGCCTCAGCAACAAGTTGTCCAGGACCAGGAATTTGTAACCTCCCAGTCTCTGGGAACGCGTTGCATAGACCTTTCTGCAAGGCCTCCCGAAGAGGGTTTTTCCTCTGCTCCCTCTGCGACGCCACGATAAGGTCCGCAACCTTACCCTTGTAACGTGGATCAAGGAGGGTTGCCAGCCAGTAATGATCCCTCTCCTTGATAGCACGAATACGAGGATCCTTCCGCAGGCTTTGCAGGATCAGGGAGGCCATGCAGCATAGGTTTGCTGAGGCATTCGGTGCAGAGTCCTCTGGGTCACCAAGGACGACATGATCCGCAGCCACCTCCTCCCAGCCACGTACAAGTCCATGTGTTTCTTGGGACTGTAATTGATCCCTTGAAGACTGCTGCTGATGCTGAGTGCTAGGCTCCACCTCCATGCTGACACAATCCTCCTCCTCCTCCTCCTCTTCCTGTGTGATAGGTGGGCCAGCAGGAACACTGTCTGGATAAAGGGGGCCTTGAGAGGTAAGGAAGTCCTCCTCTTCCTCCCTCTGTTCTGCCTCAAGTGCCCTGTCCATTATTCCACGCAGCGTGTGCTCCAACAGGTGGACAAGAGGGACAGTGTCACTGATGCATGCACTGTCACTGCTCACCATCCTCGTGGCCTCCTCAAATGGTGACAGGACAGTGCATGCATCCCTTATCATGGCCCACTGGCGTGGGGAAAAAAATCCAAGCTCCCCTGACCCTGTCCTGG
This sequence comes from Rana muscosa, assembly GCA_029206835.1. Lineage (NCBI taxonomy): Eukaryota > Metazoa > Chordata > Amphibia > Anura > Ranidae > Rana > Rana muscosa. Next base: position 422,863,669 of record CM055116.1, read on the forward strand.
TGCCATATTGCAACAGATACTCATTGATGGCCCTCTGCAGCATGGCCAACGTAGAGTTCCACCTGGTGGGCATGTCACAGATTAGGCGGTTCTTGGGCAGGTTGTATTCCTTTTGGAGGTCAGCCAGCCGAGCACTGGCATTATATGACCGGCGGAAATGCACAAAGAGATTCCTGGCCTGCTTCAGGACCTCCTGTAAACCCGGGTACCTGCCCAAGAACTGCTGCACCACCAAGTTAAGAACGTGAGCAAAACAGGGCACATGGGTCAGTTGTCCCTGTCGGAGGGCGGAAAGGAGGTTGGTGCCATTGTCGCAAACCACCTTTCCTGGCTTAAGCTGGCGTGGCGTCAATCACCTCTGAGCCTGCCCCTGCAGAGCTGACAGAATTTCTGCCCCAGTGTGGCTCCTGTCCCCAAAGCACACCAGCTCAAGCACCGCATGGCATCTTTTTGCCTGCGTACTTGCGTAGCCCCTTGAATGGCTACGGAGCACCGCTGGTTCGGAGGACAAAGCACAGGTAGAGGCCATGGAGGAAGAAGAAGAGGAGGGGGTGGAGGAGAGAGGTGTGTCAGAATCACCAGTAGTAGCATTTTGGAGGCGTGGTGGTGGAACAACCTCCAACACTACTGCACCTTGTCCTGCATCCTTCCCAGTTGCCAGCAGAGTCACCCAATGTGCCGTGAAAGATAGGTAACGTCCCTGTCCATGCCTGCTGGACCATGAGTCAGCGGTAATATGCACCTTACCGCTGACCGCCCTGTCCAGCAAGGCCAAGACATTGCCTTCCACATGTCGGCAGAGAGCCGGAATCGCCTTCCGTGAGAAAAAGGGGCATTTGGGAACCTGCCACTGAGGAACCGCACATTCCACAAACTCACGGAAGGGGGCAGAGTCTACCGACTGAAAGGGCAGCGGCTGAAGTGCTAGCAATTTAGCCAAGTTAGCATTCAACCGCTGGGCATGTGGATGGCTGGGAGCGAACTTCTTTCGGCGGTACAGCAGCTGGGGCAGGGAAATTTGCCTGGTACAATCTGACGTCGGTGTACTGATAGCAGATTGCCCGCAAGTACTTGGCTGTGACACACCTAATTCTACACCTTCATTTCTCTCAGTGCAGGTTTCAGAGAGGACTGAAGGAATAGTGGGGTTGGAGATCCCAGCTGATGAGGAGCAAGGAGAGGTCCGCTTTGTTCTTTGGTGTGGGTCTTTTTTGTATGCTTGCCAATGGACTGAATAGCAGCTCGACATATGTCTGGTCAAGCACGTGGTGCCCAAGCGGCTCATGTTTTGGCCACACGAGATACGCTTCAGACATATGTTGCAAATAGCAATGGTGCGATCTGCAGCATACGTCTCAAAAAAGGCCCACACCAAAGAACTTTTGGAAAAACGTGCGGAGACAGCAGCGCCCTGAACATGCGAAACACTGCGGTGTGATGCAGTCAGTTGTCTGCCCTTAAGCTGGCCCCTGGAGGGCATCTTGCTTCGTTGGAAATGTGCTTCCTCCTCCTCCTCCTCGCTCCTATCAGGTACCCACGTGGAGTCAGTGACCTCATCATCCCCTCCCTCCTCATCACTGGAGCAAATCTGGCAGTATGCTGCAGCTGGGTGAACATGACTGCCAGATTGCTGTCCTTGTTGGGCACCCCCTCTCTCTGGGCTCACGTTACTGCCTTCCTCTAGCTGGGTACCATCATCGTAGCCTTCAAAACCCTGGGCATCCTCCTGGAGCATGTACCCAACACTGTGGTCAAACAGTTCGGGGGAATCCTCAGGAGGACATGGTGGGGCTAGGGAAGGAGTGACTGATGCCTTTGAGCCGAGGGAAGAGGCCGCTTTGTCAGCTGCTTTGCCAAACAAAGTACCATAAGCCTGCGTGAGAGAGGATGAGAAGGATGAGGACGGCTTGGTCATCCATTCTACTAAGTCTTCGGCATGTTGCGGCTCAACATGGCCAGCTGCCTAAAAGAAGGACAAGCGTGTCCCGCGGCCACGTGCTGATGAGGATGCACCGTGTCCACGACCAGCACTGTTGCCTCTAGACACAGAGCCTGCTTGCCCTCTTTTATTGTCTCGTGACTGTCTGCCTCTCCTTGTTTGCCTTCCAGACATACTAATGGCCTGCAGTGAGATGTAGCTGCCCAAAGGTGGGATGTATATATATAGATCTATAGTGATTATACTGCAGCTAGCACAATCAACTGCCTGCTGTGGTATTAGTATGAGAAAAGCAGCAATTGTCTTCAGTTAGTTTTAGGTGCACACTGTGCAGAGAACTGAAAATACTTGCAGCTCCCTGCCTGTGGTATTAGTTTGAGAACACCACCAATTGTATTCAGGTACCTTTAGGTGCACGCTGTGCAAAGGACAGAAGTACACTAAATGAAATTAATGCAGCTCCCTGCCTGTGGTTTTAGTATGAGAACACCACTAATTGTATTGAGGCACCTTTAGGTGAACGCTGTGCAAAGGACACAGTACACTAAGTGAAAATACTGCAGCTAGCACAATCACCTGCCTGCCTGTTAGTATAGAGAATAACAGGAACGGATCTAGCTAAACTGAATACAGTGTGTAAATATATATACAACACCTAGGATGCATATATATCCTCTACACACTGTAACTGCAGCTAACTGACTCGCCTTCCTGCTCTATCTAACTCAAAATAAATGACACTGTCTCTCTCTCTCTCTTTAACCTCTCTCTTTAACCACCGCAACACACTACACAAGGCCGCCACGGAGGCGGCCTTATATAGTGTGGGGCGTGTACTAAACCCCCTGAGACATAATTGGCCAAAGCCACCCTGGCTTTGGCCAATTATGGCTCTCCGTTTTTTGCGCGCTGTGATTGGCCAAAGCATGCGGGTCATAGTGCATGCATGGCCAATCATCAGCCAGCAATGCACTGCGATGCAGTGAATTATGGGCCGTGACGCGCCACTCGAATTTGGCGCGAACGGCCCATAATGTTCGAAATTCGGCGAACAGCCGAACAGGCAATGTTCGAGTCGAACATGGGTTCGACTCGAACTCAAAGCTCATCCCTATCCCCCTTTATCTCCTATTCTCAAATTCCTCCAATCTTTGCTCATATCTGAGCGCCTTCATGCCTCTTATTAGTGTGGTTGCCTTTCTCCAGTTCCCAGATATCCTTTTTGCGAATTGGTGCCCAAAATGGAGCTGCATATTCCAGATGAGGTCTTACTAATAATTTGTACAGGGGAAAATTTATATCTCTCTCTCTGGTATCTCTCTTAATAAAATAAAGAATTTTGCTTGCATTGGAAACTGAAGCTTGGCATTGCATGCTATTATTAAGTTATGATCTACCAAAACACCAATAATTCTCCCAATTGTACTCCCCCTAGTATGTATGATACATATATATTCTTAGCCCCCAAGTGCATAACTTTACATTTATCAACATTAAACCTAATTTTCCGCATAGTAGTCCAATTAAACAGTGCATAGAGGTTTGCTTAAAAGTCATAGACCTCCTATAAGAATGTTATTTCACTGCATAGCTTGGTGTCATCTGCAAAGACTGAAATGGTAATTTTAATCCCAGTGCACTACACTGAAAACAGGCTGCATGGGTTTTTTTCACAGAGCATACAGTATATCCTAATAGATTCAAGTCTTTTTAAAAAGTATCAACAGTGGAACAGGCCTGAACAATGTGCATCATTACTGCAGATTATAGTCTCCTTTGGTTTTGCCTGTAGCAGGATGATTTACATGCAGAAGACTAAAGAAGGACCGCTCACAGTGGAATAACATAAAATTCAGAGGAATACCTGAATCCATACCACCAAATGAACTCACCAAATTTATTCAATGCCTCATGAAGGCCCAAATACCCTTTCTTAGTGATATTGAGCTGTGTATCGACAAGGCCGACCCCATACTCAAACCAATACCCTAGAACATATTCATTACTTTCACGTAAAGGAGAGAGTCGTGGTGGTGGCCAAACAAAACCCTGTGGTACCAGATAAATTTACGGGTATCTCTCTGTACACAGATGGTACTTAATAAAAGAAGCTCACTGCACTGACGAAAGTCTTGAGAAACAACAATGTCACCTACCCATGGGGGTTTCCCACAAAATTACTTGTGACCTGGAATGGCAAAATGATCCCCATATACAGCGTGGAAAAAGGCATCCAAATCTTCAAACAATGTTAATTGCTCCCCCCCCCCCCGGATTTTCAGCCTCCTGCTCCTTCATCCCCAGAGCGATTGGAAAAGGAATGGTGCCGAGCTGGATCCCTTATCCATAGTAGTGCCTCTCCCTAACAACACAAATTCCTGATTAGTGTGGCTCAGAGATAAACTGCAGTGTTCTTTTTTCTATTTTTGTTTTTCTACTCAGTGCATTTCAGAAAAATGCCACAGCAGCTTAGGCTGCCCAGTGAGCCTGTGTTTTTGATAGGATTTTCTTACACATGTTGTTTCTATTTTTTCCTTGCTTATTTTTCTATCTAGTACCTTAAGAAGTATGGAGATGCATCCACCAGAGTGGAGCAGGTTTAATAGTGTCTTACCCCCAACGACTTTCAACTTAAAGGACTTCTCAACCACCTCGCCACATGAGAGCTACCTGACTATCAACATTGCAAGCTGTGCCACTTCTCAGAAAATGCAGCCCTCATCTCACAGGTATTCCACCTCACATAAATCTTTATATTATGTTGCTTTACATCACTGCCCTAGTGAATATTTGGATCTTGTTATGCCTCATTTCTTTAAGGCGGATATCATATTTTCCCATTAAACTCACTTTGATGTCCACAAATGTCTTTAATTACATTTCCAACACTTCCCTCACCTGTATATGGCTAACGGTCCTAAAAATGCCTGTGGAGTCTTTATTGCCATCAAGGACATATATATGTAGTTTCGACATAGTCAGACTATTCAGGATTCCCAAGGCCGGTATATAATTCTTATCTGTCAACTAAACCAAGCAATTTCACACTAGTGAATCTCTATGCTCCAAATACCAAACAGCGGAAATTTCTGGCTCCCCTATTTTCCAAAGCCATGGAGGTGAAGCATAGCACCCTTATCATTGGCAGAGACTTTAATACAATTCTGAATCCTACCATGGACTCCACTGCCCCTGCCACTCTCATGGTGCAGTATTTCAAGTAATTTATTTAAAAAAGAAGGTTGTATTCAACTTACATCAAAGAAGACAGGGATCAGCATGTATTGTATAGGAATCGCCGGGTTACCCCTGAAGACGTCAGACGTAGGCTGACAAACTGACGTTGGGTGGTATTTGAGATAAGTAATTTCTGGTCAGCTGGAATGCAGTTGGGGCACAAACTGGCATTGTGCATTGTCACTACAAAAAAATCAAAAGTGTCCAAACAAGGACCTTTTTAAATTATGTATTACCAGGACGCAGGGCCAATGTGGTGCCTATATTTAAAAAGGGAACAAAGTCTTTACCAAGTAACTATAGACCTGTTAGTTTAACTTCTATAGTTTGTAAAATACTGGAGAGATTAATAAAAGACCACATAGATGAGTTCTTTCTGTTAAAAAATATTTTAAGCAACAGACAGCATGGTTTAATGAAAGACAGAAGTTGTCAGACAAACCTGATTTGTTTTTATGAAGAGGTAAGTAAAACCTTGGACAGAGGGGTGGCGGTGGACGTGGTATACTTGGATTTTGCAAAAGCGTTCGATACAGTTCCCCACACATGGCTCATGTGTAAGGTAAAGTCTACAGGATTGGAAATATCAGTTTGTAAATGGATAGAAAACTGGCTAAAATACAGAATTCAGAGAGTAGTGGTTAATGATTCTTACTCTGAATGGTCTAAGGTAATCAGTGGTGTTCCCCAAGGTTCAGTGTTGGGACCCTTACTTTTTAATATCTTTATAAATAATATTGGGTCTGGGATCAAAAGTAACATTTCTGTCTTTGCAGATGACACCAAGCTATGCAGTGGATTAAAGTCCTTACAGGATGTCTCCAATTTACAAGCCGACCTCAATGCTCTGTCTAATTGGGTGAATATGTGGCAGATGAGGTTTAATGTTGATAAATGTAAAGTTATGCACTTGGGGGCTAAGAATATTCATGTATAATACATACTAGGGGGAGTATAACTGGGGGGATCCATGGTGGAGAAGGATCTGGGGGTTTTGGTAGATCATAAGCTCAATAATGGCATGCAATGCCAAACTGCAGTTTCCAAAGCGAGCAAAGTCCTTTCTTATATTAAGAGAGGTATGGACTCCAGAGAGAGAGGTATACTTTTGCCCCTGTACAAATCATTAGTAAGACCTCATCTGGAATATACAGTTCAGTTTTGGGCCCCAGTTCTCAAAAAGGATATCGGGGAACTGGAGAAAGTGCAGAGAAGGGCATTTGTTTACTCAATGGTCCACCTCATCTGGTAAGAATGTTTTACTTCTAATGGTGGAGGACTTGTCACTTTGAAAAACAACCTTTTTGATTGAAGATTTCCTGCATCACGGGGTGTTCCATCACTGTCTTACATTCATTTTAGTTCATGGACTTCATCTATTGCACTGCACTTTTTCATTTATTTATATCTTATATGCCTTGCCTGTATTTTTATATCTGTACATGCAAAAATCCTTGTAGCAAGCAATATCTATCTGCAACAGCGGATTTATTACTAGCTCTTCAACTGCCAAAGCTTGGATACTTTTTTCTTTTTATTGGTGTATTTTCTCACTTTTTGTGATCAAATCTTTTACCGTGGGTAATTAGTGTGCGTCAGGCAGTTGTTGCTGACAGTTTATTCAAGAGCCACTTTTTTCACAGCACCTCACTGTGAAAATACTGTGCACCCAAAAATATCACAGCTATAGCCCTGGAAAATGGTTTGTTAAAAATTGGTCAGCAACAGAAATGTACATGAATGTGACCAGGTAGAATAGGCTAAATTGTGGGATGCAGGCCCAGCAGCTTTCCTCATTAGTGCTCTGCAGGTGCTGCAGCTGATTGATAAATGTGAAACCACTCCCAATCACTTTCCCACATGGACATAGACAAACACGCAGGGATATCTTTAGAGTAACTAAAGGTAGGAATCTGCAATAAAGTTTGTTAAAATCCTTGTAATGTACATATATCACCCAGAGTAGAATGCTGTTGTTTTTTTTTTAACAAAAGTGGAGTGAACTGGCCCTGACTCTTTAATGTCTCCAGGTAGAATAATAGAAACCGTGCAGACACATGTACAGTAAAGCACGTTCATTTTCCACAATAAAAATCCAAATATAAAATATGATTAGGCTCAGACAGGACAATATGTGAGCCATTCAACTAATAATGTGTAAATGCAAGTCAGGATTTTTTTGTCAACATTTGATTTAAAAGAATTTGATTTAAAAGAATGATGCCAGTCTTAGCAGCATATTATTAATGTAAGTAATCTGACATTCACAGCAGGTGAATATTTCTGGTACATGTATTTTAAATGACAATGATTAATTCACCATTAATTAATGTTTGGTGAATGTCACACCCACTACTTTATAAATATGCTTTTTGGTGCACCCAAGAGATGCAACTTGGTTGCTTTTCTGCAGGGAAGTCCATTCCTCCTTTTAAATGTGCTTGTAAATATCAGGAAGCTCTTGAACCACTTCAATATAGGGCACTTTCACCCCCTTCCTGCCCAAGCCATTTTTCAGCTTTCAGCGCTGTCACATTTTGAATGACAATTGCGCGGTCATGCAAAACTGTACCCAAATGAAATTTTTATAATTTTTTCCCCACAAATAGAGCTTTCTTTTGGTGGTATTTGATCACCTTTGTGTTTGTTTTTTTGTGCTATAAACAAAAGAAGAGGGACAAGTTTGAAAAAAACACAATATTTTTTACTTTTTGCTATAATAAATATCCATTTTTAAAAAAATAAATAAAAATTTTCCTCAGTTTAGGCCGATATGTATTCTTTTACATATTTTTGGTAAAAAAAATCACAATAAGCGTATATTGATTGGTTTGCGCAAAAGTTATAGCATCTACAAAATAGGGGATAGATCTATAGCATTTTATTATATTTTTTTTTTACTAGTAATGGCGGCGATCAGCGATTTTTATCATGACTGCGATATTGCGGCGGACACATCAGACACTTTTGACACATTTTTGGGACCATTCACATTTATACAGCGATCGCTGCTATAAAATCGCATTGATTGCTGTATAATTATGACTGGCACTAGTGGGCGATCAAGGGGTTAAATGTGTTCCCTGGGAGTTATTCGTACTGTGGGGGGAGGGGGCTGACTGGGGGAGGTGACCGATGGTTGTCCCTATGTACAAGGGACACACCATTGGTCTCCTCTCTCTGACAGGACGTGGATCTCTGTGTTTAAAGAGATCCACGGTCCTGCTCAGTTACTGGGCAATCGCGGGTGCCCGCCGACCATCGCGGCCAAGGGTACGCGCATCAGGTCATCAGTGACACGGCGGGGGCGTGCACCCGCTAGTGGCTTAGGAAGGCGAACACGTCATATGACGTCCGCCCAGAACAAGAGAGTCTGCTTCCCACCGTCATATGACGGCGGGCGGTGGACAACTGGTTAAACTCTGCACCTCGGGTCTTGGGTTAACTGGCAGTCCTGGCATCACAAGCACAAATGCTTAAATGCGGAGACACAAAACGGGGAGAAAAAGCCCAAATGTTGAGACACAAGCACAGAGGTTTCTCTTCCAAAAAAAAAATATAGAACTGAAGCCCTTTTGTGATTTAAGGGGGTCAGTTTCTTTTTTTGCAAACAGAAGGAGGGAAATTAGAAAAAAAGAAGAGACGTGCCAGAAGGTGAAAAGTTGGCATCAGTTTCAGCGACAGCAAAAATAAGAGTGGGTGCTTAGTAGTCTTCTGTGATCCAGGCCTGGGGTTTCTTATTCCAAAAAAATAGAGCTTAAGCCTTTTTTGGATTTTAAGGGATAAACTTTTTTGTCAAAGGCAAGCATCGAAAGGAGAGAAAAAAATAGAGGTGTCAGGAGGTGGAAAAGTTGTCATCATTGGCAGTAACAGCAAGAATAAGGATTGGTGTTAGATATTTCTCAGTGATTCAGGCCTGATTCCTTTCAATAAAAGTCAGTTTCTTACTCACAAATTTTCATCTGCATTGTAGGCCTTCTCTGACACTTGCAACAGGGCAGGTCTGGTGCATATTGGTTTACCTTCAGACAGCGGCACATCCTGGCCACCAAGTAGTCAATTTTTTTAGCCTTATGACTGAGAAAAAATATATAAAAAGTTAATGTGTATAGAATTAAAAAAAAAATGAAAATACATGGCAAAAAAGTGTGATGGAAGATAGAAATATGTTAATATGGGACTACCATGAACTGAAGGAAGGGGGTGGTGTTTACCATTTCTTCCCTGTGTATGATTCAGGGACACTATTTTTCTCTGCTTACTTTAGGGTGTTATGCAATGGGACAGACTATAGGGATCTCATTCCTCTGCAAGCTTCTGCAAACTGAGCACAGCTTTAAGTTCTTTTTAAAATATTTAGGCTGGTTTCACCCTATTGCGAATTGGATGTGGGTTTCCCTGCATTCAATTTGCATAGCAGGAGATTGTGACTGGCTCTCTATGGAGCTGGTTCACATATCTCCGCAGCGGCTCTGGTTGCGAATTGCACAGGAGTCCTTTGCGTCTTTTGGTCAGTTTCAGGTCTGAATTCAGACCAAAATTTGGGCTGAAATCGGACCTGAAATGGTGAATGGAGACGCACTGGACTCCTGCTGTGAGCCACTGTGGTTTCCAGTGTGAACCCATCGTTAAATTGCTATTCCTGTCTATGTCTGCTTGACCTGGATGGAGTTAGCCTTACAAGAAAAATAAATGCATTAAACATGTAAATATTTAAAATAAAAAAGTGATGGCTGTTGCTAATATGTTAATGTGGCACAGTCCAGGCCAGAAACATTGCACTAAATATGGGAGGAGTTGCAGTGGAGTGAACTCTTTCTGTGAATGATCCCATCTCATATGCCAGGCAGTATGTGCTTCAGGAGAAAAAGTGTGGTTGGTCGCTAATCTCTGTCTCACTGAAGATTATCATTTTAGTTTCCTCTTCAAAAAGCACAAAATGATGCAGGCATCCTGGATAATGAGCTACTGGCAGGATGAAAAAAATCCTAGTTCCCCAGAGCTTCTCCTCATGCCATATTCACATGAGGATTTTGAGCGGAGGAGAAATAGAGGGTGGTGGAAGAGGTTGATGTGGAGGAGGGAGAGGGTGGAGAAGAGGGAGGAGGAGGAAATGATAATCCTTGGCACTTAACCAATTAAGACCAGGACCATAATGCAGCTTAAAGACCAGGCCACTTTTTGCGTTTCGGCACTGCGTAATTTTAGTTGACAATTGCGCGTGCAACGTGGCTCACGAACAAAATTGGCGTCCTTTTTTTCCCACAAATAGAGCTTTCTTCTGGTGGTATTTGATCACCTCTGCGGTTTTTATTTTTTGCGCTATAAACAAAAATAGAGCGACAATTTTGAAAAAAATTCTATATTTTTTTCTTTTTGCTATAATAAATATCCCCAAAAAATATATAAAAAACATTTTTTTCCTCAGTTTAGGCCGATACGTATTCTTCTACATATTTTTGGTAAAAAAAATCACAAAAAGCGTTTATTGATTGTAAGAAAAGAAACGGCTGCACATCCAGGAATTCCGATTGCCTTTTATTGTTCAAAGTGATAACACCAAAGACACCAACACGAGGTCACGTAGATGCGTTTCACACAAACATCTTGTGCTTAATCATTAATGATTAAGCACAAGATGTTTGTGTGAAAGGCGTCTACGGGACCTCATGTTGGTGTCTTTGGTGTTATCACTTTGAACAATAAAAGGCAATCAGAATTCCTGGACGTGCAGCCGTTTCTTTTCTTACAAGTTTCCCACGGAGGCGGGCCGGGGCTGGCACTGTACGAGACATTCTACCTCAGGTTATCATCATACACCTGGAGCAGCGGCTCTTTTCCCAGCGTTTATTGATTGGTTTGCGCAAAAGTTATAGCGTTTACAAAATAGGGGATAGTTTTATGGCATTTTTATTAATTATTATTTTTTTACTAGTAATGGCGGCGATCAGTGATTTTTTTCATTACTGTGACATTATGGCGGACACATCGGACACTTTTGACACATTTTTGGGACCATTGTCATTTTCACAGCGATCAGTGCTATAAAAATGCACTGGTTACTGTGAAAATTACACTGGCAGCGAAGGGGTTAACCAGGAGGGGGCGCTGTAGGGGTCAAGTGTGCCCTGATGTGTTTTACTTACTGTGGGGGGTGTGACTTAGCGTGTGACATCACTGATCGTCGTTCCCTATGACAGGGAACAGACGATCAGTGACAGGCTCACTAGGAGGCTGTTCCCGCGGGGACGATCATGAAGAAGAGGACCGGGTGGCGAGCGTCGTGCTCATGACGTACACCGGCGTGTGGCGGTCCTCAATTGGTTAAAACCCCCAGGTGGCAGCATCTCTTACCTCTCCTTGTAGGCTTATCTGTCATTTTCCTAAAATATAGAACCACTAGTATAAAGGCTTACAGATAGACACAGCAGTATGCAACCAAACACCAAAAATTACCATAGGAGAAGAATTATTGCTTATCATCTGTATTATCTAACAGCACCACATCCCCTTAAAGTGGATGTAAACCCGAAATGTTGTATTTATTTTTTTGCTGTCACAATGTAGAGTATACGATTTCCTATCATTTGTGCCTGGTCTTGCCACAAAGAGTTAATCCAGCTCTGAGCAATCCTCTTTTATTGTTCAGTGAGATAAAACGGACAAACAGAGTTACCTTTGTCCGTTCCGCCCCCTTGCTTTGAGTGACAGGTTATTTACATATCTCGTGCACTAGCTTTAGACAGGCATTATTTTTTAATTCCCACCCCCACTCCTTTTCTGAAGTCATGTGGTTACTTTTCTGGATTTTGACTGGATGTTAGTGATCATAGCAGAAGGAATACACAGGATAAAATGCATGTTGACAAGGGGAGTGTAGAGGTGGGCGGGGAGTCTACTGATATCACGACTCCACCCACCGAGCTCCAGACAACAGACCCACCCACAGAATGTGCAGTTTTTCAGGTCTCATAACAGATAGAGGAGAGACATTTGACAGATAAGGATACATGCAGGAGGCATCTATATCCTTATAGATCAGCACTATGGCAGTAGTTTAGAAAGGATGAGAGTGGGTTTACATCCACTTTAAGAAGACATAATATAGAAAGTAAGGGATTTTGGGGATTTTAAAGGTGCAAATTCACAAGATTATAATGACAAATATTATTTATTAAAGATTTAAAAATTACATAATCAAAATATGAAAATCTCATCATACAGTACAGTTGAAAAGTGCAGGCTGAATATTTCTCTACATGTTTCGCCACGAATAGCAGCTTCCTTGGGAGAATTTATTTATGAGGCACTGTAAATACTAAAAATAGAAAAAAATCTTGTTTTATAGAAAAACACACTGAAAATCTTAATAGCAGTATAATACAATTGAATAAACATACACATATTGTCATTTTCCCAGATATGGCTGAGATCACAATGGCGTGCTAAATCCAAATTTGTAGGAATTACCTGTAAATAGTAGCTAGTAAGAATTTTATATTGTCATTGAGGCCGCGGAGTCAAAGGGATGCAATAAAATGGATCATCTGGTGCAACCATAGAGGGGGATGTATCTAGACACATACAAAACCCGCTTAATGGTCCACCTAGGTTGTGGGGACAGAAGTAACGATAGAAACCAATCAGTATATATATTAAAAAAGTCAACCTTATTATACCAATGGAGCAAACATATAATTAGTATCTACCTGTAATCCAGGAACTAAATTTAAAGTATCTTATTTTGTTTTCAGTCCTCAAATATTCTTCCCATCACTTCTATTCCAAGATGGATAGATTCCAAGAGGACAATGGAGAGGATAAAAGGAGGCTATTGTCTGGTATTCCAGAAGGTCAATCCATGGCCCTAGAAACCATGTTGATGTGGAGGAGGGAGAGGGTGGAGAAGGAGGGAGGAGGAGGAAATGAAAATCCTTGGCACTTACAACCCCCAGGTGGCAGCATCTCTACCTCTCCTTGTAGGCTTGTCTGTCATTTTCCTAAAATATAGAACCACTAGTATAAATGCTTACATATATACACAACAGTATGCAAACAAAAACCAAACATTATCATAATGCTCAAAATTCATGAAAAAAAAATGAAATGTATTAAGTAAATACCAAATCAAAAAATAAATGAAAAAAATTAATATGTATATTCCCTGTTTAGATCCACAAGTCTAAAATTAATTTAAATGACTTAATTGCACATGAAACTAATACCAAAGAAATACAGCAATAATGATTGGCTGTATGGTACTTGTTATATACAAATAGATCTTCCATCCAAATAAATTATGTATCTAAGACCAATGTCTTAAGTCCATGCACAAAATAAGTTACGGTAATACCAAATTTGCAAAGTGTAGGTTCTCAGGCTGATAGTTTACCCTTTATATAATGGTGAAATCACACAAAGATTGTTCAATGTTCATAAAGATTTAGACTTACTGTATGTCATCAAAAACATATTGCATTCTCCTAGTGTATGAAGGTCAACCAGAAACAGCAAAGTTTGTCTGTATGATGTACTGACCTGAAAATAAATGTAGGGAGTAAGTAAGTGTCATAGACATAATCTGTTCATGCAGATTTTCAAATAAAACACTGGTGGTCCATATCCCATTCAAATGAGCTGATAATAATCATATTTTGCAGCAGTCTCTTATACATCACAGGTAATGAATGGAAGGTAAATCAAGTTTCTAATGGTCCATTGCTTTGACCAAAGGGGAAACATGAATAAATGATCCAGAAAAGGTCATGAATGGAGACACAAACATATGCTCGAAAGTATCAGCCAAAATAAACAAATAAAAAAATTAAAATGAAAAAAAAGTCCTATGTGTGGTTAGTAGCAATACTGCATCATGCAACGTGTTTCGCTGATCATACAGATGGCTTTTTCAAACAGTGTAGTGTGATGTGCTATCAGAGGAATCAAAATTAAAAAAAGAGAGGGGACCCCAAGGGCCTCAAATATGCAATGTCCGATATATGATGAGACATTCTTATTTCAAATAGTTGTTTAACCATGGTTTAATGGTTGTAATGTATCACAAGCTCTGCCCAATGCTGTTCCTACACTTGGATGTAGGGAAAGCCAGAGAACACAAAAGCATTGTGGATTGGTAAAAATTCAAGTAGATGCAGCAGGAAACCATTTTGATCCTTTGGCGAAAAGTATCATACATTCAAAAATGTCCTTACGCAATGTATCCTTCACTTATGTGGGATGCTCATATAAAATGATTTCAGGTCAGAGAGACCAAAATTGCTTCTTCAGGAGCCTCCAAATCTTTAAAAAGCTCTAGTAAGGGTGGTGTGTCCCTCACATACAAAGGAAGTGTTGTTACACTTGAAAAAACTCAGAGAGACCAACAGGCTGATACAGTGGGTACGGAAAGTATTCAGACCCCCTTAAATTTTTCACTCTTTGTTATATTGCAGCCATTTGCTAAAATCATTTAAGTTAATTTTTTCCTCATTAATGTACACACAGCACCCCACATTGACAGAAAAACACTGAATTTTTGTCATTTTTGCAGATTTATTAAAAAAGAAAAACTGAAATATCACATGGTCCTAAGTATTCAGACCCTTTGCTGTGACACTCATATATTTAACTCAGGTGCTATCCAATTCTTCTGATCATCCTTGAGATGGTTCTACACCTTCATTTGAGTCCAGCTGTGTTTGATTATACTGATTGGACTTGATTAGGAAAGCCACACACCTGTCTATATAAGACCTTACAGCTCACAGTGCATGTCAGAGCAAATGAGAATCATCAGGTCAAAGGAACTGCCTGAAGAGCTCAGAGACAGAATTGTGGCAAGGCACAGATCTGGCCAAGGTTACAAAAACAATTCTGCTGCACTTAAGGTTCCTAAGAGCACAGTGGCCTCCATAATCCTTAAATGGAAGACGTTTGGGATGACCAGAACCCTTCCTAGAGCTGGCCGTCCGGCCAAACTGAGCTATCGGGGGAGAAGAGCCTTGGTGAGAGAGGTAAAGAAGCACCCAAAGATCACTGTGGCTGAGCTCCAGAGATGCAGTCGGGAGATGATAGAAAGTTGTAGAAAGTCAACCATCACTGCAGCCCTCCACCAGTCGGGGCTTTATGGCAAGATAGAACTTTTTGGCCTTAATTTTAAGCGGTATGTGTGGAGAAAACCAGGCACTGCTCATCACCTGTCCAATACAGTCCCAACAGTGAAGCATGGTGGTGGCAGCTTCATGCTGTGGGGGTGTTTTTCAGCTGCAGGGACAGGACGACTGGTTGTAATCGAGGGAAAGATGAATGCGGCCAAGTACAGGGATATCCTGGACGAAAACCTTCCCCAGAGTGCTCAGGACCTCAGACTGGGCCGAAGGTTTACCTTCAAACAAGACAATGACCCTAAGCACACAGCTAAAATAACGAAGGAGTGGCTTCACAACAACTCCGTGACTGTACTTGAATGGCCCAGCCAGAGCCCTGACTTAAACTCAATTGAGCATCTCTGGAGTGACCTAAAATAGCTGTCCACCAACGTTCACCATCAAACCTGACAGAACTGGAGAGGATCTGCAAGGAGGAATGGCAGAGGATCCCCAAATCCAGGTGTGAAAAACTTGTTGCATCTTTCCCAAAAAGACTCATGGCTGTATTAGATTAAAAGGGTGCTTTTACTAAATACTGAGCAAAGGGTCTGAATACTTAGGACCATGTGATATTTCAGTTTTTCTTTTTTAATAAATCTGCAAAAATGTCAACAATTCTGTGTTTTTCTGTCAATATGAGGTACTGTGTGTACATTAATGAGAAAAAAAGGACTTAAATGATTTTAGCAAATGGCTGCAATATAACAAAGAGTGAAAAATTTAAGGGGGTCTAAATACTTTCCATAACCACTGTATATTTGATCTCACAGGAGGACTAGAACATGATTTTTTTTTTTTTTTTTTTACTCAATAGATTTTTATTGAAAATTTTCAATTTAAACAAAGACATGAAAACATATTTTATGACATATCTCACAAACTTGCGATCCTATAGACATTTGGTACAAAAGTTCACATGAATCCAATATCACAACTGACTTAAATGTCGGTAAACATTCTCAAACTTATAGTAAGCGTTAGGCTTGTGCACAACGGAAAAATTCGGTTAGTTTCGGTTCGTTTCTTTTCGGTCCTGTTGATTCGTAATCATTCGTAATTTTGCTAGACGGGATTTTTCGTGTTCGGACTAATTCGTATTTTCGCAAGCGACATTTTTCGTTGAATTTTTAGTTGATTTATAATTCGTACTTTCGGTAGAGTACATTGTTTTTCGTTGATTCTGGACACAACTCCTACTTTCGTAACTTTTTTTGGGTTCGTTGATTCGTAATTTTCTGTGTCTCTCTCACGACGACGCTGCCTATTATGCCTAATGTGCTTCGAATGGATTTGTACTTTTCTAAATACATAGTGGTTATTTGTAACGATTCGAAATCTCGTATTTTACTATCGTTTTTTACATGCGGCTATAGCCTCCGCCCCTGTACACCATTTTGAGAGGGTTCAGCACGGTGAGGGAGAAGCAGAGAGCAGAGCAGAGTGTTATTGTGCTTCGAATGGATTCGAAATCTCGTATTTTACTTTCGTTTTTTACATGCGGCTATAGCCTCCGCCCCTGTACACCATTTTGAGAGGGAGTTCAGCACAGTGTGGGAGAAGCAGAGAGCAGAGCAGAGTGAGTGTTATTGTGCTTCGTATGGATTCGTACATTCGTAACTTTTTCATAACAAATTATGCCGAAGACATTCAGGCATTCGCTATTTGCGGTATAATTTATTTCGGATTCGGTCTTATTCGTAATTGCTTTGTTCGGAAATTCGAATGCTTCCGAATGTCCGAAAGTTGCTAAATTCGGACGAATTTCGATTCGTTACGAAACGAATTGCACAAGCCTAGTAAGCGTGTTAGAGCAACTTTTCGGAACTTCACATTTATCAGGTACTGTTTTATCGAGGAACAATCGGAGTAAATTAAAATAGGTAACTATAAAACGGATCAATATATGGAAGGGGCTGGAGAGGACCTCCCCGCTCGGGCACCCCTAAGGGGAGCATAACTGTGTCCTTGCGGAGACGCCCCTCCTCCCCCAAGCAGCAGGTCCTGAAACCTTATAACAGGAAATACTGATCAGAGATATCAATGGTAAGAAAAGAAAAGAAAATAAACAGTAACATCAACCGTGACTAGAGATCAAAAACCTGCACTATTTCTGGAGATTCAACCCGGTCTATCCATTGTTTCCACATGAAGACAGCCTGCTGTGTGTTTTTGTGTTGTAGCGCCAGAGTCGTTTCATGGGTGAAGTGCACATGTGTGGTGTGAACTACATCTTTCAGCGTGGGAGGGAGTGGAACTTTCCATTTTCTGGTTATGCTGATTCTTGCTGCTAATAGAATATGGGACAATATATTCCTTGTCGGGTTAGGGTATCTGTCAATAGACAAAGAGAGTAAGGCCAGAGAGGGTTTCTTTGGTATGTTTGTATGCGTCACGTCTGCAATCAACTGGAATACTGAGTTCCAATAATGTATAAGCTTGGGGCAGTTCCAAAATGTGTGCAGTAGGCTACCTGTCCTTCCCCATTTCCTCCAACATATGTCTGTTAGAGAGGGGTCAAATTTTGAGATTCTAGCTGGGGTCAAATACCAACAGTAGGTTATCTTGTATGCTAACTCCCAAAGGGTGGAACAGCTGGTGGATTTATATGTAGATTTACATGCCTTTTCCCATTCGTTACTAGAGAAGGTATGTCCCAGGTCTTTTTCCCACTTGATTAATGGTGCCGATTTGATGAATGTAGTCTTGTGTTTGAATAGATTATAGAATAAGGAGATACCCTTGCTGTGTTTTGGGGATGAAGTAAGAAATATCCATGCCGTCTGGGGAATTGTACACGTCCACGAATTAAGTGATGTAAGACAGTGTTTGGTGCGTACATATAGAAAAATGTCGGAGCTAGGAAGACAGTATTCTTCCTGAAGTGAGGGAAATTATTTCATTACGTTTTTGTCTATCAGGTCGGAGAGATAGTTAATGCCCAACGCCTTCAATCTCAGGAATGAAGTTGACTCCATTAAGTGGTGAAGAGTTTCAATGAGGATGTGCATCTTGGAATTTGTGGGGTTGGAAGGTGAGGGTTGTGTGAGTTTGGCCCAAGCTTTGGTTGTAGCCACTATCATTGGGGAAATGTGACGGGGAAGTTTCGCCCCTAAGGACAATGCTATTAGCCAGGATAGTAGGTTTTTGCCCGGGACTGACGTGGATTCTATATTCCCCCATAGCGAGGAATTCGGGGCAGGTGAGAACCATACTTTAGATTGGGTCAGAATGGATGATAAGTGATAGGCCTCGTACACACGACCGATTTTCTCGTCCAAAACCGTCAAGAAAAGTGCCGCGAGAGCTTTTTTGTCGAGAAAAACGTTCGTGTGTATGGTTTTACGATGAGAAAATTGACGAGAATCTCGACAAGAAAATAGAGAACCTGCTCTCTATTTTCTCGTCAGGATTCCAGATTTCCTCATCGCGTTTCTCGTCGGCCTGTTTTGTGACGAGAAAATGGTTCGTGTGTATGCTTTTACGACTCTTCCAAAAGCGCGCATGCTCACAAGCAACTATGAGACGGGAGCGCATCTTCTGGTAAAACAAGCCTTCGTAATGGAGAGAGCACATTCGTCACGCTCAAAATTATTGCATCGTTTAAATGTTCTGCATTGAAATCTTCGTTAGAATGTTACATTAATCAAAACGAGTGACCTTCTTTTGCTGCTGATATTCACACAGAGTTATGACTATTTTTTTTAACCTTTTTCATGCTGCTCTTAAGAAGATTTATGTGTATTATATCGTGCAAGTTTTTAGGAATAATTTAAATGGTTATATTTTTCAAAATGATGTTAATTATAATTTCGCAATGTTTTGATAGTGATCTCCCATTTAATTTTGGAATCTATATTAGTTAAATTTTCCACCATGTTTTTTTGCAAATCAGATTTAGTTATTCTTTTGGGGGGTTTATATCTGTCCCTTTTTTTGTCAGTCAAATGTATCTGCTTACTCCAAAGCTAGATTTTTAATTTTTACAAATACACATAGTCAAGTATGAACTTAAACAAAAATCACATTTATTCATGTTTCGAAATAAAATAAAGAGAAGGCAGCGCTGGAGAACCTGCTGCCATTTGTGCATCCCAGGGACCCCAGAGCACACAGCAACCCTGTGTGGAACCTAAAATTGGGAGCTTGAGAAGGCCAACATTTCTGAACACAATCTGATGCTGGCCTCCCAGAGGTCAGGAACAGCAGCAGGTGATATATATGTCCCAAGTGTGTGGTACTACAACAGGCTGCCTTCTGTCCGACCACAATGAAGCAAGGCCATCACTTCCTCTTCTTCCTGGCAACCTTCCCTGCAACCTTCCCTGAAGCCTTCCCTGCAGCCTTCCTTCTTCGTTTGGCTGGAGGCTGGGCGACTGGAGGGGTACTCCTGTCAGGAGGAGGAGGAGGAGATGTAGCAGAAGGGGGTGGGGCAGAAGAAGAAGGTGGAGGTGTAGCAGAAGGGGGTGGGGCAGAAGAAGAAGGGGGAGGTGTAGCAGAAGGGGGTGGGGCAGAAGAAGAAGGTGGAGGTGTAGCAGAAGGGGGTGGGGCAGAAGAAGAAGGGGGAGGTGTAGCAGAAGGGGGTGGGGCAGAAGAAGAAGGGGGAGGTGTAGCAGAAGGGGGTGGGGCAGAAGAAGAAGGTGGAGGTGTAGCAGAAGGGGGTGGGGCAGAAGAAGAAGGTGGAGGTGTAGCAGAAGGGGGTGGGGCAGAAGAAGAAGGGGGAGGTGGAGGTGGAGGTTGAGGTTGGGTCAGTTGTGCCACCTCACATATGGCGGTATTGGGGGTAATTTTCTCCATCACCCCCTTGTTGAGCAAGGTGATGAGCAGGGGCTCGCATAGGAGGCGTTGCTCCATGCTCATCACCTTGAACTTAGCCTCCACTAGGCCGGCAATGGCCTCTTCAGGGGATGTGGGCTCCTGGAGGGTGGCATGGGCCTCACGAATAAGGGCCATTGCTGCCTCACTCGTGCTCCTGTCCCTCCTGCCTCTTTTGGAAAGCCGGATGGGAGGCACCTGGGATCTGGTGCTTCTCCTTTGCCCTGCCACCTCCTGGCTGCCACTGGGCCCTGCCACCTCCTGGCTGCCACTGGGCCCTGCCACCTCCTGGCTGCCACTGGGCCCTTCCTCCTCCTGCCTGACAGTTTCCAGACCCTCCTCCTGGCTGATTTCATCCTGTGTATGAAAAAGGGACATAGTTTAATATGTTGGTTTAATCTTTGCATCAAACTTTGTAATCCTGATTGAAGCAATTAGAATGTAAATCTATAAATCCTTGCTTTAAATTTACCACTACATCAGATTGACTATTTAGCACCCAATTAAGTGCAGACTAATGTCTACAGATCTTGATTTCACTTGTGGAATCCAAAATATTTTATGTTTGCCATCTTGACATATTTGTCAAACATTAAGTTTATCCCAATACATTTTCACTTAATACTATACCTGGCTCCAGATGGCCAAATCAGGATCATCCAGGATGGCTGCCTCCTCTTTCTCCAGAGAAGGCTCAGGTTGGCTGCAGGGAAGTCTGGGGGGAAGAGTGGAGAGTGATGGCCTTGTCTCAATGTGGTCATCCAGGAAGGACATCCTGTTGTAGTACCACAAAATCGGGACATAAACATCACCTGCTGTTGCTCCTGACCTCTGAGAAGCCAGCACCTTAGAGCTTTCAGTCCTGTAGGTACCTCTCAAGCTGCCAATTTTAGTGTCCACTTGTTTTGCTGTGGCTGTGGGCACCTTGGTATGCACAAATGGGAGCAGCTTCTCCAGCGCTGCTTTTCTCACCCCTCTTTTTTTGTGGATGGGGTTTTTCGTCTCCCACAGAGCCGGCAGCTCCCTTACCCGGTCAATAAATTCCGCCAGGAAATCCTTGTCGCTTATAAAGACATTCATATTGTATCTGCAAGTTAAATAAATTATATATAACTAATGTGAGGCAAACAGTCTAACCTCCTTAACATCCTAGTCACCATATATATCCTCCAACATTCTCAAGACAGTATAGGCCAACAATTTGTACAAGTCACAAAATCACATACCTTCGTTCGCACGTCCGTCACTTGAACTCCTCTCTCCGCACACCGAACGTACTATAGTCACATGTGTGTTTGCTATATACACACCACGCATGCGTCAAAATACGAACACGTCGCTCCGCACACGTCGCCCGCCCATGACGTTCTAACTAACATCTTTTCCCCGCCCCTTCTCTTTCGGCGCGCAGACAGATATGGCGGAGTTACAGCAGGTGTCTGATAATTCCGCAACTAACGAGGAGGAGACAAGCCCGGAGACCGAGGAAACGTCACGATCAAGGAGGAGATTCAAGGCATCGAATATGTCTTTGGCGGAGATGGCGGAGATGGTGGACATCTTGCTCAAGTCTGATTATGATGCAAAGCATGGGCCGTATAGCAAACCAAATAGAAGGAAGGCCAAAATCCTCACTAAAGTCGTGAAGAGTCTGAAGGCGAATTTCGGGGTGAAACGCTCAAATGAGCAGCTCAGAAAGAGGTGGTCAGACCTCAAACTGAGGGAGCCAGAGCAGTTGAGGAGCATAAAGAAAATGCTCGCTAAAAGTAAGTAAAATGTAGACTTTTCTGCTATTAATCTTTTTCTAAACTTACATGTTGCTCTTTATTTTGGTTTCTCATATTGGACTCCCTTCCAAAATGTAATATTTTGAACTTGGTTGGGCACAGTAATCGTTCGTTACGTTACCGACACTTCGTTCGGCCACTATCCGCGGTTTTGGCTTATTTTAGAGCCACAAAAGTATTTAGACATCTGCCATTTTTGCTCAAATATTGTGGCAAAATTTTTAGGCTAGATGATGTGTTTGTAAAGAGAATGAAATGCTAACTTTTATCAGTGTAAAGGAGAGGACACTCAGCAGCTGCTTCCACATCTGTACTTTGGAGCACTATAGTGTGGGCCACCAGACCCGCCTTTTTTGGGTGTCCCACACAGGTGCATCAGTGAATTTTTGTGGTGCCTCCATGTCAAATGAATTACATCCAAAGGTGAATACTAAACATATTCTTGGTCATAAATAATGCATTCTTCTTTAAATTCCGCCCAAACACACACTTGTACCACACTTCCAAGCAATTTAGCCTGTTTTTATTTTAACATTGAGATTTACAGTGTGATAAATAGACCTTTTGTTTGATTCTCATAGGGGAGAGAAGACTGGGAGGAGAACACTCCAGGGAGCACATGCACCCCACAACTTCCAAGCAACCCCAAACTCCCAAAGACCCACAACCGAAAGATGTTCAGGAAGTTGAGGTGGAGGAAGGAGAAGTGCAGGAAGGAGAGGTGGATGACGTTGTGGATCTGGTCACCACAACAGGTCAGTATCTGTCACCACAGCTTCAGGTAAGAGATGTAGGCCTGCAGAGTTATAATACCTTTTGTTTTTGTTTTTATGGGGATATAAATGTTGTGAAGGATAGTACGCGGTTCTCTGCTGACAGTGCCCTCCGCCTCATCCAGCAAGTGATGGAATGTAGCACGGAACTGGACCTAATTAAACAAAGAATCCATGTGATGGAACAAACATTTAAAGACATTCTCGATGTTTTGGGGAGAATTCAATAAGCCATCCAAACACATTTGTTTTTACATGTTTGTTATTGCACATTTTAGAATATTTTTGACAATCAAACCAGCCAAAAATTGAATCTGCACACAGTGTGTCAACAGGTGCTATCTGCCATCAGGGGATATCCATGTACGTCTTTTGGGGGTGCAACCCCTTCCTCGTATCTAAAGTCGGTGAACTGAGGAAGGGGTTGCACCCCCAAAACACGTCCATTGATCACCCCTGATGGCAGATAGCACATGTTGACAATAGGGATCAGGATTGTAAACTTCCTAGATGAAAAAAATCCCAAATGTGTGCATATTCAATTTTTGGCTGGGCAAGGGGTGGCAGGACCCCATATTAGGACGGGCACATAGAGACATAGTTTGTGTAAGTGAATGTCTCAGATTGCTCAGAGGTATCCAATTTTGTAATTTTTGGAATGCAACTGTTATTTTTGTATTTTCATAAGCAAAAAATTGCCGGGTTGTGGCCAGGCCAACCCAAAAAAACAGAAAAAAATAAAAATGGTGAGAATGTGCACAGAGTAAAATATTTGACCACAAACAACATGTAGCTTCTTTTTATAATACCCTCTAAGCTTATTTGGTTATTTTGTAAGGTTACATAGTGAAATGGTTGTTAGTTACTAAAGTAAAATACACTTGGCACTACAAATGCACTAAGACAAACTAGGAGACAGGAAAGAACAAATAATTAAAGGTTTAAACAAGCTTTTTATTTGGATCCTTAGACATAGGCTGGCATAGGAATTGCCCCCCTACCCGTGAAATACTCCATGTATTTGTCCCGAACCTCACGGGCATTTTGGGAGGGCAAGCCAGGACGGGCAGATTCCAGGCCCGGCAGGGGATTTGCAGGGAAAAGTCCAGCCTCTGGCAAAACTGAGGCCATATAGGAATTTGATTTTTGGCTCAGAAAGTTGTGTAGCACACAGCAGCATAGGACGACATAGTTTATTTTGTAGTCCGCCAAGTGTATTGAAGTCATAAAAAGGCGGAACCGGCTGGCCATTATGCCAAAGGCATTTTCGACAACTCTTCGGCCCCTGGCCAGCCGGTAATTGAACACCCTCTTGTCTGGGGTCAGGGTCCTCTGTGTAAATGGCCTCATAAGATGCGTCCGAGTCCGAAGGCTTCATCAGCCAAAAAAACAAAGGGGAGTCCTTCAATATTCCCTGCATCCGGTGGCAATGCAAGGTCGTCACTCTGGAGACGGAGGGCAAACTCCGTCTGGATGAAGGATCCCCCATCGGACATCCGGCCATTCTTCCCTACATCAACATAGAGGAATTCATACCGTGCTGACACCACCGCCATCAGCACAATGCTATGAAACCCCTTGTAATTGTAGTAGTAGGACCCAGAACGGGGTGGCGGCACGATGCGGACGTGCTTCCCGTCTATGGCACCACCGCAGTTGGGGAAGTCCCACCGCATGGCAAACTCCGATGCCACAGTCTGCCATTCCTGTGGCGTGGAAGGAAGCTGTGGAGTGAAACAAGATGAAATAATATTAGAATACAAAAATCAATTCTCTGAAAAAACATTAGAGGCCAACATCAATCAAATTCTACGTTTATTAAGGTGTTTAAAATAAGTATAATGGAAGGCTCATTTATCATATTCATCACCCCCTCTGATGGGCCATTACTAAATTATTTTGGGGGGGGAGATGTGTTTGGCCACAGGATAGCATTGCAGTGGCGGTGCGTCCAGAGTGGGCGCTGGAGCACTGCCCCCTCTCTCCTGTGCCCATCACTCAGAACAATACATAGGTTCATGCGTTGCATGAACCTATGTATTGTCTATGCCGCCCACTATTCAGGTGGATGGCCTCTTGTAAAGCGACCGACATATGAATAATTGCGGCATTTAGGGGGTTCAAATTGCATAGCAGAAACAGGTAGTAAAATAGTCTTGCACATTACAACCTGAGGGATGTAATTGGCTTCCTAAAAGTAAAATAGGGGACGCAGGGGGGGGCATTCCTTGGGGAAACACTGGCAGGCTGCTCTGCCAATCATGTTCACCAAGTCTGTTTAATGGTAACATGATTGGCTGATGCAACATCAAGGGAAGGAGAAGACATCAAGGACAGAAGAAGGATGGCGCTGACCACAAGAAGGTAAGTGCAGGGCTGGGGGGAAACTGGCTGCATTAGAGGGGACTAAATGGCTGCATTGGAGGGAACAAAATGGCTGCATTAGAGAGGACAACTGGGGGCGTTTAATAGGCACCAGAGCAAAAAAGGAGGAAGTTTATTTCCTAAATTGGGGTTTGAACCCCCAAACATTTGGAGCAACAGGCGCCCCTGCTGGAAAAGTTAGTGAAGGGAAATATTTATGGAGGAGAAAAAAGGGGCAAGCTAAAGCTTCCAGCATGCATGGGGACAAAGGGGACATTCTCAGCATATTACAATCATGGTAATTAGGGAAGGATGAAAGAAATACAATACATTAGCATACATGTAATACATAAAATGTGATGTTAAGGGAGAAAACTTACCCTAATATAGTCCTCCTGCAGGACTTGTATAATGGCAGAACAGGTGTCTGGGATTATGAGGCCCAGAGCCTGGGGGGAGATGCCTGTGGTGAACTTCAAGTCCTGAAGACTTCTCCCTGTCGCCAGGTAACGCAACGTGGCGATGAGCCTCTGCTCAGCACTGATGGCTTCCCGCATAACGGTGTCCTTCCTGGTAATATAGGGGGACACCAAAGCCAACAGTTCCTGAAAAACGGGGTCAGACATCCGCAGAAAATTCCTGTAGTCCTCAGGATTATTCTCGACGATCTACCGCAGCAGAGGCATGTGGCAGAATTGGTCCCGCTGGAGCAACCAATTCTTGGTCCATGAACTCCTCCTCACACCATTCATGGACTGGTCTTGGTCCAAAACAAGCAGACCAACACCAAGCGCACGCACAGCTCGAACTCGACGACGAGAACGTCCAGGCGACATGGCTAAGAAACGGTCGTCTTATCAGAACGTACAGAACAGAACGCACTTTAGAACAGCAAGGCCTATGAATAACGAACTGAAAATCAGAAACGAACAGGCAAGAACGCACTGTAAAACAGATACGACCTGCCTAGACGCCCTGAAAGTCAAGATACGAACCCACAAGCACAAACTGAACCGCAGAAAACGATCTGAAAAGTACGAAGACTGAAAAGCGCGAATCGTCTCTTCCCAAACTTTTACTTCACACACGGTAACACGAGATCAGCAAAAGCAGCCCAAGGGGTGGCGCCAAGAAAAAAGATCTTCCCCTTTATAGTGCCGTCGTACGTGCTGGACGTGACCGCGGAGAACAACGAGGAAATTGGAAATTGTCAGTGTGTACGCATGGAAAGCTTGACGAGAAAATCGACAAGCTTAACAAGAATCTCGTCGAAAAAAACGACGTGTTTTTTACGACGAGAAAATCGGTCGTGTGTACGAGGCTATAGGCCTCGTACACACGGCCGAGATTCTCGTTGAAAAAAACATGTCGTTTTTTTCGACGAGATTCTTGGACAAGAAACTTGTCCCGGCCGAGTGTACACACGCTTGTTTCAAAGAACCCGCGGTTCTTTGAATGGAGCGTACGCGGTGACGTCATCGACTACGACGAGCATGCGCTCGTCACATTCAATGCCGTCGCCGCCATCTTGGTATACCCTACGTATGCCTAGGAAGCTACCGCGCATGCGTCGAATTCATTTCGAACATGCGCGGGCTTCCGGGAGGACAGGTAAGTGTACACACACTCACTTTTCTCGTCGAGAAACATGCCGAGGAAAATCTCGACGAGAAAATAGAGAGCGGGTTCTCTATTTTCTCGTCGAGGTTTCTTGTCGGTTTTCTCGACGAGAAACCCGATAGCCGCGTACACACGACCGATTTACTCGGCAAGACCTCTCTGCCAGCAAGTTTCTTGCTGGTTCTTGCTGAGAAAATTGGTCGTGTGTACGAGGCCTTCGTCTTGAAAATTTACATAACCCGTCCCCCCCGCCAGTCGGTGTTTGAATAATTGAGCTTGGGCGCATCTAGGTTTCTTTCCTTGCCATATAAATTTCAATAGGGTTGATTGTAGCGACTTAAAGTAAGTAGTGGGTATAGGGATGGGAATGGTCCGAAATAGGTAAAGAATTTGGGGGAGGTGGAACATTTTAAATGCCGCAAGGCGTCCTAATCACGAAAATTCAACTGACGCTAACCTGGTGAGGTCTTCCTGGAGCTTGGTGCGGAGAAGTAAATAGTTTGATGTAAATAAATATTTAGTCGTGGAAGTGAGCTGTATTCCTAGATAAGTTATGCTATTTTCCGCCCATATGTATGGGAATAGAGTTTTGAGTCATTCACTAACATCCTCGCCCACACCTAGATCTAGTATATTCGATTTAGTTTCATTTACTTTATAATAAGATATAGTACTGAATATGGATGAGCTTCGAGTTCGAGTCGAACTCATGTTCGACTCGAACATTGCCTGTTCGCCCATTCGCCGAACAGCGAACAAATTGGGGTGTTCGCGGCAAATTCGAAAAATCTATGGGAGAAATCTAAAGTGCTAATTATAAAGGCTTATATGCAAGTTATTGTCCTAAAAAGTGTTTGGGGACCGGGGTCCTGCACCAGGGGACATGTATCAATGCAAAAAGAAGTTTTAAAAACGGCCGTTGCGGACCAGATGCGGAACATGAGAAGGGGCGGGTCTATACATGTATTGCCAAAGTGAGAGCAGTTCCCCATCAGGTCCGCCCCCTCGGTATGTCGGACCCGCCTACATCATTGGCTTGAGCGGGGAACTTCCTTCACTATGTAAATTTAAATTACACAGTGAAGGAAGTTCCCCGCTCAAGCCAATGACGTAGGCGCTCTCTCGTCCCCCCCTTTTCCCCTGCGGCCGGCCAGGTTGCGTGCTCGGATAAGGGGTCTGGTATGGATTTTTAGGGGGACTCCACGCCATTTTTTTTTTACATTTGGGGTGGAGTTCCCCTTAAAATCCATGCCAGATCTGAAGGGCCTGGAATGGATATGTGGGGGAACCCCACGTCAATTTTTTTTAAAATTTGCGGCAGGGTTCCCCTTAATATCCATTCCAGACCTGAAGGGCCTGGTAATTGAATTCTGGGGAACCCCCACGCTTTTTTTTTTTTTTTTTATCAATGACTTTTGAATGTATTGCCGGGAGCCGACAATTCATTAATAGCCGCAAGTCAGTTTTAAATGACTTTTTTTCTTTCAAAAATGAATTTTTTTGCAGGGACAGTTCTAAGCACGGGAAACATGCGCCACTTCACATGCATATCATACACACCCCCCAGGTACGAAATTTAAAGGAATATTCCACTTTTATTTTTTCATTTTAAGCATTATTAAAATCACTGCTCCCGAAAAAACGGACGTTTTTAAAACTTTTTTTTGCATTGATACATGTCCCCTGGGGCAGGACCCGGGTCCCCAAACACTTTTTAGGACAATAACTTGCATATCAGCCTTTATAATTAACACTTTAGATTTCGAACGTTCGAGTCCATTGTATTTAATACGGTTCTAAAGTTTACACAAACATTTTGTCTGTTCGCAGGTTCTGGTGCGAACCGAACAGGGGGGTGTTCGGCTCATCCCTGGTACTGAACCAGGTGAGCGTCTTTTGAACTTCCGGTAACGATCGTTCTGGGTCAGAGATTATGAGAATCACATCATTCGCAAATAAGCTTATTTTATGTTCCACATCAGCTAGGGATACCTTTGATTTTAGTGTTAGCTCTAATGCTCTCTGCAAGGGGTTCCATAATGAGGTTGAATATCAGGGGTGAGAGTGGGCAACCTTGTCTAGTTCCATTGGATATTTGGAAAGGTAACGACAGGGTGTCAGCTGAGAACACCCGGGCTGAGGGGTTGGAGTACAGCGCCATTATGGAATCATGAATTTGGCCTGTGAACCCAAATTTATTTAGAACCGCAGATATGTAACACCAATGCACCCTATCAAAGGCCTTTTCGGCGTCAAGGGAAAGCAGGAGGGAGGGGACTTTCTTGGATTCTACTTGGTGGATAAGATTAATCATTCGTCTAGTGGCATCAGATGCTTGGCGACCTTTGGTAAAACCAGATTGGTCTTGATGTATGAGGGAGGGAAGTATGTTTTCTATTCTATTGGCAAGGAGCTTGGCATATATCTTTACATCCAAGTTAAGTAGTGATATTGGTCGAAAATTTTTAGGGGAGGTGGGTTCCTTCCCAGTTTTAGGAAGGGTAACTACCATGGCACTGAGCATTTCCACAGAAAATGATGCGCATTTGGCAGCTGCATTAAAAGTTTGGCATAGGGAAGGGGCTAGAATGGTTTGTAATAGTTTTTAATATTCCCCAGTGAACCCATCCGGGCCAGGGGATTTTGCAGAGGGAAGCTTGTTTATCACTTGCAATATTTCATCTATTGAGAAGGGGCTATTTAGGGAAGAGAGTTGTAGTGGAGTCACAGCAGGGAGATGGATCTTTTCAAGAAAGGATTGTGTATTCTCCGGGGAGGGTTGTGTGGTGGAGGGGTCATTCTTGAGGTTATATAGGTCTTTGTAATATGTGCTGAAGGCATTCGCGAAATCATGGGGTTTGAGGAGTTTCTCATTAGAGTGAGGGTGATGTAGGAAAGGGATTTTCGTTTTACTCCTATACCCTTTGATTCTGAGGGACATCGCTTTACCAGCTTTATTCCCTGTAGTGTAAGACTTGGCTTTGAGCAGTCTGTATGTTTTTTCGTGTTTCTCGAGAAGGAGGGATTTCAACTCGTGGCGCAATGTAAAAATTTTGGCTTGGAGGAAGGGGGAAGGCGTAAGTTTGTTTTGGGACTCAGCAGTGGATAAGTCTGTTGTCAGTTTGTCCAGTTTTTGGGTCCTGGCTTTCTTCGCTCTGGCTCCCATTTGTAAGAAGACTCCCCTGATTACAGCCTTATGGGCGTTCCACACCACCACTGGGTCAGATACAGTCCCCTGATTGGTTGCAAAGTATTCTTATAAATGTTGTTTGATAGGCGAGGAGTAACAGGGGGTACGAAGGAGGTAGTCATTGGCTCTCCAAATGTAGGAATTAGGCTGGGGAGAATCATCGGATATAGATAAACTGATAGGGGCATGATCCGACCAGGTGGTGGTGTGTATAGTGGACTTGGAAACCTTCTGCAGCAAGACCTTATCAGTAAGAAACAGATCAATTTGCGAGTAGGTGTTGTGAGGCGACGAGAGGAAGGTGAAGTCCCTCTCGCTCGCATGACAACACCTCCACACATCTTACAAATCATTAGAAGCAATGAAGCCTTCCAGAGGGGAAGAGCGTCGTTTAACACCTGATGTTGAGTCCATGTTATTGTTTGGAACCATGTTAAAGTCCCCTCCCACCAGAAGATGGCCTTGTTGGAGCTTCCTGACAACACGCATAGTCCTTTTAAGGAAAGCCAGTTGGCCATGGTTAGGAGCGTATATAGAAACAATAGTATATGGGACATTGTTAATTGTGCATACCAAGATTATATACCGTCCATCCGAATCCGATTCACAATGTTTAAGTTGAAAGTTCACTGTGTTTCTGATAGCTATCATCACTCCTCGCTGTTTTTTGATGTAAAAGGATTTGAACACATGGGGAAAAAGTCTGTGATGACAGTTGGGAGGAGACTCGAGAGCAAAGTGTGTCTCTTGGACGCATAGGATGTCGCAGTTATGGGCAATAGCAGTGTTCCAGAGGGAGGACCTCTTAGCAGGGTGGTTTAACCCTTTCGCATTTAGGGAGTACACAGTGAACCCCATGGCAGATGTCAAAATGGAAGGTGAGTGTGTATCAACTTACAGTTCTGGAGGACGTTGATTCAGCAATGGCGATTTCAAGGGGATGTCGGATGAGAAGTCCTCCTTCGTTGCTTGAGAAATTGGGTTAGGTATGGCAAGTTGCATTTAAACAAGCAAGTGATCCGTGTTCACCGTGCGGTACCAATGTATGTTAATTGGCAAAAAAAAACAACTAAAAAACAAAAATAGGAAAACAAAAGTAACAAAAGAGAACAAATAGGAGGACCAGTAACAGGTAGCTCACTAGAGCAACTGGTCAAGTATTGGGGTATAGTTCAGCAAACAGGCATCGAATCGCAGAACCATTCCGGACGAGTCAGACGCTCATAAGTAGCTGTGTGGGCTGAATTATCAGTGGTGGTTGCCTTTGCGGGATCTGCGGCCCCCCCTCCCTACTGAACCGTACCAGGCCACATGCCCTCAACATGGGGAGGATGTCCCCATGTTGATGGGGACAAGGGCCTCATCCCCACAACCCTTGCCCGGTGGTTGTGGGGGTCTGCGGCGGGGGGCTTATCGGAATCTGGAAGACCCCTTTAACAAAGGGGACCCCCAGATCCCGCCCCCCCTATGTGAATTGGTAAGGGGTACATTGTACCCCTACCATTTCACGAAGAAAGTGTAAAAAAATGTAAAAAAAAAATACACAAACACCTTGAAAAAGTCCTTTATTAAAAAAAAAAACATTCCAGTGGAGAAATCCAGTGTCCCGCGGCGATCCGATGTCCAGCGCTGTCCGTCATTGGCTGAGCCTGAGCGGACCTGATGGGGAACTTCCTCCGCAGTCTATTACATGTATAGACCCGCCCCTTCTAAAGTTCCCCATCAGGTCCGCTCAGCCAATGACTGATGCGGAACATGAGAAGGGGCGGGTCTATACATGTATTACATAGTGAGAGAAGTTCCCCATCAGGTCCGCCCCCTCGGTATGTCGGGCCCCGCTACGTCATTGGCCAGCGGGAAACTTCCTTCACTGTGTAAATTTAAATTACACAGTGAAGGAAGTTCCCCGCTCAGGCCAATGACGTAGGCGGGGTCATTGCCATCTACAATGGCAATGAGATCTTTCTGGTTTTACATAGACATAACTTGTTTTGATATAAAAAATAAAATAAAAAATATTTTACTTAATTGTTTTTATTTTTACACTTTCTTTTACATTTTATTTTTTTGATCACTTTTTTTCCTATTACAAGGAATGTAAACATCCCTTGTAATAGGAATGGTTTGTGACAGGTCCTCTTTATGGAGAGATGCAGGGTCAATAAGACTCCACATATGTCCTCCAGGTGGGAAAGCAGATGACATAAATCTCTATGGTAGTCATCCGGCGGAGGCCGATTCTTTTTCCAGGTCCCCGATGTCATGGGAGTGTCAGGAAAGGTTCTATCCGCTGGTAATATTTATTATTTGGCTTGCAGTACTGTGGTCCACCAGCAGGTGTCTCCTGGCAGTTTGGAACTGTCAGGAGAACTTCTCCCTGCTGGTGTTATATCATCTTTGGGACGCAGTACTGGTCTCCATTTTTGCCTTGGTATCTCTCTCCCTGACCTGACCTTGACCTTGACCCTGCGATCCTGACTTCTGAGCCTGTATCTTACCTGACCTGATCCGAGCCTGATCCCTATCTCGAGCCCATCCTGGTTCTATCCCTCCTGCTTCCCCATTACCTTGGATACCTGTCCCCCTGTTACCTGATTACTTTGGATCCCTGCTCTGCAGCCTATCCATCCGTCCTCTCCCTGTTGATCTCCCGTCCTTATCTTCTGATCTCCTTGTGTATGACTTCAGCCTGGCTTGTTTACGATTACGGTATCTCCGATCATTGTACATATATGTCTATTGTTATCTGTGGGTCTTGGTTTTAGGGTTGGTGATTGCACTGTGTTTATTTGAGGTGGTTGTATTCATATTTACTTACTTAAATAAATTATTATTATATTTTCACTCACATGCATTTTTGGTTTCCTCTGTGCAGTCCACACAGTCTGGTCAGCTAACTTCCCTGACAGTATACCAAGGCCATCCCTGATCAGACATGGCTGCATAGAGGAACCATTCTGGTGTTGTGCGTTTTTGCTGATATGGATTTCGATGCAATCCTTTACTTTTCTCTGCTGGCAGCAGAGGATGGTTAACCACTTCCCACCTGGCCTATAGGAAAATGACGGCCGGGCGGTGGTTGCATTATCCTGACTGGACGTCCATTGACGTCCTGCAGGATAATGCCTAGCCGCGCACAACAAACTCAGCGGCGCGCTCCGTGCATGCCGCCAGAAGCTTGCAGAGCGGGTATCTGGGAAGGCGAATGTACCTTGGACACAGCTCGTCCCCGAATGAAATTGGCTGTTTACCACGTGACCGGCTGTGTCCAATCACAGCCGGTCACAAATGTAAACACAGACCAGCAGTTACTACCTGATCCCTGCTCTCTCCTCACACACTGATCTGTGAGGAAAGAGCAGGGATCAGTAAGTGAGAGATCAGTGTAGTTTGTCTATAGTACTGTGCACAACACGCCCCCCCAATAAAGAGGAACTGTCACACAGCCCAGCACATCAATCAGCCTATCTGTCAATCAGCCCAGGCCATCTGTCAATCAATCAATCAATCAGCCCATCTGTCAATCAATCAATCAGCCCATCTGTCAATCAATCAGCCCATCTGTCAATCAATCAGCCCATCTGTCAATCAATCAATCAGCCCATCTGTCAATCAATCAATCCGCCCAGCTGTCAATCATCTGTCACAGGCCCACCTCCATCGGTACCACCATTGGTACCCGCCACACAGGCTACCAGTACCCGCCATCTCTATGCATCCCATTTTATTGCTGCCAACCCCAATTCTTCCTACACCCGCATGTTCCAGTGGCGGCGTCTAACATTGGTTGAATTTAAATTGGTTTTGGGCCTTACGTTCAATATGGGGCTTACAAAAAAGAACGAAGTCCATGCATATTGGTCCAAACGCCCCATCCAATACATGCCCATATATTCCGCTGTCATGTCCAGGACAAGATACGACATGATTATGCGTTTTCTCCACTTCAATAACAAATCATAGTGACCTCCCCGAGATCATCCCAACTACGACAAATTGTATGAGATACGCCCCCTAATCAATGCCTTTTCCTAGCGATTTCAAGAAGTTTTCATCCCAGACCAAAAAATTTGTGTGGACGAGTCGCTCATACATTTTACTGGCCGACTTGCACTTCAAGCAGTATATACCAAGCAAGAGAGCCAGGTATGGGTTAAAATTAAATAAATTATGCGATCGAGCCACTGGATACGTCTTCACATTCAGGATCTACGAAGGCAAAGACTCCCAGCTCAAGCCTCGTGATTGCCCCACATATATTGGAACCAGTGGGAAAATTGTCTGGGAGTTGGCATACCCCCTGTTCGGAAAAGGTTATTTATATGTTGACAATTACTATACCAGCCTGCCCCTTTTTCGCCACCTTTACAGTAAGCAAACCCCGACCTGCGGTACCTTAAAAAAAAAAAAACGGAAGGGATTCTCACAAAATTTGTTGACAAAAAAAAATTGTAACCTGGAGAATCGGCATTCATGAGGAACGAGGAGGTGTTGGCCATGAAGTGGAGGGACAAGAAAGATGTCCACATCCTCTCTACGATCCACAATGACACTGTGGTGGAGATCCAAAGAAGACACGGCCCCATTGTAAAGCCCGAATGTGTCCACGACTACAATTTGTACATGGGGGGGGGTGGATTTAAACGACCAGATGCTACAGCCCTACTTATCAACTAGAAAGTCCTGTTATTGGCACAAAAAAGTTGCGTTATATCTGTTTCACATGGCCCTTTTTCATTCGTTTGTCTGCTACCAACAAGCAATTCAAAATAAACAACTCCCCTACCTCCATTATATCGAAGATATCATCGATGCCCTCATTTACCAACAAGATCCTGCCCCAGGAAGCATTCGCTCTGATAGTGTGAGTCGGCTTCACGATCAACACTATCCCTTTAGCATCCCCCCCACAGAATCTGGAAGAAGACGCCAAAAGAAATGCAGTATATGCAGCAGAGGAGGAGTAAGAAGAGACACCGCCTATTATTGTCCCGATTGTCCCTCCCAACCTGGCCTGTGCATCGGAAATTGCTTCAAAAATGATCATACATCCATTAGTTTCCCTTATTATTAACAGACTGCCATTTCCCCATTTGCCTGCTACCATGTTACAGCCTTCCATGTTAATTAACTGACCCTGGCCTGTTTACCAACGATGTCTTTGCTTGCCGATTTAAACCACGTTTCTGACCTCCACGTGCACCAACGTCAGCCTGTTTACCGACGATGCCTCTGCCTTCCGATTTAAACCACGCTTCTGACTTCCACGTGTACCGACCCTGGCCTGTTAATCGACCACGTTTTTGCCTGCCACTTGGACTGATCTTTTGGCCATCTACTTTTAGTACACAGGGGTCTCACATATGTGAGGGGCTTCAGAATAGCGTTCTGAGTAGAGAAAATCAGTTTTTCATTTTCTGTGCTCCCAGAACAGGGTCTGGTTGCCCGCAGGCTTCAAAGTGATTTGGGTGGGAGAAGCCTCTACCCCTGTCCCCCTGGCCCTAAGCTTGATGGTCCTTCCTGCTGCCTGGACCAATACTTTGGCTGTGCTGACCATATTACTGTCTGTAATGACCCATGACATTATGGACCATGTTTCTTCCTGCTGCTTGGACCAATACTTTGGCTGTGTTGACCATATATCTGCCTGCTGCCTCTACTGACTTTGGACATTGGACAGTATTTCTGCCGGGACACCTCTGCCTGCTACCTGGACCTGTGCTTTGGCTTTGCTTTGGCTGTGCTCTGGCTGTGCTGACAGTATCTCTGCCTGTATGAACTATACGAACTATGGACAGTATTCCTGCCTGCTGCCTGAATGATTGCTTTTGCTGTCACTGACCTCATCCCTGCCTGCTGCCTGGACCGTTGCTCTCCTCTGTGGACCACTGCACTTCTAAAACCACAGGTAATCTTTTGTTATTTGGTATGTACCTGCTATGTGTTAAATATATGAAGGGCCTTCAAAAATGTGATCGGTAGTCAGAAAATGAAATGATAGGTGGTTGAGAAAGGATATGTGCAATTTATGCTTGTAGAACACCTGAAAGTGCTACTTCAATGTTGGGCCTCTGTATGTGGCCAGGCTGTGTAAAAGTCTCACACATGTGGTATCGCCATACTCAGGAGGAGTAGCGGAATGCATTTTGGGGTGTAATTTTTGCTATGTATATGCTATGTGTTAGAAATATCTTATAAATAGACAACTTTGTGTAAAAAAAATGCATTTTCATATTTTTCCCACATTTTCCAAAACCTTCTGGAAAAAAATTAACTGTTCAAAAGACTCATAATGCTTCATAGATTATACGTTGGGGTGTGTGCTTTCCAAAATGGGGTCATTTTGTGGACACTTCCATTTTCCTGGTGCTCCAGGGCCTTCAAAATTGTAATAGGTGGTTGAGAAAGGATATGTGCAATTTATGCTTGTAGAACGCCTGAAAGTGCTACTTCAATGTTGGTCCTCTGTATGTGGCCAGGCTGTGTAAAAGTCTCACACATGTGCTATCGCTATACTCAGGAGGAGTAGAAGAATGTATTTTGGGGTGTAGTTGCAATTATGCATATGCTGTGTGAGAGAAATAACCTTTTAATATGACCAGTTTGTGTAAAAAAAAAAAAAAAAAAAAATAATCCTAATTTTCCCAAGAATTGTGGGAAAAAAATACAACTTCAAAAAACTCACCATGCCTCTTAGTAAATACCTTGGACTGTTTACTTTCCAAAAAGGGGTAATTTGGGGTTATTTGTACTTTCCTGGCTTGTTAGTGTCTCAAGAAATGAGATAGGCCTTCAGTACATCAGGCGTGATCAGATGTGATCAATTTTCAGTGATTGGCACCATAGTTTGTAGACTCTATAACTTTCACAAAGACCAAATAATATACACTAATTTGGGTTATTTTTACCAAAGATATGTAGCAGTATAAGCTTTGGCACAAATTTATGAAGAGAAATTACTTATTTGCAAAATTTTACAATAGAAACGAAAAAAAAAAGTGTGTTTTTTTTAATTTAGCCGTTTTTTTGCTTATATTGCAAAAAATAAAAAACCCAGTGGCAATTAAATACCACCAAAAGAAAGCTCTATTTGTGAGAAGAAAATGATAAAAATTTTGTTTGGATGCAGTGTAGCATGACTGAGTAATTGTCATTCAAAATGTGAGAGCGCTGAAAGCTGAAAATTGGTCTGGGCGGGAAGGTGCATAAATGCCTGGTATTGAAGTGGTTAATATTGTCGCCAGATTTTAAAAGGGTGGACTAGTGACCAGCTGATGGAAGCCATCCGATCAGCTCATTCCCTAGTGGATCGGGGTCATATGTTATTTGAGGATGTTCAGCCTCTAATCCAGTTATGTGTAAAGCCAGCCCTGTCATGTGTTCCCGAAGGAAGTGATGATTTCTCTCCTCCCTTCAGTCATGACCAAGTTGAATCCCTGGTATGGTTGTTGGAGGATGATCTGACCTTTTTTGATGAACATTATTCCTCCTGTTCCCAGCAGGTGCAATCTGATTGCATTTGTTCAGTACAATCTCTGATTAGACAGGGTGTGTGTGAACCAGCTTTTGTTCAACCTGTGCTACAGGCATAGTCAGATCTCCTGTATTTAGCCAAGCCACAACAACCCAGCCCTGCCATTAGTCACCTGCCTTCCCAAGAATCTATCTCCCCGTCACCCATGGCAACCTCAGCTAAAGCCCAGTATACTCAGCTTCCCACCAAGTACTATTACCCAGTCTCTACTTGCTGCACTTATCCTGCCTTTAATCCACCTGCCTCTTCCCTTCCACCTGTAACTATTCCACAAAAATCTCCTCCATCCACTGTCCCCGTGTCTCCACCGCATTCCAGCCCTTCCTTTTGCCCAATTACATCCTTTTCTTACATTTCTCCAGTTACTTACAAATCTGCAGCGGCTAAGCCAAAAAAGAGACAAAAGTTCTTTCCGACCCACACAATCCTGCCAGTAACCCAACCTGCCTCCACACCAACCAACCTGCTCCAGCCTGCGTTCATGCCAGTTGAACCTGATGACCCACCTAAATCTACCAACTCTTTGCCTGTTACCCAGCCTGACGTCCCAGTGCCTGTTACCCAGCCTGACATCCCAGTGCCTGTTACCCAGCCTGACGTCCCAGTGCCTGTTACCCAGCCTGATGTCCAAGTGCCTGTTACCCAGCCTGACGACCCAGTGCCAGTTACCCAGTTTGAAACTCCAGTACCTGCTGCTCGGTTTGGAGTGCCAATGTTCCAGCCCGAGGTGCCAGTGTTCCAGCCCGAGGTGCCAGTGTTCCTGCCTGAGGGGGCAGTGTTCCAGCCTGAGGTGCCAATGTTCCAGCCCGAGGTGCCAGTGTTCCAGCCCGAGGTGCCAGTGTTCCAGCCCGGGGTGCCAGCGTTCCAGCCTGGGGAACCAGTACCAGCATTCCAGCCTGAAGAGCCAGCGTTCCGGTCTGAGGTTGTGGTGCCCGTTTCCCGGCCTGAGGTTGTGGTGCCCGTTTCCCGGCCTGAGGTTGTGGTGGCTATTTCCCGGCCTGAGGTTGTGGTTCCCGTTTCCCAGCCTGATGAGCCTCTGTCTGCTGCCCAGCCTGATGAGCCAATGTCTGTTGCCCAGCCTGATGAGCCACTGTCTGCTGCCCAGCCTGATGAGCCACTATCTGCTGCCCAGCCTGATGAGCCACTGTCTGCTGCCCAGCCTGATGAGCCACTGTCTGCTGCCCAGCCTGATGAGCCACTGTCTGCTGCCCAGCCTGATGTGTTCCAGTCTGCTGCCCAGCTTGATGTGCCCGTACCTGCTACCCAGCTTGATGTCCCAGTGTCTGCCTTCCAGTCTGATGTGCCTGCCTTCCAGTCTGGTGTCCTGGTGTCGGCCTTTCAGTCTGGTGTCCTGGTGCCTACCTTCCAGTCTGGTATCCTGGTGCCTGCCTTCCAGTCTGGTGTTCTGGTGCCTGCCTTCCAGTCCGATGTGCCTGCCTTCCAGTCTGATGTCCTGGTGCCTACCTTCCAGCCCGATGTCCTGGTGCCTGCCTTCCAGTCTGATGTCCTGGTGCCTGCCTTCCAGTCTGATGTCCTGGTGCCTGCCTTCCAGCCTAATGTCCTGGTGCCTGCCTTCCAGTCTGATGTCCTGGTGCCTGCCTTCCAGCCTGATGTCTCAGTGCCCGCTTTCCAGCCTGATTTGCCCGCTTTCCAGCCTGATGTCCTGGTGCCTGCCTTCCAATCCGATGTGCCTGCCTTCCAGTCTGATGTGCCTGCTTCCAGTAAGATGTGTCCGCTTTCCAGCCCGATGTGCCCGCTTTCCAGTCTGATGTGCCCGCTTTCCAGTCTGATGTGCCCGCTTTCCTGCCTGATGTGCCCACTTTCCAGTCTGATGTGCCCGCTTTCCAGCCTTTCCAGTCTGATGTGCCCGCTTTCCAGACTGATGTACCCGCTTTCCAGTCTGATGTGCTCACTTTCCAGTCTGATGTGCCTGCTTTCCAGTCTGATGTGCCCGTCGCCTGCCCGGATGTGCCCACTTTCCAGTCTGATGTGCCCGCTGTCTGCCTGGATGTGCCCGCTGTCTGCCCAGATGTGTCTGTACCCGCTGCTCAGCTCAAGCTGCATTTTGTTCGGTTTAAAGCCATAGACTTTCCTCATGCCCAACCTGATGTGGCTTTGCCTGTTACCCAGCTTGTCGCCATGGACTTTCCCCAGCAACAGTTAGTTGTAACGTCCGGAGGCGGCTCCTTCGAGGGGGGTACTGTCAGGAAAGGTTCCATCCGCTGGTAATATTTATTATTTGGCTTGCAGTACTGTGGTCCACCAGCAGGTGTCTCCTGGCAGTTTGGATGTCAGGAGAACTTCACCCTGCTGGTGTTATATTATCTTTGGGACGCAGTACTGGTCTCCACCAGCGGATGGATCCTGGCAGTGTGGAGCGGGCTGATCTTCCTGCAGACAGGTGTCACCTAGCCTAATCAATAGCAGATACTTAAATACCCGGCAAGCCCTCACATGTTTGCCTTGGTATCTCTCTCCCATACCTTGACCCTGCGATCCTGACTTCTGAGCCTGTATCTGACCCGATCTGATCCGACCTGATCCCTATCCCGAGCCCATCCTGGTTCTGTCCCTCCTGCTTCCCCATTACCTTGGATACCTGTCCCCCTGTTAAAAAAGAGAGAAAAACGCATATGGGGAGAGTCCGGGTGCCGCGCACCCCAATATAAATGTAGGAAAAGGGAAAATTCCCCCAAGGGTTTTCTTAGCGGCAAATAGGGTCAAGAAATAACAATGTAATATGTTATATTAGAATCAAAAATAGGTCATTTTTATTAAACAAAGAAATCAGAATAAAATTAATACACTCTGGTTACAAACAGGTTTAAAATACAGTACAGTATTACAGTAAAAGGTATCCATGTGAGTACCCCGACACGTTTCGACCAATTAGCAGTCTTCTTCAGGGGATTTGTACTCTGGTGGAATATATCAGAACAAATGTATATTAAAATTCTGACACTCTAACAGATTACTAACATCTGTAATAAGGGAGGTGGGGTATATTTACCGCTCAAGGGATAAAATTTGAAGCATAGTAGATAACCAGAGAGTGAGTTGTATGATGACTCGGAAATCCTCGTGTAACGTCCCCCAGTCTTGCCAAGATGGGACCAATTCCATAGGGGCTTGCAGGGGGTCACACATATGGAGCTTCAAAGGGGGGAGGGGGTGGACGACACCTGTGACATAATTCAGTACGTAATTTAGTAATGATTGAATAATTTATCAATGTACATAGACAACACTTAAAGGACATAGCCTAGCAAATACAGATTGTCCCTACCTACATGCTGAGTAAATTTTTAGTCTTGATCATAACACAAGTTAGGGAAAGAAATAATACTATATATAATACCGTATTATTTATTAAGTGTATAGTCTGGTAATCTATCCCAACCGTAGGGTATAATAAGTGTGATGGGTTAATGAAAGTGGGGTCCAGAGAATAGTGAAGTCAAAATGTGAAAAAAGGAATAAAGGGGAAATGTGGATAAAAGTGAGTGTGATGACTGGTGTGATGAATGAAAAGGTGAATGTGTGGGGATGTATGTGTGAAAGAATGCAGTCGAGTGAGAAAAAAGTAATAAATAATGAAAAAATGGAACAAAAACCATGAAGTGAGAACTGTGTCTGGGAAAAAATGTGGTGAATGGTAACAAAGATAATTAGATAAAGATGATTGTATGCATGGGAGTGATGCAGCAGTGTGATGTAAATGACTATCAATATATGTGACCCAAAGCATAAAGTTATATAATTGGAAATTTATATAGGGGTATTGAAGGGATCATTAAATACTTGAGATCAATAATAACAAAAGTAAGTAAGTAAGCATGAGGCAGAAATCCCTAATGGGGCAATTGGTTTAGCGTGCTGAATATAGTACTTACATATGCTCCAATCCATGGGGTGTGTGTGGAAGGAGCTCTCCTCAGAACACATAGGGACTCAAAGGAGATGTGGAGCTTAAATAGATTTTAAGCTCATTAGTAACAGGTGTCGTCTCCCTCCCCCCCCAGAGTCTGCTCACGCCGCCATAATGGAGGCCGCCGTGTGGCTCCCTCTGTGTTCTTGTGAGCCGAAAGGCTCCGGCCATTGTCGACACCTCAGTCGTAAGTGCGCGACGCCATGACGTCACAACGCACGCGAGGCCAAAGCCGCACGTGCGTGCAGTGTCAAAAACGTCCGGTGCTGTTCAAAAGACGCCGCCGGCACGGTAATGCTCCCTCTGGTGGCCGATGGTGGAGGAGCACACAACAGGGGAGCATGTAACATGGGAGCATCGTGAACAATAGTCACGTCTCCCCACCGTGCCGGGGAGCCTATAGGAGAACGGCACTCATCCCGGAAAACAGAAAGGGGGAGGAACCAGAAAATTTACCGTGTGAAACATACATTCATTGAACATAAATCATAAAATATGAGTACAAAACTTAAAAGATAATGGTAAGATTAGTAATTTGTACAGGATTTTAGAGGGTTTATTATATAGAGAGCAGTGGGCTTGCGGAGTAGGCTTGATACTACAGTAAAGTGATAATGGGAATACTGGTATGTTTAGCCAAATTATGTCTATTTGGATAATTAAATTTGGACAGTCCTGTTAGGAAAGGGAACATACGGGGTAGTTCCTATAGGGGCACAGTAAATGATAACCTATATTCCAAATAACCTGTCACCCGTTACCTGATTACTTTGGATCCCTGCTCTGCAGCCTATCCATCCATCCTCTCCCTGTTCCTGTTGATCTCCTGTCCTTACCTATCTTCTGATCTCCTTGTGTATGACCTCAGCCTGGCTTGTTTACGATTACGGTATCTCCCATAATTGTACATATATGTCTATTGTTTTCTGTGGGTCTTGGTTTTAGGGTCTTGGTTATTGCACTGTGTTTATTTGAGGTGGTTGTATTCATATTTACTTACTTAAATAAATGATTATTATATTTTCACTCGCATGCGTTTTTGGTTTCCTCTTTGCAGTCCACACGGTCTGGTCTGCTAACTTCCCTGACAGGGAGAGCCCGGAGAAGCCCCAGATGGCGGTGGGAGGGGGGGTTGTCCCCTCCCGTCGCCTTTAAGAATGATCAAGCAGTGGAACTGCTACTATGATCATTCTTATGGTGCACAGAATCGCTAGCTGAAAACAAGGATATCTGAATGATGCCTGTAGCTGCAGGCATAATTCAGATATTCCCACTGAAAGTCAAGGACGTCATATGACGGCCTTGGGCTGGAAGTGGTTAAGATTCTCCAATTCACTGGAATTTAAATCTCTTTGTCTACAGGTGTCAACCAACACATACTGTATAGAGAGAGGCGTAGAAGATGGTAAATGAGCATGTCAGGCCATTTGCCTACTATTTGATAAGACCAACTGATCATCTGTGCTATCCTTACTATGTCCTTCATCCCACAGTTCCTTTGAGATCTTTATACTCAAGTCGGCTGAGGCCATCCAGTGTTTTTACTTTTTCTAAGCATGAAGATAACTTAGTTTAATTCAGTTTATTTGTTTCTGCTGCCTGCTTTTCCACTGGCCATACCCCCCCCCCCCCCCATTGACGCTGTTCCCATCCCCCTGTGTTATGGAGAGGTAGACAGTCTACAGCCATACGTTTACCCCCTACAGCTATTCCTCTAGTGTCCTTATTATAAGGAAATTATATGGAAGGCAGATGCGCTGCAGATGTGCCTGGTATCTGTTGTATGCCAAACCACTGCATCAATAAAAGAAATACAGAAAAAAAATGTAATTGCATATTTAAAAAAATAACATAGGTTAAAAAAAAATGAGACTGGTAATCACCCAATCTGGGGTGACTCTGGTTAAGACATTTCTACTTGATTTAATGACAGGGGTTGCACTGCAAAGCACTTGAACAAAGTTGGGTTCTGATTGCTGCTCTTGGGAGTGGTTATAGTGTAGCTTTGCTTTGCAGCTGATGCCCACTGCCCTTTGTGACTTCTCCCAACTTCCTCTTTCAGCATGCTGTTGCTCTTTAATTTCTACTTCTCTTTATCCTGCTCTCCCCTTTATGGCATCCATGTACAGTCTGACTCATCATCTTGGTACTGCTTTGTACTTCTCACTGGGGCCCAGCTTGCAGAAAGCATCGGCTACTGGCCTTTAGAAGGATTGTGCTGCTGCATGGCTGCTGTCCTCTGCCTGGAGCATGACCTCCCTGGTGGAATATAGATATTAAGGGAATATCCAAGTGGATTGATAATTAAGATCAGTAGATAGATAAGATCAGAGTCCAATTTAGATAAATAGATAGATAGACAGATAGATTGATATAATTGGCAGAGGTCATAGAGAAATAGAGTGCCAAAGGAGAGCTTTACATGCCAGAAATGGAGTGCTCAAACAGGAGGAGAAATAGAATGTATCAGCAATGCCAGGATTCAATAAACCCCCCATGAATCAAACCCAGGCAGATACACCAATTCCTAATGAAGTATCATTCAGTGTATACTGGCCTTTAATTTCTCACAGTGATTATGAATGTGAGACTTTCACTCTGCTATGCCCACCTACTAAAGCCATTATGGAAGTTTCATTTACTCCATAAAATGTTACCTTTATGAATGATTTTCTCATTACAGATAATGTAGCAAGTAGAATTAAAGCAGTAGTGAAACCAAAAGCAAACATTTAGTGCAGCTTACAAATTCATTTTCTTTTTTTTTTACTTTCTTTCCTCTATTTTCAGTCAGTTTTTTTCACAGCACAAACTTTCCATCAGAATGTAGAGTGTATATGGATGAGACAAGCCACCTAACACTGGCAATGGTGATTAAACTGATCAGCTGGATTTGGCTTCAATTTGCTAGTGTATCTAAATCTGCTAGTACATTTAACACTACCCCCCCCTCCAAGACTGGCAATGCTGCTGTACCTTCTATGCTCATTCCTCCTGAGGAATTAGTGTCTCACTAATACAGGAGGTGTCCTACCGGCCAGATCAACAGGTGAAAACAGAGGGGAAAAAAGACAAAAATAAGAAAATTGATGCAGCCACAATATCTATGGATTGGTACATTTTTGCTTTTGGGTTTAATACTGCTTTAACGTACCCAGAGAGGGAGGCTAGAAGTAAGTACCAGATAACTTTTGCCATTTAAGCCAGGGGTAGGCAACATCAACACTCCAGCTGTGGTGAAACTTCGAATCCCATCATGCCTCTGCCTCTAGGAGTCATGCCTGTGATTGTCAGGGTCTTGCAATGTCTCATGGGACTTGTTGTTTCACCACAGCTGGAGGGCCGAGGTTGCCTACCCCTGATTTAAGCCATCTAATACTGGCAAACAGTAGCAACACTAACTTATGTTTGCTTACAGCTTTATGGTCTATATTCACCTTTTATGCCGCGTACACACGATCATTTTTCCCGTCGGGAAAAATGTCATTTTTTCCTTTGGACGAGAAAAACGATCGTCTGTAGGCTTTTTGCCGT
Organism: Rana muscosa; assembly: GCA_029206835.1. Taxonomy (NCBI): domain Eukaryota; kingdom Metazoa; phylum Chordata; class Amphibia; order Anura; family Ranidae; genus Rana; species Rana muscosa. The sequence continues at coordinate 422,908,535 of CM055116.1, forward strand.
TTTTCCCGACGAGAAAAACGGCATTAATCACGATGAGAAAAATTAGAACATGTTCTAATTTTTCTCATCGTTTTTTCCAGCATTTTTTTCCGCGGCAGTTTTCCCATAGGGAAACACTGCCACGGAGCCCACACACGGTCGTTTTTCTCGACAAAGAAAAAAATGACGGGAAAAATGGTCGTGTGTGGGGGAACATGCCGTTCCCTCGTTTTTCTTTTTTTTTCATGTCGTGATTCACGGCGGTGTTTTCACCGCCGTGAATCACGATCGTGTGTACGCGGCATTAGTGTGCAACTGAGGTCCTGATCTTTGACTGGAAGAAAATTCTCTAGAGATCATCTAGAGAAAGGTCACTGTGCTTCTTTCTCTCTGCCAAACTCTGGAGGACTTCGGCAAAAGCAGTCAGAGGGAGAGAGACCTATTCTCTGGTGCTCCAATGCGAGTGTATTCACTTTACCAGGTTAAAGGGGTTGTAAAGGTTTGTTTTTTATTTTCTAAATAGGTTCCTTTAAGCTAGTGCATTGATGGTTCACTTACCTTTTCCTTTGATGTTTTTTTTCTTTGTCTGAATTTCTCACTTCCTGTTTCTCCTCACTAAACTTCACACCATCATTCGAGTGGTGTTGAGTCAGCCAGAACAGCTTACTGAACAGCTTACTGAGGAGGAACAGGAAGTGAGAAATTCAGACAAAGAAAACAAAGAAAAAAAATATTTAGAAGGGAAATCTAAGGAAAAGGTAAGTGAACCAACAATGCACTAGCTTAAAGGAACCTATTTAGAAAAAAAAAACGAACCTTTACAACCCCTTTAACATGGGCTGAGCAACAGACAATGTTCCTGTGCGCATGCCTATGCAAGATGCTATCCTTTCATATGTTGTCATAACGTACTGTAATGTCATAGCACCTAAGAGCAGCTGTATGTTTCTTGTCTCCAGCATCGCTAAAAAATTATTTTGCATGCAAGAAGATGACGTGTTCTGAACAGAAACTAAAACTAGGCCAGGCAATCCATTGACATGGCAGTGTGACTACCTGGAATAGGTAAGAGAAGCAATCCCCGTGGTTCTGTAGTGTATACGTGTACCTTGTTGACTAATACTTTTCAGTTAACCTTAAAGCCCTCTGGAAATAACCTTCTGAGCTAAGTTTTTATTTTATTTTTATTTTATAAAAGATGAAATGTAAAAAGAGTCCAGACATTTACCGTATATGCAAAAAATAAAAGAAAAAAGTTGCGCTACTAAATGAACAAAGTGAGAACGTGGCTGCCAGCATCAGAAAATAGACATGTTGCACAAAAAATATATAAAAACAAAAAATGCAGCGCCTAAAGTATGTAAGGTGGCCCAAACGTGAACGTAGATAGGGACAACAAACAAACAGTAAGTGTATACGGCCTAAGAAGGCCTAGGATAAGTAAATCCAAATGTGTACCACACTAGTATATGCCTATACATGTGTATAAAAAACGTATAAAGTATGTAATACAGTGAGCTAATACTATAAAGTATGCAATACAGTGAGTAATATGGTGAACTAATAATAAAGTTCAATTAAGGTGACCAATGTGTAGACTGGGATCAGATGGAAGAAATGTGTATAAATCTTCAATATATTGTCCTCATAAAAGAAATCCAAGAAAACTTCAGGAACGTGAAAAACATGTATTCGTATATCCGTAGCACCCGGGGGCGTGACTCCAACACCAGGGATGGGGGGAAGAAATGGATACTCTTACCCCTATGCGTGGACACACACACCAGCGGTGGTGGGTCAGACAGGCAAAGATGGTGAAATAGACTTCTCTGGATCCGTCCTCTCAAGGTGTCCGCAGATGAAGCAGGCGCAAGAAATCCAGTCCTCTCCCAAGTAATAATGTAGACCTCCAAGGCGTCAATGCATCAGAGATCATGTAAAAAATTGAACAGAAGAAGGCTCCACATAGCGCAGGATCAGATGGCAAAATAAAATCCTCATTTATTCAGGAACAAAACACAAAACACACACGGTGTAAAAAATGGATAAAATAAATAATCGTACAGGCTTCCATGCAGAGGCTTGCAAAAGGTGATCACAGAAGTAGCATCAAATAGTGGCGTAGCTATAAAGCAGGTTCATGTACCCGACATGTTTCGCATGAAAATGCATCAACTGGGGCATGAACCTGCAAAAGACTGCCACGCCATTATAAACATAAAGCAAGATTGTTTGAACTCATTACAGCTGTTGTGTTCCCCGCCTCATGAGGGGGATGGTCCAATCATGAGCACAGAGTACCTAACCTTCGTGCACGTCATTCAACAGAGCCAGAAGTGCAGACCAATAGAACGATGCTACTTCTGTGATCACCTTTTGCAAGCCTCTGCATGGAAGCCTGTACAATTAAGATTTGAATTTACTTATCCTAGGCCTTCTTAGGCCGTATACACTTACTGTTTGTTTGTTGTCCCTATCTACGTTCACGTTTTGGCCACCTTACATACTTTAGGCGCTGCATTTTTTGTTTTTATTTACCGTATATACTCGAGTATAAGCCAAGTTTTTCAGCACATTTTTTGTGCTGAAAATGCCCCCTCGGCTTATACGCAAGTCTGTGTCCATCTTCAAATTTGTGCGCCTGATCCTGGCCAGCCGTAGGGCCCCTGGACCCCAACCTTGGCACACATGTAGCCCCATTATTCCTCTATGAGTGTGCAAAGTTTGTTGCCCAGGGAACCTACGGCCGGAGAGCACAGATTTTTCAAATCTGGGCACCCCTTCTATAGACTCCCATGTTAAACAGTAATTTCTCCAGTGAATTTTGGGACTCGGTACTGGCCAGCCCTAGGTTCCCTGGACCCCAAACTTAGCACACATGTTGCCCCACTCCGCATCCATAAGTGTGCAAAGTTTGTTGTCCAGGGGACCTACGGCCGGGGAGCACCTATTTTTCAAACCGGGCACCCCTTCCATAGACTCCCATGTTAAACATCAGTCTAGTCACACAGCGCCCGACATCAGGTAGGGAGATTTGGCACAGTGAGGCATGGACACAGTGAGGCATGGGCACAGTGAGGCATGGGCACAGTGAGGCATGGGCACAGTAAGGCACAGTGAGGCATGGACACAGTAAAGCACAGTGAGGCATGCACATGGACACAGTGAGGCACAGTGAGGCATGCACATGGACACCCTAGGCTTATACTCAAGTCAATACGTTTTCCCAGTTATTTGTGGTAAAATTAGGTGCCTTGGCTTATATTCGAGTCGGCTTATACTCGAGTATATACAGGAAATGTAATTTCATGTCTCATGTTCAGATCTAGCATTTCTAGCACTTTATTGACCTTTTTGCTATATCACATGCAAAGAGATCAACAGAGAGTGCTTGTACTGTAATTGTTGCTCTTTATTTGTTTTTGTCAGATATTCACGTGAGTAGTGTTTATAGTAAAAACTACTGAAAGCATATTAGTGACATTAAGGGGTTGATTTACTAAAGGCAAAGTGCTTTTTCAATCTGCAAGTGCAGTTGTTTCAGAGCTCAGTAAATAAGCAGAAGCTCTGCTGACTTCCGTCATCCAATAATGTGCAAGCAAAAATGCATTTAAAAAAAAAAAAAATCTTGTACGTGATTGGGATACTTTGCAAGTGAACCTTACCTCATTTACTAAGCTCTGAAGCTAAGGAGAAAGCACAAGCACCACCCTGAGTGCATCCTAGGCAACACGTTTGCAGAGCATGAGCTCCTTCTTCAGGATCCTTCTTCACCTAGGATACCCCATTACATCTGGGAAGTGACATCACGATTGGTTGCCCTTGCATTCCACGGCCCCAAGACACACCAAAATCCACCGGCTGTATCCCTCCAAACCCCCAGCCGCAGAGGAAGCTCTTGACTCACGGCTCCACGGATAGGGACTATTGCAGTGACACATGCTGTTAAACATTTTACCTTTGTGAGTAATATTCTGTATGAATAAATTTACCAAATATTCTCTATGAATAAATTTACCAAAACGCTACAATCAGAATGGCGCTTGTGCTTTATCCTTAGTTCATTCCGAGTTGCTTCTTGCTTGCCCACTGAGCTGCCACGGAGTGAATTAGCTTATGGACTCTTATGGACTCTATGGACATTTTACTTGGTTATCTTTTTAGACCATTACTCAGAGTCATTGGTTTAAGATATTGATATCCTCAGTAGGGTTGAGCAAACCCAAACTGTAAAGTTTGGGTTCGTACCGGACTTTTGGGTTTTTGGTACCCGGACCCGAAACCGAACAATGTACTGTATGTTCGGGTTCGGGTTCGGTGTTCGGCAATGTAATGGCGCATTTTAAAAAGCTGCAGGGCAGCCAATCAACATTCATTTAACTGTGTGCCTTTAGAAGCCATCACAGCCATGCCTACTAATGGCATGGCTGTGATTGGCCAGTGCAGCATGTGACCCAGCCTCTATATAAGCTAGAGGCACATAGCACAGCACGTCACTCTGCTTCAGTTAGTGTAGGGAAAGGTTTCTGCTGCTGCTACTTTGAGGGAGAGAATTAGATAGGAGTCCTGATTCAGAAATCAAATTACTCAGCGATCTGCCTTGCTTTTGTTGTGTGGGTGCAGTGCACAATCTTTTTATCCTGCCCTGAGCCCAGTGCCAGAGAAAAGATAACTTTTATCCATCTGTTAGTTAGGTTGGCTTCGGCGGGCATTTTATGCAAGCTCAGTGCACCAGCACTGCATATGTTACTGTGAGATAACCCTTTAGATACTGTTCTCCTATTCTGCTATTCAAAAAAAAAAAAAACTTTAGGACAAAAAAAAAAAATTGGTGCATTTTCGGCATATCTGTACGTGTGAGATAGACACTTTAGATACTGTTCTCCTATTATGCTCTTCAAAAACAAAAAAATTAGGGCACAACATTTTTTTTTGGTGCGTTTTCTGGCCCAAAAATTTTTTTGGTGCATTTTCTGCATATCTGTACGTGTGAGATACACACTTTAGATACTGTTCTCCTATTCTGCTCTTCAAAAAAAAATTATTTAGGGCAAAAAAACATTTTTTGGTGCGTTTTCTGCCCAAAAACATTTTTTTTGGTGCATTTTCTGCATATCTGTACGTGTGAGATACACACTTTAGATACTGTTCTCCTATTCTGCTCTTCAAAAAAAGTAATAATTTAGGGCAAAACATTTTCCTATCCACATTTGTTTGCAGAGCACTTGCCATGCTCTTAACAACATTTTGCTACCATTTGCAACCCTCTAGCCCTTTCCATTACTTTTTTAGGGCCATTTTAGTCCTCAAAAGTTCGGGTTCCCATTGACTTCATTGGGGTTCAGGTTCAGGGTCAAGTTCGGGTCAAGTTCGGGTCCCGAACTCAAACTTTTTTCCGAAGTTCGGCAGAACCCGTCGAACCCGAACATCCAGGTGTCTGCTCAACCCTAATCCTCAGTACTCCTGGGACACACTGGCTCTAACCTTGTGCCAATAACCTGCAACTGTGTACTAAGCCCTGGAGCAACTGCACTTGCAGAGTCTTTTTGCTTTTGGTAAATCAACCCCTTAGTGTCCAGGATAACTTTTTCTTATTTTCATTAAAGCATGTGTCCTTTTACAGTATGTAAGCAAGTGTTTATCAAGCAACTCCTAGTGTTGGTCAAGTGATACAAATCTATAGACATCCAGGCACTGCTATAATTCACCAAGCAGCCATACTGCCTCTTGGGGATAATCAGGTGATCCCTTTGCTAATCTGTTTGTAATTAGTATTAAGAAAATCCAAGAACATCTGTTTCACCGGGCTAATATTTGCAGTCTATAAATTGCATTGAATCCAAAGGAGATCCCACTTTTATTAAACTGAAAATAAAACAGGAGTTTGTGGTGTGGATGTCTTTGTCTCTGCTATGTTGCTTACAGTATTTACTAAAGTACTAAACGTCTTTAACACTGGACAGAATACATCCTATTGACCATAATCCATAATTTATTTTCTATCCCAGAAATGCCGGCTGGCTGTGCTGCACCTTGTCATCTCCCTTAGCAGCGTGTGACAGTGTCATAGACAGACAGCAGAGTGGCCGGAGACTGGACACAGATGGCTAATGTGAATGGAGTCCATATCCATATCTGAACTCTGGGGATTGGAGTGATCCATCCATAGAGAATGCATGGGATATCTGGAATGATTCCTTATATGAGGTCTGTTAACCCCTGCTTGTGTGACTCATTTCCATACAATATGGTACTTGGGTCCACACCTTCTGGTAAGCGTACCCATACTATCTATGGCGGTGTATATTAGCACGTTGGTGGCTGTCACCATTTATGGATCATCACTTAAACCATTTATGAAAATTTCTTGATGCATGGGTACACTGCCGGTGGCCCCTTGTGGAAACTTTATTTTTAATTTTGCAACACTAAATCTTTGGGACTGGATATTTATCCCTATTTACCACTTTTCTGTTTGTATGTATCATATTTCACTATATGGACTATTTTAGCGCAGCACTTTCTTTGTTTAATCCATATTTTCAAGCTCATCATTGCAGATCTTTTCTGGTTCTCACAGTAAGAAAAATAAACTTTGCAATATGTGAGCACTAAACAACTCCTAACAGTCACCAGTTGCAGTCAAACCTGCTTTGGGAGGTTGATTCATAATTAATTAAGCAAAGAGATGAATGTAGGTCTAGACTAGGGATGAGCTTTGTGTGGCGCGTCACGGCCCATAATTCACTGCGGCATCGCAGTGCAATGCTGGCTGATGATTGGCCAAGCATGCACTATGACCCGCATGCTTTGGCCAATCACAGCGCGAAAAAAACGGAGAGTCATATTTGGCCAAAGCCAGGGTGGCTTTGGCCAATTATGTCTCAGGGGGTTTAGTACACGTCCCACACTATATACGGTCTCCATGGTGGCCTTGTGTAGTGTGTTGCAGTGGTTAAAGAGAGAGGTTAAAGAGAGAGAGAGACAGTGTCATTTATTTTGAGTTAGATAGAGCAGGCAGGCGAGTCAGTTAGCTGCAGTTAGAGTGTAGAGGATATATATGCATCCTAGGTGTTGTATATATATTTACACACTGTATTCAGTTTAGCTAGATCCGTTCCTGTTATTCTCTATACTGACAGGCAGGCAGGTGATTGTGCTAGCTGCAGTATTTTCCATTAGTGTACTGTGTCCTTTGCACAGTGTGCACCTAAAGGTACCTCAATACAATTAGTGGCGTTCTCATACTAAAACCACAGGCAGGGAGCTGCATTAATTTCATTTAGTGTCCTTCTGTCCTTTGCACAGTGTGCACCTTAAGGTACCTCAATACAATTAGTGGTGTTCTCATACTAAAACCACAGGCAGGGAGCTGCATTAATTTCATTTAGTGTACTGTGTCCTTTGCACAGTGTTCACCAAAAGGTACCTCAATACAATTAGTGGTGTTCTCATACTAATACCACAGGCAGGGAGCTGCATTATTTTCACTTAGTGTACTGTGTCCTTTGCACAACATGCACCTAAAAGTACCTGAATACATCTGGTGGTGTTCTCATATTAATACCACAGGCAGGGAGCTGCATTATTTTCATTTAGTGTACTGTGTCCTTTGCACTGCGTGCACCTAAACGTACCGGAATACAATTGCTGTTCTCATACTATTACCACAGGCAGGGAGCTGCATTATTTTCATTTAGTGTCCTGGTCGTGGACACGGTGCATCCTCATCAGCACGTGGCCGTGGGACACGCTTGTGCTTCTTTTCGGCAGCTGGCCATGTTGAGCCGCAACATGCCGAAGACTTTGTAGAGTGGATGACCAAGCCGTCCTCATCCTCCTCATCCTCTCTCACCCAGGCTCAGGGTACTTTGTCTGGCAAAGCAGCTGCCAAAGCGGCCTCTTCCCTCGGCTCAATGGCATCAGTTGTGGAAAAACCACCACCACCACCAAAGGCCCAATTTTTCTGCCCCTGTTCAACAGGGGCATGAAATTACAATTCTTGATCAAATATTTCACAGCTGCGCCCATTCCTGCACCCACCAAGAGTAACTGTGAGGACTTACAGTGTTGTGGCACCAGCACCATCACCAAAGGCCCAATTTTTCCTACCATTGTTCACCAATGGCATGTAATTAAAATTCTTGATATAATAGTTCACAGCAGGGCGTTCCAGCGTCCATCAAGAGTAACTGTGAGGGCTTACAGTGTTGTGGCAACACCAACACCTAAGGGCCAAATTTCTGCAAAATATATATGGCAGGCCCCTACTTTCAAACATCCAACTTACAAACGACTCCTACTTGCAAACGGAATGAGACAACAGGAAGTGAGAGGAAATCTACCCCTAGGAAGGGAAATTCTCTCCTGTAATGCCCCATACACACGATCGTTTTTCATGCCGTTAAAAATGGCATTAAAAAAAATGGCCATTAAAAATGATCGTGTGTAGGCTCCAGAGCATTTTTAACGACGTGAAAAACGGCCATTAAAAATTTCGAACATGCTCTCTTTTTTCACGTCGTTTTTCATGTCGTTTTTTTTAACGACGTGAAAAACGATAGTGTGTATGCTTTAACGACGTGAAAAAAAACGCGCATGCTCAGAATCAAGTATGAGACAGGAGCGCTCGTTCTGGTAAAACTAGCGTTCGTAATGGAGATAGCACATTCGTCACGCAGTCACGGACTGAAAAGCACGAGACTGAAAAGAGCGAATCGTCGCTCAACAAACTTTACTAACATGAAGGGTGGCGCCATTCGAACGGAACTTCCCCTTTATAGTGCCGTCGTACGTGTTGTACGTCACTGCGCTTTGCTTGATCGTTTTTTTAAATGATCGTGTGTACACAAGACAGGCTTGAGAGGAAACATGAAAAAAAACGACGTGAAAAACGGCAAGAAAAAAAATGTCAAGAAAAACGATCGTGTGTATGGGGCATAAGAGTTAATATGGGAAAAAGGTGTCTTCTCTCCACTGATGCTTTATCACCAATCCTTGTTTCAATAAAAACATTTTTTTTCAAAAAAACATTTGTCATTGGGACGGAAAGTGAGGGGAAATGTTCTGAACAGGTGCACAGACAGCAAAACAAATGTTACAGGGGTGATAACCATTCCCTATGATTTCCAAAAAGCTTAAAAATAGATTTATTTTTTTTACTTCCGGTTTCGGCGCCGCATGGAGTAGCTAATCTTCACCTCAGCTCCTGCAGCGAGACTCCTAAAACGGCTTATAAAGCCTACAAACCCGTCATACTCACCGGCAGCACCCTCATACAGCCTACGGTCACATTTGTAGAAAAAAATGGCCCGCGCTCCTACGCGGCCGCAGCAGCACGAACGGGACAGCCGCAAATCAAGGCCCCGGCTTTGGCCTGCACGGAGCTTTCCACAGAGACGGAGCCTGAAATGGAGGTAAGCGGCGGCCCGGCCCCCTCCTCTTTACAAGCTGACACTGCACCACAGTACATTGGAGATCATAACACAGACCTCATCGCACAGGCTGTAGCAGCTCTCCTCTCCCCAATGATAGCTGCCTCAGTGGAAAAAGCAGTCAGCGCAGGCATGCATCAGCTTCAGGCCCAACTAGGGGAACATGCCTCCAGATAAAATGAGGCTGAACACCGCATAACTAATATTGAGGAAGAACTGTATCAGGCTCAATCCACGGAACAAGCTCAAGACAGAACAAACAGATACATTCTAGAGAAGCTGGACAATTAGGAAAATAGGTCCAGAAGGAGCAACTTGCGATTCGTTGGCATCCCAGAATCGCTACAACCTATAGCACTAATGGACTTTTGTGCGAGGAGCATTCCCGAAGCGCTAGGCCCTGCACTGTAGAACGTGCCCACTGCATGGGAACTTTTAACTCTGATCGCAAATCGCCCCGACCTATAATCGCCAAATTCCTCAACTATTCAGATAAGGCTTTCATCCTTCAAAAATTCAGGCAATCCAGATATCTTCAGATTGACGGAATAAAGGTCCTGATTTTCGTGGACTACTCCATAGAAGTATCCAAGAAGAGGAAAGCTTTCCAACAAATTTGCTCGGAGTTACATCAGCAACAAATCAAATTTACCCTGGCCCACCCTCCGGCTCAAAGCCCCTAATGTCGACCAGCTCTCCTTTCATGATCCTTCCGAGGTGGAGGCCTTCCTAAGATCGCTACGCACAGGTCCTCATCTCAGCCCCTCCTCCAAAACAGCTCCTATCAACCGCGCTCTAGACCAGAGGAGCCCGCGCAAAGACTCTCCAAAATGGTTCTAAACCTCTGGTTCAGACCGACATCGCTCCACACCTCATTGAGAGTGCCCTTTTGACACCACTTTAGTCTCAGAACACTCACTCTTTACTGTCCATGCCGGCTCAACTCTAGCCGAAAGAACTCTCACAAACTCTTTTATTTTCTTATTCATTTTTTCTCAGGCATGTTCCATACTCCCCACCAAGTACTCCACTTACTGGTAGGCCAAGTTATTTCTACAGTTTTTCTACTGTTTTATATGCTTCTGAACTGTTATAACTGTTTTGGTGATTGTTCTTGTTCTATGATCTTCTCCCCTGTCGTCCTTGCGTGGCTCGGTTCACTCTCCCCATACATAACCCAAACTGCCAACATACACCACCCTCTGAATCGTGGGTTTAATTGCTGCAGCCTATGGGTCTCGTAATGGGAGCTGGCCTACTCAGTGACTCCATGCGGAAAAAAGTGACGTTTCTCAAATGTGTTTTATTGTTTCTACCTTTTACCTCCCTCCCTTTTCATTCCCCGCTCCCTCATGCACCATCACCCTTTGGTATATCAACACCCTATGATTTTACACCAACACTCTCAGACAACCTAGGCTCTTCCTTATCCCCGAATATACTTGTAGCTTGCCACTGAAAGTCTTTGCCCACTATCCATGTAACATCAGCTCATATCCCCCCTATGGCCCCCCCAATATTAAAATAGTCTCCTGGAATGTGAAAAGGCTTCGCTCCCCGAACAAGAGAATGAAAATTCTCCGCCACCTTAAGAGACTAAAGACCGATATTGCCCTACTACAGGAAACCCACCTTTCCACTCCTGACTTCTACCATATGAAAAAATTATGGGTGGGCACGGTCATAGGTTCTGACTCGACTGGACGCAAAGCAGGAGTTTTGATACTCGTTCATAAAAACCTCTCCTGTACGGTCCTGTCGGTTGATTCAGACCCACAGGGGCGCTTCTTATCAGCCCTTGTTCAAATAGGGACAAGAGATTTGATAATCTCAAACATCTATGCACCCAATAACCCCACTAAACAATTTTACAGTGATCTTTCAACCTGGCTCCTTCGCAACCCGCATCTCCCACACATATTCGGCAGGGACTTCAACTCCACAATACACCAAATTGACTACAGGTCTTCTCCAAAATGCTCACGTTGGCCTCCACGACAGACTCCCTCCACCTCCACGACATCTGGCTCCTCCAGCACCCAGCTGATAGACCATTCACATTCTACTCTAATCCCCCATAATGTCTTTACCAGAATTGACTACTTATTCTGCTCAGACGATCATGTACCTCTGATATCCGATGCTGACATCCACGACATTGTTATATCAGACCACACATCTATTTTGATAACACTCAACAACCCTGATCTACACCCGAGTCCCAAACTATGGCGATTCCTATCCTACCTTCAAAATAACTCTGACTTCCGTCAGTACATGGAACAGGAATGGGCTGACTACACCTCAACTAACGCTCCACACTCTGACAACCCAAATCTATTCTGAGAAGCAGGCAAGGCCTTCCTTAGAGGATGCATAATTTCTTATGCAGCCCCTTTCAAGCGCAACACCCTCAAAAATTACGAAATGGCCAGCACCCGACTGCACCAAGCTCAACGATCCCTGTATGCGAACGACTCCCCTGACAATAGGAAGGCATGGCTATCAGCCAAGCACTCCTTTGACACCTGGGCTGAAACTCTGGAATCAACCAAAAAGGCGCACATGGACGCTACCCTCCACAAATTCGGCAGGGACTTCAACTCCACAATACACCAAATTGACTACAGGTCTTCTCCAAAATGCTCACGTTGGCCTCCACGACAGACTCCCTCCACCTCCACGACATCTGGCTCCTCCGGCACCCAGCTGATAGACCATTCACATTCTACTCTAATCCCCCATAATGTCTTTACCAGAATTGACTACTTATTCTGCTCCGACGATCTTGTACCTCTGATATCCGATGCTGACATCCACGACATTGTTATATCAGACCACACACCTATTTTGATAACACTCGACAACCCTGATCTACACCCGAGTCCCAAACTATGGCGATTCCCATCCTACCTTCAAAATAACTCTGACTTCCGACAGTACATGGAACAGGAATGGGCTGACTACGCCTCAACTAACGCTCCACACTCTGACAACCCAAATCTATTCTGGGAAGCAGGCAAAGCCTTCCTTAGAGGATGCATAATTTCTTATGCAGCCCCTTTCAAGCGCAACGCCCTCAAAAATTACGAAATGGCCAGCACCCGACTGCACCAAGCTCAACGATCCCTGTATGCGAACGACTCCCCTGACAATAGGAAGGCATGGCTATCAGCCAAGCACTCCTTTGACACCTGGGCTGAAACTCTGGAATCAACCAAAAAGGCGCACATGGACGCTACCCTCCACAAATTCGGCAATAAGGCAGGGAAATTACTTTCAAGACTCTGTAAAGGCCCCAACCGCCCAACCTATATCACTTCCCTCCGAGATGCTTCAGGCACCATTAATTCCACTCAAAAAGACATAAACTAAGCCATGCTACACAATTATTTCTCCCTATATACGACAGACTCTATAGATACTGCACTTGCCTTTCTTGAAAAGACGACCCTTACCCAAATCTCTCCCTCTTAACTAGATTCCCTAAACACTCCCATCTCCCTTACTGAAATCTCTAATGTTATTAGGAACCTGGCCCCATCTAAAGCCCCAGGCCCAGACAGTTTCACGGGTGAATTCTACAAATCCCGTCGACCACTCCTGGAACCCACCCTCCACGAAGTCTACCATTACATATGGACAGGCGGAGCCTACCTACCCACAGGCAGCCAAGTCATTATAAAACTGTTAGCCAAAAAAGCTAAAGACCCACAAGAACCCGGTTCTTATAGACCTATTTCACTCCTAAATCTTGACGTTAAGATACTCTCCAAAATTATTGCCACCAGATTAGCCGCCATCATACCCTCTCTGATACACCCTGCCCAATCAGGGTTCGTGAGGGGCAGGACTGCTACCATGAATATCAGGAAGGTGATTATGGCCCTGGAACATGGCAAATGCTACCCTGAGGGAGATCATGCCATTATCACCCTAGATGCGGAGAAAGTCTTCGACAACGTAAGTTTTGAATGGCTTTCCATGGTCATGACTAAAAATGGGTTTCTCCGGCCCTTTCGCTCACCTTATTAAATCCATGTACACCGCCCCGGCAGCCAGGCTGGTAGCGGCAGGTCTTCTATCGGACGAATTCCGTCTCCACAAAGGCACTAGTCAGGGCTGCCCCTTATCCCCTCTCCTTTTCAACATCGCATTGGAACCCTTATCTAGGTATCTATCTCACATAGCCCCACTGCATGGCATCAACATCGACAAACACGAACTACGCACCTCACTCTTCGCGGATGGTGTCCTCATATTCTCAGCAGACCCCTCCTCTGATATACCTACAATTAAATCAATCTTTGACCAATTTAGACTGTGCTCAGGCCTTTGCATAAATTACGACAAAAGTGAAATCCTTCCCATAGGGACCCCGTCCAACCCTCCCTGGACTCAAAAATCTATCTTCTCAGTCGCAATATCCCATATCACCTACTTAGGAATAAAAATAGGGAAACTACCCTCCTCTCTCTATCACCTCAACTATCCCCCCCTGCTCACAAAAATTTCTCAGGAACTAGATAACTGGATGGATCTGCCCCTTTCGCTCCTGGGAAGATGCCATCTAGTGAAAATTGTCATTTTCGCCCGTCTACTCTACCCACTTCAAACCATTCCCTTGCTTATTCACTATAAAGACACAAATTTTCTCAATACTGCCATCTCCAAATTCCTTTGGCAAAATAAACAACCACGTATAGCTTTCACAAAGTTATGTCTTCCCAGACGCGAAGGGGGTATCAGTCTCCCAAACATTAGAACCTACAACTTAGCCTGCCTATTGAGGACAGGTTTGGACTGGGTAGCCCAAACATCCAGCTACTCCAATCTCCCCCTGAAATCTGAAATGGTCCGCCCATATTCCTTGGTCGCCCTCCTCCACTGTAAGTGGAAATACATCCCACCGCCACTTCAACATAACCTCCTGCTTCGAGACACTTGCTTGGAGAGAAGTCCAGAAAAACCTCAAACTCCCACCCTTCATGTCCAGCCACCTTCCTATACAAGGAAACCCGAGCTTCCCCCCAGGTCTGGACCAGCAACCTTACTTCACCTGGCAGAAAAACGGCCTCACAAAATTTTCCTCGCTCTGTGACTTGGAGACTGGTCGCCCCATCACGTTTCAAACCTTAGCTGACAAGTTCTCACTTCCACAATCACATATCTTCCAATATAGACAATGCATCAGCTTTCTAAAAAAGGCTTGCAATGAAGATTGCAAAAGGTTCCAATCATCTCTCCCGGATACCCTTCTCTCAGAGGGTTCATACAAAATTTCGGACATTTACTAACCTCTTCTGCTGAAAACCACTCCTCCTCTGGCATCCTCATCGGCAGCCAACTGGGCAAAAAACTTCCCAGACACCGAGCTTGTGGATAAACTCATACAAGGTCTCAATGCCATTCACAAACTGGTGCCCAACGAATCTTGGAGGGAAACCAAACAAACAGGTTCATTTCCGCCCCCATGTGCCCTCTTTGTCAACACCCCAGACCTTTACTGACACATCGCTTCTGGTTGTGTACCTACATATCCACCTTCTGGGATCAAGTCCTATCATACATCTTTGAGGTGACCCTGCTGAAACTACCCAAAGACCCCCTACTTCTCATCTTTGGCCATTGAGACCCCCAGCTACTTCCCTGGTCGCTGAACTCTACCCCCTCTTGCAAAGACTGGACCCTGATATGCCTCCTGCTCGCCAGGAGATCCGTCCTAAAAAACTGGATCTCCAATGTTCCCCCAACCACCGCTCAAGTCAAAAAAGATCTCTTACAACTACTCTACACGGACAAGCTCAACACGGATTTAACACATGAAAAGACCAAAACACGCTTCTACCACAAATGGCAAGCTTTTATGGTCTCAACACTCACCCCTATGGATATGGCAAATTTGTAGAATCTCTCTTTTTCATATCACTGGCCTCCCCCTACACCATGGATGAAGCTGCTCTCTCCTGATTGACAGAACCACAACATAACTATTCCCACTCTTGTCGCATCATGAACCATCATGCAAGGACACCTCTCGTCCACCAACCCCTTCTTTTCCTCCAAACAGACTGATGGACAACGCTACCCTTGAAACCGCGGCTACAAGCCCACTGTCTACCCCCATTCTACATCCGTTGCATGAACTTGGTGATTTTCTCCCCTATCCTCCCTCCTCTCCCCACCTCTCCCTGCCCCGCGCCTCTTTTTGGAATCATCCAACAGAACCCTCTTGGTATCCCTAGGGACCCTCCTCATCCTTCGATCCTCATCCTTAGACCCATCCAGTTACTGTTTTGTCTTTTTCATTAAACAGGTTCATATCCTTGCATCACTATTTCATGCATGTTTTTGTAACCCCCCTCTGTGTGGGGCCATGTTACTACACTTCCCTTAGGTTACGAGACTCCTTGTTATCATTGTGTGTTCTGTTACACTCTGTTATAAATGCCCTTTTGTGAAATTATTACAATTCTATCAATGTTATACTCTAAATGCTACATCTTTCAATAAAATCTATTTAAAAAAAAATAATAATGTTATGGCTGAAGCTACACTTTAACCACTTCCCTACAGTGCACGAAAACCCCCTTCCTGCCCAAGCCATTTTTCAGCTTTCAGCGCTGTCACACTTTGAATGACAATTGCGCGGTCGTGCGACGTGGCTCCCAAACGAAATTTGCGTCCTTTTTTTCCCACAAATAGAGCTTTCTTTTGGTGGTATTTGATCACCTCTGCGGTTTTTATTTTTTGCGCTATAAACAAAAGAAGAGCGTCCAGTTTGAAAAAAAACACAATATTTTTTACTTTTTGCTAGAATAAATATCCATTTTTTTTTTCAATTAAAATTTTCCTCAGTTTAGGCCGATACGTATTCTTCTACATATTTTTGGTAAAAAAATCGCAATAAGCGTGTATTGATTGGTTTGCACGATTTTTATTGTGACTGCGATATTGCGGCGGACAGATCGGACACTTTTGACACATTTTTGGGACCATTCACATTTATACAGCGATCCCTGCTATAAAAATGCATTGATTACTGTATAAATGTGACTGGCAGGGAAGGGGTTAACACTAGGGGTGAGGAAGGGGTTAAATGTGTTTCCTCAATGTGTTCTAACTGTGGGGGGAGGGGACTGACTGGGGGAGGTGACCGATGGTTGTCCCTATGTACAAGGGACCCACCATCGGTCCCCTCTCCCTCACAGGACGTGGATCTGTGTGTTTACACACACAGATCCACTTTCCTGCTCTGGTGCTGGGCAATCGCAGGTGCCCGGCGGCAATTGCGGCCGCCGGGCACGCGCATCGGGTCCCCAGCAACGCCCCCTAGCTCGTTTTAAAGGCAGGACGTCATATGACGTCCTGTCAGAACGAGAGTGTCTTCCGCCTGCCGTCAATTGACGGTGGGCGGTGGACAAGTGGTTAAAAATGTACCAGTTCAAAATTACAAAAAGATTCTACGTAACAACAAACCTACAGTCCCTGGCTTTTTTGCACTGCCTGTATACTGCTGTTCAGAGTATATAGGGCCTGGGGGCCCCACGCCTTTCCTTTTTTTAATTTGGGTGCGGGGTTCCCCTTAATATCCATACAAGACCCAAAGGGGCTGGTAATGAGCTGGGGGGGTACCCATGCCATTTTTCTCAATGATTTTCCTCCATATTGCTGGAACCAGGCATTACCTTAAAGCCGCATGCAGTTTTAAATGATTTTTTTTCCTTTAGAAATGTCATTTTGTGCAGGGACAGTTCTAAACACGGGAAACTTCACAGGCATACTATAGACACCCCCCAGGTACGATATTTAAGGGAATATTTCACTTTTTTTTCTCACTTTAAGCATCATTAAAATCACTTCTCCCGAAAAAACGTCAGTTTTTAAATCTTTTTTTTGCATTGATACATGTACCCTGGGGCAGGACCCGGGTCCCCAAACTCTTTTTATGACAATAACTTACATATTAGCCTTCATAATTAGCACTTTTGATTTTAAACGTTCGAGTCCCATAGACTTTAATAGGGTTTTAAAGTTCACGCAAACTTTTGATCCGTTCGCAGGTTCTGGTGCGAACCGAACCTGGGGGTGTTCGGCTCATCCCTAGTCTAGACTGCAGACCTACCCTCCTGCCACGAGAAGAGCACTTTTGAATCTGAATGCAGTGGGAACATGGAACCCAAATTCAAAGACAGAAAAACATGAATTGCAAAGTTATCCAAACAGTATTAACTGTTCAATGATTCATTTCCCTTATTATTTGAAATTACTTTGAATGTAGTAGCTTACTGCGAAAAAGGCTATAATGCTAAAGGCATAACACATACTGTAGAATAATCTGCACATTAGCCTTTTGAATATGTGTCCTTACAGCTGACATGTGCACTAATTTATTTGGAGAGTTTAAAAATACTTAGCCTAATATTCTCAGACTGTAGTTTTGAAGGCCTTATTGTCAATTCCATATTCTAATTCTTTTAAGTCCTTTTTACAATGTTTACAGGTTTGTGACAAAAATAAAATGAAACATGTCCTGTCACAAAAAAAATCAAACAAAAATCTGATATATCATCAATTTCATATTTTTTTTTTATAAGGTATTGTTTATTATAGACAAACATTAGATGCTATAGCTAATAAAATATTGTTTTGATGGTTTATATAAAACATACAGAAAAGTTAGCAATTAAAGAGCCCAATAAAATGCTAATAACAATGCTTTTATTTAATCACAATATTATTGATGAAAAAGAAAAATAACACTAAGGCTCCATGTACACAGAAGCTGATAAACTGCAGTTAATGGGCGTTTTGGCGTTTTTTTTAAAAGCCCATTAACTGCACTCTATGTTAGCCTATGTGTTCATGTACACATAACGTTTTTTAGCTTTAATGAGCAGTGGAGTTAATGGGCTTTTTTCTGAACGTGTTCAAAGTGCCGTTTTTCGGCAGAAAAAAACGCAAAACGCCGAAAAACGCTCATAAACGCTCAAAAACGCTCAAAAACGCTGGCCGCGAGCGTTTTTTAGTCCATTGAAATTTTTTTTTTTTTTTTTTTTTTTTTAAAAAGCTAAAAAAAGCTACACTGAAAAACGCTAATAAAAGCTAGTAAAAAAACGCTGATAAAAGCTAGCTTTTTCTGCTGCTTTAAAAACGGCCGTTTTTGAGCTTCTGTGTACATGGAGCCTAAGGATAAATATGAACATATTTTTGTTGGGGCAAAAAAGTTGATAACAGCAGTTAATGATTGGTTTCCTTGCATCTGTGAAGACTATTGCCTTAGGCAATGTAAAATTGCATGCTTCATTTTTAATAGGTTTTTATTATTTCATTCATTCTTATTTTAAGGACTCACTTGACATGTTCTGCCACAATATGCATAGTTTTGCGTGTGGGCTAGATCCTGACAAATTTACATTTTTCTAATTTAATACTTGGTAGAATGCAATAAAAAAATCACAAACAGTTTCTAAATATACTCTGGTGGTGATACATTGCTACATATTCAAAATTAGCAGGATGTTTTTGTATACCGTTGCTTGTTTGTTCCTTCACTATTTCTTCTTTTCAAAAGGAAATAACAAACAAACAAACGCCATGGCATGAAACAAAATTATCCTTTTTAAAATATTGCATACAAAGTTTCAATTATTTTTATTTCTAGCTCTTAATGAAAAAAAGGATCCAGTGAATCCAGACCATATATAATCAGCATATTACCATTTTTCATGCATGCAAACAAAGGCACTATAATGCTGAATTAAAGCAGAATTAAAGTTCCTCAAAGCGGTAATAAACCCCAAACCAAAAATATAATATATGGCAGCTTATGAATCATTAGATATGGTGACTGCATAATGCTGCGTACACGCGATTGGTTTTCCCATCGGAAAAACCTTGGATGTTTTTTCAGACGGAATTCCGCTCAAGCTTGTCTTGCATACACACGGTCACACAAATCCTGTCGGAAATTCCGACCATCAAGAACACTGTGACGTACAACGCGTACGACAAGCCAAGATCAATGAAGTTCAATAGGCAGTTTGGCTCCTCTGCTTGATTCTGAGTATGCGTGTTTTTTTGCGCGTCGGAATTGCATAAAGACAAACGTTTTTTTCCGCTAGGAATTTTGTCCGTCGGGGAAAATAGAGAACCTGCTCTCAAGCTGGTGGGAATTCTGACAGGAAAAGTCAGATGGAGCATACACACGGTCGGAATTCCCATCCAATAGCTCACATCTGACTTTTTCCGACAGGAAAACCGATCATGTGTACGCAGCATTAGTCTCCTTTTTTTAGGCTTTTTTCCCTCTGCTTTCACCTGGTGATCTGGCGAGTACCACACCTCTTGTATTAGAGTGCTCCAACTCTGGATGAAGAAAGATAGAGGCACCTTTTGGACATCAGCATTGTCCTTCTGGGGGGAGGGGGTGTTAGATGTACTAGCAGAATTACAAGTAGATACACTTACAAATTGAAGCCAAACTCCAGCTCACACTGCAGTTCCACAAGCAGTTGCAGCAACAGTTGTCTTTTTCTTTTGGAATAAAGGTTTTACATGAATAAATAAAAGCTGACCCCTGTAAGCACCCCTTGTCAGTGGTAAATGGTTTGTCTCAACACTCAAACTGCTATGTCTGTAGGAGATCTTGTTCTGTTTAAAAAAATACAGACTTACTGGCTGGATCACCAGATGAAAATAAAAGAAAGGAAGCCTAAAAAAAAAAAGAATAATTGTATAATACTGTATATTAACTTTTAAATGTGTCAAATTTCATGTGTCCCCAAACAAATGAACTCTGTTAAGATGCAAACTGGCCAAAATTGCAGACAATGTGTAAAAATCATTGCAAATGAAAAGTACAATCACTAAAAAAGACGATCAATGTAAAGCAGTGTGATCTATATGCAAAGCCAATAAATGGCAATAAATACTGTATAAATAGATAAAGAACATATACATTCGTATTCACTCGCAATTCATGTGAACTTGTCCATGAACGATTAGACATGTGCATTTGTTTTCGTCCGAATGCATTTTCGTCCGAATTTCAGGTATTTTCGTTATCGTTTTAACAAACGAAAACGAAAATGCAGAATCCGAAAACCGAAAGATCCGACATAAAAAAATGCTTAATTTTCGTTTTCGTTGCAACAACAGTTCGATATAGATAGGAGATTCGACATGAGGCTGACAATAACAATCTGTGTCCATCGAACCTGTGGTCGAATGTGCCTAACCTTAACTCTATTAGTCCAAGATTATTCTACATAGAGAGAAAAGATTCGACATTATAGAGAGAAAAGATTCGACATTATAGAGAGAAAAGATTTGACATTATAGAGAGAAAAGATTCGACATTATAGAGAGAAAAGATTCGACATAGAGAGAAAAGATCACTGCTGGAATTGGGTGGGGGAAGTAAAATAAAAAAATGATGATGATGAATGTTATTGGCTGATTGTAACCAAAGAGGAGGAGCAGTAAAATAGCTAGAACTAACTCGGCAAATTCGAAAAATCTATGGGAGAAATCTAAAGTGCTAATTATAAAGGCTTATATGCAAGTTATTGTCCTAAAAAGTGTTTGGGGACCCGTGTCCTGCCCCAGGGGACATGTATCAATGCAAAAAGAAGTTTTAAAAACGGCCGTTTTTTCGGGAGCAGTGATTTTAATAATGCTTAAAATGAAAAAATAAAAGTGAAATATTCCTTTAAATTTCGTACCTGGGGGGTGTGTATGATATGCATGTGAAGTGGCGCATGTTTCCCGTGCTTAGAACTGTCCCTGCAAAAAAAATCATTTTTGAAAGAAAAAAAGTCATTTAAAACTCATTCGCGGCTATTAATGAATTGTCGGCTCCCGGCAATACATACAAAAGTCATTGATAACAAAAAAAAAAAAAAGCGTGGGGGTTCCCCAGAATTCAATTACCAGGCCCTTCAGGTCTGGAATGGATATTAAGGGGAACCCCGCCGCAAATTCAAAAAAAATTGACGTGGGGTTCCCCCAAATATCCATTCCAGGCCTTTCAGATCTGGCATGGATTTTAAGGGGAACTCCACCCCAAATAAAAAAAAATGGCGTGGAGTCCCCCTAAAAATCCATACCAGACCCCTTATCCGAGCACGCAACCTGGCCGGCTGCAGGGGAAAAGGGGGGACGAGAGAGCGGCCCCCCCTCCCTCCTGAACCGTACCAGGCCACATGCCCTCAACATGGGGAGGATGTCCCCATGTTGATGGGGACAAGGGCCTCATCCCCACAACCCTTGCCCGGTGGTTGTGGGGGTCTGCGGGCGGGGGGCTTATCGGAATCTGGAAGACCCCTTTAACAAAGGGGACCCCCAGATCCCGGCCCCCCCCTATGTGAATTGGTAAGGGGTACATTGTACCCCTACCATTTCATGAAGAAAGCGTAAAAAAATGTTTAAAAAAACACACAAACACCTTGAAAAAGTCCTTTATTTAAAAAAAAACAAAAAAACATTCCAGCGGTGAAATCCAGTGTCCCGCGGCGATCCCGATGTGCTGCCTCTCTGATTAATGCCCTCCTTGCCCGGTCCGTGAGTTTTGGTGTGTGACTGTCTCTTGGCAGGTTTGCTGTTGTGCCATCTTCTTTCCATTTGGCTATGATAGATTTGATGGTGCTCCTAGGGATCATCAAAGATTTGGATTTTTTTTTAAAACCTAACCCTGATTTCTACTTCTCAACAACATTGTCCCTTTACTTGTTTGGAGAGTTCCTTGGTCTTCATGGCAGTGTTTGGTTAGTGGTGCCTCTTGCTTAGGTGTTGTAGCCTCTGGGGCCTTCCAAAAAGGTGTGTATATGTAATGACAGATCATGTGACACTTAGATTGCACACAGGTGGACATCATTTCACTAATTATGTGACTTCTGAAGGTAATTGGTTGCACCAGAGATTTTTATGGGCTTCATAACAAAGGCGGTGAATACATACGCACATGCTAATTATCCGTTTTTTATTTCTGAAAAATAGTTTTATGTATATATTTTTCAAATTTTACTTCACCAATTTAGACTATTGTGTTCTAATCCATCACATATAATTCAGATTAAAAAAACTATGAATTAAAGGCTGTAATGTAACAAAATAGGTAAAAAGCCAAGGGGGGTGGATACTTTTGCAAGGCACTGTACAAAGCGGTATTTGTTATAAATATGTGAAATACAACTTATGCATAGGCATGAACAAATAGCAAGGACAGTAAAAACAATTATTAAGCCTAACATCCAAGGAGGATTTGTATAACCGGTTAGACAAAAGGAAAGCTCTTCTGTAGTGGAATTTATGAGGGGATAAAAAATTCTAATCCATGCATACAACCAATTAATAAAAAATTATAAAAAATTATAAAAAATTATAAACATCAATAAAAAGCAATTTAATAGACTGTGATGCCGCGTACACGCGATAATTTTTCCCGTCGGGAAAAATGAAATTTTTTTTTTAACAAGAAAAACGACCGTCTGTGGGCTTTTTGTCATTTTTCCCGACGGGAAAAACGGCATTAATCACGACGAGAAAAATTAGAACATGCTCTAATTTTTCTCGTCGTGATTCCCGTCGTTTTTTTCCGCGGCAGTTTTCCCATAGGGAAACACTGCCACGGAGCCCACACACGGTCGTTTTTCTCGACCAAAAAAAAAATGTTGGGAAAAACAGACGTGTGTGGGGAACCAAGCCGTTCCCTCGTTTTTCCCGTCGATTTTCTCGACGGTGTTTTCACCGTCGAGAAAATTGATCGTGTGTACGCGGCATGAGTTTGTGTTCACTTGCTATTCTTGCAAATCTATCTGTGACCAAAGGCACTCACAGAACTGCCACCAGGAATTCCCCAATGGGTGTATGCTCACCTTAAAACTAGGTCCTTGTTACAAGGGCCAATGAAACCTCAAAACAACCTGGGTTCAGAGATAGCTGCTACAGGTGTGTATCCGATGGATATGGAGGTATTAACAGCAGACGACAGAACACTCCACTTCATAACCTTAGCCACTCAGGCTGGCCATACAGGGCTGAAATTTTGTGCGTTTTGTGATCTGATGGTGCCACCATTGATTTCGAAATTCGACCAACCAAGCCTTTAATTTCACCTCATGTTGCTACAGAAAAGAATTTTCATGGCTGGGAATCTTCTTTTCTTTCTGGGAACTTTCTTTTCTTGCACTCATTTGATTTATTTTTCGATTACATTTTTCACACGATTCTCCCATCATTGTTTAGAAAATCGTTAGTTTTTCAAAAAATTTCCAACATGTCTGATTTATCAAATTCGATGGCTGCACGAAAATCAGCTGTTGCTTTTATTTTAAGATAACATTTTCGAAAGAAAATTCTTTCGAAATTCGACCCATGAATACCCTTTCTTAGAAAATGATGAGCTCGCCCCATCCCCACATATGCGTGAATGTAAACACACCTGGCGGGTTGTCTACGTACAAAAACATTGCTTGCATTACACATGTTAAATATCACCACACATGCTAAAATAAGAGCAATATTCATGGTTAACTCTAAAGTGATGACCTGTAAGGGCCATTAATGTGTCACCTATGGAAACTAATGCCTTGTACACACGATCGGAATTTCTGATGAAAAAAGTCAGACGGAATTTTTTCATCTGATATTCCGACCGTGTGTGGGCCCCATCGGACTTTTTTCTGTCGGAGTTTAGAAATAGAACATGTTTTATTTTTTTGGGGGAAAAAAATCTGATAGGAAATTCCTATAGTCTGTGTGGAACTCCGATGGAGAAAAAAATGTGCATGCTCAGAATCAAGTCGACGCATGCTCGGAAGCATTGAAATTAATTTTTCTCGGCTCGTCGTAGTGTTTTACGTCAACGCGTTTTGGACGGTCGGAATTTGGTCTGACAGTGTGTATGCAAGACAGCTTGAACGTAATTCCGATGGAAAATTCCATCGAATTTTATGCCATCGGAAATTCCGATCGTGTGTACAGGGCATAAGTGTACTGAAGTTCATGGTCATTTTTCATGCATGCCCAATTGTAAAGCTTGACATGTTGAGTATCTATTTACTCAGTGTAGCTTTATGGTCTATATTTTACCAACAAATTTAGATAATATATTCTGTTCATGTGCCGAAAAATTAACTTGTGTATTTTTTACTGAAAATTTGCATTTGATAACCGGCTGTGCAAATAATGTGTGACATAAAAAATTGTAACTACCACCATTTTATTCTTCAGGGTATTTGCTTTCATAAAATATATAATGTTTGATGGTTTTCACTCATCCTAAGGCCTAAATGTATTTTTTAAACAGGTTGGTTCAAAAAAGGCAGTGGTTGTAAACCCTCATAAATACCCAGTGAAGTGACTGGGCTCAGATGATACACAGAGATGAAACCAATCCCCCTACATAAGTTGCACCTGCTTATCTGCAGGCCTCTCTTCACTATAACCATGCAAAGTCTAAAAATTACACAGTCTCTCTAAGCTTTCTGAAAAAAAGTGTGGGAGGGGGGGCTGAAGCTACATTCAGTGCTAAGAGCTTATTGAAGGGAAGGCCTCCCTTTACACAGCACACTGTGTAAGGGGGTGTAACGACACCCCAAGTATGAGAGGGGGTTAAAGCCATTTATGATATGCCATTCCCAAACACCCAGGCAGCTACCGACACTCCAGTGAGGCGAACCAGATCCATAAGAATAATTATTTCTCAATAACGAGACAAACGCTCTGTATTGAGGTTTCCAGCAGGTCTGACAATCTTTATTGAGAAAGCAGGCTCTTATATACACTAAAAGAATACTGTAGTCCAAATGAACAATGACCCAACTCCACCCACAACATCACACAATGGTTACATAACGAGCCCCCAATACACATTATTCTGACATCCCTTAGCAGACAACAGGTGAGTTCATTAACTAATCCCTTTACAGCTTAAATTACTAATATGCATGACCTTTACGTTTCCCAGACTGGCTGTCGGCTAACTTACAATATCATAAATACACCTTTGATCAGACCTAATTTACACAAGCTAATTACCTAATTCCTTTATACAATTACAGAGTTAAATATCACAATCCACAATGAAAAGATCTTTAGAAGTTAGCATGGACTCATTTTACATCACACAGGCCGCCAGGTGGTTGGAGGTGATGACATTAACATCTTTCAATTGACCTGTTGATTTCAGAATCAACAATCAGTAAATAGTTATTTTACTTATATCCTGGGAGATTAGGAGACCCATTTTAGGTAGTCCAAGGTATATTTCCTCAGTCACCCTATGCCCAAAGTAATATTCCTCAATATTACAGACCCATTTTAGGTAGTCCAAGGTATATTTCCTCAGTCACCCTATGCCCAAAGTGACTCCCGTTACAGGGGGTATGGGGGGAGTAATAATGCTGAGGCTGTCAATCACAGGCTGTGTGCTGCAGCTCCCTCCTCTGTTACCCTTTTACCTCTCTGGGTCAGGAAAATGTGTGAGAAGTGATTCATGCTGATAGCAGAGGAGTGAAGCAGCAGATATAAATGGCATTTTGTGCTCTGGATTGAGACAAGTATATGCTATAGAGGGATATGCTTTGTTCATATTTCATGTCAGAGGTTTACAACCACTTTAGGGTTTACACACACTTTAAGCTGTTGATCCAGATTCAGTAGTTTAAAGCCTCGTACACACAATAAGATTTTTGGACAACCATTCGTCAGTTTTTTGTTGCATGCTAGTCTCATGTCGAAAGTGAAGAGGTTACTCACTATACGAAATTTCACGTATGACAGAATACAACGTCAGAAGTTACGTAATGTGTTGAATAGTTTTGTAAGTGTTTTTTTTGTTTCTGAACATGTGTAGTCTTGCTCTTACGATTTTTTTTTCAGACGAAAACCATACTAATTAAACGAAAATCAGACCTTGAGTTCACGTAGAAACAAAAATTTTATAGTCTGCACATCCAGCATTTGTCAGATGGAAAATCGGAATCGGCTGTCGAAAGCACCGTACTAACGATCCGAAAAATTGGCAGATTGTTAGTGGGATGAAATGTAACTTCCGATTTTCGGATCGCGTGTACACGCCTTAAAGCATTAAAACAAGAGAGTTAGCATGACAACCAGGCAAATATTTTTTTTTTTTAAAGAAAAGATCAGCAGTGGCAGCCTACATATTTATCTTATGATATGTTCCTTTTTGTTTTGGATGTAAACTCTACAAAGGTGCCCCATGGATGATATTCTTTGAAAAGTACACTAGTCTGCAGAAGCCAATGAAAAATGAGCTTTTACTACTGAAGGTGGAGCTTTGATTTACCGCCTAGCACAGTAGTCATCAACCCTGTCCTCAGGGCCCACTAACAGGCCAGGTTTGCAAGATATCTGAAATACATCACAGGTGATATCATTTGCTGCTCAGTGATTGTAGTATTCTAGTCTGCATCTCCCCAAGGTAATACATAAAACCTGGCCTGTTAGTGGGCCCTGAGGACAGGGTTGATGACCACTGGCCTAGCATAAGGGCCACAGTTTTTGAAGAAACCAAGCAGGGTCAAGTGTCTATGCTGGATCAGTCTATAATCTTCCCCCTGTCTTCACCTTTCATAAACCTAATAAAAACAGCTGCTACTGCTGTGTTGCCACTCATTTCCTATTGATGACTGAAGCACACACAATCCTATACAAGAGAGTTATATACATTTCAGCAATGCTGGTGTTATCCATCTCTGGGGTTTGTAGCTACATACAGTATCCTCATACTGGAGCAGATTGTCTCTAAAACGATGTGCTTTTTAATAATCAGTATTAAATCATTATCATCCACAAAGCCCTGGCCAGGTAAAGTGGCGTGAAGCATATAATCAGGGGGCCCTTCTTGTTGCTCCCTGATGGTTAGACTTTATCATCACAAATGAAGATTTACGTGCGACAATAAACTCTATTTCAGTAAGCATAGCTCACATTTGTGGCGCGTCGCTGTGTTTCATTATCACATAGCACCTCTGCTTATGCTGCATTATTCTTTGCACCGTGCTCCCCATTTTCTCTCTCTGTCTGCTAAATCTGAAACTTCTTTTTTGTGCTTGACTGCATCTATTGCCTTCCTACTGCACCTCAGGGAATTGCCCTCTTATTACCACAATTACAATCTGTACACATTTCATTAAACTAATATCGCTTTGCACAAGCTCTCTGCACAGAACTGCACAGCTGGAGGCCCATTTCTTTTCTTCAGCTTAAACACTTTGACAGGTTAAGAAAGCTATTATGGCTGAATAACAGGTGTTGCAAAACAATGTGCATTTGATGTTTAAATGAGAGAGCTTCTTTATTGACTGCCTTTATTGCAGATAAGATTCTCCTTTTTCAAGATGACTGGATTTTTATTGTTTTTACTGCATTTTAATACATTTTGTGTTGTCTTAGAATTGGTCCTGTGTGGATCTGTGACTTTATTTGTTATTTTGACACTTTTTGTTGTTTTTCTTTTTTTTTTCAGTGTAAAATTTTGGGTGAACTATACAGGGTCCATGATTTTTAAAAGCTTTAAATTTTTTATATGGAGGTTTGCCATGTTTGTAATGTTAATATCAGTTTGTATTATGTCAAACTTAAGCCCTGTACACACGATCGGTTTGACTGATGAAAACCGTCCGATGGATGGTTTTCATCAGACCAACCGATCGTGTATGGGACCCATCGGTCTTTTTTCCATCGGTTTTAAAAAATAGAACATGTTTTAAATTTTTCTGATGGATACATGACTTCACGGCCATTCTGTAGTTCTGGGAGGGTGCACCTAGACACCCTCCTGTGTGCGTGCTTTACCTTGCACCCCCTGGGACGCTCATCGGGAACTCTCTGTGACTGCTGTGTGTCTTGGACACAGCGCATCACAGATTGGGGTAAAGTGCCAATCACAGTGGCCCTTTACCGTGTGGTGGCTTTGTCCAATCACAAGTGATCAAAGATGTAAACACAACATGTCTTTGCCTGTTAATGGCTCTCTTTTCATCACACAGAGACCGTGTGTGAGGAAAGGAGAGACGATTCTGTGAGTATAGTGTTTTACAGTGCTACACAGTGCCCTGATCATCAGTGCTGCTTCATTAGTGCAGTCACATCAGTGCCCATCAGTGCATCTTATAAGTGCCCAGTGAAGATTATCAGTACCGCCTCATCAGTGCAGCCACATCAGTTCCCATCAGTAAAACCTCATTAGTGCCCATCAGTGCAACCTCATCAGCGCAGATAAGTGCAACCTCATTAATGCACATTAGTGCAGCCTCATCAGTGCCCATCAGTACAGCCTCCTCAGTGCACATCAGAAACTAAGAAAAACTTTTATTTTTCAATTTTTTTATTCTCTTTTTGTTTATTTTGGCAAAAAATAACCCAGTGGTGAGTAAATACCACCAAAAGAAAACTCTATCTGAATAAATCAAAGTTAAAAATGTATTTGCGTACAGTGTTGCATGAGTAACAGTCATTCAAAGTGTGAAAGTGCTGAAATCTGAAAACTGGCCTGGGCAGTAAGGGGGAGATAGTGTCCAATATCTAAATAAATATTGTATTATTCAATTTTTAGATTTATTTAATGACTACCACAAGCTCAACTAGCAGAACACAGAAGTGAAAATGTGTGGGAAGAACATCAAACAGAAATGCTCTATGTGTATAATGTAAGGTAATCATCAAGTTAGTGTAGGGTGTACAGGTCAGAGCAGGGTCTTTTCTGTCTCCAGTTTTTCTGGATTGGGGTCTAGTAGTTTAAACCCATTTATGCACTACAAGTCATTTAAATAATCATTCAGTTTATTTGGTTTGCAGTTCAGGTTTTGCTATAAACCAAGGACAAGCAAAAGGTGACTTTAACTGTACTTTCTTGAGTTTAGAGATTGGCAAGCCACAGTATATTCATGGTTCAAAACGATACATTAATTTTAAACAGAATTCCTGGAACTTTTGTATTTTCGTAATTGTAGAGTTATTTGCAACAATTATATTTTTTAGACTTGATGTCAAAAACATCATATCAAAGTCTGTTCTAATAATTTTAGTTTACATCTACTTTGCCAAATGCCAGTTTTTAGCTGTCAGAATGCTTAACATGTTATTCTAAAGAATGTCACTAATTGGATCACAGCTTTTTTATGTTTGAACAGAAAAAATACTTCTACAACCAGCATTTATTTTTATTTTTTTATTGTATGTTTATTAAGTGTTTTCCAAAAAGTAATTACAAAGTTTGCAATTTTGAAACAAAAATAAAAATAAGAAACAAACAAAAAAAAAGAACATTTCAAAAGAAACAGTAGTGCACAAAGCAGAACAGTAAATCCAATAAATGGAATAACATATACAGTATCTCACAAAAGTGAGTACACCCCTCACTTTTTTGAAAATATTTTTTTTATATCTTTTCATGTGACAACACTGAAGAAATTACACTTTTCTACAATGTGAAGTAGTGAGTTTACAGCTTGTATAACAGTGTAATTTTGCTGTCCCCTCAAAATAACACAACACACAGCCATTAATGTCTAAACTGCTAGCAACAAAAGTAAGTACACCCCTAAGTGAAAATGTCTAATTGGGTCCAAATTTGGCATTTTCACTTAGGGGTGTACACCCCTCACATTTTTGGAAATATTTTTTTTATATCTTTTCATGTGACAACACTGAAGAAATTACACTTTTCTACAATGTGAAGTAGTGAGTTTACAGCTTGTATAACAGTGTAATTTTTCTGTCCCCTCAAAATAACACAACACACAGCCATTAATGTCTAAACTGCTGGCAACAAAAGTAAGTACACCCCTAAGTGAAAATGCCAAATTTGGACCCAATTAGACATTTTCCCTCCCCTGTGTCATATGACTCGTTATTGTTACAAGGTCTCAGGTGTGTTAAATTCGATGTTATCGCTTTCACTCTCTCATACTGGTCACTGGAAGTTCAACATGGCACCTGGCAAAGCACTCTCTGACGATCTGAAAAAACAAATTGTTGCTCTACATTAAGATGGCCTAGGCCGGCCGGCACTAAATAGCGGCCCCAGTGACGCTTCTGCCCGGACCGCCAGGCCGCCAGTAATGCTAACAAGCGTTTGCTGGGACCGCGGGTTTCCCTAGCAACCAGTGACACTGCCCCCTGCACCTCACCGCAGGTCTCGGACAGAAGACTCACACTCGTGGGCCGCGAGTAGGGGCGTGACGTCACGTGGGTGCCCCGCCCCCTGCTGTTCGCAGTTCCTGGGTCGAGGCTCTCCTTGCGGGTAGGGGCGCGAGGTCGTGTGAGGTCACGCGCGCCCCGCGCCCACCTGCTGCTTGCGGTTTCCGGTGTTCGGCAGGACACCTGGTCCTGGCTCTCCTTGCGAGTAGGGGCTTGACGTCACATGCGCGCTCCTCCCCCTTCTGCTCACGGCTCCCGGGTCCTGGTTATTCATATCCCGCAGCTTCTGCCCCTTCTGTGTTTTACTTGTGCCCTCCTGTATTCAAGGTATGTGGGCAACATGTTAACCATGTAATGTGCACACTGCTGGGCATATTTTGTTAAAGGTCATGCTGATGGGCACCTTTTTTTATGTTAAGAGGCACTCTGATGGACAAATTTTATTTTAAGGGGCACTCTGATGGGCACATTTTATTTTAAGTGGCACGCTGATGGGTATATTTTTAATGTGCACACTGATGGGCATATTTTGATAAGGGGCACACTGCTGGACACATTTTGTTGTGCCCATCAGAGTTCCCCTTAACATAAAATTTGCCTATCAGGCGTGCACATTTAAAATATAACCATCAGCGTGCCCCTTAAAATAAAATGTGCCTATCAGAGTGTCCCTTAACATAAAAAGTGCCCATCAGTGTGACCCTTATTTTATGTTAATGGACACGCTGATGGGCACATTTTATGTTAAGGGGGACTCTGATGGGGACATCTGATGTAAGGAGGCACTCTGATGGGAATGCTTGATGTAAAGGGGCACTGTGTTGGGGACACCTGATGTAAAGGGGCGCTGTGATGGGGACACCTGATGTAAAGAACAATGTGATGGGGACACCTGATATAAAGGGGCACTGTGATGGGGACACCAGATGTAAAGAACAATGTGATAGGGACACCTGATGTAAAGGGGCACTGTGATGGGGACACCTCATGTAAAGGGGCACTGTGATGGGGGACACCTGATGTAAAGAGGCCATGTGATGGGGACATCTGATGTAAGGAGGCACATTGACGGGAATGCCTGATGTAAAGGGGCCCTGTGATGGAGACACCTGATGTAAAGGGGCACTGTGATGGGGACACCTGATGTAAAGGGGCATTGTGATTGGGACACCTGATTTAAAGGAGAAATGTGATGGGGACACCTGATGTAAAGGAGCAATGTGATGGGGACACCTGATGTAAAGGGGTGCTGTGATGGGGACATCTGATGTAAAGGGGCACTGTGATGGGGACACCTGATGTAAAGGGGCGCTGTAATTGGGACACCTGATGTACTGTAAATTAGCGCTGTGATGGGGACCCCTGATTTAAAGGAGAACTGTGATGAGGACACCTGATGTAAAGGGGCACTGTGATGGGGACCCCTGATTTAAAGGAGCGCTGTGATGGGGACACCTGATGTAAAGGGGCACTGTGATGGGGACACCTGATTTAAAGGAGCGCTGTGATGGGGACACCTGATGTAAAGGGGCACTGTGATGGGGACACCTGATGTAAAGGGGCGCTGTGATGGGGACACCTGATGTAAAGGAGCACTGTGATGGGGACACCTGATGTAAAGGGACAATGTGATGGGGACACCTGATGTAAAGGGGCACTGTGATGGGGACACCTGATGTAAAGGTGCACTGTGATGGGGACACCTGATGTAAAGGGGCGCTGTAATTGGGACACCTGATGTACTGTAAATTAGCGCTGTGATGGGGACCCCTGATTTAAAGGAGAACTGTGATGAGGACACCTGATGTAAAGGGGCACTGTGATGGGGACCCCTGATTTAAAGGAGCGCTGTGATGGGGACACCTGATGTAAAGGGGCACTGTGATGGGGACACCTGATTTAAAGGAGCGCTGTGATGGGGACACCTGATGTAAAGGGTCACTGTGATGGGGACACCTGATGTAAAGGGGCGCTGTGATGGGGACACCTGATGTAAAGGGGCACTGTGATGGGGACACCTGATGTAAAGGGACAATGTGATGGGGACACCTGATGTAAAGGGGCACTGTGATGGGGACACCTGATGTAAAGGTGCACTGTGATGGGGACACCTGATGTAAAGGGGCGCTGTAATTGGGACACCTGATGTACTGAAAATTAGCGCTGTGATGGGGACCCCTGATTTAAAGGAGAACTGTGATGAGGACACCTGATGTAAAGGGGCACTGTGATGGGGACCCCTGATTTAAAGGAGCGCTGTGATGGGGACACCTGATGTAAAGGGGCACTGTGATGGGGACACCTGATTTAAAAGAGCGCTGTGATGGGGACACCTGATGTAAAGGGGCACTGTGATGGGGACACCTGATGTAACGGGGCGCTGTGATGGGGACACCTGATGTAAAGAGGCACTGTGATGGGGACACCTGATGTAAAGGGACAATGTGATGGGGACACCTGATGTAAAGGGGCACTGTGATGGGGACACCTGATGTAAAGGTGCACTGTGATGGGGACACCTGATGTAAAGGGGCGCTGTAATTGGGACACCTGATGTACTGTAAATTAGCGCTGTGATGGGGACCCCTGATTTAAAGGAGAACTGTGATGAGGACACCTGATGTAAAGGGGCACTGTGATGGGGACCCCTGATTTAAAGGAGCGCTGTGATGGGGACACCTGATGTAAAGGAGCACTGTGATGGGGACACCTGATTTAAAGGAGCGCTGTGATGGGGACATCTGATGCTATGATGGGGGATGTAAAGGGGCACTGTGATGGTGACACCTGATGTAAAGGAGCGCTGTGATAGGGACACCTGATGTAAAGGAGCGCTGTGATGGGGACACCTGATTTAAATTAGCGCTGTGTTGGGGACACCTGATGTAAAGGGACACTGTGATGGGGACACCTGATGTAAAAGGGGAATGTGATGGGGACACCTGATGTAAAGGGGCACTGTGATGGGGACACCTGATGTAATGGGGCACTGTGATAGGGACATCTGATGTAAAAGGGTGCTGTGATGGGGACATCTGATGCTGTGATGGGGGGATGTAAAGGGGCGCTGTGATGGGGACACCTGATGTAAAGGAGCGCTGTGATGGGGACACCTGATTTAAATTAGCGCTGTGATAGGGACACCTGATGTAAAGGGGCACTGTGATGGGGACACCTGATGTAAAGGGGCACTGTGATGGGGGACACCTGATGTAAAGAGGCCATGTGATGGGGACATCTGATGTAAGGAGGCACACTGACGGGAATGCCTGATGTAAAGGGGCACTGTGATGGGGACACCTGATGTAAAGGGGCACTGTGATGGGGACACCTGATGTAAAGGGGCATTGTGATGGGGACACCTGATTTAAAGGAGAAATGTGATGGGGACACCTGATGTAAAGGAGCAATGTGATGGGGACACCTGATGTAAAGGGGTGCTGTGATGGGGACATCTGATGTTAAGGGGCACTGTGATGGGGACACCTGATGTAAAGGGGCGCTGTAATTGGGACACCTGATGTACTGTAAATTAGCGCTGTGATGGGGACCCCTGATTTAAAGGAGAACTGTGATGAGGACACCTGATGTAAAGGGGCACTGTGATGGGGACCCCTGATTTAAAGGAGCGCTGTGATGGGAACACCTGATGTAAAGGGGCACTGTGATGGGGACACCTGATTTAAAGGAGCGCTGTGATGGGGACACCTGATGTAAAGGGGCACTGTGATGGGGACACCTGATGTAAAGGGGCGCTGTGATGGGGACACCTGATGTAAAGGGGCACTGTGATGGGGACACCTGATGTAATGGGGCAATGTGATGGGGACACCTGATGTAAAGGGGCACTGTGATGGGGACACCTGATGTAAAGGAGCGCTGTGATGGGGACACCTGATGTAAAGGGACACTGTGATGGGGACACCTGATGTAAAGGGGCAATGTGATGGGGACACCTGACATAAAGGGGCACTGTGATGGGGACACCTGATGTAAAGGGGCACTGTGATGGGGACACCTGATGTAAAAGGGTGCTGTGATGGGGACATCTGATGCTGTGATGGGGGGATGTAAAGGGGCGCTGTGATGGGGACACCTGATGTAAAGGAGCGCTGTGATGGGGACACCTGATTTAAATTAACGCTGTGATGGGGACACCTGATGTAAAGGGACACTGTGATGGGGACACCTGATGTAAAGGGGCACTGTGATGGGGACACCTGATGTAAAGGAGCGCTGTGATGGGGACACCTGATTTAAATTTGCGCTGTGATGGGAACACCTGATGTAAAGGGGCACTGTGATGGGGACACCTGATGTAAAGGAGCGCGGTGATGGGGACACCTGATGTAAAGGGGCGCTGTGATGGGGACACCTGATTTAAAGAAGCACTGTGATGGGGACAAATGGGGACTTGAGATTCGGATCTCGGCCCAAAGAAATGTTTCGTGACCGGACCTCCTTGAATTTGAATTCAAGACCCCTGGCCTAGGCTATAAGAAGATTGCCAAGACCCTAAAACTGAGCTGCAGCATGGTGGCCAAGACCATACAGTGGTTTAACAGGACAGGTTCCACTCAGAACAGGTCATGGTCAACCAAAGAAGTTGAGTGCACGTGCTCAGCATCATATCCAGAAGGTAACAATAAAAAAAGAAAAAATGGCGCAAAATGAGTTCTGGCAGAGTATAAGATCCAAGATCAGTGAATGTTAATGATGCAAACACCAGCGGCAGCTACCATGAGCAGAAGCAAGCTCTGTAAAACATAATGAAGAAAGGAAGGTGCGCCAAACTAAGTGCAGTAAGTAAGGCTTTTTTAATGGCAAATTAAAAAATGACAGCCAAATGGCTACTCACAAAATTCAGGACAAATACAGGCATGTAGAGGGTTAATGGTGGTCCGGAGTCGTCTCAAGCAGATCCTTGGATCTGATGAAACAGCGGATGCTGTGAAACGCGTCATCCCATTGGTCCGTTCGATCTCCACGTCACTTCCGGTCTCACGGCACGCTGTGCTCCACGCTGAAGCGCACGCTGACGGCAACTTCCTGGTTGTCTCCTGGATGTCCCAGCAGTACAGCGGTACAGGGCCTTCTTCATCATCCATAGCCTGGATGCCCTGTCCTCCTCTGCTGACACCATAACCTGCCTTCAGCCTACCTTAAATCCTGCCTTCAGCCATCCTCAGCTACTTCCTGATCTGGAACCCAAATCTCCCCTAAGGACTGCTTGAGACGACTCCGGACCACCATTAACCCTCTACATGCCTGTATTTGTCCTGAATTTTGTGAGTAGCCATTTGGCTGTCATTTTTTAATTTGCCATTAAAAAAGCCTTACTTACTGCACTTAGTTTGGCGCACCTTCCTTTCTTCATCATATCCAGAAGGTGTCTTTGGGAAATAGACATATTAGTGCTGCTAGCATTGCTGCAGAGGTTGAAGGGGTGGGGGGTCAATCTGTCAGTGCTGAGACCATACGCCGCCAAGTGCATCAAATTGGTCTGCATGGCTGTCATCCAAGAAGGAAGCCTCTTCAAAAGATGATGCACAAGAAAACCCAAAAAAACTGTTTGCTGAAGACAAGCAAAGAACATGGATTACTGGAACCATGTTCTGTGGTCTGATGAGACCAAGATAAACTTATTTGGTTTAGATGGTGTCAAGGGTGTGTGGCGGCAACCAGGTGAGGAGTACAAAGACAAGTGTGTCTTGCCTACAGTCAAGCACGGTGGTGGGAGTGTCATGTTCTGGGGCTGCATGAGTGCTGCCGGCACTGGGGAGCTATAGTTCATTGAGGGAACCATGAATGCCAACATGTACTGTGAGATAGTAAAGCAGAGGTCTCTAACATCCAACAGCTCTGGGATGTCATCATGGAGGAGTGGAAGAGGACAACAGTGGCAACCTGTGAAGCTCTGGTGAACTCCATGCCCAAGAGTTCAATGATTGGCACTGATAGGCACCACTGATTGACAGCACTGATGGCCACTGATTGGAAGCACGGATTGGCAGCACTGATAGGCAGCACTGATGGGCCCTGATTGGCACTGATAGGCTGCACTGATTGGCACGTGTAGAGGCTAACCAATGTACCGGGATAGTTCTCTTAGCCACTAGTAAAATATATGAGGAAAATCTATTTGGACATTTCCCTATGTCAGGGAAGGGGAGACAATGTATCAGGTCCAGCGGAAGTGTGACATCTGGCAACCACTGGAGAAGAGACATTACCAATTCACAGAAAGTGGATATCAGCTCACAGGACCAAAAAATGAATGCCCATTGATTTGTTGCACCTCCAACAAAGAAAGAGACTGTGAAGGATCTTGTTGGTGTAACAGTTCAGGAGTTCTATACCAAAATATCAGAATTTTAAATGCTGTCTCTCTCTGCGCCACGCAACCAGCATTCCCTTAATTTGTGTTGCCCTTGGAATCCACAAGTCAAATGGTATTAGAATAGCATACCTGCAGTAAATCTTCTTTTTACTTGCCAAAGTTGTCACACCTGATGTCCTTCGCCTTTGAAAAAAAAAAATTCAAATTTTAAACAAATGTTTTAACTGTTTTCCTACCAACAGTACATAGTGTTTACCTAAAAGTTGTATCCCATCTTATTTTGTACACAGATATCTTTTAAATAGAGTCTTTTTAAAGTGGACCTTTGATAACATCAAAGGGGGTGCTGAGTATTCCAGGTCTTATGACATATGCACCTGAGCTGACTAGAGCATCTTCTTGAAAGATTTGGGATACATTCCTCATGATTTCCCCAAAAGGAATACTGTATGACTTCACACTCTGCTATATGGAAGGTGGGAGAAATGTAAGTACTGTATATTTATTAACTTTTTACCCTACCCTTTTTTTTTTTTACTTTTGTGTTGCTGTTTATTATGGGAGAGGGGCCCGATTCAACATACCCTAAAGACCAGTGGTGGTGCGTACATAGTGGGCCCCCTCTCTCCTGCACCCGTCACTCAACAATAGATAGATTCATGTATTGCATGAATCTACCTATTGTCGCCGCTGCCGCCCACTATTCAGGTGTCCGGCCCCCTGTTGAGTGCCGGCCATCTGAATTACAGCAGTGGGTGTGTTTTGGAAGTGCCTGATTAGAGCCATGGGCTCTAATAGGCTTCCTGATTAGAGACTGTGGGCTCTAATCAGCTTCCAAATAGTTAAACAGCAGGCGCACCGCTGTGCGTTCCCTGTTTAAACAGTGCTGTGTTAGGGAATCGCTTCCCTGACCCACCTCTCAGCCAATCAGGTGCACCGGGTCTGGTTACCGGTCACCTGATTGGCTGAAGCGACAGGCGAGCAGAGATGACATTGAGGACTCGGAGGAAGCGTGGAGGAGGACAGCGCTGACCCGAGAAAGGTAAGTGCCGAGCGGGGGGGGGGCAAACTGACTGCATTTGAGGGGGCAAACTGGCTGTAATTGAGGGGGCAAACTGGCTGTATTTGAGGGGGCAAACTGGCTGTATTTGAGGGGGCAAACTGGCTTCATTTGAGGGGGCAAACTGGCTTCATTTGAGGGGGCAAACTGGCTTCATTTGAGGGGGCAAACTGGCATCATTTGAGGGGGCAAACTGGAATCATTTGAGGGGGCAAACTGGCTGCATTTGATGGGGAAACTGACTGTATTTGAGGGGGCAAACTGGCTGCATTTGATGGAGAAACTGACTGTATTTGAGGGGGCAAACTGGCTGCATTTGATGGGGAAACTGGCTGTATTTGAGGGGGCAATCTGGCTGCATTTGATGGGGAAACTGGCTGTATTTGAGGGGGCAAACTGGCTGCATTTGATGGGGAAACTGGCTGTATTTGAGGGCCAAACTGGCTGCATTTGTTGGGGAAACTGGCTGTATTTGAGGGGGAAAACTGGCTGCATTTGAGGGGGCAAACTGACATAATTTGAGGGGACAAACCGGCATCATTTGAGGGGGAAAACTGGATGTATTTGAGGGGGCAAACTGGCTGCACTTGATGGGGAAACTGGCTGTATTTGAGGGGGCAAACTGGTGGCATTTGATGGGGCAAACTGGCAGCAATTGATGGGCACAGTGGCTGGGTTTGATGGCACTGTGGCAACAATTGATGGGCACAGTAGTTGCGTTTGATGTGCACAGTGAGGCTACAATTGATGTTTTTTTTTTTCAGTTTGTTTGCGCCCCCCCAAAAATTTTGAGCACCAGCTGCCACTGCTAAAGACTGGAATAGCAGTGAGGTCTAAAAATCTTTAATAGACCAAAGATTTCATACACCGCCTGATGAAAAGATAAGTATAAACCTTTCTCTTTTACATGCTGCTTTTGGTTTAAATTTTTTTTTTGCCAATTTTGTTTTGTATAATAGCTTATATGATCTGAACATTATCCAGAAATAAGTATATTTTATGCATATCTCTATCTGATATCAACACATTTTTTATAGAGATATATTAGCATTTTCTGGAATTCTTATGTAAGATGTAAAGACCTCTAATGTAGGGTAAACAATTATTGTAAGCATTTTACCTGCTTTCTTTAGTGTTTAGACTTCTCTGTCCTTACAGATTGCCAGCTCACTTGTCAAAGCAATTATTTTAAAACAATTGTTTCACTTGGAATAGATGCTGCTGCACAAGTGATTTTCAATTGTCACTGACACATTCAATTAAAAGAAGACAAGATGGGAGCTCTAATACCCATCGTGCCCTGTCCAACCATATCAATCAAAAGAGAACAACTCACAAGACCTGTCTTGCAAACTATTATCTGGCTTAAGAACTTGAACATGTTGCATGAGCACAGGGTTTCTTGGTGTCTTCATTTCCAAAACAATGTTTTGCCAAATGCATGTATCTTCTCAGCAGTGCTTATATACATTATGCCAACAAGGCTTAACTATAAGGACACAGAGGCAGCTAAGAAAATGTTGACAGCTGGGTAGAGCTTTGGGTAGCAGGCTGAGCTGGAATGATAGCAGTTGGAAGAACAGTGAGGTATGATCACTTTTACTGGTCTGCAGATGTAATTTTCCACCTTGGTGGTTATGCAGTAAGACAGCAACATTGCATTGTTACACAGCCAACAAACACCTGAAATTAGGTAATTAGGAACAAGTTATTTTTGGAAAACAGCTAAGGGTTTAAATAAAAGGAAAGGCTTGGAAAATATGCTGTGCTAAATACTTTGTATAAATACATTTTCATTGTTATTTTTTAATCATGTTAACAATTATGTCACATGTTGTTTAGTAGGAACACATTTTAGTGGAGTGATTTAAAATAAATACCTATTAATTAATTACCTTTTTATACCGAAATTCTCTGTTGAGCATGACACTGTGAGACATCCTTGGTATATTTGAAGCCACCTAGTGGTTGAAGGTGTGATTTGTACACTGCAAGCTGCTGTTATTGAGATCGTTCATCTAACACAGGCTGCATTGACCTCATCTAGTTTAGAGGTCCTCCATCATTTTTAAAATAGTATTTAGACTTTGAGCATCAATTTTTTAATTTATTTTTAATGTTATATAATTATTTATTTATTTATTTGCGCTTTAGTTAAGTGATTATATATGGGAGCATGAATTTTTATATTTGGTGTGAATTTTAGGTTATTTTATACTAAATTATTCACATATCAAGGAATTCATTCACTTGATGTACTTTATGTAGACCCATGTTATTTTATCATATGTTTGAATAATTTGTGAGAACTTAAATGGAAATTGCATCTATTGTTGGTATTAACAGTATTTTTAAGTTTCCTGTATTAGGATATTTTAGTGCTGCAGTCCTTGATATACACATTTTAAAGACACAGAGCACAGGTGTTTGGTTAGGCTTCATGTTTCTGACAAACATCCTTGAGATATAGTTCTTTATCTTTCAGAAATTAGCACTGAAAAACTTGGTTCATTTGTGATACTTTTTCTCTATTACCAGAAATTCTGGCTTGTCTTCTTTGTTTTGCCAATTTTCTAGTTTCTACTGAAATCCAAGGTGACTTCTTGATTGTTTTCATCTGTGGTATTTTTTCAGTTTCTTCACTAATTATGGTTTTTAAGTCTTTCCATAACTTGTTGGGGTCTTTATTTCCGATATCAAGAATGGTGAATCTGTTGCAGTAATCTTGTGTACATTTTTCAATGTCAATTCTCGGTGGGCCTCTAATGATCTTCTTGCAAAGCTTTATGTTGATCTTGTGTGTCAAAAGCTTGTGGTTGCTTCCACAATCAACTCCTGGCTTAGTCCTTGACTCCTTAATGTTAAAACTGCAGATTTCCACCTCTGTCCTATGAGTCAGTTTGATTATGATACATGCCATTTGGAGAGATCCATGTGTATAGCCAACACTTGTGGTACTGAAATTGTGTGTACAAAATGGGCAGTTGGTGAGTTTTTCCAAAACTGTACAAAGATATCACCTGCTTAATTTCTTTTTCCTAAGCCATACTTTCTATCCACTGCATCTTCGGATGAACATTCTGATTTTGCATTAAAGTTCCCAATGATGATCAATAGATCTTAAATTCTCTTCTTAAAGCGGAGGTGCAGCTTCTATTTTTTTTTTTAAAGTCAGCAGCTACTAACAGTGTAGCTGCTGACTTTTAATAAGGACACTTACCTGTCCTACTCGCCCTCCATGTCAGTCCTGACACAGTGATCGATCCCTGCTGCCAGGCTCCCGGCTCCTCCATCCTGACTAAGGGAAACAGGTAGTGAAGCCTTACGGCTTCACTGCCCGTTTCCTACTGCGCATGCGCCACTTGCACGGCGCTTTGTGAATGGGCGGCTTGCCTCCTGGGATACACACAGTTCCCAGAAGGCAGCGCGCCCCATTCACAAGAAGAGGAAACGGAAGTTCTCAATCCGAGGACAAGGAAGAGGCACAGCAGAAGGCAGATTAGGGGACTTCCGCATAGCAACAGGCATTTCGGATGAGTATAAAAAAAAAAAATTCTATTAATTTTTTTCCTTCTTTTTTAGGATTTTTAATGTATTTTTTTTTCTGGGTGGACCTCCGCTTTAATCTATTGCATTTTTAAGTTGTTTGTAAAACAACTCTACATCATCATCTTCTGCATCTGTTGTTGGAACATAGACTTGGACCAGGGGGATATTGAGCGGCCTTCTCTGTAATCGGATTGACATTGATCTATCACTAATGAAATATATTGCAAAATTGTTGCACTAAAGCATACAATTAACATTCATCATAAACAAAAATGATATAAATTAAATAAAATAGTCCAGTCCAGTGATATACAAAGCAATTAAATAGAGTCCACAAATTGGAATCTTGTAAGTAAGTGAATAGATCCGATCCTCAGTGCTCATAGAATAGTGTCCATCATTTTTAAATGTAACAACAACATTTGTGATCAGTGAACCCACCACCTCAACACATCAAGCCTCTTACCAGAAAGACATACCCCAAGTTATAGGAGGTCTGATATAGCATGAAAATGTGTAGCAATAGATCATCCGATAAGGGGACACTGAACTGCACTTCAGATTGGGACTTCACTGTATTATCCTCCTCACCTATGCTCTCCCTCCAGCATGAAAACCCAGCAACAGCACAAAGGCACACAGGAGCTGCCTCTCCCCATCAGCTATCTTCTGCTGACACCATGTACTGGAGGGAAAGGCGGCTCCTGTCAGAATTATACTACAGAAATACTGGGGTCTTATTACTATTGATTTGGTTCTGAAAAAAATATATTGAAACCTAAACTGAAATCACATATAGGCGCCCCACTTCACTGTGTTATCGGTTCGTCACCAGTCATTATATCAGGCACAAATCTATGGATCTCCAAATGTCTTAGATGCTCATTCTGCCCGTGGGTACTGGAGGGCTATTCCATCAGATTACCCAATGGCAGGACACTAGTGGTTAAACAGCATATTACATGTGGTGTGATCTATATTATGTTTTGCCCATGTGGTGCATTCTTTGTGGGCAAGACTATTAGACCATTCTGGAAGAGAATCTCTGACCATATTTCATACATCAGAAATGGCCTACTAAACACACCCATTGGGAGTTATGTTGGTTTACGACACAATTACGATGAATCCATGATATATGCAGGTACATTTGCAGGTTGAGCCATGAAGTGAAGCTGACCTGGACTGCACGGTGATCTGCGCATGCCCGGGTCTTTGGCTGGCTTCCGACTAGGCTGCATATAAAGAAAAAAGGGATTTGCCAATATCTCACTAGTAAATGCTGTAGGACTAAATATAGCCAAAGAGCAGTGTCCCAAATGATTGCTGACTCACCTGTTAAGGGTGCGATCCAAGTGACCCAAAATAACCTAAACAATATAACATATATAAAAAAGATTGTGAGAGAGTACCCAAAGGTATGGAAAGTCACAGCAGGACCACACAGCGTAATCATGGGAATACTTTGATCAAACATTAAATAGTACAGAAATATGGGTAAAAAACTCCAACAACTCCACCAATGATGTAGGTACACCATTGATGTTTGAGCTCAAGTTGGGCGAAACATGTAGGTGGTCCAAACACCATGTGAGTGACGCTGTTTACATTACAGATGACGCAGTGCCACACCTGTGCACATACTCTATGAACCGACTGAGGACAATGGACTCCATCTTTTTATAGGCACCGTGATGCCGATTTCACAGCAAGCAGACCAGATGACTACAGACCACTTCAAGCTCTGCGAGAGACAGAATTTCTCGTACACCGGTACGGTGCGTGGATTTATCAGTCTTTATCTTGTTAACAGTGCAGTTGCACTCCATTGCTAACTGTATTAACGTGTGACTTACCTGATAAATATTAGTACCTACCTTCTATGATCCACCACTGTCACAGTACAGTGCTGAAACTTTTCTGAGACTCTATTCACTACAGTTAAGTCCTTTGCACTTTAACATCCAGTCACACCAATTGGCTTCATCTTAATCCACAAGAGGACTAACTTTACTTGATATGAGTGAATCTATACCCTCTGAAGAACCTGGTGTTAACACTCGAATCCCTTTTGGCTGCAGTTTTAAGGAGCAACTACTGTTCACTGTATAGACTCAGTGCATATTATTGTCAATTTTCCCTTGCTGACAGTCATATGTT
This sequence comes from Rana muscosa, assembly GCA_029206835.1. Taxonomy (NCBI): domain Eukaryota; kingdom Metazoa; phylum Chordata; class Amphibia; order Anura; family Ranidae; genus Rana; species Rana muscosa. The sequence goes on from CM055116.1 coordinate 422,952,228, forward strand.
TACTATAGTTATGGTGTGACTCTGTGTGCATGTATACTGTGTGATTGCAGCTGCGTCTATCCAGACAATGTTGTCTTTTTAATTTATTACCAATGGTGATGGTGTTGGTGGAGTTTTTTACCCATATCTTTGTACCATTTAATGTTTTATTAAAATATTACCATGATAACGCTGTGTGGCCCTGCTGTGACTTTCTTACCTTGGGGTACTTTCCACCAATATTTTTTATAAATCCAACTAGTCTGCCCCTCCTTTGGTGGAGTGGGCTGGTCGTGGGGCCAATGACATCGGGCTGATGCACCGACCCGCTCATGCCCAGTGATGTTGACCACACCTCCCAGTGTCCTTGCATTCAGCGCTGACATGCCGATCTGCACATGCCCAGTGATGTCGACCACGCCTAACCGCGCCATCGCATCATATGCCAGTCAGGCTCTGGGCATGGAGATGCTGAGTGGTGGGAGTATTTGAGGGGAAGCAGCATGACAGATGCTGCTGCAGAATCGGGACACCTGGACGCCTACAACATTGAATGTATTGTGGTATGTACCATGTTTCCCTGGGGCTTAATCGATTGCATTGGTATGTTACTGTCACATCTACCCAACGCAGGTGGTTAGACACTATAGCTGACTACTGTGTTCTTCACCTATAGCAGCCCCCTTTCCCATAAGGCAAGCAGGCCTACTGGTACTCGGTTTCCCCTAGGTCTTATACACAATGCTATAGTGCCTGGCTACCATGCCAGGGCAGGCATGAACTGAGCAAAGCAAACAGGTACTTGCGGTTGGAAGACAGGCAGTGTGGTTATATGACAGTCCCAGTAAAAGGTAGTCTGCATTCAGGGAATAGTCCAAAATCCAGTCCAAGGTCATACACAGGGAAATCAAATATAGCAGGGCAGACAGACAGGGGGCTTAATCAGGAATTACACTTGTATCAATCTCTATCACAAGCATGAGACTAAAGGTTTGGCTTGCTTATAACAGGTTTGGTTTCCACCCAGAGATTGACCACATCAATCACCTTACAGGTGGACAAAGATAGGGAGATACCAATAGCCAAAACCAAGATGCTGGAATGAAGAGCAGGAGTGCTAAATGCTCCTGACATTACCTCCCCTCTGAGGAGGGGCTCTTGGACCCTTAAAAACGAGCTGGACATCCAGCATAGGATCACCAGACTGGGCAGAGGTCAGGGGATCGGCAAGGTCAGGTTGGTTAGCAGGTGACGTGTCACAGGAGTCAAGCTGGATAGCTGATACACAATCAGGATGCTCAATTGGCATGAGCTGGACCAGAATAACTGGCTCAGAGGCTGACTGGACCATGTGTCAAGACTAACTGGACCATATTGGCAGGTGTCGAGACTGACCTTGACCACGTCAGTAGGTGTCGAGACTGACTGGACCACGTCAGCAGGTGTCGAGACTTACTGGACCGCGTCGGCAGGTGTCGAAACTGACTGGACCATGGAGGCAGGTGTCGAGACTGACTAGACCACTTCGGCAGGTGTCGAGACTGCGGAGCTTAAGGACAAGTTAGCCTGGATGTGCGTCCAAGGGAGTGTAGCGACGGGCAATGGTAGGGGTATTCCAGAGGGCTTGACTTCTGAGGGCCTAGAGTGAGCACAGATTTTGCAAGATTTTACATAGGAACAGGATTCCTTATGGAGAGAGGGCCACCAAAGCCCACAAGAAACAAAAGAAAACGTTTTAGTAATCTCTGGGTGCCTGGCCGTCTTAGTGACATATGCTTCTGAAAGCACTTTAAACATAAGGTGGAGGGGACAAATCGCTTTCCAGGGGGTAGATTGGGCGGAACACAAGACTGAGCCTTTAAAACAGAGTCCAAAAGGTCAGGGGAAAAGGCCCTCATTACTTGTGCTTGAGGTAAGATATTGTGAAACAAAGAAGTTTAAAGACAGGGATCAAGGCTACAAGACAGCAGGTAATTTTGGCTTCTAGGAGGAAAAGATTCAGGGAGTGGCAATTGGCTGGAGAGATGGCCTGTAGAGATTTGGGGTGCTCAGGAAGGTTTGATGAAGAATAAGAAGTAGGCAGCGTACTGGAGGCAAAGAAACACACCTCTCTGTACGTCTTTCTTTTAAATACCTGTCGATACAGATGGCTACTTGCATGGCTTCATTCAACGACTTTGGTTCAGGGTAGTGCAATAAGAAGTCTTTGAGAGTCTGATAAGCCTAACCTGAACTGACTTCTTAGAGCAGGGTTATTCTACCCTGAGTCAGGTGCCCAGCGGTGGAAATCAGAACAGTATTGTTCAGCAGTGCATTTATCCTGACGTAATGACCTAAGGTTAGTTTCAGCTGTGTGGACACAGTCAGGATCATCATAGAGTAAAGCTAGGGCCTTGAAAAAAGCTTCAACTGACCCTCTGGCTGGGCCATCTGCAGGGAGACTAAAGGCCCAAGACTGGGTATCCCCCTGCAACCATTTAATAATCAGGTCAACCCGTTGTGCTTCAGAACCAGAGGAGTGTGGCTGAAGCTTAAAGTATAGCATACAAATATTTTTAAAGATGAAAAACATATGGGGGTCACCAAAAAAACAATCAGGCGGGTAACTTTGGGCTCTGGCTCCTGCTGGAGGTGCATTTACACGCACACACAGTTCCTGGACCTGGCGTGTCAGTTTGCAAATATCCATAGCAAATAAACGAGCCTGTGTAGAGTCCATCTTGCCAGAATTTTTTATTTTATTTTGTTAAAGGCTTGTGATAACATCACGTCTACCCCAACGCAGGTGGTCAGACACAATAGCTGTCTGCTGTGTTCTTCACCTATAGAAGCCCCCTTTCCCATAAGGCAAGCAGGCCTACTTGTACTCGGTTGCCCCCAGGTCTTATACACAATACTATAGTGCCTGGCTACCACGCCAGGGCAGGCGCAAACTGAGCAAAGCAAACAGGTACCTGCAGTTGGCAGACAGGCAGCATGGATCTATGACAATCCAGGTAAATGACAGGCTGAGTTTAGGGAATAATCCAAAATCCAGTCCAAGGTCATAAACAGGAAAATCCAATCTAACAGAGCAGGGCAGACAGACAGGGGGCTTGATCAGGAATTACACACATAGCACTCTCTATCACAAGCATGAGACTGAAGGTTTGGCTTGCTTATAACAGGTTTGGTTTCCACCCAGAGACTGACCACATCAATCACCTTGCAAGTGGACAAAGACAGGAAGACTGCAATATCCAAAACCAGGATGCTGGAAAGAGAAGCAGGAGCACTAGAGGCTCATGACAGTTACTATATACAAGATTGGGGTGGTACCTTTATCTATATTACTTAAATGCCTTTGTTTGCATGTTTTTACTAGGATATATTATATGGACTCTCATTGTTTATCTGTGCATGCATAAGAATAGCTGCGTCCAATTTGGGATCTAGAGGGATCCTCACTGTTTAGTAAGTTCATCCTCTTCGTGACATGTTTTATAGATTCCTCTTTTCATGGAAGTAATAATAGGATTTTTTACTCACCGTAAAATCCTTTTCTCTGAGTCCATGGACCGACACAGCTTCTCTATTGACAAAGTGGGTATTATCCGTTAATTAGGAGTGACTAGGCAGAAAAACGTGTAAAAAGTGTTGCATCACACCTTCTACAGTACCGCCCAGGGGGCGGACCCTCCGGGTATAACCTCTCAGTCTGCATCTTCGCAGATCAGTTCGTCAAAAAGCAGTACAAACTTAAAAGGAGGGGTGGGTGCTGTGTCCGTCCATGGACTCAGAGAAAAGGATTTTACGGTGAGAAAAAAATCTTATTTACTCTTTCGTCCATGGACCGACACAGCTTCTCTATTGACAAAGTGGGACGTCCCAAAGCAGTGTCAGAGAAAAAACGAGGGGTGGTAACCGCATAAAATAAACTTCACCCCAAACACAAAACAGCACTCCTCCAACGGAGGAGCTGCAACTCTAAACAGCCGCTTGTAAAACCTTGCGGCCGAAAGAGGCATCCGAAGATGCATCTACATCAACTTTGTAGAATTTTGTGAAAGTGTGAGCGGACGACCAAGTCGCCGCTTTACATAATCGGGAAACAGACGCTTGATGTCGGAAAGCCCAAGAGGCACCTATTGCCCTGGTCGAATGCGCCGTGACCGGGAAGGGGGGCGCTTGACCCTTTAAGGCGTAAGCCTGGATTACTATCTGTCGGATCCACCTAGAGATGGTGGCAGATGAGACTGCTTGGCCCTTCTTGGGACCAGCCACCCAAACAAACAGTGAGTCTGACTTCCGGAACCGGGAAGTAGCAGATAGGTATACTCTCAAAGCTCGGACAACGTCCAAGGAATGCAACGCCGACTCCTTAGGATTCGACGGCTGAGGACACAAGGATGGAAGTACAATGTCTTCATTGAGATAAAAAGCCGAAACTACTTTTGAAGGGAAGGCTGCGGCCGCAGCACCACCTTATCCTTGTGGAAAATCAAATAGGGAGCCTTGCAGGACAAGGCTGCCAGCTCAGAGACTCGTCTAACTGACGTAACAGCCACCAAAAAGACCACTTTCTGAGAAAGTGTCAACAGGGGAATATCTCTAATATTCTCAAACGGTGCCTTCTGAAGCACCGAGAGGACCAGGTTCAAGTCCCACGGAAGTAACGGGCGACGGACCAGAGGGGCCACATGTCGAACCCCCTGCACAAATGTACTCACGAGAGAGTGAGCCGCCAGGGGTCGCTGAAAAAAAGACAGCCAGGGCAGATATCTGTCCCTTAATCGTACTTAGGGCAAGCCTTTGGTCCACCCCATGCTGTAAAACCAGCAGGATTCTGGAAACTAAATAAGTACGCGGATGCCATTTCATTTCCTCACACATGCAGATGTGGGCCTTCCAAGTGCGGTGATAAACCATCCTAGAGGACGGTTTCCGAGCACTTCTCATAGTAGAGATTACTGAATCTGACAGGCCCCGGTCTCTCAGTACCTGGTTCTCAATAGCCATGCCGTTAAAGCCAGTGACCGTAAAGCAGGATGGAGTATGGGACCTTGAGATAGCAGGTCCTTCCGTTGATTAGGATCATTGGAATTCCCTCTGCTTCCACTCTGCGGAGCAGAAGAGGAAGAAGCCTTAAGGGAGGGAAGGCATAGATTAGCCGATACTGACCCCACGATGCTACCAACGCGTCCGTTGCGTCTGCCCATGGGTCTCTTGACCGGGCCACAAATCTCAATACCTTCCGATTGAGTCAGGAAGCCAGAAGATCTACGTCTGGTGTGCCCCATCTTTGGCAGAGGAGTTGGAACACCTCCGGGTGTAAGGACCATTCTCCCTGGTCCAGCATCTGGTGGCTCAGGTAATCATCCTGCCAGTTTTCCACGCCCGGAATGTACACGGCCGATAGTGCCGGTACGCTCTTCTCTGCCCACTTCAGGATGCGAGCAACCTCCGATGCTGCAGCTGAGCTTCTTGTTCCTCCTTGATGATTGACATATGCCACCGCTGTGGCGTTGTCTGACTGGATCCTGACTGGACGCCCTTGCAGCCTCTGAGACCATTTGAAGAGGCACAGCTTGATCGCCCGGATCTCCAGGACATTGATCGGCAGGAGGGCTTCCTCTGGGGTCCAGCGACCTTGCGCCGACTGGACACCCCAGACTCCCCCCCAACCTGTAAGGCTGGTGTCCGTCGTGATCAGTATCCAGTAAACCGGAAGAAATGACTTCCCGGCCATTAGAGCCGGTGCTGTCAGCCACCATACCAGGGATCTCCTGACTAGGTGGCTCACTCGGATTTGATAATCCAGAGATGAAGGACATCTGTTCCATCTGGACAGAACTTCCTTCTGTAACACTCGAGTGTGGTATTGAATATATGGGACCACCTCGAAGGAGGCTACCATGAGGCCCAACACTCACATGCAAAAACTGAGTGACGACCAATTCCTGGAAGTCAGCTGCCGTACTGCAGCCCGGAGGGTCTGGAACTTCTCCACAGGGAGGAATACCTTTGCCTCTGAGGAATCCAGAATCAACCCCAGGTACACTAGGCATTGAGTGGGCACCAATACTGACTTTTGCGTGTTTAGTATCCAACCACAGTCTCGAAGAGTCTGACAGGTAATGGACACGCTTACCTCTAATTCTGAGCTTGAAGGGGCCTTCAGCAGAAGGTCGTCCAAGTAGCCTGTGATAGCGATACCCTGCTGTCTTAGAAGTGCCAGAATCGGAGCGAGCACCTTGGTGAACGTCCTGGGTGCTGAGACAAGGCCCAACGGGAGGGCCACAAACTGGTAGTGGTGCTTCCCGATAGCAAATCGCAGAAACCTCTGGTGTCTGGAGTATATGGGGACATGCAGGTATGCGTCCTTGATGTCCAAGGAGGCCAGAAAGTCCCCCGGATGGAGAGCCGTGACTACAGATCAAACCGACTCCATCCAAAATCTTTGTACCTTCACAAAGCAATTGAGGGCTCTGAGATCCAAGCTTGGACGAACCCCCTCCTTCTTCGGCACAAAGAACAGATTTGAGTAAAAACCCCGTTCCAGTTCTGGAACTGGAATAACTACCCCGCCTTCCAGTAGACCCTGGACCGCCCTATACAGGGCCTCCCAACGGGTCGGTAGTAGCTGGAGATTGGAGGTGTTGAATCTGTCCGGTGGACAAGAGAGAAACTCTATCTTGTAGCCTGAGGAGATTACTTTGCAAACCCACCTGTCGGAGATTAGAGCTGTCCACTGAGTGGCGAATTTGCGAAGACGTCCCCACACCGAGAGCTGGGTGGGGGTGGACCTTCATGCGGACGCAAATTTGGCCCCAGGCTTATTGGGTATGCGGGACCAAGGACGCTTTTGTCCTTGAGCAGGCGCTTTATCGGCCTGGGGTTTTTTCCCTGTCGCCCTAGGGGGACGAAAAAAACGCTTGCGTGCAGTAAAGGAGGGCCCTTGCCCTTGGCGTGGCCCCTTACCCTTGCTAATTTGGGGAAGCAAAGTGCTTTTACTTCCTGTGGCATCCTTGATAATGTCATCCAGAGAAGCCCCAAAAAGTCTGTCGCCCTTAAAAGGCAGATCCAACAGGGCTTTCTTGGAAGTCTGGTCCGCAGGCCAGCCTTTTAGCCAGATCAGGCGGCGTATTGCTACTGCATAAACCGAAGTTTTAGACAGCAGGGGAATAGTATTCATGTCTGACTCGCAGACAATCCTAAGGCCCTGGACCAACTGGTCGGCCAATGTTATCTCATCAGGAGGAGCATCTCGCTCCTTAACCCCTGGAGTAGCAATCTTGCCCATTCAGTAAGTGTGTGAGACACTAGGGCCCCCGCCAATGCCGGGCGTACTGCCGAGCCTACCACTGAGTATAGGTAGCAAGCGAGTGCTTCAGCCTTCTTATCCACAGGGTCCTTGAAAACAGGAGCCCCTTCTACAGGAATTGTGGTGGCTCTATTAAGTCTGGACACCGGAGGGTCCACTATAGGGGGAGAGGTCCATTTCTTCAGAAAACTCTCCTCAAAGGGGTACCGTACCGCAAACCTCTTTGGGGCTGTAAAGACCCTCACTGGGTTCTCCCATTCCTTGTATAAGAGTTTATCAAAAGACACACAAGGGAACACCTTAGCAGTGCGGGCAGGTCTATGAAACCCAAGTGGACCGGAGTCTCTGCTGCTTCTGCAGTATTTTCCAACTTTAGCATATCCCGCACTGCAGTAATAAGGTCAGATACCAAAGCCGTCTTGCGTACTGACCTGGACTTGGAGTCATCCTCACTGTCCGGTCACGGTCTGCAGTCTATGATGCATCAGAATCTGGGCCCCGAGCCGTAGCTGGACCTGGTTCTGCATCAGAATTATCCCCAGAAGCTTGCAGGGGACAGGGCGTTTACTACCCCCTGTATTCCCGTGTGCTGCTTCCACCCTGGCAGCAAACGCCTCTAGGATTGCCGTCATAGCGTTCATAGACACCTCAGGGACACCAGCTGCTAAATCTGGTGTTTCAGGGGAGAAGACATCTGGCTCAGATGCCATGCTGACCACACGCTGACACTCACAGGGCTCCAGGCAAGATATCAATAGGCCACCCTCCTGTGCTGCAGAGAGGCTGGGTCACCCAGAGGACTCACCACCCTGGATAGGTACTGCTATGCTGCCGTGTGCTGCGCCTGTGATGCTGTCCCGCTGCTGCTGTGTCAGTCTGCTTCTTTTATCAGCATTTCCTGTGTGAATTTTCGCACCAGTGTAATGCACCCTAGAGGCCGGAGGCTCTCGCAAAATGGTTGCCAAAAAACGTCTGTATGGAAGATATTGTGGGCTCTAAGAAAATGGCCGCCGACCGAAGATAGAGGTCAAGCAGCCATAGCCCACAAAAAGATGGCCGCCGAACGGCAATATATGCATACAGGGTGGACAAACATGGCCGCCGATCAGCTGATAGGGGCCAGTGGGTGTGGCCGAACCACAGGAAGATGGCCGCCGGGCAGTCACAAGAGGCCGAACTCGGCATGGACCACCTCAAAATGGCCGCCGACATCATGGAGGAGGAAGCACACAAACACAGGTAAGCAGAAATTACATTTCTTTTAAATGTTAGTTACAGCCAGCCCCGCTCCAGTGAAACCCCCTAGGTGACCCCCAGCACCCAGCAACCTTTAGCTAGAAGCCCAGGGAGGAGGGAAAGGCAGGGAGAGAGGGAAGAAAGGGGCCACAACCACTTACTTGATCTCTCCAGGAATGTCCAGCTAAATCACCCAGCCGAGGCAGGGGAGTTTTACTTACCTATCCTGCATGTATTATGATGGAAGACATTCCAAACAGGTCATCGTCTGCGCACGGAAGGTGACTGTTGGCCAGGCATGCTGTGATTGGACCCAAAAGGGACGATCATATGTATGCTCTGGAGCGTGACGCTCACCGGACAGGCTGCTGCGACTCGGCCGTAAGGTCAGCCGAAGCTGAGCGGTCCGATGCAAGCCTTGGAGCATAAGCTCACCGGCCAGGCTGCTGCGACTCGGCCGTAAGGTCAGCCGAAGCTGAGCGGTCCGATGCAGGCCCTGGAGCGTAGGCTCACCGGCCACCCGTGGAGCGACGGGCATGTCGTGGAAAACCCAGCGCGTAGCTAGGGTCGGCACATGCTCGATGGCCGAAACTGGGGAGACTACAAGGATCGAGGATCCAGCCTGTCACCCAGTCGGCAGTTGATCGAAGATCGCAGGAAACAAAAGTGTAGCAAAAAAATATATATCTTTTTCCCCCGGACCAATGGGCCTGAAGGGAGCCATGTCCTACTCCTTGCTAGACAGAAAAAAAACTGATCTGCGAAGATGCAGACTGAGAGGTTATACCCGGAGGGTCCGCCCCCTGGGCGGTACTGTAGAAGGTGTGATGCAACACTTTTTACAAGTTTTTCTGCCTAGTCACTCCTAATTAACGGATAATACCCACTTTGTCAACAGAGAAGCTGTGTCGGTCCATGGACGAAAGAGTAAAGTATTTTTTAGATTATATACTCTCATCAGGCCATGCTAAACATGTGTATGAATATATTATATATATATATATATATATATATATATATATATATATATATATATATATATATATATATATATACACAGTATATATGTACAATGGGGCAAAAAATTGGGCATACAGTATATATGTACAATGGGGCAAAAAAGTATTTAGTCAGCCACCAATTGTGCAAGTTCTCCCACTTAAAAAGATGAGAGAGGCCTGTAATTGTCATTGTAGGTATACCTCATTTATGAGAGACAAAATGTGGAAACAAATCCAGACAATCACATTGTCTGATTTGGAAATATTTTTTTTGCAAATTATGGTGGAAAATAAGTATTTGGTCAATATTAAAAGTTCATCTCAATACTTTGATATATATCCTTTATTGGCAATGACAGAGGTTAAACGTGTTCTGTAAGTCGTCACAAGGTTGTCACACACTGTTGCTGGTATGTTGGCCCATTCCTCCATGCAGATCTCTTCTAGAGCAGTGATGTTTTGGGGCTGTCGCTGGGCAACACAGACTGGGCAACTCCCTCCAAAGGTTTTCTATGTAGTTGAGATCTGGAGACTCGCTAGGCCACTCCAGGACCTTGAAATGCTTCTTACGAAGCCACTCCTTCGTTGCCCGGGCGGTGTGTTTGGGATCATTGTCATGCTGAAAGACCCAGCCATGTTTCATCTTCAATCCCCTTGCTGATGGGAAGAGGTTTGCACTCAAAATCTCACGATAAATGGCCCCATTCATTTTTTCATGTACACGGATCAGTCGTCCTGTTCCCTTTGGAGAGAAACAGCCCCAAAGCACGATGTGCCACCCCCATGCTTCATAGTAGGTATGGTGTTCTCTGGTTGCAACTCAGCATTCTCTCTCCTCCAAACACGACGAGTTGTGTTTCTACCAAACAGTTCTACTTTGGTTTCATCTGACCATATTACATTTTCCCAATCCTCTTCTGGCTCATCCAAATGCTCTCTAGCAAACCTCAGACGGGCCTGGACATGTACTGGCTTAAGCAGGGGGACACGTCTGACACTGCAGGATCTGAGTCCCTGGCGGTGTAGTGTGTTACTGATGGTAACCTTTGTTACGTTGGTCCCAGCTCTCTGCAGGTCATTCACTAGGTCCCCCCGTGTGGTTCTGGGATTTTTGCTCACCGTTCTTGTGATCATTTTGACCCCACGGGGTGAGATCTTGCGTGGAGCCCCAGATAGAGGGAGATTATCAGTGGTCTTGTATGTCTTCCATTTTCTAATTATTGCTCCCACAGTTGATTTCTTCACACCAAGCTGCTTGCCTATTGCAGATTCAGTCTTCCCAGCCTGGTGCAGGTCTACAATTTTGTTTCTGGTGTCCTTCAACAGCTCTTTGGACTTCACCATAGTGGAGTTTGGAGTGTGACTGTTTGAGGTTGTGGACAGGTGTCTTTTATACTGATAACAAGTTCAAACAGGTGCTATTAATACAGGTAATGAGTGGAGGACAGATGAGCCTCTTAAAGAAGAAGATACAGGTCTGTGAAAGCCAGAAATCGTGCTTGTTTGTAGGTGACCAAATACTTATTTTCCACCATAATTTGCAAAAAAAAATCTTTCCAAATCAGACAATGTGATTGTCTGGATTTGTTTCCACATTTTGTCTCTCATAGTTGAGGTATACCTATGATGACAATTACAGGCCTCTCTCATCTTTTTAAGTGGGAGAACTTGCACAATTGGTGGCTGACTAAATACTTTTTTGCCCCACTGTATATGGATGTGGATACACCTACTATCTCTGATATATTGCAGCTTCTTGGTCTTTGGGTCCTTCAGTTATATTTGACCAGATTTGGGTTCTTAATACCTTGTGAATAGACTTGACCCTTTGAATTAACAACTGCCCCTTTTGAGGTATTACATTATGCTACCAACCGGACAACTAATTAAAATGCTGCTAGAATAATACATCCCCCTTTGATGGATTTGGCAGAGCTTATTTTATCCCCCCCCCCTTTTCCTTTCATTAGATATAGATCCCCCCGTTTGACCTTGGACTTTTTTCCTCTACCTGGATGCACATACTGTAGTTGTCTATATGAATGAGCCCTAAGTAGGTATTTGGCTACTTACCTCTGATCCATGTGAATTCCTGTATATATATGTATTGTGAGATCAGATGTTACCATATAATCTTTCTGATATTGATACTTAGTGACTCACCTTGGGTGGCCCTGTGTCTGATTGGGTTCCCCTTGATGCTCTGATGCCTGCCCAGAGGGCTGTTTTGCATGTTGGTGCTTTTAGCGCTGAGGTATGTCTAATGCAGTAGATGCACTAATACACTGTTTCATTATGTACTGTATATAGATATTGTTTAAATGTTACTGTTTCTTCTTAGATGATTGCTGTAATATTTTCATAAGTCCTGATAAAGCTAATCTTGGCTAAAGGTGTCGACACATGAAGATTTCTTTATCAGCATTGAAACTTGTAAAGCACCTTATAATTGTTTTTAATTACTAAGATACATACATGTTGTATGAGCTTTTTTATCTTTGTTGTGCAATAAAATTCTATGATTTTATATATGACTTTTTTACTCTGTGCCTGGCCTATTAACTCCGAATCTCTTTTTCTAAAAGGATTTATTTAGAGGATGAAAATCCCCAAATCAAAAGACCTGGTCTTCCAGATTTCGAGTTAGGCATGGATCTCCTATCAAGAAGAGATATTCTATGGAACCAAGAAAGTCAGATTGATACTGTGGTTAAATGATCAATCCAAAGACAAGCAAGCATAACTGGCATATGTGTATATAGTGACATACATATTGTAATTCATCTCTTGCATAACTTTTTCCAGGACAATATTAAACATCAAAGTTGGCAGCATATAACCACATTTCAGTATTTACTGACAGTAAAGAAAACCCTTTACTGAGTGAACTTGTAGGCTGCCACTGCCAAACTCCTCCTGAAAATGCTAGTTGTCCACCTGTCTAAAACCTGTGGTTTTAATACTAAGCTACTAACCCAAAAAAGTATGCAGAAATTAAGTTAGACTGTCAAAGCTACTGATCTGCATACCTTATCACCTTTTTTCTAGGATGTGCTCTTGCATTTCATATTTCAATTTCGGCTGTTTATAACTTTTTTTAGGTTTTATGTTTATGTTTTACTTATGTTTTATGTTTATGATTTGCTTTGTTTTAATTCATATTGCTGTACCATTAAAAAGGAGCTCCAGTCTGGGCAAAAAAATAACTAAAAAATCAGCAGCTACAAATACTGTAGCTGCTGACTTTTTATATAAGGACACTTACCCGTCCAGCGCTTTCTGAATGGTCCCGCCGTATTCTGGGACCTGTGTGTATCCCGGAAGGCACAGGGGGGAAGGAGGAGGGGCCAGAAATACCCTGAAATTGTTGCAGCGATCTTACATGGAAGTAGGAGTGGGTACTAGTCAAAACCTGGCACCCCCTCACCCCCAAAAAGTGACAAATGTTGCAGTGGAAGGGGGGAGGGTGCGAATAAGTGGAGCTTCCCCTTTTGGGTGGAGCTCTGCTTTAAGCACTTTTTCAAATAACTATTTCTACATTTCCATATTTATTTTGTTTCCTCAATGTTATTAGGAGACCCTGAGTTATGCTTCTTCAAAGGCACAATCTAGCTGTGTAAAATGGACAGACCCAATAATTGACCACACCACCATTCTCATTAGCTATGCACAACACTGGACTATACACACTGCAGTTCTGTATGAAGACTTAATCTCCCATCTCCTATTATCCTACTAAAAATTCTGGAATTAACCCTTGATAAATGTGATACCCGGGGACATGGTCTAACAGCACATTATCAGGTGGTTTGTCCACATTTTATTCAGCACTTGGATAATATAATTCTAAAGTATAAGCCCATAAGGTATTTTTATCTATGTGCACTTGCTTGTCTGTATATATGGTCAATGGTTAAGTCATCTCTGTGGAAAGTGTTTTCCCTGTTTTGAGCATTGTATTTTGTCCATGGATGATGGAGTATTTAAGTGTGGTTTCCGATCCAAGGCTGGATCTTTCAGAAGACAGCCTAGACTGGAGTTTAAGATGGTGGATATGGGGGGGGAGGGATTGGGGGTGCAGCTACAACCTTCAAGCCTCTGCAGTAAAGCAGATAGATAGCTCATTTGGTCAGAGTTGTGCACTAGCTGTCACTTCCCAAGGGAGGATGAACTTACAGGCAGTTACTGTCTTAGAGGGCTAGGCCAATACATACAATGCAAATGGGGCTGATTCTCTATGCCTGATCAGTATCACATGGATGGGGTGAAAGGTGTCAGAGTTCTACCTTGCCTAGTACTCCAATACATCTCTGGTTTGCAATTGCATTCATTGTCACCGCTGGTTTGACCAAAATGATCCCGTATGGCTTCCAAATGTTGCATATTTCTATATGGCTAGTTCTGAAAATGATATATAAATAAGTATAAATATAAGTGTATTATTTTTATAAGCCAATACCTTTCAGCTTGTGAAAATTGTTATGGATCCTGAGGAAGCAACTAGATTTGCAAAGAGCATTGATTTACTGCACCAATTTCTAATTGTATTAATGTGTTCATTAAATGTGTAATATTAATGATATGGCAATGTATTTTTTATAGTTTCTAATTATTTTAATAAAGACGTTATGCTTTTATGTTTTTTTTTTTTGTGTTGCATGTTCCTGTTGAGGCACAGTTAAAGTCCCACTTGATAATTACTGTTCGACTCCCATAGACTTCAATGGGTTTTGCCGTTTGGGTTAGAACTTTTCCCCTGTTAAAGAGTTCTTCTGCAAACCAAACAGGGGGGTGTTTGGACCATCTCTAATTCCTTGTAATTAGGGATGGGGTCATAACAGGAATTTGGAGGACAGATCCATGCACATTTGTTTAATAGTAATAGAAATAGTTGCTACATGTTTGAAATGTGCAGATCTCTCTTGAAAAAATGAAGCTGAATGTTATTCAATTCTCACTCAAAGTCTTGTCAATGTTAACTTGCTGCATGTTTAATCATACAAATACATTATCAGGCTCTTTGTGTTTTGTAGCGAAAATTATTAGGGAGGTTTAAAAATATCCTACTCTTACAGGTTTTCCACTTCTTTGGATATGTGCTGCGTTTAAATAGGAAATAATTATTTTGTGTGATTGTATGGCTGGCTTCAAAGTTGGATCAATATGTATTTTCACTTGAAAGTGTTTTAATTTTACAGTGCCTGCAGGCAGATGAGATTACTATAGCATGTACTGGTCAACTACACAATTTGAAGCATCTTTTTTTTTAAATCAAAAAGGTGTTTATTGCTCACATACACAAATGAGGTACAAAGACATGCAGCTGGTTACATTCTGTACAAGTAGCAAGATAAATCTTTAACAGTCCTTGATCACAGCAAAAATCACATACATTAAACAACCTTATCCAATTTTCTAACAACATAAATTGAATAGCGTACAACCCACCTGCCTGTCACCGCCCAACCACAGTTAAAATATAAGCAAGCTACACCCCTCCCAACAACCTCGTCTTCACTAATTCCATGGGGCTTAAACCCGGCACTGCAAGCCAAGCATCCCAGAGCCTATCAAACTTTACTGCGTTGCCCCTGTGCTGGTATATGTATTTTTCTATCAATAGCATTTTACCCATCTGTTGTATCCACAGTTTGGCCGTAGGCGGCTCCGTGGACTTCCACAGTAATAGGATGGTTTTTCTCGCCTGGAACAATGCCCTAGTAACTGCCATACGGGTCACCTCCTCCGGTATCACCCCCTCCAGTACTCCTAGCAGACAACTTACAGGGTTAGCAGAAACGTTGGTCTGGAACACCAAATTAAGTGTATCCAGCACCCCCGTCCAATATCTATGGAGTTTGGGGCAACGCCAGAGGAGGTGAATCAGGTCACCAGGTGCCGCCCTGCATCTACCACACAGCAGGTCGGGTAATTTTCCCATCTTGAAGAGTTTCACCGGGGTATAATGTACTCTCAGTAGTATATATAGTTGGGAGAACTTTTGTGCCACATTAAGCGAACAGGCATTAACCACTTGCATCGCCTCCTCCCAGAGCTCCCCCTCGATAGGACCAACATCAGCCTCCCACTGGCTCACCGCCTTCATGGGGTGTTCCTCTAGAAAAGAGGACAACAGCATGTTATAGCACTGGGAGATGATGCCCTTAGTCTCAGAAGCTTCTTGCAGCATGTGGAAGACAGGGGTGGGGGACTGAACCCACTCCACCGCATCTCCCTGAGCTCCAACAGCATGTCGCAATTGCAAATAGTAAAACAGCATATTGGACGGGAGCGCATATCTCGATTGGAGTTCTTGAAAGGGAAGTAAGGCCCCATTATGAAACACTTGCTTCATGTGGGTTATACCTAATGACCGCCACTTCGGACCATGCCGAAGTTTGGCCAATTCAGTATACGAGCCATTCCCCCACAACGGGCTATATGTAGTAAATCCCGTGACGTTCTGAAGTTGTTTGGCCTTATTCCACACCTTCTGAAGGAGTGAATAAGTGGGCATTTTCTTGATAGATTTTTGAAACTGTTGGGCCTCCAGCCCCTCAGGTACCGTGTTAGCTCCCGATCCAAGCAACATGAGCCTGGCAGAGGAGCCCCCAGAGGTCGGGACCATGGCACCTATCAGGTGCTGCAGCTGCGCTGCCAGATAGTATATCCAAGGTTTGGGGAGGGCAAGGCCCCCCCTCCTTCAGACGCTGCAATTGTTCCAGTTTAATCCGGGGGGGTTTAGTATGCCACAACAGTAATCTAAAGAGGGAGTTGACAACCCTGAAGATTTTGAGCGTGATGACCACGGGAGCATTGTGTAGCAAGTATAGCAATTGGGGCATTAAAATCATTTTAATGAGATTTGTCTTGCCGGCCATGGACATCTGCAGCCTATTCCATATCTGTATTTTGTCCCTGAATCTAGTTAATAGGGGGTAAATGTTCAACTGGCAGAAATCTGTAATCGCAGGGGAGGTGAATACACCCAGGTACTTAAATGAGGAGACTATGGGGGCCGAGCATGAAGGCCCCACGCCAATCGCGGGGGCCCCATCCAAGAACATCAAGGCAGACTTGGACCAGTTAATTGTGAGGCCCGAAAAACGGCCAAACTCTGTGATAAGGGACATAACCTGAGCCAATGAGTCATCCACATCTTCCAGAAAGAGGAGCATGTCATCAGCGTACAACATAATTTTCTCATGTAAGTCGCCATACCGGAAGCCCCTGACTACTGGGCAGCTATGCACCAGAGCCGCCAGGGGCTCTATGGCCAGAGCGAAGAGCAGGGGGGACAGAGGACATCCCTGCCTAGTCCCCCTGCTCAGCGCAAAGGCATGGGACATCCTGTCAGACATACGTATGGCCGCCTGTGGCAAGCCGTACAACAGTCCTACCCACCTCAGGAACCGGGGACCGAACCCAAACTTGGCCAGTACAGCCCACAGATACCGCCAGCCGACACTGTCGAATGCCTTATTGGCGTCAAGAGACAACAGTGCCCTGTGGCCGACGGAATCCGAGGGGGTCTGCATGTTCAAGTATAATTGCCTAAGGTTAGTTGCGGTGGAGCTTCGGGGCATGAACCCTGCCTGATCTGCATGAATGATCAACAAGATAATTTTGTTGACCCTCATAGCTAATACCTTAGCTAGGATTTTAACATCGCTCTGTAGCAGTGAAATGGACCTATATGAACCGGGGTCTAGGGGATCCTTGCCAGCCTTTAGTAGTAATATAATGTTGGCTCTATTCATGGAAGGGGGCAATGCACCAGATTTAAAGGCGGAGTTGAACACTGCCAGCAACCTGGGCAGGATCACCTCTCCATATTGAACATAGGCTTCCATGGGGATCCCATCATCCCCCGGAGCCTTGCATGTGGGGAAAGATGCAACTGCCTCCCTCATCTCCTCTAAAGTGAGCTGGGCCTCCAACTCCACGCGAGCCGGCTCGCCCAAAAGCGGAAGCCCCACCGTACCCAGATACTATGACAGGTCCTCATCTGTATAATTATCGCATGACCTGTAGAGATCACTATAGAAGGACGCCAATTCCGCTATGATCTGCTCAGGGTCGTTCACCAGTCGTCCCCGGGAATCTCGGATCTTCTCTCCCTCCTCATAAAAGGCCTGTTTGGTAAAGAACCTCTTTTTTTCCGCAGCGGAGGTTTTCAATCGGTCCAGGGAGTCCTGGGCCGAGATCCAAGCCTCCCTCGCGGAATCAGTTGGATCAATCACGAATGCAAGCTCTAACCGCTTCACTTGGTCTTCCAGCTGCACTAAAAGCGCAGACGAATTGTATTTGATGGCCGTGATTTCAGCAATGAATGACCCACTCAAACAAGCCTTAAAAGGCATCCCAGCCCACCGTCGCATCCTCCCCAAGGTGGTTATCTAAAAAGTACTGATCAATTTGGCGTGTCACCCGGTCATGGGAGGTGAAAAGTTTTAGCCAGTAGGCATTTAGTTTCCATGGCGCCCTGGGCAATGAGGAAGCGGGACGGGTAACCAAATGGGCAGCCAGCGGGGAGTGGTCAGACACTCCTCTAGGGAAGTACTCAATCTTAGGCACCATGTGCAGAACCTGCCGGGAGCCCACACACAAATCTATGCGAGATAATGAACCATGAGTTTTGGAAAAACAGGAGAATTGCCTAGTGGTCGGGTAGCCGGCCCTCCACACATCCACCCAGCCCACCTCCGCCAGCCGGTGGATGTCTATCCAATCTGGGGTCAAGGCATCCATTAAAATCCCCCATAATCATAATGGGAACATCAGGTTTGTTAACTAGGTAAGACAGTAGTAATTGTAGAACCTCCCTAGAGAAGGGTAAATTTACATAGTGAAGGAAGTTCCCCGCTCAGGCCAATGACGTAGGCGGGTCCGACATACCGAGGGGGCGGACCTGATGGGGAACTGCTCTCACTTTGGTAATACATGTATAGACCCGCCCCTTCTCATGTTCTGCATCTCGTCCGCTGAGTGGACCTGATGGGGAACTTTAGAAGGGGCGGGTCTATACATTTAAAATACTGAGAGGGAGTTCCCCATCAGGTCCGCTCAGGCACAACCAATGAAGGACAGCGCTGGACATCGGGATCGCCGCGGGACACTGGATTTCACCGCTGGAATGTTTATTTATTTATTTTTTTAAATAAAGGACTTTTTCAAGGTGTTTGTGTGTTTTTTTAAACATTTTTTTACGCTTTCTTCGTGAAATGGTAGGGGTACAATGTACCCCTTACCAATTCACATAGGGGGGGGGCCGGGATCTGGGGGTCCTCTTTGTTAAAGGGGTCTTCCAGATTCCGATAAGCCCCCCGCCCGCAGACCCCCACAACCACCGGGCAAGGGTTGTGGGGATGAGGCCCTTGTCCCCATCAACATGGGGACATCCTCCCCATGTTGAGGGCATGTGGCTTGGTACGGTTCAGGAGGGAGGGGGGCCGCTCTCTCGTCCCCCCCTTTTCCCCTGCGGCCGCCCAGGTTGCGTGCTCGGATAAGGGGTCTGGTATGGATTTTTGGGGGGACTCCACGCCATTTTTTTTAAATTTGGGGTGGAGTTCCCCTTAAAATCCATGCCAGATCTGAAGGGCCTGGAATGGATATTTGGGGGAACCCCACGTCAATTTTTTTTAAAATTTGCGGCGGGGTTCCCCTTAATATCCATTCCAGACCTGAAGGGCCTGGTAATTGAATTCTGGGGAACCCCCACGCTTTTTTTTTTTTTTTTATCAATGACTTGTGTATGTATTGCCGGGAGCCGACAATTCATTAATAGCCGCGAGTCAGTTTTAAATGCATTTTTTTCTTTCAAAAATGACATTTTTTGCAGGGACAGTTCTAAGCACGGGAAACATGCGCCACTTCACATGCATATCATACACACCCCCCAGGTACGAAATTTAAAGGAATATTTCACTTTTATTTTTTCATTTTAAGCATTATTAAAATCACTGCTCCCGAAAAAACGGCCGTTTTTAAAACTTCTTTTTGCATTGATACATGTCCCCTGGGGCAGGACCCGGGTCCCCAAACACTTTTTAGGACAATAACTTGCATATAAGCCTTTATAATTAACACTTTAGATTTCTCCCATAGATTTTTCGAATTTGCCACGAACACCCCAATTTGTTCGCTGTTCGGCGAACGGGCGAACAGGCAATGTTCGAGTCGAACATGAGTTCGACTCGAACTCGAAGCTCATCCCTACACAGGACCATCAGACTGGGCAGATGTCAGTGGAACCCTGAAGTCTGGTTGGTTAGAAGGTGACATGTCACAGGAGTCAATCTGAATAGCTGAAGGACAAGCAGAATGTCCTGAACAAGAAAAAGTAGGAGGCTCACTGGGCATGGGCTGGACTGGCATAACTAGTACAGAGGCAGAGTGAATAGCTGAGTCAGGTGTAGCGACTACCTGAATCGCATCGCAAGACGTAGCGACTGCAGGACTTGTAGACAAGCTAGCCTGGCTGTGCGTCCAAGGGTGGTTAGGGACAGAGAAATGTAAATGGTTATGCAACCTGGAATGAATGACCGGCTCAGGTTCACAGGGGGCAACCTTGGGTAGGCAGGACGAGGAACAGGAGGGACCCCAAGCCAGGATCTGTCCAGTAGTCCAGTCCACATGGAGCTGGAGCTGTAACCATGGAGCCAATGGAGCTGTAACCATGGGAGACCCAAAATTATAGGCGTTGAGGCCTTGGGTAAGATAAGGAAGGATATCCACTCCTGGTGTAGTGTCCCTACCGACATTTTAACAGGGAGGGTCTGGAAGCGGATATGTCCCCCTGGGAGAACAGTACCATCAATCGCCAAGACCACCAATGGCGTGGTGAGGGGCAAAAGAGTAAGTCTCATGGACGATGCGATTTCCCAGTCCATGAAATTACCAGCGGCTCCGGAATCCAGATATGCTGAGACCGAATGAGAAGAAGCACCAACATGAAGGAACACAGAAAGCAGAAGACGAGAAGGGGAAGGTGATATTTCTGGGTCCAATACTCCACTTTCCAGATGAAGTGGACCCGAACGTTTTTCTGGACAAAGAGAGCAAGTGTCACGAAAATGACCTTTGCCCCCACAGTAAAGACACAGACCAAGAGTTCTGCGCCTAGCACGTTCCTCGGGGGATAGCCTTGTCCGACCCAGCTGCATGGGTTCCTCAGCTGGTAGGAGATGCTCTACGGGTCGAAGAGAGGGGAGCTCAGGCTGACTAAGAACCAAGGAGTGCTGGCGTTGCTTTTCTAAGGTCCTCTCCTGAAAGCGAATATCGATCTGGTTACACAAGGAGATAACGCCGGCCAGATCATTGGGGATGGTTCTTCCTGCTAATTCATCCTTCACGCTATCAGACAGGCCATGCAAAAAGGTTGCGACTAAGGCCTCATTGTTCCAGCTCAACTCAGCCGACAGTATGCGGAAATGAAGGGCATACTGTCCCACAGAAGCAGACTCTTGGCGGAGACGTAAAAGGGCGCTGGCCGCTGAAGAGACACGAGCCGGTTCTTCGAAGATATTCCGAAAAAGTTTCAAGAAGCCAGACAGGCTAGAAACCACTGGATCATTCAGTTCCCACAGAGGGGCTGCCCAGGCTAAAGCTTCACCAGAGAGGAGGGAAATGATATAGGCTACCTTAGCCCGATCAGACAGGAAGTTTTGGGGCTGGAGCTCAAAATGAATCGTGCATTGGCTAAGGAACCCCCTGCAAGCCTTGGAGTCCCCAGAGAAACGGGACGGAGCTGGCAGTTGTAGTGAGTGTGTGGCTGCGACTGGTGCAATAGGTGCAGCCGCTGGTTGTATTTGAGGTTGCGGATTCAGGGTTCCCAAGGAGGCCTGAAGCTGCTCGAAGCGAGAAGTCAGATCCTGGAGGAATCGCATCACCTGTGTCTGATTCGATTCCTGGGTTTCAAGTCTGCAAACTATGCCCTGCAATGGATCATCCGCGGGGAGCGGGATGTCAGCCGGGTTCATGGCTGATCAAACTGTCAGGTAACCTGTGGCCAGGTGACAGATGCACACCGTAGGGGGACAGGAGTGCACCGCAAGGTAGTGAACCCTATGGCTGACTGCTGCGGATAGGAAACAGGGTGGTTGTGGAAAGCGGGACCAGAGGAGCACAACCGGGATCCTATTGGAAGCTAGAGCCAAGATTCCCCAGGGCGCGGAGTCTAAGACCCAGCAGGTCTTCTCCAGAGCCTCTAGTGGTGAGGATGTTATGCTGCAGGCTGGGTCCAGGTCGCGGCCCCTAGAGTCTCCTAGCTCACGCCCCGTAGGATAAGGGGACAAGAGGGGAAGCAGCAGCACAAGATATAAGAGTAACGAATAACAAGCCGAAAGTCAAGGGCCACAAGCAGACAAGGATAGCGAAAGACAAGCCGAAGGTCAAGGGTCACGAGCAGACAGGGATAGTCGGGGACAAGCCAATAACGTAACAGAGAGACAGATGTAGCACACGGCAGGCAGGAACCCAAACACACAATGCCTAACAAACACGTTGATCAGCAAAGCAGGCTTGCAGTGCACAGGTTATTATAGTGTTCTGTGATAGGGCCTGGGGTGGAGTCAGGCTGGGAGGAGATTATAAAGGAAGCCAGGTGAAAGGGTTCTGGCCTCTAAGATGAACACATGGGAAGGAAGGTAAGCTGACAGACAAACACTACTGCATATCCATGACACATTTTGACGGTGTGAGCAGGTGGTAACCATCAAACAGTCCGGAGCTGCTCTCCTGAGCTCGGGTAGAGTACCCTTTTGGGGAGGGGGCAGGCCACCCCCATTCAACCCCAGCACCCAGGGCTGTCCGGAAACCCGCGCCAACAGGGCACGGAAAAACATGTCCCCAGAACTGGGACTCCAGAAAGTAAAACTTGTCACGTGGGGCAATCAGCCCCCAATGTGGTTCAATAGCCAGGGTAAGCAAAGTGTATTCTTCCAAACGCTCTTAATGATCGCTAACAATTGAAGCAGGAGGTGAAATGTCCCAGTATGGGAAAGGCAAGCTAAACTAGCCTGCAGGTAACAAATCCGGCTTCGGTTGTGGTACTTTAGGGCCTCAGTCTCCCACATCAGCATCCCGGCGTCTCCTAAGGTCCTGTTCATTTCGATCCAGCCACTCCGTCGCCTCCGCAGCGGACTCAAAGAAGGAGGCCTGTCCGTGAACCGTAATCCGCAGCTTGGCAGGGTACAACATGGCATATGTTAGTTGGAGCCTCTGCAGACGTTTCTTTATCTCAGCGAACTTAGCTCTCTTGCGTTGCACCTCGGCAGAGAAATCCGGGTAAAACGAGATCCTAGCTCCGTTGTAATGCACCGCTCCCCTTTCCCAGGCCAGTCTGAGTATGATTTCTCTGTCCTTATAATTCAGGAGCCTGGCAAGCATGGACCTGGGTGGGTTACCCGGGGGGAGGGGTCTAGGAGGTGTGCGGTGTGCCCTCTCAACTGCGAACAGTGTGGTAAACACCTCCTTGCCAAAGATTTCTTGAAGCCATGTTTCCGTAAATGCCGTGGGGTCCCTACCCTCCACCCTCTCGGGGAGCCCCACTATACGGAAATTGTTTCTTCTTAAATGGTTCTCAATGTCGTCAGTCTTTGCGTTCGCCTGCGCAGATTGCTGCAGCGCAAATTTTGTATCCCTGGTGAGGGGTGGGAGCTGATCCTCCACCTCACTAATCCTCCCCCCACAGCCGTGGTCCTCTCTCTAATTTTCTGGAGGTCATGTCTAATAAGGGATGCAGTCTCAGTGAGTTCCCCAAACTGCGCCTTTAAACTGTCTACAGAGGCCGTTACAGAGGTAGTGCATCGGTGTACAGCACGCAGGATCTCACTCAGTGTAGGCTGGGGTGCATCCTCCTGCAGCTCATCAAACATGTCAGCAATGTGGTCAGATGAGTTTTCTAGGGGCACAGTGTCATCTAATGCAGAGGCGCCATTTTGCTCCAGGGCCTCCTGTACGGGCATCAGCTGTGGTTGGGGAAGAGAGCAGCTACTGCCCTGCATTTTTTGGGCATAGTAGAGCATGTCTCTGGGCTGCTCCTTCCCCTGTGATTTTTGGGCTTTGAGCGACTTACCGCCCGAGTCCAGTTGCTTTTCCCCCCTCGCTCCACTCGCCGCTCTCTGAGGGAGAGGTGGGTCGGCGCCATCTTGAAGATCCATGGCCGCCGCTGCTGCAGCGCTCTTCACCCCTTTGCGGGTCATGCAGGGCTCCGATGGAGCCGGTTCAAACGCCGCCGAGGGCAGTGATGAAGTACTGTGTCCCCGGACCCGAAGCCGGTGCAGGATCAGTGCGGGATGAGGATTAATGAAGGATCGTCAGCGGGAGCTCCGTGCCGTGCGTCCGCTCACATGCCTGTCCAGGCCACGCCCCCTAATTTGAAGCATCTTTAATGAGTCACAAGAAAGATGAGTGTTAAAATGCAGAATGAAGTTAGGATTACCTTTAGCAAACTGAAACAGTAGCTTTGTCTCTACATCCTTGAATTTGTATATGATCAAGAATATTCTGCATATAATAGACATCTTTTTGATTTACAGAAATGTATACATATTGAGAGTGTTCAGTAATTAACAAGCTGCGGGTTAGTATGTGAAAAGAAGATTTCTCCAACAGTGTCACAGCAGAATCCATTATAACAATTACTAGTCATTCCTCTCTGATAAAGGTTGCCAAACAGCTGGGGCTGACCCTCTGTAAATGATTTTGTATAACACTTTTCAGTGTAATAATTCATATTTACACACTCTATACTATTACCTTTTGATAAACATATTCTTTTATGTGGGTAGGAGACCCCACAGTTTCTAGATGTGAGCCTCTAAGAGCTGTTTTTATACATGTGAGCTGTTTTTAGATATGGGAGCTGAATTTTCAACTTGTCACAATGATTTTATCAGTTCATCTTATAGCAGGCTGACCAATAGGCATTTTTTTTTTCCTCTTGCCTCAACAGTCAAAAATATCTAGATATCACATTTAAAGTGAGCTCATATTATCCTAATGCAAATTTCTATCAGGGACACAATGCCAACCAGCTAAAACTCACTGTCCGGCTAATACGCATGTGCATTAACATAGGCATACACATTTCAATGAGCATAGAAGATGGTCTGCACATACATCATTGCCTGCACATCCACTGCCACCAAGCGGCTTATTTAAACCTGAACTCTGCACTAGTCCGTTGTATGGTCTTCAGCCTTGTTCTTGTGATCCAGTTCCTTATACACATCTTTGATCCTGTTACAGACCCGGCTTCCTCTCTGACTTTTCTCTCAAATTACCCTTGCTTGCTCATGTTTGCTGTCTGTCTCTGCTACCGACCCCGGCCTAGACTACTGACTTCACTTCTTCTTAGTTAAACTGCACCTCGCTGCCTGATTGTAGCTGACTTCTGCTTGTTACTGACTCTGATTCTGCTTACTTTCTCGTGTCCTTCCACTCAGCTGTCGCTTTATCTGTTGTGGAACCCGACTCCACCATCAACTGGAGTTGGATTCTTCATGGTGCATCGCCAGATTTACCTCTGCTTGTCAGATACCACCAAGTTCCCGCTCACATTGTCTACACCTTGGCAATTGTGCCTTTGCTTCATCCCTGCAGTCACTGTCTCAACATCTAAGGGTGCTTGGACAAGAACTGTGCAAGAGGCCACCCTCAACATCTCAGGTTCTGAATACATGTATAGGACAATATAATTCAATTTCATATTGTCCACAGATGTATTATCAAGGCTTCTACTGCCTTATCAATATCGTAAAGTCCACTATGTCTTGCCAGCATGAATAATCTTGTGTAAAATGCTTCCAGAGGTTCATTATTTTCCTAAATATGAGTCTAAAATTTTACCTGTGTAGGAGATTTCAAATGACCTCTTACAACTGAATGTTTCTACTTAAGGCATATTGTGGATGTGTGAGTGTTCACTGCTGCATGTATTGTCTTTGTGCCATTGGGTAGCGGTCATTCCCCAAAGCTGTTTGCTATAGGCCCAAACTTTAAGGTCAATTCTGTTTTCCCAATTTTGCATCCAGACAACATCTTTTCTCTGAATATATGTATTGCTGAGCTTTGTGTTTTACTTGCAGTTATCTTTCAATGTTAGCAACAGTAACTGGTAACCAGAAAAAAACAGCATATGATACACTTTATTGGATTGTAATATTTTTATTTGAGCTTCGATTGAAATAAAAAATAAATACAAAATACTAGTTTTCCTTTTTAACACTATATTTTCTTCATAGTTCTGTTTTATGGTCTTTTTAATATCTCATGTGAAATGAATTTCCTAAGGATATATTTTTGTTTTCATTTGTTTGGTTGCAAGATCAAAGCCAGCAGTTGGTATTGTAATGAAGACTATCCCATACCAAGCTTAAATTTCTTCAGGCAGTCTTTTTGTAGGACCATGCTGTGATGGCAATCTGTCCCATCTGTTTTTTTACTCCAGAGCCTGAAGTCATTTTCAAGTAGGTCTGCAACCCTACACCTTGAATTGGACCTAAAAAGAGCACTTTCACATTGTGCTGACTTGCATGACCTCTAGTATATTATAGACAATTTGTTATTAAGTCATTGAAATCTCTAGAGACGATGTTTAATGCACCAGGAAATATAATTTATTAATATGTTTAAAACGTTAAAAGGCTGAAATGGAAACATACATTTTAAGACTATAGTAATTCTAATGTGAAGCTTTTTCATTTATTAACACAAAATAGCAATTATAATATATAAAAATTTAGCACGAAAATGTAGTGAGTTTTAATATACAATCTGAAATAACGCCGGGCAAATATATAAAAAACAAACCCTTAGTGAAATTATATGCTCATTAAGAACTCATAAAATGCATTTAAATATTCTCAATGTACTTATAATGAAATTACATTTTTACATGTATAAAAATGATAACTTAAGCGTTAAGGTAATGATACTGATTACAGTATCAGTGAAGTGATCCCTTGCATCAATTAAAATAGTAGAAAAAAGTTACCATTTTGATTTATATTTAACCTATATTAACTTGATTCCACGTAATTAGTTGTCTTTTTTTGGTAGTTGGTGCGTAATCCATATTTGACATTTGATCCCTTTTCACCTATATTAAGCCATAAAAAGTCCTTATTTGCTATAAGGCTGTAAATGTTAGTGAAGAAGATAGCAACAGCCAATTACTGTTTATCTTGTTAATTTGACGACTAAATAAATTGAAATCTGATTGATTGCTTTTGGTTATTGCCTTTACACATCATATTTGCACTTTACATTGCTTTATTAAAACAAAGTTATGAGAGCATTCTTTCTCTGCCTCCTACATTTTTGTGTACAGTGGGTACTTAGATAAATTACTCTTCAGTTTAATATAAATGCTAGGATAGTAAGAGAAAATTGAATCATATTGATAAACATATTTCATAAGCTTAAAAATGCATAGGCAATTATTTTTATAATGGAAAATAAAACTAGGAATTGGGAAGCTTAAAGCAGAATTCCTTTAGATATGCATGCAATTGACCCACTGAAAAAGGAGAAAGAACACACAATTCTGGCTGTGGTTTGCAGTCCAGAGTCCAGTGCAAATGTGTTCACTGTGCAATTCAGGTGTAAATTTTTACTTGACTCCGCACCTAAACCGAACACAAAATCACACAGGACCCTTTTTAGAAATGGACCGTGACCACCCAGACATGTGTGAACCGGCTCCATTGAAAGCCGATCCGATTCACATGTTATACGAATCGGATGCGGGTGGAAATGCATCTAATTCGTATATATGTGAACCGAGTCTTCATGTTTTTAATACTGCTCTTAGGGGCAGGTGGTGTTGTTTTTTTTCTGCCCCTATATGTTAAGCTATGTGTGCATTCACACATAGGCATTTAGAGTTTAGAGACAGGAGCATTTAGAGGCAGAAAAAAACAAACAGTGCCAACACTTGCAGGAGAGGAGCAGTTCAGCGATAAAAACACTTTACCTTGCCTAAATGCGTGTGCATGTGGCTTTCAGTGTTTAGGTGCATTTAAGCACGTCAAGAGTTTACAAGCATTAATGCATTTTATTAGACACTGCAACAAATAAAGAAATGATCATTGAGTATAGAGATGGCCTCAGAGAAGGTTGAAGGATGAAGGCATTCCTATTTACTCATGAGAGCTAGACAGACTGATATTAGACTAGGAGTATTAAAAGTGTCAAATTTAGTGGGCCATTTAGCAATTTCAAGTCCAGTAACATTGTTTGATGTGTGGGTACCAAAAATGACAGAGGTGATAAACATAGCAATGTCAGACCAATACGAAGTAAGACTAGGACACTCGCACCAAATGTGGAAGATTGATCCATTATGTCCACAGTACTGCCAACAGGATGGGGAGGAAAAAGGATAAATGGTTGCAAGTCTAGTTGGAATAAAGTACCATTTATGGAAAATATTTTCAACAGATTCCCAAAGAGTAATGCAGTGGGAGATTTCAAGGGTAGTTTAGGTTCAATGTTCAAGTAAGAAAGATTGGTGGCAGACTGTATTTTTTTCCCTCCCACAGAAGAAAAGGACCCAGTTTTTCCCTGTGTGGGGTAAACGTATACAGACACCAAACTGGAGTGCATATCTCTTACCAAAGAAAATTCCTCTTTCCTCTTTTGTGGGGTAAACATATACAGATACCAAAGCACTTGTATTACTTAATATATATATATATATATATATATATATATATATATATATATATATGTGTAGCGGGGTGTTAAATTTAGGGAGAGTGTCTGAGTGGTAATTAGGCTCAGACACACTGATTGTTAGGGTAATGGACCATTTCTGTTCATGGGAGATGGTGTTGGTGTGCAGTTCCCTGTGGCCTACAGGTGGTGCTGTTGCCGTGGGCCAGGGTTGAACCGCTGATACAAGGCTGTGCCTTTTTTGTCCCCTCTTGGCAGTAGTGCGGCGGGGCGGGGAACCTGCTGTGCCTGTCGGGAGAGAGTATAAAAAGGGGCGGCCCTTCTTCCATTGAGGTCTTCAGCCTGGGGGTGTGTGGTTCGTCCGCGCCCAGGCGCCTTCGGCCTGGGCGTGAGGAGGGTCATCTCCAGGTGCCCTAGGCCCGGAGGTGGAGTTCCTGTTCCATCCCAGACACCTTCAGTCTGGGGTGAGGTACTATTTTGAAGGCCCGGGGCCCAGCAACCTTCGGCTGGGGTCCGCTAGGGATCGAGAGCTCCCTTGGTGCCGCCTTGCGAGGGGACCCGTATCTGAGATGAGGAGGCCAGGGAGGTAATCCTTTCCGAAGACCAAGCGCAGAGTCATGGTGATGGTGAAGGCCTCTGGTAACTCTCCAGAGGGATGGTTTTGTCCTTGACATGGGCCAAATACTTTAAGAAGGTAGTTCTTCAGGTCAGTGGCAGTGACCCTATTCACCAGGTCAGTGGCAGTGACCCGTTCTCCAAGTCAGTGGCAGTGACTTTTATTCACCAGGTCTGTGGCAGAGACCAACCTCACGGTCTGTGGCAGAGATCGTGCGCCAAAATTGTTTGTGAAACCTGAACAGTCTGAAGAAATCATTTGAGTTTGTGCTTGGACCTCCTCCCACCTAAGCTGTCCTGTGTCTTGTTCCAACCTGTCTGCTGTTAAAGAGACTATTTGTTATCCAGTGTGAAATAAATATAGGAGTTGGACTTTCAGTTGGTGTGGACAGTTACATTACTGGGGAAGAATAAAGACTTGCATCTATTCAAGGTAGAGGTGAGAATCATCCTCGGGAGGATTCCACTCCAGCCGCAGGTAGGCCCGAAAACTAACACCGCTCAACCTCCTCACACAGGAGGATACGGGCTTGTGGTGCGGTGTGCCTCTCTCTGCCTGCGAGAAGCCTAATTAAATGCAGGTAAAGACAGGGGTTTGTGCGCTATATATATATATATATATATATATATATATATATATATATATATATTGTGAAGGACTAGCATCAAGTGTAGAGCTTGAAGGACACCGCCACTCGCTGGTTCTTCTTTTTAAGGGCTTTGTTTGCCCATTTTTATTAAAACAAGTCAAAACAAAATGAAAGGTTTCCTTCGCAGGGGTTTCAGTACTCCTTTTCAACAACAAAACGACATTCAGCCTCCTGGCTTATACATATAGCAGTGCTGCTCAGGCCTTCTACTTCAGGCTCTTGTCTGTCTCCTATAGACTATTCCATCTGCAACACCATTCATTTGGATAGCAGCCCCTTGCTGCTCTGACCCTCAGACCTGGGTCTCTGGCTTCCACTGTGCACACAAGCACTCTCTGACTTCTCCAGTGCACACTTGCACTCTATGGCTTCCCCAGTGCACACCTGCACTCGTCGGGAGGGTGGGGCCCAGAATGCTGGTCCTGATTCTACTATCAGGCCCACACACCTGAACAATCAGTGTGCAGTTGAGTCTCAAAACCCGGATCCAGGACTGGGGATTTCATCCCACCCGGATCTCTAAGAAATCCCCAAGCTCCGGGTCCCAAAGTGGATTTTAGTAAATCATGAGGAAACTGAAAAGCCAGTTTCCTCCCAAACAAGCAAATACCCTGGAGCCCCTCAACCTGCCTGGTTGAGAATCCTGTATTCATACACTGGTGGGGTACCACACTATCACATACCCTCCCCCCTTGTTTCGATCCAGAGGGAGGAACACCAGCACCCATCATTATGGTTGGGACACCTCTGTGCTGGCTGTCAGCCACGTTGGCCCAACCTTTTTCCGGGTGCGCTTCCAGGTATGTCCCACCCTGGATCTTAACAAGGTCCTATATTTCCCTATACTCAGCCTTCTCCCTCTTCTTTTGGGGTTCCATAAGCACTGCCTCTCCTGAAATTTTAACAGGGCACCCCTGGTCTTTCTACCAACCCTTCTGCCTCCACGCTTCAGGTTCCCAGGTTTCCCAATACCTTTGGACACACTGTCATGTACCTTTAACAAACTATTTGGTTCATCATTGACAGACATATTTAAACCAACATTACACCTCTCAACGTTGCACAGATCACCAATGCCTTTTTTTTCAGCATTTGCTAGGGCAGCGTCTGCAGAGGGCACACATAATGGAGGGCCCCCATTACCCACGGGAACCTCACAGGACGTCACCTCCCCTGGGTTCACCCACTCGGCAGGCAGCTGTCCTACCACTTGACCTGTTCTGATGCCATCTGTATTTTTATCCACCTGAACAGACAAGCTCTTGTCTGATCCACATACCATTTTTACCGCACTTCTTATCCGTTTCCCTGTCTCGGGGACCTTATTAGGTTTGTTGAATACTTTTGTTAGAAACCATACCCTTGGCTCCAGACCTGAGGAGGGACCACATATAGGCGAGAGATTAAATTCCGCAGGACTAAAGCCAAGTTCTACCTCACCTGTTGTCCAACACTCCATGGGTAACTGATCTAACAGATGACACTGATCTAGGCACAAACTACTTCTTTCTGATGTACACATTACATTGCTGCAGCATTCACCTATAGCACTTTTTCTCACAGTGTCTCTGGGTACTTTAAGTTGTACCTCTTTCTGAGTGATAGAAAGCATCTCTGCTAGTGCTGCTTCTATTCTGGGTCCTTCCTTCTCATGAGATTTAGCGGCTGAGACAGTATCTGCACCCTCTACTGACCACTGCTCAGCTGCACCTTGGAGCACACCAGCAGAGATGTTTCCAGTCACTACACCAGCCGGAGAGACCTTTGATGACTCCAACAGTTCTGAGCGCCTTCCAGGCCACTCAGTAACTGGGAGCACCCCCTTAGAGAACCTCAGAACTATTTGCCACACTGTTAACAAGCTTCCCAGCACATCCTGTACCACCTGGCTCCACCTATTGGTACCACGCAGCACCACCTGGTCCGACTGCGGTGGAGACACCCAAGTGTACAGTGAGGGCTCTTTTACCAACTCCAGCATTTCTAATAACGTTTTTGTCAACTCTATGCAACCAATGTCTAAATGCGTGACCCTTTTGGGAACCTTTCCCCTGTCCGAGACTTGGAGGGGCTCATCCATTGCAGCCAGGGCCGGCCCTACCATGGGACCCAATGGGACCATGGTTCCAGGCGGCATTTAGGAGGGGCGGCAGCCCGGCCGGCAAGAACTTTTCAGGAGGCTCTCAGCCTTAGGAGCAGAGCGGAGCGGATGCTGGTTGGCTGTGCGCTGTCTTCTGCACTGGTTGAAAAAAATCGCCTAGCAACCAGTGACGTCAGAGGCCACGGCCGCCCCAGCATTCACAGCGCTCAGCCTCCGCACCAATCAATTGCTCCGCCCACCTCTTCCATCTCCTGCGTGACGGAAGCGTGGATCTGAGGAGAGCTGCCTGTGCGGCTGTGCCCGGTGACAGTGTGAGCTGAGCCTGGGCAGCCTATCTGAAAAAAAGGTGACTTAGGTTGGTTGGTAGTAGTAGAGTACAACTGTGGTGGTTTCTCTCTAAGATTTTTTTTTATAAGGGACTCAAGCTGGATTGAATGTGACTGATCTTTCTTTGTATTGGACCCATGTTTTCCCTGGAAACACTTTGATGAGGCCTTATCTTCTGTACTGTTTGTAATTGAAAGCAAAACTTTCTTCTTTTAAAAAAAAAATGATCATGCAGATTTACAAAAGAAACACGCTTTTAAAATACAAACTATAAAATGATTTGTATTTTTTTGATGGCTTCTAATCAAGATGCACAATAGTGGTGAATTTTATTGGTTACAGGCATAAAAGAGGTTAATTACTCTGTGCAAGATAGATCAGATTGTCAGTAAGGGGTGACATATGGAGATAAAGCACGTTTTCCTCAGAATGCCTGCCCTGTATGTACAGCATTAGCAAACGGAACACAATTTTAAAAAACATTTTAGACTGCTTCCAAACTGGGGCGGGCGTTGACGGTAAAAAACTGCTAGTTGTAGCGGCGCTTCACTGTCGTTTTAGCGGTGCTATTCGGCCGCTAGCGGGGAGCTTTTAACCCTCACTAGTGGCTGAAGAAAGGGTTAAATGCGCCCGTGTAGTGCCACTGCCAAAGCACTTTGCAGGCGCTTCAGCAGCGCTGCCCATTCTTTTCAATGGGCAGGAGTGGTGTATACACCGCTCCTCCACCGCCCTATAGATGCTGCTTGCAGGACTTTTTTTTAATGTCCTGCCAGCGCATCGCCCCAGTGTGAAAGCACTCAGGCTTTCACACTGGGATTGCAGGGGAGGCGCTTTACAGGCGCTATTTTTAGCCCAAAAGCGCCTGAAAAACGCCTCCAGTGTGAAAGGGCTCTAACAAAACTGCATGAAAACAGCCCCCAGTCCAGATGAAAACGTAAAGCTACTTTTACACTGAGGCGCTTTACGGGCATTTTAGTGCTAAAAATAGCGCCTGCAAAGCGCCTCTCCTGTCACTCCCGTGTGAAAGCCTGAGTGCTTTCACACTGGGGCGCTGCGCTGGCAGGACATTAAAAAAAAGTCTTGCAAGCAGTATCTTTGGGGCACTTTAGGAGCGGTAGGAAAATCCAATGGGCAGTGCCGCCGAAGCTCCTGCAAAGCGCTTTGTGGGCACTATTAACCCTTTCATCAGCCGCTAGCGGGGGTAAAAAGCGCCCCGCTAGTGGCCAAAATGTGCCACTAAATCGAAGGTAAAGCGCCGCTAAAAATAGTGGTGCTTTACCGCCGACGCCCCCTGCCCCAGTGTGAAAGTGCCCTAACTTTTTTACTAGAGATATGTTAGACCCACAGCCATTTTTATAAAGTTGGCTCCTCCTCAGCATTATGAATGAATACTGAAGGAGTATCTACGTAATCCATTTTTTCATTATGTTCTTCACGATGGTATATTGATGTGATAAATAGAAATTAACTATACTTTTATACTAATTAATCCTAGCTGTCCGCCTTTCCCGTCTTGCTATACTGAAGATCAGCTGGCAACCCAGTCTAGTAGTTGTGGCCTGTGCTGGGCAGTGCTTGATTCCTGCTCATAGTACTGTCCATGTGCAAACTATTATTCATTAGCCCCAATGGTTAAGTCATCAACTTGTAGGCTTTTCAAGCTTTACCATTAAGACCTATGGTGAAAAGCTATGCTTGCTTAGCACCGCATGTCTCAAACAACTCAAAAAGGATTGGCATGTCACCAGGCCACTGCCCCGCCCTCTAATCTGAGGCTGGTCAAACTGAGAGTACAGCTAGAATGGGAGCAGAGCAGTTAGACCCCTTTCACACTGAGGAGTCTTTCAGGCGGTTTAGCGCTAAAAATAGCGCCAAAATACCGCCTGAAAACTCCTGCCCATGCAGTCTCAATGTGAAAGCCTGAGGGCTTTCAAACTGAGGCGGTGCGCTAGCAGGACCACTCCAAAAGTCCTGCTAGCAGCATCTTTGGAGCGGTGTGTTTATCGTTCCTTCCCATTGAAAGTAATGGCAAACCGCGGTAATACCGCCGGCAATGCGCCTCTGCAGAGGTGTATTGCGGGCGGTATTAACCCTTTTTAGGCCGCTAGCAGGGGTTAATACCGCACCACTAGCAGCCGAATACCGCCGCAATTCCGCGGCAATTTTTAGGCCGCTAGCAGCCCCCCCCACCCACTGTCACCCACTGTGATTGTACTCAGCAGGAGATGGTCCCCGCCAATGATTCATGGCCCGGATCTGCTGATTGGCTGTGTCCAATCACAGCCCAGAGCCCTGCATTGGCAATCATTACAGGGCTTTGTACAGAAGAAAAACATTTCTCGGTTTCTTCTCCCTGCTTTGCAGGAAGAAGAAACAGAGATCTATAGTAAAAAGCAGCACACATTACACAAATTTAAAAAAATTTGGCACACGTTTAACTCTTTGATTACCTGAGATGTTAACCCCTTCCCAGCCAGTGTCATTAGTACAGTGACAGTGTATAGTATAATCACTGATCACTGTATTAGTGTCACTGGTGATATCAGTGGTAGTTAGTCCCCGCTCAGTGTCAGATTGTCCGTCGCACTATCGCAGTCCAATTTATCTTACAATTAGTCGCTGTTTACTGCCATTAGTGGTCTAAAAAAAAAAATTCCGGTATATGTACCATAGTTTGTAAACGCTATCATTTTTATGCAAACCAATCAATATGCACTTATTGCCATTTTTTTTACCAAATGTAGCAGAATACATTTTGGACAAACTTTATAAAGAAATTTGATTTTTTTTATTGGTTATGTTTTATAGCAGAATGTAAAAAATATTGTTTGTTTTTAAAAATTTCGGTCTTTTTTCGTTTAAATAATAAAAAAACTGAAGTGATCAAATACCACCAATATAAAGCTCTATTTGTGTGGAAAAAATGATATAAATTTTGGTTGGGTAGAGTGTTACATGACCGCGCAATCACCACTTAAATTAGTGCCGTGCTAAATAGTAAAAAATGGCCTGGTTGATGATGATCATGATATAAATTAATGAATGTGGGGGCCTTTTGGTGGGCGTGTTTTTTTTGTTTTTTTTTGAGGGGGGGGGGGCAGCATTTCGTTCTTGGTCTCAGGCAGCACCATGTCTTGGGCCGGCACTGATTGCAGCTTGTGAGGTTGAGACATTTGAAGAGACCACCATCTCCTTGAAGGTACCCCTCATCCCAGCCTGTTGCTCCCCT
Source organism: Rana muscosa (assembly GCA_029206835.1). Classification (NCBI taxonomy): domain Eukaryota; kingdom Metazoa; phylum Chordata; class Amphibia; order Anura; family Ranidae; genus Rana; species Rana muscosa. Next base: position 422,987,350 of record CM055116.1, read on the forward strand.
GGAGCGCTGTCAGACACATGTCTCCTCTTCACCTCTAACGCTACACCAATGAGCCTCTGCGAGTCAACATCAGTCACATTGTCAACTTGACACTTGCCACTATTTAGTTGCTGGGCCGTGGACAACCCATCTGCCATGCCTGCGCCCAGAACCGTTCCTTCAGACTGGAGGGCATCAGCCTTTGCAGGGGCTGGCGTGCCCTTGAGCACTGGCCATTCTGCGATCCCTCCACTGGGCACAGCAGGTGTTCTGTCCACAACTCTGTCACACATCATTGCTTCGTAATTCCTTGTCACTTGGCCTAGTGCCGCAACTGCTTCCTTGCACCAATCATCCCAGTTTCCTGTTGTTCCATCACTGGTGCTCCACAGCACTGCATCACCTGCTCTAGAAGGCCCAACAGGAACCTGGGATTCACTAGCCAAAACAACACACTTGTCACTTCTATCTACCTCACATTGTGATAATATTTTTTTTCTCACATCACACTGGGAGATTGCATCCTCAACCAAGGCAAGGTGCAATACCTTATTTTGAACATCTTGCTTTGGTGGCGCTACAGACACATACAGCTCTTCATTTTCAGCTTTTGCAGGCTGCTCTAACCCCTTGACAACTGGGTTACACTTAGGGTTGTGGGGCTGCGCCCACACACACTCACTATGTAATACAGTCTTCCCTTGTTTCACCAGAGTAGCACCACAACCATCCTGGAAAACCTCTGGCTCCAACACATGGAGGCCCCATGAGAGTTCCCAGGACAATCCTGCGCTTCTGGTTGTCATGGGAGATATCCTACTCCCATCATTGGTAGTAAACACATTTCCAACATTTTCAGACATGACACTAAAGGAAACACATTTTTCAATGTCATGATCACCAATACCATCACATTTGCCAACAGTAACACTTTTGTCAGCATAACCATCAGAATTTTCACTACGTGTAGACATAACTGCTACTTTTGTGGATTGTATATTACCCACCAAAGCCTCTGAGTGACTCCTCACAGCGCCCTCCATTTTTAAAGGGGCACCCTTTCCTACATGGGCAGCTCCAAAGTTGACCTGGGAAACGCTCGGCTCCGTCACTGCGGGCTTCTTGGAAGTCTCCCTGGGCAACCCTGCAGTACTTGTCACTAGGGAACATGGCACAAGCACTGTTTTGGTCACCCCTAACTCTATTTTCCCAGCCACCTGCTGGACTATAGCAGGCACATGCAGAGTCCCCATGTCCTTTCCAGTCTTTAGCCCTGCGGCTAGTTGGGCATTATTTTGTGCCTCCCCACTGCTCTGGGTAGCACACTGCCGCAAGTCTATGTCCATTGGCACTGCGGATCTCCCCACTGGATCTACTCCCACTTCACTGGGTTCAGTACCATAAACTGGAACAGTCTTACCATTTTCAGTGGCTGGCATCATAACCTTCACTTGAGTGCGCTGTCTCTCAGCTGTATCCATACCAGTTACTGTCTCTTTGGGGCCATATGGCGACACTGCAGCCTTTCCAGACTCTTCAGCGGTGTTCCAGAACCTTGGGCAAGTAAAGATCCCATGCCCCACTTGACCACATTCCAAGCACGGTACTGAACACTGAAATTTAATTTCTTGGCATCTCCTCAATGCTTGTCTCTCTCCAACATGCTGTATTGGCTCCTCCGGAAGCCACTTGTCACGACCCATGGGAGGCAGACCCCTTGGTCCACAGACAGCCCGACTGGCCTCCTCTGTGTTGCTATGGGCAACCACTCTCTCTCCTGGCCTTTGATCAGCCTTTCTTCTGGCATATAACACAGGCTTCTCAGACCTTTGTTTTGCTAGGTAGCTTTGCACTGGAGCCAGGGACAAAAGGCACTTGGAGACTGCATGCCCCCACTCACTGCACCGCAAACAGCGCACTTGGTTCCATGTCTTGTCAGGGTTTCCCACCCTGCATCTGCTGGACCCTGTCTCAAGCTGTGTCACTTTCACACTTTTCGCAACAGCTGCTGGTTTAACTGCAGCAGCGTTGCCCGGGGCAACAACACCCCTCTCCCAGGCATGGACATTCGGCAGCTCTCTTTTTGTATGGAAGGTTGGCTTGCCTTCCACTTTAGCTTGGTCCAATCCTGCCAGATGTCGCTTGCACCAGTCCACTGCAGATTCAAACGCTGGTGGACTCTCCACACTAGCCCTCATCTGTGCATTCATTGCACCAGGGTTGCTAGGGACAACAGCAGCCCTCTTTTCCCTTGGAAAACTCTGTTTAGGCATGTATGGGGTTCGATCAGGCGGTAACAACCCCTCCAGCCACAGAGCTCTTTCTCTTGCTTCAGCAAGGATCGCCTCCTTTTTCTGCTTTGACCGCCCCATCCTTGCGGTGTTGCACACAGCAACCAGTAACACAGTTCACAGCAGAGGGAAGAAAATGTGATTCTCCTTTCACAGGTACACAACCTGCATGCAACACAGTCCATCAAACTTCTGTGCAATGCAGTTTGCCTGGCTGCCACACACAGCTAGCAGCAGTTCACTGCAGAGAAAAAAAATTGACTTTTTGTTCACAGGTACACCACCTGCAACAAATTGGAGCACTGTCTCTTTAAGGCTAGTTTACCTTTCGCTTGCAGGTTCTCTTCACCTGCACACACACAGATTATGCAGTCTCATGCACCAAAAACACAGTTCATATAACAGATGAACTTACTTGATTGTAGGGATCTCAGATTGTGCCAAAATTCTCTGCCACTTGTGAAGGACTAGCATCAAGTGTAGAGCTTGAAGGACACCGCCACTCGCTGGTTCTTCTTTTTAAGGGCTTTGTTTGCCCATTTTTATTAAAAGAAGTCAAAACAAAATGAAAGGTTTCCCTCGCAGGGGTTTCAGTACTCCTTTTCAACAACAAAATGACATTCAGCCTCCTGGCTTATACATACAGCAGTGCTGCTCAGGCCTTCCACTTCAGGCTCTTGTCTGTCTCCTATAGACTATTCCATCTGCAACACCATTCATTTGGATAGCAGCCCCTTGCTGCTCTGACCCTCAGACCTGGGTCTCTGGCTTCCACTGTGCACACAAGCACTCTCTGACTTCTCCAGTGCACACTTGCACTCTATGGCTTCCCCAGTGCACACCTGCACTCGTCAGGAGGGTGGGGCCCAGAATGCTGGTCCTGATTCTACTATCAGGCCCACACACCTGAACAATCAGTGTGCAGTTGAGTCTCAAAACCCGGATCCAGGACTGGGGATTTCATCCCACCCGGATCTCTAAGAAATCCCCAAGCTCCGGGTCCCAAAGTGGATTTTAGTAAATCATGAGGAAACTGAAAAGCCAGTTTCCTCCCAAACAAGCAAATACCCTGGAGCCCCTCAACCTGCCTGGTTGAGAATCCTGTATTCATACACTGGTGGGGTACCACACTACCACAATATATATATATATATTATGTGTGTATATATTGTTTATGCTAAGAGACACAAGAGAACTAAATAACAAAAAAAAAACTGATGTTTTTCTTTATTTTGAGGACAGTAGGCTGCGAAAACGCAAAGATGGCATTACATATATTGATTCTGCCAGGACACTTCACCCTCAGGTGAAACAAAGAAATCTTTGAACTGATTGCGAATGGCCCGTGCACTGGAACATAAGTCCATAAACTGCCAGCCCTTCTCCCTACCCCAAACTGTGCTCTGCAGATTCAGGACAGGACAGGACAGCAAGACACTGACCTCCATCAATGAAAATCGGCACTACAGGTTGGTGAACTTTCTCGCACTTAGTTTGTTGTTTTCTGGAAGAAGGAATCCATACTGCCAATGTGGTAAACCAGGGAAGGTCTACTAAAGATAATTTTTCGGAGCCTGTATATGTCTCATTTCTGGAATCCATGCTGCCAATGTGGTAAATCAGGGAAGATTGACTAAAGATTATTTATTGGAGCCTGTATATGTCTCATTTCTGGAATCCATGCTGCCAATGTGGTAAATCAGGGAAGATTGACTAAAGATTACTTATTGGAGCCTGTATATGTCTCAATTCTGGTGAGTACATATTTTGGGTGGAGGTACACTGTCACATATATTCTTCACGGATCTTAGTGAAATTTGTTGGATACTATCTTCTACTTGATATTTTAATGTATTTGGTGAGCGCATAGTACACCTATAGATCATACATTGGTTGGACTTTTTACATATTATGGGCTTTTTTCATAGTTGCAAATAATCTACTTCACTATTAAGTTGTTTTTAATCTATTGCTTTGGATAGGGATGAGCTTCGAGTTCGAGTCGAACTCATGTTCGACTCGAACATTGCCTGTTCGCCCGTTCGCCGAACAGCGAACAAATTGGGGTGTTCGCGGCAAATTCGAAAAATCGATGGGAGAAATCTAAAGTGCTAATTATAAAGGCTTATATGCAAGTTATTGTCCTAAAAAGTGTTTGGGGACCGGGGTCCTGCCCCAGGGGACATGTATCAATGCAAAAAGAAGTTTTAAAAACGGCCGTTTTTTCGGGAGCAGTGATTTTAATAATGCTTAAAATGAAAAAATAAAAGTGAAATATTCCTTAAAATTTCGTACCTGGGGGGTGTGTATGATATGCATGTGAAGTGGCGCATGTTTCCCGTGCTTAGAACTGTCCCTGCAAAAAATGTCATTTTTGAAAGAAAAAAAGTCTTTTAAAACTGAGGCCTCGTACACACGACCGATTTTCTCGTCAAGAACCAGCAAGAAACTTGCTGGCAGAGAGGTCTTGCCGAGTAAATCGGTCGTGTGTACGCTGCTAGCGTGTTTCTCGTCGAGAAAACCGACAAGAAACCTCGACGAGAAAATAGAGAACCTGCTCTCTATTTTCTCGTCGAGATTCTCCTCGGCGTGTTTCTCGACGAGAAAAGTGAGTGTGTGTACACTTACCTGTCCGCCCGGAAGCTCGCGCATGTTCGAAATGAATTCGACGCATGCGCGGTAGCTTCCTAGGCATACGTAGGGTAGACCAAGATGGCGGCGACGGCATCGAATGTGACGAGCGCATGCTCGACGTAGTCGATGACGTCACCGCGTACACTCCTTTCAAAGAACCGCGGGTTCTTTGAAACGAGCGTGTGTACACTCGGCCGGGACAAGTTTCTTGTCCAAGAATCTCGTCGAAAAAAACGACATGTTTTTCTCAACGAGAATCTCGGCCGTGTGTACGAGGCCTGACTCGCGGCTATTAATGAATTGTCGGCTCCCGGCAATACATACAAAAGTCATTGATAAAAAATAAAAAAAAAGCGTGGGGGTTCCCCAGAATTCAATTACCAGGCCCTTCAGGTCTGGAATGGATATTAAGGGGAACCCCGCCGCAAATTAAAAAAAAAATTGACGTGGGGTTCCCCCAAATATCCATTCCAGGCCCTTCAGATCTGGCATGGATTTTAAGGGGAACTCCACCCCAAATTTTAAAAAAATGGCGTGGAGTCCCCCTAAAAATCCATACCAGACCCCTTATCCGAGCACGCAACCTGGCCGGCCGCAGGGGAAAAGGGGGGGACGAGAGAGCGCCCCCCCCTCCTGAACCGTACCAAGCCACATGCCCTCAACATGGGGAGGATGTCCCCATGTTGATGGGGACAAGGGCCTCATCCCCAAAACCCTTGCCCGGTGGTTGTGGGGGTCTGCGGGCGGGGGCTTATCGGAATCTGGAAGACCCCTTTAACAAAGGGGACCCCCAGATCCCACCCCCCCTATGTGAATTGGTAAGGGGTACATTGTACCCCTACCATTTCACGAAGAAAGCGTAAAAAAATGTTTAAAAAAAACACACAAACACCTTGAAAAAGTCCTTTTATTTAAAATAATAATTAAAAAAAAAAAACATTCCAGCGCTGAAATCCAGTGTCCCGTGGCGATCCCGATGTCCAGCGCTGTCCTTCATTGGTTGTGCCTGAGCGGACCTGATGGGGAACTCCCTCTCAGTATTTTAAATGTATAGACCCGCCCCTTCTAAAGTTCCCCATCAGGTCCGCTCCCTCGGTTTGTCGGACCCGCCTACGTCATTGGCTTGAGCGGGGAACTTCCTTCACTGTGTAATTTAAATTTACATAGTGAAGGAAGTTCCCCGCTCAAGCCAATGACGTAGGCGGGTCCGACATACCGAGGGGGCGGACCTGATGGGGAACTGCTCTCACTTTGGCAATACATGTATAGACCCGCCCCTTCTCATGTTCCGCATCTGGTCCGCTGAGCGGACCTGATGGGGAACTTTAGAAGGGGCGGGTCTATACATTTAAAATACTGAGAGGGAGTTCCCCATCAGGTCCGCTCAGGCACAACCAATAAAGGACAGCGCTGGACATCGGGATCGCCGCGGGACACTGGATTTCACCGCTGGAATGTTTTTGTTTTGTTTTTTTAAATAAAGGACTTTTTCAAGGTGTTTGTGTGTTTTTTTTAAACATTTTTTTACGCTTTCTTCGTGAAATGGTAGGGGTACAATGTACCCCTTACCAATTCACATGGGGGGGCGGGATCTGGGGGTCCCCTTTGTTAAAGGGGTCTTCCAGATTCCGATAAGCCCCCCGCCCGCAGACCCCCACAACCACCGGGCAAGGGTTGTGGGGATGAGGCCCTTGTCCCCATCAACATGGGGACATCCTCCCCATGTTGAGGGCATGTGGCCTGGTACGGTTCAGGAGGGAGGGGGGGCGCTCTCTCGTCCCCCCCTTTTCCCCTGCGGCCGGCCAGGTTGCGTGCTCGGATAAGGGGTCTGGTATGGATTTTTAGGGGGACTCCACGCCATTTTTTTTTAAATTTGGGGTGGAGTTCCCCTTAAAATCCATGCCAGATCTGAAGGGCCTGGAATGGATATGTGGGGGAACCCCACGTCAATTTTTTTTTAAATTTGCGGCAGGGTTCCCCTTAATATCCATTCCAGACCTGAAGGGCCTAGTAATTGAATTCTGGGGAACCCCCACGCTTTTTTTTTTTTTTTTTATCAATGACTTTTGAATGTATTGCCGGGAGCCGACAATTCATTAATAGCCGCAAGTCAGTTTTAAATGACTTTTTTTCTTTCAAAAATTACATTTTTTGCAGGGACAGTTCTAAGCACGGGAAACATGCGCCACTTCACATGCATATCATACACACCCCCCAGGTACGAAATTTAAAGGAATATTTCACTTTTATTTTTTCATTTTAAGCATTATTAAAATCACTGCTCCCGAAAAAACGGCCGTTTTTAAAACTTTTTTTTGCATTGATAGTTTGATACATGTACCCTGGGGCAGGACCCGGGTCCCCAAACACTTTTTAGGACAATAACTTGCATATCAGCCTTTATAATTAACACTTTAGATTTCGAACGTTCGAGTCCATTGTATTTAATAGGGTTCTAAAGTTTACACGAACATTTTGTCTGTTCGCAGGTTCTGGTGCGAACCGAACAGGGGGGTGTTCGGCTCATCCCTGGCTTTGGATATATACGCAGCACATTTATTATTTATATTTTAATTACAAGGTTTTGTATGCATGCTAGCTGCTATATTGTTTGGTGAGCTCACCATAGGTATTGTATATTTGAACCATAAACTGGACACCCTGATCAGGATTTGGTGGCGCCGGTTCACAGGTGCCTCTTTCTTTATCCCGAAAATGGTGGAGGACAGAACAGGCCAGTACAACACAAAAATCATTCTAAGAATAAAAAAATATTTAAAAAAAATAGGTTGATATATATATATAAATATATATATATATATATATATATATATATATATATATATATATATATATATATATATATATATATATATATATATATCTATCTTTTTAATTTTAATTTTTTTTCACTTTTATGATTTTTTTTCTTACGTGGTATTTTTTTCTCACGGTTACTTTTCATAATATTCACCTATTTTTTTTATACTTGGAATTGGAGTTTCGTGTTATAAATAGATAGATAAATAGATAGATAGATAGATAGATAGATATAGATACACTTTTTTTGCAAAATAGGATTAATGTAATATCATAATAACATACCTAAGTGTCATGAGAAGACTCTCCTCAGGTGTCCATTCCAGTAGGTTGTGGTCTGAGCCTCTCCAAGGCAACTAATGAACATGTGTGTAAATTTAAATAATTTATTGGGATGATTACACAGCCCCACGCACTGTACATGTTTGCAACATATTCTAAAGATAGAAAATGACACCATGTGGTATTATTCAAATAATCATATGCGGCGCTCCTATCAATATATAAATTGATACGGTTCACTACTGTCCCAAAGACAACGGTGTTTAAAGGTACACCAGGTGTATGCGATAAATCCTCAGGGCAAAGTTCAAATTATCACATGTAAAAATGATCACAATAACGTCTACGAAATGTGCACCTTCCTCCAGATCACTTCAAACAGGTGTTTCAAAACTCCCCATAGGGATTGCACTCACCAGAAATCAGAAGGTAACAGGCTCATACGACAAAGTCGTAATGATGATACGCGTCAGAGCATGATTTTACGGCAACCGAAAGTGACGATTGACGCCGTGCGTTCTAAGCTACTGGGTTGAGAAACCGGAAGTATCACCTGACGAACTGAAGAGCGGGAGAAAGCTTGAATATCTCTATGAAAAGGACACACGCAGGAGACATCTCTCGTTTGGATATCCTTTTGGATTTCGTACGAGCCTGTTACCTTCTGATTTCTGGTGAGTGCAATCCCTATGGGGAGTTTTGAAACACCTGTTTGAAGTGATCTGGAGGAAGGTGCACATTTCGTAGACGTTATTGTGATCATTTTTACATGTGATAATTCAAACTTTGCCCTGAGGATTTATCGCATACACCTGGTGTACCTTTAAACACCGTTGTCTTTGGGACAATAGTGAACCGTATCAATTTAAATATTGATAGGAGCGCTGCATATGATAATTTGAATAATACCACATGGTGTCATTTTCTATTTTGTCATTTTTTTGAATATAAGTTTATTTGTGAATGTGGCTTCTGATGTTGAATATGTTGTAGAGTGAGGTTTATCAGCATCTCTACTGTGATAGGGTCTAGATTTTTTGGGGGGGCGCAAACAAACTGAAAAAAAAAAATCATCAATTGCCGCCACTGTGCCCATTAAACGCAGCCACTGTGCCCAAACGCCACTAGTTTGTCCCCAAATACAGCCAGTTTCTCCCCCCATAATACAGCCAGTTTGTCCCCCATATGCAGCCAGTTTCTCCCCCATAATACAGCCAGTTTGTCCCCCATATACAGCCAGTTTGTCCCCCATATACAGCCAGTTTGTCCCCCATAATACAGCCAGTTTGTCCCCCATAATACAGCCAGTTTCTCCCCCATAATACAGCCAGTTTCTCCCCCATATACAGCCAGTTACTCCCCCATATACAGCCAGTTTCTCCCCCATAATACAGCCAGTTTCTCCCCCATAATACAGCCAGTTTCTTCCCAATAATACAGCCAGTTTCTCCCCCATAATACAGCCAGTTTATCCCCCATAATACAACCAGTTTCTCCCCCATAATACAGCCAGTTTCTCCCCCATATGCAGCCAGTTTCTCCCCCATAATACAGCCAGTTTGTCCCCCATATGCAGCCAGTTTCTCCCCCATATGCAGCCAGTTTGTCCCCCATAATACAGCCAGTTTCTCCCCCATAATACAGCCAGTTTCTCCCCCATATACAGCCAGTTACTCCCCCATATACAGCCAGTTTCTCCCCCATAATACAGCCAGTTTCTCCCCCATAATACAGCCAGTTTCTTCCCAATAATACAGCCAGTTTCTCCCCCATAATACAGCCAGTTTATCCCCCATAATACAACCAGTTTCTCCCCCATAATACAGCCAGTTTCTCCCCCATATGCAGCCAGTTTCTCCCCCATAATACAGCCAGTTTGTCCCCCATATGCAGCCAGTTTCTCCCCCATATGCAGCCAGTTTGTCCCCCATATGCAGCCAGTTTGTCCCCCATATGCAGCCAGTTTCTCCCCCATAATACAGCCAGTTTCTCCCCCATATGCAGCCAGTTTCTCCCCCATAAAACAGCCAGTTTCTCCCCCATATGCAGCCAGTTTCTCCCCCATAATACAGCCAGTTTCTCCCCCATATGCAGCCAGTTTCTCCCCCATAATACAGCCAGTTTCTCCCCCATATGCAGCCAGTTTCTCCCCCATAATACAGCCAGTTTCTCCCCCATATGCAGCCAGTTTGTCCCCCATATGCAGCCAGTTTGTCCCCCATATGCAGCCAGTTTGTCCCCCATATGCAGCCAGTTTGTCCCCCATAATACAGCCAGTTTCTCCCCCATATGCAGCTAGTTTGTCCCCCATATGCAGCCAGTTTCTCCCCCCAGCCCTGCACTTACCTTCCTCGAGTCAGCGCCATCCTTCTTCCATCCTCGATGTCTTCTCCCGCCCTCGATGTCTCTTCAGCCAATCAGGTTACCGGTAACCAGACCCGGTGAACCTGATTGGCCAGGGAACGCACCCCTGTGCGTCCTCTCATTAGATATTTAGAAGCCGATTACAGCCCTCAGGCTGTAGTCGGGAAGCCTATCAGAGCCTGCTGGCTCTGATAGGCACTTCTAAAGGCCAATCAGACGCTGTTATTCAGATGGCCGGTGCTCAAGGGGCCGGCCATCTGAATAGCGGGCGGCAGCAATACATAGGTTCATGCAATGCATGAACCTATGTATTGTGAGTGACGGCTGGGCGCAGAAGCGAGCGGAAGCGGCGCTTCTGCGCGCACTATGGTCGCGCCGCCATGTGTGAAAAAAAGATATAAAAAAAAACTCTTAAAGGGCCCGTTTTTTTTTTTTTTGGTGACCACAGGAGGGGGGGGGGGGGGGCGGCGCCCGGGCGCCCCCTATGGACGGACCGCCACTGTTGTTTTACCAAAATTGAACACCATAGCGCTGGGATAAAAGAAAAATAGGTACCAGTTGCAGCAGTTTTTTAATTTTCTTTTTGTTGTTTATATTCTAAAGATAGGGCTACAGTAAGTGTGTGCCCTAGCCACAGCCCTAGCCACAGCATGTGTAAAGTGTAACTATGATTTATTTACTTTTAGAAAATACTGCCCTGTCAAAGGCAACTGTATGCATTACATAAATGTTGTCAATACTTTTCACAGATTATTACCTCTTTCTTGTTGTTTGCATCATATTTTTTCTTAAACTGATTTCTGAATGGCAGGATCAGTCTTTATTATAACTACGGTACATATCCAAGCAAGATTAAAGACACCTGGAACCATAGTGTGATAGGTACTTAATAGTATCACTTGTTGCTCATCCACTCACTAACCTTATGAAAGTGGGGCTCTGTGGCAATGACCAGCATATGAAGAAATGGAACCGTACCAAGGAAGGGGTTCGGTCCAATGTACCACAAAGGTGAGCCACAGAGATGTAGTACCCAAATAAATAAAACATTAAAATGCCATAGTAGTCACAATGTGCCTTAGGAAACGTACTTTATTCTTTTGTAAAGGTTTGTATGTTTTCTGATGTATTGTTTAAAAAACAACACACAGTTGAGCACTAATTAGCAGTGTTTCCTTGCATCTCTGGACTCCTGAGTTTAAATAATCCTCACCATAATAATCTCCATACAGCTTGTAAGTGTATCTTGTATTTAAAAAGTTTTCCTGAGCTTTACTCCCACAATGCACTACTTTCTGTAGGACCTGGGAAAGTATACAATTTCTATATAAAATAATAACAGAAGAGCTTTAGAGCCGGTTCACACAGGGGCGTCCTGGGATCTGACTTCAAGTCGCCCCAAGTTGCGCGGTTTAGAAAAGTAATGGAAGTGAATGGAGCCGTCTTAATGCACACTACTGCAGTCGCTCCGACTTCAGAAAAGGTTCCTGTACGACTTCAATCCGACTTCTAGGCAACTTGTACCCATTGATTTCAATGGAAGTTGCCTCCAAAGTCGGATACCCTGTCTTAACTGAAGCAACTTTTCAGGAAGTAAAAATTGTTTTCCAGGCAAACCCCTCCCTCCCACAGAGCTGATTATTGTTTGATTGGCCACTGGAAAGTCGCCTGTCCTGGAGGCAACTTGAAGTCGCCTTGTAAGTTCCCTGGAGTCGCGCTGTGATTCATACTCAAGTCGTGTCCAAGTTGCCTCCTAAAGTCGCGCTGGAAGTCGTGTTGCCCCTGTGTGAACCGTCTCTTAGCATATCTTTAAAATAAATTAAAACGAAATGCACTTCCGTGTTTCCCCTAGTACACATATTATTAGAAATGTTTATACATTTCTTTTGGACTCCATGAATGTTTGATACAGTCCTGAAATATAATTTGTTTCAGCCAATAAAGGTGTTTTAAATAAATATGGTTTCTTTAAACAGTAACAAAGCTGCAGATATTTAAATAGAGATTTTACCCTAATTTACATTCAGATTCATATCAGCCACATACAATTGGCAACCAGGTAATGTTAGAGAAAAGTTCTAATAAATTTGTCAGCAGAAAAAATAAGAGAGAAATAGACTGAAAAATCGACTAAGACCTGTTTTTAGAGGAAGGAATAAAGTCAAATGGCACTGAATCACTGCCAATGCCATACATTTTCTGACACTGAAGTTATTGATTATCCTCTGAGGACCTTTGCATGTTTTACATTAAGCAAATGCTTAGGGCAAATCATTTTCTATTACCTTGAGGTACACTAAGGTGTAAAAAGTGATGCAATCTGCCACCTGCCCAGAAGTATAATCCACACGTATATAGCATGACAATATTTAAACTGACAGATTGCTTTTATTCACTCCCTGGTGTGTGTTTTGATATATAAAAACATAATTACCATGACAAATGTTTTTCAAATAATTGCTTGTGTTTCCTTAGGATGTGTCAATCATTGGCATTACTTAGTTGTTCTCTTTTGCCATTGTAGTTATTTAGAATGTAAATTAAATATGTATTTAAATGAATCATGCATACATTTAACAAGTCTGGGGCAAATTCTAACTCTTTTATTTCCAAATTAATCATTCTTTATGCATATATTTGAGACTCTAGACCCTTTTTTATTGGGTTAATCAAAATGCTTTTTATTTCTATATTTTCAGTTTGGTAGGAAAGTACTGAAAAATTTATTTTGATGCTATTAATTAGAATTTTAGTAAAATCCTTATTAATATATACACTATATTGCCAAAAGTATTGGGACACCTGCCTTTACACACACATGAACTTTAATGGCATCCCAGTCTTAGTCCGTAGTGTTCAGTATTGAATTGACCCACCCTTTGCAGTTATAACAGCTTCCACTATTCTGGGAAGGCTGTTCACAAGTTTTAGGAGTGTGTCTATGGGAATGTTTGACCATTCTTCCAGAAGCGCATTTGTGAGGTCAGGCACTGATGTGGATGAGAAGGCCTGGCCCACAGTCTCCGCTCTAATTCATCCCAAAGGTGTTCTATCAGGTTGAGATCAGGACTCTGTGCAGGCCAGTCAATTTCTTCCACACCAAACTCGCTCATCCATGTCTTTATGGACCTTGCTTTGTGCACTGATGTGCAGTCATGCTGGAACAGGAAGGGGCCCTCCCCAAACTGTTCCCAGAAAGTTGGGAGCATGAAATTGTCTTAAATGTCTTGGTATGCTGATGCCTTAAGAGGTTCCTTCACTGGAACTAAGGGGCCAAGCCCAACCTCTAATAAAACTACCCCTCAACCATAATCCCCCCTCCACCAAATGATTTTGGGGGGAGGCCCAATACTTTTGGCAATATAGTGTGGATGAGCGAGTTTGGAGTGGAGGAACTTGACTGGCCTGCACCTGAACCTGATAGAACACCTTTGGGATGAATTAGAGCAGAGACTGCAAGCCTTCTCATTGACATCAGTGCCTGACCTTACAAATGCTCTTCTGGAAGAATGGTCAAACTTTCCCATAGACACACTCCTAAACCTTATGGACAGCCTTCCCAGAAGAGTTGAAGCTGTTATAGCTGCAAAGGATGAGCCAACTCAATATTGAACCCTACGGACTAAGACTAGGATGCCATTAAAGTTTATGTGCGTTTAAAGGCAGGCGTCACAATACTTTTGGCAATATGGTGTACATAGTAGGCTAAGTTATTGATGGGCTTTCCTTAAATGTATATATAATTCCCCAAAAACAATTAGTAAGAAAGCAGTGCTGCCTGTGTTGAAAAAACCCAGATTCTGCCCACAAATACAAAAAGTGAAACTTAAAGTGGAGCTCCACCCTAAATAGCAACTTTTGCTATTTGGAACCCTCCCCCCCTCCGGTGTCACAATTGACACCTTTCAGGGGGGAGGGGGGTGAAGATACCTGTCTAAGACAGGTATTTTCACCCACATCCGGGAGTCCTCTCTCCGGGAAATCTGCGGGAGTGACGTCACTTCGCCCAGACTTCCTGTAGTGTTCTGGGAGACACTCGGCTCCCAGAACACAGGAGGACAAATCAGAACGGCGCAGCGCGACTCGCGCATGCGCCGTAGGGAACCGGGCATGAAGCCGCAGGGCTTCACTTCCTGGTTCCCTCAGCGAGGATGGCGGAGGGAGCAGCAGAGTGACGAGCGATCGCTCGTCCTCTGCTGCGGACGTCGCTGGACTCCAGGACAGGTAAGTGTCCAAATATTAAAAGCCAGCAGCTGCTGTAGCTGTAGCTGCTGGCTTTTAATATTTTTTTTCTGGCGGAGCTCCGCTTTAAAGGAGTTGTAAAGGCAGAAGTTTTTTTTATCTTAATGCATTTTATGCATTAAGATAAAAAAACTTTTGTGTGTAGCAGGCCCCCCAGCACTTACCTACCTGAGCCCCTTCTCTCTCCAACGATTTCCACGATCCCCTCAGCCATCCAGTACATTCCTCCTGATTGGCTGAGACAGAGCTGCGGCGCTATTGGCTCCGTGGCTGTCAATCAAAGTTAGTAAGCCAATCAGGGGAGAGAGGGGCAGGGCCAGGTCGGGTTCCGTGTCTGAATGGATACACGGAGCTCTGACTCAGCTTAGGTGCCCCTTGTATCAAGCTGATGGGCACTCAAAGGAGGGAGGGGCTAGGAGCAGCAAAGAGGGACCCGAGAAGAGGAGGATCCAGGCTGCTCTGTGCAAAACCAACTGCACAGAGGAGGTAAAAAATTAGAAAAAAAACCGAGCCTTTACAATCATTTTAAATTGCAATATTTATTGGCAGAATTATATATATGTATACATTGTTTTTATATTTTTTGGGCATGCACAGCCTATTGCATTAGGGTGTGCACCCCAAAGCTTAAACACACATGTGTATATATATCTAGCAGTAAGGCAATGGACAGTGTCAGTACAGCAGTGGATGATGTCAGTAGGGCAGAGATTGGTGCCAGTAGTTTATTTGTATTATTTTTTCCTTTTAACTATTTTTTTTTCTATTATTATTTTTTACAATTTTTTTTCTTTTTACAATTGTATAGGAGCCCTATTGGGGGGGGGGGCTTTTGTGAAAAATCAGGGGCCTAAATAGACCCCTGATAGCTCACTTCTGAGACAGAGAAAGGGAGTGAGGACAGCACAGGGTGATTAGGGTGTGCCCAGGCACACCTGGCACACCCTGTGCGCACACCTATGTTGGGGAATTATATATACTGGTTGGTAGGTGCTTATAAGCATAAGCACCTACTGTACAGCAGCAGCTACCACTGTGAAGGTTAATTTTGCACTGTAGCGCAGGTCAAAACCAAAAATGAATCCTTGAGATTACGGATGAGCCAAAAAAACCCGGTTCGGTTCCCATCAGAACATGCGAACAAACAAAAAATTTGTGCAAACATGCAAACACCGTTAAAGTCTATGGGACACGAATGTGAAAAATCAAAAGTGGGACATGTATCAATGCAAAAAAAAGTTTTAAAAACACGTTTTTTCAGGAGCAGTGATTTTAATAATGCTTAAAGTGAAACAATAAAAATGAAATATTCCTTTAAATATCGTGCCTGGGGGTCCCCCTTAGTCTGCCTGTAAAGTAGCGCCTCTTTCC
Organism: Rana muscosa; assembly: GCA_029206835.1. Classification (NCBI taxonomy): domain Eukaryota; kingdom Metazoa; phylum Chordata; class Amphibia; order Anura; family Ranidae; genus Rana; species Rana muscosa. The sequence goes on from CM055116.1 coordinate 423,003,333, forward strand.
CATGTTTATAACAGTACTGCAGAAAAATTACATTTATAAAGGAAAAAATGTAATTTCAAACTGCTCGTGGCTGTAATGTATTGTTGGATGAAAAAATCATTGAAAAACGGCGTGGGTCCCCCACCCCCCAGTCCATTATTAGGCCCTTCGGGTCTGGTATGAATATTAAGGGAAACTCCATGCCAAAATGTAAAAAAAATGGCGTGGGGGTCCCCCCAAAATCAATACAAGGCCCTTCAGGTCTGGTATGGATTTTAAGGGGAACCCTGCGCCAAATAAAAAAAATTATGTGGGGCCCCCCAAAATCCATACCAGACCCTTATCTAAACATGCAACCTGGCAGGCCGCAGGAAAAGGGGGGGAGAGAGCGCCCCCCTCTTGAACCGTATCAGGCCACATGCCCTTAACATGGGGAGGGTGCTTTGGGGTCCCCCCAAAGTACCTTGTCCCCATGTTGATGAGGACAAGGGCCTCATTCCTACAACCCTTGCCCAGTGGTTGTGGGGGTCTGCGGGCAGAGGGCTTGTCGAATCTGGAAGCCCTATTTAACAAGGGAGCCCTCAGATCCCACCCTCCCCTTTGTGAATGGGTAGGGGTACATTGTACCTCTACCCATTCACCAAAAAAGTGTCAAAAAAGTTAAAAACTACAGTAGACAGTATTTGACAATTCCTTTATTAAAAAAAAAAAATGTGTCCCGCAGTTTTCATCCATCTTCAATCACAGCGCCGACGGTCCAGAGAAACATAAATTAAGTAAAACTCCACCTCCATGGGAGGTGTCCTGCTGACTGCAGCCTTTTCACGGTGACAGCTGTTGTAAAACCAAGGGCCCCTTCTGATGTCATGGAGGAATAGCAGTGACAAAAAATGCACTCGTTGATTTAACAAATATTTTTTTGTGTACAATTCTCCTTTAAGGGGGTTTGGCAGGGGATGTCTCCTACATACTTTTGCTAATAGGTGTCACTCATTCCCATCTCACAAAGTTGGGAGGTATGAGAATCTGTAGTCACTGGCACCTAAGCTGCTAATTACACACTATTGATGCATCTGCCCTAATGTGTCTGTATATCTGTTCTGAATGATTCAATGATGTGGTGACGGTGCACACGCAGAATGATCTATGCCTTCATTCATTGAACATGTCTCATTCAGAATACGTCAACCATAAGCAGCAGCGGCCAATAGGGTCCATGAATGCTGTACGTATGTAAAGATTAGCACAATCTTTTACTTGCATACAGAGTAGACATGTGCGGTTAGTTTCGTTCCGAATAAATATTCAGACAAATTTTTCATTAGTCTGTGATATCCGAATACCCGATCTACATTATAAAACAAAATTTACTGAATGCTCCAATTAATGAAACAAAATATGTCAGAATTTCCAAAATTCTAATTGAAATTCAAATCGAATTTTAAATGTAAACATATTTCTGAAATCAAAGACTGTGGGGGTCATTTACTATAGCGCCGCGGCGCTAATTAGCACTGATTTCCGAATTTACTAACGTATGTTGCCACTAATAGCGCTCTTTTTCATTTGCACGTTCGCCTGTTGAAATTTTAATTGCCTAAAATGGGCGCTATTATATGTAATAGTGCCCAGTACTTCCCGGAACTATAGTAAATGACCCCCGTGTGTGTTATTTTAGTACTATTTTGAAAAAAAATCTGTTATTGTTAAGCCAAAGGTGATTTAAAAAATCATTGTAATCATTTGATGAAGATTTTTCTTTTGTTTGTTCACTTTCCCACATTAGAATTGGAAAAAAAGAAATATATATATATATATAAAGTTTTCGATTCGACCGATTTAAAATTTTAATTTTTTTTAACAAAATTCAAAAAAGACATAAAACAAATTCCGAATATGAATTCCGACTACAGATCCCGAATACGGATTGCACGAATTAACCAAATTTAACAAAACTAAATAAACAAATCTAAACAAAATAAAACACATTTTTTCATCATGCACATGTCTAATACAGAGTAAATATGGCAGAAGTTATGACAGGATGCAGCTATGTTCTCTTTTTTTTTTAGATTGCTAAATGCAGAACAACATTGTGCTACTAGGCTCAGCTGTGTGAATGGGTTCATAGATTTTAATTCCTTTGTGTATAGATAAAGTAAAAACTATGCACTGTTTGCATCTGTATGCTGCATTTTTGATGCTCATGTGAATAAGCCCTTAACTGATTTCAGTTTCCAATTAAGTGATACTGTAGTGCATCAGCCCAAGGCATTTCTTTCTGTCGGTGCTCTAGTGACCTGGGAATTCAATTTTCTAATAATGTATGAATCGGGAAGAATCAAAAAAATTTCCTTCGAGGGTTTTTTGCTGTCTCTCAAATGTGGGAAACTGGATGAAAAATAAAATATCAGTACTGAGCTTTTTCTCATAGTCAACACTTTCACTTCAGTCCATCTTGGAAGTTTGAATTTGCCTGATAACTACGGTAACCAGATTAGGATTCTGGGTGCCTATACTTTGTAGCAAGTTTTTTCAGTGCTTGGACTGGTATATGTATAAGCCATGTATTCCCTTTGTTGCATTTGAATCCATATCCATTTTCCACACTCTCCCAGCATTTGTGTTGGCAATAAAACTCATATCAAATCTTTGACTTGCAGCTTGTTTTGCTCTATGCTATATGCAGTATATAGTATAATAAAAATATAACCATCCCCAAAGTCCTTTAACAAGTATTGCAATAAACAACTTCTCTCCTCTGCGCTCAGTAACAGCCTTTTCTTTTGATGGATATCTCAAGGTTTTATCTATATAATGTACAATTTACTAGAGAGAAATTTTAGTATCTCCAACTGCAGTAATTCTTCAGTTTACCCTAACTAAATGTCATACTTACCCTTAATAATGTGGATGTTTCAGAGAAATACAATACAATACGTTGATTTATGCATGTTAAATAAAACACCAGATAGTGACACACATTATTATATTTTTTATTCTATTTTTATATACTTTATAGATTATTACATGGTCAATTAGATGTATTTTTTGGCGCTGATTGTCATTACACACATTATATGTGTGTTTGGAAAACAGATTACCATGCTGAAATTCCATGGATGTATAAAAAAGATAAAAAGAGAGCATTTTAAAGCAACTCAGAAACAAACTTTGTATAAGGTATGAACCAAATAGCCAAATTATCAGAGAGAGGGCAAATGTAACTTAAAGTGATTGTAAAGTCTCGTAAAAAAAACAACAAAAAACAAACAAACATGGTATACTTACCTCTTCTGTGCAGTTGGTTTTGGGTCCCTCTTTGCTGCTCCTGGCCCCTCCCTTCTATCGAGTGCCCCCTCAGCCAGCAGCTTCCTATGGGGGCACCCAAGCCGAGTCACAGCTCTGTGTGTCCATTTAGACATGAAGCCTGACCCGGCCCCGCCCCCTCTCTCCCCTGATTGGCAGACTGACCTTGATTGACAGCTGCGGGAGGCTGTGTCTCAGCCAATCAGGAGGAGTGTCCTGAATGGTTTAGACATTTGTGGACATTGCTGGAGAGAGTTGGGGCTCAGGTAAGTAATTAGGGGGCTGAGGGAGGCTGCTACACACAGAAGGTTTTTTATCTTAAAGGGGTTGTAAAGGTTTATTTATTTATTTTTAAAATAACAAACATGTCATACTTACCTCCACTGTGCAGTTTGTTTTGCACAGAGTGGCTCCGATTCTGCTGTTCTCGGGTCCCTCTGCGGCTGTCTCGGCTCCTCCCCACAATAGCTAAACCCCTCTGGGAAGCTCTCTCCCGAGGGGGTTAGCTTGCGGGCGCGCTCCCGTGTGATACAGTCGACGTCCATAGACACCAAGTGTATGACTCGGTCCCGCCCCACGGCGGCCGCGTCATTGGATTTGATTGACAGCAGCGGGAGCCAATGGCTGCGTTGCTAACAATCAATCCAATCAACGCTGAGACTCCGTGGAGAAGAGGATGCCAGGGGACGCGCACAGCAGGTGAAAGGGCTCAGGTAAGTAAAACAGGGGGGCTGGAGGGCCCGTGACAGCGAGGTGCTTTTTCACCTTAATGCATAGGATGCATTAAAGGGGTTGTAAAGGTTCGTTTTTTATTTTCTAAATAGGTTCCTTTAAGCTCGTGCATTGTTGGTTCACTTACCTTTTCCTTTGATTTACCTTCTAAATGTTTTTTTTCTTTGTCTGAATTTCTCACTTCCTGTTTCTCCTCACTAAACTTCACACCATCATCCGAGTGGTGTGGAGTCAGCCAGAACAGCTTACTGAACAGCTTACTGAGGAGGAACAGGAAGTGAGAAATTCAGACAAAGAAAACAAAGAAAAAAATATTTAGAAGGGAAATCGAAGGAAAAGGTAAGTGAACCAACAATGCACTAGCTTAAAGGAACCTATTTAGAAAATAAAAAACAAACCTTTACAACCCCTTTAAGGTGAAAAAACATGAACCTTTACAACCCCTGTAATGCATAGAATGCATTAAGATAAAAAAACCTTGTGCCTTTACAACTCCTTTAAGTTTACTAAATAGGTGCAGAGTAGGATTAACAAAGCAAACATAGTCAGAATGACAACTAATAAATATACAATACAGAACAATGTTAACAGATTATGAAGCTGTGCAGCAGCAGTGTCTGTGCAGCTCTTTCAGGGCACTAGGTGGCAGCAAAGCAAATTATTACTTCAACAAATAGTACAGTACAGTATACTAACTTCTACTTACATTTATCTTCACAGAGAACATCCCTCACAGTGAAGCCCAGGCTAGGTCTGGTAACACAAGATAACAAATATGGCTGATAACAGAAAAGGTAGAATACTGTATTAACCACTTCCCATCTGGCCACTCTACATATACAGCTGGGCAGGACAAGCGCCATTCTAAGAGGTTGTACCTGTATGTCCTCCCACTCATGTGTCTCCCTTGAACACAGTGGATAACAGATTGGGGTACTGGGCCAATGTCATTGCAGTGTCACCATCATAGTAGTATTGTGTCATCACAGTCGTAAACAAGGGCATTATGAATTAAAGCCATTGTTTACTACTGTGATGTAACAGTATGGTGACACATTGTACTGCTGTTGCGGTGATCATGTACAATGGCAGCCATTGTTTCTGCTCACTGCCACAGTACTACAATGTTACCAGACAAGTGCTGCTAGTCAGTGTCCCTAATCACCACTGCACCAGTTAGTGTCTATAATTACTGCTGCCTACTCACAGTGTTTCTAATCAACTCCTTACCAGTCAGTGCCCCTGTTCACCATCATACCAGTCATATTGTTCCTAATCACTGCCACACCAGTCACAGGGTCCCTAATCCCTGTGACTCCAGTCCCAGTGTCCCTGATCAGACCACACCAGTCACAGTGACCCTGATCACCGTGTTCAGATTGCTCTTCTTAGAGCATTTGCCAAGCAGTGAGGAGGCATTGTATCACCTCCTCAATAACTGTCTTAACCTCTTTGACCATGCCCAAGCACCCCATTCACTGTAATGGTTCATTGTCAGTAGACATACAGGTGGTACAATTCCTTCTACAGCTGCAAAGCATTGTAGCCATGGCATGTTTACACCCCCACCACTGCCTTTGCAGCTAAATGAGGGAGTGATTAAGGGGAGGTAAAACTGAGGCTAACCAACAATCTCTAATAGTGTAGCCAGTCACAGGGTCACCAATCACCACCACACCAGTCACAGTATCACCAGACTAGTGTAGCTAGAATCAGTGTTTCTGATTGCCACCACACCAGACCAATAGAGCCAGAAACAGTTTTACTGATCACTGCCACACTAGTGTATGCTAGCAACAGTGTTCATTATGATCACCACACCACACCAGTCCCATTGTCATCAGAGTAAGTTAGCAAGAGTTCCCGATTGCTGCTACACTAGTCCCCAGTGTCACCAGACCAGTGCAGCCATCAACAGATTTCCTGATCACCACCACACCAGTGCAGTGTTGCCTGTGCATGCTGCCTGTACTAAACCCTGGCCTGTTTATTTACCTTATTGAAGAAATGGATTCTAGACAGCCGCACTCCGATAAAAGCCTTTATTGTAATGAATAGTCAAAGTTCATATGAACTGGCCACATGTGTTTGCAATCTAAGATCATTGAATGCATCATGTGACATGCTTGAATCTAGTACATACTTGTCAAACAATATGTGGTCATTTAGCTATGACTAAGCAACGATGATCAGCTGTTTGTCCTGCTTCTGTTGTCACATGAACTTGAACATGATCGGAGTGCGGCTGTCCAGAATCCGTTTCTTCAATATTGCTCATGCTGATCCTGCACCTGGCTTCCACCCTTCTGTTCTGTTTACTTACCTTTTTTTGTGTCTGCTGCCTGGACATTTGCCTGTTTGGTGAACATGTCTCAGCTTGCTGCCTGAATTGACCCATCTGCATATCTCACTGACTACATTCCTGCAAGACCCCTGTACCAGACATCTCTTGCATACAAATGCATATATACTTGAACCACAGGGACTATTTTGTTCTTCCATTCTTCCTGGTATACAGTACTTCCTGGCCAGGGAACATGGTATTCCTGGTGGCAGTCATGTACCAGTAGGCTAGGCTTGCAGTTTGACTGCTAAAGGTGACACTACACTAATGCCGCATACACACGATCGGAAAATTCGACAAGAAAAACATGGATTTTTTTCAGACGGAATCTTGGCTCAAACTTGTCTTGCATACACACGGTCAAACCAAATTCTGACCATCAAGAACGCGGTGACTTACAACATGTATGACGGCACTATAAAACGGAAATTCCATACCCAGTGCGCCACCCTTTGGGCTCCTTCTGCTAATCTTGTGTTAGTAGAAGTTTGGTGAGAGACGATTCGCGCTTTTCAGCCTTCGTGCTTTTCAGTCCGTTACAGCGTGACGAATGTGCTATCTCCATTACGAACGCTAGTTTTACCAGACCGATCGCTTCCGTCTCGTACTTGCTTCAGAGCATGCGTGGTTTTTGGTGCGTCGGAATTGCATACAGATGAACAGAATTTCCTCCAAGAACTTTTCTTGACGGAAAATTTGAGAACCAGTTCTCAAATTTTTCTTGGTGGAAATTCCAACAGAAAAATTCCGATGGAGCCTACACAGGGTAGGGAATTTCCAACCAAAAGCTCACATTGGACTTTTCTTGTCAAAATTTCCGATCGTGTGTACATGGCATAAGCTATATTCCCTGACCACTTGTACAGAATCAACTATTAAGCCCTGTACACACAATCGGATTTCCTATGGTTTTTAAATCAATGGATTTTTCCATCGAAAAACTGATGAAGCTGACTTCCATCAGTCTTGCCTACACACCATCAGTCAGAAAACTGAGCGTTCCAAACGCGGTGACGTAAAACACTCCGATGAGCCGAGAAAAATGAAGTTCAATGCTTCTGAGCATGCGTCGACTTGATTCTGAGCATGCATGGGTTTTTTAACCGATGGACCCATAGACGATCGAAATTTGCTATCGGTTTTTTATTCATCTGAAAAATTTAAAACATGTTCTATTTTTAGACACCGATGGAAAAAAGACTGATGGGGCCCATACACGATCGGTTTGTCCGAGGAAAAAAATACATCGGACTGTTTTCATCGGTAAACAGTACAGTACATTGGTTTTGACACAATTGGTTAATTTGTGCGATACACGTGATACAATGTTTGGAAATCACTCCAAACAGTGAAAAAGTCTCACATATGTTGTATGAGGGAAGAAGCAGTAGAGAAGTAGCTTTGGGTTGTAATTCTTCAAAGTATTCCAATGCTGTTTGTAAAAAATATCTTATTAATTGACAACTTTGAGTAAAAAAATAAATTTTCATTTTTTTCCCTGCATTTTCCAAAAACTTGTAACAAAACAGCTAAGTCTTCAAAAGACTTGCCATGACTCTTAGAAAATACTTTGGGGTAAAAGTGATAGGTAGTTAGGAAATTAGATGTATAATTTATGCACCTGGAATGCCTAAAGGTGCTCCTTGAACTTTGGGCCCCCTATGCATCTAGTCTGGGAATAAGTCTCACACATGTGGTATCCCTATACTCAAAAGGCAATATCAGAGATAGAATGGGAGAAAATATTTGCAATAATACATAAAACATCTATAGCGACTAAACATCAAGAGAGAAATTATAAATTAGTAATAAGATGGTACTGGAGCCCAGTAGCATTAAATAAAATAAACAATAGTAATACGGAGATTTGTTGGAGATGCATGACAGGAAGAGGAACTATGGACCATATCTGCTACGGATGTCGTCTGGTGAATAGTTTCTGAGATATATCAGAAAATATCAGGAATAGAGAGGACTCCAAGTATGGAGATCTCATTGTTATCTCTGATGACAGATTCAATATCAAGAATTAAAACGGATATTCTTCACCATATGACAACGGCAGCCAGAACAATAATAGCACGTAAATGGAGAGAAAAGAAAAGCCCTACTATAACAGAATGGTTATGTGAAATGAACAAAATAGAATATATGGAAAGACAAATAAGAGAAGAAGGTTTTATAAAGAATCAAATGCCAGAAATATGGCAAAAATGGGATGAATTTCGGTCCTCGATAAGTTTGATAGAATATCTATAAATGGAAAATAACAAGATAACACCTTATAGGGACATAAGGGAATTGGAGGGGGAGAAAGGAAAAGGGAAAGAAAAGGGAAGGAGGAAGAAGAGGGTATAGGTAGACATAAAGGGGGAGATAATGCTTTTTCTCCCCCCACCCTTTTTTTTTTGGATTGGGTGAATGTGTATGTTAGAGTATAGGGATATGTGAGCGTGAATGGAGCAGTTATTTAAGAATAGAAGCTAATAGATACCATATTTATCAGCGTATAACACGCGCCGGCCTATAACACGCACCCCAAGTTTAGAAGGGAATTTTAAGGAAAAAAACTTTTAGGAGGGAAGTTTAAGGAAAAAAACTTACATTTAAATGCTCATCAATGCAGCCTCATCAGTGTCCATCTGCAGCCTTGTCCATCATTTCAGCCTTGCCCAGTGTCCATCTGCAGCCTTGCCCAGTGCCTTTGCAGCCTTGCCCAGTGCCCTTTCAGCATTGCCCAGTGCCTTTGCAGCCTTGCCAGTCTCTTTGCAGATTTAAAATTGGCGCTGATTTCCGCTGACTGTGAGCGGAGAGGAGCGAGCGGAGCCGAGATACAGAAAGCCGAGTGTACTTTGGCTAGACTCGGATCTGCTCACAGTCCCGCCCATCTCCACTGATTGCTCACAGTCAGTGGCGGGACTGCCAGAGGAGCCGAGACTAGCCGAAGTACACTCGGCTTTCTGTATGTCAGCGTCGCTCGCTCCTCTCGCAATCAGTGGAGGTGGGCGTGACCGCGAGAGGAGCCGAGTAAAGCCGAGTGTACTTCGGCTTTGTGTATCTCGGCTCCGCTCGCTCGTTTCCTCACAATCAGCGGGGGATCGGCGGGAATCGGCGTATAACACGCACACACGATTTTCCCCTGATTTTAAATACGCTAATTATCAAGATTCTTTTTAATATACAATAAGAAGGAATAAATGCATAATATAATGAATTTTGTATAATTGTAAACATGGTTAAACATGGTTATAAACTAATAAAGATAAATTGAAAACAAAAGGCATATCAGAATGTGTTTTGGGGTGTAATTTTAGGTATGCCTATGCTGTGTGAGAGAAATAATTTGTAAAAATTACAACTTCGTAGAAAAAAAAGCTTATTTTATTTAATTTTGTGACACAATTGTGACGAAAATGACAACTTTCTACTTTTGACTTTATTTTTGGGGGTATTAGTTCTGTCCTGGCATTTTAAGGTCTCAAAGAAATTAGATAGGCAGTTAGTATATCAGGATTGATGAACTTTTACATATATATATATATATATACCACAGTTTGCAGACTCTATAACCTTCACACAGATTAAATAATATATACTAATTTGGGTTATTTTTTACCAAACAATTGTAACAGAATACATTTAGACCTACATTTATAAAGAAATGTTATTTATTTGATTTTTTTTAACAAAAACGAATAAAAATAAAAATATTGGTCTTTTTCCTTCACATAGCAAAAACAAAATAATAATAATAATAAACTGTGGTGATTAAATATCACCAACATAAAGTTCTATCTGTTTTAAAACAAATATATATACCATTTATTTGGGTATAGTGTTGCATGACAGGGTAATTGTCAAAAATGTCCTGGGCGGGAAGGGGATGAAACAGTTGGTTTTGACGTGGTTAAATCTACAGAAAACTCTGGCTTCCTGATCAGACTTTCTCAACCTTTTCAACACAGAGGAACCCTTGCAATAACTTTCCAGTTACACAGAACCCTGGTTGAGAAACCCTGGTCCAGATTGTTAAAAGCTGCCCTCATTATTTGTCAGATAGGGAGGGAGATAATGTATAAGACATTTTTTGGGGATAAAGAATGGTAAAAGCTCTTGTCAGTTTTTATTTGCTGCATGTGTCCCATTGGACTTTTTTTACTGCCTTCGTCCCATGTCCCATTGGGAGATTTTTATTCAGTTGCTGTCCCAAGGGCACAAGAGAAAGTGATATTCCCTTCACTTCCTAAGTTAACACTCAAAAGTGAAGAAAAATACCTTCTTAGACACTTGTCACAGGAACAAATGTCCCTAAGATCTTATAACAGTAAAAGAGCACATTATCAACATAATGCAGTCACTTGGGCACACTGTATATGAAAGGGCACCCTTGGATGACCTCGGTTTTATTTTTGAACTAAGTTAGATCATCAATGGATTTATAATATATAGATGTCTGTATAAATAATCTTTATATGTCTATCCAACCCTCTAATCTCACAGTCCTAAACTTACAGTACATCTCCCTTTTTGAGACATTTTCTGTTCAGCTTGTTGTGCCTTTACAAACGTTGCTCTGCTCAAGTTGTTCCTTCTATACAGTATATGCATACTGCATTCATTCTTAGGAAAGGCCATCCATCTTTCTTACTAGTTGTGGACAATTTGCATGCCTTACTCATGCCTCACCCTATATAAAGAGGTAATGTGTTTTGAGCTGCCCCATGGATGGTGGACAGCTACTTTGTTACACACTGTCCATATATTGTACATGCAAGTTTCTGGCTTACATAAAATGAGTTGTCAGGTGTGGCATATAATCCACCTAGTTTTGGAAACTAATAAGCTCTTTACAGAATGGCTTGGCAACAACCATTAATACTGTCATCAAAAATAACATGAGCACACTGAGCTAGTACAATAGAGTTACTTTATTCAGCTTAGAATTTGATGGTGATAAAATGTACCCACAATGGTTAGGAATAAACAGCAATTATTTGGCCAAAATTGCAGTCCTTTATATGGAATCAAGGAGCTCTCTTGCTATGGCCAGTGGTGGGGCTTAATGCTGAAAAGCATTCAGGGACTCTGGGATTGACATGGAATAATAAGACCCACTGTCAAGATCATGTTCATGGCTTACACACATAAGAGGTCTATTGGATGTATTAGGAGATCGATGGGCAGGAATGGGCTGCTAACGGGGTTCTTAGGGGGTTAATAGTTACAAAATTAAGTTTTAAGGATCTATGGCTACATACAAAAGTCTATCAATGGCTCCAGACTGTATCAGCGAGGCTCAAAATTAATTATTTTTACCAAAGCTTAAGGATTACATACAGCTTTTTTAACCACTAGCTGACATCATCACATGCTTGTACCATTAATCACTTGTCAAGGAAATTACAAATCTGCCAAATGGGTAAAGTACCTACAGCAGGGGTGCCCAACCTTTTGAAGAGCGAGGGCCATTGAAGCGACTTGGTAACCGGTTGCTTGCCAAAATAGCTGAAATGGGCGGATGACAGGTCTTTGTCCACGCTGCATATGCAGAACGGCGCTGTACAGGAAGCATCAGCTTATGTGGCTCTACTCTGCAACCTTTTGCTTTGTCTACCGCCGGCTTCATTCACAACACTGATTTCTCTGGGATGTTGGGTCGGCAACCCACGATCTGGGCTTGCTAAACCACCATCCCAGAGCAGAAGGTCGCGGGCCACATCAGAGGGCTCCGCGGGCCACTGGTTGGCCACCCCTGACCTACAGCATAAGGAAAATATGGACTCTGTCATCATTGAACAATGCCTTTAAAGCATAGTTTCACTTTTACAGCCAAATTTGGGGAACACATACTTTATATTTGTAACATAACTTTAAAAAAATATTTTAATATTGTAGCTTACCTTTTTAGATGTCCTTTTCTGGAAACTCCAGGATTGAAAAATCTTAATTTACTTAGTGCTCCCTGTTTATGAGTGGCTAGGGACTTGTGTTTGCCATCAAATAATCATGTCTGTACTGTGCTGGCAGATTTCATTATCACTACCAAATGTGTAGAACTGTCTGTCCTAACAAAGGCTTACAGATTTCCAGTCCTGGCCGGTTCATTGTATATTAACGCATACATTTTTTTTTTAACCCCTATCTGTACATTGTCTTCTATTCAAAACAATATAAATTGCCTATAGTGCCATACACGTATAATCATGCTCCAAACAAACAAAAAATGAAAAGGAAAGAAATGTGTTTTTAAAACACGTTACGATCATATGGTCGGGGGTTCTCAAATATGACTGCAAAAGTGAAAGTGTACTTTAAAGTACACCTATGTTTTAAGCATGTTCACACCTTGCCATTTTCTTATACCTCTTTGTGACCAGGGATAAAAAAACAAAAAATAAAATACAAAATCGGCTGGCAAAACTTTTTATGACCCCTTTCGCTTGCATTTAGCAACCAGGAAGGAGAGGGACACGTCTCTTCCTGACAATTAAATGTAGACCATTCTCTTCCTCTTGTGTGTGTCTGTGACTGACGATTACTTTGATGGTCCTATGACATGCTACGCTGATTTTACTGGCTACTCTGCGATTAAATTACAATAGTTTACTCCATCTCCTCTATAGTATTTGACAAGATAATGGTGATAGTGGGTGAATGTTTTTTTTTAAGTATCTGATCATTTTAAAATGGCATGGACGTTTGTGTAAGCTTTTTTTTTTTTTTTTTTGAGGTAGAATAAGCCTTAATTATTGTGATAAAGAAAAAGTTTGTATTCCTAAGTATAACTGCATGCACCCTACGCTGCAAATACTGGAGGTGAGCATTCACATACTAGGGAAAGGTGGAGGATTGTGTCTTTTGGACTTTATTTGACAATATTTTAACAATTTATTTCTGTACAACTTGAGCTGTTTTGGGTAACATATGAGTTGTTTTGGGATAAATTGCTGTTGTCACTTTTAAAACATACATTTTTGATGTTTTTTTTTGTTTTTTTTAATTAATTTAAGAATATAGGGAAAAGAAGTTAAAACTACAAAATACATTAAGATATAAAGATTTACATGTGAATTGCTAGAATTTAACTATACCAATAAGGCACAATATACAAACTGTGTGCAAAGGATTTGGAGAGGGGAGCAGGATAGAAATATCAAGATAAGGGTCAAGATAAGGGTCACTAATATGGTTCTCTTAAAAAATATGTATAATAATTGGTATTTTGTAAGTGTAGTAGGGATCTGTGAAAGTTTGGAGGAAGAAAATATGAAATCCAAAAGGGACCATATTTTTTCTTATTTGTGGGAATTGTTTGAGTAACAAAGGCAGGCATCTGCAGCACTTACAGCAGGCGTATTGTGCTTCTTGCAAAATATACACCTGAAGCTAGCCCTTATTGCTGTGATTTCCTGTTTGAGTAACACAGACAGGCATCTGCAGCACTTACAGCAGGCGTATTGTGCTTCTTGCAAAATATACACCTGAAGCTAGCCCTTATTGCTATGATTTCCTGTTGAGTAACACAGGCAGGCATCTGCAGCACTTACAGCAGGCGTATTGTGCTTCTTGCAAAATATACACCTGAAGCTAGCCCTTATTGCTGTGATTTCCTGTTGCAGTAACACAGGCAGGCATCTGCAGCACTTACAGCGGGCGTATTGTGCTTCTTGCAAAATATGCACCTGAAGCTAGCCCTTATTGCTGTGATTTCCTGTTGCAGGAACACAGGCAGGCATCTGCAGCACTTACAGCAGGTGTATTGTGATTCTTGCAAAATATACACCTGAAGCTAGCCCTTATTGCTGTGATTTCCTGTTTGAGTAACACAGGCAGGCATCTGCAGCACTTACAGCAGGCGTATTGTGCTTCTTGAAAAATATACTCCTGAAGCTAGCCCTTATTGCTGTGATTTCCTGTTGAGTAACACAGGCAGGCATCTGCAGCACTTACAGCAGGCGTATTGTGCTTCTTGCAAAATATACACCTGAAGCTAGCCCTTATTGCTGTAATTTCCTGTTTGAGTAACACAGGCAGACATCTGCAGCACTTACAGCAGGCGTATTGTGCTTCTTGCAAAATATACACCTGCAGCTAGCCCTTATTGCTGTGATTTCCTGTTTGAGTAACACAGGCAGGCATCTGCAGCACTTACAGCAGGCGTATTGTGCTTCTTGCAAAATATACACCTGAAGCTAGCCCTTATTGCTGTGATTTCCTGTTGAGTAACACAGGCAGGCATCTGCAGCACTTACAGCAGGCGTATTGTGCTTCTTGCAAAATATACACCTGAAGCTAGCCCTTATTGCTGTGATTTCCTGTTGAGTAACACAGGCAGGCATCTGCAGCACTTACAGTGGGCGTATTGTGCTTCTTGCAAAATATACACCTGAAGCTAGCCCTTATTGCTGTGATTTCCTGTTGAGTAACACAGGCAGGCATCTGCAGCACTTACAGCAGGCGTAGTGTGCCTCCTGCACATTATACACCTGAAGCTACCCCTTATTGCTCGTAGTTTTTTTTCTTTTGTGTTACACTAACAGGCATCTGCAGCACTTACAGCGGGCGTATTGTGCTTCTTGCAAAATAGACACCTGAAGCTAGCCCTTATTGTTGTGATTTCCTGTTTGAGTAACACAGGCAGGCATCTGCAGCCCTTACAGCAGGCGTATTGTGCTTCTTGCAAAAAAAAAAAACACCTAAATCTAGCCCTTATTGCTGTGATTTCCTTTTGAGTAACACAGGCAGGCATCTGCAGCACCTACAACGGACGTAGTGTGCCTCCTGCACATTATACACCTGAAGCTACCCCTTATTGCTGGTTTTCCCATCTCCCTTCAGGCCTTTAGAATGTCTGGAAGGCAAACAAGGAGAGGCAGACAGTTAGGAGCCAATAAAAGAGGGCAAGCAGGCTCTGTTTCTAGAGACAACAGTGCTGGTCGTGGATGCGGTGCATCGTCATTAGTGATGAGCCGAACACCCCCGGGTTTGGTTCGCACCAGAACCCGCGAACGGACCGAAAGTTCGCACGAACTTTAGAACCCTATTAAATACAATGGATGCGAACGTTCGAAATCTAAAGTGCTAATTATAATGACTATTATGCATGTTATTGTCCTAAAAAGGGTTTGGGAACCCGGGTTCTGCACCAGGGGACATGTATCAATGCAAAAAGAAGTTTTAAAAACGGCAGTTTTTCTGGAGCAGTCATTTTAATGATGCATAAAGTGAAAAAAAAAGTCAAATATTCCTTTAAATATCGTGCCTGGGGGGTGTCTAAAGTAGGCCTGTGAAGTGCCACGTGTTTCCCGTGTTTAGAACTGTCCCTGCACAAAATTACATTTCTAAAGGAAAAAAAGCCATTTAAAACTGCTTGCGGCTTTAATGTAATGTCTGGTCCCGGTAATATGGATGAAAATCTTTAAGAAAAATGGCATAGCTACCCCATCACACACCCCCCCTACCCCAGCCCATTACCAGCCCCTTTGGGTCTTGTATGGATATTAAGGGGAACCCCGCACACAAAATAAAAAAGGCCCTATATACTCTGAACAGCCGTATACAGGCGGTGCATACAAGACAGGGACTGTAGGTTTGTTCTTATGTAGAATCTGTTTGTAATTTTGAACAGGTACATTGTTTAAGTGTAGCTCCAGCCAAAAAATATATTTTTAAGCTTTTTGGTAAACATAGGGAAGGGTTATCACCCCTGTAACATTTGTTTTGCTGTCTGTGCAGTGTGCACCTGTTCAGAACAGTTCACCTCACTTTCCGTCCTAATGACAAATGTTTTTTGAAAATTTGGGGTTTTTATTGAAACAAGAATTGGTGATAAAGAATCAGTGGAGAGGAGACACTTTTTTTCCCATATTAACTCTTACAGGAGAGAATTTGCCTTCCTAGGGGTAGATTTCCTCTCACTTCCTGTTGTATCCTTCCGTTTGCAAGGAGGAGTCGTTTATAAGTTGGATGTTTGAAAGTAGGGGCCTGCCGTATATAGTCAGCTGAAATTTGCCCCTTACATGTTGGTGTTGCCACAACACTGTGAGCCCTCACAGTTACTCTTGGTGGGCGCATGAATGGGCCCTGCTGTGAATTATTAGATCAAGAATTGTAATTACATGCCCCTGTTAAACAGGGGCAGAAAAATTGAGCCTTAGGCACTGGTGCCACAACACTGCAACCCCTCACAGATACTGTACTTGGAGCACAGCAATGAGCCCTGTTGCAAAGTATTGCATCAAAAATTGTAATTACACGCCCCTGTTAAACAGGGGCTGAAAAATTGGGCCTTAGCCACTGGTGCTGGTGCCACGACACTGCAACCACTCCCAGATACTCTAGTTGGAGTGCAGGAATGAGCCCTGCTGCAAAGCATTGCATAAAAAATTGTAATAACACACCCCTGTTAAACAGGGGCTGAAAAATTGGGCCTTAGCCACTGGTGGCGGCACCCAGAAACAAAAATGTTCTTCCAAGCTATCATCGTCAATCGGATCATTGAGGAGGAGGAGGATAGTCAGTCAACATAACAGGACAGTCTCTCAGCATCAGCATCAGTCTTGAAGGGATGTGACATTTGAAAATAAATTAGTCTGTTATATCAGCTTCAGGTGTTTGGTAGCTGGTGGTGATCCAAGACTGGTTCATCTTTATGAAGGTCAGTCGATCAACCGAGTCGGTGGACAGGCGCACCCTGTGATCCGTGACAAATCCTGCAGCAGCACTGAATGTGCTTTCTGAAAGAACGCTGGATGCAGGACAGGCCAGTATGCTCAATTGCATACTGTGCAAGCTCTGGCCAGTGATCCATCCTCAAGACCCAGTAAGCCAGAGGATTTTCAGTGGGGAAGGTGTCCAAGTCTGACCTTGCCCCTAGGTATTCCTGCACCATGTATATCAGACGCTGGCGATGGTTGCTGGAACCGATCATACCTTGGGGCTGCGGACTAAAGAATTGTCTGAACGCTTCGGTCAGACGGCCACCTTCCCCACCGCTCCTTCTTTGACTGACCGAAGCCTCAGCAAGTCGTTGTCCAGGACCAGGAGTTTGTAACCTCCCAGTCTCTGGGAACGCGTTGCACAGACCTTTCTGCAAGGCCTCCCGGAGTTGTCTCATCCTCTGCTCCCTCTGCGACGGTAAGATAAGGTCCGCAACCTTACCCTTGTACCGTGGATCAAGGAGAGTGGCCAGCCAGTAATGGTCCCTCTCCTTGATCCGAAGAATACGAGGATCCTTCCGCAGACTTTGCAGGATCAGGGAGGCCATGCAGCGTAGGTTAGCTGAGGCATTCAGTCCGGAGTCCTCTGAGTCACTAAGGACGACATGATCCGCAGCCACCTCCTCCCAGCCACGTACAAGTCCACTGGTTTCTTGGGACTGTAAATCATCCCTAAAAGACTGCTGCTGATGATGCTGAGTGCCAGGCTCCACCTCCATGCTGACACAATCCTCCTCCTCCTCTTCTTCCTGTGTGATGGGTGGGACAGAAGGAACACTGTCTGGGTAAAGGGGGCCTTGAGAGGCAAGGAAGTCCTCCTCTTCCTGCCTCTGTTCTGCCTCAAGTGCCTTGTCCATTATTCCACACAGCGTATGTTCCAACAGGTGGACAAGAGGTACAGTGTCACTGATGAATGCACTGTCACTGCTCACCATCCTCGTGGCCTCCTCAAATGGTGCCAGGACAGTGCATGCATCCCTGATCATGCCCCACTGGCGTGGTGAAAAAAACCTGAGCTCCCCTGACCCTGTCCTGGTGCCGTAGTCGCACAGGTACTCATTGATGGCCCTCTGCAGCCGCTGCAGCATGGCCAACGTTGAGTTCCACCTGGTGGGCATGTGACATATAAGGCGGTTCTTGGGCAGGTTCAACTCCTTTTGCAGCTCAGCCAGGCGAGCACTGGCATTATAAGATCTGCGGAAATGCACACAGACTTTCCTGGCCTGCCTCAGGACATCCTGTAAGCCCGGGTACCTGCCCAAGAACCGCTGCACCACCAGGTTAAGGATGTGAGCCACACAGGGCACATAAGTCAGTTGTCCCTGTCGGAGAGCGGGAGGAGGTTGGTGCCATTGTCGCAAACTACCATTCCTGGCTTAAGCTGGCGTGGCGTCAACCACCTCTCGGCCTGGACCTGCAGAGCAGACAGAACCTCTGCCCCAGTGTGGCTCCTGTCCCCCAAACACACCAGCGCAAGCACGGCATGGCATCTTTTGCCTGCGTACTTGCGTAGCCCCTTGAACGCCTACGGAGCACTGCTGGTTCTGAGGACAAAGCACAGGAAGAGGCCACGGAGGAAGAAGAAGAGGAGGGGGTGGAGGACAGAGGTGTGTCACAACCAGTAGTAGCATTTTGGAGGCGTGGCGGTGGAACAAACCTCCAACACTACTGCACCTTGTCCTGCATCCTTCCCAGCTGCCAAAAGAGTGACCCAATGGGCCGTGAAAGAAAGGTAACGTCCCTGTCCATGCCTGCTGGACCATGAGTCAGCGGTAATATGCACCTTACCGCTGACTGCCCTGTCCAGCGAGGCCAAGACATTGCCTTCCACATGCCGGTAGAGAGCCGGAATCGCCTTCCGTGAGAAAAAGTGGCGTTTGGGAACCTGCCACTGAGGAACCGCACATTGCACAAACTCACGGAAGGGGGCCGAGTCTACCAACTGAAAAGGCAGAAGTTGAAGCGCTAGCAATTTAGCCAAGCTAGCATTCAACCGCTGGGCATGTGGATGGCTGGGAGTGAACTTCTTTCGACGGTCCAGCAGCTGGGGCAGGGAAATTTGCCTGCTAGAATTGGACGTCGGTGTACTGCTAGCAGAGTGCCCGCAAGTACTTGGCTGTGACACACCTAATTCTACACCTTCATTCCTCTCAGAGCAGGTTTCAGAGAGGACTGAAGGTATAGTGGGGTTGGAGATCCCAGCTGATGCGGTGCAAGAAGAGGTCAGCTTTGTTCTTTGGTGTGGGTCTTTAAGGTAGGCTTGCCAACGAGCTGCATGGCAGGTCAACATATGTCTGGTCAAGCATGTGGTGCCCAAGCGGGTGATGTTTTGGCCACGCGATATACGCTTGAGACATATGTTGCAAACAGCAGCTGTGCGATCTGATGCACTCGACTCAAAAAAGGCCCACACCAAAGAACTTTTTGAATAACGGGCAGAGGCAGCGCCCTGCACAGGCGGAGCTCTGCGGTGTGATTCCGTCGGTGTGCTGCCCTTACGCTGGCCCCCGAGGGCATCCTGCCTCGTTGGAGATGTGCCTCCTCCTCATCCTCCTCCTCCTCCTCCTCCTCTCTCCTATTAGGCACCCACGTGGAGTCAGTGACCTCATCATCCCCTCCCTCCTCATCACTGGAGCCAATCTGGCAGTATGCTGCAGCTGCTGGAACATGACTGCCAGATTGGTGTCCTTCTTGAGCATCCCCTCTCTCTGCTCTCACGCTACTGCCTTCCTCTAGCTGGGTATCATCATCGGACCCTTTGAAACGCTGGGCATCCTCCTGGAGCATGTACCCAACACTGTGCTCAAACAGTTCGGGGGACTCCTCAGGAGGACATGGTTGGTCTAGGGAAGGAGTGACTGATGATGACATTGATACCAGGGAAGAGGACGCTTTGGCAGCTGCTTTGCCAGTACCCTGAGCCTGGGTGAGAGAGGATGAGGAGGATGAGGAGGGCTTGGTCATCCACTCTACCAAGTCTTCGGCATGATGCGGCTCAACACGTCCAGCTGCCGAAAAGAAGGACAAGCGTGTCCCATGGCCACGTGCTGATGGCGATGCACCGCGTCCACGACCAGCACTGTTGTCTCTAGACACAGAGCCTACTTGCCCTCTTTTTTTGGCTCCTGACTGTCTGCCTCTCCTTGTTTGCCTTCCAGACATTCTAATGGCCTGCAGGGAAATGGGAAAAGCAGCAATACAGGCTAAGTTAAGGTGTAATATGGTCAGGAGGCACACTTCGCCCGCTGTAAGTGCCGCAAAATCCTGTTTGTGTAACACACCAGGAAAAAGCAGCAATACGGGCTAAGTTAAGGTGTAATATGGTCAGGAGGTACACTCCGCCCGCTGTAAGTGCCGCAAAATCCTGTTGGTGTAACACACCAGGAAAAAACAGCAATACAGGCTAAGTTAAGGTGTAATATGGTCAGGAGGCACACTCCGCCCACTTTAAGTGCCACAAAATCCTGTTTGTGTAACACACCAGGAAAAAGCAGCAATACAGGCTAAGTTAAGGTGTAATATGGTCAGGAGGCACACTCCACCCGCAGTAAGTGCCACAAAATCCTGTTTGTGTAACACACCAGTAAAAAGCAGCAATACAGGCTAAGTTAAGGTGTAATATGGTCAGGAGGCACACTCCGCCCGCTGTAAGTGCCGCAAAAACCTTAACTTAGATCGCACCGCTGCTGTTTGCAACATATGTCTCAAGCGTATCTCGCGTGGCCAAAACATCAGCCGCTTGGGCACCACATGCTTGACCAGACATATGTTGACCTGTCATGCAGCTCGTTGGCAAGCCTATCTTAAAGACCCACACCAAAGAACAAAGCGGACCTCTCCTTGCTCCGCATCAGCTGGGATCTCCAACCCCACTATACCTTCAGTCCTCTCTGAAACCTGCTCTGAGAGGAATGAAGGTGTAGAATTAGGTTTGTCACAGCCAAGTACTTGCGGGCACTCTGCTAGCAGTACAACGACGTTTGATTCTAGCAGGCAAATTTCCCTGCCCCAGCTGCTGGACCGTCGAAAGAAGTTCACTCCCAGCCATCCACATGCCCAGCCATTGAATGCTAGCTTGGCTAAATTGCTAGCACTTCAACTGCTGCCTTTTCAGTTGGTAGACTCGGCCCCCTTCCGTGAGTTTGTGCAATGTGCGGTTCCTCAGTGGCAGGTTCCCAAACGCCACTTTTTCTCACGGAAGGCGATTCCGGCTATCTACCGGCATGTGGAAGGCAATGTCCATGCCTCACTGGACAGGGCGGTCAGCGGTAAGGTGCATATTACCGCTGACTCATGGTCCAGCAAGCATTGCCAGGGACGTTACCTTTCTTTCACGGCCCATTGGGTCACTCTTTTGGCAGCTGGGAAGGATGCAGGACAAGGTGCAGTAGTGTTGGAGGTTGTTCCGCTGCCACGCCTCCAAAATGCTACTACTGGTTGTGACACACCTCTCTCCTCCACCCCCTCCAATTCTTCTTCCTCCATGGCCTCTTCCTGTGCTTTGTCCTCGGAACCAGCGGTGCTCCGTAGGCGTTCAAGGGGCTACGCAAGTACGCAGGCAAAAAGATGCCATGCCGTGCTTGCGCTGGTGTGTTTGGGGGACAGGAGCCACACTGGGGCAGAGGTTCTGTCAGCTCTGCAGGGGCAGGCCGAGAGGTGGTTGACGCCACGCCAGCTTAAGCCAGGAATGGTGGTTTGCGACAATGGCACCAACCTCCTCTCCGCCCTCCGACAGGGACAACTGACCCATGTGCCCTGTGTGGCTCACGTCCTTAACCTGGTGGTGCAGCGGTTCTTGGGCAGGTACCCGGGCTTACAGGATGTCCTGAGGCAGGCCAGGAAAGTCTGTGTGCATTTCCGCAGATCATATAATGCCAGTGCTCAGCTGGCTGAGCTGCAAAAGGAGTTGAACCTGCCCAAGAACCGCCTTATATGTGACATGCCCACCAGGTGGAACTCAATGTTGGCCATGCTGCAGCGGCTGCACACGCAGCAGAGGGCCATCAATGAGTACCTGTGTGACTACGGCACCAGGACAGGGTCAGGGGAGCTCGGTTTTTTTTCACCACGCCAGTGGGGCATGATCAGGGATGCATGTACTGTCCTAGCACCATTTGAGTAGGCCACGAGGATGGTGAGCAGTGACAGTGCATGCATCAGTGACACTGTACCTCTTGTCCACCTGTTGGAACATACGCTGCATGGAATAATGGACAGGGCACTCGAGGCAGAACAGAGGCAGGAAGAGGAGGACTTCCTTGCCTCTCAAGGCCCCCTTTACCCAGACAGTGTTCCTTCTGTCCCACCCATCACACAGGAAGAAGAGGAGGAGGAGGATTGTGCCAGCATGGAGGTGGAGCCTGGCACTCAGCATCATCAGCAGCAGTCTTTTAGGGATGATTTACAGTCCCAAGAAACCCGTGGACTTGTACGTGGCTGGGAGGAGGTGGCTGCGGATCATGTCGTCCTTAGTGACCCAGAGGACTCCGGACCGAATGCCTCAGCTAACCTACGCTGCATGGCCTCCCTGATCCTGCAAAGTCTGTGGAAGGATCCTCGTATTCTTCGGATCAAAGAGAGGGACCATTACTGGCTGGCCACCCTCCTTGATCTACGGTACAAGGGTAAGGTTGCGGACCTTATCTTACCATCGCAGAGGGAGCAGAGGATGAGACAACTCCGGGAGGCCTTGCAGAAAGGTCTGTGAAACGCATTCCCAGAGACTGGGAGGTTACAAACTCCTGGTCCTGGACAACGAGTTGCTGAGGCTTCGGTCAGTCAAAGAAGGAGCGGTGGGGAAGGTGGCCGTCTGACCGATGCGTTCAGACAATTCTTTAGTCCGCAGCCCCAAGGTATGATCGGTTCCAGCAACCATCGCCAGCGTCTGATATACATGGTATAGGAATACCTAGGGGCAAGGTCAGACTTGAACACCTTCCCACCGAAAATCCTCTGGCTTACTGGGTCTTGAGGATGGATCACTGGCCAGAGCTTGCACAGTATGCAATTGAGCTACTGGCCTGTCCTGCATCCAGCGTTCTTTCAGATTGCACATTCAGTGCTGCTGGTGGATTTGTCACGGATCACAGGGTACGCCTGTCCACCGACTCGGTTGATCGACTGACGTTCATAAAGATGAACCGATCTTGGATCACCACCAGCTAACAAGCACCTGAAGCTGATATAACAGAATAATTTATTTTCAAATGCCACATCGCTTCAAGACTGATGCTGATGCTGAGAGACTGTCCTGTTATGTTGACTGACTATCCTCCTCCTCCTCAATGATCCGATTCCTGATGATAGCTTGGAAGAACATTTTTGTTTCTGGGTGCCGCCACCAGTGGCTAAGGCCCCATTTTTCAGCCCCTGTTTAACAGGGGCATGTAATTACAATTTTTTATGCAATGCTTTGCAGCAGGGCTCATTCCTGCACTCCAACTAGAATATCTCGGAGAGGTTGCAGTGTCGTGGCACCAGCACCAGTGCCTAAGGCCCAATTTTTCAGCCCCTGTTTAACAGGGGCGTGTAATTACAATTTTTGATGCAATACTTTGCAACAGGGCTCATTGCTGTGCTCCAAGTACAGTATCTGTGAGGGGTTGCAGTGTTGTGGCACCAGTGCCTAAGGCCCAATTTTTCTGCTCTTGTTCAACAGGGGCATGTAATTACAATTTTTGATGCAATACTTTGCAACAGGGCTCATTGCTGTGCTCCAAGTACAGTATCTGTGAGGGGTTGCAGTGTTGTGGCACCAGTGCCTAAGGCCCAATTTTTCTGCCCCTGTTCAACAGGGGCGTGTAATTACAATTTTTGATGCAATACTTTGCAACAGGGCTCATTGCTGTGCTCCAAGTACAGTATCTGTGAGGGGTTGCAGTGTTGTGGTACCAGTGCCTAAGGCCCAATTTTTCGGCCCCTGCTCAACAGGGGCATGTAATTACAATTCTTGATCTAATAATTCACAGCAGGACCAATTCCTGCGCCCACCAAGAGTAACTGTGAGGCCTTACAGTGTTGTGGCAACACCACCACCACCACCACCATAGGCCCAATTTTTCAGCCCCTGTTCAACAGGGGCATGCAATTACAATTATTGATCTAATAATTCACAGCAGGGCCCATTCATGCGCCCACCAAGAGTAACTGTGAGGGCTTACAGTGTTGTGGCACCAGCACTACCACCAAAGGCCCAATTTTTCCTACCACTGTTCAACAATGGCATGTAAATACAATTCCTGATATAATAGTTCACAGCAGGGCGTTCCAGCGCCCACCAAGAGTAACTGACAACTAAGGGGCAAATTTCTGCAGAGTATATACGGCAGGCCCCTACTTTGAAACATCCAACCTACAAACGACTCCTACTTGCAAAGGGAAGGAGACAACAGGAAGTGAGAGGAAATCTACCCCTAGGAAGGGAAATTCTCTCCTGTAAGAGTTAATATGGGAAAAAGGTGTCTCCTCTCTACTGATGCTTTATCACCAATCCTTGTTTCAATAAAAACCCCACTTTTCAAAAACAGTTGTCATTGGGACGGAAAGTGAGGTGAAATGTTCTGAACAGGGGCACAGACAGCAAAACAAATGTTACAGGGGTGATAACCCTTCCCAATGTTTTCCAAAAAGCTTAAAAATAGATTTTTTGGCTGGAGCTACACTTAAACAATGTACCTGTTCAAAATTACAAACAGATTCTACTTAAGAACAAACCTACAGTCCCTGTCTTGTTGGCACCGCCTGTATACTGCTTTTCAGAGTATATAGGGCCTTTTTTATTTTGTGTGCGGGGTTCCCCTTAATATCCATACAAGACCCAAAGGGGCTGGTAATGGGCTGGGGTAGGGGGTAGCTATGCCATTTTTCTCAAAGATTTTCATCCATATTACCGGGACCAGACATTACATTAAAGTTGCAAGCAGTATTAAATACCTTTTTTTCCTTTAGAAAATTTAATTTTGTGCAGGAACAGTTCTAAACACGTGCCACGTCACAGGCATACTTTAGACACCCCCCAGGTACGATATTTAACCACTTAAGCCCCGGACCATTTTGTAGCTAAAGGACAAGAGGTGTTTTCAGAATTTTGCACTGCGCTGCTTTAATTGGAAATTGTGCGGACATGCAATGTTGTACCCAAATTAAATTTGCGTAATTTTCTTCCCACAAATAGAGCTTTCTTTTAATGGTATTTGATTGCCTCTGTGATTTTTATTGTTTGCGATATAAACGGAAAAAGACCGAAAATTTTGAAAAAAAATGATATTTCTACTTTTTGTTATAAGAAAAATCGAATAAACTCAATTTTAGTCATACATTTAGGCCAAAATGTATTCAGCCACATGTCTTTAGTAAAAAAAATGTCAATAAGCGTATATTTATTGGTTTGCGCAAAAGTTATAGCGTTTACAAACTAGGGTACATTTTCTGGAATTTACACAGCTTTAAATTTATGACTGCCTATCTCATTTCTTGAGGTGCTAAAATGGCAGGGCAGTACAAAACCCCCCCAAATGACCCCATTTTGGAAAGTAGACACCCCAAGGAAATTGCTGAGAGGCATGTTGAGCCCATTGAATATTTTTTTTTTTGTCCCAAGTGATTGAATAATGACAAAAAAAATAAAAATTACAAAAACTTGTCACTAAATGATATATTGCTCACAAATGCCATGGTTATATGTGGAATTGCACCCCAAAATACATTCTGCTGCTTCTCCTGAGTACGGGGATACCACATGTGTGGGACTTTTTTAGGAGCCTAGCCACGTACGGGACCACGGAAATCAAGCACCGCCTTCAGGATTTCTAAGGGCATAATTTTTGATTTCACTCCTCACTACCTATCACTACCTATCACAGTTTTGAAGGCCATAAAATGCCCAGATGGCACAAAACCCCCCTAAATGACCCCATTTTGGAAAGTAGACACCCCAAGCTATTTGCTGAGAGGCATGTTGAGCCGCGGGAATATTTTATATTTTGCCACAAGTTGCGGGAATATGCCAAACTTTTTTTTTTGCACAAAGTTGTCACTAAATGATATATTGCTCACACATGCCATGGGCATATGTGAAATTAAACCCCAAAATACATTCTGCTGCTTCTCCTGAGTATGGGGATACCACATGTGTGGGACTTTTTGGGAGCCTAGCCGCGTACAGGACCCCAAAAACCAAGCACCGCCTTCAAGATTTCTAAGGGCATAAATTTTTGATTTCACTCCTCACTACCTATCACTACCTATCACAGTTTTGAAGGCCATAAAATGCCCAGATGGCACAAAACCCCCCAAATGACCCCATTTTGGAAAGTAGACACCCCAAGCTATTTGCTGAGAGGCATGTTGAGCCCATTGAATATTTTTTTTTGTCCCAAATGATTGAATAATGACAAAAAGAGAAAAAAAATGTACAAAAAGTTGTCACTAAATGATATATTGCTCACACATGCCATGGTTATATGTGGAATTGCACCTCAAAATACATTCTGCTGCTTCTCCAGAGTATGGGGATACCGCATGAGTGGGACTTTTTGGGAGCCTAGCCGTGTACGGGGCCCCAAAAACCAAGCACCGCCTTCAGGATTTCTAAGGGTGTAAATTTTTGATTTCACTCCTCACTACCTATCACTACCTATCACAGTTTTGAAGGCCATAAAATGCCAAAATAGCACAAAACCCCCCCAAATGACCCCATTTTGGAAAGTAGACACCCCAAGCTATTTACTGAGAGGCATGTTGGGTCCATGGAATATTTTATATTTTGCCACAAGTTGCGGGAATATGACAAACTTTTTTTTTTTTGCACAAAGTTGTCACTAAATGATATATTGCTCACACATGCCATGGGCATATGTGAAATTACACCCCAAAATACATTCTGATGCTTCTCCTGAGTACGGGGATACCACATGTGTGGGACTTTTTGGGAGCCTAGCCGCGTACGGGACCCCAAAAACCAAGCATCGCCTTCAAGGTTTCTAAGGGCATACATTTTTGATTTCACTCCTCACTACCTATCACAGTTTTGAAGGCCATAAAATGCCAATATAGCACAAAACCCCCCAAAATGACCCAAATTTGGAAAGTAGAAACCCCAAGGAAATTGCTGAGAGGCATGTTGAGCCCATTGAATATTTTTTTTTTGTCCCAAGTGATTGAATAATGACAAAAAGAAAAAAAAATAAAATGTACAAAAAGTTGTCACTAAATGATATATTGCTCAAACATGCCATGGTTATATGTGGAATTACACCGCAAAATACATTTTGCTGCTTCTCCTGAGTACGGGGATACCACATGTGTGGGACTTTTTGAGAGCCTAGCCGCGTACGGGGCCCCGAAAACCAAGCCCTGCCTTCAGGATTTCTAAGGGCACAAATTTTTGATTTCACTCCTCACTACCTATCACAGTTTTGAAGACCATAAAATGCCAAGATAGCACAAAACCCCCACAAATGACCCCATTTTGGAAAGTAGACACCCCAAGCTATTTGCTGAGAGGCATGGTGAGTATTTTACAGCTCTCATTTGTTTTTGAAAATGAAGAAAGACATTTGTTTTTTCTTTTTCAATTTTCAAAACTTTGTGACAAAAAGCGAGATCTGCAAAATACTCAACATACCTCTCAGCAAATAGCTTGGGGTGTCTACTTTCCAAAATGGGGTCATTTGGGGAGGGTTTTGTGCCATCTGGGCATTCCATGGCCTCCGAAACTGTGATAGGCAGTGAGGAGTGAAATCAAAAATTTACACCCATAGAAATCCTAAAGGTGGTGCTTGGTTTTCTGGGTCCTGTACGCGGCTAGGCTCCCAAAATGTCTCACACATGTGGTATCCCCGTACTCAGGAGAAGAAACAGAATGTATTTTGGGGTGCAATTCCACGTATAACCATGGCATGTTTGAGCAATATATCATTTAGTGACAACTTTTTGTACATTTTTCTTTTCTTTTTGTCATTATTCAATCACTTGGGACAAAAAAAATAAAAAATTAATGGGCTCAACATGCCTTTCAGCAAATAGCTTGGGGTGTCTACTTTCCAAAATGGGGTCATTTGGGGGGGTTTTGAACTGTCCTGGCATTTTATACACAACATTAGGAAGCTTACATCCACTCTTCTAACCACTTGAAGACAAAGCCCTTTCTGACACTTTTTGTTTGCATGAAAACATTTTTCTTTTGCAAGAAAATTATGTTGAACCCCCAAACTTTATATATTTTTTTAAAGCAAAGGCCCTATAGATTAAAATAGTGGATGTTGCATTTTTTTTTTTTACACACAGTATTTACGCAGCGATTTTTCAAACGCATTTTTGGGGGAAAAAACACACTTTTTTTCTTTTTAATGCACTAAAAAACACTATATTGCCCAAATGTTTGATGAAATAAAAAAGATGATCTTAGGACGAATACATGGATACCAAACACGATATGCTTTAAAATTGCGCACAAACGCGCAGCGGCGACAAACTACATTCATTTTTAAAAGCATTTAAAAGCCTTTACAGGTTACCACGTTAGATTTACAGAGGAGGTCTACTGCTAAAATTACTGCCCTCGATCTGACCTTCGCGGTGATACCTCACATGCATGATGCAATTGCTGTTTACATATGACGCTAGACCGACGCTTGCGTTCGCCTTTGCGCAAGAGCAGGGGGGGACAGCGATGCTTTTTTTTTTTATTATTTATTTTGCTTTTTTATTTTATTTTTAAACTGTTCCTTCCATATTTTTTTTTTTACCATTTTTATTGTTATCTCAGGGAATGTAAATATCCCCTATGATAGCAATAGGTAGTGACAGGTACTCTTTTTTTGAAAAAAATTGGGGGGTTAGACCCTAGATCTTTCCTCTGCCCTCAAAGCATCTGACCACACCAAGATCGGTGTGATAAAATGCTTTCCCAATTTCCCAATGGCGCTGTTTATATCCGGGGGGGGGACATTCCCTCCCACTGCTTGTAAAAGCAGTCTAGAGGCTAATTATCTGCTAGAATTGCTTTTACATGAAAGCCTGTTAGCTGAACGAAAAAAAGAGATTGATCGGTGGGTATGCCCACCATTAGAATACCTCCCTTCATCCACCCACTTCTAATGATGGGCATACATGCACCATTTATATATGCCAAAGCATGGGGGCATCCTCCCGCAAAAAAGTTATGCCGCGTACACACGGTCGGACTTTTCCACGGGCAAGCCTCTGTTAGGAATTTCGACCGTATGTACGCGGCATAAAAGGTTATGCTGCTTACACATGGTCAGACTTTTCACGGGCAAGCCTCCGTCAGAATTTCGACCGTATGTACGCGGCATTAGGAGCAAAATCGCTCCTCCGCCCCTGCTGCCCCCATGCTTCGGCATATATGCTCTTTTTTTTAACTGTGGTGGTGAAATCACCTCCTACAGCGTTGGAGTCACGGCTTTATGTATCGTGGGAGCAAACGCTGTTGCTGTCATGATAAATAGATCCGCGCTGCAACTGAATGGCGTACCTGCTAAGCAAATGATGGTTAACATTAAAACAAAGTAACATTACAGTACAACAGTAAGACCTTACCATACCATACCTGCAAAGCAAATACCAAAACAAAACCTAGTAAAAAATAAAACATTTTTTTAACGCAACCTGTGCCTAAAATATATATATGCCGAAGCATGGGGGCATCCTCCCGCAAAAAAGTTATGCCGCATACACACGGTCGGACTTTTCCACGGGCAAGCCTCCGTCGGAATTTCGACCGTATGTACGCGGCATTAGGAGCAAAATCGCTCCTCCGCCCCTGCTGCCCCCATGCTTCGGCATATATGCTCTTTTTTTTTTTTTAACTGTGGTGGTGAAATCACCACCTACAGCACTGGAGTCACGGCTTTATGTATCGTGGGAGCAAACGCTGTTGCTGTCAAGATAAATAATTCCGCGCTGCAGTTGAATGGCGCACCTGAAAACAAAAAATTACATACCTGAAAAGCAAGCATGATAAAACATTGCAGAATAGAATACAGTAAAAAAGAGCAGAACAATAGAGAGAAAATAGAGAGAGAGAGAGAGAACAATAAAACGACAACTATTTTAGTTTTTTACGTTTTTTTTTTCTTTTTTACACTTTTTTTTGTAACTTTAACAACTGTAATGGTTCGGGTCTCTCAAAATGTGATGGCATCTTGGGCGACCCTGTGTAAGTGTGTCCTAGTCTGTGAAATGCTGTACCCTACGCTAAAACTTCACTTTTGAGTGGTAGCGTTCAAAACATTCACCAAGGCAAAGACCAGGTTTGTCAGGACAGAGTGGACAAAAAACACGGGTGTCACGCCTAAATTCGCGCTTGCTACAGACACGACATCTTTTTTGGGGGGTTCGTTGGGTAGGGGTACTCGGGAGGGCATACGGATAATGCCTCTCATGCAGCTGTCTTACTGCATTTGGTTGGGGATGGTGAGGTGCAGAACTGCCTGGATACAGGAGTTCTGTGACTATCTTATTCTGGAATTTTAGAAGAGATAAAGTCCCGTCTGAAGCTCTGTATAGCACATGAGCATTCAGCAAAGCCAATTGGAATAAGGATAGAGACACTTTTTTGTACCAGCGTCTCGCCTTACGGTCAATTAGATACAGCGTCAACAACTGGTCGTTGAGGTCCACCCCTCCCATATTTTTGTTATATTCGTGGACACAGAGGGGTTTCTCCACAACACCAGTCGCCGTACGAATTTGGACTGTCGTGTCTGCATGAAGGGAGGTAAGAAGGAAAACATTCTTATTGTCCCTCCACTTCATAGCGAGCAAGTTATTACACTTTACGCAGGCTCTCTCCCCCAGCCTAAGATGGGCATCTACAAGCCGGCGATTAGGTCGCACGGTGCCACATGCTCCAATCTGATGATCAAACAAGTGACTAAACAGTGGCACGCTCGTGTAATAATTGTCCACATACAAGTGGTACCCCTTTCCGAATAAGGGTGACACCAAGTTCCACACTATCTTGCCAGCGCTCCCTATGTAATCCGGGCAGTTGACCGGCTCAACCTGACTGTCTTTTCCCTCATAAACCGTAAAGCTCCATACATAGCCTGTTGCCCTGTCACAGAACTTATAGAGCTTGACCCCATATCTGGCACGCTTGCTGGGAAGGTACTGCTTGAAAGACAAGCGGCCAGAAAATTTAATCAGGGACTCATCAACGCAGACAACTTGATCAGGAATAAACAAGGCTGCAAAACGTTCGTTGAAGTGGTTTATGAGGGGCCGAATTTTATAGAGCCGGTCGTATTCAGGATCTCCGCGTGGACGACAAAGTTAATTGTCGTTGAAGTGCATGAACCGCAAAATCTGCTCGTATCGTGTCCTGGGAATGGAGGCAGAGAACACGGGCATGTAGTCAATTGGGTGCGTGGACCAATAAGCATGCAATGACGGGAATTTATGTGTGCCCATGTTGAGGGAAAGGCCCAGAAAGGTCTTAAATTCGGAAACCGTAATTGGTTTCCAATCTTTGGCAATGGAAGGCAACTGGGGGTTAGCGGTGATGAATTGACCAGCATATAAATTACTCTGGTCCACAATAGATCTATAGAGATCTTCTGTGAAAAACAGCGAATAAAAATCAATTGGCATAAAATCAGCTGTTTCCACCTGAATACCGGGTTGGGCAGTGAATGGGGGAAGTACGGGTTCTGCAGAAGTGGTGGGGACTCAAGCAGGATAGGCAAATTCTGCAGGAAGGGCACTATGGGCACGACGGGCCTGCCTTTGTCTTCTTGGTGGCAGCGGGACACTACTTGTGCTTGCCACCTCGCCAGCTTGAACTGCACTTATGGGACTCGCCACGTCACCACGTGATACTGCAGTGCTGGATGTACGCCCAGGCTGTACTAGGCCGCTGGTGCTTGCCAATTCACCAGAAGGAATAGCGGCGCTAGTACTACTCTGCTCCATGATACGAGAGGCCTGCGGTTCTTGCTCCTCAATAACCTCAGAAGATCGGGATCGGGTACGCCTGACCTTAGCAGGGACCTCACCTTCGTCGTCAGAGCTATCTGACGTGGAGCCGCTGACTTCACTGTCTTCTACGGGAAGATATTCTGAGCCTGAATCTGACAGATGCGTGACCTCCTCTTCACTATCTGTCATGCTCAGAATCTCGTAGGCCTCTTTACTAGTGTACCTTCGTCTTGCCATTTTGGGCTCTAAATTTAGGGGTACACTAGTAAGATTCACAGGTAAAAAAAGCACCTGACTGTCAGCAAATGTATCAAACGCTTCAAAAAAAAACTGTTAGCGATCGCAGGGGTCAGGACTGTCTCTGTGAACGCTGCAGTTATGTGTGTTGTGTTTGGTAAGTGACAGTGATCGATCGATACTGCACTTGGGTGGGCTGGGCTGGGCTGGGCTGGGCGGAGGGGCTAAACGCAGGTGCTAGCAGGTATCTGGGCTGATCCCGCTAACACTGCGTTTTTGGGAACCCTAAACTGCTGGGGACGCTAGTATAGATCTGATCAGATCAGATATTGATCTGTTCAGATACTATACCACTAAGGGAGGTGTATGCTTTGCGCGTGGGTAATAGCGTTACTGGCACTAACCTAACACTGCCTGGGGCGACGCAGACCCTCTCTGGCGCTAAAACATAATTGATATCAGCCGCCGGGCGATCAGGGGGTAAACCTTTATTGGGTTATATACGGCGGGTGCCCTCATACTATAAAAACCAAACTAACCAACCAGCGTCACCCGTAAAACTTTCATGGTGATCACTGGTGAAAGGGTTAACTAGGGGCAATCAGGGGGTTAAAACCTTTATTAGGTTATATATGGGGGTGCCTGAAGCTATATAAAAACCTGACGGGTAACCTAAATAACTAATTGGCTAACCAGTGTCACCAGTAAAACTTATACGTGATCACTGGTGAAAGGGTTAACTCTAGGGGCAATCAGGGGGTTAAAATAATATATGGGGGTACCTGACGCTATAAAAATCTGCGGCGAGACTAAAAATAAATAACTGGCTATCTAGGGCACCACCGGCACTAAATACAGCGATCGGAAATACGATTGCTTAGTGACGCTGGCGTTAGGGGGTGAAAGGGTTACCTGGGGGGCGATTAAGGGGTTAAACCTTTATTAGGGGGGTTAGGGAGCTACACTGGACCTAAAGGGGCCTAAACCTAACTGCCCTGCAACTTTTTACTGTCACAAATGACACTGATTTCAGTGGTCATTTGTTTTTACTGATCACTGCAAACGGTGCACTGTGACTGGGGGTACTGGGGGTGATCTGGGGGGTGATCTGGGGGTGACTGGGGGTTGAAAAGTGTGCCTACGTGTACTGGTGTCAGTGGGCTGTTGGTGCACTTACTGTGAGATGTCTTCTCTCCTCGCACCGGATCGAAAAGACCGACATGAGGAGAGATGACATCACTTCCTCTGCCTGTGTTTACATTACACAGGCAGAGGAAGGTTTTCATTCGCCGGGAGCGATCGAGAGGGGGTGGCCAGAATCGAACGGCCGTCCCCTCATCCCGGATCGCTCCCGAACAAATAACCACCGCTCACTGTATAGAAGGGGGGTCCGATCGGACCCCCCAACTATACGAAGGCAGTCACGTACCGGTACGTGACTTTGCCTGTCGGTGCCATTCTGCCGACGTATAATTACAGTGGGCGGTCGTTAAGTGGTTAAAGGAATATTTGACTTTTTTTTTTCACTTTATGCATCATTAAAATGACTGCTCCCGAAAAATGGCCGTTTTTAAAACTTTGTTTTGCATTGATACATGTCCCCTGGTGCAGAACCCGGGTTCCCAAACCCTTTCTAGGACAATAACATGCATATTAGTCGTTATAATTAGCACTTTAGATTTCGAACGTTCGCATCCATTGTATTTATTAGGGTTCTAACGTTCGTGCGAACTTTCGGTCCGTTCGCGGGTTCTGGTGCGAACCGAACCCGGGGGTGTTCGGCTCATCCCTATTTGTGATGTACAAAGGCACTGTCTGTAGCAGGACAGACTATAAAACTTGTGGTGGGGTACACAGATTTGAGTTCTTGAAAAGGGCTAAAGTTGGGCAAAAAGTGTCAAGCGCCTGAACGGGTGACATCAATACAGTACAGAGATGGCAGTTGGCAGGTGAAGCCAGTATAGCTGAAACCCAAAGAGTGGCAAATTTGTCTCAAGCATGTCCTCTTGTTTTAGTTATAGCAAAAATTCACGTGAGCTTTTTACTTTGATTGCACTGTATAATAAAGTGTTTTTGCATTATCACACTATGAAAGTTTTTGTTTTAAGAGAGAATATCAGAGGTCTATGTCAATCTGCATCTGTCCGTTGAAGAATTAGGAACTATATTTAAGTAAGGTTGAGGATCGATAATAAAGATCTTACTGCATAAAGCAATTCTATTAATTTAGGGGTCAGTTCAGTCTGTTGAGTTTCTCTGAACAGGTAAGTGAAGGTGTTGGTTAGAAGCACATCATTGTGTATGAACTTGCTAAGGGAGATCACAAATTGTTAGCGTGTAACACAAGACTTGGCCCATCCCCTGAAGATGTATTTTTGATGATGAAACGCGTCAGTGGTGGCCTGTGAGTGTTATAGTATTCTATATTGTGATAAACAATTCTGGCTTTGCACAGTCACTTTTGCACTTTTCTGGTTGGTTCCAATTTAATATTGTCACTTCATTTGCTTATCAGTCTACAAATTGAGTACTGCTTATATATATTTTCTTATAACACAAGACTGTTTATGTAATATTTGGACACTTTAGTAGACTTTCACCATTAATGGACATTATCGTGTATTACTGTGTGCTCTAATATGTTTTACGGTTATTTGCGTAGGATAAATTTTATTAGAATTGCAATGAAATAGTATTTATAGATTGTGGGTTAAACACCATGCATGTTCAAATAATTGTAATTACAAAAAAATGATGGCTGTTTAGACGTGCAATGGCTAAGTAAAATAAGCTAATAATAGGCAGTACTAAGTATTTTTTTTACTTATTTATCAGAAAACTTGCATGCAATTATTTCTTTTGAAATATGCCCTCGCACAGAGGTCACCAACATGTCTAATCCTTAAGAGAAGTAAAAATCCACAGGTCTTTAAATGGACAGGTTCTGGACACCTGCTAGGATACAGAGCACCTACTGAGGCATTGCTGTAAGCATCATCATGCCACATGCAGCTCACATATACTGCTTTGGGTTGTCTGTGATGGAGTTGCAGCGGGGATTCCAATGTTTGTAACTAGGTTTAAACTAAGTACAAAAACAGCTAAGCCTTTACTGAATATTGTTTATGTTATAACACATTTTAGAAGTGTTCACTTACAAAATAAAACCTTAATAAATATGCTGTAGCAAAAAAGAATGACTACTTAAGTGCTAGCAAAAGAAATATATGAATACATGACTAGTGCAATTAAGAAAATGCATATAGAACTGATTTGTTAACGCCATTAAACATTAATTCATAAATCAGCACATTGTGCAGGTATAAATTAGAAAGTGCCATGCAAGTTGTCTGCTTTGCTTGCAGAAACTAAGTTGTTTGGCTTTTACAATACATCTTCTTGAGACCTTTATACTTAATTGCTTATCTAGAGCAAATCTTGGCTCTGAGTAGTTAGTGCATTTCTATATTATGAACATAGGACATATGTAGATATGTAATGCATCAGGCCTGAAATCTTATTAACAGAATTGTTGCAAGATTAAATATGTCAGGATCCATACACAGCTTATGTCCACATACCGGTACACATAAAGTTGTCTTGCCAGATTGGACATATACCTTTCCTCAGATCTAGACCTTTGGAAGCAAACCGAGTCATATGTGGAGTTGGCTTTCAGTCGCTATTATTTAAGTAGAGCTCTGGGAAGTACAGTGCAACAGAAAGCCCACATTATTATTTAATTTTCAGGATTTTTTGTTATTTTAAAGTTATACAGCACAATAAAAAACAATCTGTTATATTACATTTACTTTATTATGTAGTGTTTATGCTCTTATTTTGATTGGCAATGTATTAGAAAAAAAAGGAACCATGACCATCCCAAATGTCTTTTATAAAGTAGAAGACTCCCATGTGAAATCAGTTAGGGGGATGTTAAAACTAGGCTTAGGCTGGGTTCACACTAGTGCGACACGACATCTGTCCTACTTTGGATCCGACTTTGCCCTGCGACATGAAGCCGACATATGTCCGACTTTCAATGAACGGGGATCCGACTTGGATCCCCGCCAATAGCAGGCACTGTGTTTGGTATGAATCTTGAGGGGGAACTCCAGGCCAAATTTTAAATAAAAAACTGGCGTGGGTTCCCCTCCAGAGGCATACCAGGCCCTTGGGTCTGGTCTGGATTTGAACGGGCGCCCCTACGCCGAAAAAACGGCGTGGGGGTCCCCCCAAAATCCAAACCAGACCCTTATCCGAGCACACAACCTGGCAGGCCGCAGGGGAAGAGGGGGGGATGAGAGAGCGGCCCCCCTCCCTCCTGAACCGTACCAGGTCGCATGCCCTCAACATGGGGGGGTTTGGTGCTCTGGGGCAGGGGGGCGACCTGCGGCCCCCCCACCCCAGAGCACCCTGCCCCCATGTTGATGAGGACAGGGCCTCTTCCCGATGACCCTGGCCGTTGGTTGTCGGGGTCTGCGGGCGGGGGGCTTATCGGAATCCGGGAGCCCCCTTCAATAAGGGGGCCCCTGGATCCCGGCCCCCCCACCCTATGTGAATGAGTATGGGGTACATCGTACCCCTACCCATTCACCTGGTTGACAAAAAATTGCAATAAAAAAACCACACAGCTTTTTAAAGTATTTTATTGCACAGCTCCGGGGGTCTTCTTCCGACTTCGGGGGTCTCCGGTGTCGTCGCCGTGCTCTCCGGTTCTTTCTTCTGCCGGGCCTCCGCTAACTTCTTTTTAGCTCTTTTGCTAACGGAGGCCCGGTCTTCTCCGTCGCATTCTTCTTCTCCCGCTCTCCGGTTCTTTCTTCTGCCGGCCCCTCCACTAACTTCTTTAGCTCTTTCGCTAGTGGAGGGGCCGGGCTTCCCGTCGCCATCGCCGTCTTCTTCCCTCTTCTCCTCCTCGATGTTGACGCGTCGCCTCCTCCCGCTGTAATACTGGCTCTCCGCTCCGCTCCGCATTAATATAGGCTTCTCATGACGTCACAGTCACATGTTCCGGGGCACATGGCCCCGGAGCATGTGACTGTGACGTCATGGGAACATGTGACTGTGACGTCATGGGAAGCCTAAAATAATGCGGAGCGGAGCGGAGAGCCAGTATTACAGCGGGAGGAAGCAACGCGTCAACATCGAGGAGGAGAAGAGGGAAGAAGACGGCGACGGCGACGGGAAGCCCGGCCCCTCCACTAGCGAAAGAGCTAAAGAAGTTAGTGGAGGGGCCGGCAGAAGAAAGAACCGGAGAGCGGGAGAAGAAGAAGGCGACGGAGAAGACCGGGCCTCCGTTAGCAAAAGAGCTAAAAAGAAGTTAGCGGAGGCCCGGCGGAAGAAAGAACCGGAGAGCGCGGCGACGACACCGGAGACCCCCGAAGTCGGAAGAAGACCCCCGGAGCTGTGCAATAAAATACTTTAAAAAGCTGTGTGGTTTTTTTATTGCAATTTTTTGTCCACCAGGTGAATGGGTAGGGGTACGATGTACCCCATACTCATTCACATAGGGTGGGGGGCCAGGATCCGGGGGCTCCCTTATTGAAGGGGGCTCCCGGATTCCGATAAGCCCCCCGCCCGCAGACCCCGACAACCAACGGCCAGGGTTGTCGGGAAGAGGCCCTGTCCTCATCAACATGGGGGCAGGGTGCTCTGGGGTGGGGGGGCCGCAGGTCGCCCCCCTGCCCCAGAGCACCAAACCCCCCATGTTGAGGGCATGCAGCCTGGTACGGTTCAGGAGGGAGGGGGGCCGCTCTCTCGTCCCCCCCTCTTCCCCTGCGGCCGGCCAGGTTGTGTGCTCGGATAAGGGTCTGGTTTGGATTTTGGGGGGACCCCCCACGCCGTTTTTTCGGCGTAGGGGTGCCCGTTCAAATCCAGACCAGACCCAAGGGCCTGGTATGCTCCTGGAGGGGGAACCCATGCCGGTTTTTTATTTAAAATTTGGCCTGGAGTTCCCCCTCAAGAGCAGTACAGCACAAGTTGCATGCCAAAGTCGGATCATGCAAGACTGCGGTCCGACTTTGATCCGACTTCAATGATAGTCAATGGGCTGAAGTCGGATCAAAGTCGGACCAAAGTAGTACAGGGAGCATTCTCAAAGTCGGACCGACATGTGTCGGACCAGTTAAGACGGCTCTCATAGGGAAACATTGATTTTCACACGTCATGCGACATGAGCTCCCAATGTCGGAGCGTTTGTCGCCCCAGTGTGAACCAGGCCTTAATCAGCTTACTAAGAAATAGGATGATTTAATATGTTGGGAGCAATATGTTTAACCTGCTCTAAAATATTGATAGAGAAAAAAGGTTTTGATGTCTTCACTCAGTAATAAAAAAGTATTAAAGTGAACATAAGTGTTACACACTAAAGGTAAAGCAACAGGTTCAAAGGTTCAGTTTAATGCTCCCCTCCTCAGCTAACCATACTTACCTTTCCTCAAAACAGAGCTCCACCCAAAAGGGGAAGCTTCTCTTGTTTGCCAAGCCCCCCCCCCTCCGCTGCAACATTTGACACATAATCATAAATTTTCGGTTCCCTAACCAACTATTCCGCCACCCGTGACACTCCAAGCTGCGGAAAATCGGGAAGAGCCTTTTTACTATGCAAAGCGTGATTATGTCTGAGACACTGGCAAGCCCTGTACAAACGATCGGTTTAACCGATGAAAACCGTCCGATGGATTGTTTTCATCAGACAAACCGATCGTATATGGGACCCATCGGTCTTTTTTCCATCGGTTTTAAAAAATAGAACATGTTTTAAATTTTTCCGATGGATAAAAAAATTATCGAAAACTCTGATCGTCTATGGGCAAGTCCATTGGATAAAAAACCACGCATGCTCAGAATCAAGTCGACGCATGCTCAGAAGCATTGAACTTCATTTTTCTCGGCTCATCGGAGTGTTTTACGTCACCGCGTTTGGAACGGTCGGTTTTTTGACTGATGGTGTGTAGGCAAGACTGATCATAGTCAGCTTCATCGGATTTCCGATGGACAAAACCATCGGATTAGAATCCATAGGATATCCGATCGTGTGTACGAGGCTTAAGTGTCATTTTATATGTTGCGTTTTATTAAATCTTAAGTACTACACTATTAGAACTCTCTGCTTTTGTTGAGTCTGGTGGAAAAATTTGTTATATATAGAACCAGCAAGTTGGAGGCATAGAAAGAGAAGAGTTCTGTGGTACCACCCCAACCCCGCCAGATATAAGCAAGCTTGACCTCCCAGACTGAAAAGCTGAGAGTCCATTTTTTTCTGGTAAAGAGCGGTACAAGGGGGGTGTGTGCGCCACACTTCGTGTCATTTTTACTTGGAGCACTTCAGCACTTTGAACGTGAACTTTTGAGCACTGAGCACTTTTTTGGAGGATGGATAACTTTTGAATTTGGAATTTTTTTGTTGGACCAATTTGTTTCACTGTACATATCTATATATATTTTTGGTTTGTCATATACACTGTATGTGCTATGGTAATAATTGCATTTTTTGTATTCTTTGGATAGCATTAGCAGCTCATTAAATGCTTTTACTTATTGCTTATTGTTACCTTTTAAAAGCAAATTCCAGATTTACTGTAATGCTTTTGAACAGTATAGTAAAAGGGCCAAAGCTTACTGCTTTTTATTTTATATAGTCTTCTGTATTACACGTATAACGCTACTAACCCCAGACTTACTTGAGATGAGCCCCTAGTAGCCTAGTAGGTCTTCACTATAAATGCCCAAGTCCATTTTAATAAAAGCTTCTGGAAGAATCCACTCTCTGTGGACTGGGTGCAAAGTGTGTGGTGGAAAAAACACAAAATGCTTGTCAGTCACTTTGGTTTTGGAGATATATTGCTAACCACTCAAGAGGGAGAAAATCAGTACCTTTTAACACCATATTAAGTGCCTTAAGCAACTTATTGTAGGCTTCAGGCCCACACAGATTTTGCGCTCTCTCTCACTTTTAACCCAGGACAATTTCTCTCTGTAAAGTTACATTTTGAGAATTCTTTCTACAAAAATAACATGCCAATGTCAGAGTGGAGGATATAACAGGACCTTCCCATTGGTGAAGTGCACCATCTACAATTATCACAATTATCACAAATCATCCTGAGGTTTTGACAGTGTGAGTGTCATTCTTTTTTTCTTGACATATCACACAGCACATTTGATCTTCTTAATTCAAGATCAATTAGATCTGGTAAGAGGCCCTTTTTTACTTAAGGAGCACCTTTCTGCACTGGAGCACCATTTATTCACAGTTTATTAAGAAGCATGGAGCACTTTATTCACAAATTAACTTTTTTGGACTTTTTAGCCCATACGAAACGTTAAATTATTTATATTGGTTGCACTATTTGTTCATTAGTTGTATGTTCATTGACATTTAGTCACATTCACAGAATCACCTTTATCATGTTTGATTTACCCTTGAGGGATTGTGTACCGTATTTTCCGGCGTATAAGGCGGCTGGGCATATAAGATGACCCCCTAATTTTCAGTTTAAAACGTTGTTTTTTTGTGCTATAGTCAACGTATAAGACGACCCCCTTACCGTATGTTCAGAAACGAAGAGGCCGCCAGATGGATATCAGCTTGCCGGGTGCTCTGTAAAGCTGTATGTATTCAGTATATGCGTCGCTCAGCCAATCCCGACGGGCGATGCACTCTGTTGATGACTACAGAGCCTGTTAAGCCTGCTCGGATTGGAGTAACAACCTCTGCC
Organism: Rana muscosa; assembly: GCA_029206835.1. Taxonomy (NCBI): domain Eukaryota; kingdom Metazoa; phylum Chordata; class Amphibia; order Anura; family Ranidae; genus Rana; species Rana muscosa. Next base: position 423,044,315 of record CM055116.1, read on the forward strand.
AATCCGAGCAGGCTACAAAATGATGAATACACCCCACAAAAAAAACTACTACATCTAGAATTTTGTATGACCTCCATGATTTGTAAGGACAGACAGCACCAAGTCTCCTAGGCATGTAATGAACAAGTTGGTGACATATTGCAACATCTATCTTTTTCCATTCTTCAGGAATGACCTATTTTAGGACCTGGATGCTGGATGGAGAGTGATGCTCAACTTGTCTCTGCAAAATACCCAATAGTTGTTTGATTGGGTTTAGATCAGGAGACATACTTGGCCACTGAATCACTTTCACCCTGGTCTTCTTCAGAAATGCAACAGTGGCCTTAGATGTGTGCTTTGGATCATTGTCATGTTGGAAAAGTGCATGACCACCAAGGGCATGGAGTGATGGTAGCATCTTCTCTTTCAATATAGAGCAGTACATCTGTGAATTCATGATACCATCAATGAAATGCAGCTCCCCAACACCAGCAATAGGGATGGGCCCGGTGCTCGATTCGAACCCATGTTCGAATCGAGCATCGGGCGTTCGCTCGCTCGTCGAGCCCAGAACTATTTGGGCCGTTCGCATCACATTCGTGTGATGCGAGCGGCCCCGCAATGCATTGCGGCCGGCGCGGCCGGCGCAGTGCATTGCTGGCTGATGATTGGCCAAGCATGCACTGTGACCCCGCATGCTTGGCCAATCACAGCGCCCGAAACTCGGAGAGCAATAATTGGCTACAGGCAGGACGGCTGTAGCCAATTACAGCTCAGGGGCTTTAGTACACGCCCCACCATTTAAAAGGCCGCCACGCCATCCGCCCCGGTCACATGAGTTCCGGCTTTAGGAGAGATTAGTCTGCTGATTCTGTCTTTGCTTGATACTGAAAGATTTGCTCTTCTTTGCTAAACCATTGGCTATTTCTTTGCTAAACCATTGCTACCTAAGTCATTGATCGTTCATTGCTGCTGATTGCACAGTTAGTGTGTTATTAGCTGCTGCTGGGGATTAGTCTGGTGCGTGCTTACTGTTAGTACAGTATTGCAGTAGTACCAACCGCAGTGCTGTTAGCACAGCATTGCACCACAACAGCACCCATAGGACTTCTAGTGTGTTAGTGGCAGCAAACAGAGCTCCTATATTTTCTTCTCAGCAGCACCCATAGGACTTCTAGTGTGTTAGTGGCATCACACAGAGCTCCTATATTTTCTTCTCAGCAGCACCCATAGGACTTCTAGTGTGTTAGTGGCAGCAAACAGAGCTCCTATATTTTCTTCTCAGCAGCACCCATAGGACTTCTAGTGTGTTAGTGGCAGCAAACAGAGCTCCTATATTTTCTTCTCAGCAGCACCCATAGGACTTCTAGTGTGTTAGTGGCAGCAAACAGAGCTCCTATATTTTCTTCTCAGCAGCACCCATAGGACTTCTAGTGTGTTAGTGGCAGCAAACAGAGCTCCTATATTTTCTTCTCAGCAGCACCCATAGGACTTCTAGTGTGTTAGTGGCAGCAAACAGAGCTCCTATATTTTCTTCTCAGCAGCACCCATAGGACTTCTAGTGTGTTAGTGGCATCACACAGAGCTCCTATATTTTCTTCTCAGCAGCACCCATAGGACTTCTAGTGTGTTAGTGGCAGCAAACAGAGCTCCTATATTTTCTTCTCAGCAGCACCCATAGGACTTCTAGTGTGTTAGTGGCATCACACAGAGCTCCTATATTTTCTTCTCAGCAGCACCCATAGGACTTCTAGTGTGTTAGTGGCAGCAAACAGAGCTCCTATATTTTCTTCTCAGCAGCACCCATAGGACTTCTAGTGTGTTAGTGGCAGCAAACAGAGCTCCTATATTTTCTTCTCAGCAGCACCCATAGGACTTCTAGTGTGTTAGTGGCAGCAAACAGAGCTCCTATATTTTCTTCTCAGCAGCACCCATAGGACTTCTAGTGTGTTAGTGGCATCACACAGAGCTCCTATATTTTCTTCTCAGCAGCACCCATAGGACTTCTAGTGTGTTAGTGGCAGCAAACAGAGCTCCTATATTTTCTTCTCAGCAGCACCCATAGGACTTCTAGTGTGTTAGTGGCAGCAAACAGAGCTCCTATATTTTCTTCTCAGCAGCACCCATAGGACTTCTAGTGTGTTAGTGGCAGCAAACAGAGCTCCTATATTTTCTTCTCAGCAGCACCCATAGGACTTCTAGTGTGTTAGTGGCAGCAAACAGAGCTCCTATATTTTCTTCTCAGCAGCACCCATAGGACTTCTAGTGTGTTAGTGGCAGCAAACAGAGCTCCTATATTTTCTTCTCAGCAGCACCCATAGGACTTCTAGTGTGTTAGTGGCATCACACAGAGCTCCTATATTTTCTTCTCAGCAGCACCCATAGGACTTCTAGTGTGTTAGTGGCAGCAAACAGAGCTCCTATATTTTCTTCTCAGCAGCACCCATAGGACTTCTAGTGTGTTAGTGGCAGCAAACAGAGCTCCTATATTTTCTTCTCAGCAGCACCCATAGGACTTCTAGTGTGTTAGTGGCAGCAAACAGAGCTCCTATATTTTCTTCTCAGCAGCACCCATAGGACTTCTAGTGTGTTAGTGGCATCACACAGAGCTCCTATATTTTCTTCTCAGCAGCACCCATAGGACTTCTAGTGTGTTAGTGGCAGCAAACAGAGCTCCTATATTTTCTTCTCAGCAGCACCCATAGGACTTCTAGTGTGTTAGTGGCATCACACAGAGCTCCTATATTTTCTTCTCAGCAGCACCCATAGGACTTCTAGTGTGTTAGTGGCAGCAAACAGAGCTCCTATATTTTCTTCTCAGCAGCACCCATAGGACTTCTAGTGTGTTAGTGGCAGCAAACAGAGCTCCTATATTTTCTTCTCAGCAGCACCCATAGGACTTCTAGTGTGTTAGTGGCAGCAAACAGAGCTCCTATATTTTCTTCTCAGCAGCACCCATAGGACTTCTAGTGTGTTAGTGGCATCACACAGAGCTCCTATATTTTCTTCTCAGCAGCACCCATAGGACTTCTAGTGTGTTAGTGGCAGCAAACAGAGCTCCTATATTTTCTTCTCAGCAGCACCCATAGGACTTCTAGTGTGTTAGTGGCAGCAAACAGAGCTCCTATATTTTCTTCTCAGCAGCACCCATAGGACTTCTAGTGTGTTAGTGGCAGCAAACAGAGCTCCTATATTTTCTTCTCAGGAGCACCCATAGGACTTCTAGTGTGTTAGTGGCATCACACAGAGCTCCTATATTTTCTTCTCAGCAGCACCCATAGGACTTCTAGTGTGTTAGTGGCAGCAAACAGAGCTCCTATATTTTCTTCTCAGCAGCACCCATAGGACTTCTAGTGTGTTAGTGGCAGCAAACAGAGCTCCTATATTTTCTTCTCAGCAGCACCCATAGGACTTCTAGTGTGTTAGTGGCAGCAAACAGAGCTCCTATATTTTCTTCTCAGCAGCACCCATAGGACTTCTAGTGTGTTAGTGGCAGCAAACAGAGCTCCTATATTTTCTTCTCAGCAGCACCCATAGGACTTCTAGTGTGTTAGTGGCAGCAAACAGAGCTCCTATATTTTCTTCTCAGCAGCACCCATAGGACTTCTAGTGTGTTAGTGGCATCACACAGAGCTCCTATATTTTCTTCTCAGCAGCACCCATAGGACTTCTAGTGTGTTAGTGGCAGCAAACAGAGCTCCTATATTTTCTTCTCAGCAGCACCCATAGGACTTCTAGTGTGTTAGTGGCAGCAAACAGAGCTCCTATATTTTCTTCTCAGCAGCACCCATAGGACTTCTAGTGTGTTAGTGGCAGCAAACAGAGCTCCTATATTTTCTTCTCAGCAGCACCCATAGGACTTCTAGTGTGTTAGTGGCATCACACAGAGCTCCTATATTTTCTTCTCAGCAGCACCCATAGGACTTCTAGTGTGTTAGTGGCAGCAAACAGAGCTCCTATATTTTCTTCTCAGCAGCACCCATAGGACTTCTAGTGTGTTAGTGGCAGCAAACAGAGCTCCTATATTTTCTTCTCAGCAGCACCCATAGGACTTCTAGTGTGTTAGTGGCAGCAAACAGAGCTCCTATATTTTCTTCTCAGCAGCACCCATAGGACTTCTAGTGTGTTAGTGGCATCACACAGAGCTCCTATATTTTCTTCTCAGCAGCACCCATAGGACTTCTAGTGTGTTAGTGGCAGCAAACAGAGCTCCTATATTTTCTTCTCAGCAGCACCCATAGGACTTCTAGTGTGTTAGTGGCAGCAAACAGAGCTCCTATATTTTCTTCTCAGCAGCACCCATAGGACTTCTAGTGTGTTAGTGGCAGCAAACAGAGCTCCTATATTTTCTTCTCAGCAGCACCCATAGGACTTCTAGTGTGTTAGTGGCAGCAAACAGAGCTCCTATATTTTCTTCTCAGCAGCACCCATAGGACTTCTAGTGTGTTAGTGGCAGCAAACAGAGCTCCTATATTTTCTTCTCAGCAGCACCCATAGGACTTCTAGTGTGTTAGTGGCATCACACAGAGCTCCTATATTTTCTTCTCAGCAGCACCCATAGGACTTCTAGTGTGTTAGTGGCAGCAAACAGAGCTCCTATATTTTCTTCTCAGCAGCACCCATAGGACTTCTAGTGTGTTAGTGGCAGCAAACAGAGCTCCTATATTTTCTTCTCAGCAGCACCCATAGGACTTCTAGTGTGTTAGTGGCAGCAAACAGAGCTCCTATATTTTCTTCTCAGCAGCACCCATAGGACTTCTAGTGTGTTAGTGGCATCACACAGAGCTCCTATATTTTCTTCTCAGCAGCACCCATAGGACTTCTAGTGTGTTAGTGGCAGCAAACAGAGCTCCTATATTTTCTTCTCAGCAGCACCCATAGGACTTCTAGTGTGTTAGTGGCATCACACAGAGCTCCTATATTTTCTTCTCAGCAGCACCCATAGGACTTCTAGTGTGTTAGTGGCAGCAAACAGAGCTCCTATATTTTCTTCTCAGCAGCACCCATAGGACTTCTAGTGTGTTAGTGGCAGCAAACAGAGCTCCTATATTTTCTTCTCAGCAGCACCCATAGGACTTCTAGTGTGTTAGTGGCAGCAAACAGAGCTCCTATATTTTCTTCTCAGCAGCACCCATAGGACTTCTAGTGTGTTAGTGGCATCACACAGAGCTCCTATATTTTCTTCTCAGCAGCACCCATAGGACTTCTAGTGTGTTAGTGGCAGCAAACAGAGCTCCTATATTTTCTTCTCAGCAGCACCCATAGGACTTCTAGTGTGTTAGTGGCAGCAAACAGAGCTCCTATATTTTCTTCTCAGCAGCACCCATAGGACTTCTAGTGTGTTAGTGGCAGCAAACAGAGCTCCTATATTTTCTTGTCAGCAGCACACATAGTACCTATAGTGTGTTAGTGTCAGCACCCATAGGACCTACAGTGTGTTGTGAGCACACATAGGAGTTCTATTTTTTATACTATATACACTACCGACTACAATGGCTGGAAGACCGCCAAGGAGAGGCAGAGCATGCCGAGGCAAGAACACAGGGCAGGCAGGCTCTGTTTCTAGAGACAACAGTGCTGGCCGTGGACGTGGTCGTGCATCGTCATCAGCACGTGGCCATGGGACACGCTTGTCTTTGTTTTCGGCAGCTGGACATGTGGAGCCGCATCATGCCGAAGGCTTGGTAGAATGGATGACCAAGCCCTCCTCATCCTCCTCATCCTCTCTCACCCAGGCTCAGGGTACTGGCAGAGCAGCTGCCAACGCGTACTCAATGGCATCATCAGCCACCCCTTCCCTAGACCCACCATGTCCTCCTGAGGAGTCCCCCGAACTGTTTGAGCACAGTGTTGGGTACATGCTCCAGGAGGATGCCCAACGATTCGAAGGCTCGGATGATGATACCCAGCTTGAGGAAGTCAGTAGTGTGCGCGCAGAGAGAGGGGATGCTGAAGGACAGCAATCTGGCAGTAGTGTTCCACCAGCTGCAGCTTACTGCCAGGTTTGCTCTAGTGGTGAAGAGGGAGGGGATGATGAGGTCACTGACTCCACGTGGGTGCCTGAAGGGAGAGAGGAGGAGGAGGAGGAGGATGCAGCGTCACATGTCCAACGAGGCAGGATTCCCCCTGGAGGCCAGCTAGAGGCCAGCACAGCAACTGTACCACACCGCAGAGCTCCGCCTGTGCAGGGCGCTGCCTCTGCACGTTATCACAAAAGTTCTTTGGTGTGGGCCTTTTTTGAGACGAGTGCATCAGATCGCACCACTGCTATTTGCAATATTTGTCTCAAGCGTATCTCGCGTGGCCAAAACATCAGCCGCTTGGGCACCACAAGCATGAGCAGACATATGTCGACCTGCCATGCAGCTCGTTGGCAAGCACACATAAAAGACCCACACCAAAGAACAAAGCGGACCTCTCCTTGCTCCTCATCAGCTGGGATCTCCATCCCCACTATATCTTCAGTCCTCTCTGAAAGCTGCTCTGAGAGGACTGAAGGTGTAGAATTAGGTGTGTCACAACCAAGTACTTGCAGTACACCGACGTCCGATTGTAGCAGGCAAATTTCCCTGCCCCAGCTGCTGGACCGTCGAAAGAAGTATACTCCCAGCCATCCACATGCCCAGCGGTTGAATGCTAGCTTGGCTAAATTGCTAGCACTTCAACTGCTGCCTTTTCAGTTGATAGACTCGGCCCCCTTCCGTGAGTTTGTTCAATGTGCGGTTCCTCAGTGGCAGGTTCCCAAACGCCACTTTTTCTCACGGAAGGCGATTCCGTCTCTCTACTGGCATGTGGAAGGCAATGTCCATGCCTCGCTGGACAGGGCGGTCAGCGGTAAGGTGCATATTACCGCTGACTCATGGTCCAGCAGGCATGGACAGGGACGTTATCTTTCTTTCACGGCCCATTGGGTCACTCTATTGGTAGCTGGGAGGGATGCAGGACAAGGTGCAGTAGTGTTGGAGGTTGTTCCGCCACCACGCCTCCAAAATGCTACTACTGGTTGTGACACACCTCTCTCCTCCACCCCCTCCTCTTCTTCTTCCTCCATGTCCTCTTCGAGTGCTCTGTCCTCGGAACCAGCGGTGCTCCGTAGGCGTACAAGGGGCTACGCGAGTACGCAGGCAAAAAGATGCCATGCCGTGCTTGCGCTGGTGTGTTTGGGGGACAGGAGCCACACTGGGCCAGAGGTTCTGGCATCTCTGCAGGGGCAGGCCGAGAGGTGGTTGACGCCACGCCAGCTTAAGCCAGGAATGGTCATTTCTGATAATGGCACCAACCTCCTCTCCGCCCTGCGACAGGGGCAGCTCACCCATGTGCCCTGTATGGCTCACGTTCTCAACCTGGTGGTGCAGCGGTTCTTGGGCAGGTTCCCAGGCTTACAGGATGTCCTGAGGCAGGCCAGGAAAGTCTGTGTGCATTTCCGCCGATCTTATAATGCCAGTGCTCGGCTGACTGAGCTGCAAAAGGAGCTGAACCTGCCCAAGAACCGCCTAATATGTGACATGCCCACCAGGTGGAACTCAACGTTGGCCATGCTGCAGCGACTGCACACGCAGCAGAGGGCCATCAATGAGTACCTTTGCGACTACGGCACCAGGACAGGGTCAGGGGAGCTTGGCTTTTTTTCCCCACGCCAGTGGAGCATGATCAGGGATGCATGCACTGTCCTCTCACCATTTGAGGAGGCCACGAGGATGGTGAGCAGTGACAGTGCATGCATCAGTGACACTGTACCTCTTGTCCACCTGTTGGAGCATACGCTGCGTGGGATAATGGACAGGGCACTTGAGGCAGAACAGAGGCAGGAAGAGGAGGACTTCCTTGTCTCTCAAGGCCCCCTTTATCCAGACAATGTTCCTTCTGTCCCACCCATCACACAGGAAGAGGAGGAGGAGGAGGAGGAGGAGGAGGATTGTGTGAGCATGGAGGTGGAGCCTGGCACTCAGCATCAGCAGCAGCAGTCTTTTAGGGATGATGTACAGTCCCAACAAACCAGTGGACTTGTACGTGGCTGGGAGGAGGTGGCTGGCGATCATGTCATCCTCAGTGACCCAGAAGACTCCGGACCGAATGCCTCAGCTAACCTACGCTGCATGGCCTCCCTGATCCTGCAAAGACTGCGGAAGGATCCTCGTGTTCTTCGGATCAAGGAGAGTGACCATTACTGGCTGGCCACTCTCCTTGATCCACGGTACAAGGGTAAGGTTGCGGACCTTATCTTGCCGTCGCAGAGGGAGCAGAGGATGAGACATCTCAGGGAGGCCTTGCAGAAAGGTCTGTGCAACGCGTTCCCAGAAACTGGGAGGTTACAAACTCCTGGTCCTGGACGACAAGTTGCTGAGGCTTCGGTCAGTAGCAGAAGGAGCGGTGGGGAAGGTGGACGTCTGACCGATGCGTTCAGACAATTTTTTAGTCCGCAGCCCCAAGGTATGATCGGTTCCAGCAACCATCGCCAGCGTCTGATATACATGGTGCAGGAATACCTAGGGGCAAGGTCAGACTTGGACACCTTTCCCACCGAAAATCCTCTGGCTTACTGGGTCCTGAGGATGGATCACTGGCCAGAGCTTGCACAGTATGCAATTGAGCTACTGGCCTGTCCTGCATCCAGCGTTCTTTCCGAACGCACATTCAGTGCTGCTGGAGGATTTGTCACCGATCATAGGGTGCGCCTGTCCACCGACTCGGTTGATCGACTGACCTTCATAAAAATGAATCAGTCTTGGATCACCACCAGCTACCAGACACCTGAAGCGGATATAACGGAATAATTTATAATGTCACATCCCTTCAAGACTGCCTATGCTGATGCTGAGTGACTGTCCTGTTATGTTCACTGACTATCCTCTTCCTCCTCCTCAATGATCCATGCCACCACACCAGTGCCTAAGGCACAATTTTTCAGCCCCTGTATAACAGGGGCGTGTAATTACAATTTTTTAAAAAGATGCTTCGCAACAGGTGTGACTGCTGTGCTCAGAGTACAGTATCTGTGAGGGGTTGCAGTGTTGTGGCACCAGCACCAGTGCCTAAGGCACAATTTTTCAGCCCCTGTTGGGGCGTGTAATTACAATTTTTAGGCAATGCTTTGCAACAGGTCTCATTGCTGTGCTCAGAGTACAGTATCTGTGAGGGGTTGCAGTGTTGTGGCACCAGCACCAGTGCCTAAGGCACAATTTTTCAGCCCCTGTATAACAGGGGCGTGTAATTAATTTTTTTTTAAAAAGATGCTTCGCAACAGGTGTGACTGCTGTGCTCAGAGTACAGTATCTGTGAGGGGTTGCAGTGTTGTGGCACCAGCACCAGTGCCTAAGGCACAATTTTTCAGCCCCTGTTGGGGCGTGTAATTACAATTTTTAGGCAATGCTTTGCAACAGGTCTCATTGCTGTGCTCAGAGTACAGTATCTGTGAGGGGTTGCAGTGTTGTGGCACCAGCACCAGTGCCTAAGGCACAATTTTTCAGCCCCTGTATAACAGGGGCGTGTAATTACAATTTTTTAAAAAGATGCTTCGCAACAGGTGTGACTGCTGTGCTCCAAGTACAGTATCTGTGAGGGGTTGCAGTGTTGTGGCACCAGCACCAATGCCTAAGGCACAATTTTTCAGCCCCTGTTTAACAGGGGCGTGTAATTACAAATCTTGATCTAATAGTTCACAGCAGGGCCCATTCCTGCGCCCACCAAGAGTAACTATGAGGGCCTACAGTCTTGTGGCAACACCGTCCACCACCACCACCACCACCAAAGGCCCAATTTTTCTGCCCTGTTCAACAGGTGCATGCAATTACAAATCTTGATCTAATAACTCACAGCAGGGCCCATTCCTGCACCCACCAAGAGTAACTGTGAGGGCTTACAGTCTTGTGGCAACACCGTCCACCACCACCACCACCACCACCAAAGGCCCAATTTTTCTGCCCGGTTCAACAGGTGCATGCAAGTACAAATCTTGATCTATTAACTCACAGCAGGGCCCATTCCTGTGCCCACCAGTCTTGTGGCTACACCAACATCTAATAGGGCAAATTTCTGCAGAGTATATACGGCAGGCCCCTACTTTCAAACATCCAACTTACAAACGACTCCTACTTGCAAACGGCAAGAGAAAACAGGAAGTGAGAGGAAATCTACCCCTAGGAAGGAAAATTCTATCCTGTTAGATTTAATTTGGGAAAAAGGTATCTCCTCTCTACTGATGCTTTATCACCAATCCTTGTTTCAATTAAAACCCCACTTTTCCAAAAACATTTCTCATTGGGACGGAAAGTGAGGTGACATGTTCTGAACAGATGTGCAAAGACAGCAAATGTTACAGGGGTGATAACCCCTCCCTATGTTCTCCAAAAAGCTTAAAAATTGATTTTTTTGGGATGTAGCTACACTTCATAATGTACCTGTTCAGATTCTACTTAAGAACAAACCTACAGTCCATGTCTTGTTTGCACCACCTATATACTGCTGTTCAGAGTATATAGGGTTGTAGGTATAGGGTTTTATTTTGGGTGCGGGGTCCCCCTTAGTATCCATACAAGACCCAAAGGGGCTGGGGTGGGGGGGGGGGGTGATGGGGTAGCCATGCCATTTTTCTCAAGGATTTTCAGCCATATGGCGGCCAGGACAAGACATGACATTAAAGCCGCAAGTGGTTTTAAATGGCTTCTTTTTTTCCTTTACAAATGTCATTTTGTGCAAGGACAGTTCTAAACACGGGAAACACATGCCACTTCACAGGCATACTTTAGACACCCCCCAGGTACCATATTTAAAGGAAAATTTCACTTTTTTTTTTTCACTTTATGCATCATTAAAATGACTGCTCCCGAAAAAACTTTAGTTTTTAAAATTTCTTTTTGCATTGATATATGTCCCCTGGGGCAGGACCCGGGTCCCCAAACCTGTTTTATAACATTAACATGCATATTGGCCGTTGTAATTAGCAATTTTGATTTCGAACGTTCGCGTCCATTATAACGAATAGGGTTCGAAAATTCGCGCGAACTTTCGGTCCGTTCGAAGGTTCTGGTGCGAACCGAACCCGGGGGTGTTCGGCTCATCCCTAACCAGCAACACTCATGCAGCCCTAGAGACGGACAATGGTTGCAGTTCCATCTTAGTTACATTTTTGTATCACTTTTGCTACAGTATTCTGACTGATAAGTAAAGCTTTGCTGATCCTCTTGTAGCCGTCACAAAAGATTTACATTTCTTTACATTTCTCTTCCATGTGGTGCCATTTCTGACAGAATCAAATGGGAAGAGATTTTCTTTGTTAAGTAATGCCTTTTTATAATCAAATGTCTGCTGGACACCTGATTAATTAATAATTAGACTCACCTGTAGTTGAATTCTTGTTAATTAGGATTTAGTTGTCAAAAATTTAGCTTTGCTCATAAAACTTTAATTGGGGTGTATTCATTTTTGCAACATGGCCTTGAATAAATTTGTTAGGAAAAATACCTCAAAGGCCTGCATTTGTGGAAGTATTTTGTAGTATACTGTCCCATTGAAAATGTTGATTCTGAAAGAAAAGTAAAGGTTTTCTGACAAGTCTGTTGGTGTGTACTCATTTATGCTGAACATATCTATATATATATATATATATATATATATACACACACACACAGATAAAGAGAAGTGCAGCACTTGTAAAACATGTATCTATACTATCAATATTCCTGTATCGATAAAGTACAGATGTGCAGAGAAATGCAACTACATAAAAATAAATATGCATATATCAATTGATGTGTAAACAAAACCATGTGCTATATAATAAGATGCAACAATAAAGTGCAATAATAAAAAGTGACATATGTGATAAAAAGTCCATATAATTGACTAAAAAATTCTTGCGGAAATAAAGTGACTTGGTACAAATGCTTGACCTCGTGAGAACCGTCACCCCAGTGAGATGAAAGGCTTACCGGAACTCCAGCGACCCCCCTTGCTCAGGGAGGTCACAAAGCGCTAATTGGATCAGAGATCCCCAACCATGGATATCCAGATCTCCTGAGTGTCTCAAGTCTTCTGGGAGTCTCCCGCCAGAATCCTGGGATTCAAAGCAAGTGTCTTGAATATCCAAAGGAAGTGCAAATCATGCAAAAAAACAAACAAACTCCAAATAGTGTGATATTGTCTCTTTAAGTAAATTTTATGAAATAAAACAGGTGCAATGCTACATGTGAATGCTGCATATAGGTAATCTGACTCCACCGAGTCTCCAATTTGCATAAAACAAGGTAAAAACAAGGAGCTTCCTTACAAGTAGAAAAAATCCTCAACAAAGATGTGTAGAAGTGATCGCACATGCACAGAGCATGTGAGCGTGGTGTCCCGATGATCGTTTCATCATAAATTACCCCTGATGATGTCATTTATGACAAAATGATCATTGGGACACCACGCTCACATGCTCTGCTCATGTGCGATCGCTTCTACGCGTCTGTGTTGAGGGCAGTATTCCAACATGATAACAACCCCAAACACACCTCCAAAACGACCACTGCCTTGCTAAAGAAGCTGAGGGTAAAGGTGGTGGACTGGCCAAGCATGTCTCCAAACCTAAACCTATTGAGCATCTGAAAGGCATCCTCAAAAGGAAGGTGGAGGAGCGCAAGGTCTCTAACATCCACCAGCTCCATGATGTCATCATGGAGGAGTGGAAGAGGACTCCAGTGGCAACCTGTGAAGCTCTAGTGAACTCCATACCTGAGAGGGTTAAGGCAGTACTGGAAAATAATGGTGGCCACACAAAATATTGACACTTTGGGCCCAATTTGGACATTTTCACTTAGGGGTGTACTCACTTTTGTTGCCAGCGGTTTAGACATTAATGGCTGTGTGTTGAGTTATTTTGAAGGGAGAGCAAATGTACACGGTTATACAAGCTGTACACTCACTACTTTAAATTGTAGCAAAGTGTAATTTCTTCAGTGTTGTCACATGAAAAGATATAATAATATATTTACAAAAATGTGAGGGGTGTGCTCACTTTTGTGAGATACTGTATGTATATATATATATATATATATATATATATATATATATATATATATATATACAGTGGGTCAAAAAAGTATTTAGTCAGCCACCAATTGTGCAAGTTGTCCCACTTAAAAAGATGAGAGAGGCCTGTAATTGTCATCATAGGTATACCTCAACTATGAGAGACAAAATGTGGAAACAAATCCAGACAATCACATTGTCTGATTTGGAAAGAATTAATTTGAAAATTATGGTGGAAAATAAGTATTTGGTCAATATCAAAAGTTCATTTCAATACTTTGTTATATATCCTTTGTTGGCAATGACAGAGGTCAAACATTTTCTGTAAGTCTTCACAAGGTTGTCACACACTGTTGCTGGTATGTTGGCCCATTCCTCCATGCAGATCTCCTCTAGAGCAGTGATGTTTTGGGGCTGTCGTTGGGCAACACAGACTTTCAACTCCCTCCAAAGGTTTTCTATGGGGTTGAGATCTGGAGACTGTGGCTAGGCCACTCCAGGACCTTGAAATGCTTCTTTACAAAGCCACTCCTTCATTGCCCGGGCGGTGTGTTTGGGATCATTGTCATGCTGAAAGACCCCAGCCACGTTTCATCTTGAATGCCCTTGCTGATGGGAGGAGGTTTGCACTCAAAATCTCACGATACATGGCCCCTTTCATTATTTCATGTACATGGATCAGTCGTTCTGTTCTCTTTGCAGAGAAACAGCCCCAAAGCATGATGTTGCCACCCCCATGCTTCACAGTAGGTATGGTGTTCTTTGGTTGCAACTCTCTCCTCCAAACACGACGAGTTGTGTTTCTACCAAACAGTTCTACTTTGGTTTCCTCTGACCATATGACTTTCTCCCAATCCTCTTCTGGATCATCCAAATGCTCTCCAGCAAACCTCAGATGGGCCCGGACATGTACTGGCTTAAGCAGGGGGACACGTCTGGCACTGCAGGATCTGAGTCCCTGGCGGCGTAGTGTGTTACTGATGGTAGCCTTCGTTACGTTGGTCCCAGCTCTCTGCAGGTGATTCACTAGGTCCCCCTGTGTGGTTCTGGGATGTTTGATTACCGTTCTTGTGATCATTTTGACCCCACGGGGTGAGATCTTGCGTGGAGCCCCAGATCGAGGGAGATTATCAGTGGTCTTGTATGTCTTCCATTTTCTAATTATTACTCCCACAGTTGATTTCTTCACACCAAGCTACTTGCCTATTGCAGATTCAGTCTTCCCAGCCTGGTGCAGGTCTACAATTTTGATTCTGGTGTCCTTCGACAGCTCTTTGGTCTTCACCATAGTGGAGTTTGGAGTGTGACTGTTTGAGGTTGTGGACAGGTGTCTTTTATACTGATAACAAGTCCAAACAGGTGCCATTAATACAGGTAATGAATGGAGGAAATAAGAGCCTCTTAAAGAAGAAGATACAAGTCTGTGAGAGCCAGAAATCTTGCTTGTTTTTAGGTGACCAAATACTTATTTTCCACCATAATTTGCAAATAAATTATTTTCAAATCAGACAATGTGATTGTCTGGATTTGTTTCCACATTTTGTCTCTCATAGTTGAGGTATAGTTGAGGTATACCTATGATGACAATTACAGGCCTCTCTCATCTTTTTAAGTGGGAGAACTTGCACAATTGGTGGCTGACTAAATACTTTTTTGCCCCACTGTATACACACACACACACACACATAGATATATCAGCATGTGATTATAACTGATATAAGAAACACGAATATTGACATTATAGATCAGTTGATATTGATAGATCCCCACAGGGGCCAAAATAAGATAAATGTGAAAAGATAAGCCTGAGCGTTTTAGATTTTTCTTAAAAATATGGCAGCGGAGGAAACACAGTCTAATAACCATCCATAGCCAAGCATTATAAATAATATTAATATTTATTACTTGTGTTATATAGTCACTCTATAATTGTTTTATAGTTCTGAGCAGTGAAAAGCCTTGTAAACTTGCATGGGAACCCATAAAAGGCTGACAGCTGACATCAGGAGACTTATGAGACACAAGTAAGCTGAGAAAATATCAGTCATTTTCCAGTTTGTCAGGTACTATAAGGTTCATTCTGATAAATAAAAAGAGATTTTTTCATACCCATGTATAATAAATCCTGTAGGTGATTGTTATTTCGTGCCTCTTTTAAAAATGAATGCAGAAGTATTTTACTTATTTTTTGTATACATTACTTTATTTTCCCTGCACAGATAACATAAACTATTATGTGTTGCATATCTGGTAACCTGTTTAGTATCATTGGCCAAGAAGGGGAAAAACACTTTCTTCTATATTTTTCTTTACATAAAAGTTCTATGAACTTATCAAACAGTCCCTAGGTGAGAACAATCACTACATCATGATTATGCATTTAAGAGTATTGCACAACAAGTTTAATTCTGTCAAGTCTTCTTAACACAATAAAACCTTATCAACTATTAAACTATATTCAACTATCAAATAGTCCTTCAAACTTCAGCAGCGCTATGAACATTAAAATGTTGCATAAAAGGGTAGTGATCTATGCATCCGAGTGGGACCTAAGTTCAAAAAAATGCACGTGGCAGTTCATATGTGACACATTAGCTGTTTTAGCGTTCGACCATCACCACACCTAGTGATTCCACTCCCTATAGGAAATGCACTCACCAGATTCCCTATAAACAATAGCCTCTGTATATATGTGAGGTGTCTGGGATCACTGCCAAACGAACATCCATCCGACCCTCAGAAAATGAACAGCCAGAAGGGGATCTCACACTTTCGTCCTCTGATTCACCACCATGGACGACCACAGCTCTCCGACGGGTGGTTAAATAAAAGCTTTACAGTTTTACACTATGAGGCTTCTTTTGCCCGAGGAGTATTGAGAAAAACTCTCAGCTGATTGTATCATGGTGAATCAGAGGACGAAAGTGTGAGATCCCCTTCTGGCTGTTGGTTTTCTGAGGGTCGGACAGATGTTCGTTTGGCAGTGATCCCAGCACCTCATATATATATACAGAGGCTATTGTTTATTGGGAATCTGGTGAGTGCAATTCCTATAGGGAGTGGAATCACTAGGTGTGGTGATGGTCGAATGTCTAAAACAGCTGATGTGTCATATATGAACTGCCACATGCATTTTTTTGAACTTCGGCCCCACTCGGATGCATAGATCGCTACCCTTTTATGCAACATTTTAATGTTCATAACGCTGTTGAAGTTTGAAGGACTATTTATTCATTTTTGATTGCTTCCTTTTTTTAAATGTTTGTTTATATTATAGCAGCTGCTTTTTCATTATATTGGAATATGTTTCTAAGCGCCGAATAAGTGACCTTTTGTGAACTCCTGTGTTGTTATATTCAACTATCAACGAATATTTTGGAGTTTGAGAAAAATTGTCATGACAAACCCAGGCTACAATTGCTGATCTTCTTCAGAAAATGATAGTTGCCTGGCTTTCATGCAGACTTTCCACTACATATCTGGAACAAATATATAAATTGGAAGTCTGGCTCCATTTGCCGTATGGTTCTTCTGGGTCAGTAACACAGGATGTACTGAAAAGAGAGGATCAACATAACAATCAGGCAACTATGACAGTCTATTTCTTTCCTCAAGAGCAAAATTATATTATTGTACAACAGACTGTAACAAGACATAAGTCACACATACTGTAGTTTTAAGTCACTATAAAGCCCTGTACACACGATCAGATTTCTTATGGATTTTAAACCGATGGATTTTTCAATCGGAAATCCGATGAAGCTGACTTCCATCAGTCTTGCCTACACACCATCAGTCAAAAAACCGATCGTCCCAAACGCTGTGATGTAAAACACTCCGACGGGCCAAGAAAAATTAAGTTCTATGCTTCTGAGCATGCATCGACTTGATTCTGAGCATGCGTGGGTTTTTTATCCGATGGAGTTCCCCACAGACGATAGTAATTTGCTATCGTTTTTTTTCCCATCGGATAAATTTAAAACATGTTCTATTTTTTAACGCTGATGGAAAAAAGACCGATGGGGCCCATACACGATCGGTTTGTCCGATGAAAAAAGTCCATTGGACTGTTTTCATCGGTAAAACCGATCGTGTGTACAGAGCTTAAGCCTTGCTTTCATCTTATTGATTTTTAAGTCTTAGCAACTGATGATTTCAGAGGCACTGGGCTTTGTGTAAGTTGTATATCTGCAACATGCAGTTTAGTGCATATTTTCTGGCATGTAGTAGTTCAGCTGATGATGTTTGCGTAGTTTCATGTCTAGTCACACTACCAACTATTAAGCACTCTGTAGCATTCTCTGTGATCTGTGCAATATGATGAGCTTCTCCCAATCTCTACATTTGCCTGGGTGTAATAAACTGAGGATTTCCAATGCACAATACTTATCTTTCTCAGGAAGGATTAAGTCCTCGTTCACACTGAACATGGCTGTGAAATTGTGCGAGTTCATCTGAACTTTTTCAAAGCCGCATTTTAGTCGGGGGTGTCTTGAAAGACATCTGGGTGGGTTCATGCACAGATGTCTAATGAAATCGCAGCTGAAGTCACCAAAAGCAGGAAGCAATACAAAGAGAACATTATACTTTTTCATACAAGTACATGCTACAGCAGGCAGATATCAGGAATATGAAATGTTGAGGTAACAAACGCTTTAAAGTTTGTAATTTATTTATTTAATTTATTTAAAGTCCAACAGCAGGCAAATATTTGGCTTAAATAGCACATTGTTCATTGATTGATTGGTCTTGATTTTCAACTGGGACATGGTGCTTTGGGGGGGGGCATCCTACCCCAAAGCACCCCCTCATGTTGAGGACATGTGGCCTGGGTGTGGTTCAGGAGGGGCGGCGCTCGCTCGTCCCCCCCCCCTTTCCTGGCCTGCCAGGCTGCATGCTTGGATAAGGGTCTGGTGTGGATTGGGGGGCAACACCATTTTTTGGCGTCGGGGTTCCCCGCAATACATACCAGGCCTTTCAGATCTGGTATGAATATTATTGTCAGCAATTCTTTTGTTTACATTCAGCTGTCAGCGGGCAACCCCACTGACAGCTGTTAAGTCATCAGTTATTAAGGACACAGCAGGCAGCTTGCTGGCCTGCTCCTTAACAACCAGCTATTGTTAAGGATGCCAGCGGCCACCCCCTCCTAAAATTTGTGAATCTGCTGGCAAATTTGTGTTTTTAGGGATCATTTCCACTTTAAATTTTGAGGTTTACATTTTGAAACTAAAAAGTTTTTTATCTTGTGTAAAATGTTTGAGCTGTTTAAAAAGAACACTGCATGGAGTAGGAAGCTCTCAACACTGATTTGTGTCCTGAAATTACTTGCAAATAAAATGACAATGGCAAACATAAAATACAGTGTAACATTAATCTGAACACCGATAGATAGAGAGGTTACTTTTTCTAATTTCTCAACTTTTGCATGTCCAAGTATTAATTTACCACTGAGCCTGTAGGAAAAAGCAATAAAGCAAAAAACAACTGACATCCCATATATTTTGCTGTTTATAATCCATTCTAGTGCTGCAAGGAGTATTCCAGAGACTCCTATGCAAACACTAGAATTCTAATATTTTGGTATTTCCATAGCCTTAGGCATAACCCTAGCCCATACTGTACATACCATTGTCTTAGCATTCTGATAAGATGATGTAACATTAGGCATTGCATTTAAAATTATGGCAAGGTTGTGTCCATCCTCCACTATACTGAGACATTTTAAGGCTACATGTACATTGGCCACCCCTAAAGGTAACTCTCCTGGCTTCAGAAAACTGCTAAACAATGCAAAAAAATAAACATATATAGTAATAACGAGTCAACACTCCACATCATGGTTTCTCAACCTGGGGTCTTCCAGAGGTTGCTAGGGGTTCCTTGAAAATTAGCAATTTCTGCCTCTCAGGTAAGTTCCCACTGACACCATTGATCTTTATATCTTTGATAATTTTTCCCAATAACTGCAAGTGTGAGGAGCATTCTTTCCTTTGCCCATCACACTAATATATCATGAGTAGGGATGAGCTTTATGTTCGGGTTGAACATGAGTTCGACTCGAACATTGGCTGTTCGATCGTTCATCAAAATTCGAACATTATGGGGCGTTCGCGCCAAATTCGAGCGGCGCGTCACGCCCCATAATGCACTGCGACTTCGCAGTGCATTGCTGTCTGATGATTGGCCAAGCATGCACTATGACCCGCATGCTTTGGCCAATCACAGTGCCGTCAGCAAAGAGAGCCTTTGGCCAATTATGGCTCAGGGGGTTAAGTCCACGCCCCACTCTATATAAGGCCGCCTGCACGTCGGTCCTGAGTAGTGTGTTGCTGGTGTTGACCGAGAGAGAGTGTCATTCAGATGGAGCAAGCAGGCGATTCAGTTAGCTGCAGTATATTTAGTATATATATACATCCAGGCTTGTATATATATATATATATATATATATATATACATATACACTGTATCCAGTTTAGCTAGATCTGACTGGAGGCCGTTCCTGGTGTACTTTTTCTAATATACGTCAGGCAGGCAGGTGACTTAGTGAGCTGCAGTGCATTTAATATATATATATATATACAGTCTTGTGTGTATATATATATATATATATATATATATATATATATATCCACTGTATCCAGTGTAGCTAGAGCTGACTGCAGGCTGTTCCTGGTGTACTGTTTCTAATATACTTCATGCAGGCAGGTGACTCAGTAAGCTGCAGTGTATTTAATATATATATATATTGTGACAGCAGGAAGGTAAAGTCACCTGGTTGCATCCAGGGGGGTAGATATATTTCGCCCAGATTCAGGCTTTACGCTGACTTATACAGCTAGGTGGAGAGTTGTATAAGCCCAGCTGAGGCTAGTAGGCTCATGGATGACTCATACCTCTAGGGAGAGTGTGGGGCGTCGTACAGACAGGGAGTTGATGAGGCCAGCTGAAGCTTGTCAGCTCATTTAGGCCTCTATAAGAACTCCCAGATTCATTAGATGTTAGCTCATGCCTGGAAGCAGACCTGTGTGGACTGTCTAGGGAGAGTGAACCCCTGTGCGGTGAGAGAAAGCCTGTGTGGCTATATTTTGCTTGGACATTTAAAACCAGGGACTAGGACAGCACTAGGCTGATCCCAGTCGTTAGTTAGGAAACCTGTAAGTTTAGTCAGAGGTCAAGTTGACCAGGATTTATTTTGTTTATGTTTTTTTTGCCTTGCTGTGTTTTTGTCACTGTAAATAGAAAATAAACCGCACCTTTTTGATTTTGAAAACCACAACCTCCGTCTGCTGGGCCTGTTTTGGGTGGGGAGCCCATCCCGGGGGTCACACATACCCGCTGCCGAGCTAGCCCCCTCGCAGTTGGTGGAGAACCAGTGGCAGTTTTTTTTTAAGCCAGCATGGAGGAGATACTGAAACAGCTGGCTCTAGCAAATGCCAATCAACAGCAGACAAATGCAGGTTTGCAAAGGAGCCTTGCAGCCCAGCAGCAAGCTCATCAACAGAGCCTTGCAACTTTACAACAGAGTCTGGAGGCTCAGCAACAAGCCCAACAGCAATCTGAGGCCCGCTTCATAGACCTGTTGCAGAAGCAAGAGCAGAGACTACAACAACAGATGGAAGCAGTAATGCAGCAACGTCCGCAGACCAGTGAGGAAAGCCGTCCCACTAATACCGCGTCCTTTGGGGTGAGTCGTTTATTGACAAAAATGACTGGAGAGGATGATCCAGAGGTATTTTTGACCACATTTGAAAGGACCGCTGAAAGAGAAAAGTGGCCTGAGGAGCAGTGGGCTGGACTAGTGGCTCCTCTGTTAACTGGTGAATCGCAGAAAGCTTACTATGACCTAGAGCCTAACCAAGCAAAAGACTATGTGATGCTAAAAGCTGAAATATTGGCAAGGCTGGGTGTCACCCTGGCTGTCCGGGCTCAGCGTGTGCATAACTGGACTTTCCAGCTTGGAAAACCCCCCAGGTCTCAAATGTATGATCTCATTCACCTGAGCAGAAAGTGGCTACAGCCAGAGACTTTGTCCGCACCAAAGATTGTGGAACGTGTTGTAATGGATCGGTTTTTGAGAGCTCTTCCTACTGCCATCCAAAAGTGGGTAAGCCATGGAGACCCAGAGACGGCCGATGGTCTTGTGGATCGTGTGGAGAAATACTTGGCTACAGAGAACCTGACGGCCTCTTCCAGAGACACTCGGACTTTCCACCCTAAGACCAGACCATCCCCAGGGGCGGATAAGAGGATTCCAAGGGGTGAGGGTGGAGAGAGTGAGAGGGTGGGAGCTCTACCCCAAGTTTGGCGAGAACAGCCTGGGAAATCAGCGGCTCAAGAGGCCGCAAGAAGGATCGTTTGCTACCGCTGCCGGCAAGCGGGACATATTGCAGCAAATTGCCCGGTTGTGGAGGAACCCATGCAGTGTGACTTTCTGACGGGCAGACGTCAGTCGCTGTGTGCGACAGTCGCATGCACTGCCATTCGGGGAACTGAGAAACATTTATGCAAAATGTGTATTAATGGTAGAAATGTTGTGGTATTGCTGGATTCAGGTAGCCTTGTGACCCTGATAAAGGCTGAGTTAGTTAAAACAGAGGTCTCTGGGAATAGCAAGGTAGCCGTTATTTGTGTGCATGGGGACACCCGAGAGTATCCAGTGACTACGGTGTGTTTCGAGACCCCCAAAGGTACCCTCTCTCATCCAGTGGGCTTAGTATCTCAGTTACCGCATGACGCCATTGTGGGAAGGGATTTTCCGAAGTTCTGGGAACTGTGGGATGATCCTGAGCCCCCCACTGGTGCCCCTATGTACCAGGAATGTGATAGCCAGAACTCCCCTGAGAGTGGTGAGGACTCTCCGGAATTTCCCTTGTCAGTATTGGCAGGGGAGACTCAAGAAACTGGAGAGGAGCCCACCTCCTCAGACGAAAACCTACCGTCTGTGGAGTTTTCTGATCTTGAGGTTCACAGGGAAAACTTTGCCACAGAACAGTTGAAAGACCCCGCCCTAATAAAGGCACGGGAAAACGTAGTGAAAATAGATGGCGAGTTAGTGAACCCAGATAATACTGGCACTTACCCATACTTCAGCGTAGAGAAGGACCTACTGTATCGGGTGGCAAAAAGGGCAGAAGAAACCGTTGAGCAGCTTGTGGTGCCCAAACCTTACAGGAAGTTGGTGTTGGAGTTGGCCCATGGGCACATTCTTGGAGGTCATCTGGGGACAGAGAAAACCCGAGAGAGGGTATTACAGAGATTCTATTGGCCTGGGGTGATGAAGGACATAGAAAATTATTGTTCCTCCTGCCCTGTGTGTCAGAGGTCGGCCCCGATGCCACATTTCCGTAGCCCGCTGGTCCCTCTACCCATCATTGAGGTCCCGTTTGAGAGAATCGCAATGGATTTGGTAGGTCCTATAATCAAGTCCGCTAGGGGGCACCAGTACATATTGGTTATAATGGACTATGCCACCCGTTATCCAGAAGCGATCCCTCTCAGAAATACCTCGGCCAAAACCATAGCCAAAGAGCTATCTCTTATTTTTAGCCGGGTGGGTATTTGTAAAGAACTGCTTACGGACCAAGGTACACCCTTTATGTCCCGGGT
This sequence comes from Rana muscosa, assembly GCA_029206835.1. Lineage (NCBI taxonomy): Eukaryota > Metazoa > Chordata > Amphibia > Anura > Ranidae > Rana > Rana muscosa. Next base: position 423,066,914 of record CM055116.1, read on the forward strand.
TATGAAAGAGCTGTGTAAATTGTTCAAAGTGACGCAATTGCGTACATCTGTGTATCACCCCCAAACCGATGGGCTGGTTGAAAGATTCAACAAAACCCTAAAACAAATGTTGAAGAAAGTGGTGGATAGAGATGGAAGGGATTGGGACTGTCTACTTCCTTATTTGATGTTTGCTATTAGGGAGGTGCCCCAATCCTCTACGGGATTCTCCCCCTTTGAGTTACTGTATGGGAGACACCCAAGAGGGCTGTTGGATATTGCCAAGGAAACTTGGGAAAGTGAGAGTTCTCCCCACAGGAGTGTGATTGAGCATGTCGCCCTGATGCAAGATCGAATTGCACAGGTAATGCCCATCGTGAAGGAACATTTGGCCCAAGCGCAGTTGGCACAGCAGAGAGTGTACAACCGTGGAGCCAAGACCCGTACCTTTTCCCCGGGGGATAGGATATTGGTACTTGTCCCTACGGTTGAAAGTAAATTCCTTGCCAAATGGCAAGGCCCCTACGAGATAATGGAAAAAGTGAGCGAAGTGAATTACAAGGTCAGACAACCAGGAAGGCGAAAGCCCGAACAGATCTATCACGTTAATCTGTTGAAAGCCTGGAGGGATAGAGAGTCCCTAGTCGCAGACACTTGGTCACCAGCTCAAACTGGTTGCGTGATTCCTGAGGTTGGAATCGCAGCCACCTTGTCACAACCCCAACAACAGGAGGTTAAGGAGTTTGTACTTCGCAACAAGGAGGTATTCTCTGAGCTGCCGGGACAAACATCTGGGGTAGAGCATGACATTATTACCCCGCCCGGTGAAAGGGTGAAGTTAAAACCCTATCGGATCCCAGAGGCCCGACGGGAGGCAATACGGGAGGAAGTACAGAGAATGCTGAACTTAGGGGTGATAGAGGAGTCCCAAAGTGATTGGTCTAGTCCCATTGTGTTGGTGCCTAAACCGGATGGGAGCTGGCGATTTTGTAACGATTTTCGTCAGTTGAACAAAGTTACAAAATTTGACACCTACCCCATGCCACGTATAGATGAGTTGATCGACCGGCTGGGAACAGCCCGATACATGACGACTCTTGACCTCACAAAAGGGTATTGGCAAATCCCCCTGGCCAAGTCGGCCAAAGAGAAAACCGCATTTGTAACCCCAGACGGGGCGTTCCAATATAAAAGAATGCCGTTCGGGTTACAGAATGCGCCGGCCACATTCCAGCGGAAAATGGACCAGATGCTGAGGCCCCATCGGAAGTATGCTGCGGCTTACCTGGATGACATAATTGTCCATAGCACAGATTGGGCCTCACATCTGCCAAAAGTGCAAGCAGTCCTGGACTCTGTTCGGGAAGCAGGGTTTACGGCTAACCCCAAGAAGTGTACCATTGGGCAGGAGGAGGCCAAATATCTTGGGTACACCATTGGGAGGGGAGTAATAAAACCCCAACTCAACAAAGTCGAGGCCATCCAGAGTTGGCCACGTCCCAACAGCAAGAAGCAGGTACGAGCCTTTCTGGGAATCGCTGGGTATTATCGGCGATTCATTCCCCACTTTGCTTCTAAGGCTGTGCCCCTAACCAACCTGACGAAGGGGAAAGGGTCGGTCATGATTAAATGGACCCCCGAGGCTGAGGCAGCATTCCAATTCTTGAAACAAGCCTTATGTAGCCAGCCAGTGTTGTACTCACCCGACTTCTCTAGAGACTTTGTCGTACAAAGTGATGCGTCAGATGTGGGGTTAGGAGCAGTATTGTCCCAGGTCTGGAACGGGGAAGAGCACCCAGTCATTTACCTCAGCAGGAAGTTGAAGTCCCATGAGGTAAATTACGCCACCGTTGAAAAGGAGTGTTTAGCGGTGAAGTGGGCTCTAGATTCCCTTCGGTACTACCTGCTAGGTAGGCACTTTGACATGGTTACGGATCACGCTCCGTTAAAGTGGATGGCTCAAAACAAGGAAACAAATAGAAGAGTGAATAGGTGGTTCCTGGCCCTCCAGGAATTCAACTTCACAGTAAAGCATCGCCCTGGCGTTCAAATGGGGAATGTGGATGCTTTGTCTCGAGTACATGAATGCCTGATTGCTGGTGTTCCAACCCCGAGGTTAAAACAAGAGGGGGGGGTATGTGACAGCAGGAAGGTAAAGTCACCTGGTTGCATCCAGGGGGGTAGATATATTTCGCCCAGATTCAGGCTTTACGCTGACTTATACAGCTAGGTGGAGAGTTGTATAAGCCCAGCTGAGGCTAGTAGGCTCATGGATGACTCATACCTCTAGGGAGAGTGTGGGGCGTCGTACAGACAGGGAGTTGATGAGGCCAGCTGAAGCTTGTCAGCTCATTTAGGCCTCTATAAGAACTCCCAGATTCATTAGATGTTAGCTCATGCCTGGAAGCAGACCTGTGTGGACTGTCTAGGGAGAGTGAACCCCTGTGCGGTGAGAGAAAGCCTGTGTGGCTATATTTTGCTTGGACATTTAAAACCAGGGACTAGGACAGCACTAGGCTGATCCCAGTCGTTAGTTAGGAAACCTGTAAGTTTAGTCAGAGGTCAAGTTGACCAGGATTTATTTTGTTTATGTTTTTTTTGCCTTGCTGTGTTTTTGTCACTGTAAATAGAAAATAAACCGCACCTTTTTGATTTTGAAAACCACAACCTCCGTCTGCTGGGCCTGTTTTGGGTGGGGAGCCCATCCCGGGGGTCACACATACCCGCTGCCGAGCTAGCCCCCTCACAATATATATATATATATATATACAGTCTCGTATATATATATATATATATATATCCACTGCATTCTAGTCTAGCCAAGCCTATATCTGACTGCAGGCCATTCCTGGTGTACGTTTTCAAATATACTTTCAGGCAGGCAGGTGATTCAGTGAGCTGCAGTGCATAAAACATATATACAGTCTCCTACATATATATATCCACTGCATTCTAGTCTAGCCAAGCCTATATCTGACTGCAGGCCATTCCTGGTGTACGTTTTCAAATACACTTTCAGGCAGGCAGGTGATTCAGTTAGCTGCAGTGCATAAAATATTTATATACAGTCTCCTACATATATATACCCACTGCATTCTAGTCTAGCCAAGTCTATATCTGACTGCAGGCCATTCCTGGTGTACTTTTTCTAGTAAACTTCAGGCGGTGTTTTGCTAATCAAATTTTACAGCATGTCTGGAAAGCCACCAAGGAGAGACAGACGCTCACAGGCCACTAAAAGAGGGCAAGAAGGCTCTGTGTCTACAGCCAACAGTGCTGGTCGTGGACATGGTGCATCCTCAGCACGTGGCATTGGGGCACTCTTGTGCTTTTTCGGTCAGTCACAGAAGGAGCTGTGGAAAAGGTGGCCGTCTGACCGATGCGTTCAGACAATTCTTTAGTCCACAGTCCCAAGGTCTGATCGGTTTCAGCTACCTAGGGGCAAGATCAGACCTGGAGACCTTTCCAACCGAAAATCCACTGGGTTACTGGGTCTTGAGGATGGATCACTGGCCAGAGCTTGCACAATATGCAATTGAGCTACTGGCCTGTCCTGCATCCAGCGTTCTTTCTAAACGCACATTCAGTGCTGCTGGAGGCTTTGTAACCGATCACAGAGTGCGCCTGTCCACAGACTCATTTGACCGGCTCACCTTCATAAAAATGAATCAGTCTTGGATCACCAGCTACCAAGCACCTGATGCTGATGTAACCGATTAATTTTTCTATGAATGTGAGATCCCTTGAAGACTGCCTATGCTGAGTGACTATCCTGTTATGCTGAGTGACTATCCTATTCCTCCTCAATGATCATGTTGATAGCTTCTAAGAACATTTTTGTTTCAGGGCACCGCCACCACTGCCTAAGGCCCAATTTTTCTGCCCCTGTTTAACAGGGGTGTGTAATTATAATTTTTGCTGTAATATTTCGCATCAGGGCTCGTTCTTGACCTCAACTAGAGTATCTGTGAGGGTTTGCAGTGTTGTGGCATCACCACCAGTGCCTAAGGCCCAATTTTTCTGCCCCTGTTTAACAGGGGTGTGTAATTATAAATTTTGCTGTAATATTTGGCATCAAGGCTCGTTCTTGCGCTCAACTAGAGTATCTGGGAGGGGTTGCAATGTTGTGGCACCACCACCAGTGCCTAAGGGCCAATTTGTCTGCCCCTGTTTAACAGGGGTGTGTAATTATAATTTGTGCTGTAATATTTGGCATCAGGGCTTGTTCTTGCACTCAACTAGAGTTTCTGTGAGGGGTTGCAGTGTTGTGGCACCACACCAGTGCCTAAGGCCCAATTTTTTCTGCCCCTGTTTAACAGGGGCGTGTAAATATAATTGTTGCTGTAATATTTCACAGCAAGACCCGTTCCTGCGCTCAACAAGAGTATCTATGAGGCTTTACAGTGTTGTGCCACCACCAACACCACAGCATAAGGCCCAATTTTCTGCCCCTGTTTAACAGGGGCATGTAATTACAATATTTACTCTAATATTTTACAGCAAGGCTCGTTCCTGCGCTCAACAACAGAATCTGTGAGGGGTTACAGTGTTGTGGCACCACCACCACTGCCTAAGACCCAATTTTTCTGCCCCTGTTTAACAGGGGCGTGTAATTACAATTTTTGATCTAATATTTCACAGCAGGGCCCGTTCCTGCGCCCACCAAGAGTAACTGTGAGGGCTTACATTGTTCTGGTACCACCAACACCTAAGGCCCAATTTTCTGCAGAGTATATAGGGCAGGCCGTTTAGTATATACGGGCGATTCCCTACTTTCAAACATCTGACTTACAAACGAGTCCTTCTTACAAACGGAGGGAGACAACAGTAAGTGAGAGGAAATCTACCCCTAGGAATGGAAATTCTCTCCTGCAAGAGTTAATATGGGAAAAAGGTGTCTCCACTGATGCTTTATCACCAATCCTTGTTTCCCTAATAACCCCAAATTTTCTAAATCCAATTGTCATTGGGACAGAAAGTGAGGTGAAATCTTCTGAACAGGGGCACAGACAGCAAAACAAATGTTACAGGGGTGATAACCCTTCCCTATGTTATCCAAAAAGTTAAAAAAATTATTTTTTGGCTGGAGCTACACTTGCAAAATGTACCTGTTCCAAATTACAAACAGATTCAACTTAAGAACAAACCTACAGTCCCTGTCATGTTTGGACCGTCTGTATACTGCTGTTCAGAGTATATAGGGCCTGGGGGGGCCCCACGCCTTTTCTTTTCTTAATTTGGGTGCGGGGCTCCCCTTAATATCCATACAAGACCCAAAGGGCCTGGTAATGGGCTGGGGGGGTTACCCATGCCGTTTTTCTCAATAATTTTCATCCATATTGCCGGGACCCGACATTACATTACAGTCGCAAGCAGTTTTAAATGACTTTTATTCCTTTAGAAATGTCATTTTGTGCAGGGACTGTTCTAAACACGGGAAACACGCGCCACTTTACAGGCATACTATAGACACCCCCCAGGTACGATATTTAAAGGAATATTTCACTTTTATTTTTTCACTTTAAGCATTATTAACCACTTCACGCCCAAGGTACGTCCCTAGACATCCCTGACTTTGAGCCGGGATATCTGAATGCTGCCTGCAGCGATTCTGTGCACTGTAAGAATGATCATAGCGGCTGTTCTGCCGCTTGATCATTCTTACAGGCGGCGAGAGGGTACACCCCCCCTCCTGCCGCCCTCCGGTGCTTCTACCAACTCACCTGTGTGATCAGTGAGTCGGTGACAGGATCCGCTAGTCCCGGCTGCCTATCATAGAGTCTCTATGATTGTTCGGAGGCAGGACGCGATGTTATGACGTCACACCCGGCCTCTGCAAAAAACGGCACCGCCTCGGCAAGGAATCGGTCTTATTGACCCCACATCTCACTGTAAAGAGGACCTGTCATGCTTATTCCTATTACAAGGGATGTTTACATTCCTTGTAATAGGAATAAAAGTGATCAAATTATTATAATTTTTTTTAAGTGTCAAAGTAAAAAGTTTAAATTAAAATTAACAATACATTTTTTTTTTTTTTTTTAAAGTGCCCCTGTACCCGGTAGCTCGTACGGAGAAGCAAATGCATACATAAGTCCCGCTCACATGTGAGGTATTGCAGCGAACGTTAGAGCGAGAGCAATAATTCTAGCCCTAGACCTTCTCTGTAACTCAAAACATGTAACCAGTAAAAAAAATTAAAGCTTCGCCCATGAGGATTTTTAAGTACCGAAGTTTGGCGCCATTTCACGAGCGTGTGCAATTTTGAAGGGCGACAAGTTAGGTATCTATTTACTCGGTGTAACTTCATCTTTCACATTATGCCAAAAAATTGGACTAACATTAATGTTTTAATATTTTTTCATTCATGAAACCGCTTTTTTCCCCAAAAAATGCGTTTGAAAAATTACTGCGCAAATACTGTGTGAGATAAAAAGTTGCAATGACCGCCATTGTATTCTCTAGTGTCTTCGCTAAAAAAACATATATAGTGTTTGGGGGTTCTATGTAATTTTCTAGCAAAAAAATTTGGATTTTTACATGTAGGAGCGAAGTGTCAGAATTGGCTTGGATGGGAAGTGGTTAAAATCACTGCTCCCGATTGAAACAATACAAACCTAATATCTATACGATAAATCCCCGTTTATCTTCCTTATATATTACCCCAACATTATACGAGGTCTGGAAATTATGACCCTTAATTTTTTCTTTATAAATCCTTATATTACCTTACATGTCATATATTATTACTAAATCTGGTTTGTAATTACTAAATTCAACACTAAGCATATATTTTAGCAAGTCTCCAGATAATGGTCAACATATGTTAAACTCAAATTACTGTCTTTTTTTTCTCTTTTGTTGTTGTTACCTTCTAAAAAAAACACTGGAGCTTGATGTAAACATCTAATTTGTGTTCTCCTTAACTGCTACTACTATGTTTATTAACAATATATGCTTGTAATTTTGAAAATGTAATAAAAAAAATTTGACAAAAATCACTGCTTCCGAAAAAACGACTGTTTTTAAAACTTTTTTTTTGCATTGATACATGTCCCCTAGGGCAGAACCCGGGTCCCCAAACACTTTTTATGACAATAACTTGCATATTAGCCTTTAAAATTCTCACTTTAGATTTTTCACGTTCGGGTCCCATAGGCTTTAACGGTGTTCGAATGTTCGCCCAAACTTTCGGTCCGTCCGCATGTTCTGCCGCGAACCGAACCGGGGGGTGTTCGGCTTATCCCTAATCATGAGTTGTAGATATAGTCATTTTTAGCAGGGCTTTCCTGAAACCAGAAAGTTATAAGTGTTCCTCTGTGTTAAAAAGGGTTCAGAAAGTCTGCTCTACATGCTCCAAATGGGGGCAGGAAACAATTATTCCCCAAATGTATCTCTTTACATGCACTGGATGGATTGTCTACACATGCACTAATAGGGAGAAGCAGTGTTAGATAAGTTAACACTGCACCAGCCCTAGGCAGATGAAAGTGACTTTTTTTTATGGATCTGACCTGTATGTATGTAAATGATATAGTGGTTGGTGGTAAGTTCCTTTTTCAGGTGCCGCTATTCTTGTAGATATGAAGGTAAACTCATATTATCAATTCTAATTCCTACTGTTCAGTCCCAGTGAAGATTCAAGTGCATTATACATCCCCTTTGTGCCCAAAACAGAACTTTTTTTTGCTAGTTAAGAAACATATTTTTTGATATTACACTGTAAAACCCTGGGTGTGTTATCATCAGAAATGCCATTCAAAAGTCAACATAGTATTAAAATAAGTTGGATGAACATAAAATACGTTGTAAGCATATATAGTCATTTATTTCCTGAAGCTACTTGTTTATGAATGCAACACCATTTTCTTTATGAAAATCGAGATATGCAAATATAATGTGAAACTAACATCTTAAAATAATGTAATGTTTAATGGAAGGGATATTTTTGATTTATTGCACTGATTTGCAATGTAAGCTTGGTATTTATTTCTGGTGAATGTTGACTTCAATTTAATTGAAGTCACAGAAATTAGGGTTTTCTTTGTTTACTTCTATGATACTAATAGCCACTGGCTAATTGGTTTTGCTATTTTGAATATAGTAATTCATTTGAATCTAAAGATATCGATATTTTGTGATTAATGTTGTGTATATGTTATAATTCTTTTCAAATTGCTTTCCAATGTTATCATAATACAGCTATTATATAATAATTAGCATCCAAAACATAAAAGGTACGATATCACTCACACCATGTTGCCATAATAAATATTCACTTTCTTACCTATTAATTAAGGAAATGCTAACATAGGTTTTATTATTAAATTAATATATGCTAATAGAACTTTGCTGTACATAAATTACACTGTTACAAAATAGAACTTGTTTGTGGCCTACTTATCTGAATATGCAAGTACAATAGCCTCTCCGCCTCAATAAAAAAACTATTTTGACAAAATATAGATGGTGTCCAATATCTATGGATATTTCACTGAAGCTAATCTTTTACATTTCTTAATTATTTAGAGGGTGTTTTGTGTTTGTTTGTATGTGCATGTGCGTGGGTGTGTGTGTGGGGGAGGGGGTAATGTAAGTTGACTTATTTGTGTACTGTTGATTTAAATTTTTAAACTTTTTTTTCTTCTGGGATAAAATAATGATTGATTAGGGCTGTATTTTGGCACAACAGATCCAGGATAGTTGAAAGGTACTCCTGTAATTTCATAAGACATTTAAAACCTATTGCATCTTTAAAAACATAAAAAGAAAAACATTACAACCCCATTGCATTTTCCTGCTTAACTACTGAATATGACCCCGTCCCATAAATTTTGAGGCTAATCTAGTCCATGTGTTCTTATTTTGTCCTCCTCGCTTTGTAGGACCTAACAAGATGTGTAAGCAGCTCATTTGAACCTTAATGCAATAAACTTGTGGCCAACCACCTGTTGCTCCACAGGTAAAGACCCTGCTTCTTGGCCCCTGGAATAAAGCTCTTTGTTTGGGTGTTGTGGCTGGCATTTAGAATTGCTGCCTTGCTAAATGCAGGTCTTCTCCCAAGGGTGACACCCTGGTTATGCAGCTTTCTGGCATGTAGCAGCATTCTGCCTAATTCTAATGCCTTTTATGCATCTGATTTTCCCTGGCTGTTACTTTCCTAGGTCCATGGAGCCTTACGGTGACTGGAACATTTCCTGAGTTCCCCAGCAGATTGGAGCAGAATGAAGGCACTTGCCTGGATGCCGTGTGGGCTATTTGAATTTCAACTCCAGTTTTGGAGGAAACTTGTTGACAATTCCCTTTGGGTGATGTACATTAAAGAATACTATTAAATTTACTGCAGGTTCCTGGTCCCTGGTGTGTGCCAGGATGAGCAGTTGTGTTGGGTGGGGGATTTGGGGGGTGGAAGAAGATCTGTGCTGGGAAGGGGGATTAGGGGAGATGATTTGTGCTAGAAGTGGAGAAAATATTTATGTTGGGAGGAGAAAGATCTGCGCTAGAAGAGGGATTTGGGAGGAGGGGGGTGGGATGTGTGTGCACGAAGTGGGGGAGAATTTTTTTTCTGGGAGATTAAATTTGAGGAGATGTGTTGTACTAGGAAGGGGGATTGGGACAGAGGCCTTGTGCTGGAGGGGTTTGGGGCAGGGGGGGTTGGGTGGGAGTGGATTAGAGTACTAGAATGGGGGGTTGTGCTGGGACAGAGGATTTGGGGGATGCTTGAATTGGGGGTGCTTGAAGTGGGGGGGATGTTTGTTCTTAAAGTGGGGGAGAGAATTTTTTCTGGGAGATTAAATTTGAGGGGATTTGTTGTGCTGGGAAGGGGGATTGGGGGGGAGCCTTGTGCTGGAGGGGTTTGGAGAGTGGGAATTGGGTGGGAAAGGATTAGAGTACAAGAATGAGGGATTGTGCTGGGATAGAGGATTTGGGGGTTCTTGAAGTGGGGAAGATAATTTTTTCTGGGAGATTAAATTTGAGGGGATTTGTTGTGCTGGGAAAGGGGATTGGGAGGGAGAATATTTGTGCTGGAGGGGTTTGGAGAGGGGGAATTGGGTGGCAGAGGATTAGAGTACTAGAATGGGGGGTTGTGCTGGGACAGAGGATTTTGGGGGTGGAAATGGGTTTATTCTGAGAGGGGTACTGGGGGAGGATATGTGATGTGAGGGGGAACTTTCATGTTGGGAGGGGGGATTTGCGTGGAAGGATTTTTTCCACATCCACATATTTCAGGTCATGTGTTCCTCATTCCAAAGTTCAAGAGTTGGGAGGTATTCCCATGAAATCTGTAATGTGGGAAGATGCAGTGTCTGTTTAGTAGACATGTGCACACTGAAATATTTAGTTTCGGAATTTCGTTTTTGTCCGAAAAATACATTTATTTAGTTACTCCCGAAATTCGTTTTTATTTATTTCGTTTTTCGCTAGAAATTGCATTAGTCCGAAAATCTGAATTAATTAAGGTCGAATCTGTCATTGAAGGCTTATGGTGTCTGTCGAATGTTCAAAGAAGATTTGACGGAGCAGTGAAACTGTACGACACTGCAATCATACATTTCCGGTCGAATGTTCCGCCCACAAGCTATAGAAGAATTCTAATGTTGTATGACTAGTAATAATTATATTTATTCATTACTATTACTAGTCAACCAACATTAGAATTCTTCTATAGCCTATGGGCGGATGCATTTGACCGGAAATGTACGATTGCAGCGTCGTACAGTTTTGCTGCACCGTAGAATCTTCTAACTTTCGATGCTTTGTCGAATCTTCGTCATTCTAGCTATTTTACTGCTCCTCCTCTTTGGTTACAATCAGCCAATAACATTCATCATCAACTTTATTTTTATTTTACTTCCCCCACCCAATTCCAGCAGTGATCTTTTCTCTCTATGTCGAATCTTTTCTTTCTATAATAACAAATCTTTTCTCTCCTATGTCGAATCTTTTCTCTCCTATGTCTAATCTTTTCTCTCCTATGTCGAATCTTTTCTCTCTATAATGTCGAATCTTTTCTCTCCTATGTCGAATCTTTTCTCTCTATAATGTCGAATCTTTTCTCTCCTATGTCGAATCTTTTCTCTCCTATGTCGAATCTTTTCTCTCCTATGTCAAATCTTTTCTCTCCTATGTCGAATCTTTTCTCTCCTATGTCGAATCTTTTCTCTCCTATGTCGAATCTTTTCTCTCCTATGTCGAATCTTTTCTCTCCTATGTCGAATCTTTCTCTCCTATGTCGAATCTTTTCTCTCTATAATGTCGAATCTTTTCTCTCCTATGTAGAATAATCTTGGACTAATAGAGTTAAGGTTAGGCACATTCGACCACAGGTTCGATAGACACAGATTGTTATTGTCAGCGTCACATCGAATCTCCTATCTATATCGAACTGTTGTAGCAACGAAAACGAAAATAAAGCATTTGTTTATGTCGGATCTTTCGGTTTTCGGTTTCTGTGCTTTCGTTTTCGTTTGTTAAAACGATAACGAAAATAGCTGAAATTCGGACGACAATGCATTCGGACGAAAACGAATGCACATGTCTACTGTTTAGTAGCAATTACCCTTTATGAGTTTCTTACCAAGCAAGCTGAATTCCAAAACAATACTTTTTTTTTACTGCTTTGGGAAACTTCAGTGGCTGAAGTTTACAGTAGAAAGATACATTTTAGTATTTACACATTTTAATTTTAAAGTGTTTCTAAAGGCAGAAAGTTTTTTACCTTAAAGGCTAAGTTCACCTTTTTTTTTTCTAAATTCCAGCTCCCCTATGTACCAATATAGAATGCATGTACTTATTTTGAAGAAATAAGAAAGCTTTCTCTTTATCCAACACAGCCTTTACCTCAATGTCCAGCTTGATGTATAAAAAAAAGTCTTCATTACTTCCTGGATGGCCCTTAGTGAAGGAGTTCACCAGCTAACTTTATTAGTACACACCCTGCATCATCTGCCTCCCAACTCCAGGAGATCACTCCCACCAACCTCTGTAGGTTTTTTAAATGCAATCAGTCATCACTAGGGATGAGCTTCAAGTTCGAGTCAAACTCATGTTCGAGTCGAACATTGCCTGTTCGCCCGTTCGCCGAACAGCGAACAATTTGGAGTGTTCGGGGCAAATTCGAAAAGTCTATGGGAGAAATCTAAAGTGCTAATTTTAAAGGCTTATATGCAAATTATTGTCATAAAAAGTGTTTGGGGACCCGGGTCCTGCCCCAGGGGACATGTATCAATGCAAAAAAAAGTTTTAAAAACGGCCGTTTTTTCGGGAGCTGTGATTTTAATAATGCTTAAAGTGAAACAATAAAAGTGAAATATTCCTTTAAATTTAATAACTAATGGGGGTGTATAGTATGCATGTAAAGTGGCGCTTGTTTCCCGTGCTTAGAACTGTCCCTGCACAAAGTGTCATTTCTGAAGGAAAAAAGTAATTTAAAACTCACTCGCGGCTATAATGAACCAAAGGGTCCAAAGGTATAGGTACCTGGGCCACTCTTGTGATGTTCTGGGAAACCTCCTCCCAGTATCTGTGGAGTTTTGGGCACCTCCAAATTAGATGTATAAAGTCCCCTTGCTGTACTTTGCACTTTGGGCACAAGGGGGAGTCCCTTCCTCCCCACTTGTAAAGCTGTACTGGTGTTCTATAGGCCCTATGCAGAATAAATAATTGTGATAATTTGTGGGACGCTGATACAGATACCGACGGAATAGAGTCCAACGCCATATCCCACTGGTCCCCATCTATATCTCCGATGTCTTCTGCCCATTTACTACGACATCTAAGGGAGGCATAGTCCTGTATTGAGGATAGTAATTCCGCATATGTTTTTGATATTAGTCCTCTCCGGGTATCCGCCTGGAGTACCTCCATCAGCAGACGTGACAATGATATTACTAAGGATTGTGTCATTTGCTGTGCCTGCAGAGCATGCCGAAGCTGAAGATATTGATAAAAGCCCCTTTGGGCTAACTGGAATTCCTGGCACATCTGTACATTTGTTTTTAACACTTCTCCCTCGTACAGTTTTGAAAAAAAACAAATCCCTCTCTCTTTCCAGGAGGTAAAGCCCTCTAGGTCCTGTAACTCTAGGTATCTAGGGTTTTGCCATATCGGGGTAAAGGGCAGTGGGCCCCTTAACCTCAAAGCCTTCCGGATCTCCCCCCAGACCTTTTTAAGGAGAATACCCGTGGGTGCAGAGTATGGTATACTAGGCAAGTCCATCTCCAAATGAGATGCTGCCTTTAGTGTAGGGGCCACCATAGTCACCAGGATACTTGTAGGATCCTCTTTTTCTTCCCTGCCCCATCCCGCCAACTGCTGGAACTGTGAAGCCAGAAAATACATTTTGGGGTGGGGTACTGCCAGTCCCCCCCTGTCCTTACTATATTGCAGGGTGGTTAAGCTTATCCTGGCTATCTTTTTTTTCCATATCAAATCCCGCATCAGGGTATCTATTCGTTTGAACCATTTATTTGGGATCCACATAGGGGAGTTGTGAAAAACATATAATAACTGTGGGGCCCATATAATTTTTATTAAATTCGCCCGTCCCACCACTGACAGAGGGAGCTTGCACCAGCTATTGCATTTCCCTCTCTGTCTTTCCAGTAGTGGGCCCAGATTCAGCTGAAGATATTCTGCTGGATCCGGGGATACCACTACCCCCAAATATCTGAAGTTTTTGGTTATGGCGATCTGCTCCGCACCAGCTGGTAGTGGTTCTGTCAACGGATCTATGGGCATTATTGTTGATTTAGACCAGTTTATAGTAAAACCTGAAAAACCTCAGAAATCTCCTATGATACCCATCACTGTTTGCAACGATGCGGCTGTATCCCCCAGATAAATAAGTGCATCATCCGCATATAAGGAGATTTTTTCTTCCCTTTGACCCCTACGAAATCCGACCACCTCCGATGCAGTACGAATCAAGATAGCCAGGGGTTCGACCGCCAAAGCAAACAGCAGTGGGGATAACGGACACCCCTGCCTGGTACCTCTATGTGCCTCAAATGAGGAGGAAAGATTGTTATTGATACGGAGTCTGGCTCTCGGTTTGGAGTAAAGCACCTTCACCCATGTTATGAATTTCTTCCCCAATCCAAATCTTGTCAGGATTTCCAGGAGGTAGGGCCACTTCACACTATCGAATGCTTTAGCAGCATCCAGCGATAGAATGGCTCTACCCCCCGGGTAGATTCAAGTACAGCCGTCGTATATTATCTGCTGTTGAACGTGTTGGTATAAATCCAGATTGATATCTATGGATAAGCTTATCAATCACCTTGGATAGTCTCGTAGCCAGAACTCTAGCCAAAAGCTTGACATCCGTATTCAATAAAGAGATCGGACAATAAGAGTCTAGCTGGAGCTTGTCTTTGCCTGGCTTGGGGAGTACTATTATTATAGCTTCTTGCATACTATCTGGCAGGCTACCTGTCTCCGCTGCCTCTGATATGGCCTCCAGTAAGGGTGGGAGAAGAATCTCTCCATACTGGGAGTACACCTCCGCCGGTGATCCATCCGAGCCTGGGGACTTATGGTGCGGGGCTTCATCTAGGGAATCTTTCAATTCTGTCAATGTAATAGGGAGGTTTAACATCTCCCCATCTACCTCTGACAGCTGGGGGAACGGGCAAGTTTGCAAAAACCGGGCCAGTTCTGACTCTGTATAATTAGTTTTAGAGGAATATAAATCCCTATAAAACTGATGGAAGTCATCTAAGATTTCAGAGCCAAGAGTGTGTGTTTCCCCAGACCCCACTCTTATAGCCTGAATGCCAGAAGAGTCCCGCTGTTCCCTAGCCACCAAGGCAAGAAGATGGCCCGTTTTTTCCCCTTCCTCAAAATAACTCTGCTGATGGAAATATCTCCTCTTCTCTGCTGCTGTTAACAAAACAGAGTTGTACAAAGATTGCGCCTCATTCCAGGAGTCATGATTAGCTTGGGAGGGGTCTGCTACCAGTGCCTGTTCTCTAGCTTTCATTTCATCTCGTACCAAAATGTTTGGTCTTTACTGAGGAAAATACACTTGTCACTACAAGTACACTTTGAAAAACTAGGAGACAGCTAAAATAAAAACAAACAATAAATCAAAAATTAAAGTTCAGCAATTTATTTTGTATTTTTTGGTTAATACTAAAAATGATTAAACATTGGCTGGCATTGGAATGGCCCAGCTACCCATGAAATAGTCAACATAGTTCTGGCGGACTGCACGGGCACTTTGGGGGGGCAAGCCAACACGGACATGTTCTAGGCCCGGCAGGGCATTGTCTGCTGCAAGTCCGGCTTTGGGCCCAACTGTGGCCATATAAGTTGGCGATTGCTTTCACAAAAAATTGTGGAGAACACAGCAACAAAAGATAATATAGTTGAGTTTGTACTCCGCCATGTGAATTGATGTTAAAAATAGGCGGAACCGGCTGGCCATTATCCCGAAGGCATTCTCCAAAACTCTTCGGGCTCTGGCCAGCTGGTAGTTGAACACCCTCCTCTCCGGGGGGAGGGTCCTCTGGGGGAAAGGCCTCATTATATGCGGTCCCAGACCAAAGGCTTCATCAGCCAAAAAACAAAGGGGAGTTCTTCAACATTCCCTGCATCCGGTGGCAATGCAAGGTCATCACACTGGAGACGAAGAGCAAACTCCGTCTGGGCGAAGGCTCCCCCATCCGACATCCGGCCATTCTTCCCCACATCCACATAGAGGAATTCATACTGTGCTGACACCACCGCCATCAGCACAATGCTATGAAATCCCTTGTAGTTGTAGAAAAAGGAGCCCGAACGGGGTGGTGGCACGATGCGGACGTGCTTCCCGTCAATGGCTCCACCGCAGTTGGGGAAGTCCCACCGCGTGGCAAACTCCAATGCCACAGTCTGCCATTCCTGTGGCGAGAAAGGAAGCTGTGGAATCTAACAAGATACAAAAATATTAGTACTTTAGCAAATAACATTGCAAGCAGATTATACAAAAAAAATCTTGGCCAACATCAGTATAACATTTATTTTAAGGATTATTTAAAATTAAAAATATAAGGCACAATTATCACATTCCTCACCCCCCTCTGATGGCCCATTGTTTTTATTTTTTTGGGGGGGCTAGATGAGTTAGTTTGAAAAATGTATACTTTAGAAACCATTTGAGGGGGGGCACTACAATGGAGCTGACAAAATACATTGTTAACATACTAGGCTAGGTGTGTTTGGGCCCAGGATAGCATGCTGGAGAGGTAAGTGAAGGAAAATATGCATGTAGGCCAAAAACAGAGCCTTAAAAACTTACAGCATGCATGGGGACAAAGGGGACATTCACAGCATATTACAATCATGGTAATTAGGGAAGGATGAAAGAAATACAATACATTATCATACATTAAATACATAGAATGTGATGTTAAAGGAGAAAGCTTACCCTAATATAGTCCTCCTGCAAGACTTGGATGATGGCAGAACAGGTGTCTGGGATTCAGGGATGAGCCGAACATCCCCCTGTTCGGTTCGCACCAGAACCTGCGAACAGACAAAATGTTCGTGTGAACTTTAGAACCCTATTAAATACAATGGACTCGAACGTTCGAAATCTAAAGTGTTAATTATAAAGGCTAATGTGCAAGTTATTGTCCTAAAAAGTGTTTGGGGACCTGGGTCCTGCCCCAGGGGACATGTATCAATGCAAAAAAAAGTTTTAAAAACGGCCGTTTTTTCGGGAGCAGTGATTTTAATAATGCTTAAAATAAAAAAAAATAAAAGTGAAATATTCCTTTAAATTTCGTACCTGGGGGTGTGTATTATTTGCATGTGAAGTGGCGCATGTTTCCCGTGCTTAGAACTGTCCCTGCAAAAAATGTCATTTTTGAAAGAAAAAAAGTCATTTAAAACTGACTCGCGGCTATTAATGAATTGTCGGCTCCCGGCAATACATTCAAAAGTCATTGATAAAAAATAAAAAAAAAGCGTGGTGGTTCCCCAGAATTCAATTACTAGGCCCTTCAGGTCTGGAATGGATATTAAGGGGAACCCCGCCGCAAATTTAAAAAAAAAATTGACGTGGGGTTCCCCCAAATATCCATTCCAGGCCCTTCAGATCTGGCATGGATTTTAAGGGGAACTCCACCCCAAATTTAAAAAAAAATGGCGTGGAGTCCCCCTAAAAATCCATACCAGACCCCTTATCCGAGCACGCAACCTGGCCGGCTGCAGGGGAAAAGGGGGGGACGAGAGAGCGGCCCCCCTCCCTCCTGAACCGTACCAGGCCACATGCCCTCAACATGGGGAGGATGTCCCCATGTTGATGGGGACAAGGGCCTCATCCCCACAACCCTTGCCCGGTGGTTGTGGGGGTCTGCGGGCGGGGGGCTTATCGGAATCTGGAAGACCCCTTTAACAAAGGGGACCCCCAGATCCCGCCCCCCCTATGTGAATTGGTAAGGGGTACATTGTACCCCTACCATTTCACGAAGAAAGCGTAAAAAAAATGTTTAAAAAAACACACAAACACCTTGAAAAAGTCTTTCTTCGTGAAATGGTAAGGGTACAATGTACCCCTTACCAATTCACATGGGGGGGCGGGATCTGGGGGTCCCCTTTGTTAAAGGGGTCTTCCAGATTCCGATAAGCCCCCCGCCCGCAGACCCCCACAACCACCGGGCAAGGGTTGTGGGGATGAGGCTCTCTCGTCCCCCCCTTTTCCCCTGCGGCCGGCCAGGTTGCGTGCTCAGATAAGGGGTCTGGTATGGATTTTTAGGGGGACTCCACGCCATTTTTTTTAAATTTGGGGTGGAGTTCCCCTTAAAATCCATTCCAGACCTGAAGGGCCTGGTAATTAAATTCTGGGGAACCCCCACGCTTTTTTTTTTTTTTTTTATCAATGACTTTTGTATGTATTGCCGGGAGCCGACAATTCATTAATAGCCGCGAGTCAGTTTTAAATGACTTTTTTTCTTTCAAAAATGACATTTTTTGCAGGGACAGTTCTAAGCACGGGAAACATGCGCCACTTTACATGCATATCATACACACCCCCCAGGTACGAAATTTAAAGGAATATTTCACTTTTATTTTTTTCATTTTAAGCATTATTAAAATCACTGCTCCCGAAAAAACGGCCATTTTTAAAACTTCTTTTTGCATTGATACATGTCCCCTGGGGCAGGACCCGGGTCCCCAAACACTTTTTAGGACAATAACTTGCATATAAGCCTTTATAATTAGCACTTTAGATTTCTCCCATAGATTTTTCGAATTTGCCGCGAACACCCCAATTTGTTCGCTGTTCGGCGAACGGGCGAATAGGCAATGTTCGAGTCGAACATGAGTTCGACTCGAGCTCAAAGCTCATCCCTACTGGGATTATGAGGCCCAGAACCTGGGGGGAGATGCCTGTCGTGAACTTCAGGTCCTGCAAGCTTCTCCCAGTCGCCAGGTAGCGCAACGTGGTGATGAGCCTCTGCTCAGCAGTGATGGCTTCCCGCATAACGGTGTCCTGCCTGGTGATATAGGGGGACACCAAAGCCAACAGATGCTGGAAAACGGGGTTAGACATCCTAAGAAAATTCCTGTAGTCATCAGGATTATTCTCCTGGATCTCCCGCAGCAGAGGCATGTGAGAGAATTGGTCCCGTTGGAGCAACCAATTCTTGGTCCATGAACTCCTCCTCACCCTGTTCATGGACTCGTCTTGGTCCAAGACAAGAAGACCAACAGAAACACAAAGACGATGCACAACAGGATCTCTATGACGAGAATGTATCCGCAATATGGCTAGAAAACGGTTGTCTGATCAGAACAAACTAAACAGAACGCACTGAAGAACAGCAAGGCCTATGAAGAATGACCTGAAAATCAGAAACGAGTGGACAAGAACGCACTGAAAAACAGATACGACCTGACTACACGCCCTGAAAGACAAGATACGAACCCACAAGCACAAACTGAACCGCAGAAATCGATCTGAAAGCATGAAGTCTGAAAAGCGCGAATCGTCACTTACCAAACTTTTACTAACACGCTGTGACAGCAGGAAGGTAAAGTCACCTGGTTGCATCCAGGGGGGTAGATATATTTCGCACAGATTCAGGCTTTACGCCGACTTATACAACTAGGTGGAGAGTTGTATAAGGCTAGTGGGCTCATGGATGACTCATACCTCTAGGGAGAGTGTGGGGCGTCGTGCAGACAGGGAGTTGATGAGACCAGCTGAAGCTTGTCAGCTCATTTAGGCCTCTATAAGAACTCCCAGCTTCATTAGATGTTAGCTCATGCCTGGAACCAGACCTGTGTGGACTGTCTAGGGAGAGTGAACCCCTGTGCGGTGAGAAAAAGCCTGTGTGGCTATTTGCTTGGACATTTAAAACCAGGGACTTAGGGACTGGGACAGCACTAGGCTGATCCCAGTTGTTAGTTAGGAAACCTGTATGTTTAGTCAGAGGTCAAGTTGACCAGGATTTATTTTATTTATGTTTCTTTTGCTTTGCTGTGTTTTGTCACTGTAAATAGAAAATAAACCGCACCTTTTTGATTTTGAAAACCACAACCTCCGTTTGCTGGGCCTGTTTTTGTCTGGGGAGCCCATCCCGGGGGTCACACACACCCGCTGCCGAGCTAACCCCCTCACAGTTGGTGGAGAATGCGGGCAGTTTTTTTTTAAGCCAGCATGGAGGAGATACTGAAACAGCTGGCTCTAGCAAATGCCAATCAACAGCAGACAAATGCAGGTTTGCAAAGGAGCCTTGCAGCCCAGCAGCAAGCTCATCAACAGAGCCT
The DNA here is from genome assembly GCA_029206835.1 of Rana muscosa. NCBI lineage: Eukaryota > Metazoa > Chordata > Amphibia > Anura > Ranidae > Rana > Rana muscosa. The sequence goes on from CM055116.1 coordinate 423,086,654, forward strand.
TGCAGCCCAGCAGCAAGCTCACCAACAGAGTCTGGAAGCTCAGCAACAAGCCCAGCAGCAATCTGAGGCCCGCTTCATAGACCTGTTACAGAAGCAAGAGCAGAGACTACAACAAATGGAAGCAGTAATGCAGCAACGTCCGCAGACCAGTGAGGAAAGTCGTCCCACTAATACCGCGTCCTTTGGGGTGAGTCGTTTATTGACAAAAATGACTGGAGAGAATGATCCAGAGGTATTTTTGACCACATTTGAAAGGACCGCTGAAAGAGAAAAGTGGCCTGAGGAGCAGTGGGCTGGACTGGTGGCTCCTCTGTTAACTGGTGAATCGCAGAAAGCTTACTATGACCTAGAGCCTAACCAAGCAAAAGACTATGTGATGCTAAAAGCTGAAATTTTGGCAAGGCTGGGTGTCACCCAGGCTGTCCGGGCTCAGCGTGTGCATAACTGGACTTTCCAGCTTGGAAAACCCCCCAGGTCTCAAATGTATGATCTCATTCCCCTGAGCAGAAAGTGGCTACAGCCAGAGACTTTGTCCGCACCAAAGATTGTGGAACGTGTTGTAATGGATCGGTTTTTGAGAGCTCTTCCTACTGCCATCCAAAAGTGGGTAAGCCATGGAGACCCAGAAACGGCCGGTAAACTTGTGGATCGGGTAGAGAGATACTTGGCTGCAGAGAACCTGACGGCCTCTTCCAGAGACACTCAGACTTTCCACCCTAAGACCAGACCATCCCCAGGGGCGGATAAGAGGATTCCAAGGGGTGAGGGTGGAGAGAGTGAGAGGGTGGGAGCTCTACCCCAAGTTTGGCGAGAACAGCCTGGGAAATCAGCGGCTCAAGAGGCCGCAAGAAGGATCGTTTGCTACCGCTGCCGGCAAGCGGGACATATTGCAGCCAATTGCCCGGTTGTGGAGGAACCCATGCAGTGTGACTTTCTGACGGGCAGACGTCAGTCGCTGTGTGCGACAGTCGCATGCACTGCCATTCGAGGAACTGAGAAACATTTATGCAAAATGTGTGTTAATGGTAGAAATGTTGTGGTATTGTTGGATTCAGGTAGCCTTGTGACCCTGATAAAGGCTGAGTTAGTTAAAACAGAGGTCTCTGGGAATAGCAAGGTAGCTGTTATTTGTGTGCATGGGGACACCCGAGAGTATCCAGTGACTACAGTGTGTTTCGAGACCCCCAAAGGTACCCTCTCTCATCCAGTGGGCTTAGTATCTCAGTTACCGCATGACGCCATTGTGGGAAGGGATTTTCCGAAGTTCTGGGAACTGTGGGATGATCCTGAGCCCCCCACTGGTGCCCCTATGTACCAGGAATGTGATAGCCAGAACTCCCCTGAGAGTGGTGAGGACTCTCCGGAATTTCCCTTATCAGTATTGGCAGGGGAGACTCAAGAAACTGGAGAGGAGCCCACCTCCTCAGACGAAAACCTACCGTCTGTGGAGTTTTCTGATCTTGAGGTTCACAGGGAAAACTTTGCCACAGAACAGTTGAAAGACCCCGCCCTAATAAAGGCACGGGAAAACGTAGTGGAAATAGATGGCGAGTTAGTGAACCCAGATAATACCTGCACTTACCCATACTTCAGCGTAGAGAAGGACCTACTGTATCGGGTGGCAAAAAGGGCAGAAGAAACCGTTGAGCAGCTTGTGGTGCCCAAACCTTACAGGAAGTTGGTGTTGGAGTTGGCCCATGGGCACATTCTTGGAGGTCATCTGGGGACAGAGAAAACCCGAGAGAGGGTATTACAGAGATTCTATTGGCCGGGGGTGATGAAGGACATAGAAAATTATTGTTCCTCCTGCCCTGTGTGTCAGAGGTCGGCCCCGATGCCACATTTCCGTAGCCCGCTGGTCCCTCTACCCATCATTGAGGTCCCGTTTGAGAGGATCGCCATGGATTTGGTAGGGCCTATAATCAAGTCCGCTAGGGGGCACCAGTACATATTAGTTATAATGGACTATGCCACCCGTTATCCAGAAGCGATCCCTCTCCGAAATACCTCGGCCAAGACCATAGCCAAAGAGCTATCTCTTGTGTTTAGCCGGGTGGGTATTTGTAAAGAACTGCTTACGGACCAAGGTACACCCTTTATGTCCCGGGTTATGAAGGAGCTGTGTAAATTGTTCAAAGTGACGCAATTACGTACATCTGTGTATCACCCCCAAACCGATGGGCTGGTTGAAAGATTCAACAAAACCCTAAAACAAATGTTGAAGAAAGTGGTGGATAGAGATGGAAAGGATTGGGACTGTCTACTTCCTTATCTGATGTTTGCTATTAGGGAGGTGCCCCAATCCTCTACGGGATTCTCCCCCTTTGAGTTACTGTATGGGAGACACCCAAGAGGGCTGTTGGATATTGCCAAGGAAACTTGGGAAAGTGAGAGTTCTCCCCACAGGAGTGTGATTGAGCATGTCGCCCTGATGCAAGACCGAATTGCACAGGTAATGCCCATCGTGAAGGAACATTTGGCCCAAGCGCAGTTAGCACAGCAGAGAGTGTACAACCGTGGAGCCAAGACCCGTACCTTTTCCCCGGGGGATAGGATACTGGTACTTGTCCCTACGGTTGAAAGTAAATTCCTTGCCAAATGGCAAGGCCCCTATGAGATAATGGAAAAAGTGAGCGAAGTGAATTACAAGGTCAGACAACCAGGAAGGCGAAAGCCCGAACAGATCTATCACGTTAATCTGTTGAAAGCCTGGAGGGATAGAGAGTCCCTAGTCGCAGACACTTGGTCACCAGCTCAAACTGGTTGCGTGATTCCTGAGGTTGGAATAGCAGCCACCTTGTCACAACCCCAACAACAGGAGGTTAAGGAGTTTGTGCTTCGCAACAAGGAGGTATTCTCTGAGCTGCCGGGACAAACATCTGGGGTAGAGCATGACATCATTACCCCGCCCGGTGAAAGGGTGAAGTTAAAACCCTATCGGATCCCAGAGGCCCGACGGGAGGCAATACGGGAGGAAGTACAGAAAATGCTGAACTTAGGGGTGATAGAGGAGTCCCAAAGTGATTGGTCTAGTCCCATTGTGTTGGTGCCTAAACCGGATGGGAGCTGGCGATTTTGTAACGATTTTCGTCAGTTGAACAAAGTTACAAAATTTGACACCTACCCCATGCCACGTATAGATGAGTTGATCGACCGGCTGGGAACAGCCCGATACATGACGACTCTTGACCTCACAAAAGGGTATTGGCAAATCCCCCTGGCCAAGTCGGCCAAAGAGAAAACCGCATTTGTAACCCCAGACGGGGCGTTCCAATATAAAAGAATGCCGTTCGGGTTACAGAATGCGCCGGCCACATTCCAGCGGAAAATGGACCAGATGCTGAGGCCCCATCGGGAGTATGCTGCGGCTTACCTGGATGACGTAATTGTCCATAGCACAGATTGGGCCTCACATCTGCCAAAAGTGCAAGCAGTCCTGGACTCTGTTCGGGAAGCGGGGTTTACGGCTAACCCCAAGAAGTGTACCATTGGGCAGGAGGAGGCCAAATATCTTGGGTACACCATTGGGAGGGGAGTAATAAAACCCCAACTCAACAAAGTCGAGGCCATCCAGAGTTGGCCACGTCCCAACAGCAAGAAGCAGGTACGAGCCTTTCTGGGAATCGCTGGGTATTATCGGCGATTCATTCCCCACTTTGCTTCTAAGGCTGTGCCCCTAACCAACCTGACGAAGGGGAAAGGGTCGGTCATGATTAAATGGACCCCCGAGGCTGAGGCAGCATTCCAATTCTTGAAACAAGCCTTATGTAGCCAGCCAGTGTTGTACTCACCCGACTTCTCTAAAGACTTTGTCGTACAAAGTGATGCGTCAGATGTGGGGTTAGGAGCAGTATTGTCCCAGGTCTGGAACGGGGAAGAGCACCCAGTCATTTACCTCAGCAGGAAGTTGAAGTCCCATGAGGTAAATTACGCCACCGTTGAAAAGGAGTGTTTAGCGGTGAAGTGGGCTCTAGATTCCCTTCGGTACTACCTGCTAGGTAGGCACTTTGACATGGTTACGGATCACGCTCCGTTAAAGTGGATGGCTCAAAACAAGGAAACAAATAGAAGAGTGAATAGGTGGTTCCTGGCCCTCCAGGAATTCAACTTCACAGTAAAGCATCGCCCTGGCGTTCAAATGGGGAATGTGGATGCTTTGTCTCGAGTACATGAATGCCTGATTGCTGGTGTTCCAACCCCGAGGTTAAAACAAGAGGGGGGGGTATGTGACAGCAGGAAGGTAAAGTCACCTGGTTGCATCCAGGGGGGTAGATATATTTCGCCCAGATTCAGGCTTTACGCCGACTTATACAACTAGGTGGAGAGTTGTATAAGGCTAGTGGGCTCATGGATGACTCATACCTCTAGGGAGAGTGTGGGGCGTCGTGCAGACAGGGAGTTGATGAGACCAGCTGAAGCTTGTCAGCTCATTTAGGCCTCTATAAGAACTCCCAGCTTCATTAGATGTTAGCTCATGCCTGGAACCAGACCTGTGTGGACTGTCTAGGGAGAGTGAACCCCTGTGCGGTGAGAAAAAGCCTGTGTGGCTATTTGCTTAGACATTTAAAACCAGGGACTTAGGGACTGGGACAGCACTAGGCTGATCCCAGTTGTTAGTTAGGAAACCTGTATGTTTAGTCAGAGGTCAAGTTGACCAGGATTTATTTTATTTATGTTTCTTTTGCTTTGCTGTGTTTTGTCACTGTAAATAGAAAATAAACCGCACCTTTTTGATTTTGAAAACCACAACCTCCGTTTGCTGGGCCTGTTTTTGTCTGGGGAGCCCATCCCGGGGGTCACACACACCCGCTGCCGAGCTAACCCCCTCACAACGCGATAACACGAGATTAGCAAAACCAGCCCAAGGGGTGGCGCCATGAGAATGGAACTTCCCCTTTATACTGCCGCCGTACGTGTTGTACGTCACCGTGCTTTAGACTGACGAGATTTTGGATCGACAGTATGTATGCAAGGAAAGCTTGACAAGAATCTCGTAAAGCTTGACAAGAAACCCGTCGAGAAAAACAAAGTTTTTTTTGCGACGAGATTCTCGGCCGTGTGTACAAGGCTTAACACCTGCAAAGGGTTCCTGAACCTTTAAATGGTCGCTCAGTCTGGTTCAGTTGGAATCACAATCATGGGAAAGACTGCTGACCTGACAGTTGTGCAGAAAACCATCATTGACACCCTCCATAAGGAGGGAAAGCCTCAAAAGGTAATTGCAAAAGAACTTGGATGTTCCCAAAGTGCTGTATCAAAGCACATTAATAGAAAGCTATGTGGAAGGGAAAAGTGTGGAAGAAAAAGGTGCACAAGCAGCAGGGATGACCGCAGCCTGGAAAGGATTGTCAGGAAAAGGCCATTCAAAGTGTTGCGGACTTTCACAAGGAGTGGACTGAGGCTGGAGTCAGTGTATCAAGAGCCACCAGACATAGATGGATCCTGGACATGGGCTTCAAATGTCGTATTCCTCTTGTCAAGCCACTCCTAAACAACAAACCACAACAGAAGCGTCTTACCTGTGTTAAAGAAAAACAGATCTGGTCTGTTGCTCAGTGGTCCAAAGTCCTCTTTTCTGATGAGAGCAAATTTTGCATCTCATTTGGAAACCAAGGAGCCAGAGTATGGAGGAAGAATGGAGAGGCACACACTGCAAGATGCTTGAAGTCCAGTGTGAAGTTTTAACAGTATGTTGATTTGGGGAGCCATGTCATCTGCTGGTGTTGGCCCACCTGCCCACACTGCCAAAAGCACCAAAACCTGGTTCAATGACCGTGGGATTACTGTGCTTGATTGGCCAACAAACTTGCCTGACCTGAACCCCATAGAGAATCTATGAGGCATTGCCAAGAGAAAGATGAGAGACATGAGACCGAACAATGCAGAAGAGCTGAAGGCCGCTATTGAAGCATCCTGGTCTTCCATAACACCTCAGCAGTGCCACAGGCTGATAGCTTCCATGCCACGCCGCATTGAGGCAGTAATTGCTGCAAAAGGGGCCCAAACCAAGTACTGAGTACATATGCATGCTTCTACTTTTCAGAGGTCCGATATTGTTCTATGTACAATCCTTGTTTTATTGATTACATGTAATATTCTAGTTAGAAACGGGGGGAGGAGGGAGGATGGGATTTTTAAACAGTGCGAACCATAGGATAATAATAGAGGAAAAAGTTATTATAAAAAGTTAAACATTTTATTGGGCATATTCATTTAAAATGTAATTCTTGATGGATGAGACATAGAGACATATTATGAAAGAACCAGGTGGTTGTAAATACACACATAGAATGGTCACACAAACTTGGTTGTATTCAAGAATAAAGAGCACAAACACGTCGCATCAACCATGTTTACATAGATACTGAGTTAATTTCACCACTAGAGGGGCCTATACCTTCTTTGGGTCACTCTATTGAACCACAAAATCATCTAGATCTATTTTGCTTTCTGAGACATTTGTCCGTGTTTATCATTCAGTTACTCAGTCCAATATACAGACTTCAGCCTTTGCTATTCACTATAATCTCTGCCGAATCCCAACTGCTACTGATTCGTGCTTTTACTTTCAAGTCTCTTCTACCCATATATATTTTCATTCATTTTAATAAACAACATTCTATAATCTCACATTCTTAATTTATTATTTATTTGATTTTTCTTTTTCCATACTTTTTTATTTCTTATTCTTATTTTCTTTTTTATTTGTATTCTATCATTAATTTTATTTTTATTTTTATTTCAATGTTGTTGTTTTTATATATATATATATATATATATATATATATATATATATATATATATATATATATATATATAAACAACAACATTGAAATAAAAATAAAAATAAAATTAATGATAGAATACAAATAAAAAAGAAAATAAGAATAAGAAATAAAAAAGTATGGAAAAAGAAAAATCAAATAAATAATAAATTAAGAATGTGAGATTATAGAATGTTGTTTATATATATATATATATATATATATTTTTTTTCCATCGGTTACAGCTCTAGATATCAACTGTTCGAATTTGACCCTTTTGAGCTACTCCAATTAAACCAGATCCTCCCCCTTTCCAAAGTGATTTTTTGTTGGTTTTAAGTAAGTGATATGTACGGGTTGGCCAGTATCTGATACTGGAACTGTATCAGTGGTTTCACCTGCCTACTACACACGATGGGGTAAGTTAAGTTCTTGGATATAAGTATGGAGCTCTGACCTTCTCTCTAAAACAATCAATGTTATGATTTAAGTATAAACCTGTTTAAAATATATGCTTATTTATTTGGTTTATATATTCATATTTGTATGTCTTCTCTGTTCATACAGTTGTCACTTCTACCATTGAGCATAAACGCACCACCCCTGAAGAAGCCATAAAGCGAAACATGTCCGGTTGATGCGACGTGTTTGTGCTCTTTATTCTTGAATACAACCAAGTTTGTGTGACCATTCTATATGTGTATTTACAACCACCTGGTTCTTTCGTAATATGTCTCTATGTCTCATCCATCAAGAATTACATTTTAAATGAATATGCCCAATAAAATGTTTAACTTTTTATAATAACTTTTTCCTCTATTATTATCCTATGGTTCGCACCGTTTAAAAATCCCATCCTCCCTCCTCCCCCCGTTTCTAGCAATACTTATTTTGGAATGTGGTGCCTACATTAATGGGTGTTTCCTCCCAAAAAAACATAAAATGTAATATTCTAATTTTCTGAGATTTTGGATTTGGGATTTTCATGAGCTGTAAGCCATAATCATCACAATTATGACAAATCACGGCTTGAACTATCTTGCTTTGCATGTAATGAGTCTATCTCATATATTAGTTTCACTTTTTAAGTTGCATTAGTGAAATAAATGAACTTTTGCACGATATTCAAATTTTTTCGAGTATCACCTGTACTTCCTCTGTTTTCAATATTACAGCTCTGATCCACCTAGGAGTTATCTGATCACTCAGCTCCTGCACAAATGAATAATCTATGCAAGATGAAAGTAAGGTAGAAAAAAAAAAAAATTAAGCCTGTGTATTTAGTGAGAATGGTGATCAATGATTGCATTAAAAAGCGTGTACCTGCAGAGGCAGGTGGGAACAATCTCCTGGAGTAGGTGGGCAGAAGATGCAGGGTGTGTGTTAATGAGGTCAGCTAGTGAACTTCTTCCTGTGTCTTAACAGTTTCCATGGCCTAAGGGCCATCAAGGAAGTCATGGAGAAGTCTTTCTTTTTTTTATACACCAGGCTGGACACTTAAGGGATGTGTAGTATAAATAGAAAGCTTTTTATTTTGTCAAAAGAAGTACATGAATGCTATATTGGTACATAGGGGTGAAATAAATAAAAAAATTTAAAGTGAACTTAGCCTTTAATGCATTCTATAAGGTTAAAAAAAACTTTTGGGTGAACACCCCCCTCCAAGCCCCCCCTTATACTTACCTGACCCCAATCTGGATCCAGTGATGTGCATGAGAGCAGCGGTTCTCCTGGGTCTCTCTCTCCTCATTGGCTCATACAGCAGGGGCAGACATTGGCTCCTGCTGCTGTCAATCACAGCCAGTGAGTCAATGAGGAGAGAGTCGGGGGTGGGGCCACGCCACACTCTGTACGTAAATGGACAATGTCCATTCACAGGAGCGTGACAGTGGAGCGAGCCTATTCGAGTGTCCCCATAGCAACAGGCTTGACACTTGGCAGGGGGTGGAGCTAGGACCGTCAGCAGGGGACCCAAGAAGAAAAGGATCAGGGCTGTTCTGTGCAAAACCATTGCACAGAGCAGGTAAATATAACATGTTTGTTATGTCACTTCAGCACAGTGCACTTTCACCCCCTGCCTGCCCAGGGCAATTTTCAGCTTTCAGCAGTGTCAAATCTTGAATGACAATTGCGCGGTCATGCAATGATGTACCCAAACTAAATTTTTATAATTTTTTTGAGACAGATATCACTTTTTTTTGGTGGTATTTGATCACCACTGAGTTTTTATTTTTAGCTAACAAATGGAAAAAGACCGAAATTTTTGGAAAAAACTTTTTTCTTTGTTTCTGTTATAAAATGGACTGATTATCAGTGCAGATTCCATTGTCAGAAAAGCCATTTATAGGCTCTCTTCTACTCACAAGCTGTCAGCGTGAGTAGAGGAATGCCAATAATTGGCACTACCTAATTACACTGTGATCAGCTGTGATTGGAAATGGCTGAGCACATGGTAAAGATCCTACATCATAGGCTCTGTATCGTGATCGGAGATGCGGTGTGTTTGAGTGAGACACCACACCACAGCTCGCCACGCTGCACACCACCGGGGCGGGCACGAGCGACATGATCTGAAGGATGTCATATGATGTCTAGTCAGAACAGGAAACCCACCCAGCCATCATTTTGCTGTAGGCGGGGTGGGATGTGGTTAAAAAAAAAAATACAACCTTTAGAATCACTTTAATTTACTAGATGGCTTAAGTAGCAATTGCAGGTGTTTATTTTTCTTAACAAGGTAGACTCCACCTTGAGCCCTCAATTACAGGGGCATATGATTTCATATACCAATGTAAAGGGGCCATCTTCATCTGTGTGGGATGCATAGGTGTTCCATGTAAAACTGTGCAGGCAGAATCAAGGACAGGCAGATAGCTGCAAAACCTGAATGGATTTCCGTGCACATCCTGGAGTGTGCATTTGTGCTCAAATCGAGGATCAGAACACATCCACATGGGTGAAGATGGCCCATTGCTATCACCCAGTCCTGTAGAAGCGATAAATACTCGTAAAATGCATCAACAGGTAATGGACTTTTGTTACACTGACCATCATATAGTGCACTGATTTGTCTATATATTACATGTTATTTTTAAACATATGGGCATAAAGTTTTCTTATACAAGGTTGATCATCTATGAGAGGTCTATGATTGATGTATTTTTGTACAAATAAAAGAAAATGTTTGTTAATATTAATGTTGTAACGTTGGTACTTTTTCCTCAAGATAACATCTAAAGTCCTGCTTTCATATGTATGGTGGATTGATGTCATAGTGTTCTGGACCTTAGCTCCTAAACCTTATTCCTAAACCCTAATGTATATACAGTTAATATTTTAATTGGCTGGAAGAGTGCTTGTCAAAGCTCAAATTGTGCCTTAAAGACATTAATAAATTGTAGGTAAGGAAATAAGTGAGAGTTGAGGAGCTGATACAAAGATTTCAACTCATCAAAGGACATCAAGGTCCCAATTTGCTCAACATCCTGAAGTTTCTTCATATCAAATGTGGTTAATAAGATTGGGTCTTGATAATTACAGAAACTGTGAAAATTTGTATTCTTCCATAGTTGGGAGTGCATAGACGTAGGAAATGGACCTGCAAATTCAGTCCCATGAGACACTTTCCAGGGTCCCTTCTTATAATTGGCTGTCTACCTCAGTCTAGGGGTTGGCTTTTAGTTTCATTATCACAAACCCCCCCTTTTGTTACCACAACTGGGGCACATCCTATTTCTTTTTTACAATATCCTACACATCCTAACACTTCTCTCTACATACTTGGTCCTTGCATTTACTACACTCTTCTTCACGGTCACTTTTTGTTTAATTTTAGGATACTTACCACGGGAGCTCTCCCCCCCTTGGGGACTTCAGTCTAGCTGGCATTCCAGCTCTGTACATTGGGGCCAATCCACCTCAGCTCCCGGTGGCTGATACCTTCCCGACCAGCCTCCTGCCCTCCACGCCTTTACCCTTAGTTATGGGCTTACTTGTAAGTATTTTTTGGGGGAATCATCAATGCCCTTTTGTTCCCCCCTCTCCATACCCTGACCCAAAACCTTATATTTAATTTTACCATTTTACTGTTTTAACATTTTAGACATCCATCTCATACTTGCTCCTGAAGAGTGGTAATGACCACGAAACGCGTCGAGCCAATAGATGCCCCCTCGCACATATATTTCTACCAGTCTACCAACTACATCAAACACCAATTGGACTCTACCTACCAATCGGTGCTACAGCTACTATGGAGACTCTACTCCAATGAACTTGGTTCTTCAACGTTCTACTATGTACCAATTATGTTGCAATATCATGTTATCTTGAGCCCATAGATGCTCATCTGCCCCCACTTTATCAGCATTTTTAATGATTTCTATATATCAAATCGGACTGTACCAACATGTCTAGGCCCTACCTATTTACCATGGAGATACCCCACGTACTGGCTCTGTTGCAATGTTTTTATTATGAACTGATCATGTTATTATACCATGCTACCATTATTGTTGTATTTTATGTACATTCCAACCTTTAACCAATATACTAGGTATGCTGTGTTATTTTTTGTTGTTGTCATATTTATTACCCAATTAAAGTAATGACTGCCAATTGTTATGCAATGCTTTTCATTTAACGGTTCAAGTACCAGTGCAACAGTACACTGCCATAGTTATTTCTTGTCGGGTATCTCCTGAGATGTATGCTTCATATAAAGTCCCACCCATATTCTCCCTTTTTTTCACTGCTAATCACTGTCTCCTTACTTGTTTTGTTTGACTGCAATCTGTCTCGTTTTGAATAATGACGTCACCAGCACATGCGCTTCCTTGTCCTTGATTCATGGCACGCTCTGTGAACAGTCCATCTGTTGACATGGTGAAGTAAATGTGATTTCCTCTCCCAGTGGAATAGCCATTTAAGCTCGCAAGAGTGCAGTGTTTTGTAGCTTCCTGGTACTCTCAATGTGACCGTGTAATGTCACATGAGGGACATAAACCTTGTAAATTATGCTGAATTCTTGAGCGGTGATCAGCTGCAGCAGGACCGACAGGCACACACATGCAAAGGTGCTTGGCTCTTCTCAGTAATTCAGCAAACTCTGCAATGTGCGGCGGTTGTCATGGAAACTTCAGATTGAGAAGGAGGCTTGGCTATTACAGCATCGCGCATGTGCGAGATTGCAGCGAAGGGAAACATGAAAGGGCGGAAGTCGGACTCAGATAACAGTACTGAAGATGGCGCTGCCTTATCCAGGAGGATTTTTTATTCAAAGTTAAAAAACAAGTAAGTAATAGGTGATTGTAGCTGTATTAGGTTATGTGATGCTTGCTAACAAGTGCTTAGAACTAAATAGATGAAAAGCACCATAGGGATTACAGGGTTTACTTCCTCTTTAAATGTCTCATCTTCAGCAGGAGAGACTGAGCTAGATAAATCAAGCAACAGCCCTCCTCAAAGTATGCAGAATCCCATAGCAGGAGTGGGGATTAATGTAGGAGGGTCCTGGGATATGCAGGCCTATATTCAATCATTACCCACCAGAGAGGATATGGACAAATATGTGTTCAGACTAGAAACTACATACAAAGCTGAACTACAACAAGTAAAAATATCCCTTGCAGACACTTAAGAGAAGATAGACTCTGTATAAACCAGGGTTTCACATATTGAATGGAAATTGTTGAAGGCAGAGAGGAGAAATCAAGAGCAAGAACTAGGTTTAAAATATGCGATTTGGTAGTATGCAACATACTACCAAAAATGTTATATATATTTCAAACCGTTCGTTTAGCCGTTCCAAAGAAACTTATGATTGAACTAAGGAGAGCAATAGGGAGCTTTATCTGGGCCCACAAAACACCACAAATCAAAAGGGAAATTTTAATTAGAACGAAGAAAAAGGGAGGATTAGTACTACCTGACTTCTCAACATATTTACAAGCAGCCTCTCTGACTGGGATAGTAGATTGGTACCAAAATATGGAGGACAAACAATGGGTTAAATTAGAAGAAGACATTATAGGTATTCAACTCAAAGTGCTCCCATGGATAAAACCCCATTTAAGACCTGGAAACAAAAAAATAAAATTTTTTGTAAGAGCCACATTAAAAATATGGGACGCAGAATTAAAAAAGGGGAACCTATCCACTATGATGGGACCAATGACCCCATTGTTCTCCAATCCAGAATTTCCGCCAGCCTTAGCAACCACAAAGTACTTAAACTGGAATATACTGGAGAATGCAAGGGTGGCCCAGATCTTAGTGGAAGGGAAAATACCAAGAATGCATGATCTGGGACCCGAATATAAACAGAAATGGCTGCAATACCACCAATTAAAAACATACATTGCAACAAATATAATATTACCCTCAATAAATAGACCAAAAACTACATTTGAACAAATCTTAATAGATGAACAAAAAACACCTAAAAAACTATCCAAGATATACGGTTTACTACTCCCTTCTGGACCCCTTAGAGAACTAACAGGAATGAAAAAATGGGAAAAGGAAATAGGGAGATCAATATCAGAGATAGAATGGGAGAAAATATTTTCAATAATTCATAAAATATCTTTAGCGACCAAGTACCAAGAAAGAAATTACAAAATAGCAATGAGATGGTAGTGGAGCCCAGTAGCGCTAAATAAAATAAATAGTGGACAAACAGATATTTGTTGGCGATGTAAGGTCGAAAGGAAGACTATGGACCACATTTGGTATAGTTGTCATTTGGTGAGAAATTTGGGGGAAAAAGTTCACGAGATATACAGTATTGGAAAGTGTCGGGAGTAGAGAGGAATTTAAACATAGATATTTCCTTGTTATCCTTAATTTCAGACTCAATAAAGAGTATCAAGAAAGATATTTTTCATCATATGATAACGGCAGCGAGAACAATAATAGCTTGCAATTGGAGAGAAAATAAAAGCCCAAATATAGTAGATATGTGAAATTAACGAAATACAATATATGGAAAGACAGATAAGAGAAGAAGGATACATAAATAGTCAAATGCCAGAAATATGGCAAAAATGGGATGAATTTCGGCTCTCGGAATGAATGGAAGAATATATATAAATAAGGGCTGTTACTGATTAAAATTTTCGTGTTCGATTAATCGATTTTTTTTTAATCAATTAATCGACTAATTTTGATTAATTATAACGCACATACAGATCCAACTACTTTTAGCTGATATCCTTGCAGGCTGATTCCCAGTGCAGCTATCAACCACTGGAAAAATGATTAGCAGGATACAAAAAACACACAAAGGCAGCGCTCGATGGGAATAGCAATAAAACTTTTATAGTCTTCAAATAGGTAACAAAATAAATATTGCACTGGAGATAAAATCGATTTAGCTACATAAACTGTAAAAATGGTGCGAGTAATATCAAACGGTAGCAAAAGCAGTCATAAAAACATGTAGCTAAGTATGATACTGGTATAAAAATGTGTACAACGATAGCACTGCTGAATCCAGATGAGGAGGGGTTAACACCAGTCCATCGGCATGTAGATGTCCCGTGAAGGGAACTATCACAACTCCCAGTGGATGGCTGTAGAATCCCAGGTTGATAGAGGGAAGTGATAGAGGGAAGTGTAACAGCCCTTGCGTGTGGCAGATAGTAAGGTCCCGCCGGCATGCAGATATGAAGGCACAGCAAAGGAGCCCTTCAGATGGACACGGCAAGCCCCGCCGGTGTCTGTGGCGTCACCGGATCTCCCACGGAACTCCCTGAAGACCCGGAATTTTGATCGATCAAAATAATTTTGAACGATCAAAAAACGTAATCGATTAATCGAGGAATTAATAGTTAATTTTCACAGCCCTAATATAAATGGAAAATGAGGAGAAATAAGAAGGGGAAAGGTAAATGAAGCGGAAAATGGTAGAGAAAGAAAGGGGGAGACGGGGGGGGGGGGATTATATATATTTTTTTTTTTCTGTGTGAATGAATGTAAGGATGAATGGGTATGGAAGAAAAAAGGAACAATGTAGATGAATGATGAAGGGTATATTGTTTTAATGATAAGTAACTATTATATATCAAGATTCGGTATATTGAATAACTAATGGGAACAATGTATATGTAAGTGAATCTTGTATAAATGTAAAAACTTTTTGTATTTGAGAAAAAAAAAGTTTAATAAAAAGAAATTGAAAACAAAATATGCGATTTCTGCTATCGATGACCTCGAGAACAGAAGTTGCCGAAACAACATAAGGATGGAGGGATGCCAGAAGCAACAGGTTCAGAAGATTTAATACCAATACTACAGGAGATGTTTAATATACTTATGAAACAGCCAGGAACAATGGAGTTATTAATAGATAGAGCACATCGAGCAATGGGCCCCAAAAACCCTGATCCCTTAAAACCTAGAGACATAATTTGTAGAATACATTATTTCCATATTAAGGAAAAGATCATGGCTGCGGCACGACAACAAAGAACCATAGACATTAATGGAACACAAATAATCCTATTACAGGATCTAGCCAAATACATCCTGACTTTGAGAAAGGCAGTTAGATCTCTGTTGGAAGTCCTTAAAGAAAGGGAGATACCATACAGATGGGGATTTCCCTTTCACATAAAAGTACAGCACAAGGGACGCACAATAATATTCAAGGACATCACAGACCTTCCGGACTTCCTAAGAGTTTTAAACAATTTTTTATTAATTTTTCACATGTACAGAGTCCATGGAAGGCAATACATCATGGATAACATCCACATGAGTATATTACAACAAGTGCATAAGAAATACAGATTGTCAGAACAGTCAATGCTGGCCAGCACCGTGGTACAGTAGCCAAACGAGCGTACTCAGAATACACAAAGTAACTGCAAACCGGACTTCCTAAGAGAGCTTCAACTGCCCACAATTGAACTACCTCAATGGCCGCACAATTATCAGGGCTTCTCAAGAGAAGCCTTGACAAGAAGAAGATAAACAGAGACTTGGAGGGAGGGGGGTTAATGGGAGAGAGGGTTTTCTTTTTTTTTTTTGGTTCCTCTTCTTTTTTTTGGGGGGTGATTTTATTATGGGGTATATCTCTACGAGGTTATGCTGGTCTTCCCTATATTTTTTGTTTTGTTGTTTTTGGTATGACCACTCCTCATGAGTTAGTGTCTGCTAACTGCCAGGTTGGATCTGGTCTGGGGTTTTTTTTTGTCCTAAACTGGTAATAAGACACCCCTTTTTATTTTCATATTTTTATTTTTTGAACATTCTAATTGAACACATTTCACATCTTTAAATATTTTTCACTATTACACCTTATTTTTTCTATATTATTTTTTTCCTTTCTTTGGGACAATGTTCTCTATGTGAGAGGCAGAGAACAGCCCTTTTTCTTTCTTTCACTGGAATACTTCACTGGTTATACAAATGTGATGATATATGACTATGTCACCTAGCAATGTGTTACACTGATATACACCTTACCTCAACTCACATATAGGGAGTCTTAATAAAGGGAACGTGAGGGTCAGGGAGGAGGGGAATAGGTTAAGGGTGGGATGAGTTAAAAGACTCTATGTCACAACTTCCACTAGAATTTATAGATTTATGTATGAGGGTTTAGTAATAATATGGGATAATAATAATATGGGATGATGTCACTTTCCTCCTCACAAGAGGGGTTTTGTTTTACTGTTGTCCCTTTTTTTCCTTTCTTTTTTTTTGCCTCTCTTCTTCCCTCCTCCTTCTCACCCCTCCCCCCTCTGACTGTCCTGGAGCTCATCTCCTCTCTTAGCTCTGCTTTTCCTTTCTTTTTTTTGCTCATTATGGGTTACCTTCTTACTATCGGTTTGTAAGCAGCCCCCCCCCCCTAAATAATTAAGAAGGAGGGGAATAGATATTAAAATGAAAGCTAGGACCTATACCTATATGTTATGAAAATACCTGGGCTCTGCGGGACCCATTCTTGGGAAGTCCCTCCAATTCCCAATATAGAGAACTTAATAAATAAGTTTAAACTCAAAGGAGTTAACTAGTTAGCTAAGGGTTATTGTAAGGGTTTTTTCTTTTTTTTTTTGTTTCTTGTTTTTTGTTGATTGTTGTTTGTTGTTTTCTTCCTTCCCCATCCCTCTCCCTAGACATGAACTCAATAAAAATATGTTCTTTTAATGTAAGAGGGCTAAACACCCTATCAAAAAGATCACAGATTATGAATTTTTGACATAAACAAAAAGTTGGTTTAGTCCTTTTTCATGAGATGCATTTTCACTCAGACTGCATTCCCAATATACAGAATAGGTACTACCCTACCTGGTATCACGATTCCTTTGCTTACTCCAAGTCCAGAGGAGTCTCCATAGGAATACATAAATCCCTACCACATCAAATAATGGATAGCTGGAGAAGTAGAGATGGCAGATCTCTGCTCTTAAAGCTAACCATTTATGAAAAAAATATACTATTATCAACTTATACTTACCAAATCAAGATCAGATTAAGATAGGTGCCCAAAAGCTGACAGACCTTATGGAAAGAGCATTTCACTCCAAGGTACATGGTACCTATCATAGACTAGATTTATTTATCATAAATCAAATAGGTATGGCAGCAATATCCTCAGCGGATATCGGAAGTTTTATCTGGTCAGAGCATGCCCCAATATTTGTGGAGATACCAAGAGGGGCCACAGCTAGAGGGTCATGGAGATTAAACGATAATTTGTTAAAAGATGAAACATGTACAGCAGAAATTAAATTAACAATTAATAATTAATTAATTAACAATTAATAATTTTGTATTAGACCATGTAAAAGACTCCACCTCAATACAGGTCCAATGGGAGGCACTAAAATGTGTTCCGCAAGATCTTTTTATAAAGCACGGTGCCAGACTGAAAAAAAAAAAAAGAGAAAGTAACATATCTTCACTGCTAAAAGAGATCCCCAAGCTGGAAAATAGACACACACACAGAATCCAATCCCCATGAATTTAATGGAACTTTCCGATAAACGGATAGAATTACAGAGATTGTTAAAACGAACAAACTCTACGCCTTAGAGATAAGAACCGTGCACTTTTTTACCAACATGGTAATAAACCGGGTCGGCTCTTAGCTAGGGCACTAACCCAAAGAAAATCTATGACCCCTATAATAAAAATGAAAACCATAACAGGAGATATGACACACGACCCTGAAGAAATTTCTAAATTTTCCACTTATTCTATTCTAAACTTTATAATATACCTAAACAAAGGGATACTGAAGTTCTCCAACAGGAAATACGACAGTATAGACAAGAAACGGCTATTCCATCAATGTCTTGGACTGAAAGAGAGGAACTAGAGAAAGAATTCTCATTAATGGAGTTGAAAAATGCAATTGATGCACTGGTACCTGGTAAAAGCCCAGGCCCAGATGGCTTTACACCACGTTTTTACAGAACATTCAAGGAATTACTGATCCCAATTAGGGATGAGCTTCGAGTTTGAGTCAAACTCATGTTCGACTCGAACATTGCCTGTTCGCCCGTTCGGCGAACAGCAAACATATTGGGGTGTTCGCGGCAAATTCGAAAAGCCATGGAACACCCTGTAAAAGTCTATGGGAGAAATCTAAAGTGCTAATTTTAAAGGCTTATATGCAAGTTATTGTCATAAAAAGTTTTTGGGGACCCGGGTCCTGCCCCAGGGGACATGTATCAATGCAAAAAAAAGTTTTAAAAACTGCAGTTTTTTCATAATGCTTAAAGTGAAACAATAAAAGTGAAATATTCCTTAAAATTTTGTTCCTGGGGGGGTGTATAGTATGCCTGTAAAGCAGTGCTTGTTTCTCATGCTTAGAACAGTCTCTGCACAAAATGTCATTTCTGAAGGAAAAAAAGTCATTTAAAAGTACTCGTGGCATTAATGAATTGCCGGTCCCGGCAATACAGAGAAAAGTCATTGAAAGTCATTGATAAAAAAAAATGCGTGGGGCCCTTCAGGTCTGGTATGGATATTAATGGGAATCCTGCGCCAATTTCTTTTTAAAAATGGTGTGCGGTTCCCCCAAAATATCCATACCAGACCCTTATCTGAGCACGCAACCTGGCAGGCCGAAGGAAAAGAGGGGGGGATGAGAGCGTGCCCCCCCTCCTGAACTGTACCAGGCCACATGCCCTCAACATGGGGAGGATGCTATGGGGTCTGGACCCCAAAGCACCATGTCCCCATATTGATGGGGACAAGGGCCTCATCCCCACAACCCTTGGCCATGGTTGTGGTGGTCTGCGGGCGGTGGGCTTATCGGAATCTGGAAGACCCCTTTAACAAAGGGGCCCCCGGCCCCCCTTGTGAATTGGTAACGGGGTACATTGTACCCCTACCATTTCACAAAGAAAGTGTAAAAAATTGTAAAAAAACACACAGACACAGTTGGGATAAATCCTTTATTAAAAATTCTATATATATTTCAAACAATCCCAATATATTTTCCAACTAACTTGCTGCACCAACTTCGGAGAGAGGTTGGGACATTCATATGGGCACATAAGACACCTCGAATTAAAAGAGACACACTGATTAGGGCCAAAAAAATGGGGGCCTGGCACTACCAGATTTCTGACTATATCTTCGCTCGGTATTTTTATCAAGAATTGTGGATTGGTTCCATAGTGCTAATAGCAAGCAATGGGTGAAATTAGAAGAAGACGTCACCGATATAAAACTCAAATCACTACCATGGACAAACCGCAATCTACGCCCCCTTAAGAAAGAAATGCCGATGCTGGTATCATCCACATTAAAGGCATGGGACGCAGTATTAAAGAACGAGAAATGGTCCACTCAGACTGGACCAATGACACCTCTGTTTGGAAATCAAGAATTTCCACCAGCAAAAAAGGCTCTGACTTTTTTTAAATGGCACAGAAATGAGGATACAAGAGTGGTCCAGACCCTGGTGAAAGGCAGAATCCCAGCATTAGACTCCCTGGGGTTAGAAAGCAGAAATAAATGGATACAATATCAACAACTTTGAACATATATTCAATCATTAGTAACACAGGGGGTACTGGATAGACTCACGGAATTTGAGCAACTATTAGTACAGGAACAAAGACCTGCCCATATACTATCTATAATATATCAATATTTTCTTCCAAAAAAATATTCAGCGGCCCAGGAACCTAGATCCCACCTTAAACTGCGCAGAAAAAGATCTAACATTTATAACCAGATGGGAAGAAGAGCTGGGTAGGATCATTCCTAGATAAGAATGGGAAAGAGCTTTCCATATGACACACAAGTTGTCTATATCTACCAGACACCAGGAAAGGAACTACAGAATCCTAACAGATGGTATAGATGTCCAGTAGATATGCAGATTAATAGCGAAAATGACAAGACATGTAAAACTGCTTGCGGCTTTAATGTAATGTCTGGTCCCGGTAATATGGATGAAAATCTTTAAGAAAAATGGCATAGCTACCCCATCACACACCCCCCCCCCCCTACCCCAGCCCATTACCAGCCCCTTTGGGTCTTGTATGGATATTAAGGGGAACCCCGCACACAAAATAAAAAAGGCCCTATATACTCTGAACAGCCGTATACAGGCGGTGCATACAAGACAGGGACTGTAGGTTTGTTCTTATGTAGAATCTGTTTGTAATTTTGAACAGGTACATTGTTTAAGTGTAGCTCCAGCCAAAAAATCTATTTTTAACCTTTTTGGAAAACATAGGGAAGGGTTATCACCCCTGTAACATTTGTTTTGCTGTCTGTGCAGTGTGCACCTGTTCAGAACAGTTCACCTCACTTTCCGTCCTAATGACAAATGTTTTTTGAAAATTTGGGGTTTTTATTGAAACAAGAATTGGTGATAAAGAATCAGTGGAGATGAGACACTTTTTTTCCCATATTAACTCTTACAGGAGATAATTTGCCTTCCTAGGGGTAGATTTCCTCTCACTTCCTGTTGTATCCTTCCGTTTGCAAGGAGGAGTCGTTTGTAAGTTGGATGTTTGAAAGTAGGGGCCTGCCGTATATACTCAGCTGAAATTTGCCCCTTACATGTTGGTGTTGCCACAACACTGTGAGCCCTCACAGTTACTCTTGGTGGGCGCATGAATGGGCCCTGCTGTGAATTATTAGATCAAGAATTGTAATTGCATGCCCCTGTTGAACAGGGGCTGAAAAATTGGGCCTTTGGTGGTGGTGGTGGTGGTGGTGTTGACACAACACTGTAAGGCCTCACAGTTAGTCTTGGTGGGCGCAGGAATGGGTCCTGCTGTGAATTATTAAATCAAGAATTGTAATTACATGCCCCTGTTAAACAGGGGCAGAAAAATTGGGCCTTAGGCACAGGTGCCACAACACTGCAACCCCTCACAGATACTGTACTTGGAGCACAGCAATGAGCCCTGTTGCAAAGTATTGCATCAAAAATTGTAATTACACGCCCCTGTTAAACAGGGGCTGAAAAATTGGGCCTTTGGTGGTGGTGGTGGTGGTGGTGTTGACACAACACTGTAAGGCCTCACAGTTAGTCTTGGTGGGCGCAGGAATGGGCCCTGCTGTGAATTATTAGATCAAGAATTGTAATTACATGCCCCTGTTAAACAGGGGCAGAAAAATTGAGCCTTAGGCACTGGTGCCACAACACTGCAACCCCTCACAGATACTGTACTTGGAGCACAGCAATGAGCCCTGTTGCAAAGTATTTCATCAAAAATTGTAATTACATGCCCCTGTTAAACAGGGGCTGAAAAATTGGGCCTTAGCCACTGGTGCTTGTGCCACGACACTGCAACCACTCCCAGATGCTCTAGTTGGAGTGCAGGAATGAGCCCTGCTGCAAAGCATTGCATAAAAAATTGTAATAACACACCCCTGTTAAACAGGGGCTGAAAAATTGGGCCTTAGCCACTGGTGGCGGCACCCAGAAACAAAAATGTTCTTCCAAGCTATCATCGTCAATCGGATCATTGAGGAGGAGGAGGATAGTCAGTCAACATAACAGGACAGTCTCTCAGCATCAGCATCAGTCTTGAAGGGATGTGACATTTGAAAATAAATTAGTCTGTTATATCAGCTTCAGGTGTTTGGTAGCTGGTGGTGATCCAAGACTGGTTCATCTTTATGAAGGTCAGTCGATCAACAGAGTCGGTGGACAGGCGCACCCTGTGATCCGTGACAAATCCTCCAGCAGCACTGAATGTGCGTTCTGAAAGAACGCTGGATGCAGGACAGGCCAGTAGCTCAATTGCATACTGTGCAAGCTCTGGCCAGTGATCCATCCTCAAGACCCAGTAAGCCAGAGGATTTTCGGTGGGGAAGGTGTCCAAGTCTGACCTTGCCCCTAGGTATTCCTGCACCATGTATATCAGATGCTGGCGATGGTTGCTGGAACCGATCATACCTTGGGGCTGCGGACTAAAGAATTGTCTGAACGCTTCGGTCAGACGGCCACCTTCCCCACCGCTCCTTCTTTGACTGACCGAAGCCTCAGCAACTCATTGTCCAGGACCAGGAGTTTGTAACCTCCCAGTCTCTGGGAACGCGTTGCACAGACCTTTCTTCAAGGCCTCCCGGAGTTGTCTCATCCTCTGCTCCCTCTGCGACGGTAAGATAAGGTCCGCAACCTTACCCTTGTACCGTGGATCAAGGAGAGTGGCCAGCCAGTAATGGTCCCTCTCCTTGATCCGAAGAATACGAGGATCCTTCCGCAGACTTTGCAGGATCAGGGAGGCCATGCAGCGTAGGTTAGCTGAGGCATTCAGTCCGGAGTCCTCTGGGTCACTAAGGACGACATGATCCGCAGCCACCTCCTCCCAGCCATGTACAAGTCCACTGGTTTCTTGGGACTGTAAATCATCCCTAAAAGACTGCTGATGATGATGCTGAGTGCCAGGCTCCACCTCCATGCTGACACAATCCTCCTCCTCCTCCTCCTCTTCTTCCTGTGCGATGGGTGGGACAGAAGGAACACTGTCTGGGTAAAGGGGGCCTTGAGAGGCAAGGAAGTCCTCCTCTTCCTGCCTCTGTTCTGCCTCAAGTGCCCTGTCCATTATTCCACGCAGCGTATGTTCCAACAGGTGGACAAGATGTACAGTGTCACTGATGCATGCACTGTCACTGCTCACCATCCTCGTGGCCTCCTCAAATGGTGCCAGGACAGTGCATGCATCCCTGATCATGCCCCACTGGCGTGGTGAAAAAAACCCGAGCTCCCCTGACCCTGTCCTGGTGCCGTAGTCGCACAGGTACTCATTGAAAGGTTCTGGTTCTGTTGGACCTTCTTGGCTCGAGCTGGACTCAGGATCTGTGGAAGTCTCTCTGACCGGTCGGATATTCAAGACACCAATAAACATAGAATGGGTATACTAGAATATGTGTTTTAATGGTTACATGTCCTTTTTTATGCACAGCGAGAAAAGTTGCCTCCCTCCTATGGACCTATCAGCAATAAGCAAAAACCTCATGATTTAGACAAAAATAAATTCTAACAGGTTTTTTGACTTCTGCAAAAGCAGTCAGTTAACATACGTCAATTGTGGTCAAACTAGACATGTTCTGACATTTGAAACCGGAAGATAAGAAACGCCAGATGTCAGTGTATTCAATATGTCAGTTAAAAAGCAGAAGTGAGATAAACTTTTTCCCGGAAAAGGCCTAACCACAAAGTCACATTTCATGCTTGTCAGTTACACAGAAGAAAGATTAGCCTGACCACACAAGTCACATCTTGTTCATACTCATGTCAGAGAAACATTATTGTAAAATATATATATATATTTGAGGAGAACTCTAACCATGAATATTGGTTCATGATCTTCTTATACCTTACAACCCCTCCTTATGATCATGGCTTCAAGAATTGAAGCCCATCGATCATTGGATTATTAAGGACGACATGTGGTGTGCCGTTTAGGAGAGGGGTGAAGTTTAGAGGTACTGCCATTAGGGGGATTCTAGCAGTGCTAGGATGGAGTTTACTACATATCCAACATTTTCCATATCTTGATTTTTGAGCATAAGCATACTTAAATTTAAGCAGCAGCATTTTACCACTAAAATTGTCTTCCATACTTCTTTTTGGTCTGTTAGAATTATCTGACCAACAGTGTCCTATGATTATGAGCATTAAAATAAACAATGTAATCATTAAGGAAAAAAGAAAAAGTTTTGCCGAAGTGACCCCTCCTTTTTGACCATTAGTGTCTATGGGTATGGAACTGAGTTTCTTGTTTTTTATGGTCCACTAGGGAGTATTTTCCGGATCCTTTTCTGGAATACTCTCCAGAACAGAGGTCTTTGTCTTCTCCTTCACCTTCTTCCAGTTTCCCATCGGAAATGTCTTTAGTCTGGATGCATGGATCCATTGTGGTCCTTGATCTGTAAGAACAGCTGTTCTGGCAACCTTCAGAATTTCAAATGGTCCTTGGAAGATAGGGCCTGGTTGTTTCCGGACGGCAAGTTGTTTTATCAATACTTTGTCTCCTGGGATATACGGATGTGTAGGCTCTGTGGAGAGAGGAGGAAAAGTGACAACAACCTTGTCCTCTGTTTCACTAAGGCTACTTACCAGATGTTTCACGTACTCTTCCTGTAAAGAATAAAGATTAAACTCCTCTCCCTCATCAGGTTTCCTCTATGCTGGCCTACCTATAAGTATCTCAAAAGGAGATATTCCTGTTCTGTGGGGGGTAGTACTGATTTGATATAAGACTGCTGGCAAGTAATCTAACCAGTTTTTCATTGTGCCACCTGTTGCTTTTTTCAATTTGTCTTTTATGGTTCTGTTCATTCTTTCCTCTACTCCTGAGCTCCTTCACTAAGGCCGAGGTAAATGCTGGACCTTGATCTGACCATATAGTGGCAGGAAGGCCAAACCTACAGATCCACTGATTTATTAGTACTCTAGCTGTCTCTCCTGTGGTAGGGATTGCTTCTACCCATCCTGTAAATCTGTCAACTATAACCAAAAGATATTCTAAATTGCCCTTCTGTGTGGGGACTTGTGTGTAATCTAGGGATTCTATCATGTGGTGCACCCCTTTTATTCCCTATTATTCCCTCCTTGGTTGACCAAAGTCTAGTAGGATCTTTTGTAAACCCTTGTACCCAT
Organism: Rana muscosa; assembly: GCA_029206835.1. Lineage (NCBI taxonomy): Eukaryota > Metazoa > Chordata > Amphibia > Anura > Ranidae > Rana > Rana muscosa. The sequence continues at coordinate 423,111,512 of CM055116.1, forward strand.
ATCTGCTGTCAGTGTAAATGTTTACATCTTTTCCTTCAAAAATCTGACAAACCATAGTTATAGCAATGAGTTCTGCAATCTGGACTGAACTAGCATTCAGAGATTTGGCTTCAATCATTACATCTGGCAATTGAACAATGGCATAACCAGTTTGATAAGTTTTGTCATCAGGTCGGGAGCAGCTGCCATCTACATAAACATTTTCCGCATTTTGATACGGAACATCTGTGAGGTCTGGTCTAGGGAGGGTAGTTTCTGCAAGTACCTCAGTGCAATCGTGTTCCTGAGTGTAAAAACCTAATAGGCTTTGAGGTTTCTGAACATGATTTTATGGTTAGATTATGTGTTTTTAGCAAGATAATCTCATAGCCGCTGCACCTTTGCATTGTCATGTGTTGTGTGTTCATGTTTGTCATGAGGTGTGTAGTATACAGTGTGAGGTCATGTCCCAGAACCACCTTTGAAGCCTCTTTTACTGCCATTGCACAGGCTGCTACGGCCTGTAAGCAATGTGGCATATCTTGAACTTGATCTGGAAGTTTCTTTGAGATGTATGATACGGGTCTCAGAGAATACCCATGTGATTGTGCTAGGACCGCTGCAACCGTAGGTCCAGATACCACACAGTACAATGAAAAAGGCCCTGCGCACTCTATAAGTCCCAATGCAGGAGCTTGCCTTAGAGAGCTGATTAATGCTGTGAAAGCCTTAACCCTCTCTGTTTTCCAATCAATAAACTTTGGGGCATCCTGCAGGGTAGCAGACCTTAGGATAGAATCATAATAAGAGCAATCAGGTATCCACTGCCTGCAGTATATTATGGACCCTAGGAAAGAGAGAAGCGCTGACTTGTCTCTTGGTGGACTCCAGGAGGACAGTGCCTTGACTCGAGCTGGTGACACCAAACGTTCGGTTCGGATTATACACCCCAAGTACTCAACCTGCGACCTGCACCACTGGATCTCTTTGCGAGACACCAAGTGACCTTTTGAGGCGAGGTGAGTTAGTAGGTGCTCTGAGTCCTCCGCACAGCTGACCTCATTTTCATTACACAGCAATAGGACATCCACATACTGAAGCAACACTGAGCCTTCTTTTGGTACCCAATCGCTCAAAGATCGATTCAAGACCATGGAGCACGCTGCAGGACTGTTCGCAAAGCCTTGCGGGAGCCTAGCCCAGGTTTAAAGTAATTTTGGGCTTCCTCTGCAACAGGTATGGAAGAGAACGCGATACTTAAATCAATGACCTTGCCGGTATCTCACAAAATATTGTAGTAATATCCGCAACAAAAGGTGGAAGGGGGACAATAGCTTTGTTCAGGGCCCTTTGGTCCTGTACAAAGCGCCATTCACCACTGGCTTTGACTGGGTGAATGGGGGTGTTCCAGGGACTGATTGTATGTTTCAGTATTCCTTCTGCTAAATATTGCTTTATTTGTGGCGCTATGCCTGCAATTTTTCCTTCTGACAGGGGATATTGTTTTTGGTAATGTACTACTGCTCCTTCCCCAATGATGGGCTTGTATCGTGTACAATGTATGCAGTGCCCATATAGGGTGTGCTTTAAGGTGTGCTGGTAGTAACATAAAGTACCCTCTAAAATCCTGTCTTTTTTTGGGTTAGACAAATCACAGATTTCTGATGTAGCTAGCAGGCCCCCATCTTTTGTAAATTTGATGTGAATGTTTAAACTTGACATTAAGTCTCTTCCCAGAGGAAATGGTCAGTCAGAATGGCAAAACTCATTTAAAAAGATGTTGGTCATGAACTGTACCAACGGGCAATCTGCCTCTTCCCATATTACCCCTGCGGTTAGCTGCTCTACTTGTTCCTCTCCTAAGGGGGCATTTTTAAAACTAGTGACCAAAAAGGATCAGTATAATTTTTCCCATAATTGACTTTAATGTAATCAATCGGAGAGGGTTGGTGCTGCTTACCTTCAGCTTCCTTTCCTGCTTGATTACCCATTATAGCAAACAATAATACTTAAACTTTAAAATTAAAAAAATTCTGTCTTGCTTTCTCTATTTCGTTCCAGGGGCGGAAAATGTCCTTAAACTTATGACAATTTATAGATTTATGACAAGGAACCCAGTGTTCTCCTTTTTTTGGTATATAATTAGACACTGGATTTCAGCCACACTTAGGCCCTCGAGTGTCAAACTATATGATAAAGAATTATGTATATTAAATCTTAACATATGTTGTTTTGATCCCTGGAACATAGGACCCTTGCCAATTTTGACATGATACCCCCCTGGAACAATTGCCACTAATGACGTGGTCTTCCCTTTATAAGCAAACAATAAACCAGTTTTACATTCAGGACAACAATATACAGTCGACATTTAAAAAGGTAACCCTTTTTGTGTACACCTTTAGATATAGAGTTTCCACAGATCCGTCCTATGTAGAGAAGAATTTAAGATTCTTCCTCAATCTAATAACCTGGTCTGGCCAACCTAGTGAGACCCTCTGTATCTATTCTAAATCTACCTTTCAATCTTAACAGAGTCCCAGAAAACTTGTAGTTTTCTCGAGAGTCTACTTTATGGTGAACCAATTGACAAGGCAAGACTGTTGTTCCCAATAATAATTAAAGGGGGTCTTACCTGTTCAATTGGATCATCCCACTTCTGACACCACTGAAAGGTTCTGGTTCTGTTGGACCTTCTTGGCTCAAGCTGGACTCAGGATCTGTGGAAGTCTCTCTGACCAGTCGGATATTCAAGACACCAATAAACAGTGAATGGGTATACTAGAATATGTGTTTTAATGGTTACATGTCCTTTTTTATACACAGCGAGAAAAGTTGCCTCCCTCCTATGGACCTATCAGCAATAAGCAAAAACCTCATGATTTAGACAAAAATAAATTCTAACAGGTTTTTTGACTTCTGCAAAAGCAGTCAGTTAACATACGTCAATTGTGGTCAAACTAGACATGTTCTGACATTTGAAACCGGAAGATAAGAAACGCCAGATGTCAGTGTGGTCAACCTGTCAGTTAAAAAGCAGAAGTGAGATAAACTTTTTCCCGGAAAAGGCCTAACCACAAAGTCACATTTCATGCTTGTCAGTTACACAGAAGAAAGATTAGCCTGACCACACAAGTCACATCTTGTTCATACTCATGTCAGAGAAACATTATTGTAAAAAATATATATATATTTGAGGAGAACTCTAACCATGAATATTGGTTCATGATCTTCTTATACCTTACACTCATTGATGGCCCTCTGCTGCGTGTGCAGCCGCTGCAGCATGGCCAACGTTGAGTTCCACCTGGTGGGCATGTCACATATAAGGCGGTTCTTGGGCAGGTTCAACTCCTTTTGCAGCTCAGCCAGGCGAGCACTGGCATTATAAGATCTGCGGAAATGCACACAGACTTTCCTGGCCTGCCTCAGGACATCCTGTAAGCCCGGCTACCTGCCCAAGAACCGCTGCACCACCAGGTTAAGGACGTGAGCCACACAGGGCACATGGGTCAGTTGTCCCTGTCGGAGAGCGGAGAGGAGGTTGGTGCCATTGTCGCAAACTACCATTCCTGGCTTAAGCTGGCGTGGCGTCAACCACCTCTCGGCCTGCCCCTGCAGAGCAGACAGAACCTCTGCCCCAGTGTGGCTCCTGTCCCCCAAACACACCAGTGCAAGCACGGCATGGCATCTTTTTGCCTGCGTACTGGCGTAGCCCCTTGAACGCCTACGGAGCACCGCTGGTTCCGAGGACAAAGCACAGGAAGAGGCCACGGAGGAAGAAGAAGAGGAGGGGGTGGAGGACAGAGGTGTGTCACAACCAGTAGTAGAATTTTGGAGGCGTGGCGGTGGAACAACCTCCAACACTACTGCACCTTGTCCTGCATCCTTCCCAGCTGCCAAAAGAGTGACCCAATGGGCCGTGAAAGAAAGGAAACGTCCCTGTCCATGCCTGCTGGACCATGTGTCAGCGGTAATATGCACCTTACCGCTGACCGCCCTGTCCAGCGAGGCCAAGACATTGCCTTCCACATGCCGGTAGAGAGCCGGAATCGCCTTCCGTGAGAAAAAGTGGCGTTTGGGAACCTGCCACTGAGGAACCGCACATTGCACAAACTCACGGAAGGGGGCCGAGTCTACCAACTGAAAAGGCAGCAGTTGAAGCGCTAGCAATTTAGCCAAGCTAGCATTCAACCGCTGGGCATGTGGATGGCTGGGAGTGAACTTCTTTCGACGGTCCAGCAGCTGGGGCAGGGAAATTTGCCTGCTAGAATCAGACGTTGGTGTACTGCTAGCAGAGTACCCGCAAGTACTTGGCTGTGACACACCTAATTCTACACCTTCATTCCTCTCAGAGCAGGTTTCAGAGAGGACTGAAGGTATAGTGGGGTTGGAGATATCAGCTGATGCGGTGCAAGAAGAGGTCAGCTTTGTTCTTTGGTGTGGGTCTTTAAGGTAGGCTTGCCAACGAGCTGCATGGCAGGTCAACATATGTCTGGTCAAGCATGTGGTGCCCAAGCGGGTGATGTTTTGGCCACGCGATATACACTTGAGACATATGTTGCAAACAGCAGCTGTGCGATCTGATGCACTCGACTCAAAAAAGGCCCACACCAAAGAACTTTTTGAATAACGGGCAGAGGCAGCGCCCTGCACAGGCGGAGCTCTGCGGTGTGATTCCGTCGGTGTGCTGCCCTTACGCTAGCCCCCTGAGGGCATCCTGCTTCGTTGGAGATGTGCCTCCTCCTCATCCTCCTCCTCCTCCTCCTCCTCTCTCCTATTAGGCACCCACGTGGAGTCAGTGACCTCATCATCCCCTCCCTCCTCATCACTGGAGCCAATCTGGCAGTATGCTGCAGCTGCTGGAACATGACTGCCAGATTGGTGTCCTTCTTGAGCATCCCCTCTCTCTGCTCTCACGCTACTGCCTTCCTCTAGCTGGGTATCATCATCAGACCCTTCGAAACGCTGGGCATCCTCCTGGAGCATGTACCCAACACTGTGCTCAAACAGTTCGGAGGACATGGTTGGTCTAGGGAAGGAGTGACTGATGATGACATTGATACCAGGGAAGAGGACGCTTTGGCAGCTGCTTTGCCAGTACCCTGAGCCTGGGTGAGAGAGGATGAGGAGGATGAGGAGGGCTTGGTCATCCACTCTACCAAGTCTTCGGCATGATGCGGCTCAACACGTCCAGCTGCCGAAAAGAAGGACAAGCGTGTCCCATGGCCACGTGCTGATGGCGATGCACCGCGTCCACGACCAGCACTGTTGTCTCTAGACACAGAGCCTGCTTGCCCTCTTTTTTTGGCTCCTGACTGTCTGCCTCTCCTTGTTTGCCTTCCAGACATTCTAATGGCCTGCAGGGAAATGGGAAAACCAGCAATACAGGCTAAGTTAAGGTGTAATATGGTCAGGAGGCACACTCCGCCCGCTCTAAGTGCCGCAAAATCCTGTTTGTGTAACACACCAGGAAAAAGCAGCAATACAGGCTAAGTTAAGGTGTAATATGGTCAGGAGGTACACTCCGCCCGCTGTAAGTGCCGCAAAATCCTTTTGGTGTAACACACCAGGAAAAAGCAGCAATACAGGCTAAGTTAAGGTGTAATATGGTCAGGAGGTACACTCCGCCCGCTGTAAGTGCCGCAAAATCCTGTTGGTGTAACACACCAGGAAAAAGCAGCAATACGGGCTAACTTCAGGTGTATAATGTGCAGGAGGCTTAGCAACAATGACACTGACACTGTCCCCTGCCTATCCTTCTCTCTCCCTGCACACAAGGTTTATCAAAGTCAATGACACTGACACTCTCCCTGCCTATCCTTCTCTCTCCCTGCACACAAGGTTTAGCAAAGAATAGAACACTGACACTGTCCCCTGCCTATCCTTCTCTCTCCCTGCACACAAGGTTTATCAAAGTATATGACACTGACACTCTCCCTGCCTATCCTTCTCTCTCCCTACACACAAGGTTTAGCAAAGAATATGACACTGACACTCTCCCTGCCTATCCTTCTCTGTCCCTACACACAAGGTTTAGCAAAGAATAGATTTGACAAGATTTGACACTGTCCCTGCCTATCCTTCACTTTCCCTGCTCCGGAACACACTACACAAGGCCGCCGTGCTGGCGGCCTTTTATAGTGTGGGGCGTGTACTAAACCCCCTCAGCTATAATTGGCCACAGGCATCCTGCCTGTGGCCAATCATTGCTCTCCTCGCTGCCGGCGCTGTGATTGGCCAAGCATGCAGGGTCACAGTGCATGCTTGGCCAATCACAGTGCCGGGATTACACTGCGATGGCGCAGTGTATTGTCGGCCGCTCGCGTCACTCGAATTTGGCGCAAACGGCCCAAATCGTTCGTTGTTCGCCGAACGCGCGAACAGCCCATGTTCGACTCGAACCTATGTTCGACTCGAACACCGAGCTCATCCCTAGTGCTTAATAACAAAATGTAATAAAGATGTGGAAATGTGTATGTGAATGCACTTTCATCAATGGAAAGTGGTGTTTGGTGCACTTTAACTTGAGTACACACTACACAGACACACTCCACTGATACACTATAATATACTGCAGTAAAACTGGACTAACGCACTGCAATATACTGCATCAAACGTGCCATTACACACAGAAATACACTGCGTTAAATTTGCTCTAACACACTGAAATATATGGCGTTAAACTTGCAGTAATGCACTGAAATATACTGCGTTAAAGGTGCACTAACGCAAAGAAATATACTGCGTTAAACGCCACTTAACACACTGAAATATACGGCGTTAAACTTGCAGTAATGCACTAACTATACTGGGATACCCATGCCGTTTTTATCAATGATTTTCATCCATATTGCTAGGACCAGACATGACATTAAAGCCGCAAGCAGTTTTAAATTACTTCTATTCCTTTAGAAATGTCATTTTGTCTAGGGACAGTTCTAAACATGGGAAACGCGCCACTTTACAGGCATGCTGTAGACACCCCCCAGGCACAATATTTAAAGGAATATTTCACTTTTATTGTTTCACTTTAAGCATTATTAAAATCACTGCTCCCGAAAAAACGTCAGTTTTTAAAACTTTTTTTTGCATTGATACATGTCACGTGGGGCAGGACCCGGGTCCCCAAACCCTTTTTAGGACATATTAGCCTTGATAATTAGCACTTTTGATTTCGATGTAGTTGGAGCGCAGGAATGAGACCTGCAGCAAAGTATTGCATCAAAAATTGTAATTACACGCCCCTGTTAAACAGGGGCAGAAAAATTGAGCCTTAGGTACTGGTGGCAGTGCCCAGAACCAAAAATGTTCTTACAAGCTATCAGCATGATCATTGAGGAGGAAGAGGATAGTCACTCAGCATAACAGGATAGTCACTCAGCATCAGCATTGGCAGTCTTGAAGGGATCTGACATTCAAAAAAAAAATATTCGGTTGCATCAGGTGCTTGGTAGCTGGTGGTCCAAGACTGATTCATTTTCATGAAGGTCAGCCGATCGCTGAGTCGGTGGACGGGCGTACCCTGTGGTCGGTTACAAAGCTTCCAGCAGCACTAAATGTGTGTTCTGAAAGAACGCTGGATGCAGGACAGGCCAGTAGCTCAATTGCATACTGTGCAAGCTCTGGCCAGTGATCCATCCTCAAGACCCAGTAACCTAGGGGATTTTCGGTGGTAAAGGTGTCCAAGTCTGATCTTGCCCCTAGGTATTCCTGCACCATGTTAACCAGACGCTGGCGATGGTTGCTGGAACCGATCATACCTTGGGGCTGCAGACTAAAAAATTGTCTGAACGCATCGGTCAGACGGCCACCTTCTCCACCGCTCCTTCTTGGACTGACCGAAGCCTCAGCAACACGTTGTCCAGGACCAGGAATTTGTAACCTCCCAGGCTCTGGGAAAGCGTTGCACAAACCTTTCCGCAAGGCCTCCTGAAGATGTTTCATTCTCTCCTCACTCTGTGACGGCAAGATAAGGTCCGCAACCTTACCCTTGTAACGTGGATTAAGGAGGGTTGCTAGCCAGTAATGATCCCTCTCCTTGATACCACGAATACGAGGATCCTTCCGCAGACTTTGCAGGATCAGGGAGACCATGCAGCGTAGGTTTGCTGAGGCATTCGGTCCGGAGTCCTCTGGGTCATTAAGGACGACATGATCCGCAGCCACCTCCTCCCAGCCACGTACAAGTGCATGGGTTTCTTGGGACTGTAATTGATCCCTTGAAGACTGCTGCTGATGCTGACTGCTAGGCTCCACCTCCATGCTGACACAATCCTCCTCCTCGTCCACTTCCTGTGTGATAGGCGGGCCAGCAGGAACACTGTCTGGATAAAGGGGGCCTTGAGAGGTAAGGAAGTCCTCCTCTTCCTCCCTCTGTTCTGCCTCAAGTGCCCTGTCCATTATTCCACGCAGCATGTGCTCCAACAGGTGGACAAGAGGCACAGTGTCACTGATGCATGCACTGTCACTGCTCACCATCCTCGTGGCCTCCTCAAATGGTGACAGGACAGTGCATGCATCCCTGATCATGACCCACTGGCGTGGCAAAAAAAACAAGCTCCCCTTACCCTGTCCTTCTGCCATATTGGCACAAATACTCATTGATGGCCCTCTGCTATGTGTGCATGGCCAACGCTGAGTTCCACCTGGTGGGCATGTCACAGATTAGGCGGTTCTTGGGCAGGTTAAATTCCTTTTGGAGGTCAGCCAGCCAAGCACTGGCATTATATGACCGGCGGAAATGCACACAGACATTCCTGGCCTGCCTCAGGACATCCTGTAAGCCCGGGTACCTGCCCAAGACCGGCTGCACCACCAAGTTAACTACGTGAGCCAAACAGGGCCCATGGGTCAGTTTTCCCTGTCGGAGGGCGGAGAGGAGGTTGGTGCCATTGTCGCAAACCACCATTCCTGGCTTAAGCTGGCATGGCATCAACCACCTCTGAGCCTGCCCCTGCAGAGCTGACAGAATCTCTTCCCCAGTGTGGCTCCTGTCCCCCAAGCACACCAGCTCAAGCACCACATGGCATCTTTTTGCCTGCGTACTTGCGTAGCCCCTTGAATGCCTACGGAGCACCGCTGGTTCCGAAGACAAATCAGCACAGGAAGAGGCCATGGAGGAAGAAGAAGAGGAGGGGGTGGATGAGAGAGGTGTGTCAGAATCACCACTAGTAGCATTTTGGAGGCGTGGTAGCGGAACAGCCTCCAACACTACTGCACCCTGTCCTGCATCCTTTCCAGCTGCCAGCAGAGTCATCCAATGCGCCGTGAAAGATAGGTAACGTCCCTGTCCATGCCTGCTGGACCATGAGCCAGCGGAATTATGCACCTTACCGCTGACCGCCCTGTCCAGCGAGGCCAAGACATTGCCTTCCACATGCCGGTAGAGAGCCGGAATCGCGTTCTGTGAAAAAAAGTGGCGTTTGGGAACCTGCCACTGAGGAATCGCACATTCCACAAACTCACGGAAGGGGGCAGAGTCTACCAACTGAAAAGGCAGCAGTTGAAGTGCTAGCAATTTATCCAAGCTAGCATTCAATTCATGTGCCTCCTCCTCCTCCTCTCTCCTATCAGACAACCATGTAGAGTCAGTGACCTCATCATCCCTCCCTACTCGTCACTGGAGCAAACCTGGGAGTATGCTGCAGCTGGGGGAACATGACTGCCAGTTTGCTGTCCTTCTTGGGCACCCCCTCTGTCTGGGCTCACGTTACTGCCTTCCTCAAGCTGGGTACCATCATCTGAGCCTTCAAAACGCTGTGCATCCTCCTGTAGCATGTACCCAACACTGTGGTCAAACAGTTCGTGGGACTCCTCAGGAGGACATGGTGGGGCTAGGGAAGGAGTGACTGATGACATTGAGCCGAGGGAAGAGGGCGCTCTGGAAGCTGCTTTGTCAGACAAAATACCCTGAGCCTGGGTGAGAGAGGATGAGGAGGATGAGGACGGCTTGGTCATCCACTCTACCAAGTCTTTGGCATGTTGCGGCTCAACGCTGCCAGCTGCCGAAAAAAAAGAACAAGCATGCCCCCCGGCCACGTGCTGATGAGGATGCACCGTGTCTATGACCAGCACTGCTGCCTCTAAATACAGACCCTGCTTGCCCTCTTTTATTGGCCTGTGACTGTCTGCCTCTGATTGTTGGCCTTCCAGACATACTGTCTTTGATGTATTGGAATAGGTACACAAGGAATGGCCTGCAGTGAGATGTAGCTGCACAAAGCTGGGATGTATATATATATATATATACTGATTATACTGCAGCTAGCTGAATCAACTGCCTGGCTGTAGTATCTTAGCAACAGTAGTTCAGGAGGAAGAGTCTGAAGTGTAGCCAAACTGAATACAGTATTACTGAGTGATATACTGCAGCTTACTCAATCAACTACCTGCCTGTAGTCTCTTAGCAACAGTAGTTCAGGAGGAACAGTCTGCAGTGTAGCTAAACTGAATACAGTATTACTGAGTGATATACTGCAGCTTTCTCAATCAACTACCTGTCTGTAGTCTCTTAGCAACAGTAGTTCAGGAGGAACAGTCTGCAGTGTAGCTAAACTGAATACAGTATTACTGAGTGATATACTGCAGCTTACTCAATCAACTACCTGCCTGTAGTCTCTTAGCAACAGTAGTTCAGGAGGAACAGTCTGCAGTGTAGCTAAACTGAATACAGTATTACTGAGTGATATACTGCAGCTTTCTCAATCAACTACTGTACCTGCCTGTAGTCTCTTAGCAACAGTAGTTCAGGGGGAACAATCTGCAGTGTAGCTAAACTGAATACAGTATTACTGAGTGATATATTACAGCTTACTCAATCAACTACCTGCATGTAGTCTATTAGCAACAGTAGTTCAGGAGGAACAGTCTGCAGTGTAGCTAAACTGAATACAGTATTACTGAGTGATATACTGCAGCTTTCTCAATCCTCTACCTGCCTGTAGTCTCTTAGCAACAGTAGTTCAGGAGGAACAGTCTGCAGTGTAGCTAAACTGAATACAGTATTACTGAGTGATATACTGCAGCTTACTCAATCAACTACCTGCCTGTAGTCTCTTAGCAACAGTAGTTCAGGAGGAACATTCTGCAGTGTAGCTAAACTGAATACAGTATACTAAGTTATATACTGCAGCTTACTGAATCACCTGCCTGTCTGTAGTAGATTAGCTTAGCAACAGTAGAACAGGAACGGATCTAGCTAAATTGAATACAGTATATATATATATATATATATATACAACTCCTAAGATACATATATATACAAAATTCACTGACTAAAGCTAACTCAATCGTCTGCCTGCTCTAAGTAACTGAAATGAAATGACACTCTCTCTGTCTCTATCTTTCTCAGCCGGAACACACTACACAAGGCCGACACGCGGGTGGCCTTATATATTGTGGGGCGTGTACCTAATCCCTGAGCCATGATTGGCCAAAAGCACACTGCCTTTGGCCAATTATGGCTCTCTTTGCTTACGGCGCTGTGATTGGCCAAGCATGCGGGTCATAGTGCATGCTTGGACAATCATCAGCCAGCAATGCACTGCGTTGCCGCAGTGAATTATGGGCCGAGACGCGGCACTCAAAATTTGGCACGAACGGCCCATATTGTTTGAAATTCGGCGAACGGCCGAACAGACGATGTTCGAGTCGAACATGAGTTTGAGTCGAACACAAAGCTCATCCCTAATGCTGACCAAACTATCCCTAGATTTACACTAATGTAAAGATGAAGGGTATTAGAAATATAAGGTGTTAAACTTGTATTAACGCACTGAAATATATGGTGTTAAACTTGCAGTAACGGACTGAAATATACTGTGTTAATCGTGCACTAACGCACATAAATATTCCAAAGTTAAACTTGCAATAAGACACTGAAATATACTGTGTTAAACATCACATAACACACTGAAATATACAGTGTTAAACTTGTAGTAACGCACTGAACTATACTGAATTAAACAGAAGTTAACACGCTGAAATATACAGCGTTAAATTTGCAGCAATGCACTGAACTATACTGCGTTGAACGGAAGGTAATGCACTGAAATATACGGCGTTAAACTTGCAGTAACGCACTGAAATATACTGTGTTAAACGTGCACTAATGCACAGAAATATACTACGTTAAATGACACGTAATGCACTGAAATATACAGTGTTAAACTTGCAGCAACGCACTGAAATATACTGCGTCAAATGGCACATAACACACTGAAATATACAGCGTTACACTTTCAGTAACTCACTGAAATATACTGCGTTAAACAGCACATAACACACTGAAATAGACGTTGTTAAATGGTCACTAGGACTGAACTATCACTAGATTCACACTAAAGTAATACTAAAGTAAAAATGACTGGTCACTCACTACACTCACACTGACTGAACTATCCCTAGATTCACACTAATGTAAATATGAAGAGTGCTCACTATACTCACATTGACTGAACTATCACTAGATTCAGGGGCGTACCTAGAGCATTTGGCACCCGGGGCGGATCCTATATCTGGCACCCCCCCACATTAAAATGTAAAAACACCCCACTGTGCCTCCGGCATACCTCTGCATCCTTCAATATCTCTTTGTCACTACTGTGTACCCCTTTCCACAACTGCAACTCTGGCCCCCTTTACAGTACACATCCCCCTGCGCCTCTAGGCCCCTTTACATTATACAGCCCCCTGCACCCCTTTACATTACACAGCACCCTGCATCTCTGGGCCCCTTTACATTACACAGTCACCCGCGACTCTGGGCCCCTTTACATTACACAGCCCCCTGCACCTCTGGGCCCCTTTACATTACACAGCACCCTGCATCTCTGGACCTCTTTACATTACAGAGCACCCTGCCCTTCTGGACCCCTTTACATTACATAGTACCCTGCACCTCTGCACCCCTTTACATTACACAGCACCCTGCATCTCTGGACCCATTTACATTACACAGCACCCTGCATCTCTGGACCCCTTTACATTACACAGCACCCTGCGCCTCTGGGCCCCTTTACATTACACATCCCCTGCGCCTCTGGGTCCCTTTACATTACACAGCACCCTACACCTCTTGACCCCTTTACATTACACAGCACCCTGCATCTCTGGACCCCTTTACATTACACAGCACCCTGCGCCTCTTGGCCCCTTTACATTAGACAGCACCCTGCCCTTCTGGACCCCTTTACATTACACAGTCCCCTGCACCTCTGGGACCCTTTACATTACACAGTCCCCTGCACCTCTGGGACCCTTTACATTACACAGCACCCTGTGCCTTTGGGACCCTTTACATTACACAGCACCCTGCGCCTCTGTGACCCTTTACATTACACAGCACCCTGCGCCTCTGGCCCCTTTACATTACAGAGCACCATGCCCTTCTGGACCCCTTTACATTACACAGCCCCCTCTACCTCTGGGCCCCTTTACATTACACAGTCCCCTGCACCTCTGGGCCCCTTTACATCACACAGTCCCCTGCACCTCTGGGCCCCTTTACATTACACAGCACCCTGCAGCTCTGGACCCCCTGCATGTTACACAGACCCCCCTTCAGCGCAGGCCCCCCTTCAGTTTATCCACCCCTTTAATGCAGACCCCCCATTCAGTGCAGACCCCTGTTCAGTGCAGACGCCCCCCGTTCAGTGCAGACGCCCCCTCGTTCAGTGTAGCCCCCCCGCTCAGTGTAGCCCCCCTTGTTCAGTGCAGACGCCCCCTCGTTCAGTGCAGACGCCCCCTCGCTCAGTGTAGCCCCCCCGCTCAGTGTAGCCCCCCCCTCGTTCAGTGCAGACGCCCCCTCGTTCAGTGTAGCCCCCCCGCTCAGTGTAGCCCCCTCATTCAGTGCAGGCGCCCCCTCGTTCAGTGAAGCCCCCCGCCGCTCAGTGTAGCCCCCTCGTTCAGTGCAGGCGCCCCCTCGTTCAGTGTAGCCCCCTCGTTCAGTGCAGGCGCCCCCTCGTTAAGTGTAGCCCCCTCGTTCAGTGCAGGCACCCCCTCGTTAAGTGTAGCCCCTCCCGCTCAGTGTAGCCCCCCCTCGTTCAGTGTACCCCCCTCGTTCAGTGTACCCCCCCTTCAGTACCTCAGATCATCAGCGCGGCGGCACATGCACGCAGGTCCCCTCCCCCTGTTTACACATAAACAGAGAGGAGGGGGAAGCGGCTTCACTCTGCTGCTCCGTGCCTGTGTGACATCCGGGATCGCACAGACAGGCAGCCCGCGGCCGCGAGAGGAGAGGAGGGGATGGTAGGTGCAGCGGTGTCACCCTGCACCCCCCCGCACACCCCCTCCCCCCACGCCTCTCCCTGCCTGTCAGTGTGGCGCTGCCACCGCGGGTGTAGTAAAATCACGGAGGGGGTGTCGGTCTGACACCCCCCCAGTGTGTGGTACCCGGGGGCACCCCGTCCCCCTCGCCCCCCCCTTAGTACGCCTCTGACTGGATTTACACTAAACTGATATTTTACACTAAAAATAGAATTAGAATAGCACGCTCTAGCGCACTAACTGTCTAGTAGCACCGAACAAAGCCCTGTTCTATCTCTCTCCATGCCGATATCACACTAAAAATGTCCGCTATTGAAAGAATACTGTTATAGTGTGGGGTGGGACTAAGAGCAATGAGCCATGTTTGGATAGAGTAATTGTGACAGCGTCCAATCATGGCTCTGACAGTGCTCTGTGCCCTGATTGGGCAAAGCTTTCATTGCTTCAGCCAATCAGGGATTCCAATGCACTGTGCAGCAGCGCAGTGCATTGTGGTAATTTGGCGGGCTGAACAAATGGTCGAACGCCCCGAACCATTCGCCCATCCCTATCTTATACAATGAATATATGTTTAGTGGTTTTACACTATGTGGGCCTTTTTAATTGCTTATGATAATGCCTTATCTGATGTGCTGAGGCTCTTGAGTGGATTCGATCTGACATGGGGCAACATGCTTTGGAATACTGCAGAGCTCTTGATGTGGTTTACTTGTAACAGGCTGTATTGATCTCTGTTATACAAGGGATCAATATAATTCAGTAAGAGGCTCTTAAGTACTTGGTGGAGGGCATATTGTGTTCATCAACCAAAATCAAGGTGTATTAATTTCACTGGTGGATGGTTGGAAAGTGAGTTAAAAAACATTAAACATATATGAATTACAACTATTTGATTATTGGACACATTGAGGGAGATTTACTAAAAGTGGAGCAGTAAGAATCTGGTGCGGCTATGCATAGTAGACAATCAGTTTCTAACTTCAGCTTGTTCAATGAAGCTTTGACAATTAAACCTGGAAGCTGATTGGTTTCTATGCAGAGCTGCACCAGATTTTGCACTCACCAGTTCTAGCAAATCTCCCCCGTTAAGTGGACATTTTATATGATCTGTGTTTTTTTACTTTTAGTTTATTTATTTGTTTCTTTAGGACTTTTTTGGTATGGATGCGCACTTATTTTGTATATATATTATCTAGTAGTTGGATGTTTGTACAGTAGGTACAGCTCCTTGCATAAATGTATACACTGAGTGCAAAATATTTCTTTATATTTATTGACAAATCACATATTTGGTTTGCAACAGTTCAAGGAAAGTAAAAAAGGGGGAGGGGTATAAGAGGTACAAGGTAGGTAGAAGAGGGGGATGGGTGTGCAAGTATGTCAAGAGTTATTTGCTAGTGTATACAAGTGATAACATTACTAATAAGAGCAAGGGAGAAGGTGGAATCCTTGTGGCTGAAGCTTCTAAGGGAAAAAACAGACAGAAAATTAATACTAGGTATATGCTATCAGCCTCCTAACATTAAGGATGATGAGGAGACTGATTTTCTCTCACAGTTAGAAATGGTGGTGAAGCAGGGAAATGTTATTATCATGGGGGTTAAATTATCCAGATATTGTCTGTGCCAATAAAACTGCTCACTTATCTAAAGCTCATACATTTTTTAATGTAATTTTTTAATGTTGGAGACACCGTCAGCATTTCAACATCACAAAGAATACAAGAAGAAATGTAAGTGTGCGAAGAGGGCAGAAAAAAAAGCCCACAAGAGAGTGTATTGGCCCCATAAAAGATAGTCAGGGGAAGTTGGTTACAAGTGACAGGGAGAAGGCAACTGTATTAAAAACATTCTTCTACCCGTTTTTACTAAGGAAAAGGAGGGGTATAATAAACAACAATGTTGTTAACAACACAACATAGATTGTACCCTTGTTGCTAAGAAAAGCCAGTATTCAGAGCTGCATCAGATTTTGCACTCACCAGTTCTAGCAAATCTCCCCCGTTAAGTGGACATTTTATATGATCTGTGTTTTTTTACTTTTAGTTTATTTATTTGTTTCTTTAGGACTTTTTTGGTATGGATGCGCACTTATTTTGTATATATATTATCTAGTAGTTGGATGTTTGTACAGTAGGTACAGCTCCTTGCATAAATGTATACACTGAGTGCAAAATATTTCTTTATATTTATTGACAAATCACATCTTTGGTTTGCAACAGTTCAAGGAAAGTAAAAAAGGGGGAGGGGTATAAGAGGTACAAGGTAGGTAGAAGAGGGGGATGGGTGTGCAAGTATGTCAAGAGTTATTTGCTAGTGTATACAAGTGATAGCATTACTAATAAGAGCAAGGGAGAAGGTGGAATCCTTGTGGCTGAAGCTTCTAAGGGAAAAAACAGACAGAAAATTAATACTAGGTATATGCTATCAGCCTCCTAACATTAAGGATGATGAGGAGACTGATTTTCTCTCACAGTTAGAAATGGTGGTGAAGCAGGGAAATGCTATTATCATGGGGGTTAAATTATCCAGATATTGTCTGTGCCAATAGAACTGCTCACTTATCTAAAGCTCATACATTTTTTAATGTAATTTTTTAATGTTGGAGACACCGTCAGCATTTCAACATCACAAAGAATACAAGAAGAAATGTAAGTGTGCGAAGAGGGCAGAAAAAAAAGCCCACAAGAGAGTGTATTGGCCCCATAAAAGATAGTCAGGGGAAGTTGGTTACAAGTGACAGGGAGAAGGCAACTGTATTAAAAACATTCTTCTACCCGTTTTTACTAAGGAAAAGGAGGGGTATAATAAACAACAATGTTGTTAACAACACAA
Source organism: Rana muscosa (assembly GCA_029206835.1). NCBI lineage: Eukaryota > Metazoa > Chordata > Amphibia > Anura > Ranidae > Rana > Rana muscosa. The sequence goes on from CM055116.1 coordinate 423,128,593, forward strand.
CATAGATTGTACCCTTGTTGCTAAGAAAAGCCAGTATTCAAAAAAAGACTTGAAAAACTTAACCACTTGGGCACTTAAACCCCCCTCCTGCCCAGACCAATTTTCAGCTTTCAGCGCTCTCACTCTTTGAATGACAATTGAGCGGTCATACAACACTGTACCCAAATGAAATTTTTGTCATTTTTTTCCCCACAAATAGAGCTTTCCTTTAGTGCTATTTGATTACCTCTGCGGTTTTTAGTTTTTGTTAAAAAAAAGGAAAAAAAATACAAAACCGTATTTCGTTATAAAAATTTTAAAACGGGTAATTTACCTCCTTAATTGATGTACGCTGATGAGGCTGCACTGATGGGCACCGATAGGCGGCACTGATGGGTTGCACTGATGGGCACCAATGGGCTGCACTGATGGGCACCAATAAGGCGGCACTGGTGGGCATGGATAGACGGCACTGGTGGGCACTGATAGGCGGCACTGGTGGGCACTGAGAAGTGGCATTGGTGGGCATTGAGAGGTGACACTGAGAGGTGGCACTGATGGGTGGCACTGAAGGGCATTGATAGGTGGCACTAGTGGGCACTGAGAATTGGCACTAATAGATGGCATTGATAGGTGGCACTGATAGGTGGCAGTGATGGGCACTGATAGGTGGCAGTGATGGGCACTGATGGGTGGCAATGATGGGCACTGATCAGCACTGGTAGGTGACATTGATAGGCAGCACTGCTAGGTGGCACTGATGATGCACTGACTGGCACCACTGGTGGGCATTGCTAGGTGACAGTGATGGGCATTGATAGGTGGTACTGATTGGCACTGACAGGTGGCACTGGTGGTCACTGTGGGCACTGGCAGGTGGCACTGGCAGGGGGCATTGGCAGGGGGCACTGGCAGGCGGTACTTGTGTCCACTAATGAGGCAGAATTGCCTCTTCCACTGGGGACCGATGTCCCTCACTCAGCAGCCGGTGATCGGGTTTTTTTTCTCCTCACGCTGTCATCGCGAGGAGAAAAAAAAACAATTACCAAGCTTTGTTTTGATCACGTGATCAGCTGTCATTGGCTGACAGCTGATCATGTGGTAAGGGCCCGGGACCGGCCCCGTACTCGGATCCGTGATCACCCGAGTCTCAGTGACTCGGTGATCACAGCGCGTGGCGCGCGTGCCCTGCAGGGGGCGCACGCAAAGGGGAGGATGTCTATTGACGTCCATTCGGCAATTGGGGTCCGCGCTGTAGCCGTCATCCGACTATAGCGTGGGCCCCTAGTGGTTAAAGCTAATATCAACCCTAGATTTCAAATTCCTGATATGTACCTGCTGTTCCGTGTACTTGTACTTGTATGATGAAAATATATCCTAGATGGTCCTAGTAAATTGCAGGTTCAACAATAGCATGAAATGCCAACCTATAGCAAGCAAGGCTAGCAGACAACTAGCATGCATTAAAAAGGGCATTTACTCAAGAGATAAAACTATAATCCTATCACTTTACAAAACTCTGGTTAAGCTGCATCTTGAGTATGCCGTCCATTTCTGGTCAAAAGACCTCAGGCAGGATGTGCTGGAAAATGGAGAGAGTTCAGAAAAGGGCAATAAAGCTAACACAAAAGCAGCAGTTTAATCCTAAACTGTGTAGAGGGTTCTTTATTGTTAGAATGGTAAGAATGTGGAACTCCCTTTCACAATTGGTGGTGTCAGCGGGAAGTGTTGATAACTTCAAAAAAGGTTTAGATGGGCATCTTAGTGAACACAATATACAGATATTTGGGAATTAGCAGACACTTTAATACACACATACAATACATACATACATACAGTATCTCACAAAAGTGAGTACACCCCTCACATTTTTGTAAATATTTTATTATAACTTTTCATGTCACAACACTGAAGAAATTACACTTTGCCACAATGTAAAGTAGTGAGTGTACAGCTTGTATAATCGTGTAAATTTGCTGTCCTCTTAAAATAACTCAACACACAGCCATTAAAGTCTAAACCTCTGGCAACACAAGTGAGTAAACCCCTAAGTGAAAATGTCCAAATTGGACCAAGTGTCAATATTTTGTGTGGCTACCATAATTTTCCAACATTGCCTTAACCATCTTGGGCATGGAGTTCACCAGAGCTTCACAGGTTGCCACTGGAGTTCTCTTCCACTCCTCCATGACGACATCACAGAGCTGGTGGATTTTAGAGACCTTGCGCTCCTCCACGTTCCATTTGAGGATTCCCCACAGATGCTAAATAGGGTTTAGGTCTGGAGACATGCTTGGCCAGTCCATAACTTCATCTTGGAGGTGTGTTTGGGGTCATTATCCTGTTGGACTATTGCCCTGCTCCCCAGTCTCCGAAGGGAGAGGGTCATGCTCTGCTTCAGTATGTTACAGTACATGATGACATTCATGGTTCCCTCAATGAACTATAGCTCCCTATTTCCAGCAGCACTCATGCAGCCCCAGACCATGACACTCCCATCACTATGCTTGACTGTAGGCAAGACACACCTGTCTTTGTACTCCGCACCTGGTTGCCACCACACACGCTTGACACCATCTGAACCAAATAAGTTTATCTTGGTCTTATCAGACCACAGGACATGACTACAGTAATCCATGTCCTTAGTCTGCATGTCTCCTGAAAACTGTTTGTGATTTCTTGTGCATCATATTTAGAAAAGTGTGCAGCATATAGTCTGAGCACTGACAGGCTGACCCCCACCCCTTCAACCTCTGGAGCAATGCTGGCAGCACTCATATGTCTATTTCCCAAAGACAACCTCTGGATATGACGCAAAGCACGTGCACTCAACTTCTTTGGTCGACCATGACAAGGCCTGTTCTGAGTGGAACCTGCCCTGTTAAACCGCTTTATGGTCTTGGCCACCGTGCTGCAGCTCAGTTTCAGAGTCTTGGCAAACTTCTTATATCCTAGGCCATCTTTATGTAGAGCAACAATTATTTTTTTCAGATCCTCAGAGAGTTCTTTGCCATGAGGTACCATGTTGAACTTCCAGTGACCAGTATGAGAGAGTGAGAGCGATAACACCAAATTTAACACACCTTCTCCCCATTCACACCTGAGATCTTGTAACACAAACAAGTCACATGAGGGAGGGAAAATAGCTAATTGGACCCAATTTGGACCCTATACCATAGTATAGCGATATGCACCACTGGATCTCCTGCCAGCATGCATGATTACGTCACGTGTTTGCATTTTCTGTAACAAGCATGTTCAGGGAATAATGAGGAAACCAATAGTAGCAAGCTAAAGTATCAGCTTCACCTGATGATGTGCCTGATCTTTACCTCCACAATGTGAGTGCATCTTACATTTCCTTTCTTCCTCCCCACTTATATTGCACTTAGCATAGTTTTGGCCCTTTTCTCCCTTTTTTCTTGTTTTATATCTATTGAAGGATATTGTGAAGCTGATATTTGTGATTGCTTTATCATAGCACCCATTTACATGCTGTATCCCACCTGCTCACATGTGAGTGCAAAATTTACCATTCTTCTTATTCATCAATCTTTGTGTCACAAATACAGTACTGTGCTTGGAGAGTGCACCGGTATCCTTTCTCCTTGTTTCCCTCTCTGGAGTAATTTAGACATAATCACCTAATCTTCATTGACACGTTTGTTCTATCCACTTCTACAACTTGTGAACCTGCTACTTAATGATGCCATCACCAAGTATTTATTGACACGTGATATCTATCTATGAGTCTGTGAGTGCAATACTTAGCTTCTATACATCATTGTTGGTCAATCATCAATACTATACTTAGACAGTCTCCTTTTCTTTTTTCAGCCTATATCTATTGGAGAATTCATGTGGTTGCGACCTGTTGTGACTGACATCTATTACCTATGAATATGCTGGTTTCATCCATTAGCTTTTGAGTGCAATACTTACCTCTTCTTGACTACCATTGTTTTCCTAAATATTTCTGCACTTAGATAGTGGCAGACTCTCCTCCATTCACTTTTTTCTTTCTTTTTAATACACCAGCGAGAAGATTCTAGAGTTTACATGAAGGATAGGATAGACTGCTGACAGTGTTTAGGTGTATTTCTTCAAAGAGACTGCATCATGCATAGTTGTCCTTGGAGTGATGTGTGTGTTTGTTTTTGCATAAATTTGAGGCATCAAGGGTATGTTTAGACCCATTATATTTTGCTAAAGGGTAGTTACAAAAATTTAATAAAATAAATTAAAATTAAAATTCTAAATTCTAAATAAAATTAGGACTTGTTCATATGTGCTTTGTTCTCTATAATGCCTGTCATGGCTGCGAAGCATAGCATTGTGGTGATGACATGTGTACACCCTCAGCCAAAGCTACTGTTGCTATTGGGGGTAGGGGGTGTTGGGGCTGTCAGTTAGGCTTTATGGGGCCCCCAAGATTTATAACAGTAGCCCTGACTGGCTGCACTGGCTTTGGTGACACTGGTACTCATGTGGTACTCATGTGGCAGTGATCAGGAACTCTGTTGCTGGCTGCAATGGTCTGGTGACATTGGGACTCATGTGGTGGAAATAAGGAACACTGTTGCTGGCTGCACTGGTCTAACAACACTATGACTGGTCTGGAGTGACCAGGGACACTGTTGCTAGGTGCAAAGAGCTCTGTGCATTATTTTTCTTTGTAAATGTCATTGGCAAATAAAATATGGGTGAGGTCCTCCTAAAAATACATACCAAACTCTTAATACAGGCATGCAGCTTGAACAAATGTTGATAAGGACAACCCTAGATGGTGGTTGTGTGGGTCTGAGGGGGGTGAGGCTTTTCAGAATCTGGAAGAGGGTCCCAGATACCATCGCTGTATGAATGACAATGGGGTGGGCCATTGCCCACTGAAAAAATAATCCCGGTGACCCAGTGCCCATAACTGATGCCGAGCTGTTATAAAGTATATAAGGGCAGGTATAGTGGTGACATCATTGACCAAATATGGCCATATTTGGGTAGTGATGTCACCACTGTTCTTGCCACTTTAGTTACATTGCCAGGGATTCCTAGTGTAGCACTACCCCGTAGGAGCTGCTGGTTATTTTTGGTCCTGCCGTTACCCCACAGTTTAACGTATCAAAACTTGCTTGGCTCTAAATTGGGCAATGTGCCCACAGATGCATGCACCAGTCACTTAGTCTTTTTTCAATGCTTTTTATTAAACACAACTTGCAGCAGTAGAGGGATAGAGGGTTAGGGGAATTCATATACCTTGTGTAGATCACTGAGAAACTTGAGATCCTGGAGACAAGTACACTTTCTGTCAATGGATCTTGCTCACCTGGATAGGCCTCTCTCACCGGCCTAGCAGCCGGAATGATGCACGGACAAAAGTCTCTGCCACAGACTTGATGATAGTAATAACTGTTGAACAATCCTCTGCCACAGGATTTGGAAATCAGTAATTGCTTGAGCGAACACAGCTACACAGTACCAAAGTCCTTTAAGCCCATCCGGCAGTACTGTGAGGTAGATTGGTTAGGATGCATCCTCCAATTGAGTCACCGGACTCTTTTTGAGATACCAGCCTTTTGCTCGGTCCTCTCCAAGAAGAGTCCTCCCCTGGATCCTCCAATTGCTCCGCTTCTTCCCGCAGGCAAGACAGCACAGGACCATCCCCGATCCAGTAGGCCCCAGACAGACTTCTGGGCCTACTTAAAGTAACGTAGCCTTGGGCCAGCAGGGCCCAGAGGCAGAAGAGGAGTTGTCACATACCTTAGGCCAGGCGGGCCATGAGGTCAGAGAGAAAGACAAATGGCGTCTGCCCATTAAGTATCCTCTCCCAGAATGCAGTGACAACAACACCTACCGGCGACAGTGGCAAATGCTCTCAACACAGCCAAAGCTGGAACAGAGGCTAATTTAGCCATAAACATTACGTTCTGAACTATGTACAATTCAGATGCCCCACTAAATTTACACAATAGTGCCTGGTCAACAGGAGCAGGGCGCTACACTAGTGATGTCAACGTTTATAGGAAAGCAGGGGATGCAAGTACCTGATGCTTTCTTTAGCAACCAGTGATGGCGGGAGGCTATCATACATATATAGAAGAAATAGGTATATGTCTACTTCTACATAAGATTTTCAGCTACCGCTGAACAGAAGACCGAACAAACTAGAATTTAGGCATTTGTCTGAACACTCAAACAGCCAAAGTTCATTGCAAACCTAGGTTCAGATTGAACCATGGGCTCATCCTTAGTTCTAACCATTCCACACTCTACCCAAAGCTGAAAAATAATTTTCATAAAGACATCTTGTGTAAAAAATGGGATATACTGCACTACCTAAACACATGAATAACACAATATGCTGCAGCTCCAAATGTGAGACCGCACATTCAAAAGTAGACCAAAAATAAAAGAAAGAGCTGCGCAAAAAATTGAATACATACAATAATACGAATCAAGCATACATTTTAAAAATGTCCATAAATTGATCAATAAAAAATTTGGAATAAAAAGAACTGTGCTCAAAATCAGTGAGGAAAAAGAAAGAAAACGTGTTCTTTTTTTATTTTGTGTAGACATATATATTTAAAGCCCACGATACTCTTGATACAATTAATGCAATGCTTTAAGGTAGAGATACAGTCAGGTCCATAAATATTGGGACATCGACACAATTCTAATCCTTTTGGCTCTATACACCACAACAATGGATTGGAAATGAAACAAACTAGATGTGCTTTAACTGCAGACTTTCAGCTTTAATTTGAGGGCATTTACATCCAAATCAGGTGAACGGTGTAGGAATTACAACAGTTTGTATACGTGCCTCCCACTTTTTAAGGGACCAAAAGTAATGGGACAATTGGCTGTTCAGCTGTTCCATGGCCAGGTGTGTGTTATTCCCTCATTATTCCATTTACAAGGAGCAGATAAAAGGTCCAGAGTTCATTTCAAGTGTGCTATTTGCATTTGGAATCTTTTGCTGTCAACTCTCAATATGAGATCCACAAAGCTGTCACTATCAGTGAAGCAAGCCATCATTAGGCTGAAAAAACAAAACAAACCCATCAGAGAGATAGCAAAAACATTAGGTGTGGCCAAATCAACTGTTTGGTACATCCTTAAAAAGAAAGAACGCACCGGTGAGCTCAGCAACACCAAAAGACCCGGAAGACCACGGAAAACAACTGTGGGGGATGACCGAAGAATTATTTCCCTGTTGAAGAAAACACCCTTCACAACAGTTGGCCATATCAAGACACTCTTCCGGAGGTAGGTGTATGTGTGTCACAGTCAACAATCAAGAGAAGACTTCACCAGAGTGAATACAGAGGGTTCACCACAAGATGTAAAACATTGGTGAGCCTCAAAAACAGGGAGGCCAGATTAGCGTTTGCCAAACAACATCTAAAAAAGCCTTCACATTTCTGGAACATCATCCTATGGACAGATGAGACCAAGATCAACTTGTACCAGAGAGATGGGAAGAGAAGAGTATGGAGAAGGAAAGGAACTGCTCATGATCCAAAGCATACCACCTCATCAGTGAAGCATGGTGTTGGTAGTGTCATGGCTTGGGCATGTATGGCTGCCAATGGAACTGGTTCTCTTGTATTTATTGATGATGTGACTGCTGACAAAAGCAGCAGGATGAATTCTGAAGTGTTTCAGGCAATATTATCTTTTCATATTCAGCCAAATGCTTCAGAACTCATTGGACGGCACTTCACAGTGCAGATGGACAATGACCCGAAGCATACTGCGAAAGCAACCAAAGAGTTTTTTATGGGAAAGAAGTGGAATGTTATGCAATGGCCAAGTCAATCACCTGACCTGAATCCGATTGAGCATGCATTTCACTTGCTGAAGACAAAACTGAAGGGAAAATGCCCCAAGAACAAGCAGGAACTGAAGACAGTTGCAGTAGAGGCCTGGCAGAGCATCACCAGGGATGAAACCCAGCGTCTGGTGATGTCTATGCGTTCCAGACTTCAGGCTGTAATTGACTGCAAAGGATTCGCAACCAAGTATTAAAAAGTGAAAGTTTGATTGATGATTGTTAATCTGTCCCATTACTTTTGGTCCCTTAAAAAGTGTGAGGCACATATACAAACTGTTGTAATTCCTACACCATTCACCTGATTAAATTAAAGCTGAAAGTCTGCAGTTAAAGCACATCTTGTTAGTTTCATTTCAAATCCATTGTGGTGGTGTATAGAGCCAAAAAGATTAGAATTGTGTCGGTGTCCCAATATTTATGGACCTGACTGTATTTTGAGAAAGTGATACAATTTAGTTATTATTTTATTGTAACTAGGGACATGATTGTGTCACAGTAAGGATGTTATACTGGTTAGATAATGTGGGTAAAAATAGATCTATTTGCACATGCCATTTATTGAGAAAGAAATTTAAGAACAGTCATTATTCAACAAAAAAAAAAAAAAAAAGGAAGAAAAAGAACACATTATCTTAAAAAGAAAAAAATATTGAAATTAAACTTTACCATCATTATCACTTATAAAAGATTATAAATCACAAAAGACAGCAAACAGGAGGATGCAACGTTAAAAAATGCAGATTTGAAAGCAAAATCTATCCAGAACAGATGGGTTCACAGCAGAATATCTCATAACTGGAAAGAATACAGCAGCAACATTAAGATGCTCAGATTTCTTTGGGGAGGTGTACAAGAAAAGAGAGAAAGAAACCAAACACAGCATATCCCATTAAACATTTGTCATAAACCAAAATAGGAAAACACATCTTGATGTTTGTATGAGAGTACTGTGTCCATTATTCCAGCGAAATAATTAGATCTGGTGAGTGCTTTTTCACTATCAACATATTTCTCCAGGATATTAAAAAAGATTTCAGGACTAGAGCTAGCTATAGCTTTTCAAAACTAGAGCTAGCTGTAGTTTTGCTTATTAAATAAAGAATAATAAACTGACCAGTCTGCTTATGTTCACAACTTTTGCTCTAGTGTGAATCCTCTAAATGACAACACTATAGGGCTGATTGCCTTATGCCGTGTACACACGGTCGGAAATTCCACCATCGAAAGTCCGATGTGAGCTTTTGGTCGGGAATTCCGACCGTGTGTATGCTCCATTGGACTTTTGCTGTCGGAATTGAGAGCTGGTTCTCTCTGATCATCTGTAGCAATTCCGAGACGCAACATTCCTACACATGCTCGGAAACAATGCGACGCATGCTCGGAAGCATTGAACTTAATTTTCTCGGCTCTTCGTGCTGTACGTCACCGCGTTCTTGACGGTCGAAAGTTCAGAGAACTTTTGTGTAACCGTGTGTATGCAAGTCAAGCTTGAGCGGAATTCCGTCGGACAAACCATCCAAGGTTTTTCCGACGTAAAATCCAATCGTGTGTAGGCGGTATAAGGGAATACTATCCTTTATTCACAATTGTCAGGTAGGAGCACACCTAGACCACAGAAGGTTCAAAATATATTTCTTGTTATATACATAGTCACCAATTCCTAACGTTTAAAATGGAAGTAAACCCTCTCTGACAAGTTTTACCTACAGGTAAGCCTAGATTAAGGCTTACCTGTAGGTGTTTGCAATATCTCCTAAACCTACACGGTTTAGGAGATATTTGCCAAAAAGAATGCACCGATGTCTACGGCGCATGCGCGCCGTAGACAACGGCGCAGGCGCACTAAGCATGCCAGTTTTGTGAATGGGTAATGCCGGCTTTGACGGCTCCCACGCATATGTGGAGTGACGTCTTTGCCGCTCCGGCCAATCACAGCGCCGGAGCGGCGATACCTGGAAGTAACCTCCGGGAGAGATGTCTGTGGCTGGAGGGGGAGACGAGGACGGCTTCGGGGGCTTCGATCTAAGGTAAGTAATTCATAATGAGCTAGTATGCTAGTCATACTAGCTCATTATGCCTTTGGGGTTTACAACCACTTTAATGTAAAAGGGAAAAGTTCTAGAAGTTGCACATCTCTGGAAAAGCCCGTAAGAAAACATCTGACAGCCTCAGTCCTGGCTCCAACCAGGCCACGCTCTCAATGCGTTTCACTCCACCTGCGGAGCTTAGTTGTGGGGATCAAGGTGATCTCCATGACTAAGCTCCGTGGGTGGAGTGGCCTGGTTGGAGCCCAGGCTAAAGGCTGTCATACATCTTCTTACAGGTTTTTGCAAAGATGTGCGACCAATGCACTTCCTGGTATGTAAGTGTGCTTAGACTCCTGAACCTACAACCTCATAGGTGTATATCTGCAGTGTGATAGAATCTAAGGCACAGTCTTATGAGATTTGGTAATGTCAATACAGTGTGGCTTACTGTTCTCCTTGCTAGAGGCTCAGCATGAGTAAACAAAGACCTGCCTCAACCAAGATGGCCATCTCCACACAGAGATGCAGTACAGAGTGTCAGCATGTTTTAATTTGATTAATTGTGTCAGTTATATTGATCATTTAATGTATTAGGGTATGACCCTGCCTCCAATAAAAATACATTCTTAAAAATAATTAAGCTGAACAATCAATTATTCCTGAGATTTTCTTCCCTATGCAGATATTCTTTAACCCTTTCGCCACCAGGTCCGTACGTCGTACAGGCCTATCGGCAGGGGGTATTGTACAAAATCCGGTGGTTGCAGCTATTTCAATCATTCCACTTTGTTAGTTGAGTTGTCTCTTGTGTGGCTGTCTCCTACGGGCTGAACGAAAAAAAAAAACTGTCAGCTCTGGTCGGAGACGCTGTACTAACCATGCAAGGTTAGTACAGCAACCTTCCCTACGGAGCTGTTGTGTTCTGACAGGGGGACAGCCCCCATTGGCTGAGAGTGCTAAACGGAAGTCAGTTGCATGCTGATTTTCCAGCAAGCATGTCGGGCATACACATGGGCCGAATGTCGCCATTTTTTTTTTAACTGGACGATTTCTCTCGACATTCAGCCCGTGTGTACAGGGCTTAACTTAGTGTTGTGGGCAGATGATGCAACCAGATTTAAGGGGCAATTAGTAAAGCCAAAGATGGTGCATACAGCAGGGGCAACCGGTGTGCATTCATTCTAGAATGCCAGGAAACAAAGCTGCTGGAATTAGGAAATATCTGTATTGTATTGTATTGATAAGCACTCAATTTTTGGCTGAATTTCACTGAATTATTTTACAGCGATACATTTCCACTTTAATTTTGAATAGAGTTGGAAAGAGTTAGAGCATCTGTGTCCCTGTGGAGGAGATTTTTCTAGACAGAAAGTTATGAATAATGTGTCCAAAAGGAACACAGACAATTTTTTTTTTTTTTGTAGAATTGGGAAAGTTTGGAGGGTCTTACAATGTACTTATTGCTGTCCTCTCCCTCTTGTCTTAGTGACTACTGCATTGCCCACTTCTTCTATGGATATTTCAGGGAAAGAAGGGATAATCTCTCCAATGGGGACATAGATAGGAATTTAAATCTTACAAATACCTGTATGTTAATCCTTCCACACTCAGGTTTTAATAATATTTTCTTCAAAGCTATGTGAAAATTTTACATTTGAAAAACCTGCTGTATTGTGAGTGTTTGGGTCTGAAGACTTAATTGATTTGAGAGACAAATTAATCTGATGCCTCAGCTTTTTTCATATCTTCATTGATGCAGTGTATGTTATTAGAGGTATAATTAGTGTTATTATTTTTACATATATTCAGCAAAACATGCATGGATTATAACTGACATAAAAGATATTAACAATAATCTTTGCAGCTGTGAATTACAATTTGTTGAAAAACCAGTGCTGCAGTTAGTTACATTGTGAATGTCTCGTTACTCCATAAGGATTATTAGTTGGAAACAATTTAACCAGGAACACTGCCAATGATAAATTAATAGTCCTTCCATTCTATCAATGCTGTAATTAGATGCCTTTGTTTCACAGATTTAAAACAATTTTCTACAAATTTTCCAGATGTTATCAAGACATCTATCAGTCTTAATTGTCCTGCATAACCCTTAACAGAAACCAATCACATATACTGGAATTCCGTTAAGGATAAATGCAGATGTCAAAATTAGCATCTTGTACCTTGCAGAGTATCTTCCTTACCACTTAAAGTGATTGTAAAGGCTCGCTTTAAAAATAAATAGAAAATAACAAACATGTTATACTTACCTCCTCTGTGCAGTTGGTTTTGCACAGAACAGCCTGGATCCTCCTCTTCTCAGGTCCCTCTTTGCTGCTCCTAGCCCCTCCCTCCTTTGAGTGGCCCTCAGCCAGCAGCTTGTTACAGGTTGTCACCCAAGCCGAGTCAGAGCTCCGTGTATCAATTCAGACACGGAGCCCTGACCTGGCTCTGCCTCCTGTCTCCCCTGATTGGCTGACTGACTTTGACTGACAGCCCTGGGAGCCAAAAGTGCCACTGCTCTGTCTCAGTCAATCAGGAGGAGTGCACTGGATGGCTGTGGGGATTGTGGTAATTGCTGGAGAGAGAAGGAGGTCAGGTAGGTAATTGGGGGGTGCTGGGGAGCTGCTACACACAGAAGGTTTTATATCTTAATGCATATAATTCATTAAGATATAAAACCGTCTGCCTTTACAACTCCTTTAAGTAAATTTGTGTAACTTTCCTTGTACAATATAAAATGTAATTTTTATTATCTTATATTTTTCTGTTGTAAGTCAATAATTTACCACAGATCTGCTCCTTAAACGTCTAAGTGATGTTTTTTTGTTTGCACAAAATAATAATAATAATAAAAAAATACAATCAAATAAATGATTTTCAGAATTGTTATTATTGTTTTTAATGATTTGACAAGCTAGTTGCATGCTTGTTGTGAGCTTTAGTTTTTTATTCATCATTCAGGACATTGTCAGTAAGGCTATAATTCTAACATATATTGATTATTGTCTATTTTTCTGTGGGGGGAGTGTGGGGGGTATGACAGTGGGGAGTATTTACAGGAGAGGAGTTTGGAGGGTATGACAGTGGGCAGTATGTACAGGAGAGGAGTGTGGATGGTATGACAGTGGGCAGTATGTACAGGAGAGGAGTGTGGAGGGTATGACAGTGGGAAGTATGTACAGGAGAGGAGTGTGGATGGTATGACAGTGGGCAGTATGTACAGGAGAGGAGTGTGGATGGTATGACAGTGGGCAGTATGTACAGGAGAGGAGTGTGGAGAGTATGACAGTGGGCAGTATGTACAAGAGAGGAGTGTGGATGGTATGACAGTGGGCAGTATGTACAGGAGAGGAGTGTGGATGGTATGACAGTGGGCAGTATGTACAGGAGAGGAGTGTGGAGAGTATGCCAGTGGGCACTATGTACAGGTGAGGAGGATGAAGGAATCTGGGAAGGAAACATGTAAAGGTTTGTGGAAGGATGTTTAGGGACTGTGTAGTGGTTAAGCGGGCCATACATAAATTGAAATTAAACCAATTAAGCAGAGACCAGCCATAGTCAATCTATGTATGGGCTAGCTGGTTGTACACAAGTCAATCTATTTATAGACTTTAGTACAACCAGCCTGTCAGGTTTTTCCCCAAACAATCAGTCCTGCCAGCTATAGTAAGCAACACTGATGATTGTATTATGTGGGTAGGGAAGGCTCCCCACTCGCAGAACACAATAACACTGCGGGAGTGATTCCCTTATCCACAGGTCAGCAGGTGAGAGGGTGTGTGGGGACAGGCTTGGGAGAGAAGTCTGTCAGCAGGGGTGTGTGGGGGTGGTCATGGAGGGATATCAATCAGCGGGTGGGGGGAGTAACTGAGTGATATCTTTTGGAGTAGGGTCAGTCATCTGCAAGTTGGGAAATGGTCACCTGTGATACAAGTTGAAGGGAGGTGGCTAACTTGGGAAGTGGCTGGGGAGTAACCTGGTTGGTGGGGAGTGTGAAATGGATGACGTGTTTCAAGTTTCTTTCACATTTGCGGTAATGCTTTCTGCCCTCTGAAAAGTGATCTGTGGTGATTCTCAACAAGTGGTATAGCAGCAGCTGACAGGCGTTCATAAGGTGCTACTGCTGCCTCCTTGTTTTATTTTTTTTTACATTGCTGAATGGTAGTTTTACATTGTTGGACTATGCTGCTACTGCGAGTGAGTTTGGCTTGCATTTGCTGAGTGGCCCCATTGAAATCAATAAGCGAGTTTGACAGGCGGTGCTGCCTTTCCAACGCTGCAGGCTCCAAGCTGTCCATTGAGCTCAGTGCCTCTGACAAGAAGTGAGGAGAGGCACTGTGAGCTCACCCTCTGCTGCAAACAGAGTGTGTCAGCTTGTATTTAAACTGGCCGCTCTGTAAGTAGCTTCTGCCAGGCTGCGCAAGGAGCCCCGTATCTCCGGAACCATAGATGATAGGAGGTGCTGGTGGTGGTAGATTGGTCCATTGAATATCTGATTGCTTCTAGATAATAACTTAAAATTCCTCTCTTGTATCCTGCTGGCAATAGACATTTTATGAGTTAGCAGCATACTGAATTAGCATACGGGTTTTAATAACATCTTTTCAGTATATGGTACACTGTGGAAAGTCAGGGCTGCCTAGATTTGGCATCATTGGGCATACATAGGAAGAAATTGCTAGATTCTTAATCAGCTAATCCTATGTTTTTAGAAAAGGCAGTATGAATAATGGTAAAGAGGTCTTTGATTGGTGTGCTGAGGGGGAAATCAATGGCAGGGATGTAGGCAGATTTGAAACTAAAAAAATATTCAATCCAAACCCATTGTTTATGGGCTTCATAAAATATAGTATCTAGGTGTCTTAGGTGTAATAGAAAGTTAAATTAGGCATGCCCAGTCCACTGTCTTGTTTTCTCCCAGTAAGAACATCATATTGTAAATGTGCTTTAGACCCAGTCCATATACCGTATATCTCAAGAGAGCAGATTGTACTGTAGGAACTTTAGGTAAGTACATTTTATTAGTTTAATTTTTTTTAGATAAGGATTTCTAAAGCATGGTTGGTTTTGGAGAGCTGAGTTGTATTAACAGGGCACTTTCAGGTTGAATTAAACCAGACACTATTGCAAATTACCGTATATACTCGTGTATAAGCCGAGTTTTTCAGCACATTTTTTTGTGCTAAAAATGCCCCCCTCGGCTTATACTCGAGTCACCTTTTTTTGCCTGATCTCCCGGAATTTGGGGACCCGCTACCAGCCGGCATTAGGTCTCCTGGACCCCAAACTTGGCACACATGTAGCCCCACTCTTCCTCTACAAGTGTGCAAAGTTTGTTGTCTGGGGTACCTACGGCCGAGGAGCACCGTTTTTTCAAAGCCAGGCGCCTTTTCCATAGACTCCCATGTTAAACGGTCATTTCTCCAGTGAATTTGGGGACCCGGTACTGATCAGTCGTAGGTCCCCTGGACCCGAAACTTGGCACACATGTAGCCCCATTTCTCCTCTACAAGTGTGCAAAGTGTGTTGTTTGGGAGACCTACGGCTGGGGAGCACCGATTTTTCAAACCCGGGCACCCCTTCCATAGACTCCCATGTTAAACGTCAGTCTAGTCATGGGCACAGCGAAGCATGGGCACAGCGAGGCATGGGCACAGCGAGGCATGCACATGAACACAGTGAAACATGGGCACAGTGAGGCATGCACATGGACACAGTGAGGCAAAGTTAGGCACAGTGAGGCATGCAGATGGACACCCTAGGCTTATACTCGAGTCATTATGTTTTCCCATTTTTTGTGGTAAAATTAGGTGCCTCGGCTTATATTCGGGTCGGCTTATACTCGAGTATATACGGTACTTCCAAATGGCCACTTCAAGCCATTTACAAAATCCCCACACCAAGCAATGTTTTAAGAAGTATTTTACAATAGCTTAAGAGACGTCTTGTTAAGAGATTTTATAACCTAGGCCCAGGGCCGGATTAACATAGAGGCTATTGGAGCTCCTGGCCCCTTACCTTAAGATAGGCCCATTTGCCCCCAAAAAATTATCAAAAATATATAAAGATCGACTTTGAGGGTCGTGGCTCGGCGACCAGGGGTCACAGAGACCCCAAATTTGGGGGGTAGATAGCAGAATCTACCAGCACTATATGGATAATTTATGCATTTTTACATGATGATCACATTCCTCCTTAATTGTCTCTTCTCAAGGGAGAATAAATTCTGTTACGCTAGTCTTTCCTCATTAGGACCTCAAATTTGAGGAATGATTAAACGAACAGAATTTATTCTTCCATGTAAAGAGACGATTAAGGGAGTTGGTTTGGGGCAGGGCTGTCAAACTCAATTTCATCACAGGGCACATCAGCATAATAATTGCCCTCAAAGGGACAGTTGGATCTATTAGGTGGGTGTGGCCAAATTGCAATAACAGTGGGAGAATCTTGAACAGGCAATAAAAAAACGCAGTGCGTTACGTGCAGAGTTCTGGGGTGCCCTATACACAAAATGCAGAGTTCAGGAGTGCACTATGTACATAGTGCAGTTTCAGGGATGCCCTATGCACACAGTGTAGGGGTGCACTATGTACATAGTGCAGGGTTCAGGGGTGCCCTATGTATATACAGCAGAGTTCAGGGATGTGATACGTACAGAGTGCAGAGTTCAGGGTTGTTTACAAAGTGCAGAGTTGAGGAGTGTGCTACATGAAGAGTGCAAGGTTTAGGAGTGTGCTATGCACAGTGTGCAGGGTTCAGCTCTCCTTCACAAGCTGTCCACATCTCACTTCCACTCCTCCTCAGCTCTGAACTTTACACCACTCTCCCCAATCCCCCACCTCTTCTCACATCTCCCTCCACAGTCCTCTTCCCCCCCCAATACTTCCTTGCATCTCACCCACTTGGCCCTGCTGTAGTCCCTCTCTGCAGTGTAGGAGGCTCTATCTCTCTCTCACACTTGCAGGGAGATCATTGGTCAGAATCTGTGCCCCAGGGCACAGATGAGGATCGCAGTGCAGGTTACCATGTGATGCCCTATCCCACACTGCACCTGCATCTGCATCTCCCTTGTCTCTGCTGTGAGTTCAGGGCAGGTAGGGATCTTTGATATCCGCCAAAAGGAAAACTGTCTTTGCAAACACAGAAGGCTTTTTTGTTTACAGTGGTGGACAGGGAGAACCAAAGGTGGCAGGATGGAGTTTGCCATGTTTCAACTGAAAAAAAGCCATGGGTGCGAGGGTCACATGAAATGACCTGGTGGACCAGATTCGGCCTGCTTTGTGTTTGACACATGTGCTTTAGGGGATTAGCAATAAATATTCTTATTCTGTTAGAGCAAATTGGATGATGCATTATAGGGTTTTTTCCTTCCAATTGATCAACTGTGGGCTTGATGGACTTTTTTCAATGAGTCTTTTTTCAACCTGGCTAGCTATGCTACTGTGTTACTTCTCTAAAACAGTAAGTCCCTCTGCCAAAAGAGGGGCAACTTTAGGATTTTCAGTTAGGTGGACCCATTCTATGATCCAGTACAAATATTTTTCCGGCTTGAATGCATTCCAGCATGATTCAACTCACCTCCCTTGAGCCCAGGTTGCCATAGACGGACACGTTTTTGGCACATATTTGCAGGTCTTGGCTTACAGTACCCACAGACAATGTCATTACATGATCACTGTCAATGGTGAAAGATACACAGCTGTCTTTGCCTAAGAAGAGGATGGGCCTGTCACGTCATCAGACTGGCCTAAAGTAAAGACTAGAGAAAAAAGGTTAGTGTAATAGAAAAAAAATAATCCGGGGAGGGTTTAAACAGAGAATAGAGATAGACATTAAGAAATCAGCTGTGGATTCAAACCACTGGATTTTACTCAAAATCAAACTACCGTTTTAAATTAAATTATGTAAAAATGTGAAAGAGACATAAACCAACACAGTTTAGGGTTGCATTCTTCTATTTTATATGAATTATTGAGTTTTCAGATTAAATCTAGTGTTGGTGTTCTCGCACCACCAGTATGTTTTTAAATAAACGATCTTCATTCAGATCTCTAAAGTTGTTGGCTCAATGGATAGCTATTGTTTTCACATATACTTGTAAGCAAACATTAAAAAAAAAAGCTTTTTTTTGTTTGTTT
This sequence comes from Rana muscosa, assembly GCA_029206835.1. Taxonomy (NCBI): domain Eukaryota; kingdom Metazoa; phylum Chordata; class Amphibia; order Anura; family Ranidae; genus Rana; species Rana muscosa. The sequence goes on from CM055116.1 coordinate 423,146,577, forward strand.
TCACTGGTGTGTAAAATAAAGTACCATGTTAGCCTTGTAATTATTTTGCAGCAGAATTCCATAAAGGCTGTATGCATAGTTTGTATATAATTGTTCAACAGGGAATTTGTTTTGTGTAGATTTTGTACTGAAAATTACCTCAGGTTTACTATCCGCTAACCCAAGCTTATTTATAGAATCATAGTTTAAATCTAAAGTCAACTCAAAATACTTTAAAAAACTTAAACAGTTTTTTTTTTCTTGTCAAATATTTTTATTAGGGTTTCAGAAGGGGAACAAAGAGAAAAAAGGGAAGGGGGGTATGCAGAGGTACATAGATCTATATACATGAAATACATAAAAAGGTTACAGTGCTATGCACTTAATATCATATTTTAGTCAGTAGTAGTACATAGATATTAATATACAACTATATATACAGGGGGAGGGAGAAAAAAATATATAAAAATAAAAATAAAAAATAAATAAATAAATAAATCAAAAATCACAGGTTGGTGATCTGGCTCGTGACTAACATATATATATATATATATATATATATATATATATATATATATATATATAAAATATGGTTGTTATCATGTGAATACTAGATTGGTGACAACAAAGACTGGTCGAAATCAATGGGGAGAAAATGTTGTATCCAAGGCTGACAAATCTTACGGAATTTATTGATTTTATTTTCTTCAATGGCCGACATCTTAGCGTGAATGAGAGTTCTGTTCATTCTGTGCTTGGCTTCTGCCAAGATTAGGGTCGGGGGTTTTCCAAGCTTTCGCAATGGTTTGCTTGGCTGCAGTATTAAGATGGATCAATAGTTGGAATTGAGTAAGTGTAAGCATGGTAGGTTTTAGGTTTAAGAGTGCTATAGCTGGGTCTAGAGGAATAGTAACAGCAAGAGCTTTAGATGCCATTTGGAATATGCTCGTCAAGATTTCTTTGATAACTGGACATTGCCACCATATGTGGAAATGAGTGCCAGGTGTGTTGCAGCCTCTAAAACAGTTTGGTGAATATGTGGGGGCAAATTTTGCTATTCTAGCAGGTACACAAGGTACCAGCGCGTTAAGACCTTATAATTTGTTTCAACAGCAAAACAATTAGGAGAGGAATTTTTCGTAGTTAACCAAATGTTAGACCAGTCTTTGGAGTCAAACTCTAAATTCATGTCTTGTACCCATCTAGTAGCATACAAGGGTAGTGTGTCATTGGGATTCGCACTAAGTTGTTGATAAAGAATTGAGATTAGCCCTCTGACATGTGGGTTGCTTTTACAGATCTGCTCAAATTGAGATAATTGAGTAAGTGATGAGCCTGTAGAGTGAAGTGGTTCATAGAAATTCTTAATCTGTAAATATCTAAAACTTTCAGACACAGGAAGCCCAAAGGAATCACATAGTGCAGGAAAGGAGTGAATGTTAGTATTAGATACTAAATTGTGTAGGCGAGTCAAATTGGCGGAGGACCATGCTGAAAAGGATTTTGGGTATTTCCAAGCAGGATAAAAGGCAGGATTCCTAAGGAAGGATAGTAGGGGGTTATGTGAAGATTGGAGCCTATGTGAATTCTTAAATTTATCCCAAATAGCTAAATAGTGTTTTGTTATTGGATTAGATAAGTGTGACCTGTCAACATCCATAACAGGTTGGCTACCGACAGGGGATCACTATCTACCGACTCCAGAGCCACCCATAAAGGTGTTTCATCAGTTGTATTTGGCTAATGGAGCGATCTGTGCGGCATTGTAATAAGAGGAGAAATTGGGTAGCCCCAGTCCCCCTCTCAGTTTAGGAAGGTATAGCGTGGATTTAGATATCCGGGGTTTAGTTGTACCCCAGATAAAAGACATGACTCTACGTTGAGTGAGTCTTAGAAAATAGGAAGGTATCGAGATTGGAAGCACTCTAAACAAATATAAAAATGTGGGTAATATTGACATCTTTACTGTATTAATCCTTCCAGTCCATGACAATGGCAGGGGAGCCCATAACTTCATTAAGCTAGTTGTTCGTCTCAGCAGAGGTAGATAATTAGTAGCAAATAGTTCTTTAAGAGTGGCAGTGAGTTGAATTCCTAAATAAGGGAGTTGTTTTGGTACCCAATTAAAGGGTAAGGAATTTTTGGCCAGATGGAGATCAGATTGAGATAAAGAAATATTTAGTGTGTTTGATTTAGCGGGGTTAACATATAGTCCAGATATTTGTGAAAAATTATCTAGGATCTTGATCAAGTTTGGGGCTGATATGTGGGGATGTGTCATAAAAATAAGGATATCATCCACGAAAAGACATACCTTGTGTTGGTATGCTCCTATTTCTATACCTTCAACATCTACAGTAGAGCTAATTAATTGCGCTAGTGGCTCTATCAATAGGGCAAAAAGCAATGGTGATAGGGGGCAACCCTGTCTAGTTCCTCTTCTTATATCGAAAATTGGTGATTTATAGCCAGCATATTTTACATATGCTTTTGGGTTATTGTATAGGGAGGATACCCAAGTCAGGAAATGATCGCCAAACCCCCATTTTCGAAGTGTGTAATGCATATAAGGCCAGGTGACGGAATCAAACGCCTTCCTTATATCGAGAGATAAAAGGCATGGCGGGATTTTCCTAGATTTGGCTGCTTGGATAAGCAGTAGTGCTCGTCTAATGTTGTCGCCTGCTTGGCGTTTGGGCATAAATCCTGTTTGGTCTCTATTTATTAATAGTCCGATGATGCTATTCAATCTGTTTGCTAGGATTTTGGCTATTAATTTAATATCTAAGTTGAGGAGGGATATAGGACGATAGTTAGTCCAAGAAGTCGTATCAGAATGTGATTTTGGAATCATAGCAATTATGGAAGTCAGGGTTTCTGTTCTGAAGGAGTGTCCAGTCAGGATAGAATTAAAGGCTCTGGATAAGATTGGCGTCAGTACGTGTGCAAACTGTCTATAGTAAGTCGCAGAAAATTCATCTGGACCCGGTCTTTTCTGAAGTTTTAAGTTTTTTATGACGTTTGACACTTCACTATCTAAAATGGGGCCCTCGAGAAGATTGCATTCTTCTTGATTTAAAACAGGCACCTTGATTTTAGAGAACAATGTGTCAGCTTTAGTCTCGTCAAAGGTTTGATCAGATGAGTATAGCTTGGCAAGGTTAGAGCGAAAGACCTCTAGTATCTTAACTGGGTTACTAGAATATGATTCACGGGATATTCTCAATCTAATGGGTGTCTGTGAATGTTGTGCAAACTTCAAACTTCTTGCCATAAGGGTGTCAGGCTTGTTGGCCTTAAGGTATTTGATGTGTTGGCTTTTACGTAAAAGTTTTTCGGCTGAGTCAGTCAGAAAAAGATCTAGATCTAGACGGGCCCTTTCCAGTTTAGAGTTATTTATAGCATTCGGGGAGGATTGAAAAGCTAGATGACATGTATTAACCACTTAAGCCCCGGACCATTTCGGACCATTAGGACCAAGCCTGTTTTTGGGATTCGGCACTGCGCTGCTTTAACTGTAAATTGTGCGGACATGCAATGTTGTACCCAAATGAAATTTGCGTCCTTTTCTTCCCAAAAATAGAGCTTTCTTTTAATGGTATTTGATTGCCTCTGCGATTTTTATTTTTTCCGATATAAATGGAAAAAGAACGAAAATTTTGAAAAAAAAAGATATTTTCTACTTTTTGTTATAAGAAAAATCGAATAAACTCAATTTTAGTCATACATTTAGGCCAAAATGTATTCAGCCACATGTCTTTAGTAAAAAAAATGTCAATAAGCGTATATTTATTGGTTTGCGCAAAAGTTATAGCGTTTACAAACTAGGGTACATTTTCTGAAATTTACACAGCTTTAAATTTATGACTGCCTATCTCATTTCTTGAGGTGCTAAAATGGCAGGGCAGTACAAAACCCCCCCAAATGACCCCATTTTGGAAAGTAGACACCCCAAGGAAATTGCTGAGAGGCATGTTGAGCCCATTGAATATTTGTTTTTTGTCCCAAGTGATTGAATAATGACAAAAAAAAAAAAAAATTACAAAAAGTTGTCACTAAATGATATATTGCTCACACATGCCATGGTTATATGTGGAATTGCACCCCAAAATACATTCTGCTGCTTCTCCTGAGTACAGGGATACCACATGTGTGGGACTTTTTAGGAGCCTAGCCACGTACGGGACCCCGGAAACCAAGCACCGCCTTCAGGATTTCTAAGGGCGCAAATTTTTGATTTCACTCCTCACTACCTATCACAGTTTCGAAGGCCATAAAATGCCAAAATAGCACAAAACCCCCCCAAATGACCCCATTTTGGAAAGTAGACACCCCAAGCTATTTACTGAGAGGCATGTTCAGTCCATGGAATATTTTATATTTTGCCACAAGTTGCGGGAATATGACAAACTTTTTTTTTTTTGCACAAAGTTGTCACTAAATGATATATTGCTCACACATGCCATGGGCATATGTGAAATTACACCCCAAAATACATTCTGCTGCTTCTCCTGAGTACGGGGATACCACATGTGTGGGACTTTTTGGGAGCCTAGCCGCGTACGGGACCCCAAAAACCAAGCACCGCCTTCAAGGTTTCTAAGGGCATACATTTTTGATTTCACTCCTCACTACCTATCACAGTTTTGAAGGCCATAAAATGCCAAGATGGCACAAAACCCCCCCAAATGACCCCATTTTGGAAAGTAGACACCCCAAGCTATTTGCTGAGAGGCATGTTGACCCCATTGAATATTTTTTTTTTGTCCCAAATGATTGAATAATGACAAAAAGAAAAAAAAAATGTACAAAAAGTTGTCACTAAATGATATATTGCTCACACATGCCATGGTTATATGTGGAATTGCACCCCAAAATACATTCTGCTGCTTTTCCTGAGTACGGGGATACCACATGTGTGGGACTTTTTGGGAGCCTAGCCGCGTACAGGGCCCCAAAAATCAAGCACTGCGAACGCTGCAGTTATGTGTGTTGTGTTTGGTAAGTGACAGTGATCGATCGATACTGCACTTGGGTGGGCTGGGCTGGGCTGGGCGGAGGGGCTAAACGCAGGCGCTAGCAGGTATCTGGGCTGATCCCGCTAACACTGCGTTTTTGGGAACCCTAAACCGCTGGGGATGCTAGTATAGATCTGATCAGATCTGATCAGATACTATACCACTAAGGGGGGTGTATGCTTTGCGCGTGGGTGTTAGCGTTACTGTCACTAACCTAACACTGCCTGGGGCGACGCAGACCCTCTCTGGCGCTAAAACCTAATTGATCTCACCCGCCTGGCGATCAGGGGGGTTAAACCTTTATTGGGTTATATACGGCGGGTGCCCTGATGCTATAAAAAGCAAACTAATCAACCAGCGTCACCCGTAACCTTTATATGGTGATCACTGGTGAAAGGGTTAACTAGGGGCAATCAGGGGGTTAAAACCTTTATTAGGTTAAATATGGGGGTACCTGAAACTATATAAAAACCTGACGGGTAACCTAAATTACTAAATAACTTACTGGCTAACCAGTGACACCAGTGACGCTTATACGGCGATCACTGGTGAAAGGGTTAACTCTAGGGGCAATCAGGGGGTTAAAATAATATATGGGGGTACCTGACACTAATAAAAACCTGCGGCGAACCTAAAAAAAAATAACTGCCTATCTAAAACACCAGCGACACGAATACAGCGATCGGAAAAACAATCGCTTAGTGACGCTGAAGTTAGGGGGTGAAAGGGTTACCTGGGGGGTGATCAAGGGGTTAAACCTTTATTAGGGGGGGTTAGGGGGCTACCCTGGACCTAAAGGGGCCTAATCCTAACTGCCCTGCAACTTTTTACAATCACAGATGACACTAAATGCAGTGATCAGTAAAATAAATGATCACTGCAATCAGTGACACTGTGATTGGGGGCTTTGGGGTGACCTGGGGGGTGATCTGGGGGTGACTGGGGGGTGATTTGTGTGCCTATGTGTACCTACGTGTCAGTGGACTGTTGGTGCACTAACCTGCTTCTTCTCTGCTCGGCGCCGGGAACGGAAAGACCGCGGCGAGGGAGATGACATCACTTCCTCCAGCTTTGTTTACATCACATGGCGGAGGAAGCATTTTCATTGGCCGGGAGCGATCGCGAGGGGGGGGGGGGCGGAATCGAGCGGCCGCCCCCTCATGCCTGATCGCTCCCGAACACTTAACGGCCGCTCACTGCAGTGAAGGGGGGTCCGGATGGACCCCCCAACTGCACAAAGGCGATCACGTAGATCTACGTGATTCTGCCTGTCCGTGCCATTCTGCCGACGTAAATCGGCGGTGGGCGGTCGTTAAGTGGTTAAAGGCATATTCAAGTTTAGCAAATAAAATTTTCCGTTCCTTTTTGAGTATCGATGCTTTTTGTATCAGTCTGCCTCTAATTACAGATTCATGAGCTTCCCATAAAGTGGGGGCTAAGACATCTTCCGTGTCATTAGTCGCAAGATAGTCTGTGATTGCTTTTTCAATCTCGATACGGTGGGATGTTAACATAGAATCATTAATACACCAAGTTTTATCGTGTGATCTGGGAACCGTTGAGGATGTAGTGGTAAAGTTTGCGCAACGGTCCGTCCATGGGAATGGGATGATTTTGGAAGAAGTAATTTCTGGTAACATACTGGATGGGATTAAAATATGGTCAATACGTGAGAAAGATTTATGTGGGTATGAGTAGTGAGTATAGCGTCTACTAGTAGGATTAATTTCACGCCAGGTGTCTACCAGACTATGTGTAGAAAGCAAATGTTGAATAGTCAGTTTTGACATACCAGTTGTAGGACCCGGAGGGGATTTGTCTAGAAAAGGGAAAACGGTGGCATTAGAGTCCCCACATAGAATAACCATACCAAATTTGTGTGTTTCTACTACTTGAAAAAGATGTGATAGAAAAGCTGTTGGACGTTTGTTGGGGGCATAGTAGGATACAACAGTGATCGGATTATCGTAAATATATCCTGTAACAATAACATATCTTCCCTCTGGGTCCTTTATTTGTTTAACGAGATTAAACGGAGTGGAACAATGAAAGCCAATTAGGGTACCACACTGCTTAACAGTCGTTGATACAGATTAAAACTGTGGATATGAAGTAGATAGGAATTTAGGATGAGATTTTTCTGTAAAGTGGGTTTCCTGTAAGCATATAATCTGAGCTTTCTTGGTCATAAAGGAGCGTAAAGCTTTAGTACGCTTATTCGGGATATTAAACCCTTGTACATTCAAAGACAGAATATTTATAGGAGCCATAGGTTAAGTAGAATAAGCATAATAGTTAAATAGACAAAGCACTTACCTAGAGCCAGATTCACCAACCAGGGGAAAAAAATAAGGGGAAAAAATACTGAAATGTGAAAAAAAATTGAAAAGTTAAACAGTCGTATTAACCCATAATACATATATTGCATAAAAAAAAAGAGGTAAAGCCTCAGGGTGTGGGAGTGTCTCAGAGGAGAATCTAAAGCTCCCTGAGAGGCTCCAGGTCTACCGGCAGAGTCCCACATATTAAAGCAGGAGTCTGCTGGCAGCAAAAAAAGGGGCAACAAGAATTTCCTACGGAGTAAACAACACCGGAGAACTACAGGAACTTTCTACAAGCTATCTTTTAAGAGAGTAGAAAAGAAAAGAAAAAGTATATAAAGTACCGGAAAAAAAAAGAAAAAAAAAAAAAGTAAGGAGAGCGAAAAATTTATTATTACTCTGCAACATGAACCTTAACCTTACTAATATACCATAGTCCATTTCTGTCATGGATATAGTAGATGCTTAGTAATTAACGAAGACAACTTGAGAGGCCAAAAACCTGTAAAGAAGAAGTAAGTAAAGTCAGAAAAATTGGTCAGTCCATTGAGTCTTCCTGGGTGGGTGATGAATTTTACTGCGCTTATGAAGATTTTGATGCGCAGAGTTGTGGGAGACGTAGCTTGAGCTGGATGCTTGCTGAGAAGGCCGAGAGGATGATTGCCTGCGATTCTGGTCAGTTTGTATGGTCGTGTCTGCGATTCCCATATCAGATAGGGCTGATTTTAAATCTTCTGAGGAACGACAGACATACTTGGTTTCCAGGTGAGTGAAGCGAAGACAGAAGGGAAATCCCCAATGGTAAAGGATTTGATTCTTTTGAAGCACTTGCAATAATGGTTTGAGAGCACGTCTCTTTGCCACTGTGAGTGGGGACAGGTCAGTGAAAAGCTGTCAATGCTGTCAAGCCAATGCTCTGTGGACTCTGTCCATTTCAAGTCTATCGACAGGAATATCAGGAATTAATTCTTGGAAAAGTGCCGTTATAGTTCTCTGCAGATCTAGAACAGATTCTGGGATACCTCTTATCCTTATATTGGACCTGCGGTCTCTGTTTTCCTGGTCTTCCAAACGTGCTTGAAGTAAAATATTTTCCTCTTTGAGAGCTGATAGTTCTGAGGTACAATATTCTGTATAATTGTCTATTTCATCTACCCTCTGTTCCAGTTCTGCAGTTCTCATACCAAGTTCCATTATTTCCTTAGTTAACTTGTCAGTGATGTGGTCAGAGGTCTGCTTTAAGGCCTTCTGCAACATTAGTTCAAACTTAACAAATATGTCAGGCTGTTCCTCAGGTGAAGTTACACAGTCGTCCACTATAGACTCACCAGCGCTGGTCAGTGATTTGTGTTTCAAGGCTTTCAGTGCTGTATTAGAGCGGCGCTGTGAGGAGGAGGAAGAAGCCGCCATTTCAGCCTCCAGCCTGTTCGCCGCTCCCTTCAGGGTATTCGTTTTAAATTTGTATTTAGAGCCTCTCAGAGCCATAGTAATATGTGACTATGGCTCTCCTACGAATCCGGAGCTATTTTGTGGTGTTTCCGGCGCTGCTAGGACCCGTAGTTCTCCGGTCCTGATACCCGCGGAGCGGAGCTCTAAGTAGACATTACCTTCTCCTCAGGCTGCCGCGCATGCGCCCTCTAAACAGTTTTTTTAATGCTTTCAGACATTTCAGGTATCAGATATCTATCTGCCCAAAAGCATTAGTAAATTCTCAGTTCCTTATGATTCCTTTCCTTTTATTCACAAGCTCTCTAGAGCTTTTTCTTCACAGGATCTCTAGAGCTTACTTTTGGTGGCTAAACTTTTTTGTTTTCAAAACGTTTTTATTAGTAACAAAATGAAAATATACCAGGTACATGGATAATTGAACTAACAGGACATCACAGGTATAAGATCCAAGATATTGCAAACAGCATACAATAAGAGTCATTCATTTCAGACTTAATCTACGAGAGATTCTACAGGCCAATGCCTGCGTGATATCATAACTGTAACCTGAATGAACCATGAGAGGTAAATCACTAACATAACTGAGAAAGGAAAAGAAAAACCTTAAATAAAACAACAAAAAAAAAAAATGTAGGTCAGTCTTGGAGTCTAAATAGGAACCAAGGGTTCCATTTGGCATTAAACAAGGGTATGGAATCATGCAAAGTGTGGTATATTTTTTCTGTCAGCATTATTTGATCCACTCTAGAGATAATTGGCGAGAATGGGACTGAATCAGTCTTCCAGCGTAGGTCAATTGCCCATTGTACAGCCATGCAAATCGAGTGGATCAATTTCATGAGGGGTTTAGGAGTGTCGGGTAAACTTTCAGATAAGAGACATTGAGTGTTTGTCAGAGCCATGGGTCTACCTGCTAGTTTATTAACCTCCCTGGCGGTATGATTCTGTCAGATTTTAGGTGCTGAAAGCGGTACAATTATTTTGCATGGAAATTTGGCATTTTATATTGTAGGCCTGCAATTCTTAGGAATAACTCACTTAAATCTGTCCAAACCAGTCTACTAGACATCCCGGGTATGATAAAGTTTTAAACACAAAATCATAGATTATAATATAATAAATAACTATAAATAATTATAACAAATAATAATATAATAATAATGAAAATTATTCAATAATGTAATCAAATCAAAAACACTGAAATTTGCTCAGTTGCAGAATTGTCGCTGTCATTAGATTTAGTGTTTGATGACGAATTTCCCCACAAATCACTATCGCTCAATTCTGCAAGTGATTCTAATTTATTATCGCTGTTTTCTAGCTGGACTAAAACCACTTTTGACATAAAGGGACACTTTTTGGTTGCTATGGACAATCTCCAGTTTCCAGGCAGAAACAACAGTTTTTATAATATAAAGCTGCATGCAGGGCACTGGACAGACCACTAGGGACAAAGGGGATGTGTAATTATTCGACAAAGTACTGTAATCAGTGAGATTACAGTATACTGTATCTATACTGTGTTTTTCACTTTTTGAATTTGGCGCTGAACTCCGTCCCCGTGCGTCGCAACGTCGCAGGAAACGGAGCTTGGCACTCGGCAGTGTGAATCGAGCGAGACATCCCAGGATCCAGGGAACAAGGTAAGTAACTCTCCCTGGATACTGCGATGCAGCCCGAGTCTGGCTCGGGGTTACCGCTTTTAGTAGTAAAACCTCACCCCGAGCCCGACTCAGGATTACCGCCAGGGAGGTTAATTAGCTCCAGGGCCTCTATCCAGGTCGGTGGTAGTTTTTCACACTCCCCGAATAGGTGAAAGAAGGAGCCCTGGAGGTCACAACCTCTAAAACAAGAGGGAGAAGCCTGTGGTTATGTCTTGCTGAGGCACAGAGGGGTGTAATACCAGCGGGTTAGCAATTTGATTGCCATTTCCCTGATCATAAGGGAGTATGTGAATTTTCATATGTTGTGCCAACCAGTTGTCCAATCTAAGTCATCTTCGGTAAGGTTGAGCTCCTGTTCCAATTGGGATCTATATTTAAGTATGGGGTTTTCGTGAACCAATTCAAAAGATTTATAGATTCCCGAGATGAGACCTTTTTGATGAGGGGCTGTATTACATATGCCTTCAAAAAAGGTGTTGGAGTCTAAGAAGGGACCCTTATAGTGTTGTTGAAAGAAGTGCCAGATTTGAGGTAATGGTAAAACTCTCCAGTTGGGATGTGATACCTGGCTTGTAGACTGGAGAATGTCACAAACTTTGAGTCCTGTAGAAAGTCCTCTAGTCTGGTCAGGCCCTGGCTCACCCAGACTTGAAAAGAGTCCGGGCAAGCAAAGGCCGGGACAAACCTCGAATCCCCCAGAAACTAAGCTCCCAATCTGTGAGACAAGGTTATACTTCACCTTTTAAAGATCCCAGAGCTTCAGGCCAGAAGGTTTTTAGAGTGTAAAATGGTTTTGATGGGTTAGAGGACCACAAAAGTCCCGGGAGGTAAAGGGGCGTAATCGAGTCCTGTTCGAACCTGACCCATGGGACTTTGGAATTCTGAATATTCCATTGGGCTTGTTGGGAAAACCTACTGGATAAATAGTAAAGCCATAGTTGGGGAACCCCTAGACCACCTCGTTTAGAGGAGCGGTACAGAGTAGCTTTAGCAAATCTTGGGGGTTTGTCTTTCCGTATAAATGTATTAAATAGGGCTTGAATCGTGAGCAAGTAAGATTTAGATAATCTATACAGTAGGGCCCGAAACAAATATAGTAATTTGGGGAGGCTAGTCATCTTAAGGGCGGTTATTCTACCCTGAAACGAAATGTAAAGTGGGACCCAAAGCTTGAGTAGTTGTCATAGTTTGGAAACCATCGGGGGGTAGTTAGCCTCAAATAACTTATGGAAATCCCCTGTCAGGTTGATCCCCAAATATGGGAGGGACGGACCAGCCCAGGTGAACGAGAAGGAATTTTTAAGTTGTTCCAGCTCCGTTGGGGAGTATCCCACCGGAAGGGCCATTGATTTTGAAATATTCACTGAGAGGCCAGAGACATTAGCAAATCTTGACAAAGTGTGTAAAAGATTTGGTAACGTGATCCAAGGGTTGGTGATGAACATTAACACGTCATCCGCATACATGCATAACTTATAAGTAGCGGGCCTTTACAATATCCAGAGATGTCTGGATTTTGTAGCAGTGCGATGGCTAGGGGTTCTAATGCTAGAGCAAAAATAAGTGGAGAGAGCGGGGAGCCTTGCCTCGTGCCCCTACCTAGCCTGAAGAAGTCTGAACTACAACCTGGGATTTTGACCAGAGTTTTGGGGTCCTTGTACAGAGCCTGGAAAGCATAAAGAAATTCCCCGTGAAAACCCATGCGTTGTAACAGAGTGGACACATAGCTCCAAGACACACTGTTGAAGGCCTTATGAATGTCTAGACTCAATGGAAACAATTTCCTGGAAAACAGGTTAGCATCTTGGATGATATCTGTAGCAAAACGTATGTGGTCAGTAATGAGCCTATGGGGAATGAAACCTGTTTGATAAAGGGATATGAGTGTGGAGATTGTACCTGCCAACCTATCAGTCAAAATTCTGCTGAAAATTCAAAGAACAGTTTTTATAATATAAAGCTGCATGCAGGGCACTGGACAGACCACTAGGGACAAAGGGGATGTGTAATTATTTGATACAGTACTTTAATCAGTGAGATTACAGTATACTGTATCTATACTGTGTTTTTCACTTTTTGAATTTGGCGCCGAACTCCGTCCCCGTGCGTCGCAACGTCGCAGGAAACGGAGCTCGGCACTCGGCAGTGTGAATCGAGCGAGACATCCCAGGATCCAGGGAACAAGGTAAGTAACTCTCCCTGGATACTGCGATGCAGCCAGAGTCTGGCTCGGGGTTACCGCTTTTGGTAGTAAAACCTTCCGGACAATAATATCAGATGTGAGACATTGTGCCTTTTGCCTTATGGCATCTCCATGATTTTAGGTCTACTACCAAGGTGAGCAGGCATTTCACGTATAGGCGGATTAGTAGCACCGGTGGATTGTTTTGGGAAATTAGGTGTTATCAAATAAACACTTGAACTGTTGGAATAGTGAATGTATGGACACTTGGACATGCATGGATTAACACCCTAAATCTGTATATGGCATATCACTTTATCGCATTGTGTTTGTTTTGTTTTATTTAATGCCATTAGGCTGTGGTTTATTTAGTATCACAATATTTGTACTTGGTGTAGATAGAGGAGCACATGAGAGTTAGTATTTATGAATTTTGTTGGATTTATTTAAAGGAACAGCACACCATTTATTTGTCTATACTCTTTTGTGTTTAGTGTGGGATTAGACTAAGAGTGGTAGTAGTAGTTTCATAAAGACACTGGGCACATTGAGTATCACTTTATAATATTTAACCAATTCAACTTTTTATTTTTATTTATATTTTTTCTTTATTTTGATCACATAAGTAGCAGCACACAAGTTTCCTTACATATTTTCAGAATGACTGTGTCACATAGGAATCATGATAAAAAATGAAGCCAACTTTAACCACTTGTCTACAGGGCACTTTCACCACCTTCTTGCCCAGGCCAATTTTCAGCTTTCAGCGCTGTCACACTTTGAATGACAATTGCGTGGTCATGCTATACTGTAACCATGTGACACAAATAGAGCTTTCTTTTGGTGGTATTTAATCATTGCTGGGTTTTTTATTTTTTACAAAACAAAAAAAAAGACTGAAAATTTGAAGAAAAAATAAGTTTTTCTTCGTTTCTGTCAGTAAATTTTGTAAATAAGTAATTTTTCTATTTCACTGATGTGCGCTTATGAGGTGGCACTTATGGGCACTGATAGGCGACACTGATGAGGTGGCACTTATGGGCACTGATTAGGTGGCACTGATGAGGAGGCACTAATATGCCACACTTATGGGCACTGATAGGTGGCACTGATATGTGACACTGATGAGCACTGAATGGCGGCACTGATGAGTGGCACTGGTTGGCACTGATAGGTGACACTGGTTGGCACTGATAGGTAGCACTGATGGGCACTGATAGGCGGCACTGGTGGACACTGATATGTGGCACGGATAGGCAGCACTGATGGGCACTGATGAGCACTAATGGGCAGAAATGAAGGGCATTGATGGACAGCAATGATGGGCATTGATGGGCAGCACTGATAGGCAGCACTGATAGCCAGCACTGACTGGCATCACTAATGGTCACTGATTGGTGGCACTGGTGGGCACTGATTGCTGGCACTGGTGGCACTTTATTGTAATCAGGGCACTGATGGTCAGTGCCCTGATTACATGTCTCGATGTCCCCTACGAGGAGATGACGCTGATCGGCTCTCCTCACCACACAATCTGTCAGTGTGAGGCGATGAGAGGCGATTACTGGCATTTTCGTGTTTACATGTGACCGGCTGTGATTGGACACAACCGATCACATGATCAAAGAGCCGCAGCTTTTTACAGAGATCGGGGCGCGCAGGAGCGGCCATTTGGGTGCGCTGTCATATGACGTCCACCCAGAATGAGAGCCGCATCATCACCAACGCCCCTCCATGATTTGACGGTGGGCGGTTGGCAAGCGGTTAAATTACTAAGGATGAGCCGAACACCCTCCCGGTTCGGTTCGCACCAGAATATGCGAACAGGCAAAAAGTTTTTTGAACACGCGAACACCGTTAAAGTCTATGGCACACGAACATGAAAAATCAAAAGTGCTAATTTTAAAGGCTATTATGCAAGTTATTGTCATAAAAAGTGTTTGGGGACCTGGGTCCTGCCCCAGGGGACATGTATCAATGCAAAAAAAGTTTTAAAAAAGTCAGTTTTTTCGGAAGCAGTGATTTTAAAAATGCTTAAAGTAAAACATAAAGGTGAAATATTCCTTTAAATTTCGTACCTGGGGGGGTGTGTATAGTATGCCCTTAAAGCATCGCGTGTTTCCCGTGTTTAGAATTGTCCCTGCACAAAATGTAATTTCTGAAGGAAAAAAAGTCATTTAATACCACTCGCGACTATAATGAATCCCCGGGTCCCGGTCAATACAGAGAAAAGTCATTGGAAAAAAAAAACCCTGCCGTTTTTTTAATGATTTTTATCTGTATTGCCACCCCGACAATTCATTAATAGATGCAATCGTTTTAAATGACTTTTTTCCTTCAAAAATGACATTTTGCGCAGGGAACCAAAATAATTTAAAAAAATGCGTGGCGTCCCCCCCAAATTCCATATCAGGCCCTTCAGGTCTGGTATGGATATTAAGGGGAACCCCGCACCAAAATTTTAAAAAAATGGCGTGGGGTCCCCCCAAAAATCCATACCAGACCCTTATCCGAGCACGCAACCTGGCAGGCAAAGAGGGGGTGTCAGGGACTTTCCAGAAATAGAGGACGATCCCTGCTTCCCTCTGTACCTGTGCGTCGGCGCGCGCCAATTGCGCACGCGCATGCGCCAATTGCGCGCGCGTTGCGCCAATTGCGCGTGCCCGTGCACGCTAAATGACATGGCGCCATTAGGCCTTTAAAAAGCCAGCAGTTGCAATAGTGCACTGCTGTCTGATCTGCAGCTTCTGTGTATCTTTACCTGCATCTGCTATCTGATTACCTGGACGACCCGGCTCTGCTGACTTACCTGTTATCTCCAACCCTGACCTCGGCCTGCCTTGACCCTGCTACTATTACCTGTTGTTCTGTTGCCAGACCTCTGCCTGCTTATCTGATCCTGCTCCAGTCCACCACATTGCTCTGCCTGACCACCTGATCTGACCCGGCTCGCCTGACCCTGCACCTGCCTGCTACTTGCTCTGTGTGTTCCATTGTTGACATGGCTTATCTCTCCTTGCTTCAGCCTGCTACTGATCCTGCTGTCATCCGCAGTTCCAGCCTACTTGGAGGATCATCAACCAGCTACAGTGTCAACCACCACAGTCTCCACAGGCACTCCTACCCCGCTGTGTTCCAGAGACCACTGTTCCCACTCCGGTGGCTCCTGAACCAGAGCTGTATGAGAGGTCTTCTCCTACAAGTCAGACTCGTCCTCTGAGGTACGTAACAGTATCAGACAGCCATAACCGAGTCTGCAGGAGAAACCTCACCCATGGAGGAGATTGGCACACACCTTGCAGCTCTCACGCAAGCCATTAAATCCCTACAAGAAGGACATGTCAAATTGGACGAGCGGGTCCAGAACTTATCAGATTCCAGTCATGTGGCTTCAGTTTCCCCCGCTGCACCCGTACAGTCTGCCTCCGCTCCTTCCGTAGTGATGCTTCCGCCTGAAACCAGAGTTCCTGTTCCGGAAAGATTCGCAGGAGACCGCGCCAAATTCCGGGCCTTCCAAAATGCATGCCAGCTATACTTCTCTCTACAAGCCCGGACTTTTTCACTTGAAGCCACCAAGGTGTGGTTTGTCATCACCCTACTCCAAGGAGAACCCCAGAGTTGGGCCCACCGACTACTCGAGCAGAACAGCGCACAGACCCACTCCTTGTTAGTCTTTTTTGAGGCCATGGCTCAGCTTTATGAGGACCCCCAGCGGACCGCCACAGCGGAAGCTGCCCTGTTTGCGCTCCAGCAAGGTCGCAGAACGGCCGAGGACTATGTCACAGACTTTAGGCACTGGAGCTCAGACACTCAATGGAATGATGCTGCCTTACGACACCAATTCCGTATTGGTCTTTCTGACAGCCTCAAGGATGAGCTCGCCCGAGTGGGTATACCAGGTACTCTTGAAAATCTGATCACCCTGTCCATCCAAATCGATCGACGACTCCGTGAGCGTCGGTCAGAGCGGTCCACTCAGCAAGGCCGCCCCGTGTTGATGACCCCAAGGGCTCCAGCTCCCTCTTCCCGTTACCTGGCACCAACCTGTTCAGATCCTGCCGGTCCAGTTCCAGACACTTCCAGGCCCATGCAAATAGGAGTGATACGATCAACTTTATCCCCTGAAGAACGAGCACGTCGCAGACAGCACAATCTTTGCATCTACTGTGGCGAGGCCGGCCACTATGTGCACAACTGCCCTGCCAAGATGCGCAAGTGCCCATCTTCCATACCTGCCAACCTGTCAACTCTGTCTGCCAATGCAACCCACCTTGCTCTCCCTCTCTCATTCCAACTTCCGGGAAGAACAATAACAGTCAACGCTATTGTCGACTCCGGGGCATGTAGCTGTTTTGTCGATATCACCTTTGCCATTCAGCAACGCCTCCCGCTGCAAGAAAAGGCGCATGGACTTTCTGTCTACCTGCCCGATGGCTCTTGCATAAAGTCAGGACAAGTAACCCAGGAGACCGCTCCTTTGCCTGTTGCCATCTTCTCCCAACATAAGGAGCTGCTGACTCTGGATGCCATATCTGCGCCATTGTTCCCCGTGATCCTGGGGTTACCTTGGCTTCAGGCTCACAATCTCCAAATCAATTGGGTATCTGGGGAAGTGAGATTCCTGTCCTCCTACTGTCAGAAACATTGTATATCAAAACCCCCCAACTCACCCACTACTCTGCTGTGTATGGACTCCGATCAGAATTTATTCCAGTCAGTGCCTGAACCATACCACGAGTTCATTGATGTTTTCAGTAAACGGGGGGCTGACTCCCTTCCGCCTCACCGCTCCTATGATTGCCCAATTGAACTGCTTCCTGGAGCTGAGATCCCCTTTGGGCGCATATTTCCTTTGTCGGAAAAGGAACAGGAGGCACTAAAGGTTTACATTGATGAAAATCTGAATAAGGGGTTTATCCGCCCCTCAACCTCACCAGCAGGTGCCGGAATATTCTTTGTCACAAAAAAAGACCAGACCCTTCGCCCATGTGTGGACTACCGCGAGTTGAATAAAATCACGGTCAAAAACCGCTATCCGTTGCCCCTGGTACCTGAACTGTTCCAGAAATTAAGATCTGCCATTATCTTCACCAAGTTGGATCTAAGGGGGGCCTACAATCTTGTCCGCATCCGAGCCGGGGATGAGTGGAAGACGGCCTTTCGTACCCGGTTCGGCCATTATGAATATCTGGTCATGCCATTTGGGCTCTGCAACGCCCCTGCCACTTTCCAATATTTCATCAATGATGTGTTCAGAGACTTTTTGGACATTTTTGTAATTGTCTATCTAGATGATATCTTAATCTTCTCAGGGTCCCTTGACCGGCATCGGGAACATGTCTGCAGGGTACTGAGTCGTCTTCGTCAGCATGGACTGTATGCAAAGGCAGAAAAATGCGAATTTGAGCAGCAGTGCATCTAGTTCCTAGGATTGGTGATTTCCCCAACGGGAATTAAGATGGACCCCCAAAAGGTGTCCGCTATTCTAGACTGGCCTGTACCCTTAGACAAGAAGGGAGTGCAACGTTTCATAGGGTTTGCAAACTTTTACAGAAAGTTCATCAAGGGTTTTTCCGCGATAATCACGCCCATAACGCAGCTAACTAAACAAAACCTGCGATTCCATTGGAATCCCGAAGCCCAAGATGCCTTTGAAACACTCAAAAAACGTTTTACCTCAGCTCCGATCCTCAGCCATCCTGACCCATCTCTACCCTACATCCTCGAGGTAGACGCCTCAGAAGTTGCTGTAGGGGCGGTCATTTCTCAACGCCAGGGTACTAAGGACCTAATGCATCCTGTGGCCTTCTTCTCACGAAAGCTGTCCCCTGCAGAGAGGAACTACAATGTGGGTGATCGGGAGTTACTTGCCATCAAGGTTGCTTTAGAAGAATGGAGGTACTTGTTAGAGGGTGCTGTCCATCCAGTACTCATATACAACGACCACAAGAATCTAGAGTACCTAAGATCTGCTAGACGGCTGAAACCTCGACAAGCCCGATGGGCCCTGTTTTTCTCTCACTTTTCCTTCCACATCACGTACCGGCCTGGATCAAAAAATACCAAACCAGACGCGCTATCGCGTATGTATGACAACCCTAAGGACCTTTCTGTCCCTGACACCATCTTACCCGCAGGCAACTTTCTACTTCTTCAAACGGACCTTCTCTCCCAGATTAAGGAAGCATCCACTGATTCTTCGAGACCCCCTGGAATTACCTTGACGTCCAGAGATGGCCTTCTGTTGAGGGGGAGTCAAATCTTTGTCCCTGGTGACTTGCAAATTGGAGTGTTAAAACTTCTTCATGATCATCCACTGGCAGGGCACTTCGGGGTCCGCAAGACCCTCGAGTTGGTACGTCGCACATTCTGGTGGCCAGGTCTGGAGGAGTTTTGCAAGAAATATGTAAGTACATGCCCTGTCTGTAACCGGAACAAGACAGCAAGGAGTCGGGCTTGGGGACTATTGAAACCCTTACCTGTACCGGATAGACCATGGAAGATGATCTCCATGGACTTTATAGTAGAGCTTCCATGTTCTGAAGGGTGTACCGCAATCTTTGTAGTCGTGGATCGACTCTCTAAAATGGCCCACTTCCTACCATTAAAGAGTACCCCATCCGCTATGGAGACAGCCCGTGTGTTCATTAAGGAGATTGTCAGATTGCATGGAGTTCCTGCAAACATCATATCAGATAGGGGAGTACAATTTACCTCACGTTTCTGGAGAGCATTATGTAAGACCCTGAAGATCGAACTAGCTTTGTCCTCGGCCTATCACCCCCAAACGAACGGACAAACTGAGAGGACAAATCAGACTCTTGAACAATACATCAGATGTTTCATGTCCTTTGTCCAAGATGACTGGGTATCCTTACTGCCCCTAGCAGAATTTTCCTATAACAACGCCAGCCACTCGGCCACAGGGCAATCTCCCTTCTTCTCTAATTATGGTTTTCACCTGTCTTTTTTACCTGATTTTCTTCCAGAATCTCCAATTCCAGCGGTACAGAGCATGGTGGACTTCCTCAGTCACAATAACCAAGTGTTGCAGGAAGCAGTGACCAAGGCCCAGGCAGACAGCAAGAAAGCTTTCGACAGAAAAAGGAGAGGGGAATTGGACCTGCAAGTGGACGATCAGGTATGGTTTTCCACAAATAACCTCAGGTTGGCTTGCCCTTCGAAAAAATTAGCACCCAAGTTCTTAGGACCCTTTTCGGTGAAGAGAAAAATCAACGAGGTATCGTATGAACTTTCCTTACCTGACTCTTTTAAGATACATCCAGTGTTTCATGTCTCTTTACTCAAACCTGCAGTACCTGATCCCTTCCCTGACAGAGGGTCCAGACCACCAGAACCTGTTATTATTAATGGAAGTGAGGAATACGAGGTGGAAGCCATCCTCGATTGTAGGAGACGGCAAGGTCAAGTGCAATTTCTAATTAAATGGAAAGGTTACGGTACGGAGGATAACTCCTGGGAACCTGAACGTAACATTCATGCTAAGGAATTAATTCATGCATTTTTCCTTGCCCATCCTGAAAGAAGAGGCCGGTTAGGCATCCGGAGGCTGCCCCTTGGGGGGGCAATGTCAGGGACTTGCCAGAAATAGAGGACGATCCCTGCTTCCCTCTGTACCTGTGCGCCAATTGCGCGCGCCAATTGCGCACGCGCATGCGCCAATTGCGCGCGTGTGCACGCTAAATGACATGTCGCCATTAGGCCTTTAAAAGGCCAGCAGTTGCAATAGTGCACTGCTGTCTGATCTGCAGCTTCTGTGTATCTTTACCTGCATCTGCTATCTGATTACCTGGACGACCCGGCTCTGCTGACTTACCTGTTATCTCCAACCCTGACCTCGGCCTGCCTTGACCCTGCTACTATTACCTGTTGTTCCGTTGCCAGACCTCTGCCTGCTTATCTGATCCTGCTCCAGTCCACCGCATTGCTCTGCCTGACCACCTGATCTGACCCGGCTCGCCTGACCCTGCACCTGCCTGCTACTTGCTCTGTGTGTTCCAGTGTTGACCTGGCTTATCTCTCCTTGCTTCAGCCTGCTACTGATCCTGCTGTCATCCGCAGTTCCAGCCTACTTGGAGGATCATCAACCAGCTACAGTGTCAACCACCACAGTCTCCACAGGCACTCCTACCCCGCTGTGTTCCCGAGACCACTGTTCCCACTCCGGTGGCTCCTGAACCAGAGCTGTATGAGAGGTCTTCTCCTACAAGTCAGACTCGTCCTCTGAGGTACGTAACAGGGGGGGACGAGAGAGCGCCCCCCCTTCTGAACCGTACCAGGGGTTCTGCCTACGTCATTGGCTATTCCCCGGCAAGCGGGGAAAGCTGGGGCTTACCCTATGATGTGACGGGTGACCCCGCCCCCTCGTACGTCATGGGGGTTTCGTGTGGAGTGGAGACTGGAGGAGACTGCAGCAATGGACATCGGATCACCACGGGACATAGAGAACAACGCTGGACAAACTGGATTACATCACTGGAATGGGTTTTTTATTTTTTATTTTTTTATTTTTAATAAAGGACTTTCCCAACTGTGTCTGTGTGTTTTTTTACAATTTTTTACACATTTTTTGTGAAATAGTAGGGGTACAATGTACCCATTACCAATTCACATGTGGGGGCCGGAATCTGGAGGTCCCCTTTGTTAAAGGGGGCTTCCAGATTCCGATAAGCCCCCCGCCCGCAGACCCCCACAACCACCGGGCAAGGGTTGTGGGGATGAAGCCCTTGTCCCCATAAACATGGGGACATCTTCCCAAGTTCAAGGGCATGTGCCCTGGTATGGTTCAGAAGGGGGGGCGCTCTCTCGTCCCCCCTCTTTTCCTGCGGCCTGCCAGGTTGCGTGCTCAGATAAGGGTCTGGTATGGATTTTTGGGGGGGGCCACGACATTTTTTTTTCATTTTGGTGTGGGGTTCCCCTTAATAGCCATACCAGACCTGAAGGGCCTGATATGGAATTTGGGGGGGACTCCCACGCATTTTTAAAAAGAAATTTGGTTCCCTGCACAAAATGTAATTTTTGAAGGAAAAAAAAGTCATTTAAAACGACTGCATCTATTAATGAATTGTCGGGTCGGCAATACAGATAAAAATCATTTAAAAAAACGGCAAGGGTTCCCCTTAATATTCATACCAGACCCAAAGGGCCTGGTAATGTACTGGGGGGGGACCCCTGCCGTTTTCTCAATGACTTTTCTCTATATTGACGGGGACCCAGGGATTCATTAAAGCCACGAGTGTTTTTAAATGACTTTTCTTCCTTCAAAAATTACATTTTGTGCAGGGAAAATTCTAAACACAGGAAACAAGCGCTGCTTTACAGGCATACTATTCACACCCCCCAGGTATGAAATTTAAAGGAATATTTCACTTTTATTTTTTCACTTTAACCACTTAAGCCCCGGACCATTATGCAGCTAAAGGACCAGGCCCCTTTTTGCGGTTCGGCACTGCGTCGCTTTAACTGACAATTGCGCGGTCGTGCGACGTGGCTCCAAAACAAAATTGACGTCCTTTTTTTTGGTGGTATTTGATCACCTCTGCGGTTTTTATTTTTTGCGCTAGAGTGACAATTTTAAAAAAAAATCAATATTTTTTACTTTTTGCTATAATAAATATCCCCCAAAAATATATAAAAAAAAAACATTTTTCCTAAAAAAAAATCGCAATAAGCGTTTATTGATTGGTTTGCGCAAAAGTTATAGCGTCTACAAAATAGGGGATAGTTTTATGGCATTTTTATGAATATTTTTTTTTTTTTTACTAGTAATGGTGGCAATCAGCGATTTTTATCGTGACTGCGACATTATGGCGGACACATCGGACACTTTTGACACTATTTTGGGACCATTGTCATTTTCACAGCGATCAGTGCTATAACAATGCACTGATTATTGTGAAAATGACACTGGCAGTGAAGGGGTTAACCTGTAGGGGGCGCTGAAGGGGTTAAGTGTTTCCTAGGGAGTGATTACTACTGTGTGGGGGCGTGGCTTGGCGTGTGACGTCACTGATCGTCGTTCCCTATGACAGGGAACAGACGATCAGTGACACTCACACTAGGAAACACGGGGAGAGGTTTGTTTATACTTACCTCTCCCCGTTCTTCAGCTCTGTGACCCGATCGCGGGACACCGACGGCAATCGGGTCTGCGGGTCCCGCGGGCGTGGTCACGGAGCTCAGGACCGGGTCACGACCGGGCTTCTTAAAGGGGACGTACCTGTACATCCATATGCCAAGCCGTGCCATTCTGCCAACGTATATCGGTGTGAGGCAGTCCTTAAGTGGTTAAGCATTATTAAAATCCCTGCTCCCGAAAAAACTTCAATTTTTAAAACTTTTTTTTGCATTGATACATGTCCCCTGGGGCAGGACCCGGGTCCCCAAACACTTTATGACAATAACTTTCATATAAGCCTTTAAAATTAGCACTTTAGATATCTCCCATAGACTTTTACAGGGTATTCCGCAGCTTTTCAAATTTGCCACGAACACCCCAAATTGTTCGCTGTTCGGCGAACAGGCGAACAGGCGAACAGGCAATGTTCGAGTTGAACATGAGTTTGACTCGAACTCAAAACGCATCCCTATAAATTACTATAATGTATTGAATCGCTTAATGTTTCTGACACGCTTCAATAAATCTAAAAATGTTTTTTCTTGTTCATACATCACGGGACACAGAGCAGCATAGTCATTACTATGTGGGTTATATAGAATTACCTTCAGGTGCTGGCACTGGCAACTTCCAAAACAGGAAGTACCCTCCCCTATATAAGCCCCTCCCATCCGGGAGTACCTCAGTTTTTTGCCAGTGTCTAAGGTGTTGGCCAAGGTTAACATGTATTCATCTGGGCTTGTGTACAGGTTCTCTGGGCCTTAGCAAGCTATTCCGGATCCGACCAAAAAAGCTTCATAGCTAAACGGTCGGTACCCGGGCCTTGCAGAGAAGAGCAGGGTTTTGCCTGTAATGCCTCTCTTAGGAGGGCTGGACCCTGGGATCCAGAGCTCTGGTCATACCCAAAACCAAGAGGCTATCTGTGCAGGGTGCTATACAGGTCCAGGGGAGTGGAATCCTTGGGAACCCGGTCCCTGAAGGTCTAGTACAATGCCTGCCGTGAGAGGTGAAGTTTGGGCTTCTGTGGACCAAACAAAGTCCTGCGGCGGGGAAAAGGTAAGTGGGGGCCCCTCAGGAACTTGGTTCTATTGAGGGGACCCCCAAGCCTAATATGTCTTTCTGCCTGTTACCTAAAGGGTATTCCCGCTAATAGCTGTATATGCCTAAGAAATCCTAGAAATGTTTTTTCATAAGGGAAGTTTTAAAAAACTGTAAACCTGGAAATGTTTTTTCATAAAGGAGGTTTTAAAAAAAAAAAAAAAAAAGACAAAGGTGCGGTACCTGTGTTTGTCCACTAGAGGCCGCTGTGGAACGTCTTTTTTCTTGGGACTATTCCTTCCATGGTGAAAGTCCAGGCAGATGAGTGAGCTCTCTATCAGGGAAGCTGCATTCCTCTGTCATGCTGCCAAGTAGTTTCCTTCCATCCCCGAGTCCTGGTGAAACAGGGACCCTGGCTCCTCTCCCTACATGGCGCCAAGAGCGCACACGTGCACGCACACGCGCGCGCACATGCTATTCCTTTTATAAGGTTTAGTTTCAAAAAAGGGGGCGGAGCCTGGCGGATGACGCGCTCTGTGC
Source organism: Rana muscosa (assembly GCA_029206835.1). Lineage (NCBI taxonomy): Eukaryota > Metazoa > Chordata > Amphibia > Anura > Ranidae > Rana > Rana muscosa. Next base: position 423,170,906 of record CM055116.1, read on the forward strand.
GCCCAGCGCTTCTGCGCATGTGCGGGCGTCCCAGCAAGATAAAAGGACTCAGTCCACGCTGCTTGCTATGGACACAGAGCATGAAAAGGAGCTGGTAGCATGGTATAGGGGCTTACAGCGGGCGGTTGATACAGGCATCCCCAGAAAGACGCATTAGTAGACACCCACTGATGTACATAGCAGCAAATTGCATTAGACTATTTCAGTAAGGGGTGTATTGCGGCTGGAATACCTCAGCTTTGAACTAAGGAATATGCCGCCTAAAAAACTCCGAGATATACCTCTCAGGAAGTGTAGGGGGTCTCCATCGGGCTCTGAGGATCTGGAGCAGTCATCTGCACCCTCCTCCCCTGAGAAATCAGAGGTTAATACCCATAAGGAACCCCCGGGAGTGCCAGGTACTGCGGCTGTCCTCAGTCCACCTGCTCCTGCATATATAACAGAGGAGGTTTTTTCCTCAACTCTGGAGGGTTTGGGGCAGAGATTGGCTGTATTGATCGCTTCTTCTCTACAGGAAAGAAAGCGCGCCAGATCTCCATCACCTCCATTAGAGTGCCTGTTGGCAGAGCAACAGTCCCAGGAAGGGACCGACCTACCTGAAAGGGATCAGGAGGAGGTTAGCTCTGTTTTTGAGGAATCGACAGTAGATGAACCATTTTCAGCATCACAGACTGAAAGATTGTGGGTCCAGACCCTAACTGACATGGTTCGATCTGCATTTAAAATGCCTCTTGTTGAACCATCAACTACTGCTGTCTCCTCATTGGGGTCGCTAAAAGCTCCCCAGGTTAATTGCTCCTTTCCAATACATCCATTATTGGAAGGACTTATATACCAGGACTGGGAACATCCTGATAAACTATTTGTTCCGCCTAAAAGGTTTCCGGTGATCTATCCCATGGAGGAAAAGTTCACCCAGAGATGGAATGTTCCTACGGTGGATGCAGCCATCTCTTCTGTGAACAAATCACTGACATGTCCAGTAGATAATGTTCAAATGTTCAAAGATCCAGTGGATAAAAAATTGGAATCTTTATTAAAATCTGCTTTTTCCACAGCAGGGGCTGTTACACAGCCAGCAGTGGCAGCTATTGGGGTCTGCCAAGCTTTAAAGGATCAAATGAAAATGGTCCTGAGGGATTTGCCAGACCAGCAGGCCCAGGCTCTGGCTGATCTGCCTAGAGCATTATGCTTTGCGGTTGACGCCATCAAGGATTCTATCCATCAGGCCTCCCGCCTCACGCTGTCTTTGGTACATATGCATAGGCTTCTGTGGCTCAAAAACTGGTCTGCTGAAGCTCCCTGTAAGAAGCTCTTAGTTAGCTTCCCATTTCATGGGGAACGCCTTTTTGGCGAAGACCTGGATAAGTATATCCAGAAGATTTCCAGTGGTAAAAGTACTCTCTTACCGAGTAAAAAGAGGTCTAGGGGTCCATCTTTTAAGAGGACTACCTCTCCTATCCCTGCGACGTCTGCTACTAAGCAGTTCCGATGGCCTCCTCGGTCAAACTCAGGAGGTAAAAATCAGGGACAGCCACAGGGTAATAAAAAGCCCTGGATCCGAAGAGGTACTAAACCAGCCTCCAAGTCAAGCCTATGAAGGGCTGCCCCCACTCAAACGGGTGGGGGGAAGACTTCAGTTGTTCACAGAGACCTGGCGGGAGACGATCAAAGACAGATGGGTGCTCTCCGCAGTAACTCTGGGATACAAGTTGGAGTTAAAAGAGTCTCCTCCGTCCCATTTTATGTGGTCAGGCATGCCAAGAGACCCTCTGAAAAGAGGGTCTCTCCTATTGGCGTTAGAACAACTATTGCTCCAAGGAGTAATTATGGAGGTTCCTATGGAAGAGTGGGGGTTGGGTTTCTACTCAAACCTTTTCACAGTCCCGAAGCCAAACGGGGACATAAGACCCATATTGGACCTAAAGAGTCTAAACAAATTTCTAAACGTCCGGTCTTTCCGGATGGAGTCGATCCGATCGGTCACCGCTGCCCTACAAGGGGAGGAATGGTTAGCCTCGATCGACATCAAAGATGCTTACTTGCATGTTCCCATCTTTCCAGGTCATCAAAAATTCCTACGCTTTGCAGTAGAAGGGCGCCATTTTCAGTTCAGAGCCTTACCATTCGGTCTGGCCACAGCACCACGAGTGTTCACAAAAATTCTGGCCCCACTGTTGGCCGATCTAAGAACACGGGGTGTAACGATAATGGCATACCTAGACGACCTGTTGTTGATGGACCACTCAGTTGCCAAGCTAGAAGTGGTAATTGTCGATACAATCAAGTATCTAGAGTCTCACGGTTGGGTCATCAACCTGGACAAGTCAGCCCTACAGCCAGTGAAAAACCTGGTATATCTAGGGCTATGGCTGGATTCAGACCAGAGGAAGATTTTCTTACCTCTAGACAAGGTATCCTCTTTGAGGGCCTTGGTCCGTCTGCTTTGTGCAAAAAGACAGCCGTCCATACGCCTGTGCATGAGGCTGCTAGGAAAGATGGTAGCATCATTCGAAGCTGTGCCATATGCCCAATTCCACTCAAGGAATTTACAAAGGGCCATATTGTCAGCCTGGAACGGAAAAGTTCAGGCTCTAGACTTCCCGATGGCTTTGTCCCCTTCCGTTCGGAAGAGTCTCTGCTGTGGTTGATCCCCCAGAATCTCCAGAAGGGAAAACCCTTCAGCCCGATATCTTGGAAGGTGGTCACTACAGATGCCAGCCTTATAGGCTGGGGGGCAGTACTGGAGCAATGGTCTCTCCAGGGCAGATGGTCAAATGTAGTAAAAACCCTGCCCATCAATCTCTTAGAGATACGAGCAGCCCGGTACGCCCTAGTAGCCTGGACATCCAGACTCCAAGGGTCCCCTGTCAGAATTCAATCAGACAATGCCACAGTAGTGGCATATATCAATCATCAGGGAGGCACCAGGAGTCGTGCAGCCCAGAGGGAAGTAAGTCACATCCTGGAAAGGGCAGAAAAGCATGTCCCATGTATATCAGCTGTCTTCATTCCAGGGGTGGAGAATTGGAAGGCGGACTTTCTGAGTCGCCAACAGTTATGCCCAGGGGAATGGTCCCTTCATCCCGAGGTCTTCCGAGCAATATGTCAGCGGTGGGGAACACCGGATGTAGATCTGCTAGCATCCAGATTCAACGCAAAGGTGGACAGATTTGTCTCCCGGACAAGGGATCCCCTCGCTTGCGGCTCGGATGCTCTGGTGTTCCCTTGGGATCAGTTCAGACTGATATATGCATTCCCTCCGCTACAATTGTTGCCTCGACTCCTTCGCAGAGTCAGGTTGGAGAAGAAGCCGGTGATCCTGGTGGCTCCAGCGTGGCCCCGAAGGGCCTGGTACGCGGAGATCATCAAAATGTCTGTGGGGAGTCCTTGGACCCTTCCACGTCGTCCGGACCTGCTTTCGCAAGGACCGATATACCACCCTTCCTTACTAACTCTAAGTTTAACGGCCTGGCTATTGAATCCCACATCCTAAAGAAGAGAGGTCTCTCTAACTCTGTGGTATCAACTATAATCAATGCCAGGAAGCCTGTATCCAGGCAGATCTACTATAGAGTTTGGAAGGCGTACATCACTTGGTGCGAGGCCAGAAAATGGCATCCACGTAAGTACGTTATAGGCAGAATTCTGGACTTCCTGCAGTGGGCTGTAGACAGGAAGTTTGCCTTAAGTACTATCAAGGGCCAGGTTTCGGCCTTGTCAATACTATTTCAAAGGCCCCTGGCTATGCATTCACTTGTCAAATCCTTTATGCAAGGTGTGACTCGTATTATTCCACCGATTAAGGCTCCCATATGCCCATGGGATCTAAATTTGGTTCTGTCGGTTCTGCAGAAGCAGCCATTTGAACCTTTGCGGCACATTTCCTTGGTTCTACTCACCAGGAAATTGATATTTTTAGTAGCCATATGCTCGGCTAGAAGAGTGTCGGAATTAGCCGCCATGTCCTGTAAAGAGCCATATCTGGTTATCCATAAGGACAGAGTAGTATTACGTCCTCACCCAGCCTTTCTTCCTAAGGTGGTATCGAGGTTTCACTTGAACCAGGATGTGGTTCTTCCTTCTTTTTTCCCCAAACCAAGCTCGGTAGAGGAAAAGTTATTGCATTCTTTGGATGTAGTAAGAGCAGTTAAAGCTTATCTAAAAGCCACTGCTCAGATTCATAGAACGGATTCTTTGTTTGTTCTGCCGGAAGGCCCCAGAAAGGGTCAGGCAGCATCAAAATCTACTTTAGCCAAGTGGATTCGACAGGTCATAATACAAGCCTATGGCTTGAGAAGTAGACCGCCTCCGTTCAAAGTTAGGGCGCACTCCACGAGAGCAGTTGGAACTTCATGGGCAGTGCATCACCAGGCCTCCCTGGCGCAAATTTGTAAGGCCGCAACATGGTCTTCAGTACACACGTTTACTAGGTTCTACCAGGTGGACGTTAGAAGTCAGGAGGATGTCGCCTTTGGGCGCAGTGTGTTGCAGGCCGCAAAAGATCCTCATGCCTGATGGCGCCCAGCTTATGTATGGTGTATCCCCCCCTCATGTGGCATTGCTTTGGGACGTCCCACATAGTAATGACTATGCTGCTCTGTGTCCCGTGATGTATGAACAAGAAAGTAGGATTTTTAAAACAGCTTACCTGTAAAATCCTTTTCTTGGAGTACATCACGGGACACAGAGCTCCCACCCCTCTTTTGGGGACACGTATTGCTTTGCTACAAAACTGAGGTACTCCCGGATGGGAGGGGCTTATATAGGGGAGGGTACTTCCTGTTTTGGAAGTTGCCAGTGCCAGCACCTGAAGGTAATTCTATATAACCCACATAGTAATGACTATGCTGCTCTGTGTCCCGTGATGTACTCCAAGAAAAGGATTTTACAGGTAAGCTGTTTTAAAAATCCTACTATTGCTAATTTTCATTTGTGCTCGGTGTCCAGTGCATTCCACTGCAGCGTCCAACAATAGTCAGCCAGCACTGATGGATTCCAATTGCTCTGATACCATTTGTTCATCGTGACAATGTCCTGGTGAGAACTTTCATTATGTTTGTCACTGAGTGTCCCTAGATTTTTGGGAGAGAAGTCCAAGTGTGAATGCAGAAGTCCAAGTGTGAATGCAGAAAATTAATCTTCAGTAACATGTTGCACTTCATGGTCTTGTATGCTGTAAGAAATTTATAAACCAGCTGAATGAAAGCAGGCACAATAGAGTGCCTGCAACATGGGATTGTGGCCGCCTTAAAGTTTAAAAAAAAAAAAAAAAAGAAAAAGAATGTTTGTTTAATAAATTATAAAAAAAAAAAAGAGATAAGAAGTTTGAGCGGGTTTGTCACAGGGAAATGTGCGGGAAAATATTCTCTGCAGGTGAGAGGAGGTTATAAATAACCCTGCCTGACTGACCCGCTCACAGTTCCCCCTGAGGCGGCGTAAGTTTGAGCTCCTCTGCATCTCCTCAGCTTGTCGTGGGACATTAAGTCTTTAGTGAGGAGAGTGCTTGAGAGGGCTGAGGCTGAAGGGGGGAATGAATGGCTTCAGCGGTGTTTAGCGCTGACTGAGAAGGACACTTCTCCTGTGTCAGCGCCGCGGGTCTGGGCAAGGAGTCGGGTCTGTGTCTGCGCAGAGCGGGTCTGGGCAAGGAGTCGGGTCCTTCACAGCTGACGCTGCATATACACAGCGGTCACCACCTCGCGGCTTGCAGAGAAGCATACCTCCTGAGAGAAGGGTATCTGAGACAGCAATTGGGGGTGGTGAGCAGTCCCAGTCAGCAGCAGAGAGGGAGGTCACAGTTCCAGAACTTCGGAGCGCCAGTCGGAAGGGGAAGAGGAATAGACGGGTATTATCTCCATCTCCTATCCGAGGCAAGGGGGGTAGAGGCAGGACCCGCCACTCGCCATCACCGCGGCCCCCCCCCTCACCTGGAGGAAATGTCATTTCCAATCCTAGCAGATGCTACTCCTGCTTCTCCTCATGTTAGCATGGCTCTTCATGGAGATGTAATGTCTCACGCTTCTGCTGGGTTTCAGCCCAGGCAGTCACCTCAGGTCAGAGATGTGGCATCACTTGCATCCAGGCCATCTAGGCTGGATACAGTGAGGGCCCCTGTGTGTCTTTCCTCCCATACAGGTCCAGAAATTAACCATGTCTTCCGAGGAACCCACATACCAGTTGTATGCAGTTCTCAGGGGTCAAATCATGCTGGTGAGTTTATGCAGAATGAGTTGATAAATCAGTTACTTATGTCTTTGACTAAATTTAATGAACATTTATCTATTAATCAGTCTGCACCTGCATCTTCTTCTCCAGCTAATGTATGGTCAGGTAACTCAGTACTAGTGATGAGCCGAACACCCCCGGGTTCGGTTCGCACCAGTACCCGCGAACGGACCGAACGTTCGTACGAACATTAGAACCCTATTAAATACAATGGATGCGAACGTTCGAATTCTAAAGTGCTAATTATAATGACTATTATGCATGTTATTGTCCTAAAAAGGGTTTGGGAACCCGGGTTCTGCACCAGGGGACATGTATCAATGCAAAAAGAAGTTTTAAAAACGGTCGTTTTTCGGGAACAGTCATTTTAATGATGCATAAAGTGAAAAAAAAAGTCAAATATTCCTTTAAATATCGTACCTGGGGGGTGTCTAAAGTATGCCTGTGAAGTGCCACGTGTTTCCCGTGTTTAGAACTGTCCCTGCACAAAATGACACTTCTAAAGGAAAAAAAAGCCATTTAAAACTGCTTGCGGCTTTAATGTAATGTCTGGTCCCGGTAATATGGATGAAAATCTTTAAGAAAAATGGCATAGCTACCCCATGACCCCCCCCCCCCCCTACCCCAGCCCATTACCAGCCCCTTTGGGTCTTGTATGGATATTAAGGGGAACACCGCACACAAAATAAAAAAGGCCCTATATACTCTGAACAGCCGTATACAGGCGGTGCATACAAGACAGGGACTGTAGGTTTGTTCTTATGTAGAATGTGTTTGTAATTTTGAACAGGTACATTGTTTAAGTGTAGCTCCAGCCCAAAAATCTATTTTTAAACTTTTTGGAAAACATAGGTAAGGGTTATCACCCCTGTAACATTTGTTTTGCTGTCTGTGCCCCTGTTCAGAACATTTCACCTCACTTTCCGTCCCAATGACAACTGTTTTTGAAATGTGGTGTTTTTCTTGAAACAAGGATTGGTGATAAAGCAGCAGTACAGAGGAGACACCTTTCTCCCATATTAATTCTTACAGGAGAGAATTTTCCTTCCTAGGGGTAGATTTCCTCTCACTTCCTGTTGTCTTCTTGCGTTTGCAAGTAGGAGTCGTTTGTAAGTTGGATGTTTGAAAGTAGGGACCTGCCGTATATACTCTGCAGAAATAGGCCCCTTAGTTGTTGGTGTTGGCACAACACTGCAAGCACTCACAGTTACTCTTGGTTGGTGCTGGAACGCCCTGCTGTCAACTATTATATCAGGAATTGTAATTACATATAATTGTTGAACAGTGGTAGTAAAAATTGGGCCTTTGATGGTGGTGCTGGTGCCACAACACTGTAAGCCCTGACAGTTACTCTTGGTGGGTGCAGCAATGGGCCCTGCTGTGAATTATTAGATCAAGAATTGTAATTGCATGCCCCTGTTGAACAGGGGCTGAAAAATTGGGCCTTTCGTGGTGGTGGTGGTGGTGGTGGTGTTGCCACAACACTGTAAGCCCTCAGAGTTACTCTTGGTGGGTGCAGGAATGGGCCCTGCTGTGAATTATTAGATCAAGAATTGTAATTACATGCCCCTTTTGAACAGGGGCTGAAAAATTGGGCCTTTCGTGGTGGTGGTGGTGGTGGCGTTGCCACAACACTGTAAGCCCTCAGAGTTACTCTTGGTGGGTGCAGCAATGGGCCCTGCTGTGAATTATTAGATCAAGAATTGTAATTACATGCCCCTGTTGAACAGGGGCTGAAAAATTGGGCCTTAGGCACTGGTGGCACAAAACTGCAACCCCTCACAGATACTGTACTTGGAGCACAGCAATGAGCCCTGTTGCAAAGTATTGCTTCAAAAATTGTAATGACACGCCCCTGTTAAACAGGGGCTGAAAAATTGGGCCTTAGGCACTGGTGGCACAACACTCCAACCCCTCACAGATACTGTACTTGGAGCACAGCAATGAGCCCTGTTGCAAAGTATTGCTTCAAAAATTGTAATTACACGCCCCTGTTAAACAGGGGCTGAAAAATTGGGCCTTAGCCACTGGTGGCGGCACCCATAAACAAAAATGATCTTCCAAGCTATCATCATCAATCGTATCATTGAGGACTCGGAGGAGGAGGATAGCCAGTCAACATAACAGCACAGGCACTCAGCATCAGCATCAGTCTTGAAGGGATGTGACATGTTAAAATCAATTAGTCTGTTATATCAGCATCAGGTGTGTGGTAGCTGGTGGTGATCCAAGACTGGTTCATCTTGATGAAAGTCAGTCGATCAACCGAGTCGGTGGACAGGCGCACCCTGTGATCCGTGACAAATCCTCCAGCAGCACTAAATGTGCGTTCCGAAAGAACGCTGGATGCAGGACAGGCCAGTAGCTCAATTGCATACTGTGCAAGCTCTGGCCAGTGATCCATCCTCAAGACCCAGTAAGCCAGAGGATTTTCGGTGGGGAAGGTGTCCAAGTCTGACCTTGCCCCTAGATATTCCTGCACCATGTTTATCAGACGCTGGCGATGGTTGCTGGAACCGATCATACTTTGGGGCTGCGGACTAAAGAATTGTCTGAACGCATCGGTCAGACGGCCCCCTTCCCCACCGCTCCTTCTTTGACTGGCCGAAGCCTCAGCAACTCGTTGTCCAGGACCAGGAGTTTGTAACCTCCCAGTCTCTGGGAACGGGTTGCACAGACCTTTCTGCAAGGCCTCCCGGAGTTGTCTCATCCTCTGCTCCCTCTGCGAGGGTAACATTAGGTCCGCAACCTTACCCTTGTACCGTGGATCAAGGAGAGTGGCCAGCCAGTAATGGTCCCTCTCCTTGATCCGAAGAATACGAGGATCCTTCCGCAGACTTTTGCAGGATCAGGGAGGCCATGCAGCGTAGGTTAGCTGAGGCATTCGGTCCGGAGTCCTCTGGGTCACTAAGGACGACATGATCCGCAGCCACCTCCTCCCAGCCACGTACAAGTCCACTGGTTTCTTGGGACTGTAAATCATCCCTAAAAGACTGCTGCTGATGATGCTGAGTGCCAGCCTCCACCTCCATGCTGACACAATCCTCCTCCTCCTCCTCCTCCTCCTCCTCTTCCTGTGCGATGGGTGGGACAGAAGGAACACTGTCTGGGTAAAGGGGGCCTTGAGAGGCAAGGAAGTCCTCCTCTTCCTGCCTCTGTTCTGCCTCAAGTGCCCTGTCCATTATTCCACGCAGCGTGTGCTCCAACAGGTGGACAAGAGGTACAGTGTCACTGATGCATGCACTGTCACTGCTCACCATCCTCGTGGCCTCCTCAAATGGTGCCAGGACAGTGCATGCATCCCTGATCATGCCCCACTGGCGTGGAGAAAAAAAACAAGCTCCCCTGACCCTGTCCTGGTGCCGTAGTCGCACAGGTACTCATTGATGGCCCTCTGCTGCGTGTGCAGCCGCTGCAGCATGGCCAACGTTGAGTTCCACCTGGTGGGCATGTCACATATAAGGCGGTTCTTGGGCAGGTTCAACTCCTTTTGCAGCTCAGCCAGGCGAGCACTGGCATTATAAGATCTGCGGAAATGCACACAGACTTTCCTGGCCTGCCTCAGGACATCCTGTAAGCCCGGGTACCTGCCCAAGAACCGCTACACCACCAGGTTAAGGACGTGAGCCACACAGGGCACATGGGTCAGTTGTCCCTGTCGGAGGGCGGAGAGGAGGTTGGTGCCATTGTCGCAAACCACCATTCCTGGCTTAAGCTGGCGTGGCGTCAACCACCTCTCGGCCTGGCCCTGCAGAGCAGACAGGACCTCTGCCCCAGTGTGGCTTCTGTCCCCCAAACACACCAGCGCAAGCACGGCATGGCATCTTTTTGCCTGCGTACTTGCGTAGCCCCTTGAACGGCTACGGAGCACCGCTGGTTCAGAGGACAAAGTACAGGAAGAGGCCATGGAGGAAGAAGAAGAGGAGGGGGTGGAGGAGAGAGGTGTGTCACAACCAGTAGTAGCATTTTGGAGGCGTGGCGGTGGAACAACCTCCAACACTACTGCACCTTGTCCTGCATCCTTCCCAGCTGCCAAAAGAGTGACCCAATGGGCCGTGAAAGAAAGGTAACGTCCCTGTCCATGCCTGCTGGACCATGAGTCAGCGGTAATATGCACCTTACCGCTGACCGCCCTGTCCAGCGAGGCCAAGACATTGCCTTCCACATGCCGGTAGAGAGCCGGAATAGCCTTCCGTGAGAAAAAGTGGCGTTTGGGAACCTGCCACTGAGGAACCGAACATTGCACAAACTCACGGAAGGGGGCCGAGTCTACCAACTGAAAAGGCAGCAGTTGAAGCGCTAGCAATTTAGCCAAGCTAGCATTCAACCGCTGGGCATGTGGATGGCTGGGAGTGAACTTCTTTCGACGGTCCAGCAGCTGGGGCAGGGAAATTTGCCTGCTAGAATCGGACGTCGGTGTACTGCTAGCAGAGTGGCCGCAAGTACTTGGCTGTGACACACCTAATTCTACACCTTCATTCCTCTCAGTGCATGTTTCAGAGAGGACTGAAGTTATAGTGGGGTTGGAGATCCCAGCTGATGCGGTGCAAGGAGAGGTCCGCTTTGTTCTTTGGTGTGGGTCTTTGAGGTAGGCTTGCCAACGAGCTGCATGGCAGGTCAACATATGTCTGATCAGGCATGTGGTACCCAAGCGGCTGATGTTTTGGCCACGCGATATACGCTTGAGACATATGTTGCAAACAGCAGCTGTGCGATCTGATGCACTAGCCTCAAAAAAAGCCCACACCAAAGAACTTTTTGAATGACGGGCAGAGGCAGCGCCCTGCACAGGCGGAGCTCTGCGGTGTGATTCCGTCGGTGTACTGCCCTTACGCTGGCCACCCAAGGGCATCCTGCCTCGTTGGAGATGTGCCTCCTCCTCATCCTCCTCCTCCTCCTCTCTCCTATTAGGCACCCACGTGGAGTCAGTGACCTCATCATCCCCTCCCTCCTCATCACTGGAGCCAATCTGGCAGTATGCTGCAGCTGCTGGAACATGACTGCCAGATTGGTGTCCTTCTTGAGCATCCCCTCTGTCTGCTCTCACGCTACTGCCTTCCTGTAGCTGGGTTTCATCATCAGACCCTTCGAAACGCTGGGCATCCTCCTGGAGCATGTACCCAACACTGTGCTCAAACAGTTCGGGGGACTCCTCAGGAGGAGGACATGGTGGGTCTAGGGAAGGAGTGACTGATGATGAGTTTGACATTGATACCAGGGAAGAAGACGCTTTGGCAGCTGCTTTGCCAGTACCCTGAGCCTGGGTGAGAGAGGATGAGGAGGAGGAGGAGGGCTTGGTCATCCACTCTACCAAGTCTTCGGCATGATGTAGCTCAACATGTACAGCTGCCGAAAAGAAGGACAAGCGTGTCCCATGGCAATGTGCTGATGACAATGCACCGCGTCCACGACCAGCACTGTTGCCCCCAGACACAGAGCCTGCTTGCCCTCTTTTATTGCCTCCTGACTGTCTGCCTCTCCTTGTTTGTCTTCCAGACATTCTAATGGATGGCCTGCAGGGAGATGGGAAAAAAGCAATAAGGGCTACCTTCAGGTGTCCTTCTCTGTCCCTTTACTTAAGGATTTCTAAATATGGTTGAGGATGATTGCTTTCGCACAGAATAGCACAATGACAATTTCCCTGACTGTCCAAAAAACAAGGATTTCAAAGATGGTTGATGAGGAATGCTTTAGCACAGTATAGCACAAGGAGAATTTCCCTCACTGTCCTTCCCTGTCCCTACAAACAAGGATTAGCACAGTAAAACACACTGACACTCTCCCTACCTATAGTTTTCTGTCCCTATAAAAAATGTTTTTTTTAAAGATGGTTGATGATCAATGCTTTAGCACAGTATAGCACAAGGAGAATTTCCCTCACTGTCCTTCCCTGTCCCTACAAACAAGGATTAGCACAGTAAAACACACTGACACTCTCCCTACCTATAGTTTTCTGTCCCTAGAAAAAATGTTTTTTTAAAGATGGTTGATGATCAATGCTTTAGCACAGTATAGCACAAGGAGAATTTCCCTCACTGTCCTTCCCTGTCCCTACAAACAAGGATTAGCACAGTAAAACACACTGACACTTTCCCTACCTATAGTTTTCTGTCCCTAGAAAAAATGTTTTTTTAAAGATGGTTGATGATCAATGCTTTAGCACAGTATAGCACAAGGAGAATTTCCCTCACTGTCCTTCCCTGTCCCTACAAACAAGGATTAGCACAGTAAAACACACTGACACTCTCCCTACCTATAGTTTTCTGTCCCTATAAAAAATGTTTTTTTAAAGATGGTTGATGATCAATGCTTTAGCACAGTATAGCACAAGGAGAATTTCCCTCACTGTCCTTCCCTGTCCCTACAAGCAAGGATTAGCACAGTAAAACACACTGACACTCTCCCTACCTATAGTTTTCTGTCCCTATAAAAAATGTTTTTTTAAAGATGGTTGATGATCAATGCTTTAGCACAGTATAGCACAAGGAGAATTTCCCTCACTGTCCTTCCCTGTCCCTACAAACAAGGGTTAGCACAGTAAAACACACTGACACTCTCCCTACCTATAGTTTTCTGTCCCTAGAAAAAATGTTTTTTTAAAGATGGTTGATGATCAATGCTTTAGCACAGTATAGCACAAGGAGAATTTCCCTCACTGTCCTTTCCTGTCCCTACAAACAAGGATTAGCACAGTAAAACACACTGACACTCTCCCTACCTATAGTTTTCTGTCCCTATAAAAAATGTTTTTTTAAAGATGGTTGATGATCAATGCTTTAGCACAGTATAGCACAAGGAGAATTTCCCTCACTGTCCTTCCCTGTCCCTACAAACAAGGATTAGCACAGTAAAACACACTGACACTCTCCCTACCTATAGTTTTCTGTCCCTATAAAAAATGTTTTTTTAAAGATGGTTGATGATCAATGCTTTAGCACAGTATAGCACAAGGAGAATTTCCCTCACTGTCCTTCCCTGTCCCTACAAACAAGGATTAGCACAGTAAAACACACTGACACTCTCCCTACCTATAGTTTTCTGTCCCTATAAAAAATGTTTTTTTAAAGATGGTTGATGATCAATGCTTTAGCACAGTATAGCACAAGGAGAATTTCCCTCACTGTCCTTCCCTGTCCCTACAAACAAGGATCAGCACAGTAAAACACACTGACACTCTCCCTACCTATAGTTTTCTGTCCCTAGAAAAAATGTTTTTTTAAAGATGGTTGATGATCAATGCTTTAGCACAGTATAGCACAAGGAGAATTTCCCTCACTGTCCTTCCCTGTCCCTACAAACAAGGATTAGCACAGTAAACACACTGACACTCTCCCTACCTATCCTTCTCTTTCCCTAAACTAAAGGAATCCAGGTTAAGCAAGAAAAAAAATGTCACTGTCCCTGCCTATGCTTCTCTTTCCCTGCTCCGGAACACACTACACTAGGCCGCCGTGCTGGCGGCCTTTTATAGTGTGGGGCGTGTACTAAACACCCTCAGCAATAATTGGCCACAGGCATCCTGCCTGTGGCCAATCATTGCTCTCCTCGCTGCCGGCGCTGTGATTGGCCAAGCATGCGGGGTCACAGTGCATGCTTGGCCAATCACAGCGCCTGGATGACACTGCGATGGCGTAGTGCATTGTGGGCCGTTCGCGTCACTCGAATTAGGCGCGAACGGCCCAAATCGTTCGATCTTCGTCGAACGATCGAACAGCCGATGTTCGAGTCGAACGTATGTTCGACTCGAACACCGAGCTCATCCCTACTCAGTACCTAGTGTTAATCCTGTACATTGTTCTAATATTCCTATAAGTATGTCTGCTTCTGTTTCCGAGACATGTTTCAAGGAGGTGCTTCCTTGTGAGATGTCTCCTTTAGGATTCCATTTGCCTACATCTATCAAAGAGAAAATTTGGAAAGGTGAATTCTTAGATTTACTATCCTTGCTGCCAATTTCAAAAGATTTTCTCACAAAATCAGAAAGGAGGTCTGAGGACGGTACTGAAGATAGGCGCCGTCCCGTGTCCAGATCCTTTTTTAAGTGGTTGCAGGCCTTTTGCATTTTTTCAGCAATAATGGGTGAAAAGCACCCGGAAAGATGCACTGGGCTTTTTCAGCACTTGGAACACATTCTGGAGGCATATAAGAGTTTTGGCGGTATGGGTCGGTTCAATTACGACGAATCCTTCCGTCCAAAACTCGCAATTTATCCAACGCTTAAATGGGGTAATAAGGATGTAGGGTTGTGGTTGAACCTTATTATTCCTCAAAAACCTGTTTTCACAAGACAACAGCCTCAGTCAACTTTGAATACAAATCCGTCAACTTCTGTATATAAGAAAGGCACATGTTTTGCATTTAATGAGTCTCAATGCAAATGGTTGAATTCATGTCGTTATCGTCATGAATGTTCTTTTTGTTTTGGCAGCCACCCGGTCTCAAAATGTTTTAAAAGAGCCTCAAGCAGCCAGTCAAACAGGGATCATTCAAGAAGCCTGCACGCCAGTGAGGCTTCACGCAATGCGCCCATATCTAATGCTGTACCCCGACAAGGAGAAAGCTCAATTATTACTTGATGAATTTTCTATAGGCTTTAAATTACTTATTTATACAGGTTCTGGTTGCAAGTTAACAAAAAATTTAAAGTCGGTATCAATTCACGCTGATGTAGTGAGGGAAAAATTTATAAAAATGTTTTAGCTAATAGAATTGCTGGTCCTTTTATTCCCCCCCCCCCCCATTCGTTAATTTTAGAGTGTCTCCGTTGGGTCTAGTACCTAAAAAAGAGCCTAATAGCTACCGGCTAATTCATCATCTTTCATTCCCTTTTGGTCACTCCCTAAAAGATGAAATTGACCCTCTATCTGCTTCAGTAAAATGTACCACCTTTGATGATGCCATGCAAGTCATCAAAACTTTTGGTCATGGTGCACTGCTTGCAAAAGCAGACATACAGTCAGCCTTTAGATTACTACCCATTGCTCCTGAATCTTATAATTCCCTGGGTTTCTATTTTGAAGATTATTTTTTTCTATGATAAATGCCTGCCAATGGGCTGTTCATTGTCGTGCTATTACTTTGAAATTTTTGCCTCTTTTCTTCAATGGGTTTTACTTTTTGAATCTGGTCATACGGGAATAGTTCACTACCTAGATGATTTTCTTTTTATTGGTCCTCCTGATTCTGTGGTTTGTTCATTAATTCTTAAACAATTTTTTCATATTTCAGAATTTTTTGGTATTCCCTTAGCTACAGAAAAAACATTTTGGCCTTCCGCAATTATTGAATTTTTGGGCATAAAAATCGATACAGTATTATTTCAATTTGAGCTTCCTGCATTAAAAATTTGCAGACTCCAATCTCAAATTTCTTTCTTCCTGTGCAGAAAAAAAATCTTGTTGAAAGAACTTCAATCCTTTTTAGGTCTGTTGGCTTTTGCCACTCGGATCATGCTCATGGGTAGGATATTTTCAAAAAGGTTATCTTTGGCCATGTCCGGTTTTAAATCTCCCTTTTCCCATATTAGGCTTACTAGTGATCTGAAAGATGATTTGATCGTATGGTCTCAATTTTTACAAGATTATAACGGCAGAACTTTTTTCCAGGAGGATTTTGTATTCGCAGCAGATCTGGAATTATTCACAGACGCCGCAGGTTCTCTTGGCTTTTCGGCCATTTTTCGTTCACACTGGTGTTCCGACTCATGGCCCCCATATTGGATTTCCAGCAGGATTACAAAAAATATAGTCTTGTTGGAACTCTTCCCGGTCGTGGTGGCTTTGGAGTTATGGGGTGATCAGTTTGCTAACAAGCGTATCATCATTAATACGGATAATAGAGGTGTTGTATTTGCATTAAACTGTCTTTCCTCAAAATCTTTATTGGTAATAAAGTTATTGAGATATTTAGTCCTACTATGTTTAAGATTAAACATTTGGATTAAGGCAAAATATTTACCAGGTAAGCTCAATGTCACTGCTGATGCCTTATCTCGATTCCAGATGGCACGTTTCAGACAGCTGTTGCCTCAGACAGACCAGGTGGGACTACGTTGCCCAAGTCATCTTTGGGATCTGATCTAAATCCAGTTTTTTCGGCTATTAAAAATTTGATCGCTCCAAAAACATGGACTGATTACTCAGTTGCATGGAACAAATGGTTGAATTTTAATTCTGAACTGGGCTCTCCTGGTTCACCTCCCTCTGAAGATTCAATATTGGCTTTTCTTTGCTCATTAATACAGTCAGAGTTTTCTTTATAAACAAGATTTTAGCAGGGGTTTCCTTTTTCTTGAAATTACATAATTTCCCAGCTTGCAACAGCTTCTTCTCAGTTAGGCAAGCATTAATAGGTTTAAGGAAGGTTAGTTTTGCTCCAGATCTTCTTAGACCAATTACATTGGATTTATTATCTTGACTGTGTTTGTCCACTTCTGTCGTTTGCATTTCTGATTATGAGGCTTTATTGTTTCACGCAGCATTCGTTTTAATGTTTTTTGCTGCATTTCGGATTTCAGAAATGCTACCGAATAACAAACACAGTCGAGGGGGTCTCCTTTCATCAGATGTTTCTTTGTTTGATGACAAGGTTCTTATTTTTATTAAAAGATCAAAAACAGATCGATTAGGTAAAGGCTGTTGGCTTAATCTATTTGCTTATGGCGACTCCATCCTGTGTCCTGTGATAATCCTTAAACAATATTTTTCCATTAGACCAGCTTCCGGTCATCAATTTTTTGTCCATAAGGATTTATCGCCTATGACAAAATTTCAGTTTTCTTCTGTATTAAAAAAAATGTTTTCATAATTTAGGCCTCTCTAATTTTAAATTCTCTTCCCATTCTTTCAGGATTGGAGCCGCCACTGAGGCGGCTAGATTGGGCCTTAATGATTCAGTGATTAGGAGTTTAGGCAGATGGGATTCTAGTAGATTCAACGTTTACATCCGACCTAACTTGTCTCTTTAATTTATAGGTGACAAATCGTATATTTGGATAGTTGGCCATTCATATATTCACTGGGCAAAAAAAAAAGCTTCTCAACGTTGCTACGGTTCCAATTTATCATTACCTCCAGATAAGTTTGTTATTCTTTGGAAAGGCATTCGAGGGCTGCAATGGACTAATCTTTTCTTACATCTTTCTGATTTATTTAATTCTTGGCCTTGTCCATCTATTATAATTTTACACCTTGGAGGTAACGATGTTGGTAGGCTTAAAACTTTAGATTTGATGTTTTTGATGAAACATGATTTGCACCGTTTGAAATGATCTTTTCCAAATACGGTTATTATATTTTTGGAAATGGTCTCGTGTTTGCCTTGGCTATACGCTGAAGGCGGCAAGCCACTTGAAAAAATTAAAGCGGAGAATTAACCATTTGATGGAAAAAAAATTGCCAGTAACAGGGGGGATCTCTTTCCATCACGTTGATCTGGAAGATGGTTTTCCCGGATTATATAGACAGGATGGTGTTCACCTGTCGGATGTCGGTTTGGACATTTTTAACCTAGGACTTCAAAACTGCATCGAACAGGCCACGGTGCTGGGGTAGCCGTTTTTGTTTACAACAAATCCGGCTGGTTGGGGCTTTGGTTTATTAATTGATTATTTACAGCTCGAGTCCTATGACTGAGCGGATTTAGAATTTATTTGAATGTTTTAATATTATTTATTTATTATACTCTGAATTAATTATTTTAATAAAGGAATTTAATTTATTATTTAATACCAATAAAGGTGCCACGGCCATTTTAAACTCCATCTGGTTGTAGTGTATATTTATTTATTAGTAATAGAATGTGCGACCTACAGTCCCATGAAAGCAGGCACAATAGAGTGCCTGCAACAGGAGATTGTGGCCGCCTTAAAGTTTAAAAAAAAAAAAAAAAAAAAAAAAAAAAGAATGTTTGTTTAACCACTTCAATACAGGGCTTTTTGTACCTATTCAATACCGGGCCTATTTTGGCACTTCTCTCCTACATGTACAAATCATCATTCTTTTGCTAGAAAATTACTCAGAACCCCCAAACATTATATATGTTTTTTTAGCAGACACCCTAGGGAATAAAATGACGGTCATTGCAACATTTTTTCTTGCACAATATTTGCGCAATAATTTTTCAAACGCCTTTTTAAAAAAAAAAAATGGTTTCATGAATTAAAAAATAACAAAACAGTAAAGTTAGCCCAATTTTTTGGGAACATATGAAAGATAATGTTACGCCGAGTAAATAGATACCTAACATGTCACGCTTTAAAATTGCGCACACTCATGGAATGGCGCCAAACTTCGGTACTTAAAAATCTCCATAGGCGATGCTTTAATTTTTTTTACAGGTTACCAGGTTAGAATTACAGAGGAGGTCTAGTGCTAGAATTGTTGCATGCGCTCTAACGCACGCGGCGATACCTCACATGCGTGGTTTGAACGGCGTTTACATATGTGGGCGACTTACGTGTGCATTCGCTTCTGATCGCGAGCTACCGGGGACAGGGGGGTTTTAATTATTATTTTTTTATTATTTATTTATTTATTTTACTTATTTATTTATTTTTTTACAATGATTGAACTTTTTTTTTTTTTTGATCACTTTTATTCCTATTACAAGGAATGTAAACAGGAGAGGAGCAAGCGGGGCTAGTCTGGACTCAAAACAACAGCGTCAGGACATGACGCGTTTCGTGACGAATATGTCACTTCATCTTGCTTGCTCCTCTCCTTTCCCTTTGAATGAGCACCTCCGCACCATTATATTGCTATCCTACTAAGGACAGATAGGGACGGTCTGTTTTGGTCCCCAGAGGCTCAATTTGGAAGTACACAGGCTTCTACTGCTCTAGACAACACAGCGTGTCGGCTCCAGGCAAACGTCTACTGCTACGCACGCTATAGCGGCAACACGTGACCTGACGGAGAGACGCCGTCTATACAGCAGCTCTACACAAGCCGAAGTGATCCCCGCTTCCAGCAGCAGCACTACGTTAGTTACACTGCTCGGAGACTTCCTCTCACCCCAGCAGCCACGGCTATATTAAGACCTTACAGTCAGCAAGATCGCCGGTCTTATGCCATGGATGGGTAAGCCAGCTAATCATTATATGGTTACCATCTTTTATGCAACCTCACTACACCATATCTGGCGTGCATTGGGGTCTATTTATAGTGCCTTTACAGAGACTGCCGACAACAGACCTTCCCCTACAGGAGCTCTATGTGATACCTTGGCGTGCAATATGATAGGTGCTCATTGATAAGGCATATATTCTTCGCCACTTTCTTTACTATCAATTACAAGCACATCCCCAGGTACATAGAGCCTGCTACATATCTGTTGAACACTGTTAAACCTCAACCAAATCAGCTTGATACAAGTTCAGGATTGGACTTTGATCTAAGTAGCTACTTATCTGTAGCAGCAACCACCATACGTTTCTGTTTGAACTGTTGTTTTAGACAGCAGTGATCATCATTTACAGTTGTTATTTCATGTAGCATGATTAGTAGGCCTTTATATTAGACATCAATTATGTCCGGACATTGAATGCTCATTCTCAGCAAGGTTAAGGGAGCAGTAGAGCAGGTGGCCCTAGTCCACTCTGGTCATCGTTGTAATCCTTTCCAACAGTGCACTGTGCAAAGTTTTTTCCATGTCTATATTCTTTTATTCTAGTGTGTCACTATACGTGAGAAACCTTTTCTCCTTTATGTTTCCATGTGTATTATTAGGATGATATGTGTTCAATTAGCATTCAACAATAAAGTATTTTCTATTTTTTCAAATACCAATTGAATAGTGGTTGATTCACCATATAACCGTCTTATTGGGCCCTGTCCCAATTCCCTTCCCTTTCCCCTGCATTTTTTCTAGTAAGGGAATAAGCCAAAAGGTCGGGATTACTAGCAGACAAGTATAAACATAGGACACGCCAAGGTCAGGGTCACAAGCAGGCAGGGATAGTCGAGAACAAGCCAAGATCGGTAACTGGAATCAGACGTAAAAGACACAGCAAGTCGCACATGAAAGCTAACATACAAAGTTGATCAGCAAGGCTAATTTGCAGTGCACAGGTTAATATAGAGTTCTCTGATAGGGCCTGGGGTGGAGCCATGCTTGGAGGAGAGATTATTTAAGCAGCCAGGTGAGAGTGGCTGGCCTCTAAGGTGAACACATGGAGAGGAAGGTGAGCTGACAGACAAACATTACTGCATATCCATGACAAATATCAATTGAGTTGTAATACACTTTACAGTGAGATATAGTATCAATATGGTTATGAACAAAATCATCATGACTGTACTCTTCACTGGTTCTCATCCTACTTATCAAACCATACCTTTAGCGTTACTTACAATTCTACTTCTTCCTCTCCTCTTCCATTCTCTGTCAGGGTCCCCCAAGGTTCTATTCTTTGTCCTCTCCTATTCTTGATTTACACCTCTTCCCTGGGTCAGCTAATAGCCTCCCATGGCTTCCAATACCATCTCTACACCGACAAAACCCAAATTTATCTCTTTCCCCCTCAGCTCACTCCTTCAGTCTCCTTACGTATCATTCATTTACAAACAGACATATCAGCCTGGATGTCACACCATTTCCTCAAACTCAATCTATCCAAAACGGAGCTCAATTTTTTTCCTCCCCCACGTGCCCCTACCCCTGATTCCTCATTCAAGATTGATGGCACAACTATCGGCCCATCCCCACATGCCACGGTTCTAGGTGTAATCCTGGATTCTGAACTATCCTTTCGGCCCCACGTCCAATCAATGTCCAAATCTTGCCACCTCAACCTCTTCAACATCTCCAAAATACACCCCTTTCTAACCAATGACACCACAAAGCTCCTAGTTCACTCCCTGCTCATCTCTTGCCTCAATTACAGCAACTCCCTTCTCATTGGCTTACCTTTACATAGGCTACCCCCTCTTCAGTCTATTATGAATTCTGCTGCCAGGCTCATCCATCTTACTAACCACTCAGTGTCTGCCACTCCTCTCTGCCAATCCCTCCATTGGCTGCAACTCACCCAACAAATGAAATTCAAAATACTAATAATAACTTACAAAGCCATCCACAACTTGGCCCCCAGCTACATCACTAACCTAGTCTCAAAATACCAATCTAGCCATTCTCTTCATTCCTTCCAAGATCTCCTGCTCTCTATCTCCCTCATCACTCCCTCCCATGCTCGCCTCCAGGACTTTTTACAAGCCTCGCCCATCCTATGAAAATCCCTACCCCAATCTGTCCGATTGACTTCTACTCCGTTTGCTTTTAGAAAATCCTTGATAACCCTCCTTTTCAGAGAAGCCTATTCAGCCCACACCTAACAATTGTACTTTTATTTTCTCCATCAGCTCATCCACCACAGTTATTACCTTTTGTATCTCTTATCCCTCCCTCCTAGATTGTGAGCTCTAAGGAGCAGGCCCTCTGATTCCTCCTGTATTGAATTATTTTGTAACTGTACTGTCTGCCCTGATGTTGTAAAGCACTGTGCAAACTGTTGGCGTTATATAAATCCTGTATAATAATAATAATAATAATAATAATAATGTTGTAGCAATTTTGCTATATTTTTTCCACTAACATAAAGTAACCCTTTAAGCTATTTTCTTTTACCCTACAGGAGTTTTTTCACCTCTTCTTATACCTGTCACATAGAGAGTTAGTAAAAAAAATCTGGTATGAGAAGTTCCTGCGCTGTCTGTGCTCAGTAAAATATATAGAATAAAAAAAATATATAGTCTACAATATCTATTATACAATCAACAATGTCTACTATAGCAAATGACAAAGCATTGCAATAAAAGTTCATAAAGTGCTGTGATTCTTCAATATTGCGATGATTCCTTTAAAGTGCCATCTGTGCAGAGATAGTTATTTAACCGATTGCCGACCGCTGCACGACTATTTACGTCGGCAGAATGGCATGGCTGCGCATATGGACGTACCTGTACGTCCCCTTTAATGCGCGTGATTGCGGGCGCGCGGGTGCCGCCGCGAGCTCCGTGAGTGTGATCGCAGGTCCTGCGGACTCAATGTCCACCGGGTGCCCACGATCGTGTCACGGAGCAGCAGAACAGGGGGATGCCTGTGTAAACAAGGCATTTCCCTGTTCTGCCTTGTGACAGGACAGTGATCTACTGCTCCCTGTCATCGGGAGCAGTGATCATTGTCGTGTCACTGGTAGCCCATCCCCCCACAGTTAGAATCACTCCCTAGGACACACTTAACCCCTTCCTCTCCCCTAGTGGTTAACCCCTTCCCTGTCAGTGTCATTTACACAGTAATCAGTGCATTTTTATAGCACTGATTGCTGTATAAATGACAATGGTCCCAAAATAGCGTCAAAAGTGTCCGATGTGTCTGCCACATTGTCGCAGTCACGATAAAAATCGCAGATCGCCGCAATTACTAATAAAAAAAATGCTATAATTCTATCCCCTATTTTGTAGACGCTATAACTTTTGCGCAAACCAATCAATATACGATTATTGCGTTTTTTTATACCAAAAATATGTAGAAGAATACATATCGGCCTAAACTGAGGAAACAAATAGTTTTTTTAGATATTTTTGGGGGATATTTATTGTAGCAAAAAGTAAAAAATATTGCTTTTTTTTCAAAATTGTCGCTCTTTTTTTTGTTTAAAGTGCACAAAATAAAAACCACAGAGGTGATCAAATACCACCAAAAGACAGCTATATTTGTGGGAAAAAAGGACATAAATTTGTTAGGGAGCCACGTTGCATGACCACGCAATTGTCAGTTAAATCAACGCAGTGCCGAATCGCAAAAAATGGCCCGGTCATTGGGCAGCCAAATCCTCCGGGGCTGAATTGGTTAAAAAGTGCAATCTGTGCAATATTATATGACAAAAGTGATGAAAGTGCTGTGCTTTCCTTCCTCTTGTACCCTCAGCCACCAGCTATCCATGTAAAGATCGCCTGTACTGGTGACATACAGTATGTCATTCACAGATGTATCTTTTTTCCTCTTCCATATGGCCCCAGTAGTTAAATGTGCTCATAGGATAAGAAATAGAGCATACATGGCATGATATTGTTTAAAAAGGTTTTATTATAAAGTAATATCTACTCTCGTGTTAGTCTTTTATGACAAGCATATAAAACACAGTGCAAATTGCAATCCGTGGTTTGCATGCCAAAGTCCAGGAAATGACATCACCGGAAGTCCCCAGCTCTTTTTCCGGTGTCGTCATTTCATGGATTTTGGAAAGCAAACCACGGATTGCACGTTGTTTTATATTCTTGTCATAAAAGACTAGCATGTGAGTGGATATTACTTTATAATAAAACCTTTAAACGATATCATGCCATGTATTCTCTATTTCATATCCCATGAGCATGTTTAACTACTGGGGTCCTCCCCAAAGGCAATAAAAAAAAAAAAGAAAACATTGTAGGGTCCCCTGCAAAATCCATACCAGACCCCTATTCGAGCATGCAGCCCGGTAGGTCAGGAAAGGTGAGGGGACATGCAAGTGCCCCCCCTTCTGAACCATACCAGGCCACATGCCCTCAACATGGGGGGGTGAGTGCTTTGGGGTGGGGGGGGCTCTGCCTCTTCCCGACAACCCTCGGCTGGGGTTCTCAGGGTCTACAGGCGGGGGGCTTATTGGCCCCCAGATCCTGCCCCCCTATGTGAATGGGTATCGGGTACATCGTATCACTATCCATTCACCAAAGAAGTGACAAAGAGTAAAAACCACAAGGAACTGTTTTTGACAAGTCCTTTATTAAAAAATAAAAAAATAGTGTCAATCGATGTAAATCCATCATCAACCACGATGCCCACCGGACCCAAAAAATAGAAAAATGCTCCGCCTCCTGGGAGGCCTACCACCGACTGCCCGCTCTGTGCTTTGACAGTTCTTACATAGGCAAGGGGGGGACACCCAGCTATGTCTCCCGGTGGCACCACCCATCTGACGTCACGTGACAATCCCCTCTGAAGCGCCATCCGAACACTGATCAGGCTTTAGAGGAGAGGTAGATTTAGACACTTGTCTAAATCCACCATAAAGGTTTCAGCAAAGTTGCTTGAAACTTTTTAAATGCTTTGCAGATGCTTTGAAAAAGCTTGCAAACACTGCCTTAAAGTGGATGTAAACCCGATTCACGAAATTTGAGCTGGGCACATATATCTGCAGTATTTTGTTATCTCTCTTCAATGAGCTAAGTCCCTTAGCTCTCTCCTGAACTGTTCCTCTGTTATTAGCCTTATAACTCGTGACAAATTCTCTGACACTTTAGACAAAAGCAGCCTGAATCTTCTGTCAGGGGAGGTTGCTAAAATAGATTAGCAGGGAGCTGGCCCTGTTACAAAACACCTCTGAGAGTCTCTGCCTATGATGAGAGGGGGTGTGTGCCTTTCCTCCAATCAGCAACGTGTAGAGGATCTACCCCTTTTGCCATGGTTTCCAAACCACAAAAAGTTTTGCCTTGAGGTGGGATTAGGTGCAAAAATATATATAATTTATAAGAATGTCACTTTAAAATGTATCGACTTCATTCCTCTTTGGCACTTTTCTTCACTGTTAAAGGGGAATACATACATTTATACATATCTTAGCTATTTGGATGTTATTATTAATAGAGGAACTGGATTTTTTTTTGTAATATATCTTTGCTATTTTGGGGAAAATATAACTAAAATAGTTCACTGTTATCACTATAAACCACACTTCAACTTTAAAGTGTATTGTTACAATAACAATGTAGTGGTAATAAGTATTATAGTTAATTTATTTTATTTAAATGATGACTAGTATTTACAAGCAAAGCTTAATACATGTCACATATTCATAAAACAGATGGAGCCCATATTGACATTCATTCCCATAAAAATGCTCTCAAAACTGGACTTGCAGAATTTTAATTAGTATTAATTGCATATATCCATTAAGCCATTCTATCAAGATAAGCCTGTGAATTAAAAACATGTCTAGCACAAGAGAATTTTTATTTTATTAGCTGTTAAATCCTGTTAATGGAACATACTCCATTCTTTAAAACAATTTACAGGCCTCAATAACAGTTACTTTGAAAAAATAATTAGTAAGAGGCTTTCTTAACATTTCATTTGGAGATATTTAGCCTCTTTATTGCTTTGTAACTGAAAGCAATACATATTGTTAAAATGTGGAGTAGAACAGACAAATACGTCTTTTCCTACAAATAAGAAAACCAATGAAATTTATCTGCAGAAATAGAACTTGAATTATTTAGGTTTTAAACTAGTAAACTATTGTTATAACTGCGAGATAAAGGTTTCATTGGCTTTGGGTTTAAAATTTGTGTTAAAATGCAAATTTGTAATAAAAATGCTTTTTTTTAGCACTTTTTATATATCAACAAAGGGGGTGATTTACTAAAACTGTCGCACACAGAATCTGGTGCAGTTGTGTATAGTAACCAATCAGCTTCTAGAATTTATTGTCAAAATCCTAATTGAACAAGCTGAAGTTAGAAGATGACTGGTTACAATATACAGCTGCATCAGATTATGTGTGCTTCAGTTTTAGTAACCCCCCCCCCCCCCCACTGGGTCATATGTGTCATATGTATGTTAACAGTTTGGTATTGATTACCTTTGGTTACCATATTTTATGTCTCAATGATTTTTATTTAATTTAGGCAATAAAAAAAAAAACAAATACATACTTTAACAATTGGTTGCCATAGTTGCACATTGCAGTATAATTAGAGAAAAAGGACACAAAGAGAGAAAGAAATAAGGGTAACATTGTTGCCCATGATTCCATGAAGCCTCCTATAATTCATGACCAGTGAGATAACAAGAGTAAAGCTAGTGTAGGAAGGTCCTTACAGTGTACAGTAGAAAACTTGGTTGTACGATTCAAACCAGTAAGACCAATTTTTATTAATGATAGATAGGCGCCCTTGCAAAGCCACATACATGCATTCATAAGAGCCATGGGTATGCACCAGGGAAATTACTTTGTCAGTCGTGATTGGTTCAGATGATTTCCAGTGGCGGGCAATAGCCAGCCTTGCAGCTAAGAGAATATGGATCGTTACACAACGCAGGTGCTGGGGAACTTTCTTATTGCCAATACTTAGTAAAGCAAATTTTGGCGGTTGGGTTTAACTAGTTGGAGCCCGGGCCATGTACAAATGATGGCCACAAGGTGGCTCTAGAAATCCAGGAGGCTGTCAATAGATGGCCTCGGCTCCTCCGGCCACTGGGGGGCGCGCGAGCGCCGCCGGCAGGGGGGCGTGCCCGGCGCATCACTGAGATGCCGATGCGCGTGCCTGGCGGCCGCGATGTCCGCCAGGTACCCGCGATCGGCTGGTACACAGACAAGGACGTGGATCTCTGTGTGTAAACACAGAGATCCACATCCTGTCAGGGAGAGGAGACTGATGCTGTGTCCCTTGTAAATAGGGACACAGATCGGTCACCTCCCCCAGTCAGTCCCCTCCCCCCACAGTATTAATCACTCCTAGGGAACACACTTAGCCCCTTCCTCGCCCCCTAGTGTAAACCCCTTCCCTGCCAGTCACATTTATACAGTAATCAGTGCATATTTATAGCACTAATCGCTGTATAAATGTGAATGGACCCAAAATGTGTCAAAAGTCTCCGATGTGTCCGCCATAATGTCGCAGTCCCAATAAAAATCGCAGATCGCCGACATTACTAGTAAATAATAAAAAAAAAATGTCATAATTCTATCCCCTATTTTGTAGGCGCTATAACTTTTGTGCAAACCAATCACTATACGCTTATTGCGATTTTTTTTTCTACCAAAAATATGTAGAAGAATACGTATCGGCCTAAACTGAGATTTTTTTTTTAAATTGGGATATTTATTATAGCAAAAAGTAAAACATATTGTGTTTTTTCAAAATTGTCACCCTTTTTTATTCATAGCGCAAAAAATAAAAACCGCAGAGGTGATCAAATACCACCAAAAGAAAGCTCTATTTGTGGGAAAAAAAGGACATCAATTTTGTTTGGGAGCCATGTCGCACGACCGCGCAATTGTCAGTTAAAGTGACGCAGTGCCGAAAGCTGAAATTTTGCCTGGACAGGAAGGGGGTATATGTGCCCAGTAAGCAAGTGGTTAAGAGATTTTAGTGACATCATACAGGAGTGGGAACACTTCCAACCAAAAGGGAGATAGCCTGTTGCATTCGCATAAAATGTGGAGTAAACTACCTTATTCACCACAATTCCTCCAGAAAAAAGGTGAATTAGAAGGGGTGAATGTGTGAATCTGGGATGGAGTGATATACCAGCAAAGAATGTATTTATAAACGAGTTCTCAAAGGTTGGAAGAGTGAGTCACTTAGAAGCTAGCTTTCAGTGCTGCTCATCAATGAAAGTCGCTAAATGTTTGGTCTATGTTCCTTTCCCAGTTCAGCATCGGTGACCATTTGCTAAAGGTGGTTTTGTCATGTAATAGGTTGTAGAATAGGGTAATGCCCTTACAGTTTGAATTCACATTTGAGAGATATTTCCACACCAATTTGTGCACATAGATATGGAGATGGGTATTGTACAATAAGCAATGGGTTATTTGAATATACCTAGTCTATAGTTGGAATTGTGTTCTGCAAGGTTGCAAAAGGTTTAATTAGCCTGCCAGAGTATTGGTTGGACACCTGTAATATGCCTGAATCTTTCCAGGAGTGTGTGGATAAATTGGAAATAAGCATGGAGAATATGGAAATTGGTATTGGGATCTTGTGCGGCTTGTCCTTAATGGGTGCATGTGAGATAAGGTATTTAAAGGCAGCCACTGTGGTAGCAAGAGTAGGGGATGTGGTTCTATCATTCGGTTTAAGTCTGGGTTTGCTAAGAAGGTCCTGACCTGGGATTTTCATGGATTCGATGTCTCTCCATATGGTTTTGGAATCATGGGCGAACCAGTTTTTAAGTTGTGCTAAAGGTTACCATATTTTAAATGTTTTTTATATGAAAAAAAAAAAACGCTGGGAATCCCGATGGGAAAATAGAGAGCAGGTTCTCTATTTTCCCGCTGGGATTCCCGGCTGTTTTCCTGTCGGGAAAACTGTGAGGAAACATACACACATCCTGGTTTTCCCAGCCAAAAGCTCTCTTGGCAGTTTTCCTGGCAGGAAAACTGGTCGTATGTACGGGGCTTAAGCCTATTAATAAATAAAAGATGTAAATTCTTGTTGGATTATCGATCCCCCTAAAGACTCAGTGTATAGTGATGACGCAGTAGGTTTAACCTCCCTGGCGGTATGATTCTTTCTGGAATTATGTACCAAAAGCGGTACAATTATTTTGCATGAAAATTTGGTGTTATGTATTATAGGCCTGCGATTCTTAGTAATTACTTACTTAAACCTAAGCAAACCAGAGTCAAGTAGACATCCCGGGTATGATAAATATGAAACACAAAATTATAAATTATAATATAATAAATAACTATAAATAATTATAAAAAATAGTAATCTAATTATAATAAAAATTATTCAATAATGTAATCAAATCAAAAACACTGAAATTTGCTCAGTTGCAGAATTGTCGCTGTCATTAGATTTAGTGTTTGATGACGAATTTCCCCACAAATCGCTATCGCTCAATTCTGCGAGTGATTCTAATTTATTATCGCTGCTTTCTAGTTGGTCTAAAACCACTTTTGACATAAAGGGACACTTTTTGGTTGCTATGGACAATCTCCATTTTCCAGGCAGAAAGAACGATTTTTATTATATAAAAGTGCATGCAGGACACTGGGCAGACCACTAGGGACCAAGGGGGTGTGTAATTATTACATACAGTACTGTAATCTGTAAGATTACAGTATACTGTATGTATACTATGTGTTTCACTTTTTGAATTTGGCGCCCAGTTCCGCTCCCTTGCGACGCTGCGGCTCGCAGGGAACGGAACTAGGAAGTCAGATGGGGACGAAAGTGCCGACACTCGCCGGAGATCTCGCTGGCGATCACAGCAGAGGACATCATCGCTGGATCGCCAGGAGAAGGTAGGGAAACTCCGCTGCGAGCTCTGCAATGTCTACCCCGAGCGTGACTCGGGGTTACCGATCCTAGCATAAAAAAACAACCCCGAGTCACGCTCGGGATTACCGCTAGGGAGGTTAACAAGGCATGTCATGATTGATAGAGATACGCAGATGCGTTTTTTTTCTGTTTTCTATGCAGAAAATATATAGAAAAAATATAGGTAGTATGAACTAGTTGTTAATTACAACCAATTTCCCATTAAGATATCAGTATTTCGGCAAGAATTGTGATAGCTTTAGGGCATATTCTATAGTCTGAGAAGAAGATCACATTTGTGTATGTATATTTGAACTTGTATGACATTTTAGATTTGTTTATATGTCAGTTTTAATAAGTTAAAAGTTTTTGAAAAATAGTATTCTGAGGAATTTCTCATACATATATGAGGTCAACACTGGAAAATTTATACTATTGTTGTTATTATTTGTATACTCCTGTGAATAATGCAAAATGCATTTAGTGGGTTGTAGAAATAATATTTTTCTACCTGGTGCTCCACCAGTAAATTGTACAGCTTCCCACTATTTAATGGTCATTAACAATTATTACTATAGGATTCCAATATTTGGGCCTGTATTATGTGGCATAAATAGGTTGAAATGTCATAAAAAGAACTGAAATAATAATATACAGGGAGGAAAAAAAACATTAATCAAGTAGATATAAACCCTAACAGGATGTTAACTTTGTATATGAGCATTATTTTTATTTTTTTGCATTAATGCCCCTTTTTTATTTTTTTAACCCTTTTCCCATCTGTAAGCTGCTGATCTCCTCCAGTTTTTTTCAGCCACTTCATCTCCACTTACACATGCTCCAGCTTTTGCTGCACATCATGACATTCTGACAGTAAAAAAGGTCAACCATGTTTGTGCAGTGTGTTTTTAGCATGACCTCTTATATTTTCCTTTTGGGGACCATGTAATAGGGTACCAACATATGAGCAGTTGTTACACTACAATACAAGTGCCTGACCAAGAACCTTTTTACAAAGAAAATGTGATTATTACATATTTGCTTGAAAATTAGCTTTAAGCTAAGTCATTTTGAACACATATGTTGAAACTCAAATCCAACAGGCCATGCTCTCCATGAGGTGAAAGGATTGAAAATATACAAAACTTCAGTCTCAGAAAAAAGTAAGAAAAGACAAGGTGGGCAACCAAGGTAAAACACTGCATTCAATAGGTTTCTTCAAAGTGTGTCATTGATAAATGAGCAATTGCCAGTTTAAAGGACATGGTTATTGCGGGACTAATTTCCTTTACCGGCCTGTACTACTTTTAAATAGCCAGGTCAAAAAGTCACTTCCGCCGCCAAAACAGTTTCCTACCTCCTTCCCCTTCACATGCTCCCCAACGGCCTTCTCCCATTTGGCTGCCAGGGGGAGCGCGTAACTGCCGGCGGCATTCCGCGATCTTTCCGGGCGTTAATGACCTGCCGCGCATGCACACAAGTGGCGTGCATGGCACATCATGACGGCGAGCCGTTTTGGCGGCGGAAGTGAAGGCAAATGTCGGGGTTTGTCCTTCTGGAACGCCGGGGAGGCCGCACGTGGGCCCGCTGTCATGGTGGCTCCATGCTCCCCCGCCGGATGGTGAGTTACTGGGACGGGGGGAGGGGGTGGGTGGGGGTACGGAGCCAATTGACCTGGAGCCTATCAGGTACGCCCATCTACATTCCATACATCTACAAATAGATGGCCCCATGGGAACTTCACTTAAAACCCATGCAGCCACCAGAATGATGAAACTATGAATATTTTCTGGTTGAAAGTAAGTAATGGCCATTCACCGGAGCTCTGATTTCTATTAGATTCTAATAGCATATATTCCTTTATTCTCCCTGGAACCTTTGGGTCCTAGGTACTCTGTATTACATGTGCTTTTGAATCCCCTTATGGGTTTTCTTCCAGCAAATCTGCTATCATTTTTCCCTATGATTAATCTTATTGTTTCTTACACGTTCAAGTTTTTATTCACGGCCCACATATGACACATTCATTTATATTAATCACATATGTAGTTTTTATGTTTTTGCACATACCTTTCTTTCACCTTTCATAGTACTTATACCACATACACACCATTACAAGATTATCAGCGCTTCTCACCACACCACTCTGTTTTTGTTTCCCCATATATTTTATTCATTTATTCAACCCTTTCCCACATTTTCACCTGCTATCACACCATATAAGATACACTCTACCACATAATGAAGTTACTAATACATGTTTACTACATATATATCTCTGTTTATTACCATATCCCTACAGTTATGGGTGCCTGTCTCTGGCTTCATGTTTTTTTGGTTTCTGCCCCTGCTCCCCTAGCCTCTCTCGCTTCAGTGTGTGTGGGGCAACAGTGCGACCTCTCATGGGCCTGGAGTCTGTCCGTTCACCAACAGCCGGGCTGTTTCCACACTTCCCCCTCTTCCACGGGTTCCGTGGTTGCTTTCAAAACTTCACACATGGGGAGTCCTCTTTCTCCAGCCGTCAATTGGTAATAACACTCATCAGTACCAAGATTACATACTGTAGATGTTCCATTGTTGATAGGGCTCTTGTTATTTTTGTTCAAAAATAATAAAAAAAATGCGCTACCAAAAATGTGTGTGCAAAAAAACAAAGTGCAAACTTAGATACAATTAATACAAAAAAAGTCCCAAGTGAAAAAATGTCAAATAGTGTCCTAATAAACACAAACAAGCTGTGAAGTGACTGCAAACAGGCTGTGAGGTGACTCACTGCATTCAAAACTACATAAGAGAAGAGATGATTGCAGGGAAAGGTTGATATCTTCCTCCAAAGTTTTCCAGCCAGATGAGACAAAATGGAAAGAGTGGGGGCTTACCGACTCCGGTGGATCTCTATTACGGAGATCATACAGGCTCAGCACATCATAGGACTCCACGGTATCTCGGCATCCGTCCCGCAGCGGGTCCGCTCTCTCCCTTACACTGTTCAGGGGCACAATTTCCTTGCAGTCAGGACCGGTTCCCAATGATGGGTGTGGGTATCAAAAAACAGATAAGGGGAGACTCATTGTGCAGTATAGTAAAAAAATCCTTTAATTAAAAATTACAAAGGCTGACATCCAGATTCTCAACACAAACGTTTTCAAAAATCAGCGGTAAGACGAGACAGCCAGCCGCGGCTCAGGCCACTAAGCTGGAGCGTGGTGACGTCAGAGGTGATTGCTCCGCCCGACGCTGCGTTGCTCCTATACAAGGCATCAACAGGGAAGGAGGCAATCTTTGCAAATTTTTAACAACTTCACCTACACAGTGTTTTTTATTTCAGAGCATCTCTTCCTTTCCCCTGAAGATGACCTTCCTGATAAGGTCGAAACGCGTCTGGGATCAATTTATTATAGGATACCAATGCTAAGTTATGTTACATGTACCTATACAGCTGTATTTTAATAAATTTATGTATATGTTTTATTATACCCATTTGGAGTTCTTGTTTTGTACCCAACATATGTTCTCCCTGTGGCAAATCTTCTTTAACCACTTGCTTACTGGGCACTTAAACCCCCTTCCTGCCCAGGCCAATTTTCAGCTTTCAGCGCTGTCACGATTTGAATGACAATTGCGCGGTCGTGCGACGTGGCTCCCAAACAAAATTGACGTCCTTTTTTTCCCACAAATAGAGCTTTTTTTTGGTGGTATTTGATCACCTCTGCGGTTTTTATTTTTTGCGCTATAAACAAAAAAAGAGCGATGATTTTGAAAAAAAACACAATATTTTAAATTTTTTGCTATAATAAATATCCAATTTTTTTAAAAAAAAAATATTTTTTTCCTTAGTTTAGTCCGATACGTATTCTTCTACATATTTTTGGTAAAAAACGAAAAAACGCAAAAAGCGTTTATTGATTGGTTTGCGCAAAAGTTATAGCGTCTACAAAATAGGGCACAGTTTTATTGCATTTTTATTATTATTATTTTTTTACTAGTAATGGCGGTGATCAGCGATTTTTCTTGTGACTGCGACATTATGGCGGACACATCGGACACTTTTGACACCATTTTGGGACCATTGTCATTGATACAGCGATCAGTGCTATAAAAATGCACTGGTTACTGTAAAAATGACACTGGCAGGGAAGGGGTTAACACTAGGGGGCGAGGAAGGGGTTAAATGTGTGCCCTGGGAGTGATTACTACTGTGTGGGGGAGGGGACTGACTGGGGGAGGTGACCGATCTGTGTCCCTATGTACAAGGGACACAGCATCGGTCTTCTCTCCCTGACAGGACGTGGATCTCTGTGTTTACACACAGAGATCCACGTCCCTGCTCTGTGTACCGGCCAATCGTGGGTGCCTGGCGGACATCGCGGCCGCCAGGCACGCGCATCGGCATCTCAGTGATGCG
The DNA here is from genome assembly GCA_029206835.1 of Rana muscosa. Taxonomy (NCBI): domain Eukaryota; kingdom Metazoa; phylum Chordata; class Amphibia; order Anura; family Ranidae; genus Rana; species Rana muscosa. Next base: position 423,204,566 of record CM055116.1, read on the forward strand.
CCGGGCACGCGCACGCGCCACTGGCGGCGCTCGCGTGCCCCCCATTGGCCGAAATAGCCGAGGACGTCTATTGACGTCCTCCCGGATTTTTAGATCCACATTGAGGCCGTCAAAAGTCTATGGCCCGGATCTAAAGCGGTTAAATAAATGTCATATTTTTGATAACATTACTGAATTATTTTTTGCTGAAATATAAAGCCCCCTGGGGTAACTTTTCTTTTCCACAATCACAGCAGACCTTTCCTCCCACGCTGTGTCTTTGTGAGGAAAGGAGAGCCATTAACTGGAAAGACAGTCAGTACATTGTTTACACTGATAATCAGTGCAGTCCCATCAGTGCATATCAGTGCAGCCTATCAGTGCTGCCTATCAGTGCCATCTACCAGTGCTCATCAATGCCACCTATCAGTACTGCCTATCAGCACCACCTATCAGTGCTCATCAATGCTTCTTATCAGTCCTCCCTATGACTACTCATTAATGCCACCTATCAGTGCTCATCAATGCCACCTATCAGTGGCCATCAGTGCCACCTATCAATGCTTATCAGTGATAAGCATCATAGTGTCATCTATCAATGCTCATCAATGCCGCCTATCAGTGCCCATCAATTCCACCTATTAGTGCTGCCTATCAGTGCTCATAAATGCCACCTATCAGTGCCCTTTAGTGCCGCCTAGCAGTGCCACCTATCAGTGATCATAAATGCCACCTATCAGTGCCCTTTAGTGCTGCCTATCAGCCATGCCTATCAGTGCCTAGTATAAGTGCTCATCAATGAGGCCTATCAGTGCCCATCAGTGCAACCCATCAGTGCAGCCTATCAGTGCTCATCAATGCCCATCAGTGCTGCCTATCAGTGCCACCTAGCAGTGCTTATCAATGTCGCCTATCAATTCCCATTAGTGCCACCTATCAGCCCTGCCTATCAGTGCTAATCAATTCCGCCTATCAGTGCCCAACAGTGCAGCCTATTAGTGCTGCCTATCAGTGCTCATCAATGCCACCTGCCTCCCCAGCAAGGCACTGAGCTTAAAGTGTCTCTCTCATACATCTCAGAGCCAGCACTGACAGAACTGACAGCTCCTAATGAAGTGTAAGTTGCTTAGCTTCGCACTTCCTGAGGTGCACACAGGAGTAGAGGGGCTGAGGGAGAAGAAGCAGATCTGCGGTCTCCTCTCCAATCTATGTGAGGGAGGAGGGAGGGGAGTGGGAATTGTAAGTGCCAACTCTGAGCTGTATGAGAGATATGATTTCAACTCAGACCCCTGCAGTTATTAACCCAGCTGGTGTACCCCAACAGTGGCAGAACGCCAGGGCCCGATCGCAAATGCAACCTTTGCGACCCTGGTAGTTCCACCACTGGCCTGCTGTCTGTCTGTCAGTGACCTGCCAGCCTGCCAAGCGCCTGCTGTCTGTGACCTATCAGTCTGCCAAGTGCCTGCTGACCGTCTGCCAGTAACCTGCCAGCCTGCTGTTCCTGCTGCTCTGCATGCATGCGTCCAGCCTGCATCTGAGTGCACACAGACTACTCATCTGCAGCCTTCCTCACAAGAACTGCCAGGCACTCGTGCCACTCCAGGCTCTTGTGCCTCCTATTACTTTACCAGGGGTACCGAGGCACAGGCGTAAGAGAAAGCCTTCCTCTTTATGTCAAGATCCATCACCAGGTTTGTGACAATACCACAGTTTTTTCAAATACTATAGATACACTTCTGAAAACACCGTAGAACTATGAAATATTGTCGGCATGTATATACCTTACACTCACTTATAATGTTCAGCACTTACTATGGAATTTATTTTGAAGGTCTTTTTTCTTTTCTTTTACTAATGCAGAGAAACTCAACTATTTTGTGACCTTTGAATCCTGGATATATCACTATATGATGCAATGACTAGGGCTAAGATGTCAGGCAGAAAATCAATGAAGTTATGGAGCACCTTGTTTTATGCATCTGTGTTCCTTTTATTTCCCTATTTATGTACTTATTTGTTGCCTAATCAATTCCTTCATGTGCATTTTCACAAATGTATTGGCCATTATTTTTATTTATATTCATGTGTGCAACTTTGCATGTTCAGGCACTTCAGAACAGTGCAGATGGAAAAAAATAACCTAACCTAGGATGAAAAAAACTGGCGCCCCTCTCAAAACACTAGTCTAGGATGAAACAAATCGACACTCCACTCAAAACATAACCTAAGTTGAAAAACACCTGGTATCCCTATAAAGGATAAAAAACTGTAACCCCCCATTAAACGCTAGCCTAGGATGAAAAAAAAAGTTACCCCTCTCAAAACATTAGCCTAAAGGCCCATACACACGGTCAGACTTTTTGCCAACAAACCTCAAAATGAGCAAGTTTTCAAAACAATCCGAGCGTGTGTACACTCCATCAGACAAACTTTTTTGGTTTTCATCGGACAAAAGTTCGCTCTGCAAACGGACAAACTTTTCAGCAACAAAAATCCAATGGTGCAAAGTCCAACCGTGTGTACAGAAATCCACCGGACTTTTGTCCGAAGTACAAATACGCATGCCCAGAACCAATGTTAAAATCAATTAACAATAGCAGAAGTTGACCAAAGGGTGGCGGTAAAGAGCAGAAAAGAGCAGAAAAACCATGTGATGTTGGGAAAGTTTTGGGAAATTTTGCAGAAAAGTCCTGCCGTGCGTATGCTATGGGTGTTCCCGGCCAACTCCCTTCAGACAAAAATCCACGGAAAAGTTTGTTTGAAGTCCGATCATGTGTACGAGGCTTAAGAAACACAGCCTATTCAAGGTTTTAATTTTCCATCATCGTTATCTTCGAGTCATCATTGTAGAACAGCATTGCATGCCACACCCACTTGGTTAATAATCAGGTCCTCTGGTAACCTCTTTTACCATTTTATGTAATATAAAAGCAAAGAATTACCAATGTATGCACTGATTTAACATGTCAGAAGCTCTATAGAATCTAGTTACAGTGTATTACACAGAACTCAGGTTATCCGCTTCAGCCCCAGACCATTTCGCTGGCCAAAGACCAGGCCACTTTTTGCGATTCTGCACTGCGTCACTTTAACCACTTCAGCCCCGGACCATTTTGCAGCTAAAGGACCAGGCCCCTTTTTGCGATTTGGCACTGCGTTGATTTAACTGACAACTGCGCGGTCGGACGACGTGGCTCCCAAACAGAATTGACGTACTTTATTTCCCACAAATATATCTTTCTTTTGGTGGTATTTGATCACCTCTGCAGTTTTTATTTTTTGCGCTATAAACAAAAATAGAGCGACAATTAAAAAAAAAATGCAATATTTTTTTACTTTTTGCTATAATAAATATCCCCAAAAATATATATAATTTTTTTTTTCCTCAGTTGAGGCTGATACGTATTCTTCTATATATGTTTGGTAAAAAAAAAAAATAGCAATAAGCGTTTATTGATTGGTTTGCGCAAAAGTTATAGCATTTACAAAATAGGGGATAGTTTTATGGCATTTTTTTTGTTTTGTTTTACTAGTAATGGCGGCGATCATTGATTTTTATCGTGACTGCGACATTATGGCGGACACATCGGACACTTTTGGCACATTTTTGGGACCATTGTAATTTTTACAGCAATCAGTGCTATAAAAATTCACTGGTTACTGTGAAAATGGCACTGGCAGTGAAGGGTTAACCAGTAGGTGGCGCTGTAGGGGTTAAGTGTTCCCTATTTAGTGTTTCTTACTGTAGGGGGATGGGCTGTGTGTCACATGACACTGATCTTCACTCCGAGTACACGGAGCGGAGATCTGTGTCATTGTCACTAGGCAGAGCGGGGGGATGCTTGTTTACACAAGCATCTCCCCGCTCTATACCTCCGTGAGATGATCGCGGGGATCCCCGCGGCGATCGAGTCCACGGGACCCACGGTCCGACTCACGGGGAAGGCAGCAGGGTCGCGAGCGTGCTGCCGGCGGCGCGTGCGCGACCACACGGCAGGCATTTAAAGGGGACGTACAGGTACGTGATTATGCCTGTCCGTGCCATTCTGCCGACGTAAATATACATGGGCTGGTCCTTAAGTGGTTAACTGACAATTACGCGGCCGTGCGACGTGGCTCCCAAACAAAATTTACATCCTTTTTTTCCCCACAAATAGAGCTTTCTTTTGGTGGTATTTGATCACCTCTGCGGTTTTTATTTTTTGCGCTATAAACAAAAATAAAGCCACAATTTTGAAAAAAAAAACAGTATTTTTAACTTTTTGCTATAATAAATATCCCCCAAAAATATATATAAAAAACATTTTTCCTCAGTTTAGGCTGATACGTATTCTTCTACATATTTTTGGTAAAAAAACCCGCAATAAGCGTTTATTGATTGGTTTGTGCAAAAGTTATAGCATCTACAAAATAGGGGGTAGTTTTATGGCATTTTTATTAATATATTTTCTTTTTACTAGTAATGGCGGCAATCTGCGATTTTTATTGTGACTGTGACTTTATGGCGGACACATCGGACACTTTTGACACATTTTTGGGACCATTGTCATGTTTACAGCTATAAAAATGCACTGATTACTGTAAAAATGACACTGGCAGTGAAGGGGTTAACGACTAGGTGGCGCTGAAGGGGTTAAGTCAGTTCTAGGGAGGGATTCTTACTGTTAGGGGGCGTGGCTACCAGTGACACGTCACTGATGACCGTTCTCGATCACGGAGAACAGCCACCAGTGACATGTCACTAGGCAGAATAGGGGAATGCCTTGTTTACAAAGGCATCCCCCTGTTCTGCCTTTGCGACCTCAACCGCGGGCCGCCCGGGAACATCGAGTTCCTGGGACCCGCGAGCACATTTGCGAGGCACGCGTCGGGTTCACCAGCTGGGCGTCAAATTTAAAGGGACGTACAGGTACGTCCATGTGCCTGCCCGTGCCATGTTGTAAACTTACTTCTGCGTGCGGCGGTCAGCAAGTGGTTAAGGAAAATTGCACTAATCTGATTTATGCACAACTGTAGTATTTTCTAGATGTAGAAATCAGATAAGAAGTGCATAAATTGTTCAAATGTTGGTATCTTTGCCTAAAGTACCAGAGATTTGAAACATCTTTATGCTTGTCAGCACAAGACTGGTGTTTGGCGAGCAAGCCATTTTTTGTCCCCTCTTTGCACCCACTGGAAGTTATACAATGTCTTGAAAAAGTATTCATACCCCTGGAAATTTTATTACAACCAAAAATGTAAATGTATTTAATTGGGTTTTTAATGGATAGACCAACACAAAGTGGCACATGATTGTGAAGTGCATTTGTATTCAGCCCTCTTTACTACGATACCCCTAACTAAAATCTAGTAGAACCAATTGCCTTCAGAAGTCACCTAATTAGTAAATAGAGTCCACCTGTGTGTAATTTAATCTCAGTATTAATACAGCTGTTCTGTAAAGCCCTCAGAGGTTTGTTAGAGAACCTTAGTAAATGGCATCACATGAACACACCAAGCAGGTCAGGGATAAAGTTGTGGAGAAGTTTAAAGCAGGGTTAGGTTATAAAAAAATCTCCCATCATCCAAAAATGGAAAGAGTATGGCACAACTGCAAACCTACCAAGACATGGGCATCCACATAATCTGATGGACCAGGCAAGGAGAGCATTAATCAGAGAAGCAGCCAAGAGGCCCATGGTAACTCTGGAGGAGCTGCAGAGATCCACAGCTCAGGTGGGAGAATCTGTCCACAGGACAACTATTAGTCGTGCACTCCACAAATCTGGCCTTTATGGAAGAGTGGCAAGAAGAAAGCCATTGTTGAAAGAAAGCCATAAGAAGTTCAGTTTGCAGTTTGCGAGAAGCCATGTGGGGGACACAGCAAACATGTTGAAAAAGGTGCTCTGGTCAGATGAGACCAGAATTGAACTTTTTGGCCTAAAAGAAAATTGCTATTTGTGGCAGAAAACTAACACTGCACATCACCCTATACACACCATCCTCAACGTGAAACATGGTGGTGGCAGCATCATGTTGTGGGGATGTTTTTCTTCAGCATGGATAGGGAAGCTGGTCAGAGTTGATGGGAAGATGGATCGAGCCAAATACAGGGCAATCTTAGAAGAAATCCTGTTAGTGTGCAAAAGACTTGAGACTGGGGCTGGAGGTTCACCTTCCAGCAGGACAACGACCCTAACCCTTTCATGACTAAGCCTACAGTATTTCTGACATTTGGTGTTTACATGTTAAAATCCGTATTTTTTGCTAGAAAATTACTTAGAACCCCCAAACATTATATATATATTTTAGCAGAGAATCTAGAGAATAAAATGGCGATTGTTGCAATATTTTATGTTACACGGTATTTGTGCAGCAGTGTTTTAAACGCAACTTTTTGTGAAAAATTAACTTTCATGAATTAAAAAAAAAATGAAAAAGTAAAGTTAGCCCAATTTTTTTGTATAATGTGAAAGATGATGTTACGCCGAGTAAATAGATACCAAAGATGTCAAGCTTTACGCACTCGTGGAATGGCGACAAACGACGGTACCTAAAAATCTCCATAGGCGACGCTTTAATTTATTTTTATGGTTACCAGGTTAGAGTTACAGAGGAGGTCTAGGGCTAGAATTATTGCTCTCGCTCTGACGATCGCGGCGATACCTCACATGTGTGATTTGAACACCGTTTACATATGCGGGCGCGACTTCCGTATGCGTTTTCTTTGCTGCGCGAGCTTGCGGGGACAGGGGCGCTTTAAATTATTATTTTTTTTAATTATTTATTTAATTTATTTTTACACTATTAAATTGTGTTTTTAAAAAAAAATGTAAACATCCCTTGTGACAGTAATATGTGGTGACAGTTACTCTTTATGCAGGGATCGGGGGTCTAAAAGACCCCCAATCCCTCCTTTACACTTCAAAGTATTCAGATTGCTGAAAATGGCGATTCTGAATACTGTATATTTTTTTTAAATTCGGCGCCGTCGGCAGTTTAGTAAACCAGAAGTGACGTCGTGACGTCGCTACCCGTGTTTACATTCAGGAGACTGGCACAAAGCCATTTACAGCTTCATGCCAGTCTGACACAAGGCGCCGGAAGCAACGGATCATGGATCGGGTCTCCCATTGGGATGGGAGGCACGGTCAGAGCGGTGGGAGGCGGCGGGAGGGGGGATGTCCCCTCCCACTCCTCCGGTATAACAACCGAGCGGCTTTTAGCCGCATCGGTTGTTAGGCCTGGATAGCCAATCGCCCGCTCTAAACAACGGTACCGGGATCATGCCTGCAGCTGCAGGCATGATCCCGGTATAACCCCCGAAAGCCGAGGCCACATATATGCGTACGCTTGGCGGGAAAGGGATAAAACATACAGCCAGAGCTACAATGGAACGATTTAGATCAAAGCATATTCATGTGTTAGAATGGCCCAGTCCAGACCTAAATCCAATTGAGAATCTGTGACAAGACTTGAAAATTGCTGTTCACAGATGCTCTCCATCCAATCTGACAGAGCTTTGAGCTATTTTGCAAAGAAGAATGGTCAAAAATGTCACTCTCTAGATGTGCAAAGCTGGTAGAGACATACCCCAAAAAGACTTGCAGATATAATTGCAGCGAAAGGTGGTTCTATAAAGGGGGGCTGAATACAAATGCATGCCACACTTTTTTCACATATTTATTTGTAAAACATTTTGAAAACCATTTATCATTTCCTTCCACTTCACAATTATGTGCCACTTTGTGTTGGTCTATCACATAAAATCCAAATAAAATACATTTACGTTTTTGATTGTAACGTGACAAAATGTGGAAAATTTCAAGGGGTATGAATACTTTTCCAAGGTACTGTATAAGCTGGTAACAGCTTAATAGGAAAGTCTTCATTTGCATGAAAGGAATACCAGCATGATTCTTGGGCTTAAAAAGCAAAATGTAATTTCATGTACGAGGGGTCTTCAAAAAGTTTCCACACTTTTATTGAAAACGATGTAGAAGGAGTAGTAATTGGTCATGTCTGAGAGTGTCATGTAACTAGTCTGTCTGGCAAGCCAGCTGACCTTGCAGTTTAGTATATGAGTTGCCACACTGTGGTGAAGATGGCTGCGAAATTTATAAAAAAAAAGTGTGGAAACTCGTATATACGCTGTCTATGAGCTGTCTAAGCCATGGATAATGCAATTTTCTTTCCTGCAACCACGGGTTGCAGGAAAGAAAATCGCTTGATTCCCTATCAACAGCCCTCCCACAGCGCTATTATGTTCTGCCGGGAAGGAGCCTGCCCTAATGGCAGAACACAATGATTACTGATAACAGCTATAGCTGCTGACAGTATGCTCGTGCAAAAAACCTGACAGGCTGGTTGTACTGAAGTCAATTGATGGATCGACTTCAGTACAACCAGCCTGCCCATAGATGGATCGAATCTCAGACGGTCCCTGCTGAACTAGCCGATATTCGATCCATCCTATTGTGGTTCAAATTTAAAATTAGACAGATACCTTCACTTAGATCTAGTTAATTAACTTTCATGAAATTCACATTGTCTGCATTATCTACTAAATATCAACTAAAATCGAAATTCTGTATAACACAAAATTGATGGTATAGTTTACATTTGTCTTGTAATTTGTCTTGTAAAATAAAACTCCTGGAGTGAGCTTGGACTTTAAATAACAGTAAAATGATAATCTACTGTACCTATCATGTAAAGTATTTTTGGATTTAATCATTAATCTCTGTATATTTTCTTAAGTAGCCATATTATGATAACAGCACAACCTTGAAATCCTTGAAGCTTGTGATGAATTTGCAGGGTAAGGCAAAAAGTCCTACTTATAAATATTTATAAAGAAATATTTCAGATTACGTGCTCAGCACCGAATGGTGCATATTATTTGTATTAATGTTTCATAAACATTTGTGCAAAAACAATATGCTTTACTTTGCTTCTAAGTATTAAGTAGAATTATTGCAGCATCTGCTTCAAATGGCTGAGTGCTCAAGCTATCCATGGGATGTCGTAAATTCTGTGATGCATTAAGATGTCATTAAATGTACCTTCTGTGGTTGTATCTTGATTTACATTCTCAGTAAATCATCAAGTTAAAGCGAAATGAACCACAGTGTAATATGATTCTCTTTTACCTTGTGTTTGGAACTACACTATTCTTGAACATGCTGTTAGATTGTCTCAGTTTCCATATAGTTTTACAGTTCCACAGGTAGAAAGTCAATCAAAGAACACAAATGAAGCGGAGTTAATGAAGAGTACAAAATGGCTGATTTTAATAAACATACCAGAAATACAGAATTTGAATTTAGAATTTTGTATGATGCTAGTAGCAAACAATAGCGGGATGACTGACGAAATTACTGAGCATTGTGGAACAAATCATCTTTTTACAATCCATCCATTGTACTAGGGGGATTTCTTACAGCTTAACCACTTGGGACCAGGGCCATTGTAAATTGACGGCCACAAGGTGGCTCTACAATGCCATGATGACGTCATATGACCTCGTCGGGCCTCCCGGCCACTAGGGGGGGCGAGCGCGTGCCCGCCGCGTCACTCAGGTGCTGATGCGCGTGCCTGGCGGCCGCGATGTCTGCCAGGTATCTGCGATCGGCAGTCACAGAGCCAGGGACGTGGATCTCTGTGACGTCCTGTCAGGGAGAGGAGACCGATGGTGGGTCCATTGTACATAGGGACACCCATCGTTCACCTCCCCCAGTCAGTCCCCTAACCCCATAGTAAGAATCACCCCAGCAAGGCACACATTTAACCCCTTGATCGCCCCCTAGTGTTAACCCCTTCCCTGCCAGTCACATTTATACAGTAATCAATGCATATTTATAGCACTGTTCACTGTATAAATGGTCCCAAAAATGTGTCAAAAGTGTCCGATGTGTCCGCCATAAAATCGCAGATCGCCGCCATTACTAGTAAAAAAATTAAATAATAAAAAGAAATGTCATAAATCTATCCCCTATTTTGTAGGCGCTATAACTTTTGCGCAAACCAATCACTATACGCTTATTGCGATTTTTTTTTTACCAAAAATATGTATAAAAATACATATCGGCCTAAACTGAGAAAAAATACGTATTTTTTTATTAAATTGGATATTTATTATACCAAAAAGTAAAAAAATATTGTGTTTTTTTCAAAATTGTCAGTCTTTTTTTGTTTATAGCGCAAAAAATAAAAACCGCAGAGATAATCAAATACCACCAAAAGAAAGCTGTATTTGTGTGAAAAAAAGGATGTCAATTTTGTTTGGGAGCCACATCGCAGGACCGCGCAATTGTCATTCAAAGCGTGACAGTGCTGAACGCTGAAATTTTGCCTGGGCAGGAAGGGGGTATATGTGCCCAGTAAGCAAGTGGTTTTAAAAACTAAATCTGTTCTCATTTGAAGGTTTACATTTTTTTATTAATATGTGAGATTATGTATCAACATGGAGCAGTTTAAGGGAAAAGGGGGTGTGCACGGTGTAGAAATCCACACCAAGCATCTGAGATGATCTTTTAAACTGTACATTCCAAACCCACTAGAAGATTACAACCTTCCAATGAGATCATCAAGGAATACATCATGATATATTACCGCCAACATGCAGCCACTTTCCCACAGTGCTCACAACTAAAGACCGCATCCTTTAGAAATCATCTTCTGTTTCATTCAGCAGACATTTCAGGCTCCAGGAGCTCTGGTAAACTCTTTGGACCTTTATCAGTGAAATCTTTGTTTAAGAGGTTTTCATTAAGCCACACTCCTTGGGATTACAGAACACAATTGGGCTGATTTACTAAGGTAATAAAGTGTGTGAATATTCACTTCAATTATCCAATCATGCGAAAGGGAAACCCCTGATAACTAATGTATGCATTTGGCTCAGAACTCTCCCGGGACTTTGTTAAATATAAATTGTACATAGTTAGATGCAAGTTTAGCTGCTAAGGCTCTTAGCTTTTCCAATAGAGACAATAATTAAAGGATGCTCAATATTCTCCCTGTAGCCCTGCATAAGTCACAAACTATTTTGTTATAATTTTCATCAGATGCTGTATTTTTTTTTTCTAAGATATCTAGGCCTTCTTTTTCCTATACAGCCTAGTGGATTTACATTTTCTATTTTCTTCAGGTAGTATGATACATATACTGCTTAGAAGCCTTTGCAGATTAGCTATTTTACAATTGATTGGTCAACCCCTCTCTTAGAAAGATGGCTAGGATAAACTTCTACTTAAACTGTATGGGCCTTTCTGATACTTGCCACACCTTAACTTCCTTCTCTTGCTCGTTCATCAAACTGCAACTTCTATTAAAACTTGTTGATGCCTCTTTTGAAACCATAATCATGCCTAATAATGCTCTAACTATTATTGAAATGTACCCATTAAAGTGGTTGTAAACCCATTACAACCACTTTAACCTACAGGTAAGGCTAGATTAAGGCTTACCTGTAGGTGCAACAAATATCTCCCAAACCTAAATAGTTTAGGAGACATTTTCAGAAATAGCGGCACCGATGTCTACGGTCAATACGCCGTAGACATCGGGCGCAGGCGCACTGAGCGTGCCGCTTCTAACGGCGATCATGCCGTTAGTGGCGTCACCCGCACGCATGCACAGGAGTGACGTCATTGCTGCTCCGGCCAGTCACAGCGCCGGAGCAGCGATACCTGGAAGTCACTCTGGGTATCATGCCGGCGACGGAGGAGGTGATCGAGGACCGCTGCGGGGCTTCGATCTCAGGTAAGTAATTCATAATGAGCTAGTATGCTATGCATCTTTTGAACTGTACATTACAAACCCGCTAGCTTTTCCACTAGAGACAATAATTAAAGGATGCTCAATATTCTCCCTGTAGCCCTGCATAAGTCACAGACTATTTTGTTATAATTTTCATCAGATGCTGTATTTTTTTTTCTAAGATATCTAGGCCTTCTTTTTCTTATACAGTTTAGTGGATTTACATTTCCTATTTTCATCAGGTAGTATGATACATACACTGCTTAGAGGCCTTTCAGGTTAACTATTTTACAATTGATTGGTCAACCCCTCTCTGAGGAAGCGGGACAGTAAGTACACAGTGCTGTACATGACTGATTATATCGGCAGTTTCTATGGGATACCTGGAGCTCCAGGATCCCTTCTTACACTGGCCAGATCGGATGTAATCATTGAATTTTCCATGTGACTTTTACTATTTGTATCCCGCTTGTGGGGATTGTTACGCCCCCCCCCCCCCACCTCAGGCGGCATTGTATTGGACGATTTACGGTGCACATCCATTCCACAGAGAGTTTATTTACATCCTTTAGCTGACAGTAATTTCTCTATTCCTTGCTGTGGACTTCCTGACAGGCTCTTTGCCTTCCTACACCAGTTCCATAGGGACTGAGCATTGCTATCACTCATCAGGTCTATCCCCTCAGGTGTTCACCCAGTAGCAAGACAGCTTTTCCAGTTTTCCCTGTTCAGGCACAGCTACTGCATTCGCCCATTGTGGTCATAAGGTGCAGAGCTCCTTGCATAGGCGTGCGCACAGGGTGTGCCGGATGTGCCCAGGCACACCCTAATCACCCTGTGTAGCACAGATTCCCCCTACTGCCCTGGTTCCCCCCTTCCCTCTGCAGCACTACCGGCTTCCCTCCTTTCCTCTCCTGCTGGCTGTTGCTGCGGGGATGTTTTAAAATGAGTAAGGGAAGGGGCTTGTGTAGCGGGTATGTACTTTTTAAACTGGTGAGGACACCAGTGATGCATAGTTCTCTGCGGCCCAGAAGGTGGCGCTGTCACTTTGGGCCGGGGTTGAACCATCGCTGCAGTGCCATACCCTTTGTGACCTCTCGCAGCGGTTGTACGGCGGGGCAGGGAACCCGCCATGCTTGCTGGGAGGGGGTATAAGGGGGCGGACATCTTCGCCACGAGGGTCGAGTCCCGGGCACCTTCAGCCTGAGGGCTGTGGTTGCGGTCGGTGTCCAGGCGGCCTAGGCCTGGACACTTGGAGTTCGTGTTCCATCCCAGACACCTTCAGTCTGGGGTGAGGTACTCAGCCGGAGGCCTGGGGCCCAGTGCCTTTCGCTGGGTCCCGCGACGGAGGGATCATCCTAGGGGGCCCCGGGAGTGGGGCACCCGAATCCAGAGGCGTAAGGGACCGGAGAAGGGACTCACCCGAAGACCTGGTGCAGCAGATTGCCAGTGCCGGGTGAACCTCTGGAGACCGCCCCGAGGGATATCTTTCCCAAACAGGGGCCAAGTTTAAAGAGGAAGTTCAGTCCACGTTAAATGACCGGTGGCAGCGGTCCAACTATTTCAATCAGGTCAGTGGCAGAGGCCTGCTATTAGGCCTGTGGCAGGGGCCTCAACAGTTCATCTGGTCGGTGGCAGCGACCAAAACTCACGGTCGGTGGCAGAGACCGTGCGGCAGGCCTATTCGCTAGCAAAAAGGAATAGGAGAGTTCAGTTGTGCCTGGGCCTACTCGTTCCCACACCCATATGTTCGTCTGTTATTGGAAGTTCAACTGATTGTGTTCACCGTATTGTACGAGAAATAAAGGAGTGTTGGACTTTCGATTGGTGTGGGGCTCTATTATTGGCAGACACGTTTCCATGGAACAACAAGGCTTCGTATGCAGTGGACAGACCCGGGAGGTAAATCAACTAACTTTGCTCAACCCTCTTATACACATGAGGGGAGAGCTTGGCGTAGTGTTCCTGCACTCTCCTCTCCCAGGTACCCCTAGACACAAGCCATTCACAATAGGCAAGAGGGAGAGTGAGGTTCCGCTACACTTGTAAATATGTATTTATCAGCCCTTTCCCTTTCTGAATGAACATGGTGAGTGATCGGTAGTGTGTGTTTCAGCTTTTGGGTGCACACCCAAATGCAATAGGCTGCTCACACCTATGTCTCCTTGTACAGGGCGCTGGAAGCTGACTGGCTCTAATTCATCTCTGGTAATTGCATAACAGTGTCTCGGGTACCATCTTGTTTCAGGGGAGGCATCTATGGTTCCTGGTTCCAGCTCTGCAGAGAAAACGTTTAGTGATCTCATTTAGTAATTGGGGGGAGGTGGAGGTTGGGTGAGTGTCAGTGGGTCTCCACTGCTTGACAGGGAGGGGTGTGGGTTATCAGAGGTTGGGGGGGGGTGTGGTGGGGTCCTATGAGGGAGGGTAGATACTATATGGAGATTTCTGTGATGCTTTTTACCTTTTCTGTAATACATTGGAATGGGGAGATAACCCCTGGTTGTACACATTTCTTCATTTTATTTATTTTTGTGTCACTTTGCTGCTTGTGAATACACCCAACCATCATATATGGAGGTACCTTAATGTGTAGGTAATTATTAGGTTACCAGTCTGTTTTTCTTTTTTCGCTTTTACTTTTTCATAGGTATGAGATATCTCAATACAAACAGGGCATCTGCAAGCTTCATTAAAGCTTAAAAAAAGGACCACCAAAGCATCCCAGAAGCATCAAAAAACACTTCAAAAAAGCATGTTGAAGTCGAAGCAAGTGTATATGAGCACTAATAGAACTCCTTGAACAGTAAGAGGGCAGGCATTTATAAAGTTATTAGACAATTTTATGGTACAGTTTATAGAGGCCCCATCTACAAATGATGGTCTGCTGTTAATCTCAAACAATGCAGAGTTTGCTACAAATGCTCATAAAAAAGACAAAGACAATCTGTGTAGCAGTGACCATATTATGATTTAATGTATTTTAAGTTGTAAACAATGAGCACATACTGGAAAGATAAAGACCCAAGCTAATGCTAATTGCTGATCTTCACAACTGTTTAGGTGTGGGTATTCCCCTTTGTGGGATTGACATCCATTGCCCAGGCTCCGGTTTTTGTGCGTCTCATTGGATTTCATCTCCCTGCCCTCACACATCTCCCGGTGGAACTGGTGGCATTTCTTTATTATTATTTCTTATTCTTGATTTCTTTTGAAGTCTTTTCTGATCTTGGGTGGTCACACCCATCAAATACATCTACCTCCTGTTTATTCTGTAGCTAGTCGCTTATGGGGCACCACTAGGCCAGAACCCCTGTTTTTCATCAAGTGTAAGATATGTCAAATATTATATGTGAATAATGTATTTATTTTTTGCTTTGTTTTTTACTTTTTTTTTTGCCTTTGATCTCCAGGCATCCTTCTGTGCTTCTCCCGAAGAAGCGAGATCCTTCTCGCGAAACATGTTGAGACCTACAGCACAGCTGTCCTAGACTGTTGGCAGTCATTTTCATGATACATCCAGGTCTCATTGAAAGGTTTATTATGTGAACGCACTATCACTAATATTTTTTCTTCTGTATTTTGTGTTGTTTTTAAATGTTTGTTAAGAAATTGTTTACACATTTTACTCTGCATGTCTGAGGTGTTACTCTTTAAAAGTCCCATGGGCAATTCTGTTTTTTGTTATGTGCATGTATTTATCTTGGTGGGCTGCACACAAGGGGGTGGTCAAATAATTAAAGGACACCTGTACCAGAGATACAAGTGTCAATAATTAAGCCGGCCATACATGGAATTGAAATTTGGCTGGTTCAGCAGTAATCGAATAACGATCAATGTATGGGTATCCTGGATGTACACAAGTCAATCTATCGCTCGTATGTGCACCAATGTGCTGTGCTGAGCAATACATTTCAAACTAGTATGATTGCTCAATAAAGGAAAAAAAGTTGAAATAAAGTGAACAAATGAAACTGAGTGCAATGATACTGTCCATAATATAGGATGTGAAAGTCCCTTATACCAAAAGATCACAAAGATCTCAACAATATATACACATACAAACACATGTACACACACACACATAAACAAACACATGTACACACACACATACACAGTCTTTTAAAAAGTTGCAGTACAGTGCCTACACTCACACAGCTGGGTACTGCACTGTAGGGCGAGGCAGAGAGCACAGAACACCCCCCCCCCCTCCCGTTGTTTTCACTTTGCTAAGAGCATTCGCTGGCTGACCGAACTCCCTCACTGATGATATACAGTTTGGCAGGGGAACGGAGCTTGGTCATCTGACAGCTTTTCTCTACCAGGATTCTGCAGAACCTCAAAGGCTGACACATATATATATATATATATATATATATATATATATATAGTGTTAAGGACTAGCATCAAATGTAGAACTTGAAGGACACTGCCACTCGCTGGTTCTTCTTTTTAAGGGCTTTGTTTGCCCATTTTTATTAAAAGAAGTTCAAAACAAAATGAAAGGTTTCCCTCGCAGGGGTTTCAGCACTCCTATTCATCAACAAAATGTAATTTAGCCTCCTGGCTTATACATACAGCAGTGCTGCTCAGGCCTTCCACTTCAGGCTTTCATCTGTCTCCTACAGACTTTTCCCTTGGCAACACCGTCCATTTAGATAGCAGCCCCTCACTGCTCTGATCCTCAGACTTGGGTCCACTGCTCTGACCCTCAGACCTGGGTCTCTGGCTTCCAGTGTGCAGACAAGCACTCTCTGGCTTCTCCAGTGCACACTTGCACTCTGTGGCTTCTCCAGTGCACACCTGCACTCGTCGGGAGGGTGGAGCCCAGAATGCTGGTCCTGACTCTACTATCAGGCCCACACACCCCTGAACAATCAGTGTGCAGTTGAGTCTCAAAACCCGGATCCAGGACTGGGGATTTCATCCCACCCGGATCTCTAAGAAATCCCCAAGCTCCAGGTCCCAAAGTGGACTTTAGTAAAACATGAGGAAGTTGAAAAGCCAGTTTCCTCCAAAACAAGCAAATACCCTGGAGCCCCTCAACCTGCCTGGTTGAGAATCCTGTATTTATACACTGGTGGGGTACCACACTACCACATACCCTCCCCCTTTGTTTCGATCCGGAGGGAGGAACACCAGCACCCATCATTATGGTTGGGACACCTCTGTGCTGGCTGTCAGCCACGTAGGCCCAACCTTTTTTCCGGGTGCGCTTCCAGGTATGTCCCACCCTGGATCTTAACAAGGTCCTATATTTCCCTATACTCAGCCTTCTCCCTCTTCTTTTGGGGTTCCATAAGCACTGCCTCTCCTGAAATTTTAACAGGGCACCCCTGGTCTTTCTACCAACCCTTCTGCCTCCACGCTTCAGGTTCCCAGATTTCCCAATACCTTTGGACACCACACTGTCATGTACCTTTAACAAACTATTTGGTTCATCATTGACAGACATATTCAAACCAACATTACACCTCTCAACGTTGCACAGATCACCAATGCTTTTTTTTAGCATTTGCTAGGGCAGAGTCTGCAGAGGGCACACATACTGGAGGGCCGCCATCACCCACGGGAACCTCACAGGACGTCACCTCCCCTGGGTTCACCCACTCTGCAGGCAGCTGTCCTACCACTTGACCTGTTCTGATGCCCTCTGTATTTTTATCCACCTGAACAGACAAGCTCTTGTCTGATCCACATACAATTTTTACCGCACTTCTTATCCGTTTCTCTGTCTCGGGGACCTTATTAGGTTTGTCACCTAAACCAAACATTGGACTGGGGACCCCAGTCTTTTTAACCACCTTCGGTTGAGCCGCGGTCAGGATCTCTGCTGCTTTCTGGTCCACACTTGGCCCTTCCATCTCATGCGATTCTTCCACTGGTACAGCACACACGCCCTTCACCGACAGATGACCAGTACTACCTTGGACCATAGCAGCAGAAATGCCTTCTACCTGGCTGTTAGGTGGTGAAACCTCAGACACTTTCTTTTCGCCAAAGCCTCTCCCATATACCTGTTCCTCTTGTACAGGAAGTAACCCATCAGCATACCTAGAGGCGATTTTTAACACTAGTAATACAGTCATAAATAAACCATTTCTGTCTTGTCTTCCTTTGTGCTGTACCACCTGCCACTCAGGGGTCCACCTAATGGTACTCCGCAGTACCAGACTGTCTAATTGTGGTGGAGACACCCCAGTATAGACTGGCTGTACATCCCAAAGTTTAAGCATCTCCTTGAATACTTTTGTTAGAAACCATACCCTTGGCTCCAGACCCAAGTCCTTCCTGGGGACTTTTCTGACACTGGGGATGCAGACAGACTCACTTGCTGAGACGTGAGAGGTTGCAAGGTTTAATGGAACCTTCTCCCAGCTGGAGACAACCACAGCCTGGTGCTCTACCAGAGCGCTGCCAGGTGCTTGACTCATACCCAACTTCTCAGGCTCAGCACCAATGAACTGCTTCACATTACCAGTGACAACGTCACTTTGACACGCCATGTCAGCATCATTTTTGTAGGTTACGGACAAAGTGTCTGCTGTGTGCTCGCCCTTATATGGTCCATATTTCTCACAAGGGTTAACCCCTGCAGCAGCCACCACGCCCTCAGGTATAAGCTGTTCTGCCGTCCCTCCTGCTGGCACAGCAGAAACTTTGTCCCCCTTATTTTTGTGCATGAAAGCCTCATCTATCAGGGACGTTAGATTTTTACCCCAACTATCCCAATCCGTTGTAGCTGTGCTCCATTCACCAGCGCTCCTCAGCCCTGATCCATCCGCCCAAGGAGACACATTAGAACAGACGGGTTTAGTTGCAGATTCATCATCCAAATTATGAATCATGGCAGACTTCGGTAACACATGTTTTAGCACCACAGGTTGCAATACACCACAACCACCACCTTGCTCGGGCGGCGCTTCATAAGCCTCACACACCTTTGCATTTTTCACAGGTTGTGTTAACCCACCATTTACCGGCACATTTTTAGTACTAGCAGCTTGCACTAACACATTACCATTACACGGTACAGTTCCACTCTGTCCCACCAGAGTGACATCGCAGTTGTCCATGGCAACCTCCGACTCCAATACATGAAGTTCCCTGAAGATTTCTGGGGACAACTGTGCTGTCTTACCACCAATTGCTACAGGCAACGACCCATTTGTGACAACAGCTTTTGCTCTGGAAGAACCTGGAGTTTTCCCAACAGAAGCAAACTTTCATTAACAGTAACACATAGCATTTTTAGTTTTTGCAGGCTGTCCTAGCCCACTGCCAACTTGAGGCTGGCAGACATTAGACACAACACTTTTAGTCATCAACACAGGTTCTGTTTGGACTTTAACCCCTGCATTCCCACTAGGTATGAAAAAGTCATTCTCAAGCGCACATTCTGTGGCCCCACTAACTGGGGTCACTCTCACATCATCATGGACAGTCTCGTAGACAGTTCTTTTATACCTGAAATCAGCAGTTCCAGGCATCATTTCATTAAAGATAGTCTTACCCACCACAGTAGTTGGGGTCACCATCTTCATTTGAGTACGTTGTCTTAAGAACCAGTCCTCAGCCGCACATTTACTGGCCAACTCCCCCTGGTGGCCATGGGATTGAATCACAGCAGGCATCTCCCACTGTTTAGCACCCCCTGCAGACACCACAGAAAACTCCTCCTTGTTGCCAGGGGTGACTGCAAACATATTTGCAAAGGGATCTTGGCCCACAGGTAAAGAGTTCTGCTCAGCAACATTACC
The DNA here is from genome assembly GCA_029206835.1 of Rana muscosa. Lineage (NCBI taxonomy): Eukaryota > Metazoa > Chordata > Amphibia > Anura > Ranidae > Rana > Rana muscosa. Next base: position 423,224,044 of record CM055116.1, read on the forward strand.
TCCAGGTGCTCCCCAGAATTTAGGGCAAGACAATATTTCATACCCCAGCTGGCCACATTCCAGGCATGGTACTGGACGACTTTTCCCCAGTGCGTTTCTCTCCTGATGATTCCTTCCAGGCACAACTTCCACTCTCGTTGCCATGGGAGATCGCAGTCTCCCAGCAGAGCTTTGCTGGCTCTCTCCAACATGCTGTATTGGCTCCTCCGGAAACCACTTGTCACGACCAATGGGAGGCACAGCCCATGGTCCACAGACAGCCCGACTGGCCTCCTCTGTATTGCTATGGGCAACCACTCTCTGTCCTGGCCTTTGATCAGCCTCTCTTCTGGCATATAACACAGGCTTCTCAGACCTTTGTTTTGCTAGGTAGCTTTGCACTGGAGCCAGGGACAAAAGGCACTTGGAGACTGCATGCCCCCACTCACTGCACCGCAAACAGCGCACTTGGTTCCATGTCTTGTCAGGGTTTCCCACCCTGCATCTGCTGGACCCTGTCTCAAGCTGTGTCACTTTCACACTTTTTGCAACAGCTGCTGGTTTAACTGCAGCAGCGTTGCCAGGGGCAACAGCACCCCTCTCCCAGGCATGGAAATCCGGCAGCTCTCTTTTTGTATGGAAGGTTGGCTTGCCTTCCACTTTAGCTTGGTCCAATCCTGCCAGGTGTCGCTTGCACCAATCCACTGCAGATTCAAACGCTGGTGGACTCTCCACACTAGCCGTCATCTGTGCATTCATTGCACCAGGGTTGCTAGGGACAACAGCAGTCCTCTTTTCCCTTGGAAAACTCTGTTTAGGCATGTATGGGGTTCGATCAGGCGGTAACAACCCCTCCAGCCACAGAGCTCTATCTATCATCTCAGCCATCCTTGTTCTTTTAGGCGTTTTGATCGCCCCATCCTTGCGGTCTTGCACACAGCAACTTGTAACAGTTCTTGGCGGAGAAAAGGAAAAAATAAATAAAATAAATCTGTTTGTTTCTCCTTTCACAGGTACACAACCTGCATGCAACAGTCCATCAAATAAACTTCTGCGCAATGCAGTTTGCCTGGCTGCCACACACAGCTAGCAGCAGTTCACTGCAGAGAGAAAAAAATTGTCTTTTTGTTCACAGGTTGCAACAAATTGGAGCACTGTCTCTTTAAGGCTAGTTACCTTTCGCTTGCAGGTTCTCCTCACCTGCACACACACAGATTATGCAGTCTCATGTACCAAAAACACAGTTCATATAACAGATGAACTTACTTGATTGTAGGGATCTCAGATTGTGCCAAAATTCTCCTGGTTCTTCTTTTTAAGGGCTTTGTTTGCCCATTTTTATTAAAAGAAGTTCAAAACAAAATGAAAGGTTTCCCTCGCAGGGGTTTCAGCACTCCTATTCATCAACAAAATGTAATTTAGCCTCCTGGCTTATACATACAGCAGTGCTGCTCAGGCCTTCCACTTCAGGCTTTCATCTGTCTCCTACAGACTTTTCCCTTGGCAACACCGTCCATTTAGATAGCAGCCCCTCACTGCTCTGATCCTCAGACTTGGGTCCACTGCTCTGACCCTCAGACCTGGGTCTCTGGCTTCCAGTGTGCAGACAAGCACTCTCTGGCTTCTCCAGTGCACACTTGCACTCTGTGGCTTCTCCAGTGCACACCTGCACTCGTCGGGAGGGTGGAGCCCAGAATGCTGGTCCTGACTCTACTATCAGGCCCACACACCCCTGAACAATCAGTGTGCAGTTGAGTCTCAAAACCCGGATCCAGGACTGGGGATTTCATCCCACCCGGATCTCTAAGAAATCCCCAAGCTCCAGGTCCCAAAGTGGACTTTAGTAAAACATGAGGAAGTTGAAAAGCCAGTTTCCTCCAAAACAAGCAAATACCCTGGAGCCCCTCAACCTGCCTGGTTGAGAATCCTGTATTTATACACTGGTGGGGTACCACACTACCACAATATATATATATATATATATATATATATATATATATATATATATATATATATATATATTAGATAGATACATACACACACAGTATCTCACAAATGTGAGTACACCTCTCCCATTTTTGTAAATATTATTATTATATATTAATATTTTATTATATCTTTTCATGTTACAACACTGAAGAAATTACACTTTGCTACAATATAAAGTAAGTGTAATTGTGAAAATTTCCAAATTGGGCCCAAAGTGTCAATATTTTGCGTGGCCACCGTTATTTTCCAGCACTGCCTTAACCCTCTTGGGCATGGAGTTCACCAGAGCTTCACAGGTTGCCACTGGAGTCCTCTTCCACTCCTCCATGACGACATCACAGAACTGGTGGATGTTAGAGACCTTGCGCTCCTCCACCTTCCGTTTGAGGATGCCCCACAGATGCTCAATAGGGTTTAGGTCTGGAGACATGCTTGGCCAGTCTATCACCTTTACCCTCAGCTTCTTTAATAAGGCAGTGGTCATCTTGGAGGTGTATTTGGGGTCGTTATCATGGAATATTACCCTGCGGCCCAGTCGCCGAAAGGGGGGAAATCATGATCTGCTCCAGTATGTCAGAGTATATGTTGGCATTCATGGTTCCCTCAGTGAAATGTAGCTCCCCAGTGGCGGCAGAACTCATGCAGCTCCAGACCATGACACTCCCACCACCATGCTTTATTGTAGGCAAGACACACTTGTCTTTTTACTCCTCACCTGGTTGCCGCCACACACGCTTGACACCATCTGAACCAAATAAGTTTATCTTGGTCTCATCAGACCACAGGACATGGTTCCAGAAATCCATGTCCTTAGTTTGCTTGTCTTCAGCAAAACTGTTTGCGGGCTTTCTTGTGCATCATCTTTAGAAGAGGCTTCCTTCTGGGATGGCAGCCATGCAGACCAATTTGATGCAGTGTTTGGCATATGGTCTGAGCTCTGACAGGCTGAGCCCCCACCCTTTCAACCTCTGCAGCAATGCTGGCAGCACCCATACGTCTTTTTCCCTATGAAAACATCTGGATATTTTGCTGAGCACCTGAACTCAACTTCTTTGATTGACCATGGCAAGGCCTGTTCTGAGTGGAACCTGTCCTGTTAAACTGCTGTATGGTCTTGGCCACTGTGCTGTAGCTCAGTTTCAGGGTCTTGGCAATCTTCTTATAGCCTAGGCCATCTTTATGTAGAGCAGCAATTCTTTTTTCAGATCCTTAGAGATTCCTTTGCCATGAGGTGCCATGTTGAACTTCCAGTGACCAGTATGAGAGAGTGAGAGTAATAACACCAAATTTAACACCCCTTCTCCCCAATCACAACTGAGACCTTGTAACACTAACGAGTCACATGACACCGGGAAAGGAAAATGGCTAATTGGGCCCAATTTGGACATTTTCACTTAGGGGTGTACTCACTTTTGTTGCTAGTGGTTTAGACATTAATGGCTGTGTTGAGTTATTTTGAAGGGGCAGTAAATTTACAATGTTATACAAGCTGTACACTCACTACTTTACATTGTAGCAAAGTGTAATTTCTTCAGTGTTGTCACATGAAAAGGTATAATAAATATATATATATACTGAAATGATAGCAACACACAGTTGCTGCAGATTTGTCGGCTGCACATCCATCATGCTAATCTCCCGCTCCACTACATCCCAAAGGAGCTCTATTGGATTGAGATTTGGTGACTGTGCAGGCCATTGGAGTACAGTGAACCCATTGTCATGTTCAAGAAACCAGTTTGAGATTATTTGAGCTTTGTGATGGTGCATTATCCTGCTGGAAGTAGCTATCAGAAGATGGGTACACTGTAATCATAAAGGGATGGACATGGTCAGCAACACTACTCAGGTAGGCTGTGACATTTAAACAATGCTCAATTGGTACTAAGGGGCCCAAAGTGTGCCAAGAAAATATCCTTCACACCATTAAACCACCACCAGACTGTTGATACAAGCCAGGATGGATCCATGCTTAACCACTTCAATACCAGGCACTTATACACCTTCCTGCCCAAGCCAATTTTGAGCTTTCAGCACTGTCACAATTTTAATGACAATTGCGCGGTCATGCTACACTGTACCCAAACAATTTTTTTTATCATTTTGTTCCCACAAATAGAGATTTCTTTTGGTGGTATTTGATCACCTCTGCGATTTTCCTGTTTTTGAGCAATCAATAAAGAGCGAAAATTTTGAAAAAAACAAAGTTTTTCTTTGTTTCTGTAATTTTTTTTTGTAAATAAGTACTTTTTCTTCTTCAATGAAGGGCACTGATATGGCTGCACTGACAGGCACTGATAAGGCGGCACTGATGGGCACCGATGAGGTGGCACTGATGAGCACTGATGATGGGCACTGATAGGCGGCCTGATGGGCACTGATAGGCGGCACTGATGGGCACTGATAGGCGGCACTGGTATGCGGCACTGATGGGCACTCATAGGCGGCACTGATGGGTACTTAAGGGTGGCACTGATAGGTGGCACGGACGGGCACTGATAGGTGGGCACTGATGGGCACAGGTGGGCACGGATGGGCACTGATAGGTGGCATTGATGGACACTGGTGGGTGGCACTGATGACACTAGTGGGTGGCATTGCTGGGTATCACAAATTTTGTTTGTGCCATGATGGTGCCAGTCAGTGCCCATTTGTGCCCACTGATTGTCATATGTTATGCATACATTTGTACAGTACATGTGGATGGCCATGGGGGACTTACCTGGCCATCCACATGTTAGGTGCTTCCCTGGTGGTCCTGGGCAGCATCTTGGTGGTCCAGTGTGGGCATCCGAGGGGGGGGCTGCGCTGATAAACAATCAGCGCAAACCCCCCTGTCAGGAGAGCCGCCGAACGGCTCTCCTCTACTCGCATCTTTCAGACGCGAGTGAGGAAAAGTCGATCAACGGCTCTTCCTGTTTACATCGTGATCAGCCGTGATTGGACACGGCTGATCACGTGGTAAAGAGCCTCCACTGGAGGCTCTTTTTTTTCACAAGAAATCCACTGGAGGCTCTTTACCGAGATCGGTGTTGCGGTGTGTCAGACTGACACTCCGCACCACCGATCACCGCGATGCACGCCCTCACGGGCGCGCGGCGGCTGTTATCCTGCTGGACGTCATATGACGCCCAGTCAGGATAACTGAACCACTTCCCGGACATCAATCTGCTATTGACCAGGCTGGAAGTGGTTAAATGTTATTTACGCCAAATTCTGACCCTACCATCTGAATGTTGCAGTTGAAATCAAGACTCATCAGACCAGGCAACGTTTTTCCAATCTTCTATTGTCTAATTTTGGTGAGCCTGTGCGAATTGTAGCCTCAGTTTCCTGTTCTTAGCTGACAGGAGTGACACTCAGTGTGGTCCTTTGCTACTGTAGCCAATCTGCTTCAAGGTTTGAAGATGGTATTCTACATACCTTGGTTGTAACAAGCGGTTATTTGAGTTGCTGTTGCTTTTCTATCATCTCAAACCAGTCTGCCCATTCTCCTCTGACCTCAGACATCAACAAGGCATTTTCTTCAGCACAACTGCAGCTTACTGCATATTTTCTCTTTTTCAGACCATTCTCTGTAAACCCTAGAGATGGTTGTGTGCGAAAAGCCCAGTAGATCAGCAGTTTTTGAAATACATAGACCAGCCCATCTGGCACGAACAACCACGCCATGTTCAAATTTATTTAAATCCCCTTTCTTCCCCATTCTAATGCTCGGTTTGAACTTTGTGTTACCCAGCAATTGAACAGGTGTACCCAATAAAGTGGCCGGTGAGTAGACAGTATATATGTTAAAGTATCACAATAAAATTGTTAAAGAAGAAAGTATTATTATGTTTAAATGTAAATTATATTATTATTAGAGTTGAGCGGACACCTGGATGTTCGGGTTCGATGGGTTCGGCCGAACTTCGCAAAAAAGTTTGAGTTCGGGACCCGAACCTCATTGAAGTCAATGGGGAACCAAACTTTTGAGGACTAAAATGGCTCTAAAAAAGTAATGGGAAGGGCTAGAGGGCTGAAAATGGCAGCAAAATGTTGTTAAGAGCATGGCAAGTGCGGATAGGGAAATAACTTAAAATAACATAAAATACATAAAAATTAAAAATAATAATCTTGACCTAGGAGGACGAGGTCCATATGGAGTAGGAGGTTGAGGTGGCGGTGGATGTGGCGGTGTAGGTGGAAGCGGCGGTGGAGGAGGACGAGGTAGCCAACACTGGTTTTTGTTTTTAATTACATTTATATTTAAATTAGGGTACACCCCAAAAGAGTGAGAAAGATCAAAAATACAACAATGGCTGGGTAAGGCCGGTATACATGTCTATTCTGCACAAGGTACGGACAAGTCCTGTGGGATCCATGCCTTGTTAATTTTAATGAATGTGAGCTTGTCCACATTGCTCTGGACAGGCGGCTGCGCTTGTCTGTGATAACGCCCCCTGCCGTGCTAAATACACGTTCAGATAATACACTGGCTGCAGGGCAGGCCAGCACCTCCAAGGCGTAAAGGGCAAGCTCAGGCCATGTGTCCAATTTGGAGACCCAGAAGTTGAAGGGGGCAGACCCGTCATTCAGTACGTGTAGGCGTGTGCACACATACTTCTCCACCATGTTGGTGAAATGCTGCCTCCTGCTAAGACGTTCCATATCAGCTGGTGGTGCTGGTTGTTGTGGCGTGCTGACAAAGCTTTTCCACATTTCGGCCATGCTAACCCTGCCTTCTGAGGTGCTGGTGGTGCCCCGGCTGTGTTGGTGACCTCTTTCTCCTCCTCTGCCTTCGCCTTGTGCTTCCACTGTGCCCCCGCTGTCAGGTGGGAATGCCACCAGCAGCGCGTCGACCAGCGTGCGCTGGTACTCGCGCATCTTACGATCACGCTCCAGTGAGGGAATTAAGGACGGTACGTTGTCCTTGTAACACGGAGCCAGCAGCGTGGCCACCCTGTAATCAGCACCAGTTAGAATGTGGGCAACTCGGCGGTCATTGTGGAGACACTGCAGCATGTAATCGCTCATGTGTGCCAGGCTGCCCAGAGGCAATGAAAAGCTGTCCTCTGTGGGAGGTGTATCGTCTGTGTCCTCTGTTTCCCCCCAGCCATGCACCAGTGATGGCCATGAGCTGGTCTGGGTGCCACCCTGCTGTGAACATGGTTCCTCCTCCTCCATCTCCTCCTCCTCATCCTCCACCTCATCATCCTCCAGAGCTGTGCCCTTGCTGGACAATTGTGTACCTGGCCTTTGTTGGTGCAGGAACCCACCCTCGGAGCCACTTGTGAATGACTGCCCTGAAAGCCTTGGAAATGATCCCGATTCCTCCTACTCCTCCTCCTGTGTCACATCCTCTTCCATCATCGCCCAAAGCGTTTTTTCAAAGAGGCATAGAACTGAGATAGCAACGCTGAGAACGGCGTCATCGCACTGGCCATGTTGGTGGAGGACTCGAAACAGCGCAACAAGGCACACAGGTCTCGCATGGAGGTCCAGTTATTGGTGGTGAAGTGGTGCTGTTCCGCAGAGCGACTCACGTGTGCGTGCTGCAGCTGACACTCCACTATCGCCTGCTGCTGCTCGCACAGTCTGGCCAGCATGTGCAAGGTGGAGTTCCACCTTGTGGGCACGTCACATATGAGGCGGTGAGTGGGAAGGCCGAAGTTACGCTGCAGCGCTGACAGGCGAGCAGCAGCAGGGTGAGAACACCGAAAGTGCGCACAGACGGCCCGCACTTTCTGCAGCAGCTCTGGCATATCGGGGTAATTTTTAAGGAACCTCTGCATCACCAAATTCAGCACATGCGCCAGGCAAGGGATGTGCGTCAAACCGGCTAGTCCCAGAGCTGCTATGAGATTTCACCCATTATCGCACACCACCAGGCCGGGCTTGAGGCTCACTGCCACCAACCACTCATCGGTCTGTTGTTCCATGTCCCTCCACAACTCCTGCGCGTTTTAAAACTGCCTGTTGTCGTTTACCCCTGGCTGTGCTGAAGTTGGTGGTGAAGGTGTTACGCTGACCGGATGAGGAGGCGGTAGAGGATGAGGAAGCGGAGTAGGAGGAGTTAGCAACAGGAGGCAAACTGAAGCGCCCTGCAATCCTCGGTGGTGGAAGGACGTGCGCCAAACTGCTATCTGCCTCAGGCCCAGCCTCCACTCCATTTTTTTGGAATAGCTGAATAAAACAACAGTATCTAAAGTGTGTATCTCACACATACAGATATGCAGGAAACACTACAAAATATTTTTTTTTGCCCTAAATGTGTTTTTTTTTTGAATACCAGAATAGAGCAACAGTATCTAAAGGGTGTACCTCACACATACAGATACAGACTAGGCCGCAATTTAAGTTTTTTCCCCTAAATTTGTTTTTTTTTTTGAATAGCAGAATAGAGCAACAGTAACTAAAGGGTGTATCTCACAGGTACAGATATGCAGAAAACGCACCAAAAAATTTTTTTTTGCCCCAAATTATTATTTTTTGAATAGCAGAATAAAACAACGGTATCTAAAGTGTGTATCTCACACATACAGATATGCAGGAAACACTGCAAAATATATATTTTTTGCCCTAAATGGGTGTTTTTAGAACAGCAGAATAGAGCAACAGTATCTAAAGTGTGTATCTCACACATACAGATATGCAGAAAACGGACCGAAATTTTTTTTTTTTTCGAATAGCAGAATAGGAGAACAGTATCTAAAGTGTGTATCTCACACGTACAGATATGCAGAAAACGTTGCCAAACATTTTTTTTTTGTCCTAAAGTTTTCTTTTATAAATATCAGAATAAAACAACAGTATCTAAAGTGTGTATCTCACTGAATACAGATATGCAGGAAACGCAGCAAAATATATATTTTTTGCCCTAAATGGGTGTTTTTAGAATAGCAGAATAGACCAACAGTATCTAAAGCAGTGGTTCTCAACTCCTGTCCTCAGGACCCACTAACAGGCCAGATTTTAAGTATTACCTTGGTGAGATGCAGACTAGAATACTGCAATCCCTGAGCAGCAAATTATATCACCTGTGATGCATTTCAGTTATCTTGCAAATCTGGCCTGTTGGTGGGCCCTGAGGACTGGAGTTGAGAACCACTGATCTAAAGGGTGTATCTCACGGTAACATATGCAGTGCTGGCGCACTGAGCTTGCATAAAATGCCCGCCGACGCCAACCTAACTAACAGGTGGATAAAAGTTATCTTTTCTCTGGCACTGGGCTCAGGGCAGGGTAAAAAGTTTGTGCACTGCACCCACACAACAAAATCAAGGCAGATCGCTGAGTAATTTGATTTCTGAATCAGGACTCCTATCTAATTCTCTCCCTCAAAGCAACAGCAGCAACCTTTCCCTACACTATCTAAAGCAGAGTGACGTGCTTTGCTATGTGCCTCTAGCTTATATAGAGGCTGGGTCACATGCTGCACTGGCCAATCACAACCATGCCATTAGTAGGCATGGCTGTGATGGCTTCTAAGGGCACACAAGTTAAACAAATGTTGATTGGCTGCCCTGCAGCTTTTTAAAATGCGCCATTACATTGCCGAACACCGAACTCGAACCCGAACATACAGTAAATTGTTCGTGTTCAGGTCCGGGTACCAAAAACCCAAAAGTCCGGTATGACTTTACAGTTCGGGTTCACTCAACCCTAATTATTATATAAAATTAGTATTCAAGAAAAACCCCTGAAATAAATTTATATTTCTTACTGTACACCTACCCTAAACACCCTACTCTACAAGCTCTGATTAGTATAAAAAAATTAATAAAGCAATAAATATCTACATATTTAACATATTTAACCTTTTGGGAGCCGAAATGCAAGCTTTTTTTGAACCCACCGTGTCTCTTTTTTGGCTAGACTTCTTTTCCAATTACACCTTTCTGGATACAGTAGGTTTCTTTGGGTGTGGTAGAGGTTGAGCTTATAATATAGTTAAAAATAATCAGTGGAGAATAAAACATTTTGAGATTTTTACTACTAAGAGGAAATATAATATCTGTGATTTAAAAAATTGCAATACTGAGGGTGCCCTGTACTTATTTCAGTGCCCATGCTGCCTAAAGTACATAGGCCACACTTCAAGACCATTGGGGGTTTACATAGAGCACATCTATGTAATATAAAAAATGGTATTAAGGATTTTACACACTACTCTAATCCACACCAGTCCTATTCCCGTATTGATCACATTTGGATCTCCACGCACCATATTCCACTAGCTCTTTCTTCCTCTATAGTGGAAGCTGCTTGGTCAGACCATTCGATGATTCTTTTGGCTATTAGAAGGGATTTCCCCGGTACACAGGCTTCACACTGGACTCTCAACCAGTCTTTATTGAAGGACCCCGTAGTAGTGGCGGAAATTCAGGAAGCATTGAAGGATTATTTCCACTTTAATGATGGAGGGGATGTCTCTCCAGAAACTTTATGGGCAGCTCATAAGGTGACTATTAGAGGCAAGTTAATTCAAATAGCGGCCAGGAAGAAGAGAGAGAGAGGGTGGTTGAGATTGAGAGATTGGAGAAAGAATTCGCTGAGTTGTGCAAGAAACATGAGAAAAGTCCTTCTAGTGTTCCTATATCCACATTGGATGCAGCACGAGTAGCTCTTAACTTGGCTCTTACGGCGAAAGCTGAAAAATCTATTAAATGGTCTGGGGCGAAATTTTACCAGATGAGAGACAAGTTGGGTCCTATGTTGGCACGTAAACTTTCACCTAGATTCCGTTCACAAGCTCTCCCAAAGATTAAACAGGCAGATGGCTCTTTTTCTTTGAATTCACAACATATTATTAAGGCATTCCAGGATTTTTATTCTAAGTTATATATGGCTGAAAATCTCTCTGTCTCTACTGAGTTAGAGGAATTCTTAGATAAATTACATATTCCGAAATTAACAGATACTCATAGAGAAGAATTGGATGCTCCTATTTCAAATGAAGAGGTTTCAGATGTCATAAAAGCTTTAAAGAGGGGAACAGCTCCTGGACCTGATGGTTTCTCCACACCATATTACAAAACATTTTCAGATATCCTAACTCCTTACCTAACTAGACTTTTTAATTTTATGACTAAAGGTTCCCCGATAGATAATCAACTAAATATGGCTTATATTTCTGTGATCCCAAAACCGGATAAAGATACTAGTCAAATTGAAAACTACAGACCAATCTCCTTAATCAATAATGATCTCAAAATATTGACCAAGATATTAGCGAACAGACTGGCTTCTTTTATAGGATCTTATATTCACAAAGATCAGGTCGGTTTTATACCCGGGCCGGTAGGCAAGGTCCTGATCAGGTGCGAAGAGCGGTTGACCTAGTATCAATCCTACAATCTAATTGGGAGGGAGGTCATAAACAGGAAGGTATGCTCCTGTCACTGGACCTCCAGAAGGCATTCAATTCGGTGTCATGGACATATCTATTCGCTGTACTTAAACGCTGGGGATTTGGACAGAATATGTTAGGAATTTTAGAAGCTCTTTATTCCAATCCTAAGGCTAGAATCAGAATGCAAGGAATTTTTTCCGACCCAATTCAGATTGGAAGAGGTACACGTCAAGGTTGCCCCCTATCCCCCTTCATATTCGCTATTATGATCGAATCTTTAGCCATTGCCATTCGTAGTAATCCAAATATCGGGGGGGTACAATGTGGTCAAGATACCCATAAATGTGCTTTATTCGCAGACGACCTTTTACTGTTTGTCACTTCTCCACGGTCCTCTTTACCGGAGATTTGCTCATTGCTTAATAAGTTTTCGACTCTTTCAGGTCTCAGAGTTAATATGTCTAAATCTCAAGCTCTTAACGTGTCTCTCCCAGATTCTATAGTGTCTGATTTACAGATAGCATACCAATTCAAGTGGAGCAGCCCTTCCATTAAATACTTAGGAATCAATCTTACCTCTAAATTTGAAAATCTATATCAAGCTAATTACCCTCCTATGTACAAGAAACTTGAACTCGATCTTAGAGACTGGGAGTCGCACAGTATTTCTTGGGTTGGCAGGATTAACTCAGTCAAGATGACCCTTTTGCCCAGGCTTTTATATTTATTTTGTTCACTTCCTATTCCAATCAAAAGAGATCATTTGAAATCTTTTCAAAGTAAGCTCACTAAATTCATTTGGAACAATAAAGGTCCACGACTCTCAAACCGATGCCTATTTAACCTTCCCAAACAGGGTGGGTTAGGCCTACCGAATCTCTTATGGTACTTCCAAGCAGCACGACTGGCACAACTTTCTGTCTTATATTTTAACACAGAACTTCCTGATTGGATATCAATTGAAAATCAAGCTGTTCCATCCTCATCACTAATACACTTGTTATGGTGCCCTCCCAAAAATAGACCTCCCATCTTATCACCATCTCTCTCACAATCCTTCTCTTTATGGGATTCACTTCGGAAACTTCCCTCGCTGGTCTCTAAAGCTCAACCTTTGACCCCGTTGTTCCAAAACCCCTTTTTTAATCAAGGTTTGGACCTTCAAAACTTTAAATGGTGGTATGACAAGGGGTTGTACCGCATTGGTCAATTTTTTTCCTCTACAGGCCCTTTACCTTTTGAATATTTTATGAACAAATTAGATCTCCCTTTATCCGAAAAACCGAGATTTCTTCAAATCACTAATTTAATTCATTCTAAGTGTAAATCTGGATATTCATCCCGAGACTTTACTGATTATGAAACTTGGTGTGGGCGGGCCATGGAGCGAAGGGGAGGGGGGATCTCTGTGGTCTACAAGTCACTGGCATCCAATTTGGTGAAACTACCATACATGTTAGCTTGGGAGAAGACACTCCTAATTGATAGAAATATTGTGGATTGGCATGCTAGCTACTCTCGTTCGACTTCAGGCTTCTACAACACCTCGCTCATAGAGGCTAATATAAAACTTTTTACAAGATGGTATCTAGTTCCCACGAGATTGGCAGTTATGTACCCCTCTGTTTCACCTCTTTGTTTTAGGGGGTGTCAGGGACTGGGTTCTATAATCCACATATGGTGGGAATGCCCAAGAATTCATGGATTCTGGAATAAGGTATTTCACATTTTACGCAATGTCACAGGTTGCCCGATACATCAATCGCCCACAATTGCTTTGCTTAATGGGCATTTACCTCATATTCCTAAAGTCACTCGTAAACTAATTTTGTTTATTTTAACGGGAGCAAAACTAACTATTGCAAAGGCATGGAAGAAACCTTCGGCATCTATATTATCTATGAAACGAAAAGTTTATTGGGTTATGGAACAAGAAAAACTGGTTAGCTTCTTGTTAGACGAGACCTCTAATTTTGAAGCTATATGGGAACCTTGGGCGTGATTTATGGGAATCTCTTTGTCACATAACTCGGTTGTCAACACCAATCACTGATCTTTGGAATGTATATTTGGATTGTAGGCATTCTATAATCTTTTCATTTCATATCTTGTTTTTTTTTTTTTCTCTCTCTTCTTATCTCTCTCCTCCTTTTCTTTCTCTTCTTTTTTTTATCCTATACTTTTCTCTTTCGGTATGGACTTTTATTATTTATAATATGTTTATTGTTTTATTTCATCGGATAAAATATAACAGTTTCAGGTTCAGATTCTTTCTTTTTGTTAGAGGCTTAAACTGTTAAACTTAGCTCTAACAGTCTAAGAACAATTCTTAGTTTTCATACTAAGGTCGAGTATTGGTTTTTGCATGTACAAATGACAAATTTCTATTATATCTCTCTACTCGTCTCCACCGACGATTGTTGGTGGAGATACAAAGGCCGGGCGGGGGCGCCCTCTCCTTCCTAGTCACAGTGTGTTCCCGTTAGGGGTGGCTGGGGAGGGGAGTAGGAGTCCCCCATATTTTCGGTTTATTTTTGTGGGAACTAGATTTTCTTAATGTGAGTTATTATTAGTTTATAAGATTACTTGATTATATACACGACCAAGATGAGGCTAGACATTAATACTTTTTGTTTAAATACTGTCAGTAATGGTTTTTAAGGTGATAATTTGTCCAAGTTTCTATGGTAATAATACCTGAGATTTATGTGAAGTCAATTGTAATCATCTTTAATATTTATGATTCTGTAATGACTTTTTGCTGATGAAAATAAAAAACTTAAGTGAAAAAAAAAATGGTATTAAGGGACGCACAGTTTCTAGACACTTTGCTGCTCATCATACCAAGGACCCCTCTCTAGTGCAATTTTAGGGTGTAGAAATAATCAAAAACATTGCGGGGGAAAGAGAAAGGGAAGGGAGGGTAATTGGAAAAAAACGCCTACCCAAAAAAAGAGATATGATGAATTCATGAAGCTTACGTGTTGGCTGCTAAAGGGTTAAATATACTGTAGCTGTACTGTAGATATTAATTGCTTTATTAGTGGTTTATAATAATCAGAAAATGTAGAGTATGATGTTTAGAGCAGGTGTACAGTAATAAATATATAATAAATTAAGGGTGAATTTTCTGTATATTCATTTTATATAATAATATAACATACATTTCCAAAAAATATTATTTTTTTAAACATTTTTAACGTATTGCAAGGCTTGTAATAAAGATGGTGGATCCCTCTTTAGGCAAGTTTCCAGGCCTCTTCCCGAGACAGCAGTATCATCGCTAGTCTCCTCTGGGACTGATCCTCCCTTGGTCTCCTTTCCTAAAGGTGGGCTCCCTACAGGTGGGCAGCCTGGGATCCTTCTCTGAGGTGTAGGCCCCAGCCAGCAGAGCTGGGCCTATCAAGCAGCGATGCAGCCTCGGGCTGAAGGTGCCCGAGGCCCAAACACACGTGCGCACCTCATGCCATACGGACCACGAGGCGCATATACAGGACCAACGTTCCCCTGGAACGAACGAACCCCAATGGCGTCTGCCGCTTATGTACCCTCTCCCAGCATGCACAGTGGGTTGACCATGCCCACTGCATGGCTGCCGAGAGAGGACACCCAAGGTGTTGTGATACCCCCTTGTGGTTCAACCTGAGACGGTGATGATAGTGCCACCTACAGGCACCAGGGAACACTACTACCAGACAGTATCACACCCAGAGCAGAAGCAATTTAGAACAATCGATTGGTCTGAGCCCAACTACTGGCTCAGACCACCCCTAAATTTACACATAGCGCCCCCAAATATTGGGGGGGCGCAACACAGATATAGATATAGATATATAACTACTGCAGGCAGTAGTTATATAAGCAGTGATCCATTGTGCTCCAGTTCCCTTGAAGTAGTCAATCTGACATAAAGCATAGGGCTGTGAGGTTTACACACACCAACTTGAGGCTTCCCTTCTCCAGTGAATCTGCAGCCCGATCTGGAGCGAGAGCTGGAGCTGTCATTTAAACTCTGTGAGGGTACCATCCTACTCCAGATCTATGGAGTTGTGTAGCCTCTGAACATTGATTTTTTTGTGAGTTAGATTCATAGCTCTTTTCTGTATACTTTTTATGACCATGGTCATTTACTATGAAGACTATGAAGACAACCTTGTATTGAAGAGATACCAGCATGCCAGTGTACTGAGTAGATCCCGGCTCTTAAAGGGGAATAGGTGCACCTTTAAAGGTCCCTGTTATAAGGTGAGAACCCATTTGTCTTTTTCTTCTGGTGTTGGTTGGAGTTGAGCACACACACGTTAAGATTTTACATCAGTTTTGGGTGAAGGACTTACGTCTTGTCACATTGATGGAATCCCACACTGATTTGAAAGTAAAGAATTTGTGATCTTTTTTGTTTATGGTTATTATACCACAGTTGACTTCAGTTGTATATTATTGAGCAATTATACTAGTTTGTTATTTTATTGTTTGGCATTAACATATTATTTATTGAAGGTTAATTAACTTTACATGCTGCAGCCGTTTTTATACTATTTTCACTAATTATTGGTAAGCACAAAGATTTTTGATTTAATTTAGATCTATCAATTGACTTGTGTACAACCAGCCTGTCAGGTTTTTCTAAAAAGAAAATAGTTTTTCTGGCAGAGCTGCAGGCGGATTGTGTTGATGGGGAATTCAAGCAATTTTCTTAATTGTGGAAGTAAAGAAATTTGCATAATTTATGGCCTTCCTTACACTGTTGTCCAAAAAGATATAGGTTCAACATATTAAACTGGCCTTGATAGACTTCTGCACTGCAGGTATTCTCTATTTCTTTAAAAATTCTGAATGTATTCTTCAGAAACACTTGTGTTGGAAGCAAGCTAAGTACAGATTCAAGAGTTAAAGTATAATACAGAGATTTTATAAAAAGAAAAGGACAACTTGCTGTATATTTCCAATATTTTTACAGGCAACAATGTGTTCTGTTTTAAAAATATTCACGATTTTCAAATCCACTGGCAAGAGTGGTAGTCCAACACATATGTTGTTCCCTTTAGATTATTGCCAATTTGTGCTAAATAAATGATCAGTATACTGTATATTCTAATCTCTCTAAAATGTTGTTTTGCCTTACTGTGGTTTTTTAGGCATATATTTATGCTCTATTTAAGTTTTTACACAGAAAATAAAAATGTGTCCTTTGTCAGTTCCATTATTTGTATTTATTTTATAGATTTTAGACTGCATATAAAAGTAGTTAAAAGTAAAAATACAGACAACAACGATAAGCATGCTGTTCCTAATGTTGATGTTAAGTGAACTTTATGGAACAAATCCTAGTAGGAAAGGAAATATTTGAAGATATTTGCCAATTGTTCAGTTTATTATATTTTGTTCACAAAAACTGGCACCAATTAAATATTCTGTTTTAACTATTCTGTCAATAGTGCTGAATCCTGATGAAGCTACAGGAATATTTGGGTTCTACAGCCTGCAGTGGCCTGTCCCTTAAAAGGACCTGACATTTCCCTGACATGCCACTAACAAAGCAAAGAGTTTTATTAGGTCCTGGACAAGCCCTGCAAAAAAAAAAAAAAGACAGATTTTGTCACAGCAAGGCTGAAATATCATGGAATAATAAGCAGTACAGTAGCACAAATATTTGTTCCTTTAAATTGACTGTGACAGACCAAGCCAAAACACACTAAGCTGAATAAAATAAATAACTTTATTCACTTTAAGGACAGCTATCACGTACCTGGTTGGATGAAGTGACAATGTTGTAGACTAAGGAGACCACTAGTGAACCAGGTGAAGAAGCCAGAGAGACAGAGAAGACTGGAACCAGCAGCTGACTGAGGCACCAGACCCCATGATAGCCTTGAGTAGGAATCTGTGGCGGTGTGGTCAGGAGGCAAGCCAAGTTCAGAAATAGAGAGCCAGTAAGATCATGGTCAGGAGGAAAGCTGAGGTCAGCAATGGATAGAAAGTAAGATTATGATCAGGAGGCAAGCCAAAATGAGCAACGAATAGACAACAGGATAGTGGTCAGGAAGCAAGGTGAGGTGAGCAATAACTAATCAGCAGGATAGTGGTCAGGAAGCTAGTCAAGGTTAGCAACAAGTAGGGATGAGCCAAACACCCCCCTGTTCGGTTCGCACCAGAACCTGCGAACAGCCAGAATGTTCGCGTGAATATTAGAACCCTATTAAATACAATGGACTCGAACGTTCAAAATCAAAAGTGCTAATTATAAAGGCTAATATGCAAGTTATTGTCCTAAAAAGTGTTTGGGGACCCGGGTCCTGCCCCAGGGGACATGTATCAATGCAAAAATAAGTTTTAAAAACTGCCGTTTTTTCTGGAGCAGTGATTTTAATAATGCTTAAAGTGAAACAATAAAAGTGAAATATTCCTTTAAATTTCGTACCTAGGGTGTGTGTGTATAGTATGCCTGTAAAGTCGCGCTTGTTTGCCATGCTTGATGGAGACAAGGGCCTCATCCCCAAAACCCTTGCCCGGTGGTTGTGGGGGTCTGCGGGCAGGGGGCTTATCGGAATCTGGAATACCCCTTTAACAAAGGGGACCCCCAGATCCCGGCCCTCCCCCTATGTGAATTGGTAAGGGGTACATTGTACCCCTACCATTTCACGAAGAAAGTGTAAAAAAAATGTAAAAAAAAAACACACAGACACTTTGGAAAAGTCCTTTATTAAAAAAAACAAAACACATTCCAGCGATGAAATCCAGAGTCCCGTGGCGATCCGATGTCCAGCGCTGTCCACACGAAACATCATTGGCTGAGCCTGAGCGGACCTGATGGGGAACTTCCTCCGCTGTGTATTAAACGAATAGACCCGCCCCTTCTAAAGTTCCCCATCTGGTCCGCTCAGCCAATGACGTAGGTGTAAGGCTAAGCGGACCAGATGCGGAACGTGAGAAGGGGCGGGTCTATTCATTTATTACACTGTGGAGGAAGTTCCCCATCAGGTCCGCCCCCTCGTATGTCAGACCCCGCCTGCGTCATTGGCAGAGCGGACCTGATGGGGAACTGCCTCCGCAGTGTAATAAATGAATAGACCCGCCCCTTTTCACGTTCCGCATCTGGTCCGCTTAGCCTTACACCTACGTCATTAGCTGAGCGGACCTGATGGGGAACTTTAGAAGGGGCGGGTCTTTTCATTTAATACACTGCGGAGGAAGTTCCCCATCAGGTCCGCTCAGGCTCAGCCAATGACGTTTCGTGTGGACAGCGCTGGACATCGGATCACCGCGGGACACTGGATTTCATCGCTGGAATGTTTTATTTTTTTTTTAATAAAGGACTTTTCCAAGGTGTCTGTGTGTTGTTTTTGACATTTTTTTTACACTTTCTTCGTGAAATGGTAGGGGTACAATGTACCCCTTACCAATTCACATAGGGGGGCCGGGATCTGGGGGTCCCCTTTGTTAAAGGGGTCTTCCAGATTCCGATAAGCCCCCCGCCCGCAGACCCCCAACAACCACAGGGCAAGGGTTGTGGGGATGAGGCCCTTGTCCCCATCAACATGGGGACATCCTCCCCATGTTGAGGGCATGTGGCCTGGTATGGTTCAGGAGGCGGGGGGCGTTCTCTCGTCCCCCCTCTTTTCCTGCGGCCTGCCAGGTTGCGTGCTTGGATAAAGGGTCTGGTATGTATTTTTGGGGGAACTCCACGCCATTTTTTTTTTATTTGGGGTGGAGTTCCCCTTAAAATCCATACCAGACCTGAAGGGCCTGGTATGGATATTTGGGGGAACTCCACGCATTTTTTTTTTAAATTTGCGGCAGGGTTCCCCTTAATATCCATACCAGACCTTAAGGGCCTGGTAATTGAATTTGGGAGGACCCCCACGCTTTTTAAAAAATTTTTTATCAATGACTTTTCTATGTATTGCCGGGAGCCGACAATTCATTATAGCCGCGAGTGAGTTTTAAATGACTTTTTTTCCTTCAGAAATGACACTTTGTGCAGGGACAGTTCTAAGCAAGGGAAACAAGCGCTGCTTTACAGGCATACTATACACACACCCTAGGTACGAAATTTAAAGGAAAATTTCACTTTTATTGTTTCACTTTAAGCATTATTAAAATCACTGCTCCCGAAAAAACGTCAGTTTTAAAAACTTTTTTTTGCATTGATACATGTCCCCTGGGGCAGGACCTGGGTCCCCAAACACTTTTTATGACAATAACTTGCATATAAGCCTTTAAAATCAGCACTTTCTATTTATTTCTCCCATAGACTTTTCGAATTTGCCGCAAACACCCCAAATTGTTCGCTGTTCGGCGAACGGGCGAACAGGCAATGTTTGAGTCAAACATGAGTTCAACTCGAACTCGAAGCTCTTCCCTAGCAACAAATAGAAAAATTATTATCAAAAAATATTGGCTGCACAACTATGTACCTAACCATAATAAATTAGTGAATAAAGAACAGCATGCTAGCACTAAATAGTGTAAATGTGTAATAAAAAAGTAGACAAATTTGCCAAGTTGAGATTTGAGCCTGGTTACAGCAGGAGGTCAGAGCTAAGAAGATTCCAAATACAAACCAGGTTGACTCGGCAACAGGAAATCAGGAATAAGTGCAAATTCAGGACATAGGGAACAGATGAAGATCATCCAGCAAGCTCCTTTGTCAACACTCTTCTTTAAATAGGACATCTGGTGCCAAGCCTAGAATCAAGCATGCGTGCCTTTTTACCTGCACATGCAGATATTTGCACAGTCTTGCATGCATTCTCATTAAAATGGGAATGTTCATGAAACCTTCTGGCAAATACTCTTCAAACCCCTCCAAAACCCACTGGGGGTGATTAAGTGGTTAGTAATTGGAATGCACACAGCAGAGGTTGTGGAGCAGTAATCAGAGGGGCACACAGGAAGGAGAGAGTAGTAAATGGGAAGAGGTACAAGTGAAATCTGACAGAGCAGGATTTAGAGAACACTTAGGAGGACAGTGAGCAGGGCAGGGATTGGAGGAGCACATAGGAAGGGGATTGGAGAGCACACAGGAAACCATAGGGATTGGAGGACACATAAGAGAGCTGCAGGGATCAGAAGAAAGCTGATTGCTGATTATGGGCACACAGCAGAGAGCAAAGGAGTGAAGGCGGCACACATAATTCTCAGCAGAGGAAAGAGGGATATTTTGTATAAATGGCTGTGACCAGCCAACCACTGATCACAGCTATTCATTTAAACAACAGAGCCTGGGGAACACTTGGGATATTAGGTCATGGTCACTGAAGCAAGGAATTCAGCTGATGTAGGGCCTACTGAGCTAATCATATGGAAGCTGTTCTATTTCATTTACCATGGCATTAAAAAGGTTAAACCCTACAAAGCCAATACTGACCTTGACCTTTGACCTTACATTTGAATCTGACCTTGACCTTTGACCATGACCTTACGACTAACCCTGACACTGACCTAGATTAAGCCCTGATCTAGATATTTTTTTCTTTATTTCATTTGAAAAAAAAAAATTAACCCACAGGAGAGAGGGTTACAATTGGGAAGATCTACTAAAACTGGTGCACACAGAACCCGGTGAAGCTGTGCCTAGCAGCCAACCTTTTTCTCCATTCAGAGGGGGGGGGGACACAGGGGCGGGCTGCACAGTGACTGATGACTGTGATAGCCAATCAAAGGCTATAACAGTGATCAGGTGCTTAGGAACCAGGACTCCCAGTTCACAATCATGTCTTTGTGCTGGAAGCACACTTTGGTAGCACAGGTAAGCATATATGCAGCCTCATGTAAGAAGATCCACTTCAGTTAGTCTGCAAATATGTGTACAGGCGGCTGCAAGGTGTTGAGTAAAATGTTTTTTGTTACTCTTGCAAGGTTTCTTACCTATCGCTCCTACCAGCAATTCCCATGGAAGGCTCACAACACTAAGCCATTGTCTTGCAATAAGCAGCAGCATTTTCAGTCTGCTATGTGTGCTCCTTTGATTGGTTGTTGCCTATCTGATTGTCCTTGTGACTTAAAATCTCAATTCTCAACTGTTGGAAGGCAACATGAGTTAATATAATAGTTCTGAAATTTCGCTTCATACAGCCAGATGGCCCCAAGTTGTAAGGACATTCAAAGCTTTGAAACATATCAGAATCTGCATAGCAAGAGGGCTTGGCTCCAGCCCACCTGGTGTGATACAAGCTTCAAAGAGAGCAATGATTGATGACAAAGATGGCCCAGGGCGCATGGAGATGATAATGGCAATACTGCCACCTAGAGGCCAATACAATATATTACAACGGCTATCTTTGGCAAATATCTCATTGTACAAGATGCAAGTGGGGGTGGTTATGAGTGGGAGTGTATGATCAGGTAAAATGCTCACAAAGGATGAATTCAATCGCTTTTGCTGAAGGCCTTTGCTGGAGCCTGTTGGCTCTCTCTGCTGTCTTGAGAGCCTAATGGAATCCTGGATTGGGCTTAAGCCATGAGGCTTAGCCCTCTCTTTAACATCTGAGCTCAGCCAACAAGGATTCTACCTAGAGGATGTGTTAAGTATATGCATTGTTTAATTTTTGTTATAGGCTCTAGAGATATCTGCTGTTAGTGTGTGATATTCCTATTTTCTTGGGAAATAAATAAGATATTGTTTACTAGCATATGTGTCTGTCTTCATAGCTAACTTAATATCATTAGGCCTAGCATGCTCTCGATAGTCTAGCAATTCTAGGGACTTACTACTTTTTTTGAAATCAGAAAAGAGTTTTATTTGGTTTTTCACAGTGCCACATACAGGTTATACAAATCAATGACATAAAGATAGGAGACGACATACAGTACATGAGTTTCTGTGAATTTGTGAAAAGTCAGCTGTACATAAAAAAAAGTCCCATATTTTGAGTGGCAGTGTGGAGCAGAAAAGAAAACAAAAAAGAAGAAAACAGAAACATTTACAACACATGAGGTACAACAGAGGGTTGGATCTATTCCCAGAGCCCTGGGAACATATCACAACTAAATAGGCTGCCCAGCCCATCTTTACCAGCAGTCACCATGCAGAAGTCATATTTCTTTCAATTAGCCCGGACTTATCCCCTTTAATCAGACACCTATCCCTGCAACAGTCTGTCTTTGACCAGCTGATGGGGTGCTAAGCCCGGTACATCCAACCAAGGGACTTACTAATTAATACATATATGCAATAGGTATATAGGGTACAGTAGAGTGTATATAGTATTACAATTTTTACTTCATCAACCTTCTGTATTGTGCGTTGTTAGGTTTATGACCTAAAGAGAACACGTTTTAAAGTCTTAGGTGCATACTCAAAAACTGTCTTTTGCAGAAAGAACAATAGAATATGGTCACCTTTAGTTATGAGCAAGAGAGTAAGTTTACTGAGCACAGAGTGGTATTAGCTTTTGGGGAAACAACTAAAAAGAATATATGCAGTTGAAATTTACACCTTCAGAAGATTTACTGGATAATTAAATTATGGCTTTGGACAGTCTTAATGTGATTTCAACTTTATCTCAACATATCTCCAATTGGTAAAAAAAACAAAAAAAAAAGGAAAACAAAAAACAAAAAAAACAAAGAATGATCCAGTTGCTTTGAGGCATAAGATTGGTGGTAAAAACTTCTAATAAACTAAAATACACTAGTGTAAAACAGAGACATAGGCTAATGTTACTCAACATCATCTCAGACTGTTATGAGGCCAAACAAACCTGGTTGCTCACTATTCTAATGCAATAAGCACAATAGAGAGAAGCTGTGCTAACAACAACAAGGAATGTAAATTAATATATATATATATATATATATATATATATATATATATATATACACACAGTATTTTTTTTCAACGTTGCCAATGCATTTATGGCCAATGCGTAAAGTACTCCTAAAATGACTTAAGGCTATGTAGAAACTCTCCTTTCTTTTAAAAAATAATTTGACAAAAGATTATTGCCAAAGGATACTTTAGCTATTTGAAAAAAGGTACCACTCCAGAGACTGCAAAAACGTTGATTAAAAACACAAGAAAATAATCAAGTGTTTAAACCCTAAGTCCTTTTGTCCTACAATTTTTGGATTTGTTTTCACTAGAAATATTATACAGCTATCCAAGAAATAATAGTTTCTTGTATTTCATTGATATGTTCTGCAAATTGCAATAGACATATAAAAGTGACTTATATGATTCAAAATTGTTATGAGCATAGTTATGTATATACTCGAGTATAAGCCAAGTTTTTCAGCACAATTTTTTTTGTGCTGAAAATGCCCCCCTCGGCTTATACTTGAGTCACCTTTTTGCGCCTGATCTCCTGGACTTTGGGGACCCGGTACCGGCCGGCCATAAGTCCTCTGGACTCCAATCTTGGCACACATGTAGCCCCATTTCTCCTCTAGTGTGCAAAGTTTGTTGTCTGGGAGACCTACGGCCGGGGAGTACCGATTTTTCAAAGCCGGGCACCCCTTCCATAGACTCCCATGTTAAACGGTAATTTCTCTGGTGACTTTGGGGACCTGGTACTGGCCGGCCATAGGTCCCCTGGATCCGAATCTTGGCACACATGTAGCCCCATTTCTCCTCTACAAGTGTGCAAAGGTTGTTGTCTAGGAGACCTACGGCCGGGGAGCACCGATTTTTCAAAGCCGGGCACCCCTTCCATAGATTCCAATGTTAAACGTCAGTCTAGGCATGGACACAGTGAGGCATGGGCACAGTGAGGCATGCACATGGACACAGTGAGGCAAAGTGAGGCACAGTGAGGCATGCAGATGAACACCCTAGGCTTATACTTGAGTCAATACGTTTTCCCAGTTTTTTCCCATTTTTTTGTGATAAAAGTAGGTGCCTCGGCTTATATTCGGGTCGGCTTATACTCGAGTATATACGGTAATCACTTTTCTTTGTCACAGTATAATGGATTGTATCTAGACCACACCCAAAAAGGTTCAGAATTTACATCTTTACCAGTGTACTTCTCAATTGTGTTAACCACTTCAGCCCCAGGAGGAATTACCCACTTCCTGACAAGGCCATTTTTTGAAATACGGACTTGATATTGTCACAGGAAGGTGCTCCATGTTTTGGGGGGGGCGGGAAACAAACCCTCCTAACTGCCCGACCACTCACCCGCTCGCGCGCCCGCCAGGTTTATTTTACGCCCCCCCCCCCCCAAAACATGGAGCACCAGCCGCCGCTGCCTGTGACAATGCTAACTTTAGCTATGAAGGAGCAACAATGTCACCCTAACATAGAGGTGAGTAGGGATGAGCTCGGTGTTCGCACCAAATTCGAGTGACGCGAACGCCCCACAATACACTGCGCCATCACAGTGCAATTCCGGCGCTGTGATTGGCCAAGCATGCACTGTGACCCTGCATGCTTGGCCAATCACAGCGCCGGCAGCGAGGAGAGCAATGATTGATGCCTGTAGCCAATTATAGCCGAGGGGGTTTAGTACACGCCCCACACTATAAAAGGCCGCCAGCGCGGCGGCCTCGTGTAGTGTGTTCCGGAGCAGAGAAAGTGAAGGATAGGCAGGGACAGTGTCAAATCTATTCTTTGCTAAACCTTGTGTGTAGGGACAGAGAAGGATAGACAGGGAGAGTGTCAGGCCTCGTACACACGACCGAGTTTCTCGGCAAGAACCAGCAAGAAACTTGCTGGCAGAGATGTCTTGCCGAGAAACTCGTTCGTGTGTATGGTTTCTCGTCAAGAAAACCGACAAGTAACCTTGACGAGAAAATAGAGAACCTGCTCTCTATTTTCTCGTCGAGATTCTCGTCGGCATGTTTCTCGACGAGAAAAGTGAGTGTGTGTACACTTACCTGTCCTCCCGGAAGCCCGCGCATGTTCAAAATGAATTCGACGCATGCGCGGTAGCTTCCTAGGCATAGGTAGGGTATACCAAGATGGCGGCGACGGCATCGAATGTGACGAGCGCATGCTCGTCGTAGTCGATGACGTCACCGCGTACGCTCCATTGAAAGAACCGCGGGTTCTTTGAATCGAGCATGTGTACACTCGGCCGGGACAAGTTTCTTGTCCAAGAATCTCGTCGAAAAAAACGACATGTTTTTTTCGACGAGAATCTCGGCCGTGTGTACGAGGCTTCAGTGTCATATTCTTTGCTAAACCTTGTGTGCAGGGAGAGAGAAGGATAGGCAGGGAGAGTGTCAGTGTCATATTCTTTGCTAAACCTTGTGTGCAGGGAGAGAGAAGGATAGGCAGGGAGAGTGTCAGTGTCATATTCTTTGCTAAACCTTGTGTGCAGGGAGAGAGAAGGATAGGCAGGGAGAGTGTCAGTGTCATATTCTTTGCTAAACCTTGTGTGCAGGGAGAGAGAAGGATAGGCAGGGGACAGTGTCAGTGTCATTGTTGCTAAGCCTCCTGCACATTAAACACCTGAAGCAAGCCCGTATTGCTGTGTTTTCCTGGTGTGTTACACTACCAGGCATTTGCAGCACTTACAGCGGACGTAGTGTGCCTCCTGCACATTAAACACCTGAAGCTAGCCCGTATTGCTGTGTTTTCCTGGTGTGTTACACTACCAGGCATTTGCAGCACTTACAGCGGACGTAGTGTGCCTCCTGCACATTAAACACCTGAAGCTAGCCAGTATTGCTGTGTTTTCCTGGTGTGTTACACTACCAGGCATTTGCAGCACTTACAGCGGACGTAGTGTGCCTCCTGCACATTAAACACCTGAAGCTAGCCCGTATTGCTGTGTTTTCCTGGTGTGTTACACTACCAGGCATTTGCAGCACTTACAGCGGACGTAGTGTGCCTCCTGCACATTAAACACCTGAAGCTAGCCCGTATTGCTGTGTTTTCCTGGTGTGTTACACTACCAGGCATTTGCAGCACTTACAGCGGACGTAGTGTGCCTCCTGCACATTAAACACCTGAAGCTAGCCCGTATTGGTGTGTTTTCCTGGTGTGTTACACTACCAGGCATTTGCAGCACTTACAGCGGACGTAGTGTGCCTCCTGCACATTATACACCTGAAGCTAGCCCGTATTGCTGTGTTTTCCTGGTGTGTTACACTACCAGGCATTTGCAGCACTTACAGCGGACGTAGTGTGCCTCCTGCACATTATACACTTGAAGCTAGCCCATATTGCTGTGTTTTCCTGGTGTGTTACACTACCAGGCATTTGCAGCACTTACAGCGGACGTAGTGTGCCTCCTGCACATTAAACACCTGAAGCTAGCCCGTATTGCTGTGTTTTCCTGGTGTGTTACACTACCAGGCATTTGCAGCACTTACAGCGGACGTAGTGTGCCTCCTGCACATTAAACACCTGAAGCTAGCCCATATTGCTGTGTTTTCCTGGTGTGTTACACTACCAGGCATTTGCAGCACTTACAGCAGGCGTAGTGTGATTCCTGCAAAATATACTCCTGAAGCTAGGCCGTATTGCTGTGTTTTCCTAGTGTGTTACACCAACAGGTATTTTCAGCACTTACAGCAGGCGTAGTGTAATTCCTGCAAAATATACTCCTGAAGCTAGGCCTTATTGCTGGTTTTCCCATCTCCCTGCAGGCCATTAGAATGTCTGGAAGGCAAACAAGGAGAGGCAGACAGTCAGGAGCCAATAAAAGAGGGCAAGCAGGCTCTGTGTCTAGAGACAACAGTGCTGGTCGTGGACGCGGTGCATCGCCATCAGCACGTGGCCATGGGACACGCTTGTCCTTCTTTTCGGCAGCTGGACGTGTTGAGCCGCATCATGCCGAAGACTTGATAGAGTGGATGACCAAGCCCTCCTCATCCCCCTCATCCTCTCTCACCCAGGCTCAGGGTACTGGCAAAGCAGCTGCCAAAGCATCCTCATCCCTGGTATCAATGTCATCATCAGTCACTCCTTCCCTAGACCCACCATGTCCTCCTGAGGAGTCCCCCAAACTGTTTGAGCACAGTGTTGGGTACATGCTCCAGGAGGATGCCCAGCGTTTCGAAGGGTCTGATGATGATACCCAGCTAGAGGAAGGCAGTAACGTGAGAGCAGAGAGAGGGGATGCTCAAGAAGGACACCAATCTGGCAGTCATGTTCCAGCAGCTGCAGCATACTGCCAGATTGGCTCCAGTGATGAGGAGGGAGGGGATGATGAGGTCACTGACTCCACATGGGTGCCTAATAGGAGAGAGGAGGAGGAGGAGGATGAGGAGGAGGCACATCTCCAACGAGGCAGGATGCCCTTGGGGGGCCAGCGTAAGGGCAGCACACCGACGGAATCACACCGCAGAGCTCCGCCTGTGCAGGGCGCTGCCTCTGCCCGTTATTCAAAAAGTTCTTTGGTGTGGGCCTTTTTTGAGTCGAGTGTATCAGATCGCACAGCTGCTGTTTGCAACATATGTCTCAAGCGTATATCGCGTGGCCAAAACATCAGCCGCTTGGGCACCACATGCTTGACCAGACATATGTTGACCTGACATGCAGCTCGTTGGCAAGCCTACCTTAAAGACCCACACCAAAGAACAAAGCGGACCTCTCCTTGCACCGCATCAGCTGGGATCTCCAACCCCACTATACCTTAAGTCCTCTCTGAAACCTGCACTGAGAGGAATGAAGGTGTAGAATTAGGTGTGTCACAGCCAAGTACTTGTGTGCACTATGCTAGCAGTACACCGACGTCCGATTCTAGCAGGCAAATTTCCCTGCCCCAGCTGCTGGACCGTCGAAATAAGTTCACTTCCAGCCATCCACATGCCCAGCGGTTGAATGCTAGCTTGGCTAAATTGCTAGCGCTTCAACTGCTGCCTTTTCAGTTGATAGACTCGGCCCCCTTCCGTGAGTTTGTGCAATGTGCGGTTCCTCAGTGGCAGGTTCCCAAACGCCACTTTTTCTCACGGAAGGCGATTCCGGCTCTCTACCGGCATGTGGAAGGCAATGTCTTGGCCTCACTGGACAGGGCGGTCAGCGGTAAGGTGCATATTACCGCTGACTCATGGTCCAGCAGGCATGGACAGGGACGTTACCTTTCTTTCACGGCCCATTGGGTCACTCTTTTGGCAGCTGGGAAGGATGCAGGACAAGGTGCAGTAGTGTTGGAGGTTGTTCCGCCGCCACACCTCCAAAATGCTACTACTGGTTGTGACACACCTCTCTCCTCCACCCCCTCCTCTTCTTCCTCCACGGCCTCTTCCTGTGCTTTGTCCTCGGAACCAGCGGTGCTCCGTAGGCGTTCAAGGGGCTACGCAAGTACGCAGGCAAAAAGATGCCATGCCGTGCTTGCGCTGGTGTGTTTGGGGGACAGGATCCACACTGGGGCAGAGGTTCTGTCTGCTCTGCAGGGGCAGGCCGAGAGGTGGCTGACGCCACACCAGCTTAAGCCAGGAATGGTGGTTTGCGACAATGGCACCAACCTCCTCTCCGCCCTCCGACAGGGACAACTGACCCATGTGCCCTGTGTGGCTCACGTCCTTAACCTGGTGGTGCAGCGGTTCTTGGGCAGATACCCGGGCTTACAGGATGTCCTGAGGCAGGCCAGGAAAGTCTGTGTGCATTTCCGCAGATCTTATAATGCCAGTGCTCGCCTGGCTGAGCTGCAAAAGGAGTTGAACCTGCCCAAGAACCGCCTTATATGTGACATGCCCACCAGGTGGAACTCAACACTGGCCATGCTGCAGCGGCTGCACACGCAGCAGAGGGCCATCAATGAGTACCTGTGCGACTACGGCACCAGGACAGGGTCAGGGGAGCTCGTTTTTTTTCACCACGCCAGTGGGGCATGATCAGGGATGCATGCACTGTCCTGGCACCATTTGAGGAGGCCACGAGGATGGTGAGCAGTGACAGTGCATGCATCAGTGACACTGTACCTCTTGTCCAACTGTTGGAACATACGCTGCGTGGAATAATGGACAGGGCACTTGAGGCAGAACATAGGCAGGAAGAGGAAGACTTTCTTGCCTCTCAAGGCCCCCTTTACCCAGACAGTGTTCCTTTTGTCCCACCCATCGCACAGGAAGAGGAGGAGGAGGAGGATGAGGAGGAGGAGGAGGATTGTGTCAGCATGGAGGTGGAGCCTGGCACTCAGCATCATCAGCAGCAGTCTTTTAGGGATGATTTACAGTCCCAAGAAACCCGTGGACTTTTACGTGGCTGGGAGGAGGTGGCTGCGGATCATGTCGTCCTTAGTGACCCAGAGGACTCCGGACCGAATGCCTCAGCTAACCTACGCTGCATGGCTTGATCCTGCAAAGTCTGCGGAAGGATCCTCATATTCTTCGGATCAAGGAGAGGGACCATTACTGGCTGGCCACTCTCCTTGATCCACGGTACAAGAGTAAGGTTGCGGACCTTATCTTACCGTCGCAGAGGGAGCAGAGGATGAGACAACTCCGGGAGGCCTTGCAGAAAGGTCTGTGCAACGCGTTCCCAGAGACTGGGAGGTTACAAACTCCTGGTCCTGGACAACGAGTTGCTTAGGCTTCGGTCAGTCAAAGAAGGAGCGGTGGGGAAGGTGGCCATCTGACCGATGCGTTCAGACAATTCTTTAGTCCGCAGCCCCAAGGTATGATCGGTTCCAGCAACCATCGCCAGCGTCTGATATACATGGTGCAGGAATACCTAGGGGCAAGGTCAGACTTGGACACCTTCCCCACCGAAAATCCTCTGGCTTACTGGGTCTTGAGGATGGATCACTGGCCAGAGCTTGCACAGTATGCAATTGAGCTACTGGCCTGTCCTGCATCCAGCGTTCTTTCAGAACGCACATTCAGTGCTGCTGGAGGATTTGTCATGGATCACAGGGTGCGCCTGTCCACCGACACGGTTGATCGACTGACCTTCATAAAGATGAACCAGTCTTGGATCACCACCAGCTACCAAACACCTGAAGCTGATATAACAGACTAATTTATTTTCAAATGTCACATCCCTTCAAGACTGATGCTGATGCTGAGTGACTGTCCTGTTATGTTGACTGACTATCCTCCTCCTCCTCAATGATCCGATTGATGATGATAGCTTGGAAGAACATTTTTATTTCTGGGCGCCGCCACCAGTGCCTAAGGCCCAATTTTTCAGCCCCTGTTTAACAGGGCTATGGAATTACAATTTTTTATGCAATGCTTTGCAGCAGGGCTCATTCCTGCACTCCAACTAGAGTATCTGGGAGAGGTTGCAGTGTCGTGGGACCAGCACCAGTGCCTAAGGCCCAATTTTTCAGCCCCTGTTTAACAGGGGCGTGTAATAAAAATTTTTGATGCAATACTTCGCAACAGGACTCATTGCTGTGCTCCAAGTACAGTATCTGTGAGGGGTTGCAGTGTTGTGGCACCAGTGCCTAAGGCCCAATTTTTCTGCCCCTGTTTAACAGGGGCATGTAATTACAATTCTTGATCTAATAATTCACAGCAGGGCCCATTCCTGCGCCCACCAAGAGTAACTGTGAGGGCTTACAGTGTTGTGTCAACACCACCACCATCACCACCAAAGGCCCAATTTTTCAGCCCCTGTTCAACAGGGGCATGCAATTACAATTCTTGATCTAATAATTCACAGCAGGGCCCATTCATGCGCCCACCAAGAGTAACTGTGAGGGCTTACAGTGTTGTGTCAACACCACCACCACCAAAGGCCCAATTTTTCAGCCCCTGTTCAACAGGGGCATGCAATTACAATTCTTGATCTAATAATTCACAGCAGGGCCTATTCATGTGCCCACCAAGAGTAACTGTGAGGGCTTACAGTGTTGTGGCAACACCAACATGTAAGGGGCAAATTTCAGCAGAGTATATAGGGCAGGCCCCTACTTTCAAACATCCAACTTACAAACGACTCCTACTTGCAAATGGAAGGAGACAACAGGAAGTGAGAGGAAATCTACCCCTAGGAAGGGAAATTCTCTCCTGTAAGAGTTAATATGGGGAAAAGGTGTCTCCTCTCTACTGATGTTTTATCACCAATCCCTGTTTCAATAAAAACCCCACTTTTCAAAAACATTGTCATTGGGACAGAAAGTGAGGTGAAATGTTCTGAACAGGGGCGCAGACAGCAAAACAAATGTTACAGGGGTGATAACCCTTCCCTATGTTTTCCAAAAAGTTTAAAAATAGATTTTTTGGCTGGAGCTACACTTAAACAATGTACCTGTTCAAAATTACAAACAGATTCTACATAAGAACAAACCTACAGTCCCTGTCTTGTATGCACCGCCTGTATACGGCTGTTCAGAGTATATAGGGCCTTTTTTATTTTGTCTGTGGGGTTCCCCTTAATATCCATACAAGACCCAAAGGGGCTGGTAATGGGCTGGGGTGGGGGGGGGGTTGATGGGGTAGCTATGCCATTTTTCTCAAAGATTTTCATCCATATTACCGGGACCAGACATGACATTAAAGCCGCAAGCAGTTTTAAATGGCTTTTTTTTCCTTTAGAAATGTCATTTTGTGCAGGGACAGTTCTAAACACGGGAAACACGTGGCACTTCACAGGCATACTTTAGACACCCCCCAGGTACGATATTTAAAGGAATATTTGACTTTTTTTTTTTCACTTTATGCATCATTAAAATGACTGCTCCCGAAAAACGGCAGTTTTTAAAACTTCTTTTTGCATTGATACATGTCCCCTTGTGAAGAACCCGGGTTCCCAAACCCTTTTTAGGACAATAACATGCATAAGAGTCGTGTTATAATTAGCACTTTAGATTTCGAACGTTCGCATCCATTGTATTTAATAGGGTTCTAACGTTCGTGCGAACTTTCGGTCTGTTCGCGGGTTCTGGTGCGAACCGAACCCGGGGGTGTTCGGCTCATCCCTAGAGGAGAGGTGTTTAGTAGTCTGCAAAGAGAGCTGGGGACTAGGGATGGACGAACATCTCCCGGGACGGTTCGCAAACGCGATCGCGCAAACGCGAGTAAATGTTCGCGAACCGCGGGTTCGTGGCGGGCCCCATTCATTTCAATGGGAGGCGAACATTAAAAACCTCCAGGTCATATTTGCAGCCACAAAATAATTACTAGCTGTGCACACATAGTCCCACAACATGGACAATGACATAAAATAAGTATTAAGCAAATTTGAGATTGACAACGACAAGCATTCTTTTTTTATCTGAAATTTTTTGTCAATTCAGGAGCGCATGAAGGCCATGGAAGAGACGCAAGGCCAGGCTATGAAGGGGGTGCAGGAGATGATCCTGCTATTGGAAAAGTTGCCATAAATGTTTTTTTTTTTTTTTATAAGTAATATTGCTCGGTTTTATTAGGAATAGCTCGGCCTAAACCAGCCAGAACTGACAGCAGCCCGTAAATACATGTCAAATACATATAGGGTCCATTCACACGTCTGTAAAATGGGTCCGCATCCGTTCCACAATTTAGCGGAATTGATTTTCAATTCCAGTCTGAAAAATTAGGCATTCACAGCCTGGATAAAGAAGTAAGTGTCGGCCAGTACAGGCCCCAAAAATTTGCCAACGGGCATTCATCTGACAGCAAAGAACTTTGAATTCTGTGGCTGGAGGTACATTAGGCATTCACAGGATAAATACGTTTCGGGCACTACAGGCCCCAAAAATTAGGCATTCAACGGACATAAAAGGCCTTTTATGCCGCTGTATTTACCCAAGAAGACAGGGACCATGAATAATTGTTATAGGTGGTGGTGGATATTTGTGGCCTGTCAAGAGGAATTTGAATGAAACATGGTCTACTGGTCACATGTGTTGAATTCCTCAGAGATCCATGCCTCATTCATTTTTATAAATG
Organism: Rana muscosa; assembly: GCA_029206835.1. Taxonomy (NCBI): domain Eukaryota; kingdom Metazoa; phylum Chordata; class Amphibia; order Anura; family Ranidae; genus Rana; species Rana muscosa. The sequence goes on from CM055116.1 coordinate 423,257,060, forward strand.
TGAGGTAGTCAACACTGTCGTGAGCTAGGCGAGTGCGCTTATCGGTCACGATCCCCCCTGCTGCGCTGAACGTCCTTTCAGACAGGACACTGGACGAGGGGCAAGCCAACAGTTCCATTGCAAATTGTGCAAGCTCTGGCCAGAGGTCAAGCCTGCCCACCCAGTAGTCCAGGGGTTCATCACTTCCCAGAACGTCCACATCGGCCGTTAATCCGATGTAGTCGGACACCTGTCGGCCTAGGCGTTCCCTGATGCTGGATCCGGATGAGACCTGTCGATGGGTCGGCTGAAAGAATGATCTCATATCAGAAGTGACCAAGACATCTTCAAACCGCCCTCTTCTTGCAGGCGCTGTTGGATTGGTATCCACAACTGTTCCTCTGGGAGTGGAAATTCCTCTGCCAGCGCACGCAAAAGCAGAATGCAGCATTTCTCGAAGCAAGGCCTGGAAGTGCTCCATTCTGACAGCCCTCTGTGATGGTGGTAACATTTCTGCCATTTTTTGTTTGTACCGGGGGTCCAAGTACGTTGCCACCCAGTAATGGTCCTTGCCCTTTATGCTTTTTATACGGGGGTCCCTCTTAAAACACTGGAGCATGAAGGCCCCCATTTGCACTAAACTGGAAGGAGTGTGGTGGCCTGGCTCCTGCTCGTCATCATCCAGGATAATGTCGTCCTTGATCTCCTCCCACCATCCACGAACAACAACAGCAGGGATCCCAGAAAGGTTTAAAGCATGCTCTTCTTGCTCCTCCTCATCAGGGATGAGCCGAACACCCCCCTGTTCGGTTCGCACCAGAACCTGCGAACAGACAAAATGTTCGTGTAAACTTTAGAACCCTATTAAATACAATGGACTCGAACGTTCGAAATCTAAAGTGTTAATTATAAAGGCTAATATGCAAGTTATTGTCCTAAAAAGTGTTTGGGGACCTGGGTCCTGCCCCAGGGGACATGTATCAATGCAAAAAGAAGTTTTAAAAACGGCCGTTTTTTCGGGAGCAGTGATTTTAATAATGCTTAAAATGAAAAAATAAAAGTGAAATATTCCTTTAAATTTCGTACCTGGGGGGTGTGTATGATATGCATGTAAAGTGGCGCATGTTTCCCGTGCTTAGAACTGTCCCTGCAAAAAATGTCATTTTTGAAAGAAAAAAATGCATTTAAAACTGACTCGCGGCTATTAATGAATTGTCGGCTCCCGGCAATACATACAAAAGTCATTGATAAAAAAAAAAAAAAAAGCGCGGGGGTTCCCCAGAATTCAATTACCAGGCCCTTCAGGTCTGGAATGGATATTAAGGGGAACCCCGCCGCACATTTAAAAAAAAGTTGACGTGGGGTTCCCCCAAATATCCATTCCAGGCCCTTCAGATCTGGCATGGATTTTAAGGGGAACTCCACCCCAAATTTTTTTAAAAAATGGCGTGGAGTCCCCCTAAAAATCCATACCAGACCCCTTATCCGAGCACACAACCTGGCCGGCCGCAAGGGAAAAGGGGGGGATGAGAGAGCGGCCCCCCCTCCCTCCTGAACCGTACCAGGCCACATGCCCTCAACATGGGGAGGATGTCCCCATGTTGATGGGGACAAGGGCCTCATCCCCACAACCCTTGCCCGGTGGTTGTGGGGGTCTGCAGGCGGGGGGCTTATCGGAATCTGGAAGACCCCTTTAACAAAGGGGACCCCAGATCCCGCCCCCCCCCTATGTGAATTGGTAAGGGGTACATTGTACCCCTACCATTTCACGAAGAAAGCGTAAAAAAATGTTTAAAAAAACACACAAACACCTTGAAAAGGTCCTTTATTTAAAAAAATAAATAAATAAACATTCCAGCGGTGAAATCCAGTGTCCCGTGGCGATCCCGATGTCCAGCATGTATTACCAAAGTGAGAGCAGTTCCCCATCAGGTCCGCCCCCTCGGTATGTCGGACCCGCCTACGTCATTGGATTGAGCGGGGAACTTCCTTCACTATGTAAATTTAAATTACACAGTGAAGGAAGTTCCCCGCTCAAGCCAATGACATAGGCGGGTCCGACATACCGAGGGGGCGGACCTGATGGGGAACTGCTCTCACTGTGGTAATACATGTATAGACCCGCCCCTTCTCATGTTCCGCATCTCGTCCGCTGAGCGGACCTGATGGGGAACTTTAGAAGGGGCGGGTCTATACATTTAAAATACTGAGAGGGAGTTCCCCATCAGGTCCGCTCAGGCACAACCAATGAAGGACAGCGCTGGACATCGGGATCGCCGTGGGACACTGGATTTCACCGCTGGAATGTTTTTTTTTTTTTTTAAATAAAGGACTTTTTCAAGGTGTTTGTGTGTTTTTTTAAACATTTTTTTACGCTTTCTTCGTGAAATGGTAGGGGTACAATGTACCCCTTACCAATTCACATAAGGGGGGGCCGGGATCTGGGGGTCCTCTTTGTTAAAGGGGTCTTCCAGATTCCGATAAGCCCCCCGCCCGCAGACCCCCACAACCACCGGGCAAGGGTTGTGGGGATGAGGCCCTTGTCCCCATCAACATGGGGACATCCTCCCCATGTTGAGGGCATGTGGCTTGGTACGGTTCAGGAGGGAGGGGGGGCCGCTCTCTCGTCCCCCCTTTTCCCCTGCGGCCGGCCAGGTTGCGTGCTCGGATAAGGGGTCTGGTATGGATTTTTAGGGGGACTCCACGCCATTTTTTTTAAAATTTGGGGTGGAGTTCCCCTTAAAATCCATGCCAGATCTGAAGGGCCTGGAATGGATATTTGGGGGAACCCCACGTCAATTTTTTTTTTAATTTGCGGCGGGGTTCCCCTTAATATCCATTCCAGACCTGAAGGGCCTGGTAATTGAATTCTGGGGAACCCCCACGCTTTTTTTTTTTTTTTTATCAATGACTTTTGTATGTATTGCCGGGAGCCGACAATTCATTAATAGCCGCGAGTCAGTTTTAAATGCATTTTTTTCTTTCAAAAATGTCATTTTTTGCAGGGACAGTTCTAAGCACGGGAAACATGCGCCACTTTACATGCATATCATACACACCCCCCAGGTACGAAATTTAAAGGAATATTTCACTTTTATTGTTTCACTTTAAGCATTATTAAAATCACTGCTCCCGAAAAAACGGCCGTTTTTAAAACTTCTTTTTGCATTGATACATGTCCCCTGGGGCAGGACCCCGGTCCCCAAACACTTTTTAGGACAATAACTTGCATATAAGCCTTTATAATTAGCACTTTAGATTTCTCCCATAGATTTTTCGAATTTGCCGCGAACACCCCAATTTGTTCGCTGTTCGGCGAACGGGCGAACAGGCAATGTTCGAGTCGAACATGAGTTTGACTCGAACTCGAAGCTCATCCCTACTCCTCATCCGCCCCGGCACCATCCTCCTCTGACTCCTCTTCAGACTCCTGTTGTTGACTTGTCTCAGATAGAGTAACCCCCCCTGGGAATTCATCCAGCATTGCGACTTCCTCATCTTCCTGCTCCTGCTCCTCGACGGCTTGATCAATGACACAACGCAATGCACGCTCCATAAAGAAGGCATAAGGTACGATGTCACTGATGGCACCATGGCTGCGACTGACCAGTTTGGTGATCTCATCAAATGGCCGCAAAAGTCTGCATGCGTCGCGCATGAGCAGCCACTGACGCGGTGAAAAAAAAACAAGATCCCCAGAACCTGTTCTGGCGCAGAGTTCGTACAGGTAGTCGTTAACTGCACGTTTCTGCTGGAGCGGCCTATCAAGCATATACAAGGTTGAGTTCCATCGCGTTGGGCAGTCACAAATAAGACGTCTGACCGGCAGATTGTGTCGCCGCTGAATGTCAGCAAGGCGAGCCATGGCCGTGTAAGATCTTCTGAAATGGGCCAAGATTTTCCTTGCCTGCCGCAAGACGTCCTGGACCCCAGGGTATTTGACAACGAATCGCTGCACGACCAAGTTCAAGACATGTGCCATGCATGGCACGTGTGTAATTTTGCCCTGTTTCAACGCGCTCAGCAGATTGGCACCGTTGTCGCACACCACTTTACCAACTGTCAAATTGAGCGGTGTTAGCCACTGATCTGCCTGTGAACGCAAAGATGAAAGGAGTGCAGGGCCAGTGTGGCTCTTGGCTTCCAGGCACAACAGACGCAGCACAGCATGGCAACGTCTCACCTGGCATGTCGAATAGGTTCTGGGGATCTTGGGCGGCGCAGCGGAAGAGATGGTAGCAGCGGAAGAGGAGGAGTCAGCCGAGGAGGAGAGGTTGGATGGAGTAGGAGGAGGAGGAGAAGAAGAGGCATGCCTGCATGCAATCTGTGGCGGTAAAACCAAATCTACACGGGTGCCACGGGTTACATGCTTGATGGCCGTCAGAAGGTTCACCCAGTGGGCAGTAAAAGTAATATACCTTCCCTGCCCGTGTTTGCTAGACCACGTGTCTGTGGTCAGATGTATCTTGGCACCAACACTGTGTGCCAGAGATACATTCACTTGCCGCTGAACATGGCCATATAGCTCTGGGATGCCCTTCTGGGAGAAATATTTCCTTCCTGGGACCTTCCATTGTGGTGTTCCAATGGCCACAAATTTTCGAAAGGCCTCCGAGTCCACCAGTTTATATGGCAGTAGTTGGCGGGATAGGAGTTCTGACAAGCCAGCGGTCAACCGTTGGGCAAGAGGGTTATCCGGCGTCATCATTCTTTTACGCTCGAACATTTGGCCCACGGAAGCCTGCCCTTTTCCAGATAAACTTGCGGACTGGATGATGGAAGGTGGAGTGGATGACAACTGTGAAGAGAGAGGAGAAGTAGTAGAAGAGGCTGGATGGTGAGAGCCTGGAGTTTGGCTTTGTGGGTTCTGACAGCGTTGCTCCCACTGGGCTCGGTGATGGGAGTTCATGTGCCTTCTTAAGGCGGTCGTCCCTAGGTGAGTGTTGGGCTTACCGCGACTTATGCGTTGACTGCAAAGGCTGCAGATGGCAACACTATTGTCAGCAGCGGACACGTTAAAAAAAGCCCACACTGCGGAGCCATGTGCCGGCGTCCTGGGAGCGCCAGATGTGACCGTACATGATTGATGGCTCGCTCTGAGTCCTGATACATTAGCAGTCTTGTTTGTCCCTCCTGTGCAATGTAAGTTCCGCCTGCCTCTCCTCCCTATCTGCTGGTCCATATCTCCCTCTGAACTCCCCTCCTGGTCCTCTCTTGTGGGCACCCACGTGACGTTCATAGACACATCATCATCTACGTCACCTTCCCCACCACTAACATTAGAGATCTCGGAGTAGGCAGCAACAGCGGGGACCAACATCCTTGGGCTGATCTGGGTACTGTCGTCAGACTGCTGAGTGGCGGTTGTTGCTACCTCCTCTTCCTGATCCAATGTCAAGAATGCCTGCGCATCAGAGAAGTCTTGTGATGGATCGGAAAATAATTCCTGTGACTCAAGCGGAGGGTATATGGTGGCGGTGGTGTTGGTGGTAGTGTCTTTGGGGGTGCACACAGCAGAGAGTGAAGAGGGTGCAGATAGAGAGGATGAGGAGGGTGCAGAAGAGTAAGGCTGAGTGAGCCACTCAACCAAGTCTGGTGCGTCCTTTGACGTAATCAAACGCACCTTCTGCAACTTCCCACTTTGGCTCCGGCCTGGTGCTCCTGCCCTACCCCTACCACCCCTGCGGAAGGGACTGCCTCTTCCTCTGCCTGTCATCTTTTTAAATGACCCTGTTGCAAAAGGCTGTAGAGAAGGGCAGTATATGTGGAAGAAGGTATATAACACCCCGCTTCAAACTGTCGTTTTCGGGGGCCACTGGTCTATCACAGCAGTTATAATACTTTTTTCTAATTGCGTTTGTCACTCTTTGTAGTATCGCTGCAGAAACTCTCAGCAGTCACAATGCTGCACAGTAGAAATGCACTATACTATTCTTCCTATATGTGAAAGTTTTTCATGCGTGTATTAGACCCCTATATACTGCACACCAAATAGTACACCTATACCAGTCCTTAAAATGAACTTTTGTGGAGCTTTATTGGTTAGCGATTTTAGTCGCTAGTCTGTGCCTGCGACACACAGCGGCAACTTGTACCTAAACTGAGAAAAGAGCTGCAGCAGAACCGCTCAGAAGCTGCACAGTAGAAATGCTGCACAGTTGAAATGCACTATATATTATATAGTATAGTATATAGTATATATTATATAGTATGTTTGAAAGTTTTTTATGCGTGTATTAGACCCCTATATACTGCACACCAAATAGTACTCATATACCAGTCCTTAAAATTAACTTTTGTGGAGCTTTATTGGTTAGCGATTTTAGTCGCTAGTCTGTGCCTGCGACACACAGCGGCAACTTGTACCTAAACCGAGAAAAGAGCTGCAGCAGAACCGCTCAGAAGCTGCACAGTAGAAATGCTGCACAGTTGAAATGCACTATATATTATATAGTATAGTATATAGTATATATTATATAGTATGTTTGAAAGTTTTTTATGCGTGTATTAGACCCCTATATACTGCACACCAAATAGTACACCTATACCAGTCCTTAAAATGAACATTTGTGGAGCTTTATTGGTTAGCGATTTTAGTCGCTAGTCTGTGCCTGCGACACACAGCGGCAACTTGTACCTAAACCGAGAAAAGAGCTGCAGCAGAACCGCTCAGAAGCTGCACAGTAGAAATGCTGCACAGTTGAAATGCACTATATATTATATAGTATAGTATATAGTATATATTATATAGTATGTTTGAAAGTTTTTTATGCGTGTATTAGACCCCTATATACTGCACACCAAATAGTACACCTATACCAGTCCTTAAAATGAACTTTTGTGGAGCTTTATTGGTTAGCGATTTTAGTCGCTAGTCTGTGCCTGCGACACATAGCGGCAACTTGTACCTAAACTGAGAAAAGAGCTGCAGCAGAACCGCTCAGAAGCTGCACAGTAGAAATAATGCACAGTTGAAATGCACTATATATTATATAGTATAGTATATAGTATATATTATATAGTATGTTTGAAAGTTTTTTATGCGTGTATTAGACCCCTATATACTGCACACCAAATAGTACTCCTATACCAGTCCTTAAAATTAACTTTTGTGGAGCTTTATTGGTTAGCGATTTTAGTCGCTAGTCTGTGCCTGCGACACACAGCGGCAACTTGTACCTAAACCGAGAAAAGAGCTGCAGCAGAACCGCTCAGAAGCTGCACAGTAGAAATGCTGCACAGTTGAAATGCACTATATATTATATAGTATAGTATATAGTATATATTATATAGTATGTTTGAAAGTTTTTTATGTGTGTATTAGACCCCTATATACTGCACACCAAATAGTACACCTATACCAGTCCTTAAAATGAACATTTGTGGAGCTTTATTGGTTAGCGATTTTAGTCGATAGTCTGTGCCTGCAACACACAGCGGCAACTTGTACCTAAACCGAGAAAAGAGCTGCAGCAGAACCGCTCAGAAGCTGCACAGTAGAAATGCTGCACAGTTGAAATGCACTATATATTATATAGTATAGTATATAGTATATATTATATAGTATGTTTGAAAGTTTTTTATGCGTGTATTAGACCCCTATATACTGCACACCAAATAGTACACCTATACCAGTCCTTAAAATGAGCTTTTGTGGAGCTTTATTGGTTAGCGATTTTAGTCGCTAGTCTGTGCCTGTGACACACAGCGGCAACTTGTACCTAAACCGAGAAAAGAGCTGCAGCAGAACCGCTCAGAAGCTGCACAGTAGAACCGCACTATACTATTCTTCCTAGAGTATTTTATGCATGTAGTACACCCCTATTTACTGCACACAAAATAGTACACCTATACCAGTCCGTAAAAGGACTTTTGTGGACTGTACACCTATACCAGTCCTTAGAAGGACTTTTGTTTTAGTAGAGTCTGTCCCTGCTAGTACACACACAGCAACCTTCCTACACTGACTAAAGACAGCTGCAGAACCGCACTATACTATTCTTCCCAGAGTATTTTATGCGTGTAGTACACCTCTATTTACTGCACACAAAATAGTACACCTATACCAGTCCTTAAAGGGACTTTTGTGGACTGTACACCTATACCAGTCCTTAGAAGGACTTTTGCTTTAGTAGAGTCTGTCCCTGCTAGTACACACACAACAACCTTCCTACACTGACTAAAGACAGCTGCAGAACCGCACTATACTATTCTTCCTAGAGTATTTTATGCGTGTAGTACACCCCTATATACTGCACACAAAGTAGTACACCTATACCAGTCCGTAAAAGGACTTTTGTGGACTGTACACCTATACCAGTCCTTAGAAGGACTTTTGTTTTAGTAGAGTCTGTCCCTGCTAGTACACACACAGCAACCTTCCTACACTGACTAAAGACAGCTGCAGAACCGCTCAGCACTGCAGTCCCAATGCTGCACAATTGAAATGAACTAAAAGTGTATTACACCCCTATATACTGCACACAAAACAATTGTACACCTATACCAGTCCTTAACCACTTAAGCCCCGGACCATTTGGTAGCTAAAGGACCAGAGGTGAATTCAGAATTTTGCACTGCGCTGCTTTAACTGTAAACTGTGCGGACATGCAATGTTGTACTGAAACGAAATTTGCGTCCTTTTCTTTCCACAAACAGAGGTTTCTTTTAATGGTATTTGATTGCCTCTGCGATTTTTATTTTTTGCGATATAAACGGAAAACGACCGAAAATTTTGAAAAAAAATGATATTTTCTACTTTTTGTTATAAGAAAAATCGAATAAACTCAATTGTAGTCATACATTTAGGCCAAAATGTATTTAGCCACATGTCTTTAGTAAAAAAATGTCAATAAGCGTATATTTATTGGTTTGCGCAAAAGTTATAGCAAACTAGGGTACATTTTCTGGAATTTACACAGCTTTTAATTTATGACTGCCTATCTCATTTCTTGAGGTGCTAAAATGGCAGGGCAGTACAAAACCCCCCCAAATGACCCCATTTTGGAAAGTAGACACCACAGGAAAATTGCTGAGAGGCATGTTGAGCCCATTGAATAATTTTTTTTTTGTCCCAAGTGATTGAATAATGACAAAAAATAAAAAAAAACAATTACAAAAAGTTGTCACTAAATGATATATTGCTCACACATGCCATGGTTATATGTGGAATTGCACCCCAAAATACATTCTGCTGCTTCTCCTGAGTACGGGGATACCACATGTGTGCGACTTTTTAGGAGCCTAGCCACGTACGGGACCCCGGAATCCAAGCACCGCCTTCAGGATTTCTAAGGGCGCAAATTTTTGATTTCACTCCTCACTACCTATCACAGTTTCGAAGGCCATAAAATGCCAAAATAGCACAAAACCCCCCCAAATGACCCCATTTTGGAAAGTAGACACCCCAAGCTATTTACTGAGAGGCATGATTAGTCCATGGAATATTTTATATTTTGCCACAAGTTGCGGGAATATGACAAACTTTATTTTTTTTGCACAAAGTTGTCACTAAATGATATATTGCTCACACATGCCATGGGCATATGTGAAATTACACCCCAAAATACATTCTGCTGCTTCTCCTGAGTATGGGGATACCACATGTGTGGGACTTTTTGGGAGCCTAGCCGCGTACGGGACCCCAAAAACCAAGCACCGCCTTTAAGGTTTCTAAGGGCATAAATTTTTGATTTCACTCCTCACTACCTATCACTACCTATCACAGTTTTGAAGGCCATAAAATGCCAAGATGGCACAAAACCCCCCCAAATGACCCCATTTTGGAAAGTAGACACCCCTAGCTATTTGCTGAGAGGCATGTTGAGCCCATTGAATATTTTTTTTTTGTCCCAAATGATTGAATAATGACAAAAAGAAAAAAAAAAAGAAAAAATTTACAAAAAGTTGTCACTAAATGATATATTGCTCACACAAGCCATGGGCATATGTGAAATTACACCCCAAAATACATTCTGCTGCTTCTCCTGAGTACGGGGATACCACATGTGTGGGACTTTTTGGGAGCCTAGCCGCGTACGGGACCCCAAATCCAAGCACAGCCTTCAAGGTTTCTAAGGGCATAATTTTTGATTTCACTCCTCACTACCTATCACAGTTTTGAAGGCCATAAAATGCCAAGATAGCACAAAACCCCCCAAAATGACCCCATTTTGGAAAGTAGACACCCCAAGGAAATTGCTGAGAGGCATGTTGAGCCCATTGAATATTTTTTTTTTTGTCCCAAGTGATTGAATAATGACAAAAAGAAAAAAAAATGTACAAAAAGTTGTCACTAAATGATATATTGCTCAAACATGCCATGGTTATATGCGGAATTGCACCCCAAAATACATTTGGTTGCTTCTCCTGAGTACGGGGATACCACATGTGTGGGACTTTTTGAGAGCCTAGCCGCGTACGGGCCCCCAAAAACCAAGCACCGCCTTCAGGATTTCTAAGGGCACAAATTTTTGATTTCACTCCTCACTACCTATCACAGTTTTGAAGGCCATAAAATGCCAAGATAGCCCAAAACCCCCACAAATGACCCCATTTTGGAAAGTAGACACCCCAAGCTATTTGCCGAGAGGCATGGTGAGTAGGGATGAGCTTCGAGTTCGAGTCGAACTCATGTTCGACTCGAACATTGCCTGTTCGCCCGTTCGCCGAACAGCGAACAAATTGGGGTGTTCGCGGCAAATCGAAAAATCTATGGGAGAAATCTAAAGTGCTAATTATAAAGGCTTATATGCAAGTTATTGTCCTAAAAAGTGTTTGGGGACCTGGGTCCTGCCCCAGGGGACATGTATCAATGCAAAAAGAAGTTTTAAAAATGGGCGTTTTTTCGGGAGCAGTGATTTTAATAATGCTTAAAATGAAAAAATAAAAGTGAAATATTCCTTTAAATTTCGTACCTGGGGGGTGTGTATGATATGCATGTGAAGTGGCGCATGTTTCCCGTGCTTAGAACTGTCCCTGCAAAAAATGTCATTTTTGAAAGAAAAAAAGTCTTTTAAAACTGACTCGCGGCTATTAATGAATTGTCGGCTCCCGGCAATACATACAAAAGTCATTGATAAAAAAAAAAGCGTGGGGGTTCCCCAGAATTCAATTACCAGGCCCTTCAGGTCTGGAATGGATATTAAGGGGAACCCCGCCGCAAATTAAAAAAATATTTGACGTGGGGTTCCCCCAAATATCCATTCCAGGCCCTTCAGATATGGCATGGATTTTAAAGGGAACTCCACCCCAAATTTTAAAAAAAATGGCGTGGAGTCCCCCTGGACACTGGATTTCAGCGCTGGAATGTTTTTTTTTTATTATTATTTTAAATAAAGGACTTTTTCAAGGTGTTTGTGTGTTTTTTTTAAACATTTTTTTACGCTTTCTTCGTGAAATGGTAGGGGTACAATGTACCCCTTACCAATTCACATAGGGGGGGGCGGGATCTGGGGGTCCCCTTTGTTAAAGGGGTCTTCCAGATTCCGATAAGCCCCCCGCCCGCAGACCCCCACAACCACCGGGCAAGGGTTGTGGGGATGAGGCCCTTGTCCCCATCAACATGGGGACATCCTCCCCATGGTGAGGGCATGTGGCCTGGTACGGTTCAGGAGGGAGGGGGGGCCGCTCTCTCGTCCCCCCCTTTTCCCCTGTGGCCGGCCAGGTTGCGTGCTCGGATAAGGGGTCTGGTATGGATTTTTAGGGGGACTCCACGCTATTTTTTTAAAATTTGGGGTGGAGTTCCACTTAAAATCCATGCCAGATCTGAAGGGCCTGGTAATTGAATTCTGGGGAACCCCCACGCTTTTTTTTTTTTTTTTATCAATGACTTTTGAATGTATTGCCGGGAGCCGGCAAGTCATTAATAGCCGCAAGTCAGTTTTAAATGACTTTTTTTCTTTCAAAAATGACATTTTTTGCAGGGACAGTTCTAAGCACGGGAAACATTCGCCACTTCACATGCATATCATGCACACCCCCCAGGTACGAAATTTAAAGGAATATTTCACTTTTATTTTTTCATTTTAAGCATTATTAAAATCACTGCTCCCGAAAAAACGGCCGTTTTTAAAACTTTTTTTTGCATTGATACATGTCCCCTGGGGCAGGACCCGGGTCCCCAAACACTTTTTAGGACAATAACTTGCATATCAGCCTTTATAATTAACACTTTAGATTTCGAACGTTCGAGTCCATTGTATTTAATAGGGTTCTAAAGTTTACACAAACATTTTGTCTGTTCGCAGGTTCTGGTGCGAACCGAACAGGGGGGTGTTCGGCTCATCCCTGATGGTGAGTATTTTACAGCTCTCATTTGTTTTTGAAAATGAAGAAAGACATATTTTTTTTTCTTTTTTCAATTTTTAAAACTTTGTGACAAAAAGTGAGATCTGCAAAATACTCAACATACCTCTCAGCAAATAGCTTGGGGTGTCTACTTTCCAAAATGGGGTCATTTGGGGGATTTGTGCCATCTGGGCATTCCATGGCCTCCGAAACTGTGATAGGCAGTGAGGAGTGAAATCAAAAATTTACACCCATAGAAATCCTGAAGGCGGTGCTTGGTTTTCGGGGTCCTGTACGCGGCTAGGCTCCCAAAATGTCTCACACATGTGGTATCCCCGTACTCAGGAGAAGCAACAGAATGTATTTTGAGGTGCAATTCCACATATAACCATGGCATGTTTGAGCAATATATAATTTAGTGACAACTTTTTGTAATTATTTTTTTTTTCTTTTTGTCATTATTCAATCACTTGGGACAAAAAAAAAAAAAAAATATTCAATGGGCTCAACATGCCTCTCAGCAAATAGCTTGAGGTGTCTACTTTCCAAAATGGGGTCATTTGGGGGGGTTTTGAACTGTCCTGGCATTTTATGCACAACATTAGGAAGCTTATGTCACACATCATCCACTCTTCTAACCGCTTGAAGACAAAGCCCTTTCTGACACTTTTTGTTTACATGAAAACATTTTTTTTTTGCAAGAAAATTATGTTGAACCCCCAAACATTATATATATTTTTAAAGCAAAGGCCCTACAGATTAAAATAGTGGGTGTTGCATTTTTTTCCCACACAGTATTTGCGCAGCGATTTTTCAAACGCATTTTTTGGGGGAAAAACACACTTTTTTTATTTTTAATGCACTAAAAAACACTATATTGCCCAAATGTTTGATGAAATAAAAAGATGATCTTAGGCCGAGTACATGGATACCAGACACGACATGCTTTAAAATTGCGCACAAACGCGCAGCGGCGAGAAACTACATTCATTTTTAAAAGCATTTAAAAGCCTTTACAGGTTACCACGTTAGATTTACAGAGGAGGTCTACTGCTAAAATTACTGCCCTCGATCTCACCTTCGCGGTGATACCTCACATGCATGATGCAATTGCTATTTACATATGACGCTAGACCGACGCTTGCGTTCGCCTTTGCGCAAGAGCAGGGGGGGGACAGCGGTGCTTTTTTTTATTTTTTTTTTATTTTGCTTTTTTATTTTATTTTTAAATTGTTCCTTCCATATTTATTTTTTTTAATCATTTTTATTGTTATCTCAGGGAATGTAAATATCCCCTATGATAGCAATAAGTAGTGACAGGTACTCTTTTTTTGAAAAAAATGGGGGGTTAGACCCTAGATCTTTCCTCTGCCCTCAAAGCATCTGACCACACCAAGATCGGTGTGATAAAATGCTTTCCCAATTTCCCAATGGCGCTGTTTATATCCGGGGGGGGCATTCCCTCCCACTGCTTGTAAAAGCAGTCCAGAGGCTAATTAGCCACTAGGATTGCTTTTACATGAAAGCCGGCCGCTGGCTGAAAATAATGATACCCGCAGGCATCAATCTGGTATAACCATTCAAAGTCCAGCAACATACCAGTACGTTGCTGGTCCTTGTTGGACATGTATTGTAATCTTTTTTTTCATGCAGCCTGTTGGCTGAACGAAAAAAAGAGATTGATCGGTGGGTATGCCCACCATTAGAATACCTCCCTTCATCCACCCACTTCTAATGATGGGCATATATGCCGAAGCATGGGGGCATCCTCCCGCAAAAAAGTTATGCCGCGTACACACGGTCTGACTTTTCCACGGGCAAGCCTTCGTCGGAATTTCGACCGTATGTACGCGGCATAAAAGGTTATGCTGCGTACACACGGTCAAACTTTTCCACGGGCAAGCCTCCGTCGGAATTTCGACCGTATATACGCGGCATTAGGAGCAAAATCGCTCCTCCGCCACTGCTGCCCCCATGCTTCGGCATATATGCTCTTTTTTTAACTGTGGTGGTGAAATCACCTCCTACAGCGTTGGAGTCACGGCTTTATGTATCGTGGGAGCAAACGCTGTTGCTGTCAAGATAAATAAATCCGCGATGCAACTGAATGGCGTACCTGCTAAGCAAATGATGGTTAACATTAAAACAAAGTAACATTACAGTACAACAGTAAGACCTTACCATACCATACCTGCAAAGCAAATACCAAAACAAAACCTAGTAAAAAATAAAACATTTTTTTAACGCAACCTGTGCCTAAAATATATATATGCTGAAGCATGGGGGCATCCTCCCGCAAAAAAGTTATGCTGCGTACACACGGTCGGACTTTTCCACGGGCAAGCCTTTGTCGAAATTTCGACCGTATGTACGCGGCATAAAAGGTTATGCCGCGTACACACAGTCGGACTTTTCCACGGGCAAGCCTCCGTCGGAATTTTGACCGTATATACGCAGCATTAGGAGCAAAATCGCTCCTCCGCCCCTGCTGCCCCCATGCTTCGGCATATATGCTCTTTTTTTAACTGTGGTGGTGAAATCACCTCCTACAGCGTTGGAGTCACGGCTTTATGTATCGTGGGAGCAAACGCTGTTGCTGTCAAGATAAATAGATCCGCGCTGCAACTGAATGGCGTACCTGAAAACAAACAATTACATACCTGAAAAGCAAGCATGATAAAACATTGCAGAATAGAATACAGTAAAAAAGAGCAGAACAATAGAGAGAAAATAGAGAGAGAGAGAACAATAAAACGACAACTATTTTTGTTTTTTTTATTTTATATTTTTTTTGTGTTTTGTTTTTTACGTTTTTTTTTTTTCTTTTTTACACTTTTTTTTGTAACTTTACCAACTGTAATGGTTCGGGTCTCTCAAAATGTAATGGCATCTTGGGAGACCCTGTGTAAGTGTGTCCTAGTCTGTGAAATGCTGTACCCTACGCTAAAACTTCACTTTTGAGTGGTAGCGATCAAAACATTCACCAAGGCAAAGACCAGGTTTGTCAGGACAGAGTGGACAAAAAACACGGGTGTCACGCCTAAATCCGCGCTTGCTACAGACACGACATCTTTTTTGGGGGGTTCGTTGGGTAGGGGTACTCGGGAGGGCATACGGATAATGCCTCTCATGCAGCCTGCTTACTGCATTTGGTAGGGGATGGTGAGGTGCAGAACCGCCTGGATACAGGAGTTCTGTGACTATCTCATTCTGGAATTTTAGAAGAGATAACGTCTCGCCTGAAGCTCTGTATAGCACATGAGCATTCAGCAAAGCCAATTGTAATAAGGATAGAGACACTTTTTTGTACCAGCGTCTCGCCTTACGGTCAATTAGATACGGCGCCATCAACTGGTCGTTGAGGTCCACCCCTCCCATATTTTTGTTATATTCGTGGACACAGAGGGGTTTCTCCACAACACCAGTCGCCGTACGAATTTGGACTGTCGTGTCTGCATGAAGGGAGGTAAGAAGGAAAACATTCTTATTGTCCCTCCACTTCATAGCGAGCAAGTTATTACACTTCACGCAGGCTCTCTCCCCCAGCCTAAGACGGGCATCTACAAGCCGCTGGGGAAAGCCCCGGCGATTAGGTCGCACGGTGCCACATGCTCCAATCTGATGATCAAACAAGTGACTAAACAGTGGCACGCTCGTGTAATAATTGTCCACATACAAGTGGTACCCCTTTCCGAATAAGGGTGACACCAATTTCCACACTATCTTGCCAGCGCTCCCTATGTAATCTGGGCAGTTGACCGGCTCAACCTGACTATCTTTTCCCTCATAAACCATAAAGCTCCATACATAGCCTGTTGCCCTGTCACAGAACTTATAGAGCTTGACCCCGTATCTGGCACGCTTGCTGGGAAGGTACTGCTTGAAAGCCAAGCGGGCAGAAAATTTAATCAGGGACTCATCAACGCAGACAACTTGATCGGGAATAAACAAGGCTGCAAAACGTTCGTTGAAGTGGTTTATGAGGGGCCGAATTTTATAGAGCCGGTCGTACTCAGGGTCCCCACGTGGACGACAAAGTTCATTGTCGTTGAAGTGCATGAACCGCAAAATCTGCTCGTATCGTGTCCTGGGCATGGAGGCAGAGAACACGGGCATGTGGTCAATTGGGTGCGTGGACCAATAAGCACGCAATGACGGGAATTTATGTGTGCCCATGTTGAGGGAAAGGCCCAGAAAGGTCTTAAATTCGGAAACCGTAATTGGTTTCCAATCTTTGGCAATTTTAGGCAACTGGGGGTTAGCGGCGATGAATTGACCGGCATACAAATTACTCTGGTCCACAATAGATCTATAGAGATCTTCCGTGAAAAACAGCGAATAATAATCGATTGGCATAAAATCAGCTGTTTCCACCTGAATACCGGGTTGGGCAGTGAATGGGGGAAGTACGGGTTCTGCAGAAGTGGTGGGGACCCAATCAGGATAGGCGAATTCTGCAGGAAGGGCACTATGGGCACGACGGGCCTGCCTTTGTCTTCTTGGTGGCAGCAGGACACTACTTGTGCTTGCCACCTCGCCAGCTTGAACTGCACTTATGGGACTCGCCACGTCACCACGTGATACTGCAGTGCTGGATGTACGCCCAGGCTGTACTAGGCCGCTGGTTCTTGCCAATTCACCAGAAGGAATAGCGGCGCTTGTACTACTCTGCTCCATGATACGAGAGCCCTGCGGTTCTTGCTCCTCAACAACCTCAGAAGATCGGGATCGGGTACGCCTGACCTTAGCAGGGACCTCAACTTCGTCGTCAGAGCTATCTGACGTGGGGCCGCTGACGTCACTGTCTTCTACGGGAAGATATTCTGAGCCTGAATCTGACAGATACGTGACCTCCTCTTCACTATCTGTCATGCTCAGAATCTCGTAGGCCTCTTTACTAGTGTACCTTCGACTTGCCATTTTGGGCTCTAAATTTAGGGGTACACTAGTAAGATTCACAGGTAAAAAAAGCACCTGACTGTCACCAAATGTATCAAACGCTACCAAAAAAACTGTTAGCGATCGCAGGGATCAGGACTGTCTCTGCGAACGCTGCAGTTATGTGTGTTGTGTTTGGTAAGTGACAGTGATCGATCGATACTGCACTTGGGTGGGCTGGGCTGGGCTGGGCGGAGGGGCTAAACGCAGGTACTAGCAGGTATCTGGGCTGATCCCGCTAACACTGCATTTTTGGGAACCCTAAACCGCTGGGGACGCTAGTATAGATCTGATCAGATACTATACCACTAAGGGAGGTGTATGCTTTGCGCGTGGGTGTTAGCGTTACTGGCACTAACCTAAAGCTGCCTGGGGCGACGCAGACCCTCTCTGGCACTAAAACCTAATTGATATCACCCGCCGGGCGATCAGGGGGTTAAACCTTTATTGGGTTATATACGGCGGGTGCCCTGATGCTATAAAAAGCAAACTAACCAACCAGCGTCACCTGTAACCTTTATATGGTGATCACTGGTGAAAGGGTTAACTAGGGGCAATCAGGGGGTTAAAACCTTTATTAGGTTAAATATGGGGGTACCCGACGCTATATAAAAACCTGACGGGTTACCTAAATACCTAAATAACTCACTGGGTAACCAGTGTCACCAGTGACGCTTATACGGTGATCACTGGTGAAAGGGTTAACTCTAGGGGCAATCAGGGGGTTAAAATAATATATGGGGGTACCTGACGCTAATAAAAACCTGCGGCGAACCTAAAAATAATTAACTGGCTATCTAGGACACCAGCGACAAGAAAAAAGCGATCGGAAAAACGATTGCTTAGTGATGCTGGCGTTAGGGGGTGAAAGGGTTACCTGGGGGGCGATCAAGGGGTTAAACCTTTATTAGGGGGGGTTAGGGGGCTACCTTGGACCTAAAGGGGCCTAATCCTAACTGCCCTGCAACTTTTTACAGTCACAAATGACACTGATTGCAGTGATCAGTAAAAAAAATGATCACTGCAAACGGTGCACTGTGACTGGGGGTACTGGGGGTGATCTGGGGGTGACTGGGGGGTGATTTGTGTGCCTACGTGTACTGGTGTCAGTGGGCTGTTGGTGCACTTACTGTGAGATGTCTTCACTCCTCACGCCGGATCGAAAAGACCGACACGAGGAGAGATGACATCACTTCCTCCTGCCTGTGTTTACATTACAGGCAGGGGAAGCTCTCTCATTCGCCGGGAGCAATCGAGAGGGGGTGGCCGGAATCGAACGGCCGTGCCCTCATGCCAGATCGCTCCCGAACACTTAACCACTGCTCACTGTACAGAAGGGGGGTCCGATCGGACCCCCCAACTATACAAAGGCGATCACGTACATATACGTGATTCTGCCTGTCGGTGCCATTCTGCTGACGTATAATTACAGTGGGCGGTCGTTAAGTGGTTAAAAGGACTTTTGTGGACCTAATAGCTAGGATTACAGTCTGTCCCTGCTCCACACAGCAACCTGTCCCTACGCTGACAAATAACACTATGTAAAATGGCAGCCAGATCAGGTCTATTTATAAGGTAGGGGGTATGTCCATCTGCTGAAATGTCTCATTGGCTGTACTGTACCACATGATGGATGTGTCATAGGTCAAAGTTCCACAATGTAAAAGAATATGGTGGCCGCGAACCGGCCGCAAATAGCGCCATATGTCCGCCGGTTTCGCGAACCGCGAATGCGCAAAATTCGCCGCAAACCGACCGCGGGGCGAACCGCAAGGCCATCTCTACTGGGGACAATTTTACCTGATAACACTATAGCAGAAACAGAATGCACAGGAGGTGCAGATCACTAGATTTTTGAAAGGATTACCATTTTTTTTGCTCTTAATGAACAGATACAGTGTATAACAAAGCATTTTCAATGGTATATATCACAGACTAAAAGACACCAAAGAAAAGAGATTCATATTTTTTACATACACTTTTAGTATATGTTTCTATTAACTAGCTTTGGTATATCTAGCAGTTTGCACTTGCAGATAATAAAATGATGTACCTAAAGGGCCAAACTTGCTGCATGGATATCAATTAAAAGTGAAGAGACAATATTTATCAATCCAGAATTTAAAATGTGTATATATGACACCTAAAAAAGAAACACTAATCAATCATGTCAACTTGAAAACAAAATTTGCTAAAAATCATTTTTTTATTTTGCATATTTCTCACAAAACTGCATAATTTCATCAATGTTCCTACAATGTTACATATTCTTCTTTCTTGTGTATCAGTTTCTTTCAGCCTCAGGCATGTAGTCTTCCAGTTCTTGCTTTGCCCCTGTTAATTTTCTCAAAATGCTGGTCTGTTGTCAATCAAGTATGGAGCAGAATTTATAGATGTACTTATAACTCAATGTATAGTATGAGGCTTACCTGAAAGATGTTATTATATCACATGTTGGCTAAGATACTGAAAATGAAATATGAAGCTCACAAGGAAAGAGAAAGCAAATTAGATATAGATAAAGTAGATATGTTCCCAGCGTACTGCTGTCCAAAATAAATTACTTATAAGATGTGGAAAAACTGTAGGAACAGAACTAAATTTGAAAAAGAAGATTAAAAATATTTTACCAAAGTTTTCTTTAAATGTATTCCATATTTTTGCAAAAGTCAAAATGCTTTCCCAGTGGTAATCATTATGGCCTTTTAAAGATATCTATTGGAGGCTTGGATATTTATTAATGTATGAGAAGAGTTTATTGAGTTTTGTTTATAGATTAGTGAACTGATTTGTGCATACAGGTTTTTAAACCAGAATAGTTACTAAATAATAATAATAGATAATTAATAGAACTGGCCCCATTAGTTTTTTTCTGCTGACTGAGGGGCTTTCCCATGCTGCCTTCCATGCCTTTCACACAATTACTATACTAGAGTTGTGTAGTTAGACCTAATTGCATATAAAATCATTTTAGAAGCACAGTGGTCATCATAGGTGTGCACACCCTATTGCACTAGGGTGTGCACCCCAAAGCTCAAACATATTTGCGTGTTTGTGTGCATGTATATATACAGTATACTGACAGTGTCAGCAGAGCAATGGACAGTGTCAGTAGGGCAGAGGACAGTGTCAGTAGTTTTTATTTTTATTTTTTTTCTACAATTTTTTATGAGCCCCGTTATGGGGCTTTGGTGAAATATCAGGGGTCTAAACAGGGGAAATTTGCACCACACAGGGTAATTAGGGTGTGCCATGCCCTGTGAGCATGTCTATGGTGGTCACCATTTTCTAAGTGCACATGTTCTGGAAATTTCCTCTCCTCCTTGCTCACTTGCTAAAAAAATCACCAGAAGTCACATCTGCAGTGCACTGGAATCTGCTGTGCTCTCACATATTGCCATAAGTCATCATTCCTCACAATCATAGACAGCATAATTGTTTATTGTCAGTGTACACAATTTGCTGTCAGTAATTATCACCCTTTTACTTAATTTGTAACACACTGGGTCACTATGAAGGTCTGTTTTTTTCCCTGGGTGAAAAAGGGAAAGTTTAACCACTTGCTAACTGGACAGAACAAACCACCTTCCTGCCCAGACCAATTTTCAGCTTTCAGCGCTGTCACTCTTCGAGTGACAATTGCGCGGTCATGCAACACTGTACCCAAATTAAATATTTATCTTTTTTTTTCATTAAAACTGAGCTTTCTTTTGGGGGTATTTAATCATTACTGGGGGTTTTATTTTTTGTTAACCACTTGTCCCCCGCCCACTGTCAATTGACGGCGGGCGGAGGATACTCTCGTTCTGGGAGGACGTCATATGACGTCCTCCCTTTAAAACGAGCTAGGAGGCGCGCGCTTGAAGCCAGCGGCGCGCGCCCGCCGCGTTCACGAGGCCCCGGTGCGCGTGCCCGGCGGCCGCGATTGCCGCCGGGCACCCGCGATTGCCCGGGAAACGAGCAGGAAAGTGGGTCTCTGTGTGTAAACACAGAGATCCACGTCCTGTGAGGGAGAGGGGACCGATGGTGTGTCCCTTGTACATAGGGACAACCATCGGTCACCTCCCCCAGTCAGTCCCCTCCCCCCACAGTAAGAACACATTGAGGGAACATATTTAACCCCTTCCCGCCCCCTAGTGGTTAACCCCTTCCCTGCCAATCACATTTATACAGTAATCAATGCATTTTTATAGCAGGGATCGCTGTATAAACGTGAATGGTCCCAAAAATGTGTCAAAAGTGTCCGATGTGTCCGCCGCAATATCGCAGTCACAATAAAAAATCGCAGATCGCCGCCATTACTAATAAAAAAATAAAAAAATAAAAATGCTATAAATCTATCCCCTATTTTGTACACGCTATAACTATTGCGCAAACCAATCAATACGCGCTTATTGCGTTTCTTTTTTTTACCAAAAATATGTAGAAGAATACGTATCGGCCTAAACTGAGGAAAATAATATTTAAAAAAAAAAAAATGGGTATTTATTATAGCAAAAAATAAAAAATAGTGTTTTTTTTCCAAACTGGACGCTCTTCTTTTGTTTATAGCGCAAAAAATAAAAACCGCAGAGTTGATCAAATACCACCAAAAGAAAGCTCTATTTGTGGGAAAAAAAGGACGCAAATTTCGTTTGGGAGCCACGTCGCACGACCGCGCAATTGTCATTCAAAGTGTGACAGCGCTGAAAGCTGAAAAATGGCTTGGGCAGGAAGGGGGTTTTCGTGCACAGTAGGGAGGTGGTTAAACAAACAAAAAAAGACAGAAAATGTAAAAAATTTAAGTTTTCATAGTTTGTTATAAAATTTTGCAAACAGGTAATTTTTCTCCTTCATTGATGTGCGCTGATAAGCCTGCACTGATAGGCACTGAAAAGGCGGCACTGATGGGCACTGATGAGGCCGCACTGGTGGGCACTGATCAGGAGGTGCTGATGAGGCTGCACTGATAGGTGGCACTGATGGGCACTGATAGGTGGCACTGATGGGCACCGATAGGCACTGGTAGGTTACACTGATAGTGGGCACTGATAGGTGGTACTGATGATGAGGCAGTGGTGGGCACTGGTAGGTGGCACTGGTGGGCACTGATGAGGCGGCAGTGGCTCTCCATGTGCAGGATCGATGTCCCATTTACATTAGCTGGTAATCAGCTTTTTTTTCTACTTACGCTTTCAGCGTGTTTCAGCCAGCCAGTTTCAGATAGCAGTCAGTATGTACTGTGACAGCAGGAAGGTAAAGTCACCTGGTTGCATCCAGGGGGGTAGATATATTTCTCCCAGATTCAGGCTTTATGCCGACTTATACAACTAGGGAGTTGATGAAGCCCAGCTGAGGCTAGTGGGCTCATGAATGACTCATACCTCTAGGGAGAGTGCTGGGCGTCGTGAGGCAGGGAGTTGATGAGACCAGCTGAAGCCTGTCAGTTCGTTTAAGGCCTCTATAAAAACTCCCAGCTTCATTAGATGTTAGCTCATGCCTGGAACCAGACCTGTGTGGACTGTCTAGGGAGAGTGAACCCCTGTGCGGTGAGGCAAAGCCTGTGTGGCTATTTGTTTGGACTTTTACTAAACCAGGGACTTAGGGACTAGGACAGCACTAGGCTGATCCCAGTTGTTAGTTTAGGAAACCTGCATGTTTAGTCAGAGGTCAAACTGACCAGGATTTATTTTGTTTGTTTCTTTTTGGCTTTGCTGTGTTTTTGTCACTGTACATAGAGAAATAAACCGCACCTTTTGATTTTGAAAACCACAACCTCCGTCTGCTGGCCCTGTTTTTGTGTGGGGAGCCCAACCAGGGGGTCACACACACCCGCTACCGAGTTAACCCCCTCACAGTTGGTGGAGAACCAGTGGCAGTTTTTTTTAAGCCAGCATGGAGGAGATACTGAAACAGCTGGCTCTAGCAAATGCCAATCAACAGCAGACAAATGCAGGTTTGCAAAGGAGCCTTGCAGCCCAGCAGCAAGCTCATCAACAAGCCCAGCAGCAATCTGAGGCCCGCTTCATAGACCTGTTACAGAAGCAAGAGCAGAGACTACAACAAATGGAAGCAGTAATGCAGCAACGTCCGCAGACCAGTGAGGAAAGCCGTCCCACTAATACCGCGTCCTTTGGGGTGAGTCGTTTATTGACAAAAATGACTGGAGAGGATGATCCAGAGGTATTTTTGACCACATTTGAAAGGACTGCTGAAAGAGAAAAGTGGCCTGAGGAGCAGTGGGCTGGACTGGTGGCTCCTCTGTTAACTGGTGAATCGCAGAAGGCTTACTATGACCTAGAGCCTGACCAAGCAAAAGACTATGTGATGCTAAAAGCTGAAATATTGGCAAGGCTGGGTGTCACCCTGGCTGTCCGGGCTCAGCGTGTGCATAACTGGACTTTCCAGCTTGGAAAACCCCCCAGGTCTCAAATGTATGATCTCATTCACCTGAGCAGGAAGTGGCTACAGCCAGAGACTTTGTCCGCACCGGAGATTGTGGAACGTGTTGTGATGGATCGTTTCTTGAGAGCTCTTCCTACCGCCATTCAAAAGTGGGTAAGCCACGGAGACCCAGAAACGGCCGGTAAACTTGTGGATCGTGTAGAGAGATACTTGGCTACAGAGAACCTGACGGCCTCTTCCAGAGACTCTCGGACTTTCCACCCTAAGACCAGACCATCCCCAGGGGCGGATAAGAGGATTCCAAGGGGTGAGGGTGGAGAGAGTGAGAGGGTGGGAGCTCTACCCCAAGTTTGGCGAGAACAGCCTGGGAAATCAGCGGCTCAAGAGGCCGCAAGAAGGATCGTTTGCTACCGCTGCCGGCAAGCGGGACATATTGCAGCCAATTGCCCGGTTGTGGAGGAACCCATGCAGTGTGACTTTCTGACGGGCAGACGTCAGTCGCTGTGTGCGACAGTCGCATGCACTGCCATTCGAGGAACTGAGAAACATTTATGCAAAATGTGTGTTAATGGTAGAAATGTTGTGGTATTGTTGGATTCAGGTAGCCTTGTGACCCTGATAAAGGCTGAGTTAGTTAAAACAGAGGTCTCTGGGAATAGCAAGGTAGCTGTTATTTGTGTGCATGGGGACACCCGAGAGTATCCAGTGACTACAGTGTGTTTCGAGACCCCCAAAGGTACCCTCTCTCATCCAGTGGGCTTAGTATCTCAGTTACCGCATGACGCCATTGTGGGAAGGGATTTTCCGAAGTTCTGGGAACTGTGGGATGATCCTGAGCCCCCCACTGGTGCCCCTATGTACCAGGAATGTGATAGCCAGAACTCCTCTGAGAGTGGTGAGGACTCTCCAGAATTTCCCTTGTCAGTATTGGCAGGGGAGACTCAAGAAACTGGAGAGGAGCCCACCTCCTCAGACGAAAACCTACCGTCTGTGGAGTTTTCTGATCTGGAGGTTCACAGGGAAAATTTTGCCACAGAACAGTTAAAAGACCCCGCCCTAATAAAGGCACGGGAAAACGTAGTGGAAATAGATGGCGAGTTAGTGAACCCAGATAATACCTGCACTTACCCATACTTCAGCGTAGAGAAGGACCTACTGTATCGGGTGGCAAAAAGGGCAGAAGAAACCGTTGAGCAGCTGGTGGTGCCCAAACCTTACAGGAAGTTGGTGTTGGAGTTGGCCCATGGGCACATTCTTGGAGGTCATCTGGGGACAGAGAAAACCCGAGAGAGGGTATTACAGAGATTCTATTGGCCTGGGGTGATGAAGGACATAGAAAATTATTGTTCCTCCTGCCCTGTGTGTCAGAGGTCGGCCCCGATGCCACATTTCCGTAGCCCGCTGGTCCCTCTACCCATCATTGAGGTCCCGTTTGAGAGAATCGCAATGGATTTGGTAGGTCCTATAATCAAGTCCGCTAGGGGGCACCAGTACATATTGGTTATAATGGACTATGCCACCCGTTATCCAGAAGCGATCCCTCTCAGAAATACCTCGGCCAAAACCATAGCCAAAGAGCTATCTCTTGTTTTTAGCCGGGTGGGTATTTGTAAAGAACTGCTTACGGACCAAGGTACACCCTTTATGTCCCGGGTTATGAAAGAGCTGTGTAAATTGTTCAAAGTGACGCAATTGCGTACATCTGTGTATCACCCCCAAACCGATGGGCTGGTTGAAAGATTCAACAAAACCCTAAAACAAATGTTGAAGAAAGTGGTGGATAGAGATGGAAAGGATTGGGACTGTCTACTTCCTTATTTGATGTTTGCTATTAGGGAGGTGCCCCAATCCTCTACGGGATTCTCCCCCTTTGAGTTACTGTATGGGAGACACCCAAGAGGGCTGTTGGATATTGCCAAGGAAACTTGGGAAAGTGAGAGTTCTCCCCACAGGAGTGTGATTGAGCATGTCGCCCTGATGCAAGATCGAATTGCACAGGTAATGCCCATCGTGAAGGAACATTTGGCCCAAGCGCAGTTGGCACAGCAGAGAGTGTACAACCGTGGAGCAAAGACCCGTACCTTTTCCCCGGGGGATAGGATATTGGTACTTGTCCCTACGGTTGAAAGTAAATTCCTTGCCAAATGGCAAGGCCCCTACGAGATAATGGAAAAAGTGAGCGAAGTGAATTACAAGGTCAGACAACCAGGAAGGCGAAAGCCCGAACAGATATATCACGTTAATCTGTTGAAAGCCTGGAGGGATAGAGAGTCCCTAGTCGCAGAAACTTGGTCACCAGCTCAAACTGGTTGCGTGATTCCGGAGGTTGGAATAGCAGCCACCTTGTCACAACCCCAACAACAGGAGGTTAAGGAGTTTGTGCTTCGCAACAAGGAGGTGTTCTCTGAGCTGCCGGGACAAACATCTGGGGTAGAGCATGATATTATTACCCCGCCCGGTGAAAGGGTGAAGTTAAAACCCTATCGGATCCCAGAGGCCCGACGGGAGGCAATACGGGAGGAAGTACAGAAAATGCTGAACTTAGGGGTGATAGAGGAGTCCCAAAGTGATTGGTCTAGTCCCATTGTGTTGGTGCCTAAACCGGATGGGAGCTGGCGATTTTGTAACGATTTTCGTCAGTTGAACAAAGTTACAAAATTTGACACCTACCCCATGCCACGTATAGATGAGTTGATCGACCGGCTGGGAACAGCCCGATACATGACGACTCTTGACCTCACAAAAGGGTATTGGCAAATTCTCCTGGCCAAGTCGGCCAAAGAGAAAACCGCATTTGTAACCCCAGACGGGGCGTTCCAATATAAGAGAATGCCGTTCGGGTTACAGAATGCGCCGGCCACATTCCAGCGGAAAATGGACCAGATGCTGAGGCCCCATCGGAAGTATGCTGCGGCTTACCTGGATGACGTAATTGTCCATAGCACAGATTGGGCCTCACATCTGCCAAAAGTGCAAGCAGTCCTGGACTCTGTTCGGGAAGCGGGGTTTACGGCTAACCCCAAGAAGTGTACCATTGGGCAGGAGGAGGCCAAATATCTTGGGTACACCATTGGCAGGGGAGTAATAAAACCCCAACTCAACAAAGTCGAGGCCATCCAGAGTTGGCCACGTCCCAACAGCAAGAAGCAGGTACGAGCCTTTCTGGGAATCGCGGGTTATTATCGGCGCTTCATTCCCCACTTTGCTTCTAAGGCTGTGCCCCTAACCAACCTGACGAAAGGGAAAGGGTCGGTCATGATTAAATGGACCCCCGAGGCTGAGGCAGCATTCCAATTCTTGAAACAAGCCTTATGTAGCCAGCCAGTGTTGTACTCACCCGACTTCTCTAAAGACTTTGTCGTACAAAGTGATGCGTCAGATGTGGGGTTAGGAGCAGTATTGTCCCAGGTCTGGAACGGGGAAGAGCACCCAGTCATTTACCTCAGCAGGAAGTTGAAGTCCCATGAGGTAAATTACGCCACGGTTGAAAAGGAGTGTTTAGCGGTGAAGTGGGCTCTAGATTCCCTTCGGTACTATCTGCTAGGTAGGCACTTTGACATGGTTACGGATCACGCTCCGTTAAAGTGGATGGCTCAAAACAAGGAGACAAATAGAAGAGTGAATAGGTGGTTCCTGGCCCTACAGGAATTCAACTTCACAGTAAAGCATCGCCCTGGCGTTCAAATGGGGAATGTGGATGCTTTGTCTCGAGTACATGAATGCCTGATTGCTGGTGTTCCAACCCCAAGGTTAAAACAAGAGGGGGGGGTATGTGACAGCAGGAAGGTAAAGTCACCTGGTTGCATCCAGGGGGGTAGATATATTTCTCCCAGATTCAGGCTTTATGCCGACTTATACAACTAGGGAGTTGATGAAGCCCAGCTGAGGCTAGTGGGCTCATGAATGACTCATACCTCTAGGGAGAGTGCTGGGCGTCGTGAGGCAGGGAGTTGATGAGACCAGCTGAAGCCTGTCAGTTCGTTTAAGGCCTCTATAAAAACTCCCAGCTTCATTAGATGTTAGCTCATGCCTGGAACCAGACCTGTGTGGACTGTCTAGGGAGAGTGAACCCCTGTGCGGTGAGGCAAAGCCTGTGTGGCTATTTGTTTGGACTTTTACTAAACCAGGGACTTAGGGACTAGGACAGCACTAGGCTGATCCCAGTTGTTAGTTTAGGAAACCTGCATGTTTAGTCAGAGGTCAAACTGACCAGGATTTATTTTGTTTGTTTCTTTTTGGCTTTGCTGTGTTTTTGTCACTGTACATAGAGAAATAAACCGCACCTTTTGATTTTGAAAACCACAACCTCCGTCTGCTGGCCCTGTTTTTGTGTGGGGAGCCCAACCAGGGGGTCACACACACCCGCTACCGAGTTAACCCCCTCACAGTACCTACCAGCTATCATGACTTCCTGGATGTGTTCAATAGGAAGAAAGCCTATGTGTTGCCACCCCATAAAACCTTTGATTACCCTATAGAACTGCTTCCAGGGGGCGGAAATTCCATTTGGTCGTATTTTTCCATTATCTGAAAAAGAGCTGGAGGCTTTACGACTTTACATCTGACAAAAGGAAAAAGGATTTATCCATCTATCCTCTTCCCCTGCAGGAGCGGGAATCTTCTTTGTTGAAAAGAAGGACCATACTCTTAGACCCTGTGCAGATTACAGGGAGTTAAACAAGTTTACCATTAAAAACCACTACCGGCTCCCTCTCATACCTGAACTCTTTCAAAAATTTCGAGCAGCTCAAGTCTTCACTAAACTAGATCTCTGGGGTGCCTACAACTTAGTCTGAATTAGAGAGGGTGATAAGTGGAAAACGGCTTTTCAAACCCGTTTCAAACATTTTGAATACCTTGTAATGCCTTTTGGACTATGCAATGCCCCAGCCACTTTCCACCACCTCGTAAATTACATCTTTAGAGAATTCCTGGATCACTTCCTTATTGTCTATTTCGATGACATCCTCATTTTCTCAGCATCTCTCGAATTGCACCGTGTAAACGTAAAGAAAGTCTTGTCTACCCTCAGGAAGCATGGACCCTATGCAAAGGAGGAGAAATGCAAATTTGAAAAACAAACCATCCAGTTCCTAGGGTTGATTATATCCACTGATGTTATCACTATGGACCCCCAAAAAGTTTCTTCTATCCTTGAATGGCCTGCCCCAGTGGATAAAAAAGGGATCCAAAGATTTGTGGGATTCCCCAATTTCTTCAGGAGATTCATTAAAGGGTTCTCATCCATCATTGCTCCTATTACCCAGCTCACACGTCAACACACCCAATTCCAGTGGTCCTAGGAGGCTCAAGTGGCCATTGATAGAGTGAAGGCCATTTTTACCTCTGCTCTAGTACTTCGGCACCCAGACCACTACTTTCCTTATGTATTGGAAGTAGATGCCTCAGAGGTCGCCTCTGGGGAAATCTTATCGCAGCGTATGGGACCTAAAGCCTTGCTTCATCCTGTGGCTTTTTCTTCTCGGAAGCTGAGTCAAACAAAGAAGAGCTATGGTGTCGGTGATCGGGAGCTACTTGCTATCAAAAAAGCATTAGAAGAATGGCGATATCTTTTGGAAGGATGATATTCATGGATCACAAAAATTTTGAATATCTCAGGACTGCTAAACTTCTTAGGCTTCGGCAAGCACAATGGGCTTTGTTTTTCTCCTGATTTAACTTTCAAATCACTTACCGGCCGGGGTCTCAAAGCGGAAAAGCAGGTGCACTTTCACAAATGTTCCTAGAGACCCCTGAAGTAGCCTGCCCCAGTACCATCTTATCACCACAAAATTTTTTGCTATTGCAACCCAATTTAAAATCAGCTATCCAGCAAGCTTCTGCTCAGTGTCTGGAGTCTGAAGTTCATTCCCTAAGTAAACAAGATGATTTTTTTGGGCAAAATTACAAAATTTTCATACCACAGAAAGCAAGGACCCTAGTCCTGAAGGCATGTCACGACCACCAATTGGCAGGTCATTTTGGGGTACACAAGACCATCAAACTTATCCAATGATCTTTTTGGTGGCCAGGCCTGAGTCAGGACTGTAAAGATTATGTTGGCTCCTGTACAACGTGCCTTCGCAACAAGGGAAGTGGCACTAGAGACTGGGGCCTGCTAAGGGCCTTACCAAGTCCTGATTTGCCCTGAAAAATGTTGTCCATGGACTTTATAGATGATCTGCCTCCTGCTGAAGGATTCACATCTATCTTTGTAGTTGTGGATCAATTTTCTAAAATGTCATATTTTGTGCCTGAGGTGGGTATGCCGCAGACATGGCTCACGCTTTTATTAAAGAAATAGTGAGACTTCATGGCCTGCCCAGACACATTGGGGCTGATTTACGAAATGTTTGCGCCATGAGTAGGGATGAGCTCGGTGTTCGAGTCGAACATAGGTTCGACTCGAACATCGGCTGTTCGCAGCGTTCGGCGAACAACGAACGATTTGGGCCGTTCGCGCCAAATTCGAGTGACGCGAACGGCCCACAATACACTGCTCCATCGCAGAGTAATCCCGGCGCTGTGATTGGCCAAGCATGCACTGTGACCCTGCATGCTTGGCCAATCACAGCGCCGGCAGCGAGGAGAGCAATGACTGGCCACAGGCAGGATGCCTGTGGCCAATTATAGCTGAGGGGGTTTAGTACACGCCCCACACTATAAAAGGCCGCCAGCGCGGCGGCCTCGTGTAGTGTGTTCCGGAGCAGGGAAAGTGAAGGATAGGCAGGGACAGTGTCAAATCCATTCTTTGCTAAACCTTGTGTGTAGGGACAGAGAAGGATAGGCAGGGAGAGTGTCAGTGTCATATTCTTTGCTAAACCTTGTGTGTAGGGAGAGAGAAGGATAGGCAGGGAGAGTGTCAGTGTCATATACTTTGATAAACCTTGTGTGCAGGGAGAGAGAAGGATAGGCAGGGGACAGTGTCAGTGTCATATTCTTTGCTAAACCTTGTGTGCAGGGAGAGAGAAGGATAGGCAGGGAGAGTGTCAGTGTCATATACTTTGATAAACCTTGTGTGCAGGGAGAGAGAAGGATAGGCAGGGGACAGTGTCAGTGTCATTGTTGCTAAGCCTCCTGCACATTATACACCTGAAGTTAGCCCGTATTGCTGCTTTTTCCTGGTGTGTTACACCAACAGGATTTTGCGGCACTTACAGCGGGCGGAGTGTGCCTCCTGACCATATTACACCTGAACTTAGCCTGTATTGCTGCTTTTTCCTGGTGTGTTACACCAACAGGATTTTGCGGCACTTACAGCGGGCGGGGTGTGCTTCCTGACCATATTACACCTGAACTTAGCCTGTATTGCTGCTTTTTCCTGGTGTGTTACACCAACAGGATTTTGCGGCACTTACAGCGGGCGGGGTGTGCTTCCTGACCATATTACACCTGAACTTAGCCTGTATTGCTGCTTTTTCCTGGTGTGTTACACCAACAGGATTTTGCGGCACTTACAG
This sequence comes from Rana muscosa, assembly GCA_029206835.1. Lineage (NCBI taxonomy): Eukaryota > Metazoa > Chordata > Amphibia > Anura > Ranidae > Rana > Rana muscosa. The sequence goes on from CM055116.1 coordinate 423,288,109, forward strand.
CGGGCGGAGTGTGCCTCCTGACCATATTACACCTGAACTTAGCCTGTATTGCTGCTTTTTCCTGGTGTGTTACACCAACAGGATTTTACGGCACTTACAGCGGGCGGAGTGTGCCTCCTGACCATATTACACCTGAACTTAGCCTGTATTGCTGCTTTTTCCTGGTGTGTTACACCAACAGGATTTTCCGGCACTTACAGCGGGTGGAGTGTGCCTCCTGACCATATTACACCTGAACTTAGCCTGTATTGCTGCTTTTTTCTGGTGTGTTACACCAACAGGATTTTGCGGCACTTACAGCGGGCGGAGTGTGCCTCCTGACCATATTACACCTGAACTTAGCCTGTATTGCTGGTTTTCCCATTTCCCTGCAGGCAATTAGAATGTCTGGAAGGCAAACAAGGAGAGACTGACAGTCAGGAGCCAATAAAAGAGGGCAAGCAGGCTCTGTGTCTAGAGACAACAGTGATGGTCGTGGACGCGGTGCATCGCCATCAGCACGTGGCCATGGGACAAGCTTGTCCTTCTTTTCGGCAGCTGGACGTGTTGAGCCGCATCATGCCGAAGACTTGGTAGAGTGGATGACCAAGCCCTCCTCATCCTCCTCATGCTCTCTCACCCAGGCTCAGGGTACTGGCAAAGCAGCTGCCAAAGCGTCCTCTTCCCTGGTATCAATGTCATCATCAGTCACTCCTTCCCTAGACCAACCATGTCCTCCTGAGGAGTCCCCCGAACTGTTTGAGCACAGTGTTGGGTACATGCTCCAGGAGGATGCCCAGCGTTTCGAAGGGTCTGATGATGATACCCAGCTAGAGGAAGGCAGTAGCGTGAGAGCAGAGAGAGGGGATGCTCAAGAAGGACACCAATCTGGCAGTCATGTTCCAGCAGCTGCAGCATACTGCCAGATTGGCTCCAGTGATGAGGAGGGAGGGGATGATGAGGTCACTGACTCCACGTGAGTGCCTAATAGGAGAGAGGAGGAGGAGGAGGATGAGGAGGAGGCACATCTCCAACGAGGCAGGATGCCCTCGGGGGGCCAGCGTAAGGGCAGCACACCGACCGAATCACACCGCAGAGCTCCGCCTGTGCAGGGCGCTGCCTCTGCCCGTTATTCAAAAAGTTCTTTGGTGTGGGCCTTTTTTGAGTCAAGTGCATCAGATCGCACAGCTGCTGTTTGCAACATATGTCTCAAGCGTATATCGCGTGGCCAAAACATCACCCGCTTGGGCACCACATGCTTGACCAGACATATGTTGACCTGCCATGCAGCTCGTTGACAAGCCTACCTTAAAGACCCACACCAAAGAACAAAGCTGACCTCTTCTTGCACCGCATCAGCTGGGATCTCCAACCCTACTATACCTTCAGTCCTCTCTGAAACCTGCTCTGAGAGGAATGAAGGTGTAGAATTAGGTGTGTCACAGCCAAGTACTTGCGGGCACTCTGCTAGCAGTACACCGACGTCCGATTCTAGCAGGCAAATTTCCCTGCCCCAGCTGCTGGACCGTCAAAAGAAGTTCACTCCCAGCCATCCACATGCCCAGCGGTTGAATGCTAGCTTGGCTAAATTGCTAGCGCTTCAACTGCTGCCTTTTCAGTTGGTAGACTCGGCCCCCTTTTTCTCACGGAAGGCGATTCCGGCTCTCTACCGGCATGTGGAAGGCAATGTCTTGGCCTCGCTGGACAAGGCGGTCAGCGGTAAGGTGCATATTACCGCTGACTCATGGTCCAGCAGGCATGGACAGGGACGTTACCTTTCTTTCACGGCCCATTGGGTCACTCTTTTGGCAGCTGGGAAGGATGCAGGACAAGGTGCAGTAGTGTTGGAGGTTGTTCCACCGCCATGCCTCCAAAATGCTACTACTAGTTGTGACACACCTCTGTCCTCCACCCCCTCCTCTTCTTCTTCCTCCGTGGCCTCTTCCTGTGCTTTGTCCTCGGAACCAGCGGTGCTCCGTAGGTGTTCAAGGGGCTACGCAAGTATGCAGGCAAAAAGATGCCATGCCGTGCTTGCGCTGGTGTGTTTGGGGGACAGGAGCCACACTGGGGCAGAGGTTCTGTCTGCTCTGCAGGGGCAGGCCGAGAGGTGGTTGACACCACGCCAGCTTAAGCCAGGAATGGTAGTTTGCGACAATGGCACCAACCTCCTCTCCACTCTCCGACAGGGACAACTGACCCATGTGCCCTGTGTGGCTCACGTCCTTAACCTGGTGGTGCAGCGGTTCTTGGGCAGGTACCCGGGCTTACAGGATGTCCTGAGGCAGGCCAGGAAAGTCTGTGCGCATTTCCGCAGATCTTATAATGCCAGTGCTCGCCTGGCTGAGCTGCAAAAGGAGTTGAACCTGCCCAAGAATCGCCTTATATGTGACATGCCCACCAGGTGGAACTCAATGTTGGCCATGCTGCAGCGGCTGCACACGCAGCAGAGGGCCATCAATGAGTACCTGTGCGACTATGGCACCAGGACAGGGTCAGGGGAGCTCGGGTTTTTTTCACCACGCCAGTGGGGCATGATCAGGGATGCATGCACTGTCCTGGCACCATTTGAGGAGGCCACGAGGATGGTGAGCAGTGACAGTGCATGCATCAGTGACACTGTACCTCTTGTCCACCTGTTGGAACATACGCTGCGTGGAATAATGGACAGGGCACTTGAGGCAGAACAGAGGCAGGAAGAGGAGGACTTCCTTGCCTCTCAAGGCCCCCTTTACCCAGACAGTGTTCCTTCTATCCCACCCATCGCACAGGAAGAAGAGGAGGAAGAGGAGGAGGAGGAGGATTGTGTCAGCATGGAGGTGGAGCCTGGCACTCAGCATCATCAGCAGCAGTCTTTTAGGGATGATTTACAGTCCCAAGAAACCAGTGGACTTGTACGTGGCTGGGAGGAGGTGGCTGCGGATCATGTCGTCCTTAGTGACCCAGAGGACTCCGGACTGAATGCCTCAGCTAACCTACGCTGCATGGCATCCCTGATCCTGCAAAGTCTGCGGAAGGATCCTCGTATTCTTCGGATCAAGGAGAGGGACCATTACTGGCTTGCCACTCTCCTTGATCCACGGTACAAGGGTAAGGTTGCGGACCTTATCTTACCGTCGCAGAGGGAGCAGAGGATGAGAGAACTCCGGGAGGCCTTGCAGAAAGGTCTGTGCAACGCGTTCCCAGAGACTGGGAGGTTACAAACTCCTGGTCCTGGACAACGAGTTGCTGAGGCTTCGGTCAGTCAAAGAAGGAGCGGTGGGGAAGGTGGCCGTCTGACCGATGCGTTCAGACAATTCTTTAGTCCGCAGCCCCAAGGTATGATCGGTTCCAGCAACCATCACCAGCGTCTGATATACATGGTGCAGGAATACCTAGGGGCAAGGTCAGACTTGGACACCTTCCCCACCGAAAATCCTCTGGCTTACTGGGTCTTGAGGATGGATCACTGGCCAGAGCTTGCACAGTATGCAATTGAGCTACTGGCCTGTCCTGCATCCAGCGTTCTTTCAGAACGCACATTCAGTGCTGCTGGAGGATTTGTCACGGATCACAGGATGCGCCTGTCCACCGACTCTGTTGATCGACTGACCTTCATAAAGATGAACCAGTCTTGGATCACCACCAGCTACCAAACACCTGAAGCTGATATAACAGACTAATTTATTTTCAAATGTCACATCCCTTCAAGACTGATGCTGATGCTGAGAGACTGTCCTGTTATGTTGACTGACTATCCTCCTCCTCCTCAATGATCCGATTGATGATGATAGCTTGGAAGAACATTTTTGTTTCTGGGTGCCGCCACCTGTGGCTAAGGCCCAATTTTTCAGCCCCTGTTTAACAGGGGCATGTAATTACAATTTTTTATGCAATGCTTTGCAGCATGGCTCATTCCTGCACTCCAACTAGAGTATCTGGGAGATGTTGCAGTGTCGTGGCACCAGCACCAGTGGCTAAGGCCCAATTTTTCAGCCCCTGTTTAACAGGGGCGTGTTATTACATTTTTTTATGCAATGCTTTGCAGCAGGGCTCATTCCTGCACTCCAACTAGAGTATCTGGGAGAGGTTGCAGTGTCGTGGCACCAGCACCAGTGGCTAAGGCCCAATTTTTCAGCCCCTGTTTAACAGGGGCGTGTTATTACAATTTTTTATGCAATGCTTTGCAGCAGGGCTCATTCCTGCACTCCAACTTGAGTATCTGGGAGAGGTTGCAGTGTCGTGGCACCAGCACCAGTGGCTAAGGCCCAATTTTTCAGCCCCTGTTTAACAGGGGCGTGTAATTACAATTTTGATGCAATACTTTGAAACAGGGCTCATTGCTGGGCTCCAAGTACAGTATCTGTGAGGGGTTGCAGTGTTGTGGCACCAGTGCCTAAGGCCCAATTTTTCTGCCCCTGTTTAACAGGGGCATGTAATTACAATTCTTAAACTAATAATTCACAGCAGGGCCCATTCCTGCGCCCACCAAGAGTAACTGTGAGGCCTTACAGTGTTGTGTCAACACCACCACCACCACCATCAAAGGCCCAATTTTTCAGCCCCTGTTCAACAGGGGCAGGCAATTACAATTCTTGATCTAATAATTCACAACAGGGCCCATTCATGCGCCCACCAAGAGTAACTGTGAGGGCTCACAGTGTTGTGGCAACACCAACATGTAAGGGGCAAATTTCAGCTGAGTATATACGGCAGGCCCCTACTTTCAAACATCCAACTTACAAACGACTCCTCCTTGCAAACGGAAGGATACAACAGGAAGTGAGAGGAAATCTACCCCTAGGAAGGCAAATTCTCTCCTGTAAGAGTTAATATGGGAAAAAATTTCTCCTCTCCACTGATGCTTTATCACCAATTCTTGTTTCAATAAAAACCCCAAATTTTCAAAAAACATTTGTCATTAGGACGGAAAGTTAGGTGAACTGTTCTGAACAGGTGCACACTGTACAGACAGCAAAACAAATGTTACAGGGGTGATAACCCTTCCCTATGTTTTCCAAAAAGCTTAAAAATAGATTTTTTGGCTGGAGCTACACTTAAACAATGTACCTGTTCAAAATTACAAACAGATTCTACATAAGAACAAACCTACAGTCCCTGTCTTGTATGCACCGCCTGTATACGGCTGTTCAGAGTATATAGGGCCTTTTTTATTTTGTGTGCGGGGTTCCCCTTAATATCCATACAAGACCCAAAGTGGCTGGTAATGGGCTGGGGTAGGGAGGGGGGCTGTGATGGGGTAGCTATGCCATTTTTCTTAAAGATTTTCATCCATATTACCTGGACCGGACATTACATTAAAGCCGCAAGCAGTTTTAAATGGCTTTTTTTCCTTTAGAAATGTAATTTTGTGCAGGGACAGTTCTAAACACGGGAAACACGTGGCACTTCACAGGCATACTTTAGACACCCCCCAGGTACGATATTTAAAGGAATATTTGACTTTTTTTTTTTTCACTTTATGCATCATTAAAATGACTGCTCCCGAAAAATAGCCGTTTTTAAAACTTTTTTTTGGATTGATACATGTCCCCTGGTGCAGAACCCGGGTTCCCAAACCCTTTTTAGGACAATAACATGCATAATAGTCATTATAATTAGCACTTTAGATTTCGAACGTTCGCATCCATTGTGTTTAATAGGGTTCTAAAGTTTGTGCAAACTTTCGGTCCGTTCACGGGTTCTGGTGCGAATCGAACCCGGGGGTGTTCGGCTCATCACTAGCCATGAGTATCAGCGCATCTGCGTGCGCAACGGCTGTTTTGGTATTTACAAAATATTTGCAGCGCTATTTCCTTTATTATTATAGTGTTCTCGGCGGACGGGAGGAGGCGCTCAGTGCGCTACTATGGACCGGGCGCACGGCATCTTAAAATCCAAATATAAAGAAGCTGGAAGTGCCAATATAATGGGGGTGACATGGGGTGATGTGAGGAAGTGTAGTGACACCTGCCCAAGTAACAAATATGCCCAAAATAGAGTGAGAAAGTAACTTTTTCAGAAACAGCCCGCTGCGCTGGCAAGTACGTTTAGAACTGCGAGAGGTTATTTCAGCTCAGCGCGGGAATTTCACTTGTTCAAACGCGCCGGGACACTGCGCCGGCAAAATCTTCGTAAATGTCAAGTTACGTAAATCAATTTGCATTAGTTGAACAGGCGCAGCTCTGAACTTGCCGTTATATAACAAAATTACATTTCTAAAGGAAAAAAAAGGCATTTAAAAGCACCCACGGCTATAATGAATTGTCGGCTCCCGGCAATATAGAGAAAAGTCATTGAAAGTCTTTGATAAAAAAAAAAAAAATGCGTGAGGTTCCCCCAAATTCCATTACCAGGCCCTTCAGGTCTGGTATGGATATTAAGGGGAACTCCGCGCCAATTTTTTTTAAAAATGACGTGCGGGTCCCCCTCAAAATCTGTACCAGGCCCTTCAGGTCTGGTATGGATTTTAAGGGGAACCCCTGCGCCAAACTTAAAAAAAATAGCGTGGGGATCCCCCTAAAAATCCACACCAGACCCTTATCCGAGCACGCAACCTGGCAGGCCACAGGAAAAGAGGAGGGGACGAGAGAGCGCCCCCCCCCTCCTGAACCGTACCAGGCCACATGCCCTCAACATGGGGAGGATGTCCCCATGTTGATGGGGACAAGGGCCTCATCCCCACAACCCTTGCCCGGTGGTTGTGGGGTTCTGCGGGCGGGGGGCTTATCGGAATCTGGAAGACCCCTTTAACAAAGGGGACCCCCAGATCCCGGCCCCCCCTGTGTGAAATGGTAATGGGGTACAAATGTACCCCTACCATTTCACAAAGAAAGTGTCAAAAATAAAAAAAATGACAATAGCCGGTTTTTGACAATTCCTTTATTAATGTCTTCTCCTTTCTTCCATCTTCTTCCACCTTCTTCTTCCAGCTTCTTCTTTTCTCCATTCGGGTTTCTTCCTCCATCTTGTTCTTCATCATCCTCTTCCTCTTCATCTTCATCTTCCTTCTTCCTTCGGTGTTCTCGTCCACATCTTGCTCCGGCTTCTTGTTCCCCTTCTTTCTCCGGCCGCTCCACACAGCGGGAACCTCAAATTCAAACGGAGCGGCTGGAGAAAGAAGAAGGGGAACAAGAAGCCGGAGCAAGATGCGGACGAGAACACCGAAGGAAGAAGGAAGATGAAGACGAAGAGGAAGATGAAGAACAAGATGGAGGAAGATGGAAGAAAAGAGAAGACATTAATAAAGGAATTGTCATTTTTTACATTTTTGACACTTTCTTTGTGAAATGGTAGGGGTACATTTGTACCCCATTACCATTTCACACAGGGGGGGGGCGGGATCTTCGGGTCCCTTTTGTTAAAGGGGTCTTCCAGATTCCGATAAGCCCCCCGCCCGCAGACCCCCACAACCACCGGCAAGGGTTGTGGGGATGAGGCCCTTGTCCCCATCAACATGGGGACATGGTGCTTTGGGGTCACAGACCCTCAAAGCATCCTCCCCATGTTGAGGGCATGTGGCCTGGTATGGTTCAGGAGGGAGGGGGGCGCTCTCTCGCCCACCCCTCGTTTCCTGCGGCCTGCCAGATTGCGTGCTCAGATAAGGGTCTGGTGTGGATTTTTGGGGGACCCCCAAGCTATTTTTTTTTTAAGTTTGGCGCGGGGGTCCCCTTAAAATCCATACCAGACCTGAAGGGCCTGGTACGGATTTTGAGGGGAACCCCCACGCCATTTTTTTTTAATTTGGCACGGAGTTCCCCTTAATATCCATACCAGACCTGAAGGGCCTGGTAATGGAATTTGGGGGACCCCCACGCATTTTTTTTCAAAGACTTTCAATTTCTTTTATTTGTATTGACGGGAACCAGCAATTCATTACAGCTGTGAGTACTTTTAAATGACTATGTTTTTACTTTAGAAATGTAATTTTGCTCTCGAACTGTTATAAACATGGAAAACATGCGCTATTTTACAGGCATACTATAGACACCCCCGGGTATGATATTTAGGGCCAGTTAACACCGGATGCAGTGCAGTGCGTTTTTTTGATGCATGAAAAACGCAAAGAAAGTTGATCACATTAATGCAAATGGCATAGTTCACACCACTGCAGTCCGTTCCAGTGCGTTTCAGAAAGGAAAAAAAAATTGGTCATGCTGCATTTTTTAGGTACAGAACTGTACTGGACCGCAGTAAAACACATCAAAAACGCAACGGAACGTACCAAAAACGCACTGGAATGCACCGGAATGCACCTAAATGCACCAAAGACGCACTGCAACACACTTGTCCTAAGTGAAAAGAGGGGGGAAAAAACACTGGATTGCATCAAAAACGCATCAAAAATGCACTGGAACGTGTCAAAAACGCGCATGCAGAAAAGCACCTGGAACGCATTCAGACTGCGTTTCTATGGTGTGAACTAGGGCCAGTTCACACCATAGAAACACAATCCAGATGCTTTCCAGGTGCTTTTTTGCGTGCACGTTTTTGATGCGTTCCAGTGCATTTTTGGTATGTTTTTGATGCAGTCCAGTGCTTTTTTCACCCCTCTTTTTTATTAACCATAGATAAGGACAAGTGTGTTCCAGTGAGATTTTGGTGCATTTAGGTGTGTTCCTGTGCGTTCCAGTGGGTTTATGATGCGTTTTGCTGCATTCCAGTACAGTCAAGTGCAGGTAAAATGCAGCATGTTCTACTTTTTTTGTGGAACTGGAACGCACTGGAACAAACACTGCCATTTAGATCCATATAACCAACTTTCCATGCATTTTTGATGCATAAGAAACGCAATGGACTGCATGTGGTGTGAAATGGCCCTTAAGCAATTTGGCATATTTAAAGGCACTTGTCCTTGTTTTGTTTTTGGTGTTGTCCAAATTGGTGACATTGATATATGTCCCTTAGGGTGGGACCTGGGCCCCCATTTTAAGGCCAATAACTAGAAGATAAGCCAGACAAGTGGGGACTAGCAAAATTAACAAGTCGGTTCCAATAGACTGCAATGGTATTTGTTGGTGGGGGGGGTGATTGTCCCATCTCTAATTTTGTAGCATGCTGGATGATGTGCTAAATTTTGGACAGGGGGGGGGTATTTTCTGCTAGCTGCATTTGTGTTGGTCTGAGCATGCCCAGGCAGTTAGTTTTTTTTTGGTGCTTTTTGTGTGTGAACAGCACCTGGATATTTCTGGGCATGCTCAGAGAGTGTTTTTATGGGTTAGTAATTGAAGGACATCCTTAACAGGGGTAGCCACTTTGGAATTCAGTCTCTACATTGGGTGAACTTGCATTTTGGGTGTTTCATGTACTGTGCATGCTTTTTCAATTGCCTCATTAGCTCACAAACCTATGTTATATAAAGCTCGCAGATAGCATTCTCTCCCTTGCCCTGAAAAGAGGCAAGTGTGTGTGTGTGTGTGCCTGGCAAAAAGTACATTTTGGTGTCCTTATCGAGTTTGTAACACATGTATTTTATTTGTTATGTCTTTGCAAATCAGGTGTTTGTTTTACTTTTGTTGATTGTATTTTTTTGTGTGGGGGAAATGTTCCCCTGAAATAATTTTGATGTTGTTAATGTGTGTCGTTTGTTTACTTTGATTTAATTGTCTGTGCTGCATTATTTTGCCAAATCTTTCTCAAGATGTTGTGAGTCTGTGACTAATGTTTCAAATTGACCCTGTTTTTTTTTTATTTTGGCTTCCCTTTGTTTTGTTGACCAATAAAATTTGATGCAAAGTTTTGAGGTTTGTTTTGCGTTTTCTTTGCAACAAATGTGACAGCTGATTGGCATGTCAAAACAAAACAGGTGTGATTTGTCTACCCTGGTGCCTTCATGCTAGCATATGCATGTATTGTGTGCTGCCATGGATAGTCACCAGGAAATTAAAAATACAGAGCGGTAAGTATTCATTTTTCCTTTTTACTGCAGTGGTTCTCAGCCTCAGTCCTCAAGTACCCCCAACAGGACATGTTTTGTGAATTTATCTTATCGAGAATTGCTGTCCAAAATACAAAACCATTGACTGTGATTTAAAGCACATGTGCAAGTTGAAGGAAAACCTGCAAACATGGCCTGTTGGGGGTACTTGAGAAGCACTGATTTAGAGCACTGCACTTAAAAATAGCTCAAGGCAATACGATTCTAAATGTGGGCATTTTGAGGGAAACAAAGTAAGTGTTAGAACCCCTGCTTGTTTTTTTTTAGGTTGGGCTTTGTGTCCCCTTTTAGTTAAATTGGCTTCACTTCCTGTCACACAGCTAAACAGGAAGTGAAGGTAAAACCCTACCAATGTCTTTTCTTGGGGAAACATAAATCATTGGGTAGTTTGGGGTTTAGTAAAGACAAATCCACTCTGCAGTAAAAGTGTAGCTGCTGAAAATCTGAGGGGAAGCACTGGTGATTGTAACATCCAATCATGTAAAAGCAAAGATGGTGTTTTTTTTTGTTTGCTTGCATGTCCCCCTCGGATATCCAGCAAGTGCACTTGTAGTGCAAAGTAGATTTGCCTTTAGTAAATAAACCCCAAAGTCCAAAATACCTAATAATTTGGGGTGTACCCCGCCAAATGCTGGAGTGCAATGTACATAATGGGGAAAGTATTTAGATTGACCTGTGTGTCCCCAAGGAAAGACATTGGTAGGGATTTACCCTCACTTCCTGTGGCGCTATGTGACAGGAAGTGCATTATTTGGAAGGATAAAGTGGCCAAATTTGGGAGTTGTCTTCACCCTATCAGGGGTGCAGACATCCCCAAAAACTGTCTAGACGTGTAATCCCTCTGCACTCTATCCCCAAGCAAAAATAAGAAAGGATTTAATTTAGTTTAACTTTGCAAAGACACATTCTAAGTTGAATTGTGATGCATGTCAATGGCCCATTTAGACCCTCTTTAATCACTTGAGATCAGCGCTATAACTGATCGACGGCCACAGCATGGTCCTCAATTGCCGGGAGTCCATCAATAGACGTCCTCCCCTTCGCGCGCACGCTGTGGTCACCGAATCACTGAGACTCGGGTGATGACAGATCCGAGTAAGGGGCTGATCCCTGCCCTTTACCATGTGATCAGCTGTCAGACAATGACAGCTGATCACGTGATGTAAACAAAAGCTGGGTAATGGTTTTTGTTTTCTCCTTGTGCTGACAGCGTGAGCATAAAAAAGGCAATCACCGGCTTATGTGCAAGGGACATCGGGCCCAAAGAGGAAGAGGAAATTCTGTGTCATCTGTGACAATCAGTAGCCCCTGCCAGTGCCACCTATTAATGCCCACCACTGGTGCCAATCAGTGCCACCTAGCAGTTCTGCCTATCAGTGCCCATCACTGCCAACTATCATTGCCACCTAGCAGTGCCACTTCTCAATGCCCACCAGTGCCAACTAACAATGCCACCTCTCAGTGCCCACCCTTGCCACCTTATCGGTGCCCATCAGTGCAGCCCATCAGTGAAGTCTCATCAGTGTACATCAATGAAGGAGAAAATGTACCTTTTTTCCAAATTTTCTAAATATTAACCACTTTCCTACCGCCCACCGTCAAATGACGTCCTTGGCTTTGTGCGGTGACATCTGAATGATGCCTGCAGTTGCAGGCATCATTCAGATATCATTCTTTTCAGCCGGCAATTCTGTGTACAATAAAAATGATCATAGCGGCAGTTCCGCCACTTGATCGTTCTTATAGGCGGCGGGAGGGGACGTCCCCTCCCTCCCGCTGCCATCTGGTGCTTCTCCGGGCTCTCCCGTGCCATCTGGGGCTCGGAGAACTAATTGGCCGGCACTGGATGGGAAGCATAGAGATGACTGGTGACCAGATGGTCACCAGTCATCTCTATGACCGTCGGAGGCCCGGGCGCGACGTTATGACATCACGCCGGGTTCCCGTATGTAAACAAAGCCGTGATCTCGGCTGTCAGCATGAGATCGGTGAATTTTTTTGACCGATCTCATGCTTTTTAGCCTGGAGGAGAGATGTGGTGTCTTATTGACCCTGCATCTCTCCATAAAGAGGACCTGTCACAATAGATTTCTATTACAAGGGATGTTTACATTCCTTGTAATAGGAAGAAAGGTGATCAAAAAAACAAAAACTTAAAAAAAAGAGTAAGAAATACAAAAAAGTAAAAAACAAAAAAAATAATAATAATAAAAAACAAAACGCCCATGTCCCTGGTAGCTCGCGCTCAGAAGAGAACACACACATAAGTCCCGCCCACATATGTAAACGCCGTTCAAACCACACATGTGACATATTGCTGCGTGCGTTAGAACGAGTGCAACAATTCTAGCACTAGAGCTCCTCTGTAATGCGAAAATGGTAACGTGTAAAAATCTTTAAAGCATCGCCTAGGGAGATTTTTAAGTACTGAAGTTTGGTGTCATTCCATGAGTGTGCGCAATTTTAAAGCGTGACTTGTTAGGTATCTAGGTATCTATTTACTCAGCATAACAACATCTTTCACATTATACAAAAAAATTGGGCTAACTTTACTGTTTTGTAATTTTTTTTAATTCATGAAAAAAGGCGTTTGAAAATTTATTGCGCAAATACTGAGCGAGATAAAAATTTGCAATGACCGCCATTTTATTCCCTAGGGTGTCTGCTAAAAAAACATATATAATGTTTGGGGTTTTGAAGTAATTTTATAGCCATAAATTTATGATTTTTACATGAAGGAGAGAAGTGCCAGAATAGGGCCAGTGCTGAAGTGGTTAACCACTTAAGCCCCGGACCATTTGGTAGCTAAAGGACCAGAGGTGAATTCAGAATTTTGCACTGCGCTGCTTTAACTGTAAATTGTGCGGACATGCAATGTTGTACCCAAACGAAATTTGCGTCCTTTTCTTCCCACAAATAGAGCTTTCTTTTAATGGTATTTGATTGCCTCTGCGATTTTTATTTTTTGCGATATAAACGGAAAAAGACCGAAAATTTTGAAAAAAAATGATATTTTCTAATTTTTGTTATAAGAAAAATCGAATAAACTCAATTTTAGTCATACATTTAGGCCAAAATGTATTCAGCCACATGTCTTTAGTAAAAAAAATGTCAATAAGCGTATATTTATTGGTTTGCGCAAAAGTTATAGCGTTTACAAACTAGGGTACATTTTCTGGAATTTACACAGCTTTAAATTTAAGACTGTCTATCTCATTTCTTGAGGTGCTAAAATGACAGGGCAGTACAAAACCCCCCCAAATGACCCCATTTTAGAAAGTAGACACCCCAAGGAAATTGCTGAGAGGCATGTTGAGCCCATTGAATATTTTTTTTTTGTCCTAAGTGATTGAATAATGACAAAAAAAAATAAAAAATTACAAAAAGTTGTCACTAAATGATATATTGCTCACACATGCCATGGTTAGATGTGGAATTGCACCACAAAATACATTCTGCTGCTTCTCCTGAGTACGGGGATACCACATGTGTGGGACTTTTTAGGAGCCTAGCCACATACGGGACCCCGGAAACCAAGCACCGCCTTCAGGATTTCTAAGGGTGTAAATTTTTGATTTCACTCCTCACTACCTATCACAGTTTTGAAGGCCATAAAATGCCAAAATAGCACAAAACCCCCCCAAATGACCCCATTTTAGAAAGTAGACACCCCAAGGAAATTGCTGAGAGGCCTGTTGAGCCCATTGAATATTTTTTTTTGTCCCAAGTGATTGAATAATGACCAAAAAAAAATTAAAATTACAAAAAGTTGTCACTAAATGATATATTGCTCACACATGCCATGGTTATATGTGGAATTGCACCCCAAAATACATTTGGTTGCTTCTCCTGAGTACGGGGATACCACATGTGTGGGACTTTTTGAGAGCCTAGCCGCGTACGGGCCCCCGAAAACCAAGCACCGCCTTCAGGATTTCTAAGGGTACAAATTTTTGATTTCACTCCTCACTACCTATCACAGTTTTGAAGGCCATAAAATGCCAAGATAGCCCAAAACCCCCACAAATGACCCCATTTTGGAAAGTAGACACCCCAAGCTGTTTGCTGAGAGGCATGGTGAGTATTTTACAGCTCTCATTTGTTTTTGAAAATGAAGAAAGAACATTTTTTTTTTCTTTTTTTTTTTTCAATTTTCAAAACTTTGTGACAAAAAGCGAGATCTGCAAAATACTCACAATACCTCTCAGCAAATAGCTTGGGGTGTCTACTTTCCAAAATGGGGTCATTTGGGGGGGTTTTGTGCCATCTGGGCATTCCATGGCCTCCGAAACTGTGATAGGCAGTGAGAAGTGAAATCAAAAATTTACATCCTTAGAAAGCCTGAAGGCGGTGATTGGTTTTTGGGGTCCCGTACGCGGCTAGGCTCCCAAAAAGTCTCACACATGTGGTATCCCCGTACTCAGGAGAAGCAACAGAATGTATTTTGGGGTGTAATTCCACATATGCCCATGGCATGTTTGAGCAATATATCATTTAGTGACAACTTTGTGCAAAAAAAAAAAACAATTGTCTTTTTTCCGCAACTTGTGTCAACATATAAAATATTCCATGGACTCGACATGCCTCTCAGTTTATAGCTTGGGGTGTCTACTTTCCAAAATGGGGTCATTTGGGGGGGTTTTGAACTGTTCTGGCATTTTATACACAACATTAGGAAGCTTACATCCACTCTTCTAACCACTTGAAGACAAAGCCCTTTTTGACACTTTTTGTTTACATGAAAACATATTTTTTTTGCAAGAAAATTATGTTGAACCCCCAAACATTATATATATTTTTAAAGCAAATGCCCTACAGAATAAAATGGTGGGTGTTGCTTTTTTTTTTCTACACAGTATTTGCGCAACGATTTTTCAAACGCATTTTTTGGGGAAAAAATACACTTTTTTTAATTTTAATGCACTAAAACACACTATATTGCCCAAATGTTTGATGAAATAAAAAAGATGATCTTAGGCCGAGTACATAGATACCAAACACGACATGCTTTAAAATTTCGCACAAACGCGCATTGTCGACAAACTACATACATTTTTAAAAGCCTTTAAAAGCCTTTTCAGGTTACCCCGTTAGATTTACAGAGGAGGTCTACTGCTAAAATTACTGCCCTCGATCTGACCTTCGTGGTGATACCTCACATGCATGGTGCAATTGCTGTTTACATATGACGCCAGACCGACGCTTGCGTTCGCCATTGGGCAAGAGCAGGGCAGGACAGGGGTGCGTTTTTTTTTATTTTTTTATTTTTTCTTATTAATTTTGCTTTTTTATTTTATTTTTAAACTGTTGCTTCCATATTTATTTATTTTTTTTTATCATTTTTATTGTTATCTCAGGGAATGTAAATATCCCCTATGATAGCTATAGGTAATGACAGGTACTCTTTTTTGAAAAAACTGGGGTCTAATGTACCCTAGATCTTTCCTCTGCCCTCAAAGCATCTGACCACACCAAGATCGGTGTGATAAAATGCTTTCCCAATTTCCTAATGGCGCTTTTTATATCCGGGGGGGGACATTCCCTCCCACTGCTTGTAAAAGCAGTCCAGAGGCTAATTAGCCACTAGGATTGCTTTTACATGAAAGCCGGCCGCTGGCTGAAAAGAATGATACCAAGATGATACCTAAACCCGCAGGCATCATTCTGGTATAAACATTCAAAGTCCAGCAACATACCAGTACGTTGCTGGTCCTTGTTGGACATGTATTGTAATCTTTTTTTTCATGCAGCCTGTTGGCTGAACGAAAAAAAAAGATTGATCGGTGGGTATGCCCACCATTAGAATACCTCCCTTCATCCACCCACTTCTAATGATGGGCATACATGCACCATTTATATATGCCGAAGCATGGGGGCATCTTCCCGCAAAAGTTATGCCGTGTACACATGGTCAGACTTTTCCACGGGCAAGCCTCCGTCGGAATTTCGACCGTATGTACGCGGCATTAGGAGCAAAATCGCTCCTCCGCCCCTGCTGCCCCAATGCTTCGGCATATATTCTTTTTTTTTTTAACTGTGGTGGCGAAATCACCTCCTACAGCACTGGAGTCGCAGGGATCAGGCCTGTCTCTGCGAACGCTGCAGTTATGTGTGTTGTGTTTTGCAAGTGACAGTGATCGATCGATACTGCACTTGGGTGGCCTGGGCTGGACGGAGGGGCAAAACGCAGGTGCTAGCAGGTATCTGGGCTGATCCCGCTAACACTGCGTTTTTGGGAACCCTAAACTGCTGGGGACGCTAGTATAGATCTGATCAGATCAGATATTGATCTGTTCAGATACTATACCACTAAGGGGGGTGTATGCTTCACGCGTGGGTGTTAGCATTACTGGCACTAACCTGACGCTGCCTGGGGTGTGACGCAGACCCTCTCTGACGCTAAAACCTAATTGATATCACCCGCCGGGCGATCAGGGGGTTAAACCTTTATTGGGTTATATACGGCGGGTGCCCTGACACTATAAAAAGCAAACTAACTAACCAGCGTCACCCGTAACACTTATATGATGATCACTGGTGAAAGGGTTAACTAGGGGCAATTAGGGGGTTAAAACCTTTATTAGGTAATATATGGGGGTACCTGACGCTATATAAAAACCTGACGGCGAACCTAAAAAAAAATTACTGGCTACCGATCTGCATCACCGACACTAAGACAACGATCATAAAAATGATCGCTTAGCGACAGTGGTGATAGGGGGTGAAAGGGTTACCTGGGGGGCGATCAGGGGGTTAAACCTTTATTAGATAATATATGGGGGTACCTGACGCTATAAAAACCTGCGGCGAACCTAAAAAATATTACTGGCTACCGATCTGCATCACCGACGCTAAGACAGCGATCAGAAAAATTATCGCTTAGTGACAGTGGTGATAGGGGGTGAAAGGGTTACCTGGGGGCGATCAAGGGGGTTAAACCTTTATTAGGTAATATATGGGGGTACCCGACGCTATAAAAACCTGCGGCGAACCTAAAAAAAATTACTGGCTACCGATCAGCATCACCGACGCTAAGACATCGATCAGAAAAATGATCGCTTAGTGACGGCGGTGCTAGGGGGTGAAAGGGTTACCTGGGGGGTGATCAAGGGGGTTAAACCTTTATTAGGTAATATATGGGGGTACCCGACGCTATAAAAACCTGCGGCGAACCTAAAAAAAATTACTGGCTACCGATCAGCATCGCCGACGCTAAGACATCGATCAGAAAAATTATCGCTTAGTGACAGTGGTGATAGGGGGTGAAAGGGTTACCTGGGGGGCGATCAAGGGGGTTAAACCTTTATTAGGTAATATATGGGGGTACCCGACGCTATAAAAACCTGCGGCGAACCTAAAAAAAAATACTGGCTACCGATCAGCATCACCGATGCTAAGACATCGATCAGAAAAATGATCGCTTAGCGACGGCGGTGCTAGGGGGTGAAAGGGTTATCTGGGGGGTGATCAGGGGGTTAAACCTTTATTAGGGGGGGTTAGGGGGCTACACTGGACCTAAAACTGAATGTACTGACACTTTTACAGTCACAAATGTCACTGATTGCAGTGATCACTAAATAAATGGTCACTGCAATCAGTGACACTGTGACTGGGGACTGGGGGGTGATCTGGGGGGTGATCTGGGGGTGTCTGGGGGGGCCTGGGGGGGCGATTTATGTGCCTATGTGTCCTGGTGTCAGTGTAGTGTTTTGTGTACTAACCTGGCATCTTCTCCTGTACGGCGCTCGGTATATGTGAGCGCCGCAGGAGAGATGACATCACTTCCTCCAGCCTGTGTAAACAGTACACAGGCAGGGGAAGCTCTCATTCGCCGGGAGCGATCGAGAGGGGGTGGCCGGAATCGAACGGCCGTCCCCTCATGCCGGATCGCTCCCGAAGGTAAAACGACCACCCACTGTAAAGAAGGGGGGTCCGATCGGACCCCCCAACTATACAAAGGCAATCACGTATATGTACGTGATTCTGCCTGTCGGTGCCATTCTGCCAACGTATATTTACAGTTGGCGGTAGTTAAGTGGTTAAAATATCCAATTTTTTTATTTTTATTTGGTCTTTTGTATTTATAGAAAGAAAAAAAACACAGAGGTAATCAAATAGCACCAAAAGAAAGCTCTATTTGTGTGCCAAAAAATAATACATTTTCATTGGGTTACAGTGTTGTATGAGCGCACAATTGTCATTCAAAGTGCATCAGCGCTGAAATTTAAAAATTGGTCTGGGCAGGAAGGGTGTTTAAGTGGCCAGTGCGCAAGTGGTTAATATAAGGCTACATGCACACAGACGTTTTTCCAGCAGCTTGTTTGAGCGTTTTTTGCAGCTTAAAAACGTCTCTCCATGTTAGCCTATGGCCTCGTTTTTGAGCTGTAACTGGCATAGGCGTTTTTAGGCCCCATGTACACAGGTTGCTGGTGCAAAGTCTTCAGAACTAAGGTTGAAACCAGCGTTTAGAAAGGCGCACTTTGTGGCGTTTGCATGCCGCGTTTTACCACATTTGCGTCTATATGCGTTTAGTTAGGAAACATCATAAGGAGCCGCCCTAAGCTCCAAAAACAGTATTATTAACCATTTCAGCTATTTTGTGAGACCAGAGTGAGTATCAGCAGCTGAGAGAGCAGCAGTGTAGTTGTATTTAGCGTGTCACTTGCCACATCACTTGCCACAAGTTGTGGATTGTCCACTTGCCACGTCAGCAGCCCCAAGTTGTGGATTGACCACTTGCCACGTCACCTGCCCCAAGTTTTGGATTGTCCACTTGCCACGTCAACTGCCCCAAGTTGTGGATTGTCCTAAATGCAATGGAAGCAATTTCCTTTTTTTTTAAATATATATATATATATATATATATATATATATTTATGTTTTTTTCTCATTTGCCATAATTTTTGAGTTTATCAATGTAAAAAAATAGGTCACCTTTAAAAACGCTTCTAAACTAAAATGCGGCTAAACGCCGGTTCCGTGTCTGAAACATGGAAACTGTGATGTCATACGGGGGCGGGGTCACGCCCCATGCCAATATAAGTGGGTGCGCTCCGCGGACAGAGCATTGTAGCGGCAGACAGCGGCGAGGCAACATCGGGCGGAGAGAAGAGGGAAGAAGACGACGATGAAGACCGGGACCCCGCTACCAAAAGAGCTGGAAGAAGATAGCGGGGTGCCCGGCAGAAGGCAGAAAGAACCGTAGATCGTGGAGAAGGCACTGGAGAGCGGGAGAAGAACCGAAGAGCGCAGAGACGACACCGGAGAACAGAACAAGAGACCCCCGAAGTCATAAGAAGATGATGATGAAGACCGGGACCCCACTAGCAAAAGAGCTGAAAGAAGATAGTGGGGCGGCTGGCAGAAAGACCCCAGAAAGATCACCAGGTGAATGGGTAGGGGTACGATGTACCCCATACTCATTCACATAGGGTGGGGGGCCGGGATCTGGGGGCCCCCTATTAAAGGGGGCTCCTGGATTCCGAAAAGCCCACCGCCCCCAGACCCCAACAACCAACGGCCAGGGTTGTCGGGAAGAGGCCCTTGTCCCCATCAACATGGGGACATCCTCCCCATGTTGAGGGCGTGTGGCCTGGTACGGTTCAGGAGGGAGGGGGGCCGCTCTCTCATCCCCCCCTCTTTTCCTGCGGCCAGCCAGGTTGCATGCTCGGATTAAGCACCCACCCCCCATGTTGAGGGCATGCGGCCTGGTACGGTTCAGGAGGGGGGCACGCTCGCCCCCCCTTTCCTGACCTGCCGGGCTGCGTGCTCGGATAAGGGTCTGGTATTGATTTTGGGGGGACCCCACGCCGTTTTTCGGCATAGGGGGTTTCCCTTAAAATCCATACCAGACCTAAGGGCCTGGTATGCTCCTGGAGGGGAACCCATACCGTTTTTTTAATTAAAATTTGGCGTGGAGTTCCCCTTCATGATTCATACCAAACACAGGGGGACAGCAAACAAGAGGCTTGCAGTACCCTGTGCCGAGAACCAGCGTGACGGCATTGCGCTGGAGACATTCTCGGCCAGGTAGTCGCCTCTAGGACACGACTTGAGCGTCTGCTTCACACTCAAGTCATGTCCAAGTTGCCTCGCAAAGTCGCGCTGTCCCTCTGTCAACCGGCACACGAGTCGCCCCGCGAGTCGGATCGTCTTCATCCGACTTCCCGGGTGACCACTATTCAAATCAATGGGCTCTCATAGGGAACCATTCATTTTGAATAGAGCGCCGCTCAAATTTTTATTTACTGTAGCAGTGCGCCGCCGGTTCCTGCGCTCAATTAAGGATTTATCCGGCGCACCATTTAAGGTATGAACCAGCGCAGGGCACTGTTCATAGTAAATCACCCCCATTGTGTCAGACAGAGATTTACAGTTCACCTCCAAATTTTGCAAAGCCTTAAATATTGATGTCTGCTTGTCCTCAGCCTACCACCCACAAAGCAATGGTCAGACAGAGAGCACCAACCAAACCTTGGAGCAGTATCTTTGTTGTTTCTCCACCTTCTCACAGGACAATTGGGTATCTCTGCTCCCCTGTGCGGAATTTGCCTACAACAACTCAGTGCATGCAGCCACTAACCAAACTCCATTCTGGGCTAATTATGGCTTTCACCCATGCTTTTTTATGTGTCTCTTCTTAAACTTGCTGTTCCAGATCGTTTTCCAGGAAGGGAAGACCCACCGCCACCTCCAGAAACTGTTGGCGAGGAAGCTGAATTTAAGGTGGAAGCAATTCTGGACTGTAGAAAACGAGGGAGACATATTCAGTATCTTGTATAAGTGGAAAGGATACCCACCTGAAAAAAATTTGTGGGAGCCTGAGGAAAATAATCATGCCCCCAGGTTATTCAGAGAATCCTTCAATAGGAACCCTGAGAAAGTGTCCCGTTTGGGCATCCAGAGGCTGCCCGTAAAGGGGGGGCACTGTCAGGGAACAAGCCAGAGGATAGTTATCCGCAGACCTGGAACAGTAGCCAATTCCCAATATGGCCGCACCCGCATAAATACACGCACAAGTATTGTAAATGCACGTTCGCCATGGGAAACACGTGTGCATGTTAGCACACGCAATACACGTCAGACCCTGGCACCCTCAGGCCTTTAAAAGAATGACTGTGGCACATGGACATTGCTGACTAGTCTTCAGCTTCCTGTTTCCTGTGTTTGCTGCTGTTTCTGATCATCTATTACAGACCCGACTTGCCTTTGGATGCCTCTTGTCTCGCTACCTGCTCTGACCTTGGATTGCCAACAGATCTTCTCTTGTCTCCCGTCCTGTGTATGACCCTGAGTTGCCTAACCATGGTTCTAATACCTGATCTGCTGACCACTGGCTTCCTGACCTCTGCTACCGTCCCTGACTACGCCTTCTGCTGTACCTTGTCTGCTGTGATCCACCTTGGTGCCTATCTGCTGTACCAAGCCTGTAGTAACTATCTACAGTACTCACTTGTTACTCCAGCTTGCATCAATTACCTATTGTATACAGTCTGCTTCACTTGCCATTGCAACCTGTTTTCTGCTGTGTGCAGTCTGCACCACATACAGCTCTCCAGTGTCCTACTGCACACCTCATCTGGGATTCACCTGCAGATAGACTTCCACATCACCATCTCTCATCTGTGGCACAGCTGGCAACCCCTGCTTCTTTAGGCTTCATGTCCCCTGTTACCACCTTCAGGGGCACGGAGCACTCAGCCACAAGGAGAGCCCTCTCAGCATTTCGGCTTCAGGACCAGGTACGTGACAAAAGGCTACTTATAGGTTGGGGTTGTTTCCATTTGTTTATACTGTTGGTTAATTGGTGAGAGGATGCACTGCATACCTTCACTGTCATTGTGCTATTGCTGGGTTTCTGGTGCATCCCTATACCTTTAAGAGGGTGGACTCCCTCCAGGCATACCTGCTCTCAATGTTTTCATTATTATTCTTTATATGTGTTTCAACTTTGGAGACTCTTGAAATTTATAGAATTAGGACTGCAGTACACTAGGGTGCTGTGAAGTGCACAGTGACAGGAGTGTTGGGAAGTGGGGGGTTTCAGAATCAGTGGTGTAAGAGGGTGCAGTGTCAGGGGTGCTGTGAGGTAGCAGGGTTAAGATTGAGGGGTGCAGGAGGGTTCAGTGGGAGGGGTGCTGGATGACTAGGAGATGTCAAGGTGCAGAATATTGAGTTCTTCAAAGGTTGAAATGCAAACATGTTCTACTTGTGAAATGGGAAAGGCACATATGGGAGAGGGATGTTGCTGCTCACCCCGGTGATTTGAAGGATGGGATGTTCCCCCAGTGGGGTTTTTGGGCAGCTGGATTCAAGAATTAGCAACAATGTATGTATAAAAGGGATTGTTTATTAAAATAAAATTAGTCAAATAGCAAGTTAAGATATGAGCTCTGGTAACATGTAATGAAAGTACTACACAATTGCAAACACTAAAAATTGTCATACAGCTTGACACATTGTATATCAAAGCATGTGGCAATTTCTAACGCGTTTCAACCCTTTTCATGGGTCTTCTTCAGAGGTTTTGGTGTTGCTATAAGAGAGTATACATAGTAAATTTCAAAGGTTTCCACCTAAGTGGTACAAAAATTCAGAAAATGATATATATAAATAACATAATCACCAATTTGTTGTGTGCAGACATTGGATACTTTTTACCAGAGTTTCCACTAGGAGATGCCCCCATGGACTTCCAAAATGACCTCCTGGCCGTGTGGGTTCCCCACGTGCCGGAACGCCGCTGAAAGAGTTTGCAGCTTACAAGAATTCACCACATGGGATGAGAATCCCCAAAGGAGAAAGACACAGGAAGGACCTGACACCTGCGGCAAAGCATTAACAGCATAAATACACAGTGCCTAGCATTGTGTCATTCATATAATAAAGTTTTAGTGTGTTGAGCAGACAGATAATCATTCCTCTTTGAAGGGGTATACTACCTAATTATTCATGTATGTAGTAATGTTTATGCATGTTAATTAATTGATTATTTGATCGTTGTTCAAAAAATCATGAAGCAATGAGTGTCATAGCTTAAGTGCCAATTTTAATTAATTAAAATCTAAGATCAAAATATTATTTTAGTATTAGTGTTTAATGGATTAAAAATGTCAATATATAACATTATAGTGAATAAAATATATGAATAATGTGATGTAGTGCTGAGTATATTGTAGAGAGAAGATGTGGAGATAAAACAAAAAACAAAACACAAAAAAAACTGAATAGCGTGAATGTGTGTGAAATGGGAATGCAATACACGTATGAAATTAGACTAGTGAGTGTGTGAAAAAGATTGCAGGAAATTATGAATGTGAATGAGCCCCTCCCTCCCCTCCCCCAAGACCTCTCTACTCCCCAAGAATCTCTACATGCAGTTCCTCCCCCCCGCCCCCACCCCCTCCCCCCCTTCCCATTGTATATGTTGTGCCACAATGGCAGAAAAAACACCCCTAAACAAAAAACCCCAAAGTGTGGCGTGGTGCATGTGCAATGAAAAAGAGGGTGGTGGTAATGTGATGCTAAAATACTAAATGTGAACATATTACCTTAACAGCATTGGAGTAGGCAACAATTCCAAATGGACACGAGTTCTATACCGAAGTACACCCTCGGATGTAATAATCTAATTGCAGTGTATGCCGATAGTTCTATGATAAAAACAATCAAAAATTGTAATGTGTTGAAAAAAAGAGAAAAAAAATTCCAAAAGGAATCGAATGAAGTGCCCATAGTTGGGATCTTTGAATCGTAATGGTGTGCTTACCCCAAAGGAATGTCTGACTGCTCGCACTGGGATGCAGAGGATCATCTGAAGGATCACTCTGCATCAGAAAGACTATATAATGGGTTTTAGATTACTTTAATTGAATGCTGGGCTTGCCGATTCAGGTCCTCCCCCACCTGATGTGTCTTACCAAATTAGGGGTCATCTGGGCTGCAATGAGCGGCGTTCCGGTCGTGAGTTCCTCGGCATCTGTGAAGGGCGGAAGTCCCTGACCACTGCCGTTGCTTCCGCCGTAACTACATGGTGTAGTGGCGTTACGCGCACGCACGGCGATCTCGCGCATGCGCGGATGGCACACGAACACCCGGGAGCAATCGCAGATGCCGCCCAGCAAGGAGATTGCTCACATAGTGGACAGACCTGCTGCCACCCATTGGAGCATTTAGGGAGGCACAGAGCCCTGCGCCTCCCTCCCCTTGCTGGAGAAGCTGCAAACTTGTTATATCAGCGGCTCCATTACGCGGATCACAGCCGACCAGGGGTGAATGGGAAAACCTGGGGCAAACTAGGGAAAAAGAGAATAACATTGCCATGTATTAATTACTACATTTCGATCATATGAGCCCATGGAAATTACATTGGGCAATTAAAGTGGTTGTAAACCCACTTTTTTTTTTTACAACCTGTAAAAGAAAGGCATAATGAGCTATTATGACTAGCATAATAGCTCATTATGTTCCACTTACCTTAGATCGGGGCCCCCGAAGCCGTCCTTGTCCCTCTGTTCAGCCGCAGACATCACTGCGGCGATAGCCGGAATGTTACTTCCGGGTATCGCCGCACCAGCCAATCACAGCGCCGCTCCGGCGCTGTGATTGGCCGGAGCGGCGGAGACATCACTCTGCGCATGCACGTGGGAGGTGTCCCACTCGGCTACGCCCAGCGATTGCTGGGAAGTAGCCGAGTTTGTGAATGGGATTAACCCCATGAATGCGCCGTTGTCTATGGCGCGCATGCGCCGTAGACAGCGGCGCTTGTCATTTTAGTAAATATCTCCTAAACCGTGTAGGTTTAGGAGATATTTCTTGCACCTACAGGTAAGCCTTAATCTAGGCTTACCTGTAGGTGCAAGTTGAAAAAGTGGGTTTACAACCACTTTAACCTTAATAAAACATGCATTGTTTATTGTTCCATATTATATTATCTAAAAAGATATTAAGAGCATAGAGGAAAAAAGGGGTAAGTCAAATCAAACAGATACAACACATGATTATAAGAACATTATGGTGCGATCCCCATATAGGGGAAGGGGGAAAGAGGAGCAGTGGGAAGAAAGAACAGACAAGGCAAAGTTAATTCTTAATTTTAGGTGGTTTTAGGTTTTTTAAAAATCCTAAAGCTTTATTGAGTTTTTCCTGAAGCAAATCCTTTCAAAAAAGGAGCAAAGGATAAAGAATCATTTAGCCCTGGGAAAATGGTGGCCTGCAGTCTAAAGATCCACCTTTGCTCATGTTAAAGCAAAATTTTGTTCCAATCGCCTCCTCTTTCGGGAATATGAATACGATCGAGTGCGACAAATGAAACTCTAGGTACTTTGTAATCATGTTTTATTACAGCATGTCTTCCGATAGGAAGATATCGATTGCCAATCTCCATGCTGTATGTATGCTTGGATACACGTCACCAGAGTTCTTGCTTAGTCTTACCCACGTAAAACGCTCCGCACTCACACTCCATCAAATAAACCACGCCACGCATTTGGCAATTGGTGAAGTGTGAGGGTTTGAACATCTCTCCATTCGGGAGACGAAAAATCTTTTCCCTTCTCATGAGTGGGCAGTGCGAACAATGTCCACACGGGAAAGTGCCAAAGGCTGGACAATGTGTGTCTCTTTTTTGAGCACTTTTGTACTCGCTCTGAACCAAAAGGTCTTTAATAGAAGTTGCACGTTTGTAAATAATAGAAGGATAATCAGGGACAAATCTATTAAGTTTAGGATCATCAGTGAGTATGGTCCAATGTTTATGTATTATATCCCTTATTGCATCATGCTGTCGCGAGAACAGCGTAATGATTCTAATTTGTTCTGAATTGTAGTCTTTTTTGGCTTTTTGATGAAATAAAAGTTCTAATCTAGATTTTTGGATCACTTTGTTATAGGCTTTGCGTAAGCATGATCTGCTATAGCCTCTTGCTAGAAGTCTGGTCTGGAGTTGTCCAGCTTCCTCATAGAAGAGAGTGTCATTTGAACAATTGCGCCGAAGGCACAAGTATTGTCCGTAAAGTATGGAATTTTTTAAAGGGGTAGGATGAAAGCTATCGGCATGAAGCACTGTGTTTCCAGCAGTGTTTTTTCGAAACAGGGTGCTGCATAGGTATCCTCCTGAATCGACAAAAAGTCGAACATCCAAAAAGGTGATGCTTTGTTTATCATGAGTCATCGTAAATTTTAGATTGTAGCCATTTTGGTTTAAACAATCAAAAAATCATAAAAGTACATCTTCTGGTCCCTCCCAGACGAGGAGGACGACGTCGATATATCGTCGCCACACTTTGATGTGGTTCACATATTCGACGAGGTCCTCGTCGCCTAGGAGCTGTTCCTCCCACTCCCCCAGGTACAAATTGGCGTAGGATGGGGCACAGCATGTCCCCATCGCTACGCCCTGCACCTGGAGGAAGTGGGAGTCGTTAAAAAAAAAAAGTTGTGATGAAGTATATAATGCAGGCTGTCGAGTAGAAAACCATTCAGTCCCCGATCGTGTAAGTTGCCATGATCGAGAACCCTCCGCACAGCAGCCAAACCCTTGGAATGGGGAATGCTGCTGTACAGGGCATCGACATCGATGGCAACAAGGATCGACTGATCCGAAATGGCTAATCCCTCGACAATCTGCAAAAGATGGATCGTATCCTTTACAAAGGATGGGAGTGATAAGACGTAAGGTTGCAGATAAGTGTCAATGACACGACTTAAGTTTTCAGAAATAGATCCGTTCCCGGAGCCTATGGGTCTCCCGGGTGGGGGTGTCTGTTGCTTATGAATTTTGGCTGTTTTAGGGTGTTTGGTTCTAACAAACTCGTACAGATCTCTCGATATGATCTTATTTGTAAAGGCTTGGTCTACTAATGAATAGATCTCAGTGTAATACTGTTCAATGCATTGAGTAGAGATGGTTCGATACCACTCTATGTTGTCTAGAATGTGTTCGCACATCATTGTGTAATCACAATTGTCCATAAGGACAACATTTCCCCCCTTATCTGAGGGTTTCACCACTAATTTCGTGTTTTTACACAGGGCAGTTAAGGCTGCCTCTTCATCTAATGATAGATTCTGAGAAGCATTTTTAGTGCGGGGTAATTTACTAAGATCTCGCATGGTTTGATTTATGAAAGTTAATACGTTCGGATTGGTATTGAGAGGGGGGCATTTTTGGGAAGGTTTTTTGAATGTTTTTATAGGGTATATTGTGGATTTCTAGGCGTCATTTAGTAATGCGTCCAAGTCAATTTGATTGATTAAATCAACACAGTTGTTTTCTTGGTATAAGAGGGTTAGGTCCCTTAGGGCCTTAAACTCCCTCATACTATAGTTGGAATACTCCGTTGTGTCTTCCTCAATGTCATTCTTAGAGTACATACATTTAAATAATAACTTTCGTGCAAAAAAATGCAAGTCTGTAATGACTCAGAAGAGGTCGAAATTTTCCTCTGGACAAAAAGTTAGTCCGCGAGACAGAACTCGAGTCTCGTCATGAGTCAATAGATGTGATGATAAATTAATGACACTTAATGGTTGGGTTCCATCCATACAACAAAGGGATCCAAGCCTTTCAGAACCTGTCCCCTCCTGGGCATTGAGGGGGAGCCAGGTTCCCGTGGAGAGTTTAAAGGTCTGTACGAGCTAGGTTTAGAAGAACTTGTTGATGGAATAGTATTAATTGTATTACTTGGCGTGTCAGATAGACACGAATCTGACTCGCTCATGGGTTCTTTGGTTGTTGTATTACAACCAGGTTCAGAATTGGTGTCAACTGTGCGTTTTTTACTGTCTTGTTCTACCGAACCTCTGTTATTTCGATTTCTTTTTTGTTTACCTCGACCTGTTTGGGGGAGATGAGAGTCTCGACCCGAAGAAGGCCGGGGTAAAGTCTTAAGTTTTAAAAATGTGGAGGAGCCACTAGGTGGGTCACGTTTTGGATGTTTCTTGTACATTTGGGGATTAGTATTGTTCCATTTATATGCACGTTCCTCTGAAAAGGCGACTTTGTCACGCCAGAATTTGACTTCTTTGTCTTGCAAGATGCTTTTATTGTAAGCTAGCAAGCTCTCTTTGAGGTTGGCTTGCAGCTCCAAATACAAAGCATGTTGAACGTGGGGTACTAGTGCTGTCTCTAGATTGTTGATTTCAATGTCAAGGACAGCGATTTGTCTATTATATCCATGAGACAAAATGGTCATCATTTCTTGTGAACAGTGTTTAAGGTTGACTTCCCATTCGGTTTTGCATATGCTGCTTATTTGTTCGATGTTGGGAAATATTTGTACACGTAATCCAAAGGGATTAATTTTCTTGCGAACATATCTATTAAAAGATTTCACATGCCAATAAAGGGAAGATTTTTTTCTCTAAGGTTTTACTTAGCTTACGAACCAGGGATAAAATCTGTGTTTCAATTTGGTCTCCCTGCTTGAAAACAGTTTCATATCCCTGCATTAGGTTGGCCCATTCCTCGCCTTGATACATACTCATGTTG
The DNA here is from genome assembly GCA_029206835.1 of Rana muscosa. NCBI lineage: Eukaryota > Metazoa > Chordata > Amphibia > Anura > Ranidae > Rana > Rana muscosa. The sequence goes on from CM055116.1 coordinate 423,316,491, forward strand.
ATGGTCTCACAAATCAATGGGCGTAACAGAATGAATGAAAAAAACAATTTAACCAGAAATGCTCATATCTTAACTCTGCTGTGTCTTGAGGGGGAGGGGGTGTTTAACCACCCAGTAAAGTTGTAGTGAAATGGGAAAGACACATATGGGAGAGGGATGTTGCTGCTCACCCCGGTGATTTGAAGGATGGGATGTTCCCCCAGTGGGGTTTTTGGGCAGCTGGATTCAAGAATTAGCAACAATGTATGTATAAAGTGCAATGCTTTGATATACAATGTGTCAAGCTGTATGACAATTTTTTGTGTTTGCAATTGTGTAGTACTTTCATTACATGTTACCAGAGCTCATATCTTAACTTGCTATTTGACTAATTTTATTTTAATAAACAATCCCTTTTATACATACATTGTTGCTAATTCTTGAATCCAGCTGCCCAAAAACCCCACTGGGGGAACATCCCATCCTACATGTTCTACTTGTGAGCCCACAGGGAGACTTCTCTGATTACCACCCAATATGGTGCAGGCTCCTGAAATCGTCCTCTGATGTAAGTCAAGTGCAGAAAAGGTTTAGGCCTTATTTAGACCTATGTGTTTCAGTCGTGTGCATTTTACAGCATCGGTAACACAAGGCACTCTTGGTGTTGCAGTGACAATAATTTAGAGTGTAACCCCAATGCACAAGTACAGGAGGTTCCATAGCATTGTGGGGCATTACATTAAAAAGGTGCTAGTCTGTTGTTTTCTTTTGTTATACATTGGCAGCTTATTCTTTATGAAATGGCTGCCTTGATGTTACATTGTTTGCAATACTGCACCACAATTTTTTTTTACCAAAATGTTAGGAAATTAAAACAACCCAATTTAGTTAATTCCCTAATAGTAATTATTGGAAATTTAAAGAAAAAGCATTATTATACAAAAACATGATTCAAACATCGCATAGGTCACATAGTAATAAATACAAAGCATCTTGGACCTAAAAAATAAAGATACCATACAGGAGTAATTAGAGCCTAAAAGGTGGTCATTTATGTGTTATGACATACAGTCAGCAGGGCCTAAGCCAATCATGCAGTGACAAATTATTTTTAGTCTTTGCAAACTAAAGAGAATATTATATATGGAGTAGGTTCCATAGCATGATTAGAGGGTGACTTACACACCATTAACAAAGCTGTCAAAGTTCAAGGCATTCTCCTCAGGCTTAAAAATAAAACCAAACTTTTCAGGGTATATTGCCCCAAGAGTTGCAGGTTGTCAAATCTCTGAAGCAATTGCAAAACCACAGAGATTCTTGTTATGGCAAATTTTCTGATGACAGCATAACCTTCACAAACCTTTAGATCACAAAAGCGCAACAAATACTAATAATGCAAGGAAAAGTTCAAGAATTTGTAGATAAATCATATGGCCCTTACATTGGTATAGTGAGTAGGTTGGTAAAATGTTTTTTTCTGGTTTCATAAAAATTCCTCTGTGCTGTTAAGACTATAGTTTTTAACAGAATTTGTCACTTATTATATAACACCATCATTATTGAGCATGAAATGATAATATACAGTACATATTACATATTTAATAAAATATTTTCCCATTCTTAACATGATAATCAAATATTGATTTTCAGAAAAAGCCTAGATACCAAATCTTGATTTGTTGTAGTTTATTACAATGTTCACTGGTCAAGTCATGAAAAAACGGAAAACACTGATATTAAACATGCAACAATTACAGTTATATATGTATTAACAAATCATTAAACATATTTTAAATACAACTAGAAAAAAAACTATATTTGACTTAATCCTATCCTTTGTATTCCTCTGTAAAGGAGTACATAGACAAGGAAAAGCTAAACCTGGGGCTAATAAGGTATCCTGTGTGCATATTTGCTGACAGGATAAGAGCAGAGAGATGACCTTAGCAATCTACTGCTGCGGCTTCACTGTCCAATTACAAGCTGTGAGGAACTGCAGCAGAAAAAATCAGGCCACCAGGCAGGCTGTGATGTCTGTTTGGGCAGTGTAGAGTTTAGGACTTGATGAGCAAAAATACTCTGGCAGGTATATACAGTATACTCTGCCATCTATTCTATTTAGGTGATATTTAGACGTTTGCCTGGAGTTCGGGTTAAAGCGGAGTTCCATCCAAAAATGGAACTTCCGCTTTAAGTGAGGGTGACCCCCTGAAATGCCTCATTTAGCATGTAATTTTTTTGAGGGGGGAGCGGATATCCTCTTTTTAGAGGCATCCAGCTCCCACTTCCTCCCGGTGCTCTGCGGCGCCGGAAGGAAATTCACCTCTCCCCCTCCCTCCCTGCAATCTTTTGGGACACATCACAGGTCCCAGAAGATTGCCTGGCCAATCACAGCGTGCAGTGTGGCCACCATAGTGATACCTGCGTCGGGGAGAGAAGTGGGGCTTTGTACGCCTGCATCACTGGACCGTAGGACAGGTGAGTGTCCGATTATTAAAAGTCAGCAGCTTCACTTTTTGTATTTGCTGACTTTTATATGGGTGGAACTCTGCTTTAAGGCATATTTAAATGGCGTTGTTGTCCATGGTGAATTTACTACTACATATTCAGGAGACTAAAATCCATTTTATACCAACATTGAATTATATCATTCATACTGTAAAACTAGAAACCAATAAAGGGTACACTATGCCATTAAAATCTGTCACTGACTCAAAAAAGGCTTGCAAAATAATTGTCATACGTAAGTCTAGCTTGATATTTTTTTTTATCTCAGTGGGCTCTCTCTGATCAGTGCCTTTCCTGTGTCCTGCATTCCAACCTATAGCTGTCACTCACTCTTTGCCTCCACTTTCGCTGTACCAGGTTGGATTTGTTTTGGAGATTAATTAAAAAAATTCCCTGAGGATTTTGTTATTGTGTGACACACTTACTTGACCTGCTCCATTACCTAGCCTTTTTATGTGGAAATCCTTGTTATTATGTTTGAGCCAAGTGTACTAATTTTTTTTTTTTTATCCTGTCCTGTCTTGTGTATATCTTGGCCAGTATATCTGATGAACTTTTGTGCACTTTGTTTTTGGACCAACTCTGACTAATCTCTGCCTGCACATGTCTGTAAATGATCATCTGTTTGTAGACCAACTCTGACTAAACTCTACCTACCCATACATGCATTTTCTGTAGATTATGTTTCAGGCTGTACATTCAAAGTATTTACATCTAAGTGTGACTTCCACCTATCACTGCTGATAGAAATAATTTACACTTTGCTTGTTGAGATCTATGTCTGCTTAGTTCTATCCTTGGATTTCCTATGGCTCCCTGTTGTAGGTTTCCTCAGTCTTGGAGCCATACTTTCCTTACTGTTACCAATAGTCCTGTCACTTCTGTTTCTGCCCCAGGCATGTATGATCTAATGTAAGTTTGAATTGAAACCAAATACATTTTAGTACGCCTTTTAAGTCTGGAAAAACTGTGGAGCCTAGTGAAAAAAAAAAAAAACACTGGGATAATATACAAACTTTATGCACATAGCACTCTTAGTACTATACACAGGATCTTTGGATTACAGTGCCCCACTAAACTATTGTGCCCCCCTTAATATTATGTTATATTCTTGAGAAGTGGTAACTAATTTGATTCGTACATCATAACAACCTATTTTGTTTGCTTATTTAAACATTACAACATGAAAAATTAACTGACATGCCAGTAATTGCAGTTTTTCAAAATGTGCCTACCGAATTAAACAGCAGAAAATGATATACATCCAACAAAAATGAAACTAAAATGTAATTTGAAAACCATTCCATATAAAGATGACCGTTGAATGAAAGGACTTTCAAATAGTATCTACCAAATGATTTATATGAAACCAGGCTTCAAGGTACAAATAACCTTCAAGTGTTATCAGGGAAGCCGATATCACAGAAAAATGTATCTTGGTGTCATAGATATCTCCCCAGACCACCATCAGCAGATTTGCCTCAGGTCCCACAAGACATACAATAATAGAAGTCAATGTCAAGCAGCATCTGGTTTGAAAAATGTATTTTTAAGCAGCTGCAACCAAGGCAATATTCATTGCACCCCTCCGATCATTTCCATTTCCCACATTCACTGTAAACAGAGCTCAGGAATAGTTCTTCCAAAAGTCAATTATGAAACAAACACTTTATATTGCTATTCTGTGGCTCGTTTAAATGTCTCTGAAAGATGGATGCTAAAAGCTGGTATATACAATCTGGACTATTTTTGTTCAATAAGACAATCATTTATTGTATTGTGTCTGATGATTTCATTTATTGAATGTTTTCTGATACAAAATTGAAATTATACTCTATAATAATATAATGCACAGTATATAACTAATGTAGAATTACCATGTTTTTCAACCATGATTCTGAGTTCTGACAAACTATAAATTCATGAAAAATATTTAGTTTGGGTGACTGATAGTGGGTACATTATCCATCTTCTTCTATAATAATAGTTAGTGACGCTGGCAAGGAAAGAGATACTTGATGTATTAATTTGTCTCTACCATATGAACTCAACATAGGCAATGTGGTTACACCCTGTTAGGTTTTTGTTAATTATGTAAATGGCGAATGTAGCCTGTATGGAACAAGTCTGGCTTAAAAAAGAACTACCCGCTAATACAGTTGTGGGCTGATTTACTAAAGGAGTTGACAATTTTCAATTGCATATTTACTTCAAATACCACATCAAATGCAGATAAATTAAGCAAAGGACATTTTCTTTTCATATGAATGGATAATTACAATAAATATTTATGTAATTTATTGTGTGGGGATTCTCAACTACTTTAGTAAATCAGCCCCTATATTTTAGAGCTGTCAGCATTAAGGCAGATTTACTGATTTACTAAAGGACTTAGGAACCTTCACACAATACATTTTGTGATTATTTACTTCAATTATCCCAGCAAGTTCTTATTTACCTATATCATCTGCACATGATTAGACAATTGAAGTGAATATTCACACAATTTATTTTGTAAAGCTGCCCAACTCCTTCAGTAAATCAGCCTAATTATATCACAATCCAGATTTATTTCCTTAGAGTGTTGAGGTTTTGGGCCTGGTGTATTTATCTATATTTATTTTGAGCAAAATTTCACATATATGATAATGACTCTGATTACTAAAGATACAATTGCACTTAAGCCAGGTTAAATAGAGACTAGGGAATGCTAAGAAGACATGCAGTAATATTGATCAATATGCTATTTGATGAGTCAGGGCCACCTTTATTTATTCAATAAATAATAAAAACTATATGTAAACCCTATCTGGGTGACCTGTAATGTGCTAAAGTATTGTGTATCAAAAACAATATCCATTTTATTTTAAATAAACTACTTGTTTTTTTCTTTCTTTTTTTCTTAGATCTCTCTGTGGCCATTTCTTGCTTGCATACGTGCACTCCTTTGATGGCTGCATGACATTTCTGGGGGCAGATTTCCTGACAGTGGAAACCTGTGTGACAGAGTGACAATGCAGGAGTACAAGTGGAAGACAAGGAGAGAGCCAGTGGCGGCTGGTGCTCCATTTTTGGGGGGGTCAGTCCATCCGTCAGTCTAACCCCCCCGTTTGGTCGGTCAGTCACAATCCCCCACTCCCCCCTGTCACTCGGTCGATCGGCAATCACTGCACTTACCCAATGCACACATTGAGAATAAAACTAATAATTTTGTCTGCAGGGAACTGGACTGATGCTAGGATCTGGATAGGGCAAAGTAGAAGGCAGCCTGAAGAGTGGTGCATAACTCCCGTAGAACGTTACACTTAACTCATACATACATAATTAGGTTCTGGCAGAACCATAGTGAAAAGTGAATCTGTGTATGAACAATCAAAAACAGAAATCAAAGCCTCACTCCCCTCACCATCTGACCACCCCCCCCCCCAGTCGGAGTGGATTTGAATCCCCTAACCAAAAATTACAATATGCCAGAGGAGGTCATAGTTCAGATGGGCTTCTCAAATCAGGGTGTGTATGGGGACAGCAGGGGTCCGCTAAACTCTTTTAAAGACACAAGTTTCTCAGCTGAGGGTACAATACTTTAGTCTGTTACAGGTAATGAAGAAAAATACAGTGACAGGCTCTCAAAGTGCTCCTGGAAACAGCACCGCAGGGAAAGGATTAGCATCGCTGCAACACCACACAAAAACCATATAGTGGTGACCAGGTGCCAGCACCAAAGGGAGGCAACCATGAAACTAAGGGAAAACAAGTGGCTACAGTGAATATCAGTGAGTAGCTATTACCCGAATGACACAGAAAATAGAAGGAAGCAGGGGAAGGGGGAGCTAAGGGCCAGTCCTGGGTAGAGTACTCATGGTTGAGGATCAGGGCCCACAAGAAGAAAAAAGCCTGAAGCTTTGTAGCGAAAGAAGGAATAAAGAAGGAATAGCAGCTAAACAGGATGCCGCTCATTCAGGGGAATTAAAAAACGTTGTTGTTTTGCCATCCTGGACCTAAAAATTTGTCTGGGAAGATCATCCTGTAAGGGACACCTTCAGAGTGAAGCCTGCCCTTCATCACATCTCACGATCCCCTTAGGCACTGAGTCTCAATCGAATAGTTGGGGCAGATGAAGAGTCATGCGTTCAAACATCAGATTGTGACCCGGAGCCATGGTTCTGGGGCACCACATCACGATCTTTAAAGTTGAGCAGTTGCAGGATGAATGTGAGAGGTTGAGCGCAGGGAGCCTGAGCAGCCAGCATTCAGTGGGCTCCGTGTCTTCCATCCCCTTCGAAAGGTCCACAATGCGAAGATTGTTTTGCTGTTTCTGTTTTCTGCTTCTTTGGCTCTGGCTTGTGGGGACTTGACTTTTGTTTGTAATGTGTGGAAAGAAACTGTTTGTACATGCAGTTCATCTTCCATATCACGTATTCTTTGTCCCACAGCAGTTATGCAGGAGCAGAAGGAGTCCAGATCCTGGGGTTTCAGGCTGATATCTATTCGGACATGCTCTATTTTGGTAATGAGAGCATTCTGGCAAAAGTAATTGCTGCCATCAACGCCTCCAAACTGATAGGGTCTGAGGAGACTGTAGCAGCAGGCTACAGTCGCCATGGCTGTAGTCAGAGGGGGACTTGCATGCTGTCTTCCAGGCTGTTTCCGCTGGCTCCTATTTTTTCTGTGCTGCTGGTGGCCTGCCCTTGTGTATCCCTGAGCATCAGGGAGTGGCGGGAGTCCATTGGGGGGTTATAGTTCTAGTGCTGGGCAAGTAGGTGTTCTGGATGAGCTGAAGAAGCAGAGTCCTATGCATGAATGGCAGGCTCTATGTGAGCAGGAGGACACATGCATGTCCCTCTTCTCTGCCCCCACTGGCTACACTCATTGACAAGTGGTGTTATTAAACTGACTCGAGGCTCCCGGAGTATCAGCAGGGTGGCGGGAGCCTGGGGAAGTGAGGTGTGCTACAGGATCCCAGATACAGAAGGGGAGCTTGGCAATCACAGGTACAGCTCTGGCGCCATCTTGGACAATCCCCCCGTGTAGCAAATGTTTAGCCTGTTCATCAAGAACAAGTCAAAATTCGCTCTGTTTAAGGCCAGCTCAATGTTTGCTTGTAATCTTATACTCAGGGCCGCTGTTAGAAATCATGGGGCCCCATACAGCCTACCCGATGGGGCCCCCAACTCCGCCCTTGACCCGGCCTCAAAAAAGTGATATTTCAAGTGATATTTATCTCTGTCCAGGCTGAGCCCATTCCTGCTAGAGAATGAGAGTGCTGCAGCTGACTTTAAGGATTCAATTTTCCATAAGCCTTAAGGCACATCTATTATGCCTTTAAATCAGCTGAGGCATGCACTCCAATAATTATTTAAAATCTGTATGAGCTAATTCACATTAGCATTGCTCTCTGAAGAGTGATTTGCATGCGGATTGCTCTTCTGACAGAATTTGGCTGGTGGTTAACAGGCATTGTATCACCTCCTCACCACCTGTTTTAACCACTTAAAAACCCTGACAGTAGTTGAAAAGTATCATGCTCAGCAGGAAACATGGTGTGTGGTTAAAGTGGGGACAGTTGTTGCTTTGCAAAAAGCATTGTGGTTGCAGCATATGTACTCATCCCACCACTACCTTTCCATCATAAGGGCTCTTTCAAACAGTGCTGCTCCACTCAGCAAGGGATCAGTGCTTGGATTCTCTGCAGAATTGGAGCTAAATGGAACAGATGTCAGTGTTCTGATTTCCAGGTCTGTTCAGTTTGCATCTGCATACAACACACAGCAGACAGGGGAGGACTTGTGATGTCTCTATGGGTGGCCAAATGGAAATTTGGACTTGTGTCCACTCACAACAGACTGTAGATGGAAGATTGACCACACTCCCAGCATCAGAAAAAAATTGCTTTAATGTATAAAATCCACAAAGAAAAGCATCACAAACCCACAATACAGAGAGATCGCAGCATGGCATTTGGTTATGATTAACCGCTTCAGGCCCGGACCATTGTGGTGGTCAAAGACCGGGCCACTTTTTGCGATTAGGCACTGCGTCGCTTTAACTGACAATTGCGCGGTCGTGTGACGTGGCTCCCAAACAAAATTGACGCCAGTTTTTTCCCACAAATAGAGCTTTCTTTTAGTGGCATTTGATCACCTCTGCAGTTTTTATTTTTTGCGCTATAAACAAAAAAAGAGCGACAATTTAGAAAAAAATTCTATATTTTTTACTTTTTGCTATAAAAAATATCCCCAAAAAATATATATAAAAAAAAAATGTTTTCCACAGTTTAGTCCAATACATATTCTTCTACATATTTTTGGTAAAAAAAATCGCAATAAGCGTTTATTGATTGGTTTGCGCAAAAGTTATAGCTTCTACAAAATAGGGGACTGTTTTATGGCATTTTTATTAATATTTTTTTTTTACTAGTTATGGCGGAGATCAGCGATTTTTATCATGACTGCGACATTATGGCGGACACATCGGACACTTTTGACACCATTTTGGGACCATTGAAATTTTTACAGCGATCAGTGCTATAAAAATGCACTGTTTACTGTAAAAATGACACTTGCAGTGAAGGGGTTAACCACTAGGTGGAGCTTCAGGGGTTAAGTGTTTCCTAGGGAGTGATTCTTACTGTTAGGGGGCGTGGCTACACGTGACACGTCACTGATGACCGTTCCCGATCACGGGGAACGGTCATAAGTGTCAGTGTCACTAGACAGAATAGGGGAATGCCTTGTTTACAAAGACATTCCTCTGTTCTGCTCTTGCCGACCGCAATCGCGGGCCGCCCGGGAACATCGGGTTCCCGGGACCCACGGCCGCACTCGCGAGGCACGCCGCACGCGCGTGCCCGCTGGGCGGCAAATTTAAAGGGGCGTACCTGTACGCCAATGTGCCTGCCCGTGCCATTCTGCCGACGTACATCGGCGTGCGGCGGTCGGCAAGTGGTTAAGCAAATTATTTCATGAAACGCAATAACCATGCTGCTATCTCTCTGTATTGTGGGTTTGTGATGCTTTTCTTTGTGGATTTTATACATTAAAGCTGATTATTTCTGATGCTGGGAGTGTTGTCAATCTTCCTTCCACATCTTCTGCTACACCCATGTCACAGGCTGGACCGTCACCCTGTGACTCAGAAAGGGGATTGTCTCACCTGTCGCTGTGTTGCTATTTAATTATCCACTTAAATCAGGCTACCGCTGATCTGTTATGTTTAGGTCTGAAAAAAATTGTAAAGAAGGCAGTCCTATTCCATTTTTTTTTGGACCTGAACGGACCCAGAGATAGGCAGGTGTAAACAGTTTAAAATCTACATCTGGATTCCATCCTACATAGAGCTTTCATACAGATCCACATGAAAAAATGGCAGGCAGACCTAATTGTAAGGTTTGGGTGAAAGCTTCTTTAAGGAGGAGTGGTTGGTGGGTGGTTAAAAAATGCAGCTCAGCTGCATGTTTTTACTGCCCCCTTCCATTCAAACAAGTAGCAAGTGTAAAGTAGCATCTCATACTTATGATTATCTTCATTATGATGATCACAGCACTTTAGATCCTCTATTGCTCTTCCAGTGTCACATGGCTATTGGGTGCTGACTTTGTTATGGCTCTACTGTTTGATAGTCTCTACACACTCAGCCCCAATAGCCATGTGACACTGTGGAAGAGCAATAGAGGATCTAAAGTGCTGTGATTATCATAATGATGATAATCACAAACACAGTGGGGAGTCTGGGGGCTGTACCTTCTTTCCATGGTAGTTGGTGTTACTGTGTGCCGCCCCTTGCCTGTAGCTGTGCACCGCTGCCGAATTAGGTCTCCTGCATTCTCTCAGCCACTTGCCTGTCTCACATAAGTCTCTTACTCAGCCACAGCAATTATTGAGGGAGCGTTGTACACATGAATCACTCCGCCAGGGATAGTACAAGCAGAGGGCAGCCGCGGCCGGAACTAGAGCATGTGCTGTGCGTTATGCGGCACGGCTTTATCTACCTACGCCCCCCCGGAAATGGAAATAAAGTCCCTTTGGTGATTTCACTTCCTGAGCCCCTCTGTTGCCCTAATTGGGCCCAGGATTATGTAAGTACATCCTGGAAAGCAAGTAGGAGCAGGGGGGTTTAGTAAAACATTTAAATTTATTCCGTCAAAAATTAACTATAAAGCTTCCCGGGCCCCCTTGCTGAGATAATGGAGCCAGGCCCGGTACAACAGGGCTGGTTGTACTGCCCTATCAGAGGCCCTGCTTATACTAGCCCATATGCATGATATGCAAGGCTATCTTTTCTGTGGAATGTGATGCCATGCCAGTTTTTTTACAAAAGACAATGAAATAAACCAAGTACCAATCATATAAGTACAGTGAGGAGAACAAGTATTTGATACACTGCCGATTTTGCAGATTTTCCTACTTACAAAGCATGTAGAGGTCTGTAATTTTTATCATAGGTACTCTTCAACTGTGAGAGGCGGAATCAAAAACAAAAATCCAGAAAATCACCATGTATGATTTTTAAGTAATTAATTTGCATTTTATCGCATGACATAAGTATTTGATCACCTACCAACCAGTAAGAATTCCGGCTCTCACAGATCTGTTATTTTTTCTTTAAGAAGCCCTCCTGTTCTCCACTCATTACCTGTATTAACTGCACCTGTTTGAACTTGTTACCTGTATAAAAAAACACCTGTCCACACACTCAATCAAACAGACCTCTCCACAATGGCCAAGACCAGAGAGCTGTGTAAGGACATCAGGGATTAAATTGTAGACCTGCACAAGGCTGGGATGGGCTACAGGACAATAGACAAGCAGCTTGGTGAGAAGGTGACAACTGTTGGCGCAATTATTAGAAAATGGAAGAAGTTCAAGAAGACAGTCAATCTCCCTCGGTCTGGAGCTCCATGCAAGATCTCACCTTATGGTCATGGGGAACTTCTCCTGTTAGAAGAGATTGATTTAAAAGATCAGTTAATAGTCCATCAACTCTACCTCTAAGTTCTCTTAGAACTCTGGAATAAATACCGTACCCATTACTTAAGCTTTAAGTGAGCCAAATTATCTGCTATCTCTGCCTCTAGAGACAATGCAAATGATCTTCTGAGAAGGCTGAAATTAAGAAATCGTTTAAATGGTTTGCTATATCCAGGTTTCCCTCAACATAAATATTTTACCCAGTTTTCATTTTTTGATACCGTAGTATAACTTATTCCTGTTACAGATATACAGTACCTTCAAAAAGCTTAGCAGTCTTCGATGTTCTTTGATCTGATGACAGCTGTTCTCCGTATCATTGTACTGTGAGTTCAGGGCACTGTGGTGATGCTCCTACAAAGGGTGGACCTATGACACCCCCCATTCACAAGCAGTGGGTTGAATGATACATTCTGGAAAACTGGCAACATAGTCACAGAAAGCAATAACTGCAGAGAACAGTGCCAGAAAGGAGGCACGTATTGCAACCAAAGCTGATTTTTATAATTACTTGGTCAGTAAAAAAAATATATATATTTATAGAGGTGAGCTTTAACATGAAAACATATTTCAGATGCTATGTCTGCTTTGAGCACATTTACAATACCAATAATTTTTTTTTGCTCCCAGGGAACCCTCAAGCTTTGCTATGCCCTCCGCCATTCAACAATTGAGCACCTCAGCAGTCAATATATACTTTTGCATTGCCCAGTTAAAAAATATATTTTAATACAGAAATTCTATAATTGTTACAAAAAAGAAGTAAAATGCAGTAAGCCATTATGCAAAATTTAAATAAAAAAGTGACACTTTAACATGTGATTATGATTAATGATTTGTTCAGTATCTCAGACATAGTGACTGACAACCTGAAAATTGTGTCTGGCCATGAATCTAGTAGCCTGAGGTAAAACTGCTGATGGGATGTTATCGTGTCAAGACACTATGAAGTGAAGGTTGTACAATTCCGGAGAGTGAACATGAATCTGTACCATTTACATTTTGGACAATTTTACAGTATCAATACTTCTATATCATATTACAGTATATAAAAATATATTTCTGAGCTTTTTTAGTGGAGCTTCTTGTGTGATTGAGTGCATACTCCTCTGATTCAAATTAAATGCAATGGTAGTTGAAAATACTTATGCTTAATTTTTAAATTAATTTAAATGCAAATGATTACCTAATGAGATATTATAATTCACATTTTAAAAGATTTACTGTGCTTTAAATAAAAATCTATTGTGAAGTTTTGGTACGCCTACCACCAGAAAGACTGTGAGTAGTCAATAGAATGGTAGTGAAGAGGATGAAGAGGAGTTAAAGGGAATTTTATCATGCCTTTTCTAAACTTTGCTTTTGAAATGTAAGTTTTGACACTTAAGAATATATTCTGTATAATATACAGTATATATAGAGCATCTCACAAAAGTGAGTACGGTATACCCCTCACACTTTTGTAAATATTTTATTACATCTTTTCATGTGACAACACTGAAGAAATGACACTTTGCTACAATGTAAAGTAGTGAGTGTACAGCTTGTATAAAAGTGTAAATTTGCTGTCCCCTCAAAATAACTCAACACACAGCCATTAATGTCTAAACCACTGGCAACAATAGTGAGTACACTCCTTAGTGAAAATGTTCAAATTGGGCCCAATTAGCCATTTTTTACATACATAAAAAAATCATTGAAGTCATTGAAGATCTAATTTCAATTTATCAATCTGTGGATGTTCCTAATCACTGTACATTCCCATTCAATGTATATTGATATTTTTAAGATCTGGTAACCTTGGACATCTTCCGTATTATATTAAAATTGCATTATTTCTTGGCACAAATATTTTACACATTTGTTTATGATGTTCCGGACTAAAAACAAAGCTGTAAAATATTGCATATGAATAGTTTATATTTAATCTTTTAGCCAATAGATGGAGTGTTAGACCCCCTATTCAAATTCTTAGTGTGTTAATGATAAAAAAAAACATTTATTTATACAGGACTCAGAATCAAAAGAGTAATTCCTACCTCTTCCCCTCCTCTTCCTGTCTGCTCTGTATAGACAGCACTGCACAGATTTTTAATTAGGGAGATTGGGTCTAAATACTGCAGTATTTTTAGTTACAATGTCTGAAAAATACTACAATACTATGAATGCTGTTTGGGCCCAGGTTCCCACTGTTACGGTCCGGAACACTGCATATAATTCACACAGGAATCGCAGCACATTCCTGTGCGAATTACATGCAGTGTCTCTGGGGAGCGATTTGAGCCATGGATTTGTATGGTTTAAATCGCACCGCATTCGCACCATACTGGTGTAGGACCCTTTTTTTGTCCACGCCAGAATCGGATCGCATGGGTGTTCACACCCATGCAATGCTGATTCTGAAAATTATGCTGCCTTTTGCACACACAGCATTTTACAGCAAATTTGCACCACATCTAGTGTAAACCCAGTCTGGTACTCTATCTGCTGCCAATTGTTAATATCTGTGGCCTTGTTTGATGCTCAATGATTATCACTGTATGACTGTGCTTTTTTGTTTTTTTTTTGTTGTTGAGCATAGCTTGTGCAAAAAGATCTCACTTAAAAAAGAGAGAGAGATAGGGTCTAAAGGCAAACAGTTTTTGTTTGTGTTCACTACAGAAAATTCTTTATGCTATGTGGCACAGGTGTGATTAACCACTTCACCCTCTTCCTGGCCAATTTTCAGCTTTCAGTGCTCTTACACTTTGAATTACAAATATTCAGTCATGCAACACTGTACCCTAATAAAATGTTTTATAATTTTTTGAGAAAGATAAAGCTTTCTTTTTAGGGTATTTAACTAATGCAAATAACTAATCTTTTTTCATATATTCAGATCAAAATGTATTCTGCTACATACGTAAATAACCAAAATTAGTGTATATTATTTAGTAAGAGTGAATGTTGTAGAGTCTTCAAACTATGGTATTTACAAAGGTTCTTCTAAAAGTTTCTGCGCTTTTTTTAAACTAAGTTGTATATATAAAAGTGCAGAAACCTTTTGAAGACCCCTCGTATATTTGAAAATTGATCAGTTCTAATGTACCAATGGGCGATTTCATTTATTGAGGCCCTAAAATGCCCAAAACAGTACAAATACTGTCCTAATGACCAATTTTCGGAAAGTAAATTTTTACAAAATTGTTTTGGAAAATGATGAAAGTAAATAAAACTATGATTGCTTATTAAAAAGATGATCACTGTATAAGTAATCTTTTTTTTTTTTTTTATCAAAAGGTTTATTGAGAATAAAAGCACTGAAAAAACATATACAATATGCAACAATGAATGTCCAGTACAGACCATATTCAGAGTTATAACAGCATAGTATTTGTAATGCAAGCATTAACAATGCACAATACACCAGCCAAACATCCAAACAAAGAGAGGATCACTCGGCTAATAAAAATTTTTTTCAGTTAACATGGTATGGAGTATGAGAGCAATATTCAATAAAAAATACCTATGTACCTTCCTCACCATTCAGTGTACAATATATAAAGGCTACAGCAGCATAGAATTTGTAAAGCAAGCATTGACAATGCACAATACACCAGCCAAACATCCAAAACAAAGAAAGGATCACTCGGCTAATAAAATTAATTTTCAGTTAACACGGTATGGAGTATGAGAGCAATATTCAATAAAAAATACCTGTACCTTCCTCACAATTCAGTGTACAATATATAAAGGCTACAACAAAATGGGTTAAAAGGAGCCTTTTGGCCGCCAAATCTAATGGGCTAAGTCCAAGGGCATCCAACCATGGAGCCATATCTTCTCAGACTTGTTGGGGCAACCCCTATGCTGGTAAATAAATTAAATTAAAGTAAATTAATTAAATAAAAGCAAAGGGTGTCACCCATATTGGCTATTCATTCTTTACAGGTTGGTAGAGTGCCAGACTTACAATAAGTAGGAATTAACCTATGTGTTAAAACAATGCTCTTGCAACGGCAACCTTAGAGAACGTCTGCAATTGCAAACTGTCCAAAATGCCTAAGACACAATGCTTTTGGGTCAGTTGAAATTGACACTTGAAATACAGTGTTGAGTATACTAATGACCTCTGCCCAGTATGGTTGAAGTTTCGGGCATCGTTAAAATAGGTGAACTACATCACTGTGGTCTCTATGGCATTTGATGCAGACTCTGGTAAAAAAAAAAAAAAACTATTGTAAACCATTTAGTTTTGTAGAAAAATATAAAGTTGTATTTTTTTCTGATTCACATTTAGTGAGCTATCCTGTACCGCCTGTAAGGCCTCCTAAGTAATAATTTTTATACTGTGAAACTATGAACGGAATCCATTCATGTGTCATTGTGTACATTTGTTATAGCTGTGATTGGCCAAAGCTGTCATGTGGTACAGGTCTGCTGTGATTGGCCCTGAACCACATGATCATTGTGACTGATCACAGAGATCCCAATAGTTCACAATGGCTATGAATAACAACTATTATTTACAACTGACATGTAATCACTGTGGTTGTTCACAGTCATAACATGGTACAAAGGCTGTGCACAGCAGCCCGGTACAATGATCCTCTGGACATAGCAGGTCACAGATCATGCCCCTGCGTTGCCCCTAGGGCGTGCACAAGGCACATGAGCAGGAGAACTTCATGTGATGTTCACCCTGAATAGCAGAGCACCCACCTGGCTGCATTATTACAATAGGCCAGGCAGGAAATGGTTAACCAGTTCCCGACCAGCCGCCGCAGTTTTACTGCAGCAGAATGGCACGGGTGGGCAAAACAACATTACCTTACATCGCTTTGCCCTTTGACCACTAGGGGACACGCTGATCGCTGTATAATTGTCACTGGTCCCAAAAATGTGTCAAAAGTGTCCGATGTGCCACAATATCACAGTCCCGATAAAATCGCTGATCACCGCCATTACTAGTAAAAAAAATAATAATAATAAAAAGGCCATAAATCTATCCCCTATTTTGTAGATGCTATAACTTTTGTGCAAACCAATCAATATACGCTTATTGCGTTTTTTTCCCAAAAATATGTAGAAGAATACATATCGGCCTAAACTGAGGAAATTTTTTTTTTTTTTAATTGGGATATTTATTATAGTAAAAAGTAAACAGCTGCCCCTTTAAGTACACTAATAAATCAAACAAAAAATGTAAAGTAGGTGCTAATTAGTACCACCAGATTCCGGCGTGCGTCTCACTGCTCAAACGGACGAGACGTCACAAGCGGTCCATGGGAATAGCGATGGCAATCCGACCTCAATCTGATTGCCGTTGCTATTCCTGTGGACCGCACGCCGGAATCTGGTGAGACAAACTGCGCCTCAGTCTGTACCATTTCAACGGCAGTGTGTTAGATATTATCCTTTGAATTTTAAATGTTTATGCTGGTCAAACTGGTGTCGGTCTGGGCACCATGACATGTAAGCGCATATATTTGGGGATTGGTTTTAAAAGGGAAATTTTTTAATAAAACTGTGTTGCATGATCACTGTGTTAACCACTTAACGACCGCCCACTGTAAATATACGTCGGCAGAATGGCACCGACAGGCAGAATCACGTATATGTACGTGATTGCCTTTGTATAGTTGGGGGGTCCGATCGGACCCCCCTTCTTTACAGTGAGTGGTCGTTTTACCTTCGGGAGCGATCCGGCATGAGGGGACGGCCGTTCGATTCCGGCCACCCCCTCTCGATCGCTCCCGGCGAATGAGAGCTTCCCCTGCCTGTGTACTTGTTTACACAGGCTGGAGGAAGTGATGTCATCTCTCCTGCGGTGCTCACATATACCGAGCGCCGTACAGGAGAAGATGCAGGTTAGTGCACACAACACTACACTGACACCAGGACACATAGGTACATAAATCGCCCCCCCCCAGGCCCCCCAGACACCCCCAGATCACCCCCCAGATCACCCCCCAGCCCCCAGTCACAGTGTCACTGATTGCAGTGACCATTTATTTAGTGATCACTGCAATCAGTGACATTTGTGACTGTAAAAGTGTCAGTACATTTAGTTTTAGGTCCAGTGTAGCCCCCTAACCCCCCCTAATAAAGGTTTAACCCCCTGATCACCCCCCAGATAACCCTTTCACCCCCTAGTATCGCCGTCGCTAAGCGATCATTTTTCTGATCGATGTCTTAGCGTCGGTGATGCTGATCGGTAGCCAGTAATTTTTTTTAGGTTCGCCGCAGGTTTTTATAGCGTCGGGTACCCCATATATTACCTAATAAATGTTTAACCCCCTTGATCGCCCCCCAGGTAACCCTTTCACCCCCTATCACCACTGTCACTAAGCGATAATTTTTCTGATCGATGTTTTAGCGTCGGCGATGCTGATCGGTAGCCAGTAATTTTTTTTAGGTTCGCCGCAGGTTTTTATAGCGTCGGGTACCCCCATATATTACCTAATAAAGGTTAAACCCCCTTGATCACCCCCCAGGTAACCCTTTCACCCCCTAGCACCGCCGTCACTAAGCGATCATTTTTCTGATCGATGTCTTAGCGTCGGTGATGCTGATCGGTAGCCAGTAATTTTTTTTAGGTTCGCCGCAGGTTTTTATAGCGTCGGGTACCCCCATATATTACCCAATAAAGGTTTAACCCCCTTGATCGCCCCCCAGGTAACCCTTTCACCCCCTATCACCACTGTCACTAAGCGATAATTTTTCTGATCGCTGTCTTAGCATCGGTGATGCAGATCGGTAGCCAGTATTTTTTTTAGGTTCGCCGCAGGTTTTTATAGCGTCAGGTACCCCAATATATTACCTAATAAAGGTTTAACCCCCTTGATCGCCCCCCAGGTAACCCTTTCACCCCCTATCACCACTGTCGCTAAGCGATCATTTTTCTGATCGCTGTCTTAGCGTCGGTGATGCAGATCGGTAGCCAGTATTTTTTTTTAGGTTCGCCGCAGGTTTTTATAGCGTCAGGTACCCCCATATATTATCTAATAAAGGTTTAACCCCCTGATCGCCCCCCAGGTAACCCTTTCACCCCCTATCACCACTGTCGCTAAGCGATCGTTTTTATGATCATTGTCTTAGTGTCGGTGATGCAGATCGGTAGCCAGTAATTTTTTTTTAGGTTTGCCGTCAGGTTTTTATATAGCGTCAGGTACCCCCATATATTACCTAATAAAGGTTTTAACCCCCTAATTGCCCCTAGTTAACCATTTCACCAGTAATCACCATATAAGTGTTACGGGTGACGCTGGTTAGTTAGTTTGCTTTTGATAGTGTCAGGGCACCCTCCGTATATAACCCAATAAAGGTTTAACCCCCTGATCGCCCGGCGGGTGATATCAATTAGGTTTTAGCGTCAGAGAGGGTCTGCGTCACACCCCAGGCAGCGTCAGGTTAGTGCCAGTAACACTAACACCCACGCGTGAAGCATACACCCCGCTTAGTGGTATAGTATCTGAACAGATCAATATCTGATCTGATCAGATCTATACTAGCGTCCCCAGCAGTTTAGGGTTCCCAAAAACGCAGTGTTAGCGGAATCAGCCCAGATACCTGCTAGCACCTGCGTTTTGCCCCTCCGTCCAGCCCAGGCCACCCAAGTGCAGTATCGATCGATCACTGTCACTTGCAAAACACAACACACATAACTGCAGCGTTCGCAGAGACAGGCCTGATCCCTGCGACTCCAGTGCTGTAGGAGGTGATTTCACCACCACAGTTAAAAAAAAAGCATATATGCCAAAGCATTGGGGCAGCAGGGGCGGAGGAGCGATTTTGCTCCTAATGCCGCGTACATACAGTCGAAATTCCGACGGAGGCTTGCCCGTGGAAAAGTCTGACCATGTGTACGCGGCATAACTTTTGCGGGAAGATGCCCCCATGCTTCGGCATATATAAATGGTGCATGTATGCCCATCATTAGAAGTGGGTGGATGAAGGGCGGTATTCTAATGGTGGGCATACCCACCGATCAATCTTTTTTTTTCGTTCAGCCAACAGGCTGCATGAAAAAAAAGATTACAATACATGTCCAACAAGGACCAGCAACGTACTGGTATGTTGCTGGACTTTGAATGTTTATACCAGAATGATGCCTGCGGGTTTAGGTATCATCTTGGTATCATTCTTTTCAGCCAGCGGCCGGCTTTCATGTAAAAGCAATCCTAGTGGCTAATTAGCCTCTGGACTGCTTTTACAAGCAGTGGGAGGGAATGACCCCCCCGGATATAAAAAGCGCCATTGGGAAATTGGGAAAGCATTTTATCACACCGATCTTGGTGTGGTCAGATGCTTTGAGGGCAGAGGAAAGATCTAGGGTCCAATAGACCCCAGTTTTTTAAAAAAAGAGTACCTGTCATTACCCATAGCTATCATAGGGGATATTTACATTCCCTGAGATAACAATAAAAATGATAAAAAAAAAATATGGAAGCAACAGTTTAAAAATAAAATAAAAAAGCAAATTTAATAATAAAAAAAAAAAAAAAAAAAAAGCACCCCTGTCCTGCCCTGCTCTTGCCCAATGGCGAACGCAAGCGTTGGTCTGGCGTCATATGTAAACAGCAATTGCACCATGCATGTGAGGTATCACCGCGAAGGTCAGATCAAGGGCAGTAATTTTAGCAGTAGACCTCCTCTGTAAATCTAACGGGGTAACCTGTAAAGGCTTTTAAAGGCTTTTAAAAATGTATGTAGTTTGTCGCCAATGCGCGTTTGTGCGAAATTTTAAAGCATGTCGTGTTTGGTATCTATGTACTCGGCCTAAGATCATCTTTTTTATTTCATCAAACATTTGGGCAATATAGTGTGTTTTAGTGCATTAAAATTAAAAAAAAGTGTATTTTTGCCCCAAAAAATGCGTTTGAAAAATCGCTGCGCAAATACTGTGTAGAAAAAAAAATGCAACACCCACCATTTTATTCTGTAGGGCCTTTGCTTTAAAAATATATATAATGTTTGGGGGTTCAACATAATTTTCTTGCAAAAAAAAATATGTTTTCATGTAAACAAAAAGTGTCAAAAAGGGCTTTGTCTTCAAGTGGTTAGAAGAGTGGATGTAAGCTTCCTAATGTTGTGTATAAAATGCCAGAACAGTTCAAAACCCCCCCAAAATGACCCCATTTTGGAAAGTAGACACCCCAAGCTATATACTGAGAGGCATGTCGAGTCCATGGAACATTTTATATGTTGACACAAGTTGCGGAAAAACGCAAATTTTTTATTTATTTTTTTGCACAAAGTTGTCACTAAATGATATATTGCTCAAACATGCCATGGGCATATGTGGAATTACACCCCAAAATACATTCTGTTGCTTCTCCTGAGTATGGGGATACCACATGTGTGAGACTTTTTGGGAGCCTAGCCGCGTACGGGACCCCAAAAACCAATCACCGCCTTCAGGCTTTCTAAGGGTGTAAATTTTTGATTTCACTTCTCACTGCCTATCACAGTTTTGGAGGCCATGGAATGCCCATATGGCACAAAACCCCCCCAAATGACCCCATTTTGGAAAGTAGACACCCCAAGCTATTTGCTGAGAGGTATTGTGAGTATTTTGCAGATCTCGCTTTTTGTCACAAAGTTTTGAAAATTGAAAAAAAAAAAGAAAAAAAAAAATGTTCTTTCTTCATTTTCAAAAACAAATGAGAGCTGTAAAATACTCACCATGCCTCTCAGCAAACAGCTTGGGGTGTCTACTTTCCAAAATGGGGTCAATTGGGGGGTTTTTGTGCTATTTTGGCATTTTATGGCCTTCGAAACTGTGATAGGTAGTGAGGAGTCAAATCAAAAATTTGTGCCTAGAAATCCTGAAGGCGGTGATTGGTTTTCGGGGTCCCGTACGCGGCAAGGCTCCTAAAAAGTCCCACACATGTGGTATCCCCGTACTCAGGAGAAGCAGCAAAATTTATTTTGGGGTGCAATTCCACATATAACCATGGCATGTGTGAGCAATATATCATTTAGTGACAACTTTTTGTAATTTTTTTTTTTTTGTCATTATTCAATCACTTGGGACAAAAAAAAAAATATTCAATGGGCTCAACATGCCTCTCAGCAATTTCCTTGGGGTGTCTACTTTCTAAAATGGGGTCATTTGGGGGGTTTTGTACTGCCCTGCCATTTTAGCACCTCAAGAAATGAGATAGGCAGTCATAAATTTAAAGCTGTGTAAATTCCAGAAAATGTACCCTAGTTTGTAAACGCTATAACTTTTGCGCAATCCGATAAATATACGCTTATTGACATTTTTTTTACTAAAGACATGTGGCTGAATACATTTTGGCCTAAATGTATGACTAAAATTGAGTTTATTCGATTTTTCTTATAACAAAAAGTAGAAAATATCATTTTTTTTCAAAATTTTCGGTCTTTTTCCGTTTATATCGCAAAAAATAAAAATCGCAGAGGCAATCAAATACCAATAAAAGAAAGCTCTATTTGTGGGAAGAAAAGGACGCAAATTTCGTTTGGGTACAACATTGCATGTCCGCACAATTTACAGTTAAAGCAGCGCAGTGCAAAATTCTGCATTCACCTCTGGGCCTTTAGCCACCAAATGGTCCGGGGCTTAAGTGGTTAATCTTCTTTCTGGGTGATTGGTGTATATCCTGCTGAGGAGAAGGAGCGTCTGTGAGCTGGAAAGGAGAATACTTGGAACCCCATGCTGGGAGATGTAATAATATCATTACACATGCTTTGTGGTCCAGCGGGCCTTTTAGCTCTGGTGAGTGAGCATTTGCATTATTGGTGGTGAAGCAAGTTTGTTCTTGGAATCATATAAAGATGCATGGTGGATTGGAATTGTTTAACCACTTAACGACCGCTCACTGTATATATACGTCGGCACAATGGCACCGACAGGCACAATCACGTAGAGCATACGTGATTGCCTTTGTACAGTTGGGGGGTCCGATTGGACCCCCCTTCTGTACAGTGAGCGGTCGGAATTCGTCTGGGAGCGTTCCGAGATGGGGGGGCGGCCGTTCGATTCCGACCACCCCCCCGCGATCGCTCCCGGCGAATAGAAATGCCCCCTCTGTCTGTGTAATGTTTACACAGACCGAGAACGCAGGAGGAAGTGATGTCATCTCCTGTGCGGCGCTCACATATACCGAGCGTCGTACAAGAGAAGACACACAGGTCAGTGCACTAACACTACACTAACACCAGCACACATAGGCACATAAATCGCCCCCCCAGGCCCCCCCAGATCACCCCCCAGCCCCCCCCCCCCCAGATCACCCCCCAGCCCCCAGTCACAGTGTCACTGATTGCAGTGACCATTTATTTACTGATCACTGCAATCAGTGACATTTGTGACTGTAAAAGTGTCACTACATTTAGTTTTAGGTCCAGTGTAGCCCCCTAACCCCCCCCTAATAAAGGTTTAATCCCTTGATCACCCCCAGATAACCCTTTCACCCCTAGCACCGCCGTCGCTTGGCGATCATTTTTCTGATCGCTGTCTTGGCGTCGGTGATGCAGATCGGTACCCAGTAATTTTTTTTAGGTTCGCCGCAGGTTTTTATAGCGTCGGGTACCCCCATAAATTATCTAATAAAGGTTTAACCCCCTTGATCGCCCCCAGGTAACCCTTTCACCCCCTATCACCACTGTCACTAAGCGATCGTTTTTCTGATCGATGTCTTAGCGTCGGTGATGCAGATCGGTAGCCAGTATTTTTTTTTTTGGTTCGCCGCAGGTTTTTATAGCGTCGGGTACCCCCATAAATGATCTAATAAAGGTTTAACCCCCTTGATCGCCCCCCAGGTAACCCTTTCACCCCCTATCACCACTGTCACTAAGCGATCATTTTTCTGATCGCTGTCTTGGCGTCGGTGATGCAGATCGGTACCCAGTAATTTTTTTAGGTTCGCCGCAGGTTTTTATAGCGTCGGGTACCCCCATAAATTATCTAATAAAGGTTTAACCCCCTTGATCGCCCCCCAGGTAACCCTTTCACCCCCTATCACCACTGTCACTAAGCGATCATTTTTCTGATCGCTGTCTTGGCGTCGGTGATGCAGATCGGTACCCAGTAATTTTTTTGGTTCGCCGCAGGTTTTTATAGCGTCGGGTACCCCCATAAATTATCTAATAAAGGTTTAACCCCCTTGATCGCCCCCCAGGTAACCCTTTCACCCCCTATCACCACTGTCACTAAGCGATCATTTTTCTGATCGATGTCTTAGCGTCGGTGATGCAGACCAGTAGCCAGTAATTTTATTTAGGTTCGCCGCAGGTTTTTATAGCGTCGGGTACCCCCATAAAATATCTAATAAAGGTTTAACCCCCTTGTTCGCCCCCCAGGTAACCCTTTCACCCCCTATCACCACTGTCGCTAAGCGATCATTTTTCTGATCGCTGTCTTAGCGTCGGTGATGCAGATCGGTAGCCAGTAATTTTTTTTAGGTTCGCCGCAGGTTTTTATAGCGTCAGGTACCCCCCATATATTATCTAATAAAGGTTTTAACCCCCTAATTGCCCCTAGTTAACCCTTTCACCAGTAATCATCATATAAGTGTTACGGGTGACGCTGGTTAGTTAGTTTGCTTTTTATAGTGTCAGGGCACCCGCCGTATATAACCCAATAAAGGTTTAACCCCCTGATCGCCCGGCGGGTGATATCAATTAGGTTTTAGTGTCAGAGAGGGTCTGCGTCACACCCCAGGCAGCGTCAGGTTAGTGCCAGTAACGCTAACACCCACGCGTGAAGCATACACCTCCCTTAGTGGTATAGTATCTGAACAGATCAATATCTGATCTGATCAGATCTATACTAGCGTCCCCAGCAGTTTAGGGTTCCCAAAAACGCAGTGTTAGCGGGATCAGCCCAGATACCTGCTAGCACCTGCGTTTTGCCCCTCCGTCCAGCCCAGGCCACCCAAGTGCAGTATCGATCGATCACTGTCACTTACAAAACACAACACACATAACTGCAGCGTTCGCAGAGACAGGCCTGATCCCTGCGACTCCAGTGCTGTAGGAGGTGATTTCACCACCACAGTTAAAAAAAAAAAGCAAATATGCCGAAGCATTGGGGCAGCAGGGGCGGAGGAGCGATTTTGCTCCTAATGCCGCGTACATACGGTCGAAATTCCGACGGAGGCTTGCCCGTGGAAAAGTCCGACCATGTGTGTGCGGCATAACTTTTTTGCGGGAGGATGCCCCCATGCTTCGGCATATATAAATGGTGCATGTATGCCCATCATTAGAAGTGGGTGGATGAAGGGCGGTATTCTAATGGTGGGCATACCCACCGATCAATCTCTTTTTTCATTCCGCCACCTGGCTGCATGAAAAAAAAAGGTTACAATACATGTACAACAAGGAACAGCAACGTACTGGTATGTTGCTGGACTTTGAATGGTTATACCAGATTGATGCCTGCGGGTTTAGGTATCATCTTGGTATCATTCTTTTCAGCCAGCGGCCGGCTTTAATGTAAAAGCAACCCTAGTGGCTAATTAGCCTCTGGACTGCTTTTACAAGCAGTGGGAGGGAATGTCCCCCCCGGATATAAAAAGCGCCATTGGGAAATTGGGAAAGCATTTTATCACACCGATCTTGGTGTGGTCAGATGCTTTGAGGGCAGAGGAAAGATCTAGGGTCTAGACCCCAGTTTTTTCAAAAAAAGAGTACCTGTCACTACCTATTACTATCATAGGGGATATTTACATTCCCTGAGATAACAATAAAAATGATTAAAAAAAATATGGAAGGAACAATTTAAAAATAAAATAAAAAAGCAAAATTAATAATAATAAAAAAAAAAGCACCCCTGTCCTGCCCTGCTCTTGCCCAATGGCGAACGCAAGCGTCGGTCTGGCGTCATATGTAAACAGCAATTGCACCATGCATGTGAGGTATCACCGCGAAGGTCAGATCGAGGGCAGTCATTTTAGCAGTAGACCTCCTCTGTAAATCTAACGGGGTAACCTGTAAAAGCTTTTAAAAATTTATGTAGTTTGTCGCCAATGCGCGTTTGTGTGAAATTTTAAAGCATGTCGTGTTTGGTATCTATGTACTCGGCCTAAGATCATCTTTTTTATTTCATCAAACATTTGGGCAATATAGTGTGTTTTAGTGCATTAAAATAAAAAAAGTGTATTTTTTCCCTAAAAAATGCGTTTGAAAAATCGATGCGCAAATACTGTGTAGAAAAAAAAATGCAACACCCACCATTTTATTCTGTAGGGCCTTTGCTTTAAAAATATATATAATGTTTGGGGGTTCAACATAATTTTCCTGCAAAAAAAAATATGTTTTCATGTAAACAAAAAGTGTCAGAAAGGGCTTTGTCTTCAAGTGGTTAGAAGAGTGGATGTAAGCTTCCTAATGTTGTGTATAAAATGCCAGAACAGTTCAAAACCCCCCCAAATGACCCCATTTTGGAAAGTAGACACCCCAAGCTATATACTGAGAGGCATGTCGAGTCCATGGAATATTTTATATGTTGACACAAGTTGCGGAAAAAAGACAATTTTTTTTTTTTTTTTTGCACAAAGTTGTCACTAAATGATATATTGCTCAAACATGCCATGGGCATATGTGGAATTACACCCCAAAATACATTCTGTTGCTTCGCCTGAGTACGGGGATACCACATGTGTGAGACTTTTTGGGAGCCTAGCCGCGTACGGGACCCCAAAAACCAATCACCGCCTTCAGGCTTTCTAAGGGTGTAAATTTTTGATTTCACTTCTCACTGCCTATCACAGTTTCGGAGGCCATGGAATGCCCAGATGGCACAAACCCCCCCAAATGACCCCATTTTGGAAAGTAGACACCCCAAGCTATTTGCTGAGAGGTATTGTGAGTATTTTGCAGATCTCGCTTTTTGTCACAAAGTTTTGAAAATTGAAAAAAAAAAAAAAAATTCTTTCTTCATTTTCAAAAACAAATGAGAGCTGTAAAATACTCACCGTGCCTCTCAGCAAACAGCTTGGGGTGTCTACTTTCCAAAATGGGGTCATTTGGGGGGGTTTTGTGCTATTTTGGCATTTTATGGCCTTCGAAACTGTGATAGGTAGTGAGGAGTGAAATCAAAAATTTGTGCCTAGAAATCCTGAAGGCGGTGATTGGTTTTCGGGGTCCCGTACGCGGCTAGGCTCCTAAAAAGTCCCACACATGTGGTATCCCCGTACTCAGGAGAAGCAGCAAAATTTATTTTGGGGTGCAATTCCACATATAACCATGGCATGTGTGAGCAATATATCATTTAGTGACAACTTTTTGTAATTTTTTTTTTTGTCATTATTCAATCACTTGGGACAAAAAAAAAAAATATTCAATGGGCTCAACAGGCCTCTCAGCAATTTCCTTGGGGTGTCTACTTTCTAAAATGGGGTCATTTGGGGGGGTTTTGTGCTATTTTGGCATTTTATGGCCTTCAAAACTGTGATAGGTAGTGAGGAGTGAAATCAAAAATTTGCGCCCTTAGAAATCCTGAAGGCGGTGCTTGGTTTCCGGGGTCCCGTACGTGGCTAGGCTCCTAAAAAGTCCCACACATGTGGTATCCCCGTACTCAGGAGAAGCAGCAGAATGTATTTTGGGGTGCAATTCCACATATAACCATGGCATGTGTGAGCAATATATCATTTAGTGACAACTTTTTGTAATTTTTTTCTTTTTTTTTTGTCATTATTCAATCATTTGGGACAAAAAAAAAAATATTCAATGGGCTCAACATTCCTCTCAGCAATTTCCTTGGGGTGTCTACTTTCCAAAATGGGGTCATTTGGGGGGGTTTTGTACTGCCCTGCCATTTTAGCACCTCAAGAAATGAGATAGGCAGTCATAAATTTAAAGCTGTGTAAATTCCAGAAAATGTACCCTAGTTTGTAAATGCTATAACTTTTGCGCAAACCGATAAATATACACTTATTGACGTTTTTTTTTACTAAAGACATGTGGCTGAATACATTTTGGCCTAAATGTATGACTAAAATTGAGTTTATTCGATTTTTCTTATAACAAAAAGTAGAAAATATCATTTTTTTTCAAAATTTTCGGTCTTTTTCCGTTTATATCGCAAAAAATAAAAATCGCAGAGGCAATCAAATACCATTAAAAGAAAGCTCTATTTGTGGGAAGAAAAGGACGCAAATTTTGTTTGGGTACAACATTGCATGTCCGCACAATTTACAGTTAAAGCAGCACAGTGCAAAATTCTGAATTCACCTCTGGTCCTTTAGCTACCAAATGGTCCGGGGCTTAAGTGGGTAAATAAAGTGCAAGGACTTGAAATTGGTCACAGTTGAATAAGGACTTCAATCTGCATATTTTACAGCACTTTTCATTTTTTGATAGTACATATATATATATATATATATATATATATATATATATATATATACATATATATATATATGTACTAAGTTATCACTAATATAGAACACTGATAAAAATAATTGGAATTTTTTCACAGCATTTTTGTTGAATTTTTTTGCTGCGATTTTTTGTGCGATTTTTAATTATTTTTTTGTGCGTGTTTTGGCTTCTGGAATTGCACAATAGTGATTATAATATTTTTTTATCTTTAAATGTATATTCACTACATTATCACTGATGTAACACTGGTATTTACATTTTTTTTTCACAGCATGTTTTTGGAATTTTTTGTGCATTTTTTTTGTGCGATTTCTTTTGGTGTATTTTGTTGTGCATTTTTTTGCTTTTGGCATTGCACAATAATGATTATTACAGTGGGTGTAATTTTTATTATCTAGCACATGTTAATTTTAGGATTTATGTCGTTTTATTACCGCCTACTTTAAATTTTTTGTTTGATAAAATAAATAAGACTGACCTAGAACCATAAGAGATTTTCAATAATATGGGTAATATTGTAGGAAAGTTTGGGAGTGAAATTTAAAATGCATGTTATTAGACATGTTAGAGACATGTATTGGATTCATGCTTTACAGACATTAATTATTGCCTTTAGGAATCAGTGAAAAATATAATTACATATGTTTGCTGCAGTACCCTAGCTCACTGTGATTTATGGATTTTTCTTTCTCCTCTTGTCAATTTCTAATCTAACATTTTGTGCATTGCAGCAAAGGGCTCACATTAAGGCAGATAGTTTACTGGACGTTTCTTTTCAAATTATTCATTCATTTCTTTACAATATTGATGTTCTATGAGTATCTGATCCAACCCTTCTTTCCTTACAACTAACCAAAACATATTAAGTAAGCTGTTTACTTTTAGAATAAGTTGTAAGTATGCACATTATGCATAATATAGTAATTATAAAATAACGGAACCAATGATTTGGCCCAAGACTTTGCTCATCTGCAAATTCTGCAAGCTATCTTTTACCTTAAAATGGAAGTAAACCCTCCATTACAACTTTCACCTACAGGTAAGCCTAGATTAAGGCTTACCTGTAGGTGTTTGCAATATCTCCTAAACTTACACGCTTTGGGAGATATTTGCCAATAAGAATGTACCGTTGTCCTCGGCGCATGTACGCCATAGACAACGGCGCAGGCGCACTGAGAATACCGGTTTTCTCAATGGGATCTGCCGGCGTTGACGGCTCCCACGCGCATGTGCGGAGTGATGTCTTCGCCACTCCAGCCAATCACAGCGACGGAGCGGCGATACCCGGGAGCAACCTTCTGGAGAGAGGTCTGCGGCCGAAGGGGGAGACAAGGACGGCTTTGGGGGCTTCGATCTAAGGTAAGTAATGCATAATGAGCTAGTATGCTAGTCATACTAGCTCATTATGCCTTTGTTTTGCAGGTTTTTTTTTTGTTGGGGTTTACAACCGCTTTAATAGAGACATGTTTTATACAGTGACTTTTCACAACGTTTAGCTTCTTTTTTAGTACAATTTAACTTTTTTGTCATATTTGCAAATCGTAACGCTAAAGGGTTGATTCAGAGGCAAATTAGACTGTGCACTTTGCAAGTGCAGTTGCTCTAGAACAAGTAAATGAGGGGAAGCTCTACAAACTTTCATCATTCAATCACGTGCAAGCAAAAACACTGCTTTCTTTTCCTTGCATGTGATTGGGTATTTTTTGCAAAGTGATGCTTTACCTCATTTACTCTGCTCTGAAGCAAATGCACTTGCAGAGTGCACGGTCTATTGGCCTTTGGTAAATCAACCCCTATGTATCCCCAATTCTATGCAAATCAATTTTCATAAACCTGCCCTTTTATCATTTACCCTTCTTTTTTCTGATTAGTAAATTATTTATGACATTTCCCTTCTTTCCTAGTAAAACCCCTCTGCTCTCAGATGAGCTGATTTATTAAAGGTAAACAGGCTGCACACTTTGCAAGAAAAGTTACACTTTGCAAGGGAATTTGCCTAAGAGCTTAGTGAATGTAGTGAAGCTTTACTTTGCAAAGAATACCCTATCACATGCAAGGAAAAAAAAAAAACATCTTTGCTTGCACATGTTTGGATGATTGAAGTCAACAGAGCTTCACCTCATTCACTAAGCTCTGGGGCAAATTCCCTTGCAAAGTAAAACAGCATACAGTATTTGTTTTAAGTAAATCAACCCCATATTCCTTTCTATCTTCACTGGGGTTGATTTACGAAAGGCAAATAGTCTGTTCATTTTGCAAAGGAAGTCTAGCAAATGAGATAAAGCTCTGCTGATTTCTATAATCCAATCATGTGTAAGCAGAAATACAGTTTTTTTTATTTTCCTTGCACATGATTAGATTTTCCTTACTAAGTAAAATTTCACCACATCCACTAAGCTCTGGAGAAAAATCCCTTTTAACGTGCACCTTCCTTTTCAAAGTCAATAGCCTATCTGCCATTAGTAAATCAACCCTGCTATATGTTCCATCTTACCCTGATGGGAGTGGCCACGCATTGGGTTTCAGGATTATGAAGTGGGGTGGGAGCATTGGTGTAGGTAGTTGTGTGTGGGGTGGGGTAGGGAGGTTGGGAGGAGAGTATACTCTAGGGGGGGGGGGTTGGCTTTTGTACTGCTTTTATTATAATACATGTCTAATTAATACAATCTATGGTAGCCTGAGCATGTGCTATATCCTATGTGGTGTTTTTGTTGTGCAATTAATTTTTGGATGCACCTCCCCTAATATATGGGTATAGGCACCATTTCTATATACCACAGTCCATATTCCCATCACACACATTCCTGGAAGGAGCTCTTAAAGTACTGGGTGCATAGAGACCACCAGCTGGATACTAAGTGAGTCACATGCCTGATGAAGGGGTCCTGCATGACTCTGAAACATTGCACTACACTATTTTGTGATGTGATCTTTCTTTAACCACTTACAGACCGGAAGATTTTCCTGCCATTTTTTGCAATACAGCAATGTGGGGCTTGCCACACTGTACCTAAACAAAATTTACGCAAATTTTTTCCCACAACTAGAGCTTTTTTTTGGTGGTATTTGATCACCTCTGCGGTTTTTATTTTTTGGACTATAAACAAAAACAGAGAGACAATTTGGAAAAAAAAAACAATATTATTTACTTTTGCTATAATAAATATCCCCAAAAATGTTTTTTTTTTTTTTAATTTCTTCATCAGTTTAGGCCAATATATATTCTTCTATATATGTTTGCTAAAAAAATCACAATAAGCATATAATGATTGGTTTGCACAAAAGTTATAGCGCCTACAAACTATGGGAACGATTTATGGCATTTTTATGGCATTTTTATTAATATTATTTTTTTACTAGTAATGACGGTGGCCTGCGATTTTTAGTGGTACTGCGACATTGACAGAACGGACACGTTTGACACATTTTTGGGACCATTGACATTTATACAGTGATCAGTGCTATAAAAACGCACCGATTACTGTGTAAATTAAGAAAAAAGTAAGGAACCATTACTGCTGCTTAGCAATTGGGCTGAAATATACCTCTTTACAAAATATTGTTCTACTTAAATGATATTCTGTGCATAAAATCTTTACAACCTGTCAAATTACTGTGTAAATGTATTTTAATGGCAGTATTAGGAATGCTCTCTCCTGTTTAAAAATAGCAACACATCAGTACCATTATAATATAGTGTCTTTAAAAAATAACAGTCTCTTATTGCTAGTTGAAATACGAGTTCTCCCCATTTCTCATTGTCTTGGATTTAAAAAGAAAAATTCTGTGCATCAAATCTGTTAAATTTTTACATAATATTTGAGGAAAAACATTACATTTTATATTTCTATCTAATAAATGCCTACTTCCTTCCTCCCAAATCGCCTCCTATTAAAAACAACCCAGCACATACTTCTCCTGTTTTCAATACTACAGCTGTATCCACATAGGCTGTTTCTTAACTATCTTCTCCTGCACAATCCAACTTCTTGAAAAAAACAATCTATGCATGAAATTAAGAAGAAAAAAAAAGATGTCTGTGTATTTAGTGAGAACACTGATTAATTGTATTGGAAAACTGTGCACCTCGAGGTGGGTTATAGCGATCTGCTGGAAGAGGGGAAGGTGTGTGCTAATTAGATCAGCTGAATTCCTTCCTGTGTCTTACTGGCTTCTCTGTCGGATGTCTACATAGTAGTAAGTGATGAAGCTTTCTAGGAAATACAAGAAGGGCCAAGGTAAGGCCTTTTTCTCAAAATTAAAGAAATCTTATATTTTTTTGCAACAAAGTACATTAATGGTATATTGGTACATAGGGGAGCTGGAATTAAAAAAAAAATGAACTTAGTCTTTAAAATATTCCCTTCACTGATCCTTATAACACTGCTCCAAAGAGATGTCATCACACACTGCAGTCTACAGCAGTGTTTCTCAACTCCAGTCCTCAAGGCGCCCTAACAGGTCAAGTTTTCAGGCGTCCCATTATTTTGCACAGGTGATTTGATCAGTTTCACTGCCGTAGTAATTACCACAGCCGTTTCATCTGAGGGAAATCCTGAAAACATGACCTGTTGGGGCGCCTTGAGGATTGGAGTTGAGAAACTCTGGTCTACAGTGATTCCTTAACCACTTCAGCCCCGGACCATTTGGCTGGCCAAAGACCAGGCCACTTCTTGCGATTCGGCACTGCGTCACTTTAACTGACAATTGCGCGGTCGTGCGACGTGGTTTCCAATCAAAATTTACATCCTTTTTTCCCACAAATAGAGCTTTCTTTTGGTGGTATTTGATCACCTCTGCGGTTTTTATTTTTTGCGCTATAAACAAAAATAGACCATAAATTTTGAAAAAAATTCTATATTTTTAACCTTTTGCTATAATAAATATCCCCAAAAGTATATAAAAAAATGTTTTTTTTCCTCGGTTTAGGCCGATACGTATTCTTCTACATACTTTTGGTAAAAGAAATCGCAATAAGTGTTTATTGATTGGTTTGCGCAACAGTTATAGCAAAATAGGGGGTCGTTTTATGGCATTTTTATAATTTATTTTTTACTAGTAAAATGGCGGCGATCAGCGATTTTTATCATGACTGCGACATTATGACAGACACATCGGAGACTTTTGACACCATTTTGGGACCATTGTCATTTTTACAGCGATCAGTGCGGATTACTGTAAAAATTACACTGGCAGTGAAGGGGTTAACCTGTAGGGGGAGCTGAAGGGGTTAAGTGTGACCTAGGGAGTGCTTCTAACTGTTTGGGGCGTGGCTTACGGTGACACGTCACTGATCGTTGTTCCTGACGACAGGGAACAGACGATCAGTGACATGCCACTAGGCAGAACGGGGGGATGTTGTGTTTACACAACATCTCCCCGTTCTTCAGCTCTGTGACCCAATCGCGGGACACCGGCAGACATCGAGTCCGCGGGTCCCGCGGGCACGGTCACGGAGCTTGCGACAGGGTCGTGAGCGTGCCACCAGAGGCGCGCACGCGACCACACGGCCCGAAAATGAAAGGGGACGTATATATACGCCCATTTGCGCAACCGTGCCATTCTGTCGACGTATATCCTTGTGTGGCGGTCGGGAAGCGGTTAACATGTAAAACATTCTTAGAGATTACATTTTTATTAGAGCCAACCTCACTTTACTTGTTATTATATATATAGAAAAGTATATTTTTTATTTTAAATTAATCTCTTCAGAATCCAACATTTTTATTAATGTTAAACTCTTACATTATAACTGTGTTTAGCAGGAGGAAGCACTGAGTGCTGTGGGGTCCAGAAGATTGACACTTCTGGAAGTGTTGGTTTCTGAAGAGACTTAAAGTGGTTGTAAACCCACTTAGACAACTTGCACCTACTGGTAAGCCTAGATTAAGGATTACCTGTAGGTGCAAAAAATATCCCCTTAACCTACATGGTTGAGGAGATATTTACTATAAACAGAGTGCCGATGACGTCACACGCATGCACACTAGCGGGCCGGCATCATTGCCGGTTTTCTGAATGGGATCTTGCCGGCCCGAGCACGCATGTGTGTGCCGTCATCGCCGCTCTGGCCAATCACAGCGCCGGAGCGGCGATACACTGACGGCAGTGACGGGACATCGAGGCAAGATGGCGGAGGTGACCGAGGACCGATGCGGGGGCTTCGATCTCAGGTAAGTCATTCACAATGGGCTAGTATGCTATTTCTTTTGCAGGGTTTTTTTTTATTATTGGCTTTACTTCCTCTTTAAGTGAATGGTTTTTCTCCATTACAGTGGCCTTTGGTGGTGCAAGCATTGGTGAGAGAGCTAAATATTTATCACCTTCTTTGGCAGGGACAGCTTTTTGAGCATTCAGATTTTTGATTTAGCTATATGTTCTCTAAACACTCATATCTCAAAAGTGTGCACACTTCTTAAGATGTATTACTCAGAGATTTGTTTTCACCTTTGGAATTTCAGTCCTTCAACTATTTTTGGCTGATAACACGCACACAAATCTACACAGTATAACTCTATATGATGCAGAATTTCAGCAACTTTTAAAGTAAAAATATCAACCTTAAGGACAAGTGCCTTTTCAATATGGTTCTACTTACCAAAAAGATCTCCACTGTGCATCTTGCTAGAACTGCATAGCTTTTAGTAAACGTCTTTTTAAATTATCCTTCATGTACTTATGTTTCCTGGAGTTCTCCATGTGCTTTAATGGCACGCCTGTCCACAGGCTGACAGATTGACTTTCTATTGAAATTAATTCAACCCTGTGTTTGCATGTACAAGAATATTATAGAAGATTTCACAAAATCTTTTATATAACCCCACTGTCATTGGGGGAACACTGAAACAAGGGGCTTTGTAACCCACTAGTTTCAACACTTCATGGTAGATTTCAAGGTTGTACACCTCTTTCACCTCTTGTCTATTTCTACTGTTCAGTAAAGTATATTGCCATTATGATAGGCCAACAGTAACAGCCAAAATGTTGAAAAGTGGAAAATCTCATTTCAGAGTTTCTCCGTCCCTTGGAGGTCACCCAAAGATTTGTGAACCTCTTGGGATATTCATTATAATAACACAGTCTAATCAGTACCTTTATAGTATTAAGTCTT
This sequence comes from Rana muscosa, assembly GCA_029206835.1. Taxonomy (NCBI): domain Eukaryota; kingdom Metazoa; phylum Chordata; class Amphibia; order Anura; family Ranidae; genus Rana; species Rana muscosa. The sequence continues at coordinate 423,351,390 of CM055116.1, forward strand.
AATTTAAAAAAGAACCTGCAATTGAAAATCTGTACGCATTCATATAATTCAAAATTCTTAATCATTTGTATGCATTGTTGGCAAATTGCAGGCATCTCTGGGTATGTTAGTACTCCTGGTGGCTAGAATTCCAGACAGTTTAGATATTCAGATACTTCCTTCACTATTAGGTCAACAGCCTAAACCCAAACCCTTCTGGCTACTTAGCTTTGTTATTGGTTGATCACTTTAATGGGCAACCTCACTGGTCAATAGTTGGGACTTGGAGGTAAAGTGTATGGGTACCTGAGCTGACAGTAATGAGTTAGGAAAGTATTTTACACTTCAGGTTTGCTTTATTCTTAAATCTTGTAGCTTATTCTGCTACCTGCCAGTAAAAAAAAAAAACAGTAATTTGATTGCTTTAACAACATAAAATAGCTTAATTAATTAACATAAAAATCAGTAAACATTTAAGTCTCAAATTTAGCCAGCAAAAGCAAAGCATTGTTTTAGCAAAACACAATCTTTCCATAACACTTAATTCCACAGGCAGTTAAAGTTTAGTAATGATATCTTATTAGCTATTAACAAGATGTTCCATGAAGCCCTCTTGAGCACAATGTTCTGACTTTTCATTGCACAGTTCTGTACATTAACAAATCCTAATGCTGCTCATAAAAAAATAAGTCCTACATTAAATAATAGGAACTTCGTACATTAATATTTTCTCATCAGAGGACAATTATGCTACATTTTAGCATACAAAGTTTGCAGTTTAAAGAAACTGCTGTCTTAATCCTGTTAAATACATTTTTATCATAGTCATTTTAATATCAATCAAAGAAAATGTAATTGTCGTACACAGAAACCAAGTTAAAATTACATTTAAAAAAATGTGGCTGTAATAAATATAATGTATTAAGAGCTCTAAACTCTGGAAATTAAATATATACCGTATGTTGGTCCACCATATGAAACCATTAAGATTTTCCCCTGAAAACTCTAAAACTTTAAAGCTGGACTTCAGGTCAAAATAAAAGGCACAATTTAATGCAGCTATGTATTAGTAAATACATTATATAAGGTATTTTGTAAATGCAAGCAGTTTAATTCCCTTTTATTTTCAGCCTCTTGCTATCAAATATACAGTAGAGCTCGATATGTGGGAACCAGAAGCAGCCAAGGAGCAGATTGGGTGTATTAGAGCGCAATTAGCATGCTGATGAGAGGAAAACGTTGTGTGACAGAGAGTGTGAAAGGGTGTCGGAAGGGGGGAGATCTGTAAATAAAAGTCAAACTGCAAGATTAGGTCCCCTATCCTAACAAGCAGGACTTTGCGTGTGGCAGAGCTGTGTACATCTCAAGGCTGGATAGATAAAAACGGAAAATGTATTATCAAATACTTACCGTAATTTTCCTTTCCTGATGGACTCCATGGCAGTCTACGTGTGGGTTAACCCCGCCTCCTCTCCAATGCTATAGGACCTCATACCCTATAAGTTTGAGCTCACCGCTAGGGACTGCGTTCCGTAACTAGCTGACTCTTAGCCCAACTCTTATACTCATGGGTGGGAACTCCAACTGCCATGGAGTCCATCAGGAAAGGAAAATTACGGTAAGTATTTTATAATAAATTTTCAATTTTCCTGACAGACTGCATGGCAGTCTACGTCTGGGAAATAACTAGCCAGTCCACACGGGTGGATATGCTGAACAGAAATACATTTGACCGACAGAATTTACAAACCAAAGTTCACAGAAGAATTGCGAAGTAGGCTCAATACAAAAAAGTGACATAAAGGTATTAATGGAGGCCCATGAGGCCGCTTTGCAGATAACATCTGGAGCCACATGCCAGGCTGCTGCTCATGATGAGATGTCCAGCGCAGCGAGGAACAGCAAGCATCCTGTCTCCACCGGAGACACCCGGGAATCCCGGCAGCCTGACAGGTCTCTTATGTAGCTGAGGACGGGGCCACCCATTACATGACCCCGTCCCCCTCTGACGCAAGGGGAAACCTGGGCTTCCCCAGTGACGTGCGGGTGACCCCGCCCCCCTCTAATGCAACGGAAACCTGCGTTACATCAGAGGGGGGCGGGGTCACTCGCACGTCACTGGGGAAGCCCGGGTTTCCCCTTGCGTCAGAGGGGGGCGGGGTCACGTGACGGGTGGCCCCGTCCTAAGCTACATAAGAGACCTGTCAGGCTGCCAGGATTCCCGGGATGTCTCCGGTGGAGACAGGATGCTTGCTGTTCCTCGCTGCACTGGACATCATCGTTGGAGCCTGGACCTAGAGAGGAGAGATCATCCATCGCTGGACCCCGGAGAGGAGATCACCCATCGCAGGATACCGACAGCGTTGGAGTGGAGACCGAGAGTGGATTACTACCGCTGGAATCTTTTTTTTTTTTTAATAAAGGACTTACCCCAACGGTGTCTGTGTGTTTTTTTTTTCAATTTTTTACACTTTCTTTGTGAAATGGTAGGGGTACAATGTACCCCTTACCAATTCACATAGGGGGGCGGGATCTGGGGGTCCCCTTTGTTAAAGGGGTCTTCCAGATTCCAATAAGCCCCCCACCCGCAGACCCCCACAACCACCGGGCAAGGGTTGTGGGGATGAGGCCCTTGTCCCCATCAACATAGGGATATGGTGCTTTGAGGGGTCACAGACACCCAAAGCATCCTCCCCATGTTTAGGGCATGTGGCCTGGTACAATTCAGGAGGGAGGGCGCTCTCTCGTCCCCCCCTCTTTTCCTGGGGCCTGCCAGGTTGCGTGCTCGGATAAAGGGACTGGTATAGATTTTTGGGGGGAACTCCATGCCATTTTTTTTTATTTGGCGTGAAATTCCCCTTTTTTTATCAATGACTTTCAATGACTTTTCTCTGTGTTGCCGGGAGCCGACAGTTCATTATAGCCGCGAGTGCTTTTAAATGACTTGTTTTCCTTTAGAAATGACACTTTGTGCAGGGACAGTTCAAATCACGGGAAACAAGCGCTACTTTACAGGCATACTATACACACCCCCTAGGTACGAAATTTAAAGAAATATTTCACTTTTATTGTTTCACTTTAAGCACTATTAAAATCACTGCTCCAGAAAAAACGGCAGTTTAAAAAAAAAATTGCATTGATACATGTCCCCTGGGGCAGGACCCAGGTCCCCAAACACTTTTTATGACAATAACTTGCATATAAGCCTTTAAAATTTTCATGTTCGAGTCCCATAGATTTTAACGGTGTTCGGATGTTCAAACTAATTTATTGCCTGTTCGCATGTTCTGATGCGAACCGAACTTGGGGGTGTTCGGCTCATCTCTAGTGAACAGCCCATGATGCACCAGAGAAGGCCGATAGGGCTGAGACTTGGATTCTAGGAGAGCTGATGGATAGAGATAGATCTAGCCAGAATGACAAAGCTGAGGAAATCCTGAGTTATTGGATTTCTACATGATCTGCCCGTAGAGAATGAGAACTTGACAGACTTGGCCCATATTCTCAAATAAATTTACTCATGCACTTCTTCCTTGAGCTTATGAGGGTGGAAATCACTCCTGAGGCGCACCTGAGAAATTCCAGTCTTTCTCTCTCAAGAACCTTATCGTCAGTCTCAGTAATGCAGGACAAGGATGCAGCAGGACTGCCCCCCTTGAGACAGCTAGTCCGGCTCGAGAAGAAGAGGCGCTGGGTCCCGGAAGTTGAGCTGGATCAGGAGGAGAAACCATGGTCTGTTTGGCCAGTAGGGTGTCATCACCACCACCTTGACTGCTTCCGCTTGGAGTCTCCTTCAGAATCTGAATATGAATGGGAGTGAGGAAAGCGTACGCCCTGTTGAAATTCCAGTGATTTGTCAGGGCGTCTAATATGAAGGCTTGGCTGCAATAGCCCCGAACGTACTACTTCTTGACCTCAAATTTGCAAGGGGAAATCTTTCAATTCCGCCAGGAGCGGAAAAATTAGAGCGTTCCTTCCCCATGTGTTTTTTTTATTTTTTTGATGAAATTCCCTTTGTTTAGCCGGCGGAGTGGAAGGTTCTTCCCACTTCAGGGCCTCCTTGACCACTCTGACTAGTGGAGAAACCAGAAAGAAGTCGAAATCTCAGCCAAATTCATTCCCTTCCAAATCACTGATCGAAGAACCTGGGGAGGCATCGTAGGGCTGGGATGGGCCCGGATCTTCCTGGGCCTCGTCAGACAGGTTTTAGGGGTACGATCTGGAGGTCTTGCCTGCCATAGAGACATTCTTGTTCACCTTGCTCCGCTCCTCAACAATGATATCCTTCAGTTCAGGAAGGAGCGCCCCAAATGTTTAAAGAACTTCCGCCGCTTAGGTGGGGGAGTGGAAGCATCTTCCCACTTACGGGGCTTCTTGACCACTTTGAATAGTGGGGAAACCAGGGTGTAGTTGAAACCACCAACAAACTCATCTCCCTCCATCTCGCTGTGCGAGGAATTAGGGGAGGCATCATAAGGCTGGCATGGGCCCGGATCCTCATGGGCCTCGTGCGCCAGGGAGCCAGATAGAGTGGTGGACTGGCTCTTCATGTGGGTTGTACCCTACTCCTTTAGGGATTGTTGTACCACACAATTAACAAGAGACTCCATTTGTTGGATTTCCGTCTCTATCTCCCGACCGCCTGGGCATAGCATGGAACAACAATGATTTGCCCTCTGGGACTCGAGTCCCACATCCCCAGCAGGCTCTGCGATCAGAGCGACTGTCATGGTGGTGGGTGACTGGAGGAGGAATGGGAACATTCCCTATGTTTGGGGGAGGAATAGGAACTTCTCCTTTGTTTGGAGGAGGAATGGGAACATCCCCTCAGTTTGGGGGAGGAATGGGGACATCTCCCCTGATTAAAGGAGGAATGGGAACTTCTCCTTTGTTTGGAGGAGGAATGGGAACATCTCCTCTTGTGGTGGGTCCCAGACAGAGACGCGTCTTGACCTGGATGATGAATGGTGATGTTGCGGCCTGGCAAGGTTCGGCAGGGCTGTAAAAGGAAAAAGGGGGGGGGGGCAAAAACAGATAAATAGCGCATTTCTTTAACTGAAAGGATTTTGGCCCCTCCCCCTCATCAGCACATACCTTGCGCGTGATGGGTGGCTGCACGACGGCGGTAACTTGTCCATAACCCCTGGACTGAACAACAATCCGGATGCTGGGAAAAAGGTACACACCTCTGGCCGATACTGAGATACTCCAGAACGCACCAGAAAGACAAGGGAAAGAAAGCCATCTCTCTTAATTTAAAAAATTATTATTATATATCTTTTTTTTTCTTTTATATCTTCCCCTTTAAGGGGAAGAACCACATATACTGCTAGGCTCACCTTTGTCGGATGTGGTACCAGGCTCAGGCATGCTGCTCAAAGGTTTCCCAACCTGGCAGGGGCTGACAGCAAATCAAATTCCCCGCCCGAACGGGACGCTGCGGTGCTCCACGCATGCGCAAACCAAGCCTCAGTATCGTCGAGGCCTCGTACATGCGCAGAAGCCCGCGACAGCCGCAACCCGGAAGTATAGTGGCGTCCTGGAACGCAGAAGCGCTCCAGGAGCCATGAAGGGCCCAAATAACAGTCAACGGGGAAGGAAGGGTTGCTACTGGCAACACAGAACAACATAATAACTGCCATGGAGTAATTAAAAAGAACCACAGACCTTGCCAGCCGTGATGAAAGTTTTGACGGACGTCCAACCTCCCTTCCACTATAGAGGTATCTCATGCCTGAAAACCACTTGCCCGCCCATGGCTGGGCCATGGGATGCACCGCATAGTTTGACACCAGGAGCAGAAGTCAATCCGACAGGACGTCGCACAGAAACAAACGTGATGTAAGTCCATTGGAGGAGGACAAAAACGAAATGCAGTCCCTAGCGGTGAGCTCAAACTTATAGGGTATGGGGTCCTATAGCATTAGAGAGGAGGCGGGGTTAACCCACAAGTAGACTGCCATGGAGTCCGTCAGGGAAATTCTAATTCTTTGGCAGGTAAAACAACTCCCACGTATGAATTTTATCTGTGTATTTATCTGTTTGTCTGTAGTTCAGTTTTAACAAGCAGCAATCACATGAACTCAGTGCAGCATTAAATATACATAATATATAAATAAATAATAATAAATAAATATATATATATATATATATATATATATATATATATATATACTGTATATATATATATATATATATATATATAGTGCTCAGCATAAATAAGTACACCCTTTTTGAAAATTAAGAATTTAATAAATATATCAATGAACACAAGAACAATTTCCAAAATTTTGACAAAACGAAGTTTTATAGAACATTTGTTTAGCTCCATTACATGAAAGTAAGGTTAATATTATAACTTAGATTACAAAATCTTCAGTTTTACTCAAACTAGTTGATGCAAAAATTAATACATCCCACATGAAAAACTACTACATCTAGTATGTTGTATGACCTCCATGATTTGTAAGGACAGCACCAGAGAGGACATATTGCAATATCTATCTTTTACCATTCTTCAAGAATGACCTCTTTTAGAGCCTGGATGCTGGATGGAGAGTAATGCTCAACTTGTCGCTTCAGAATACCCCATAGGGGTGTTCGATTGGGTTCAGATCAGGAGACATAATTGGCTATTGAATGTTTATGTGAAGTACTAATGTGCTACTAAAAAATGTTAACGAATAAAGTAGTGAAAAATCAAAATGTATAAAGCTGCTGAACTCTAAATTGTCTCCACTAGATATGTAAATAATAAAGTGAAGCAGCGCTATATACTATAACCAATACCAAAATAATATAAAGTGCTATATATGAAATAAAGTGCAAATGCAATGAACAAATCTTATATCAATGTGCAATCAAATATCAACAAAAAATAGTCCAATGGAAATAGAAAAAATGTGCATAAAATATCACAATGGTTAAAAGTCTCTTCAATTGTGCAATATAAGTGTAAAAATCTAATCCCTCTGTCCACTCAGGGTTGGAAACTCTTAAATCTAAATGGGTGCTCGATGTCCCTGACCTAGATGATGAAGGATGGAAAGAAACATGGGAATGTGCATTTTCATAGCTGGTTTCCGCAAGGGACAGGTTGATTCAGTACAAACTCCTACATAGGATCTATTTCACGCTTGCGCATTTACACAGAATATACAGTATCTCTCTGTTTCTGCAGAGTGTTGGCGATGTGCAGCGGACTCAGAAGACTTTTTCCACAAATTTTGGCAATGTCCTAAGATTCTAATTTTCTGGGCAGTGGTGATCTCAGACATTCACTCTGTGCCCACTATTCAAGTGCCACGGACGGTGGAGGTTTGTTTGCTGAACACTCTTGCTCATCTGCGGGTCTCCAGGATGCTGATAGGATTACTCTTGTTTTATGTAAGGAAAATTATTCTTCTCCAATGGAAATCCCCATCAGCTCCAACCCTAACTTTGTGGAAAAAATTCATTAATGTCAACTTACCACTATACAAGGCTACCTATCTAACGAGAGGTTGCTCCAAAAAAATCCACAAGTTCTGGGACATTTGGGTAGAGGACCTATCTACCAATACTGACCCTGAATCTCCTGATTAGTAAATGATTTTACAAAAGACCGGATGGACACATACATTGTATGAAATTGAACCCACGTCCAATCCACATGCCTAATAATTGTGACTTCCTTCTTATATTATATATCTTACTACTACCCCTGAGCAGCTGATACCTACAATACCCTAACAATATCAGTAGCTACTGAAGCATAAAGCTTTGTTCTAGTGCCAATAACGGCACTACTGTTAAGAGTTTTTTTTTTTTCTCTTTTATAATGTTGTTTTTTTTTTGTTTTTTTGTTTTTTATTTATGTTTTTATTGGGGTAGAAAAAAGTATAAAGACATATATACAGATTATTGTCAGTTATTTTTACAGAAACTGCATGAGATCTAACAAACAAAGATCTGACACATGGAATCTCTACCTAACGAGAATCGTGAAGCAGTAAAATCAGACAGTATCTATCTGCTCAATGTAAACAGGTAAATACACAGTCTAGATAAGGCAGAAGACAGAAGACTGGATGGATCGAATGCTAACCCCTGATAAAATTCTAATAGACGGGGGGGGAAGTAAAACCAGGAAAGCACAGTGGGGGGGGGGAAGACTTGCGGGCTTAAGAGGATGCAACGTCATATAGGGGCTCCAAAAGTGTCCACCAAGTGTAGTAATACTGAAAAAAGATGATATCCAGGAATGACTATACAGTCTACAGATTACGGATCCTCAGGGATTGGCTCATCATATGAGAAGGAAAGCGTGTGAAGATCCAGTTGGTCGTCTGGAGATAGAGCTGAAGAGATGAACAATTGCCATCTATTAAGAAAATGAAATCTGGATTTGGGGTCTTTAAAGTCTGTGAGGAGTCGTTCTCTGTATAGAAGACTAAGACAATCCTTTTTGAGTTGGAGGATGGGTGGACTTTGAGGTGAAATCCAATGTCTGAGGATGAGTCTCCTTGCGATGAGTAGGCATAGCAGGATCCAATCCTTTGAGGGAGAGTTTGGGGCCGCCCCTTTGGGGGATGCGGCTTTAGATGAGGAGGATGACCATGGTAGCAGTAGGGGGTCCCAGTATCCAAAAATTAAGAGAAAAGGGTCTTTGGGGATTGTCAATAGCGTGACTTCGAAGATGTAGAGAATAACTTGATCCCAAAACGAGGAGATGAAGGAGCAGGACCAAAAGCGGTGAGAAAGCGAAGGTCTGGTAACTGAACATAGGGGGCATGCAGTTCCCTCTGTCTTGGATTTGGGAGAGAGGAAGGGAATATATGCTCGGTGAGCAATTTTTAGCTGCGTTTCCCTCCATGTTTCATTAGGGGTTAAACTGAGAACTCTTTGGAGGCCAGATAGAATCTTTTCGATAAGGTTAGGGTCTGGGAAGTCTTTGCTCCAGTTGGCTATAGAAGATGATGTGGGAGGTGGGGAGGAGTCATGTAGAAGAGGCTTGTAAATGTCCGAGATAGAGAAGTGACCATTCTTTAGCAACCGCTCTAAGAAACTTGGTTTAAATCTCAAGGATGGTTCTTTGCAGGTACTGGAGAGAAAACTGACACATTGATTGTAGTAAAACCTATGGGAAGGAGGTAAGGAGAATTGGGTAGCCACTGTCGAGAAAGAAAAGAGCTTTCCGGTCGTGAGGTCACAGAGCTCGGAAAAGTTTGATAGGCCATGCTCCTGCCATATTTCAAAAGGTTTGCTGTGCATGCCAGGAAGAAAACCAGGATTCCCCTTGATGGGAAGGTGGGGGGAGATGTAGGATGGGAGCTTAAGGATTTTTCTGGTCTCCCTCCAGGCCAAGGCTGTGTCGCGTAGAAGGATATTATGTTGCAGTGGGAGGGGGACGGATTTCCACCTGCAATGCAGGAGGGCCACCAGGGAGTAAGGGTGTGCCATTTCAGACTCTAGTTCATAGTTGGAGTGACGGGATTGGTGGGCCACCCAGTCGAGGCTAGTCCTAATTAAACAAGCAAGGTTATACATTCTAATATGTGGCAGGCCAATACCCCCCTCGGTCCTGGGAAGGTGCAGTTTCCTAAAAGCTATGCGTGGCCTTTTGCCATGCCAGAGGAATTTAGAGATTTTAGAGTTGAGAGCCAATATATCTTTGTGTTTTAACAATAGTGGAATAGTTTGCAAAGGATACAGTAGTCTGGCAAAGCTGATCATTTTAACAAGGTGGCACCTTCCCAAGAGCGATAAGGGGAGATCCATCCAGTTAGACAGTTCCTGAGAGATTTTTCCAAAGAGAGGGGGGTAGTTAAGATGGTAAAGAGAAGACGGCAGTTTCCCAATCTTAATTCCTAGGTAGGTGATGTGTGACGTGGCAACTTGAAAAAGAGAGTGTTGAGACCAAGGAGGTTTAGATTGACCACCGATCGGGAGAATTTCGCTTTTAGAGTAGTTTATGCGGAGTCCCGAGCATATTCTGAAATCGTCGAAGATATTTTTAATTGTCAAGATGTCAGCTGGGGGGTTAGACGTGAAAATGAGGACATCGTCCGCGAAGAGTGACGTGTGCAGTTCCGTGGAGCCAACAGTGATACCTCGAATGGGAGCAACGTGGGATAGGAATCTGGAGAGAGGTTCTAGGGCAATGTTGAATAATAGGGGGGATAGAGGGCACCCCTGCCTGGTCCCTTTATGAATGCGGAATTCTTCCGAAAGAAGACCTGCTGCGACTAGTCTAGCTGAGGGCGATGTGTACATGACACTTATGAGGTGACAAAAGGGGCCATTAAACCCCATTTTGGAAAGCGAGAGCGAGAGCCAATCGAAGCTTACGTTATCGAAGACTTTTTCAGCGTCCAGAGTTATTATGGCATAGTCTCCCTTGGGATCTCGTTTGGCCTGTTCGAGGGCTAATAGCACCTTGCGAATATTCAGGGCGGCCGTGCGTCCTTTTACAAAACCGGATTGCGCTGGGTGTATGAGGTCTGGGAGGATTACTGCTAGTCTGGAGGCCACTATTTTCGATAGGATTTTAACATCAATGTTAAGTAATGAGAACCTGGTTCTAGTGGGTCTTTACCCTTTTTTGCGAGAAGTTTAATGATTGCTTGATTGCCCGTAGGGAGATAAGGGCCACCAGCCCAGATGACGGAATAGACAGAGTGAAGCATGGGTATCGCTATGTCGGGGATAGTTTTGTAGAACTCGCTAGTAAAGCCGTCGGGGCCAGGGGCTTTTGAGGGGCGAAGATTTCTAATGGCGAGTGTTATTTCATCTGTCGTGATGGGGGTATTTAGGGAGTCCAGCTGGACGGGAGAGATGGAAGGAAGGTGCATTTTGTCTAGAAAGGATTGTGCAGCCTCTGTGTTAATAGGATCTGGGCCATATAGGGCCGTGTAAAATTGCAGCATGGCTTTGTTAATAGCAGGAGGGGTGGAGTGTGCCTTCCCCAGGTGATCTCGAAGCGAGGTAATGTGGGTTGGACGGGAAAACCCCTTGGAAAGCTTAGAAAGAAGTTTGCCAGATGTGTTCCTGAATTTGTGTAAGGTGGCGTCTAGGTGAGCTTTTTTGGTAAGTTCAAGGGTAGTTGCCCAGGCGTCGAAGGAGGATTTAGCTGCCGACCATTCGTCCCTGTCAGCGGGAGTGGTGGAAGTGACTAATTTGAGTTGCGCACTGTGTAGTCTAGTACTGGCTAGCTTAAACTTAGATAGCGCATTCTTCTTAAAAGTAGCAGCATAAGATATGATCCTACCCCTCAGGAAAGCTTTACCCGCATCCCAGAGGAGGTTCGGGTCGCCTGAATGGGAGGCATTAGCTGAGGAGAATTCTTCCCAGGAGTGCACTATATAATTTCTAAAGTCCGTGCTGTTGTGTAGGAATGAGGGAAAGCGCCAAAGGTTGGGGTGAGGTGGGAGATCCAGTCGCTCAAGGGTAAGTGTAATTGGAGCATGGTCAGATATGGCAATGTCTTCTATCCCGGTTTCTGAGACAAAGGGTATAAGGTTATCGGAGCCAAAGAAGTAGTCGATCCTGGTAAGGATCTTGTGGGGGTTAGAGTAAAATGTAAAGGCCTTATCTGTTGGATGAGATAGACGCCACAGGTCTGAGAGATGTAGGGAGTCCATGGTTGACGCGAGCAGTGTATGGGTGGAGGGAGAGGAGGGTGCTAACGATGATTTTGGTGCAGACCTGTCATCTGTCAAGTGCATAATGTCATTGAAATCTCCCACAATCAAATGGGGTAGATGAGAAGGGGTGAGGAGCAATGAGGATAATTGACAGTAAAAGGGTTTCGTTGGGCTGTTGGGAGCATATATGTTAGATATTAATATCTCCTTAGACCCGAGTTTAACTCGGGTCGAGATAAAGCGCCCCTGGTCGTCTGTGTCAGTGGAGAGGATGGAGCATGGGAGGTTTCTATGGATCAGCAGGAGGACACCAGCTTTACGCCCCACTGCCTCTGAGCCCAAGACTGTCCCTACCCACAGTTTCTGCATACGGTGGAAGTCAGAGGAATGGAGATGTGTTTCCTGAAGTAGTGCAATGTCGGTTTTCAACCGTTTAAGGTGGCGGAGGATCTTCATTCTCTTGTGGGGAGAACGGAGACCCTTCACATTCCATGAAACAACCCTAAGGTGGTATGTTAAAGAGGAGGTATTTGAGGGGACCTGAGATCAGTGTATCATAGAGTGTATCATAGATTGAATATAGGAGACTCGACTGAGGTATGGAGTTGCATGGGTTATGTGAGCTGCAAGCTTTTGGGTAGACGATGCAGGAGATAATGCAATAAGGAAGGGGTGGGATGGGAAGGAAGGAAGAAGGGAGCCAAACAGGAAAAAACAACAGAACCAGAATATACATATTCGTGAACTTCACTTTTTTCCGCATTAATTCACTGTGCAAGCGGCTCCCCATACAGGACCCCCAAAGAGGGAGGGGAAGATAGCGAAGGTGCCTGAGAGCCCTGGGACTACTGACACGAGGCTCGAGAGGCTCAGGTTGTTATGAAAGAGGGAGTGGAGAGTGGTGCACAGCAGACTCACGGTGAAAAAGGGAACAAGTAAGCATATAGACAATTAGCATCTGCGCTAGATCAAATATGGAAACCAAACATTCGAACATGACACTAGAACAAATATTGAAACAGAGCATTTTGACATCTACAGATGTCTCTCGGCCGGCGGGCCTGTTAGTAGCATTGAAACACTGTGGGGACCTGTAAAGAACATAAAAATAAGATTAAAAAAAAAAAAATGAAAAAATAAATAAAATAGACACGATAGAACTTGCGTGGATCTATGGTATCTGTGATAGAGAACACGGGTTGAATCAGCGTAGCATCCTGAGGAACCAAAAAGAAAGAGATAACGATTGGGTGCTAAGTCTAAGTGACCTCAGAATAGACCCTGCATCAGGGTAGGGCAGGTCAACTGGGGGTTAGGCAGGGAGGTAAATGTCAGAAGAACATATGTAAAAGAAAGGGAAAAAATAAAAATAAAAAACATACGACCTGCGGTGAAGGATGTAATGGTTGCGACTCAGAGCCAAGATTTCAGCGCAGGGTGCTTCTATTGCGATGATCCGGAGCAGAAGGCCTAAAACGTTTGGGGGAATCTTTGCGTGGGCTTCTTTGTTCCAGAGAGCGGAGACTGGAGGCAGATTTGGAAGGCGTCTGGTGGAGAGAGTCCGGGCGAAGAGAGCAAATGAAGAATTCTGCTTCCAAGGGATCCTGGAAGGAAAGTTGTTCCCCATTGGGCGATTGAAGTCTGAGGGTTGCAGGGAAAGCCAGAGTGAATTTTATTTGCTGCTTAAATAGTTCAGAGCAAACCGGCTGAAAGGCCTTCCTCTTCTTAGATACTTCTATTGAGTAGTCAGCAAAGATGAGGATTTTTACCCCATCTATTTGTAGAGCCGGGGATTGCCGGGATTTTTGGAGAAGAGTGGATTTATCTGCATAATTTAGGTACTTGGCAATGATGGGGCGTGGGGATTTGCGTTCAGGTTTGAGGGAGCCCATCCGGTGCGCGCGTTCCACTGTGAAAGGGCCTGGAAGGCCCATTGCTTCGGGGATGCGTTTGGAGCAGAAGTCAGCAAGAGCTGTAGAGGGTAGCGACTCCGGGACACCTACAAAACGCAAGTTGCTCCTTCTGGACCTATTTTCCAGGTCTTCCAACTTCTGGATAATGTATTGGTTGGTTTTGTCTTGGGAGTGCTCTGTAGTCTGTGCTTGGTAGAGTTCATCTTCTACTTCTGATAGGCGATGTTCAACTTCATTTAGCCTTTGAGTGTGTTCAGATAGCTGGGCTTTGATTTGCTTCATGCCTGCATTTACTGCTTTTTCCACAGAGGCTGCAATCATAGGGGTCAGGAGTGCAGCCACTGCTTGTGCTATGCGCTGTGTGTGACCATCATCCCCCGAGGGGGTATCAGGAATAGTGTTCCCTGGTATGGTTGAGAGAGAGAGTGGTAGAGCTGGGCCCTGGGGTGCTGAGGAGGGTGAGTTTAAGAGCTTCTGAGAAGCGCAGCCACTGACCTCCATCTCTCCTGGCTGTGTGTCCGCTGCAGCGTGCGAGCAGGCCGGAGCCGGGGGCTCGATTTGCGGCCTGTCTGATGGGGCCGTGACGGCCGCGTGCGATCGGGTGCCGGTCTTTTCAAGAAAGCGGTCCATCCGTGACCTGCGGGTGGTGGGGGTGCCTCGGTGGTGACGGGCGTGTTATTTGGGCCACTCAGGCCGGTTTTTTAGGCCGGATTAGGGTACCTGTAGCGGGAGCTGAGGAGGTGTAATGTTGTTTGATTTTGTGTTGTATGTGGACCGAGCCTGGGTATGCCCAATAGGTTTTGTTTTGTATCTAAACTTGAAACTTAATAAAAACAATTTTCAAAAAAATAAAAAAATCAGAAGGGGGAGAGGGAAGGGAAAAAGTGTTCAAGTGCAAATCAGTAGGATAAGATGTAATAATAGCCTATAGATAGCCTTCCACAATACAAACAAAATAACAATATAAAATTGGCAAGTGTCAAACACAGTAATTTTTTCGCATGCTGCTGGCTCTTGCCAATTTTATATTATTATTTTGTTTATTTTAAATAATAAACCTATGATTTATTTTTTTATAATTACAACACTATGGAGGCTCTTTTATCCTTTATTTAATATCATGGATCTGGAGATAATATTGGAAGAGTTTGTCGTGGAACGTGGATCGCATGGGAAAATATCCATCCATCCCTTGAGACTGCAGCTGTTCTCTATCCCCCTGGGATATTTCCATTGAAGAAGAAGACAGCATATTTCACCAAGATCCAACATCTTGATGCATGACTAGACCAGTCGCGGTGCGTCCATAGTGGGCACAGGAGTGCCGCTGATGTAAAACAGTCTCAACCTATGCAGGGTCTCGACCGTGTCACTTCCGGTGCAGCTACGTCAAAAACACAGCTGATGGCGGGCTCGACTGCACGTGCGTGGCTTCACCGCACCTACACCGCGCCTGCGCAGATGCTCGGTTTAGTCCGTGAAAATTCTAGACTCGAGCGGGCGGGCGGAGGCGTTGCGAATTGCTTAACATCGTCGGCAGCACCGTCTCCAGACCCGCCCCCAACACGCCCCTAGCTTGCTCTGGAGAAGGGGGCAGGCCCCGTGCATAGCACTGTGTACTGTATATTATTGGGACCGAGGTCGAGAGAAAATATAGAGCTGCCCCGCCCCTAGCCTGCTCTACCGAAGGGGGGCGGGCCCCCATGCATAGCACTGAGTCCAAGTACAGTACTGTGCATTGTTCTGCCATCAAATATGCTGCCTCACTGTGCCCGTCAAACGCAACCACTGTGCCCAGCAAGCGCAACCACTGCACCCAGCAAACGCAACCACTGTGCCCAGCAAACGCAACCACTGCACCCAGCAAACGCAACCACTGTGCCCAGCAAACGCAACCACTGCACCCAGCAAACGCAACCACTGTGCCCAGCAAACGCAACCACTGCACCCAGCAAACGCAACCACTGTGCCCAGCAAATGCAACCACTGCACCCAGCAAACGCAACCACTGTGCCCAGCAAACGCAACCACTGCACCCAGCAAACGCAACCACTGTGCCCATCAAACGCAACCACTGTGCCCGTCATACGCAGCCACTGTGCCCAGCAAACGCAACCACTGTGCCCAGCAAACGCAACCACTGTGCCCGTCAAACGCAACCACTGTGCCCATCATACGCAGCCACTGTGCCCAGCAAACGCAACCACTGTGCCCGTCAAACGCAGCCACTGTGCCCGTCAAACGCAGCCACTGCTCCCAGCAAATGCAACCACTGTGCCCGTCAAACGCAGCCACTGTGCCCGTCAAACAGAGCCACTGCACCCAGAAAACGCAACCACTGTGCCCGTCAAACGCAGCCACTGCACCCAGCAAACGCAACCACTGTGCCCAGCAAACGCAACCACTGTGCCCGTCAAACGCAACCACTGTGCCCATCAAAACGCAGCCACTGTGCCCATCAAAACGCAGCCACTGCGCCCAGCAAACGCAGCCACTGTGCCCGTCAAACGCAGCCACTGCACCCAGCAAACGCAGCCACTGTGCTCGTCATACGCAGCCACTGTGCCCGTCGAGGACAGGGACCTCCACCTCCCCCCCAAGACAGAGACCCCCCTTCTCCCCCCTGAGGACAGGGACTCCCTTCTCTCCTGGGGACAGGGACTCCCTTCTCTCCTGGGGACAGGGACTCCCTTCACCTCTGGGGACAGGGACTCCCTTCTCCTCTGGGGACAGGGACTCCCTTCTCCTGGGGACAGGGACTCCCTTCTCCTCTGGGGACAGGGACTCCCTTCTCCTCTGGGGACAGGGACTCCCTTCTCTCCTGGGGACAGGGACTCCCTTCTCTCCTGGGGACAGGGACTCCCTTCTACTCTGGGGACAGGGACTCCCTTCTCCTTTGGGGACAGGGACACCTTCTCTCCTGTGGACAGGGACTCCCTTCTCTCCTGGGGACAGGGACTCCCTTCTCTCCTGGGGACAGGGACTCCCTTCTCCTCTGGGGACAGGGACACCTTCTCTCCTGGGGACAGGGACACCTTCTCTCCTGGGGACAGGGACTCCCTTCTCTCCTGGGGACAGGGACTCCCTTCTCCTCTGGGTACAGGGACACCTTCTCTCCTGGGGACAGGGACTCCCTTCTCCTCTGGGTACAGGGACACCTTCTCTCCTGGGGACAGGGACTCCCTTCTCTCCTTGGGACAGGGACACCCTCCCCTCAAGGCAGAGACCCCTTCTCCCCCCTGAGGACAGGGAAACCTTCTCCCCCCTGAGGACAGGGAAACCTTCCCCCCCTGGGGACAGGGACCCCTTCTCTCCTGGGGACAGGGACCCCTTCTCTCCTGGGGACAGGGACCCTCTGGGCCACTCACCTGGGAACAGGAACTCCTCCTCTCCTGGGGACAGGGACCCCCTTCTCCCCTGGGGACAGGGACCCCCTTCTCACTCTGGGGCAGGGATCCTATCTCACCTGGGGGCAGGAACTCCATCTCACCTGTGGGCAGGAACTCCATCTCCCCTGGCAACGGGGACTTCATCTCACCTAGGGACCCCATCTTTCCTAGGTATCAGGACCCCACCTCCCCTAAGAACAGGAACCTGATCACCCTGTGTGTGCCAAACTCACTGCCCTGCCTGCCATGTGTCCTGTGTGAGGGCCCTTCTGTGACAGCTCTTATCAGGACTTCATCCCACTGTGTAATCCCCCTACATGACTGACCCCTCTGTGTGCACCCCTTACATGGGGAACCCCTCTGTTTGCTACCCCTAAATGTCTGCATACTCTGACCACCACCTGTACCATTTCCACATCCTCTGACTGCCTCCTGTATCCTGTCTGCCATCCTCTGACCACCTCCTCTATCCTGTGCACATGTTCTGACCACCTATTGACTGCAGCCTCTAACCACCTCCTGTATCCTGTCCGCAGCCTCTAACCTGTCTGCAATCTCTGACTATCTCTTGTCTTTTATTGTGTCTGCAGTCTCTTAGGGAGAGTCTGGAGAGGAATCAAGAGTGAGAGCGTCGCCGGGATTGGGATTACAGGAGGAGTCAGACGTGTATGGACTGTGGAGAACAGACTATAGAATAAAACCAGAGCCACCAACCAGGAGCCATCTAACTGAGACCTGCACGCTGCACCAGAGAGGAGGTCAGTGACAGCGCCATCAGGTCAGTCTGAGGGGGGGGGTTACTGATGTAAGGGGGGAGTGAATGCAATTATATAAGGGGGCACTGATATAAATGTTTTCCCTTATATCAGTAACAACCCCCCCTTACCTTAGTGTATTCACTCTGCGGAAGGTGGTCTCTGGTCACCAGAGTCCCCCTCCCCCCCACATCACATTTTCCATCATTCCCCTTTACATCAGAGTCGGCAGGCTTCCCCCTTACAGTGCAAGGGAACTCAGATGTAAAGGAAAATGCTGCAGAGCATAATCTAAGTAGGAACTCTGATGTAAGGGGTTCTCTGGGCACTAGAGACCACCTTATATCAGAGTCCACTGCATTCCTATTTACATTAGAGTTCCCACTTACATCAGGGTCTGCAGCATTTCCCTTTACATCAGTGTTCCCCTTTACATCAGGGTTGGCAGAATTCCCCCTGTAAGATTAGAAGTGATGGAGGCCCGGAGACATGTCCAGAGAACACAGAGGATACATGGGATAGATTAGAAGGGATGGAGGCTCAGAGGCATGTCCAGAGTACACAGAGGATACATGGGATAGATTAGAAGGGATGGAGGCCCTCCTCTCCGGTGCAGCGTGCAGGTCTCAGTTAGATGGCTCCTGGTTGGTGGCTCTGGTTTTATTCTATAGTCTGTTCTCCACAGTCCATACACGTCTGACTCCTCCTGTAATCCCAATCCCGGCGACGCTCTCACTCTTGATTCCTCTCCAGACTCTCCCTAAGAGACTGCAGACACAATAAAAGACAAGAGATAGTCAGAGATTGCAGACAGGTTAGAGGCTGCGGACAGGATACAGGAGGTGGTTAGAGGCTGCAGTCAATAGTTGGTCAGAACATGTGCACAGGATAGAGGAGGTGGTCAAAGGATGGCGGACAGGATACAGGAGGCAGTCAGAGGATGTGGAAATGGTACAGGTGGTGGTCAGAGTATGCAGACATTTAGGGGTAGCAAACAGAGGGGTTCCCCATGTAAGGGGTGCACACAGAGGGGTCAGTCATGTAGGGGGATTACACAGTGGGATGAAGTCCTGATAAGAGCTGTCACAGAAGGGCCCTCACACAGGACACATGGCAGGCAGGGCAGTGAGTTTGGCACACACAGGGTGATCAGGTTCCTGTTCTTAGCGGAGGTGGGGTCCTGATCCCTAGGAAAGATGGGGTCCCTAGGTGAGATGAAGTCCCCGTTGCCAGGGGAGATGGAGTTCCTGCCCTCAGGTGAGATGGAGTTCCTGCCCCCAGGTGAGATAGGATCCCTGCCCCAGAGTGAGAAGGGGGTCCCTGTCCCCCGGGGAGAAGGGAGGAGGAGTTCCTGTTCCCAGGTGAGTGGCCCAGAGGGTCCCTGTCCCCAGGAGAGAAGGGGTCCCTGTCCCCAGGGGGGGAAGGTTTCCCTGTCCTCAGGGGGGAGAAGGTTTCCCTGTCCTCAGGGGGGAGAAGGGGTCTCTGTCTTAGGGGGGAGGGTGTCCCTGTCCCCAGGAGAGAAGGGAGTCCCTGTCCCCAGGAGAGAAGGTGTCCGTGTACCCAGAGGAGAAGGGAGTCCCTGTCCCCAGGAGAGAAGGTGTCCCTGTACCCAGAGGAGAAGGGAGTCCCTGTCCCCAGGAGAGAAGGGAGTCCCTGTACCCAGGAGAGAAGGGAGTCCCTGTCCCCAGGAGAGAAGGGAGTCCATGTCCCCAGGAGAGAAGGTGTCCCTGTCCCCAGGAGAGAAGGTGTCCCTGTCCCCAGAGGAGAAGGGAGTCCCTGTCCCCAGAGGAGAAGGGAGTCCCTGTCCCCAGGAGAGAAGGGAGTCCCTGTCCCCAGGAGAGAAGGGAGTCCCTGTCCCCAGGAGAGAAGGGAGTCCCTGTCCCCAGAAGAGAAGGGAGTCCCTGTCCCCAGGAGAGAAGGTGTCCCTGTCCCCAGAGGAGAAGGGAGTCCCTGTCCCCAGATGAGAAGGGAGTCCCTGTCCCCAGAGGAGAAGGGAGTCCCTGTCCCCAGAGGAGAAGGGAGTCCCTGTCCCCAGGAGAGAAGGGAGTCCCTGTCCCCAGGAGAGAAGGGAGTCCCTGTCCCCAGAGGAGAAGGGAGTCCCTGTCCCCAGGAGAAGGGAGTCCCTGTCCCCAGAGGAGAAGGGAGTCCCTGTCCCCAGGAGAGAAGGGAGTCCCTGTCCCTAGGAGAGAAAGGAGTCCCTGTCCCCAGGAGAGAAGGGAGTCCCTGTCCCCAGGAGAGAGGGGAGTCCCTGTCCTCAGGGGGGAGAAGGGGGTCTCTGTCTTGGGGGGGAAGTGGAGGTCCCTGTCCTCGGGGAATATGGAGTGGGATATGGGATGGTCTCACTTACCATGACCAAGTCTGCAGGTCCCTCATTTATGGTGGTCTGGGCTCCCTCCAGCAGCACGGATGGGCGATCAACTTATCCCCAGGGAGCACAGCTACGGCTTGACAATCTGACAGCAATTGATGGGCACAGTGGTTGTGTTTGACGGGCACAGTGGCTGCGTTTGATGGGCAAAGTGGTTGCATTTGCTGGGTGCAGTGGCTGCGTTTGATGGGCACAGTGGCTGCGTTTGACGGGCACAGTGGCTGCGTTTGACGGGCACAGTGGTTGCGTTTGATGGGCACAGTGGTTGCGTTTGCTGGGCACAGTGGTTGCGTTTGCTGGGAGCAGTGACTGCGTTTGACGGGCACAGTGGTTGCATTTGCTGGGCACAGTGGCTTCGTATGACGGGCACAGTGGTTGCGTTTGACTGGTACAGTGGTTGCATTTGCTGGGCACAGTGGTTGCGTTTGCTGGGCACAGTGGCTGCGTATGATGGGCACAGTGGTTGCGTTTGCTGGGCACAGTGGCTGCGTATGACGGGCACAGAGGTTGCGTTTGACGGGCACAGTGGTTGCGTTTGCTGGGCACAGTGGTTGCGTTTGCTGGGCACAGTGGCTGCGTATGACGGGCACAGTGGTTGCATTTGCTGGGCACAGTGGCTGCGTATGACGGGCACAGTGGTTGCGTTTGCTGGGCACAGTGGTTGCGCTTGCTGGGTGCAGTGGCTGCGTTTGACGGGCACAGTGGCTGCATTTGACGGGCACAGTGGCTGCGTTTGACGGGCACAGTGGCTGCGTTTGCTGGGTGCAGTGGCTGCGTTTGACGGGCACAGTGGCTGCGTTTGCTGGGTGCAGTGGCTGCGTTTTGATGGGCACAGTGGCTGCGTTTTGATGGGCACAGTGGTTGCGTTTGATGGGCACAGTCGTTGCGTTTGCTGGGCACAGTGGCTGTGTTGGACGGGCACAGTGTCTGCGTTTGCTGGGCGCAGTGGCTGCGTTTGACGGGCACAGTGGTTGCGTTTGCTGGGCACAGTGGCTGCGTATGACGGGCACAGTGGTTGTGTTTGACGGGCACAGTGGTTGTGTTTGCTGGGCACAGTGGCTTCGTATGACGGGCACAGTGGTTGCGTTTGACTGGCACAGTGGTTGCCTTTGCTGGGCACTGTGGCTGCGTATGACGGGCACAGTGGTTGCGTTTGCTGGGCACAGTGGCTGCGTATGACGGGCACAGTGGTTGCGTTTGACGGGCACAGTGGTTGCGTTTGCTGGGCACAGTGGTTGCGTTTGCTGGGCACAGTGGCTGCGTATGATGGGCACAGTGGTTGCATTTGCTGGGCACAGTGGCTGCGTATGACGGGCACAGTGGTTGCGTTTGCTGGGCACAGTGGTTGCGCTTGCTGGGTGCAGTGGCTGCGTTTGACGGGCACAGTGGCTGCATTTGACGGGCACAGAGGCTGCGTTTGACGGGCACAGTGGCTGCGTTTGCTGGGTGCAGTGGCTGCGTTTGACGGGCACAGTGGCTGCGTTTGCTGGGTGCAGTGGCTGCGTTTTGATGGGCACAGTGGCTGCGTTTTGATGGGCACAGTGGTTGCATTTGACGGGCACAGTGGTTGCGTTTGCTGGGCACAGTGGCTGCGTTGGACGGGCACAGTGGCTGCGTTGGACGGGCACAGTGTCTGCGTTTGCTGGGAGCAGTGGCTGCATTTGCTGGGCACAGTGGCTGCGTATGACGGGCACAGTGGTTGCGTTTGCTGGGCACAGTGGCTGCGTATGACGGGCACAGTGGTTGCGTTTGACGGGCACAGTGGTTGCGTTTGCTGGGCACAGTGGTTGCGTTTGCTGGGCACAGTGGCTGCGTATGACGGGCACAGTGGCTGCGTATGACGGGCACAGTGGTTGCGTTTGCTTGGCACAGTGGCTGCGTATGACGGGCACAGTGGTTGCGTTTGACGGGCACAGTGGTTGCGTTTGCTGGGCACAGTGGTTGCATTTGCTGGGCACGGTGGTTGCGTTTGCTGGGCACAGTGGTTGCGTTTGCTGGGTGCAGTGGTTGCGTTTGCTGGGCACAGTGGTTGCGTTTGCTGGGTGCAGTGGTTGCATTTGCTGGGTGCATTTGTTGCGTTTGCTGGGTGCAGTGGTTGCATTTGCTGGGCGCAGTGGTTGCGTTTGCTGGGCACAGTGGTTGCGTTTGACGGGCACAGTGGTTGCGTTTGCTGGGCACAGTGGTTGCGTTTGCTGGGCACAGTGGTTGCATTTTCTGGGCGCAGTGGTTGCGTTTGCTGGGTGCAGTGGTTGCGTTTGCTGGGCACAGTGGTTGCGTTTGCTGGATGCAGTGGTTGCGTTTGCTGGGTGCATTTGTTGCGTTTGCTGGGTGCAGTGGTTGCGTTTGCTGGGCACAGTGGTTGCGTTTGCTGGGTGCAGTGGTTGCGTTTGCTGGGCACAGTGGTTGCGTTTGCTGGGCACAGTGGTTGCGTTTGCTGGGCACAGTGGTTGCGTTTGACGGGCACAGTGAGGCAGCATATTTGATGGCAGAACAATGCACAGTACTGTACTTGGACACAGTGCTATGCACGGGGGCCCGCCCCCCTTCGGTAGAGCAGGCTAGGGGCGGGGCAGCTCTATATTTTCTCTCGACCTCAGTCCCAATAATATACTGTACACAGTGCTATGCACGGGGCCCGCCCCCTTCTCCAGAGCAAGCTAGGGGGGTGTTGGGGGCGGGTCTGGAGGCAATGCTGCCGACGATGTTAAGCAATTCGCAACGCCTCCGCCCGCCCGCTCGAGTCTAGAATTTTCACGGACTAAACCGAGCGTCTGCGCATGCGCGGTGTAGGTGCGGTGAAGCCGCACACGCGCAGTCGAGCCCGCCATCAGCTGTGTTTTTGACGTAGCTGCACCGGAAGTGACGCGGTCGAGACCCTGCATAGGTCAAGACATTTTTTACATCACCGCCCCCTCTCTCCTGCACCGTCACACAACAATACATAGATTCATGCATTGCATGAATCTATGTAATGTCACCACTGCGGCCCACTATTCAGGTGGCCGGCCCCCTGGTGAGCTACGGCCATCTGAATAACAGCGGTGGGTGTGTTTTGGAAGTGTCTATCAGAGCCAGCGGCTCTGATAGGCTTCCCGATTACAGCCTGTGGGCTCTAATCGGCTTTCAAATGGTTAACCAGAGGGCGCACAGGGCAGAACGCCTCTCAGCCAATCGGGTTAACCGGGTCTGATTACCCATCACCTGATTGGCTGAAGCGACATCGAGGGTGGGAGAAGACATTGAGGGAACGTGGAGGAGGATGGCTGACCCGAGAAAGGTAAGTGCCAGGTAGGGGGGCAAACTGGCGGTATTTTATGGCTGATGGGGCAATCTGGCGGCATTTGAGGGGCAATCTGGCGGTATTTGAGGGGGCAAACTGGTGGCATTTTACAGGGCAAACTGGCGGTATTTGAGGTGGCAAACTGTCGGAAATTAAGGAGCACAGTGGCGACAATTGATGGCACAGTGGCTGCGTTTGATGGGCACAGTGGCTTCATTTAATGGGCACAGTGGCTGCTTTTGAAGCACAGTGGCTGCGTTTGATGGCACAGTGGTGACAATTGATGGGCACAGTGGCTGCGTTTGGGCACAGTGGCGACAATTGATGGCACAGTGGCGACAATTGATGGCACAGTGGTGACAATTGATAGCACAGTGGCTGCGTTTGATGGCACAGTGGCTACGTTTGATGGCACAGTGGTGACATTTGATTGCACAGTGGCTGCGTTTGATGGCACAGTGGCGACAATTGATGGAACATTGGCTGCGTATGACGGGCACAGTGGTTGCGTTTGACGGGCACAGTGGTTGCGTTTGCTGGGCGCAGTGGTTGCGTTTGCTGGGCGCAGTGGTTGCGTTTGCTGGGCGCAGTGGTTGCGTTTGCTGGGCACAGTGGTTGCGTTTGCTGGGCACAGTGGTTGCGTTTGCTGGGCGCAGTGGTTGCGTTTGCTGGGCACAGTGGTTGCGTTTGCTGGGTGCAGTGGTTGCGTTTGCTGGGTGCATTTGTTGCGTTTGCTGGGTGCAGTGGTTGCGTTTGCTGGGCACAGTGGTTGCGTTTGCTGGGTGCAGTGGTTGCGTTTGCTGGGCACAGTGGTTGCGTTTGCTGGGCACAGTGGCTGCGTTTGACGGGCACAGTGAGGCAGCATATTTGATGGCAGAACAATGCACAGTACTGTACTTGGACACAGTGCTATGCACGGGGGCCCGCCCCCCTTCGGTAGAGCAGGCTAGGGGCGGGGCAGCTCTATATTTTCTCTCGACCTCGGTCCCAATAATATACTGTACACAGAGTTATGCACGGGGCCTGCCCCCTTCTCCAGAGCAAGCTAGGGGGGTGTTGGGGGCGGGTCTGGAGGCAATGCTGCCGACGATGTTAAGCAATTCGCAACGCCTCCGCCCGCCCGCTCGAGTCTAGAATTTCCACGGACTAAACTGAGCGTCTGCGCATGCGCGGTGTAGGGGCGGTGAAGCCGCACACGCGCAGTCGAGCCCGCCATCAGCTGTGTTTTTGACGTAGCTGCACCGGAAGTGATGCGGTCGAGACCCTGCATAGGTCAAGACTTTTTTTACATCACCGCCCCCTCTCTCCTGCACCGTCACTCAACAATACATAGATTCATGCATTGCATGAATCTATGTATTGTCACCACTGCGGCCCACTATTCAGGTGGCCGGCCCCCTGGTGAGCTACGGCCATCTGAATAACAGCGGTGGGTGTGTTTTGGAAGTGTCTATCAGAGCCAGCGGCTCTGATAGGCTTCCCGATTACAGCCTGTGGGCTCTAATCGGCTTTCAAATGGTTAACCAGAAGGCGCACAGGGCGCACACGCCTCTCAGCCAATCGGGTTAACCGGGTCTGATTACCCGTCACCTGATTGGCTGAAGCGACATCGAGGGCGGGAGAAGACATTGAGGGAACGTGGAGGAGGATGGCTGACCCGAGAAAGGTAAGTGCCAGGTGGGGGGGCAAACTGGCGGTATTTTATGGCTGATGGGGCAATCTGGCGGCATTTGAGGGGCAATCTGGCGGTATTTGAGGGGGCAAACTGGCGGCATTTTACAGGGCAAACTGGCGGTATTTGAGGTGGCAAACTGTCGGAAATTAATGAGCACAGTGGCGACAATTGATGGCACAGTGGCTGCGTTTGATGGGCACAGTGGCTTCATTTAATGGGCACAGTGGCTGCTTTTGAAGCACAGTGGCTGCGTTTGATGGCACAGTGGTGACAATTGATGGGCACAGTGGCTGCGTTTGGGCACAGTGGCGACAATTGATGGCACAGTGGTGACAATTGATGGCACAGTGGTGACAATTGATAGCACAGTGGCTGCGTTTGATGGCACAGTGGCTACGTTTGATGGCACAGTGGTGACATTTGATTGCACAGTGGCTGCGTTTGATGGCACAGTGGCGACAATTGATGGAACATTGGCTGCGTTTGATGGCACAGTGGCTGGGTTTGATGGCACAGTGGCTGGGTTTGATGGCACAGTGGCAGCGTTTGATGGCACAGTGGCTGCGTTTGATGGCACAGTGGCTGCGTTTGATGGGCATAATGGTGACAATTGATGGGCACAGTGGCTGCGTTGATGTCACAGTGGCGACAATTGATGTTTTTTTTTATTATTTGTTTGCGTCCCCCCAAAATATTTTGAGCACCAGCCGCCACTGGACTAGACCCTTTAGGGTCTATCCTTGAGGTGAGAGGCTAGAACACACTGGGAGTGGATTGTGGAAGGCTCTACAGGCTATTATTACATCTTATCCTGCTGATTTGCACTTGGACACTTTTTCCCTTCCCTCTCCCCCTTTTGATTTTTACACTTATTTTGCACAATTGAAGAGACTTTTAACCATTGTGATATTTGATGCAAATTTTGGCTATTGAATCACTTTCACCCTGTTCTTCTTTAGAAATGCAACAGTGGCCTTAGATGTGTTTTGGATCATTCTCATGTTGGAAAAGTGCATGACCACCAAGGGCATAGAGTGATGGTAGCATCTTCTCTTTCAATATAGAGCAGTACATCTGTAAATTCACGATACCATCAATGAAATATAGCTCCCTGACATGAGAAGCACTAATGCAGCCCCACAGAAGGACACAGCCACCACCATGTTTCACTGTAGGCGCCATGCTTTTTTCTTTGTACTCCTTACCTTTGCGACACCATACAGTTTTAAAGGCATCAGTTCTAAAAACATTTATCTTGGTCTCATCACTCCAGAGTCCCAGTAGTCTTCTTCTTTTTCAGCATGAGCCCTGGCAAATTCTAGGCGGGTTTTGTTGTGCATGGGCTTTACAAGAGCCTTCCTTCGTGGACAACACCTATGCATGCCATTGCTTTGAGTGTACGCCGTATTGTGTCACGGAAAACAATCACACCAGTTTGGCTTTCTACTTCTTTAACTAACTGCAGTGAACTTGCATGGTGATTTTCTTCAACCCTTTTAATCAGAAGATGCTCCTGTCAAGGTGTTAACTTCCGTGGATGGCCTGGATGTCTCTCTGAGATGGTTGCAGTTCCATCTGTGTTAAATTTTTGTATCAATTTTGCTACAGTATTTTGACTAATAAGTAAAGCTTTGCTGATTTTCTTGTAGCCTTCACCTTTCTTGGGTAAAGAAATTATTTTCTTTCTCAGGCCTTATGACATTTCTCTTCCATGAGATGCCATTGCTGAAAGCATGAAATGGGAAGGGGTTTTCTTTGTTAAGTAGCGCCCTTTTATAATCAACTGATTGCTGGACACCTGTTTAATTAATAATTTGACTCATCTGTAGGTGAATTCTTTTGGTAATTAGGATTCTGTTGTCTAAAATTTATCTTTGCTCCTAAAGCCTCGTACACACGATCAAATTTTCCGACAACAAATGTGTGATGGCAGGGTTTTGTCGGATAATCTGACCCTTTGTATGCTCCATCGGACAATTGTTGTTGGAATTTCCGAACAACAAATGTTTTATAGCATACTTTCAAATTTTCCGACAACAAATGTGTCTTTCTCGGATTATCCGATCGTGTGTACACAAGTCCGTCGGAAAAAAAATCCAAAGTACAAACACGCATGCTCCGAACCAATGCTAACCATAGCACAACATTAGCAGAAGTTGCCCAAAGGGTGGCACTAAAGAGCTGAAAAACCACATAGCTTTATATTTGTTGGCTGAGAAAGTTTTGCCGTCTGTATGCAGAAGAAGTTCACGGCCAATGGCCTTCGCACAAAATTCCACGGATTTGTCGGATGGAAATCGGATCAAGTGTACGAGTCTTAAGACTTTCATTAGAATGTATTCATTGTGCATACATGGTCTTGAATTAATTTTTTTTTTTGTGGAAAAATACATTTTTGTGTGTGCAAATTAACAAATCTTGGTTGCAATGGCCTGCATTTGTGGGAGTATTTTGTAGTATTTTGTAGTATAGTGCCCCATAGAAAATGTTGATTCTGAAAGTAAAGTAGAGGTTTTCTGACAAATCTATTGGGGTGTACTCATTTATGTTGAGCACTGTGTACATATATATATATGTATATATATATATATATATATATATATATATATATATATATATATAGTGGGTACGGAATTATTCAGATCCCCTTAAATTTTTCACTCTTGGTGTGGGGGTTTCCCTCCAAGTCCATACCAGACCTGAAGGTAAAGAAAAGTTTTTGTGTTATTCATATTCTCTGAAAAATGGCCAAGAAATCAGAAATTCTGCCAGGGTATGTAAACTTATCAGCACAACTGTATATATATATATATATATATATATATATATATATATATATATACACACACACATATATATGTATATACATATATATATATATATATATATATATATATACAGTGGTACGGAAAGTATTCCGACCCCCTTACATTTTTCACTCTTTGTTATATTGCAGCCATTTGCTAAAATAATTTAAGTTCATTTTTTTCCTCATTAATGTACACACAGCACCCCATTAGTACAGAAAAACACAGAATTGTTGACATTTTTGCAGATTTATTAAAAAAGAAAAACTGAAATATCACATGGTCCTAAGTATTCAGACCCTTTGCTCAGTATTTAGTAGAAGCTCCCTTTTCATCTAATATAGCCATGAGTCTTTTTGGGAAAGATGCAACAAGTTTTTCACACCTGGATTTGGGGATCCTTTGCCATTCCTCCTTGCAGATCCTCTCCAGTTCTGTCAGGTTGGATGGTAAACGTTGGTGGACAGCCATTTTTAGGTTTCTCCAGAGATGCTCAATTGGGTTTAAGTCAGGGCTCTGGCTGGGCCATTCAAGAACAGTCACGGAGGTGTTGTGAAGCCACTCCTTCATTATTTTAGCTGCATGCTTAGGATCATTGTCTTGTTGGAAGGTAAACCTTCAGCCCAGTCTGAGGTCCTGAGCACTCTGGAGAAGGTTTTCGTCCAGGATATCCCTGTACTTGGCCGCATTCATCTTTCCCTTGATTGCAACCAGTCATCCTGTCCCTGCAGCTAAAAAACACCCCCACAGCATGGTGCTGCCACCACCATGCTTCACTGTTGGGACTGTATTGGACAGGTGATGAGCAGTGCCTGGTTTTCTCTACACATACCGCTTAGAATTAAGGCCAAAAAGTTCTATCTTGGTCTCATCAGACCAGAGAATCTTATTTATCACCATCTTGGAGTCCTTCGGGTGTTTTTTTTTTAGCAAACTCCATGCGGGCTTTCGTGTGTCTTGCACTGAGGAGAGGCTTCCGTTGGGCCACTCTGCCATAAAGCCCCGACTGGTGGAGGGCTGCAGTGATGGCTGACTTTCTACAACTTTCTCCCATCTCCCGACTGCATCTCTGGAGCTCAGCCACAGTGATCTTTGGGTTCTTCTTTACCTCTCTCACCAAGGCTCTTCTCCTCCCATAGCTCAGTTTGGCCGGACGGCCAGCTCTAGGAAGGGTTCTGGTCGTCCCAAACATCTTCAATTTAAGGATTATGGAGGCCACTGTGCTCTTAGGAACCTTAAGTGCAGCAGAATGTTTTTTGTAACCTTGGCCAGATCTGTGCCTTGCCACAATTCTGTCTCTGAGCTCTTCAGGCAGTTCCTTTGACCTCATGATTCTCATTTGCTCTGACATGCACTGTGAGCTGTAAGGTCTTATATAGACAGGTGTGTGGCTTTCCTAATCAAGTCCAATCAGTATAATCAAACACAGCTGGACTCAAATGAAGGTGTAAAACCATCTGAAGGATGATCAGAAGAAACGGACAGCACCTGAGTTAAATATATGAGTGTCACAGCAAAGGGTCTGAATACTTAGGACCATGTGATATTTCAGTTTTTCTTTTTTAATAAATCTGCAAAAATTTCAACAATTCTGTGTTTTTCTGTCAATATGGGGTGCTGTGCGTACATTAATGAGGAAAAAAATTAACTTAAATGATTTTAGCAAATGGCTGCAATATAATGAAAAATGTAAGGGGGTCTGAATACTTTCCATACCACTGTATACATATATATGTGTGTGTATATATATATATATATATATATATATATATATATACAGTTGTGCTGATAAGTTTACATACCCTGGCAGAATTTCTGATTTCATTTTTCAGAGAATATGAATGATAACACAAAAACTTTTCTTTACCTTCAGGTCTGGTATGGACTTGGAGGGAAACCCCCACACAAAAAAAAAAAAAAAACTTCTTAGGGCCCCCAAAATCCTTACCAAACCATTATACGGGACAAGCAAGAGAGTGCCCACCCTCCTAAACCATACCAGGCCACATGCCCTCAACATGGGAGGGGTGGGTGCTTTGGGGCAGAGGGGCTCTTCTCGGCAACCCTGGGCTGTGCTTGTCGAGATCTGCGGACAGGGGCTTATGGAAATTTGGAAGCCCCCTTTAACAAGGGGGCCCCCAGATTCCAGACTCCCCTATGTGATAGAGCATTGGGTACATAGTACCCCTACCCATTCACCCAAAAAGTTGCAAAAAGTAATAAACACAATGGACAGTTTTTGACAAATCCTTTACTAAAAAATAAAAAAATTGTGTTCCTCGATGTAAATCCATCGTCAATCACGGCGCCCGCCGGACCCGGAAAAAAAAAATCGCTCCCGCCTCCTAGGAGGCCTCCCGCTGAATGCCTCCGCTTCTCTTTGACATTTCTTATATAGGGGCGAGGGCCACCTAGCTACGTCACCGGTGGTACTGCCTCCTTCTGACATCACAGACTTGTGCATGATGGGCGTGTGATGTCACCTGGGGGCGGGGCCATAGTAAATGTCAAAGCAGAGAGGAGGTATTCGGCGGGAGGCCTCCCAGGAGGCAAAGCATTTTTCATTTTTTCTCTTAGGATATAAAGGATTTGTCAAAAACTGTCTATTGTGTTTATTACTTTTTGCCACTTTTTTGGTGAATGGGTAGGGACACTATGTACCCGATACTCATTCACATGGGGGGCGGGATCTGGGGGCCCCCTTGTTAAATGGGGCTTCCAGATTCCGATAAGCCCCCCGCCCGCAGGCCCAGACAACCACAGCCCAGGGTTGTCGGGAAGAGGCCCTTTCCTCCCATGTTGAGGGCATATGGCCTGGTATGGTTCAGGAGAGTCGCGCTCGCTCCTTCCCCTCTTTCCTGACCTGCCAGGCTGCATGCCTGGATAAGGGTCTGGTACAGATTTTAGGAGGGACCTACGCCATTTTTTTTTTACATTTTGGCTTGTGATTCCCCTTCAAATCCAAACCCGAAGGCCCTGGTATGGACTGGGGGGGGACCCCATGCCGTTTTTTTCTTTATTTTTTTACTGGCACTTTTTTTTAGTGTTCAGCTATCAGCAGGGAAACCTATTGACAGCTAATGACTCAACTTCCCTACCCCGCTCCTTAACAACCAGCATACACTGCAATACAATACATGTGCAGCGCTCAGTGCATTGAAGGGTGTTCGTCATTGAGAATTATTGTCAGTGTAAAGAAGAACAAGGAGTCCTGGAAGTGATGGTTTGGCCCCCACAGAGTCCTAATCTGAACATCATCGAGTCTATCTAGCATAAAAATAATGTTTGGAACAACCTACAGTACATGTCAACTTAGCTCCTTCAAAATCTGTGTCCAAGTGTATCTTTGGCATAGGGCCAATGTGGTGCCCATATTTAAAAAGGGATCAAAGTCTTTACCAAGTAACTATAGACCTGTTAGTTTAACTTCTGTATTCGGGAAGATACTGGAGAGTTTAATAAAAGACCACATAGATGAGTTCTTGCTGGAAAAAAAAATATTTTAAGCAACAGACAGAAATTCATAAAAGACAGAAGTTATCAAACAAACCTGATTTCTTTTTATGTGGAGGTAAGTAAAACCTTGGACAGAGGGGTGACGCTGAACGTGGTAAACTTGGATTTTGCAAAAGCGTTTGATGCAGTTTCCCACACACAGCTAATGTGTAAGGTAAAGTCTACAGTCTTAGAAAGATCAGTTCGTAAATGGATAGAAAACTGGCCAGTGGTGTACCCCAAAGTTCAGTGTTGGGACCCTAACTTTTTAATATCTTTATAAATGATATAAGGTCTGGGATTAAAAGTACCCGTTCAGTGTTTGCAGATGACACCAAGCTATGCAGTGGAATAACGTCCTTACAAGATGTCTCCGACTTACAAACTGACCTCAATGCACTGTTTAATTGGGCAAATTAGGTTTAATGTAGAAAATGTAAATGTATGCACTTGGGGGCTAAGAAAATGCATGCATCATACATACTATGGGGAGTACAACTGTGGGAATCCATAGTGGAGAAGGATCTGGGGGTTTTGGTAGATCATAAGCTTAAGAATAGCATGCAATGCTAAGCTGCGGTTTCCAAAGCGAGCAATGTCCTTTCTTGTATTAAAAGATGTATGGACTCCAGGGAGAGAGCTATAATTTTGCCCCTGTACACATCATTAGTAAGACCTAATCTGTAATATGCAGTTCAGTTTTGGGCACCAGTTCACAAAAAGGATATCGGGGAACTGGGGAAAGTGCAGAGAAGGGCAACCAAACTGATAAGAGGCATGGAGGAGCTCAGCTATGAGGAAAAATTAGAGGAACTGAATTTATTCTCTTTTGAGAAGAGGAGATGAAAGGGGAAAAATGATCAATATGTATAAATACATAAATTGCCCATATAGTGAACTTGGTGTTGAGCTATTCACTTTAGGGTCATCACAGAGTACAAGGGGGCACTCTTTACGTCTAGAGGAAAAAAGATTTCATCTCTAAATATGGAAAGGTTTCTTCACAGTAAGAACTGTGAAAATGCGGAATAGACTCCCTCCAGAGATGGTTGTGGCCAGCTCAGTAGATTGCTTTAAAGTGGTTGTAAACCCTTTACAACCACTTTAAACTACAGGTAAGCCTAGATTAGGCTTACCTGTAGGTGCTTGAAATATCTCCTAAACCTCCACGGTTTAGGAGATATTGACAAAATTCACGAGCGCCAATGTCTACGGTGCATGTGCCGTAGACAACGGCGCAGGCGCACTTTAGCAACGGCGATCGTGCGGTTCCTAAAAGAGGCCGCGCCATGACTGGTGGCTCCCGCGCACATGCGCGGGAGCAACGTCATCACGGCTCTGGCCAATCACAGTGGCAGAGCCGCGATACCCAGAAGTAACACCCGGGAGAGATGTCGGCCGCCCGAGCGGTGTACGAGGATGGCTGTGGGGGCTTCGATCGGAGGTGAGTATTACATAATGAGCTAGAATGCTATGCATACTAGCTCATTATGCCTTTGTCTTGCAGGTGGTGTTTTTTTTTTTTTTAAGCTGGTTTACTTCCGCTTTAGGCCGGGTTCACACTAGTGCGACACGACATCCGTCCTACTTTGGATCCGACTTTGCCCTGCGACATGAAGCCGACATATGTCCGACTTTCAATGAACGGGGATCCGACTTGGATCCCCGCCAATATCAGGCACTGTGTTTGGTATGAATCTTGAGGGGGAACTCCAGGCCAAATTTTAAATTAAAAAAACGGCGCGGGTTCCCCTCCAGAGGCATACCAGGCCCTTGGGTCTGGTTTGGATTTGAACGGGCACCCCCTACGCTGAAAAAACGGCGTGGGGGTCCCCCCAAAATCCAAACCAGACCCTTATCCGAGCACACAACCTGGCAGGCCGCAGGGGAAGAGGGGGGACGAGAGAGCGGCCCCCCCTCCCTCCTGAACCGTACCAGGCCGCATGCCCTCAACATGGGGGGTTTGGTGCTCTGGGGCAGGGGGGTGACCTGCGGCCCCCCCACCCCAGAGCACCCTGCCCCCATGTTGATGAGGACAGGGCCTCTTCCCGACAACCCTGGCCGTTGGTTGTCGGGGTCTGCGGGCGGGGGGCTTATCGGAATCCGGGAGCCCCCTTCAATAAGGGAGCCCCCGGATCCTGGCCCCCCCACCCTATGTGAATGAGTATGGGGTACATTGTACCCCTACCCATTCACCTGGTGGAAAAAAATTGCAATAAAAAAACACTACACAGGTTTTTAAAGTAATTTATTACACAGCTCCGGGGGTCTTCTTCCGACTCCGGCGCTCTTCTTCCGACTTCCGGGGGTCTTTTCCGACTTCGAGGGTCTCCGGTGTCGTCTCCCGCTCTCCGGTTCTTTCTTCCGCCGGGCCTCTCTTGCTAACAGAGGCCCGGTCTTCCCGTTGTCTCGTCCGGCTCTCCGTTGTTCTTCTGCCGGCCCCTCCACTAACTTCTTCGTAGCTCTTTCGCTAGTGGAGGGGCCGGGCTTCCCGTCGCTGTCGCCGTTGGCTTCTTCTTCCCTCTTCTCCTCCTCGATGTTGACGCGTCGCTTCCTCTCGCTGTAATACTGGCTCTCCGCTCCGCTCCGCATTAATATAGGCTTCTCATGACGTCACAGTCACATGTTCCCATGACGTCACAGTCACATGTTCCGGGGCCATGTGCCCCGGAACATGTGACTGTGACGTCATGAGAAGCCTATATTAATGCGGAGCGGAGCGGAGAGCCAGTATTACAGCGGGAAGAAGCGACGCGTCAACATCGAGGAGGAGAAGAGGGAAGAAGAAGCCGACGGCGATGGGAAGACCGCGCCCCTCCACTAGCGATAGAGCTACGAAGAAGTTAGTGGAGGGGCCGGCAGAAGGACAACGGAGAGCCGGATGAGACAACGGGAAGACCGGGCCTCTGTTAGCAAGAGAGCTAAAAAGAAGTTAGCGGAGGCCCGGCGGAAGAAAGAACCGGAGAGCGGGAGACGACACCGGAGACCCTCGAAGTCGGAAAAGACCCCCGGAAGTCGGAAGAAGAGCGCCGGAGTCGGAAGAAGACCCCCAGAGCTGTGTAATAAATTACTTTAAAAACCTGTGTAGTGTTTTTTTATTGCAATTTTTTTCCACCAGGTGAATGGGTAGGGGTACAATGTACCCCATACTCATTCACATAGGGTGGGGGGCCGGGATCCGGGGGCTCCCTTATTGAAGGGGGCTCCCGGATTCCGATAAGCCCCCCGCCCGCAGACCCCGACAACCAACGGCCAGGGTTGTCGGGAAGAGGCCCTGTCCTCATCAACATGGGGGCAGGGTGCTCTGGGGTGGGGGGGCCGCAGGTCGCCCCCCTGTCCCAGAGCACCAAACCCCCCATGTTGAGGGCATGCGGCCTGGTACGGTTCAGGAGGGAGGGGGGCCGCTCTCTCATCCCCCCCTCTTCCCCTGCGGCCTGCCAGGTTGTGTGCTCGGATAAGGGTCTGGTTTGGATTCTGGGGGGACCCCCCACGCCGTTTTTTCGGCGTAGGTGGTGCCCGTTCAAATCCAAACCAGACCCAAGGGCCTGGTATGCCTCTGGAGGGGAACTCACGCTGGTTTTTTATTTAAAATTTGGCCTGGAGTTCCCCCTCAAGAGCAGTACAGCACAAGTCGCATGCCAAAGTCGGACCATGCAAGACTGCGGTCCGACTTTGATCCGACTTCAATGATAGTCAATGGGCTGAAGTCGGACCAAAGTAGTACAGGGAGCATTTTCAAAGTCGGTACGACATGTGTCGGACCAGTTAGGACGGCTCCCATAGGGAAACATTGATTTTCACACGTCATGCGACATGAGCTCCCAATGTCGGAGCGTTTGTCGCCCCAGTGTGAACCAGGCCTTAAGAATGGTCTGGATTCTTTACTAAATGTACATAACATATACTAACATTTATAGGTAAGGTTGATCCAGGGAAAATCTGATTGCCTCTTAGGGGATCAGGAAGGAATGTTTTTCCTTTCTGTAGCAAATTGGATCATGCTTTGCTGGGGTTTTTTGCCTCCTCTGGGTCAGGTATAGGATTGTGTACATGGGATTGTATGATTTTTTATTTGTTAAATTAGATGGACTTGTGTCTTTTATCAACCTGACTAACTATGTTACTATTGAATAGATAAGTGATCTTGCGCAGTAATGTATTATCACTCAACAAATTATATGAATAACTTGCAAAAATAAAATCTCAAAGTGATGATAAACATAGAGTGAAAATTTCTAAGTAATTAATTCTAGTCCATATGATGATCCAAATTCAGGCTCCGCATCTCCAATGTATATTCGTTACATCCGGCTAAAAAAATATGCTCTCAGAACCCTCACCTCCAATAAGTAGATAAACCGCATCAAACAATGAAACAGCCTTCAGCCCTCATAAGATTTCGTCCCACAATATTTTACTGGTGTATTTCCGTCTTTCTATGGTGTACTGGTGTATTTCCCGGTCACTACACATCAAGCTTCAGGATATCTGGTAAGGCCAGCAGCCCAGACTCTATTTACTCCAGTAAGGATAGGAATCAAGGGGAAAAGGAAAAGAAATGCATCCCATAGTGTAATAAATTCAAATACTGGGGTATTTATTAAAATAGAAGTAGATGGACTCTTACATCCAAAACAGTAATAAAAACGCATAAAGATAAAAACACAGCGTTTGTGCGCCCTCTCACTTCACCTCCGGTGTGCGTTCACATCAGTCTCCGGCCACGCCCTACGCATTACGTCACCACACGTGACTTCACGTTTTTTGTTTATATCGCAAAAAATAAAAAAACTGCAGAGGTAATAAAATACCACCAAAAGAAAGCTCTATTTGTGGGAAAAAAGGACGTCAATTTTGTTTGGGCACGACCACACAATTGTCAGTTAAAGCGATGCAGTGCCATCTCGCAAAAAATGGCCTGGTCATTAAGGGGGGAAATATTCCGGTCCTTAAATGGTTAAACAACATACCTAGAATAAAGATATAAGTTTAATTGGGGTACGGCGCTGCTCACTAAGCCTAGTGAAAGGGTTAGTATTCCTAAGTGGTTGCTATATAATTAAACAACAAATAGTGAACAATTATGATCAGCCCACCTTTCAACAGTGGTAATGACACTAAGTGCATAAGACCAACATCAAAATCTCCCTGTAGTGAACATAATGGCAACCAAAAACAAATATAAGTGTCAGGCTAACTCTGTGCTAATTGCAGAGAATGCAATCAGCTACACGACCAATAACACTTAAATGTGTACACAAAACTGTATCATCTAAACCACAGTTTAATGCGACACACCTATGCACAGTGATAGATCCAAATGTGATAAGTGCAAATTGGCTCAAAACAAGAGCACCAGTCTGCAGCTGCAGATACCTAGCTCTGCCAAAAAACAGCACAATCCAAAATTGTATATGCACACAGGATAACAAGGCAAAGCTCAAAAAACAAACAAAAAACAAAAAACACAAAACAAAAACACAAAAAACAGTAGACAGTCCTCTTCTTAAAGTTCAAAAAGTAAACGTTCTGTTCTTCACTTAGATGTCAGTGTCCCCCACATGTGTCCCCACTCACCAGATCCTTTCACCCCCACAGGGGTAAACAGCTTAAAGGGGTATCCGGGTCACACGTCCAGAGGGGAGATGTCAGCTGGGCAAGTTCTTCATATAGGTTGTGGAAATCTGTGGAAGGGAAGATTCCCAATTACCTCATAGGTGCAGACAGAAAAAGAGAGAGGCTTCCATAGTGCAGATGAAAAAAACTTCCGGCTTTATTAAAAATATATATATAAAAAAATACACTGCAGCAAGTCTACAATAGACAAGCTACACGGCAAAAGGCCAAAGGAACAAACAAAAACGGACAGCACAGCAGTCCTCAAACTCGTATAGGAGCAGCGGTCAGTACCGGCTGGTAACGCTGCATGCGTTCCAGCAGTACTTCCGGGTTGGCGTGGTGTGCGTATGACGTAGCTCCGCCTCTTTTTTTTGTTTTGTTTTTTTTACGCGTTTCGTCATTGGACTTTGTCTAGAGGCGGTACCACGCTACGCTATCTCCACGCTTAAGAAGGGAGAGCGTCACTCTGAGCCCGCCCACTCCTTCAGGGCTACCAAATCAGGCCGCAGTACCACGGTTCATCACCGGCCAATAGGCTGATCATGCTGCAACAGGGGGAGGCATCTCCACAGGCGCAATTTAATGTATATTCCCACGGGTCATACTGACTAACGTGACGCTCTTCCAACTTTAAAATTATAACATTGTAGAGGGACTGTAAAATATAAAATATAACATATCTTGCATTTGTACATTAATATCCAAACTATAACATGTATACAGCACTCCGTAGGGCACTCCATATGTTTTTTATCTGTGCATTTCACCAAAACAAATGCATGCGCCCTCTATGGTGAGAATGTATGACTACACTAACTACACTGTGTAGACCCAGCTCTTGCCTTGTGGATGTATGGAGATCATCGCATCTGATTATAATTTACATCCAGCCTCTGTGATCAAGTAGCTATGCTGTATTTATTGTACATGTCTAGATATAACACTGTAGGGAGACTATGAGCTATAGCGTATGGATGAATTGTATAACTAAATTGTGTCTACAATAAACACACATATAACGCCCTGCAATTCACTCCATCTATTCTGTCAATACGTCTGACTCAGGCTGAATTTGTGCGCCCTCTCTGGCGGTAATATTAACTACACTATCTGTATATTACAAACCCAGCTAGTGCTTTGTAAAGCATGTAGGAATATCCACATGTAAGTGTACCGGCTTCTATAATGGCTATACTGAAAAACCCAGCTCATATGGATAATGTGGATCCAAAAGCAAATAAAAAACATATATAATAATAAAAAATATAAAATTAGTAAAAAATGTTCTATTTTTTAAAAAGTTTTCAAAGTCATACCTATGTCTACATATATATATATATATATACACACATACATATATATATATATACACATATATATATATACACACATATACGCCCATCCATACAGGCAACATACCACATATGCGTACACACCCAGGCTAGAAGTGTATTGGCTAGGGGATGGCCTAGAGTTACTTAGGTAATACACTAATTATGCCCCAGTTGAGACATGCTCTACGCATGCTAGATGGCATCCATGCATCCTGCCCCCACATGGGGTACCAGTGTGCAGCAGCCCAGTGTGGAAAAGGGGAAAAGGAAAGATATGATAGGAAGAAAAATGCAAAAATATGTGTGAGATGCTTCCTATGTTCTTAATGTTAAAAAACAAAAAACCCCCTCAGAGGTGGGACTTTAAAAGTGACTGCAAAACACACAAAGTATATTGAAATTGTATAAATTTAATAAATAAGTACAAAAAGGACAAATGAATATAAATCACATGAATTGTGTACAAGTCCACGAGGTACCTCACGCAGCGATCATTGGGACACCCGGGATCCTTACAGATTCTCTGGATTTAAATCAGATTGAAACGATGCACATATTTGCTTCATCACTACAATAGTGCATATTGGATGCAATTTTTGTATTGAGGACTCCCTCTATTTTTGAAGCCGTTTCAAGTTTCCACCAGACACCTCCCTGATCTGGAATACTTTTCCATACTGAGTTTGTCTGTCTTATTGAACTGTATGTCTACAATCCCCCGAAGAAGGGCGTAACCGAAACAGCTGTCGGGTTTGACTATCAATGTTTCAATTTTTCTCCTTACCCACGCAACCAATTTTCTGGACTTGTACACAATTCATGTGATTTATATTCATTTGTCCTTTTTGTACTTATTTATTAAATTTATACAATTTCAATATACTTTGTGTGTTTTGCAGTCACTTTTAAAGTCCCACCTCTGAGGGGGTTTTTTGTTTTTTACTTAATTTTTGGGATGTGGTGACTGTTAAACCAATACAATCTTGCAGATGTCAGTTCCCTTTTGTCTCATGTTCTTAATGTTGGGGCCAGTATGCTCAGGGGTTGGCTATGAAGCAATTTAGGTCTATGTCCATATTCAACCCTTTCGGCACCAACGACCCAAGACGATAGATCCAACTGGTCTCATTCTGGGAGATGCGAGTGGTTTTATTACCCCCCCTCCAGTGATCCTTGATCAAATCGATCCCATAAAATATGAGTCCAGTTGGATCTCTCCTATGGAATAAATCAAAATGTTGTGAGAGGTTATGTTTAGGGAACCCCTTCTTTATGTTGTTTATATGTTCCCTAATGCGTACGCACAGTGGGCGCGTAGTCCGACCCACATATTGTAGGTGACATGGACATTCAATGACGTAGGTGACGTGCGTACTATTGCATGTTATCAATTCACGAATTTTGTATTCCTTATGGTCTGTCCTTGATTTAAATGTTTCTTTCTTACGTGGCTGCTTCTTACTAACCCTACATGCCAGACATCTTTGGCATTTATAGAACCCCTTCATTTCAGGAAAGATGTTGACTGCTTTGGGGGCATTGATTACATTGTGTACTATATGATTCCGTAGACTTGGGGCTTTTCTGTACACAAATGCTGGTTTATTCGGTAAGACCGTCGATAGTACTCTGTCTTCTTTCAAGATGGGCCAGTATTTCTTAAAGATGCCCTCTAAGGCCCTATATTGGTTATTGTACCCCGTAATAAATGCCAGTTCCATTTTATTCTTTTTGATAGCGGTTTTTTTCAGCAGGCTAGATCTATCTAGGTTGGAGATCTCTTCCTTCATTTTAATCAGGGATGTAATCCCGTAACCTTTTTCTTGAAATCTGTTAATGATAACATCCGCTTGCTGGTTGAAATCCACCAATGAACTGCAATTTCTTCGCAAAAGAAGTAATTGTCCTTTAGGGACATTTCCCTTCCATCTAGGGTGGTGGCAGCTGGAAGACGGGATGTATCCGTTACGATCCGTAACTTTAAAGTAGGTTTTTGTGTGAAGCAGATCCCCTTGCTTAAAAATCTCCAAGTCCAGATAATCAATTTTTTGTTGGTCACATTTTCCCGTAAAGGTTAGCCCGTACCT
Source organism: Rana muscosa (assembly GCA_029206835.1). Lineage (NCBI taxonomy): Eukaryota > Metazoa > Chordata > Amphibia > Anura > Ranidae > Rana > Rana muscosa. The sequence goes on from CM055116.1 coordinate 423,391,715, forward strand.
ATTGTTATTTAATTGTTGGAGGAAAATTTGGAAGGTTTCCATTGGTCCATCCCATAATATCACTAAGTCGTCTATGTACCGCCGGTACAGCTTGACTTCAGGGAGGTTTCTTTGATAAATGTACTCCTCTTCCCACATTGTCATTAGGAGGTTCGCTACACTGGGGGCATAACGCGCCCCCATAGCTACCCCCTTAGTTTGGACATAATAAGTTTTATCATGCCAAAAATAATTACACTCCATAGCCATTTTCAGGCCTTCTAAGATGTAATCTATCTGTTGTTGTCTCATATTGGTACTCTCATGTAGTGCCTTTTCCACACTTTTAAGTCCATCTTCTTGGAAAATACTAGTATACAGAGAATTCACATCCACTGTTGCTAGTAGGAGATCCTGTGCACCCCTAATATCCTGTATTTCCTGTATGAGTTGCAGACTATCTCTTAGGTATGATCTACCTTCCTTTACAATAGGCTTTAGAAAAGTGTCCAAGTATTCTCCTAAACGTGAGAATACGGAATTGATTCCGCTTATTATCGGCCTACCCGGTGGTTTTATTAGCCTTTTGTGGACTTTCGGCGTGTAGTACATAACTGGGGTTTTGGTGGAGTTGGATACCATATATTCAGCTTCCTTTGTGTTCAGAATTCCCATCATTAGTCCTTTCTTTACATAATCTTTCAATTTGTTCTCAAATATGGTTTTTGGATTCCCCTTAAGCTTTTTATACGTATTCTCAATGTTCAGTAAATTTTGCATTTCTTCTTCATAATCTTTCTTGTTTAGAATTACTAGCCCACCCCCTTTGTCGGCTGGTCTAATTACGACTTCATTCTTTTTCCCAATATCTTTAATCGCTTTCCAGATTTCTTTTGTTCTAGTATGTTTCTTCCCTGGATGCTTCAATTTTTGTAGGTCATCTTCGACCATTTTTTTGAACGCTCCTATACACTGGTTGCCTGGAGTGTTAGGATTAAAAATCGAATTATTTTTTAGCTTCGTATGTACATATTGTGTTTCCTCCGTTGTCCTAACGTCTTTGTTTAACGCGAAATGTTTCTTCAAGTTTACCTTTCGTAAAAATTTTTGGAGATCAATGAATACCTCAAATTTGTTTAGAGGTTTATCAGGGGCATATTTTAGCCCCAAATCTAAAAGCTTCATTTCCTCCTCCGAAAACTCGATGTTGCTCAGGTTGTAGATGCCTTTCCCTAGTACTCTCTTGGGCGCTTTCTTCTTCCCCCCTCTACATCCTCTGGTATTCTGTTTTCTCTTTCCAGATTTCTTTGCGGGGCCGCTGTGTTTCTCTCTGTGTAGTTGTCCCTGCCATTCCTCTGGCTGCCATAGTCTCCTTGTCTCCATTCTCCATCGTTTCTCTGGTTCTCGGGTCCTCGTCTCGGTCCCATTCGAGGTCCTCCTCGATTCCCACTCATTCCTCTCCACCCAGAGTTGCTGTTGGGTGCTCGTGCCTTCCATCTCCCAGGCGGTCTGTCTTGATATCCTCTCCTTGTAAAATCCCAATTGTCTCTATAGTCTCTTCTATATTGGGGACTAGATTCATATTGGCGATTTCTTCTTAATGGAGAGAATCTATTGTTTGTGGGTATGTTATACCTGGAGGGATAAGGGCTACGATATTCATGAGGATCCTGGTAGTTGACCCTTCTTTGATCTGGCCTGTCATAATGTCGATTAGGCAGATTAGGTCTCCCACGGTTCCAAGGTCTCGGCTGGTTGGTTGCTGTGGTGTGGGGTATCACTCTTGGTGTCCCCATATCAATTAAACCGAGAGTTTCTACTGGACTTTCATCCATTATTGTGTCTTCTAGCTCTTCTGTTTGATCTTCCATTGTCACTTGCCATTTATAGACTTTCATATTTTGATAGTCTAGAACATCCCTTTTATATTTCTTTTGTTTTTTAGCCTGTAAGTCTGTGTCATACTTTTTTATGTGGTCTTGTAGTTCTTTCTCCTTATCCTTATAGTCCTGATGACCGGCAAATGGTAGCAGTGAGTTTCTAATCTCAACAATGCTATTCTCTATCCCTCTAAGTTTGAACTTTCTTCTTTTAATGATGTTATGCAGGAGTTCATTTTCACACGTATTGAAGAATGTGTACCAGTCATTCATCAGTGCTACATCCTCCACATTATCGTTCGGGTGGATATCCCATCTAAGCCGTCTAGGGGTCATTTTGTCTTTGACATACATTTCAAGGGTGGCTATATCCCACCAGACTCACAGCTGTTTTTCCATAGTATGTTTCAGCTGTTTCATTAGTCCCTGCATGTCCTGTTTATTAGTGATATCTTCTTGACTGAAAATTCCCCCAACATCAATATTCCTACTATTCATATAGGCAAAAATATCCATAGCTGCAGGCTAATCTCACCAAAGCGGTTATCAGTGTATGAAATAAAATATAATGTGCCTGCGCTTAAGATTAAGTGCAAGGGTGTGATGCCTCGCCTAGAATGTATCCTAATCCTGTCTGTGAAGGGGTGCATTTCAGTTGTACAGAAAGTGCTGCAGCAGCACTGTCAAAAAAAGTGTCTAAAATTTCTGGCAACATTTCATTGACAGCTTTCATAAATAAAAACACACATACACACACACAGACCCCTCCAAGGGTCTGATATGTATTATCGGGGAACTTTGGAGGGGTATGTGTGCTTTAAAAAAAAGCCAACAATGCATGTAGTTGGCTCTGGTTACAGACAATATTCCAATTTGAAGATGTCTTCATCCCCCTGAGGAAGATCAGGACAGAATACGATCAAAATGCGTTGGGGTTTACTGAGTGGTAGCATCCAGTGTTGAGAGATACACTTTGCATTTGTTGCTATCTGCATATGTAACACTGACATCTATTTTTTTGAATATCATGGATACCAGAGCTCATGTAGTGTTTAATTCATTTTCCATATATATTTGTACGCAATAAAGAGAATTTTTGTTTGATATATTTGATCTAGTTACATTTTTATCAATTGTCTATTGGCCCTTGGTAGCATTTTTTCAATTTCACAATGCATGTAATCTGCCAGCAACATAAACTGTATTTTTTTTCTTTGAGAAGCAACAGAATGTATTTTGGGGTGTAATTCCACATATGCCCATGGCATGTTTGAGCAATATATCATTTAGTGACAACTTTGTGCAAAAAAAAATAAATAAAAATAATAATTATTTTTTCCGCAACTTGTGTCAACATATAAAATATTCCATGGACTCGACATGCCTCTCAGTATATAGCTTGGGGCGTCTACTTTCCAAAATGGGGTCATTTGGGGGGGGTTTTGAACTGTTCTGGCATTTTATACACAACATTAGGAAGCTTACATCCACTCTTCTAACCACTTGAAGACAAAGCCCTTTTTGACACTTTTTGTTTACATGAAAACATTTTTTTTTTTGCAAGAAAATTATGTTGAACCCCCAAACATTATATATATTTTTAAAGCAAAGGCCCTACAGAATAAAATGGTGGGTGTTGCATTTTTTTTTCTACACAGTATTTGCGCAGCGATTTTTCAAACGCATTTTTTTTGGGAAAAAATACACTTTTTTTAATTTTAATGCACTAAAACACACTATATTGCCCAAATGTTTGATGAAATAAAAAAGATGATCTTAGGCCGAGTACATAGATACCAAACACGACATGCTTTAAAATTTCGCACAAACGCGCATTGGCGACAAACTACATACATTTTTAAAAGCCTTTAAAAGCATTTACAGGTTACCCCGTTAGATTTACAGAGGAGGTCTACTGCTAAAATTACTGCCCTCGATCTGACCTTCGCGGTGATACCTCACATGCATGGTGCAATTGCTGTTTACATATGACGCCAGACCGACACTTGCGTTCGCCATTGGGCAAGAGCAGGGCAGGACAGGGGTGCTTTTTTTTTTTTTTTTTTTTTTATTATTAATTTTGCTTTTTTATTTTATTTTTAAACTGTTGCTTCCATATTTATTTATTTTTATCACTTTTATTGTTATCTCAGGGAATTTAAATATCCCCTATGATAGCAATAGGTAATGACAGGTACTCTTTTTTGAAAAAAACTGGGGTCTATTGGACCCTAGATCTTTCCTCTGCCCTCAAAGCATCTGACCACACCAAGATCGGTGTGATAAAATGCTTTCCCAATTTCCCAATGGCGCTTTTTATATCCGGGGGGGGACATTCCCTCCCACTGCTTGTAAAAGCAGTCCAGAGGCTAATTAGCCACTAGGATTGCTTTTACATGAAAGCCGGCCGCTGGCTGAAAAGAATGATACCAAGATGATACCTAAACCCGCAGGCATCATTCTGGTATAAACATTCAAAGTCCAGCAACATACCAGTACGTTGCTGGTCCTTGTTGGACATGTATTGTAATCTTTTTTTTCATGCAGCCTGTTGGCTGAACGAAAAAAAAAGATTGATCGGTGGGTATGCCCACCATTAGAATACTGCCCTTCATCCACCCACTTCTAATAATGGGCATACATGCACCATTTATATATGCCGAAGCATGGGGGCATCTTCTCGCAAAAGTTATGGCGCGTACATATGGTCAGACTTTTCCACGGGCAAGCCTCCGTCGGAATTTCGACCATATATACGCGGCATTAGGAGCAAAATCGCTCCTCCGCTCCTGCTGCCCCAATGCTTCGGCATATATGCTTTTTTTTTTTTAACTGTGGTGGTGAAATTACCTCCTACAGCACTGGAGTCGCAGGGATCAGGCCTGTCTCTGCGAACGCTGCAGTTATGTGTGTTGTGTTTTGCAAGTGACAGTGATCGATTGATACTGCACTTCGGTGGCCTGGGCTGGACGGAGGGGCAAAACGCAGGTGCTAGCAGGTATCTGGGCTGATCCCGCTAACACTGCGTTTTTGGGAACCCTAAACTGCTGGGGACGCTAGTATAGATCTGATCAGATCAGATATTGAGCTGATCAGATACTATACCACTAAGGGGGGTGTATGCTTCACGTGTGGGTGTTAGCGCTACTGGCACTAACCTGACGCTGCCTGGGGTGTGACGCAGACCCTCTCTGACGCTAAAACCTAACTGATATCACCCGCCGGGCGATCAGGGGGTTAAACCTTTATTGGGTTATATACGGCGGGTGCCCTGACACTATAAAAAGCAAACTAACTAACCAGCGTCACCCGTAACACTTATATGATGATCACTGGTGAAAGGGTTAACTAGGGGCGATCAGGGGGTTAAACCTTTATTAGATAATATATGGGGTTACCTGACGCTATAAAAACCTGCGGCGAACCTAAAAAAAATTACTGGCTACCGATCAGCATCACTGACGCTAAGACATCGATCAGAAAAATGATCGCATAGTGACGGCGGTGCTAGGGGGTGAAAGGGTTACCTGGGGGATGATCAAGGGGGTTAAACCTTTATTAGGTAATATATGGGGGTACCCAACGCTATAAAAACCTGCGGCGAACCTAAAAAAAATTACTGGCTACCGATCAGCATCGCCGACGCTAAGACATCGATCAGAAAAATTATCGCTTAGTGACAGTGGTGATAGGGGGTGAAAGGGTTACCTGGGGGGGCGATCAAGGGGGTTAAACCTTTATTAGGTAATATATGGGGGTACCCGACGCTATAAAAACCTGCGGCGAACCTAAAAAAAATTACTGGCTACCGATCAGCATCACCGACGCTAAGACATCGATCAGAAAAATGATTGCTTAGTGACAGTGGTGATAGGGGGTGAAAGGGTTATCTGGGGGGTGATCAGGGGGTTAAACCTTTATTGGTGGGGGTTAGGGGGCTACACTGGACCTAAAACTAAATGTAGTGACACTTTTACAGTCACAAATGTCACTGATTGCAGTGATCACTAAATAAATGGTCACTGCAATCAGTGACACTGTGACTGGGGGCTGGGGGGGCTGGGGGGTGATCTGGGGGTGTCTGGGGGGGCCTGGGGGGGCGATTTATGTGCCTATGTGTCCTGGTGTCAGTGTGCTGTTTTGTGTACTAACCTGCATCTTCTCCTGTACGGCGCTCGGTATATGTGAGCGCCCCAGGAGAGATGACATCACTTCCTCCTTCCTGGCAGGCAGGGGAAGCTCTCTCATTCGCCGGGAGCGATCGAGAGGGGGTGGCCGGAATCGAACGGCCGTCCCCTCATGCCGGATCGCTCCCGAAGGTAAAACGACCGCTCACTGTAAAGAAGGGGGGTCCGATCGGACCCCTCAACTATACAAAGGCAATCACGTACATATACGTGATTCTGCCTGTCGGTGCCATTCTGCTGACGTATATTTACAGTGGGCGGTCGTTAAGTGGTTAAAACTACTTGCGGCTATTCATGAATTGCCGGGTCCCGGCAATACAGATCAAAGTAATTGAAAAGTAGTTTTCAATGAGCGAGTAGTTTTAAATCACTTTTTTTTTCTTTAGAAATGACATTTTGTGCAGGGACAGTTCTAAACACGGGAAACATGCGCTACTTTACAGGCATACTATACACACCCCCCAAGTACAACATTTAAAGGAATATTTCCACTTTTATTGTTTCACTTTAAGCATTATTAAAATCACTGCTCTCGAAAAAACGGACGTTTTTTTTTAACTTTTTTTTTGCATTGATACATGTCCCCTGGGGCAGGACCCAGGTCCCCAAACACTTTTTATGACAATAACTTGCATATTAACCTTTAAAATTAGCACTTTAGATATCTCCCATAGACTTTTAAAGGGTGTTCCGTGGCTTTTCAAATTTGCCGTGAACACCCCAAATTGTTCGCTGTTCGCCAAACGGGCGAACAGCCAATGTTCGAGTCAAACTCATGTTCGACTCGAACATAAAGCTCATCCCTATACAGCATAGGTATTCACTCCACTACTAAATCCAACCAACAAAAATACATGCATGTATATATCTGCAATGATCGAGCACCACATCGGTGAATAATTGATATGAGTGTCCTTGAAATGAGAGTCATTCATGTCGCCAACCAGCTTCTAGCATGTTCTTGCCATGATATGGTTGGCAAGTTTTGGGAGGAGGGAGAAACCAAAAGTGATTTCACTCCCATAAAAAGCAACCAGAAAGGATGTCACATACAGCTGGCTGGGGGAAGTAGCTGACAATGGTGCCAATGTATATAAGGGACGTGTGCTCCAGTGGTAAATTAGGTAGGAGGTTATTGAGAAGGGGGGGCTTAAATCCCAGAAACATTGTTTTTTCCTCCTCTCTCTGTTCACCGGGGTCTGGCTTAGCTTATCTTTTGATTACACTATCAAGGGTACTGAATTCCTGTGTGTATTTCTAAACATCAGCTCTTATATGTTTTAAGTGTAGCTCATTGCACCCATATGCATGCCTGTTTTTTACTATACCTTCTATAAAACCATGGAGTGAATATCTTTGTTGTATTATGCTTTATGTTATATGACAATGACTTACTTGGTTATCTGTAGCTGTTGTATAATTGTTTGTACTATATATGCCTAATACAAACTTTTTGCTAAAGCAGTTTGGCTATGTGGTGTGCTTACCCAAAAAATAGAAAGAGAGGGAGACTGGTTGATGATGTCATCTCGGAAGCGCCGGCAGTGTTTGTTTTGAGAACCAATGTTAGTCGTTGCCGGACTGCTGTGCCTTGTCTTAAAGCTGTATACCATTCATACTTGTGTGAGGAGTTTTATACTTTGTATTAAATAAAACATTTCGACAGAGAGCACTAGATCTGTTTTCTTTTCTTTGAGAATCGAGGAGGAGAGGAGAAGGATTTTTATTAATGGATATCCTGTCTGTTTATGGTGGGAGTCCCCCTGAAGGAATGAGGAGCCTTTATTTCTCAGGTGTATGCAGGTCTTCTATGATAAAGAGGTACCAGGAACAGGGATGAGCCGAACACCCCCCTGTTTGGTTCGCATAAGAACCTGCGAACAGACAAAATGTTCGTGTGAACTTTAGAACCCTATTAAATACAATGGACTCGAACGTTCGAAATCTAAAGTGTTAATTATAAAGGCTAATATGCAAGTTATTGTCCTAAAAAGTGTTTGGGGACCTGGGTCCTGCCCCAGGGGACATGTATCAATGCTAAAAAAAGTTTTAAAAACTGCAGTTTTTTCGGGAGCAGTGATTTTAATAATGCTTAAAATGAAAAAATAAAAGTGAAATATTCCTTTAAATTTCGTACCTGGGGGGTGTGTATGATATGCATGTGAAGTGGCGCAGGTTTCCCGTGCTTAGAACTGTCCCTGCAAAAAATGTCATTTTTGAAAGAAAAAAAGTCATTTGAAACTCACTCGCGGCTATTAATGAATTGTCGGCTCCCGGCAATACATTCAAAAGTCATTGATAAAAAAAAAAAAGCGTGTGGCTTCCCCAGAATTCAATTACCAGGCCCTTCAGGTCTGGAATGGATATTAAGGGGAACCCCGCCGAAAATTAAAAAAAAAATTGACGTGGGGTTCCCCCAAATATCCATTCCAGGCCCTTCAGTTCTGGCATGGATTTTAAGGGGAACTCCACCCCAAATTTAAAAAAAAATGGCGTGGAGTCCCCCTAAAAATCCATACCAGACCCCTTATCCGAGCACGCAACCTGGCCGGCCGCAGGGGATAATGGGGGGACGAGAGAGCGGCCCCCCTCCCTCCTGAACCGTACCAGGCCACATGCCCTCAACATGGGGAGGATGTCCCCATGTTGATGGGGACAAGGGCCTCATCCCCACAACCCTTGCCTGGTGGTTGTGGGGGTCTGCGGGCGGGGGGCTTATCGGAATCTGGAAGACCCCTTTAACAAAGGGGACCCCCAGATCCCGCCCCCCCCCCCAATGTGAATTGGTAAGGGGTACATTGTACCCTTACCATTTCACGAAGAAAGCGTAAAAAAATGTTTAAAAAAAACACACAAACACCTTAAAAAAGGCCTTTATTAAAAAAAAAACAAAAAAAACATTCCAGCGGTGAAATCCAGTGTCCCGCGGCGATCCCGATGTCCAGCGCTGTCCTTCATTGGTTGTGCCTGAGCGGACCTGATGGGGAACTCCCTCTCAGTGTTTTAAATGTATAGACCCGCCCCTTCTAAAGTTCCCCATCAGGTCCGCTCAGCGGACCAGATGCGGAACATGAGAAGGGGCGGGTCTATACATGTATTACCAAAGTGAGAGCAGTTCCCCATCAGGTCCGCCCCCTCGGTATGTCGGACCCGCCTACGTCATTGGCCTGAGCGGGGACCTTCCTTCACTATGTAAATTTAAATTACACAGTGAAGGAAGTTCCCCGCTCAAGCCAATGACGTAGGCGGGTCCGACATACCGAGGGGGCGGACCTGATGGGGAACTGCTCTCACTTTGGTAATACATGTATAGACCCGCCCCTTCTCATGTTCCGCATCTAGTCCGCTGAGCGGACCTGATGGGGAACTTTAGAAGGGGCGGGTCTATACAGTTAAAATACTGAGAGGGAGTTCCCCATCAGGTCCGCTCAGGCACAACCAATGACGGACAGCGCTGGACATCGGGATCGCCGCGGGACACTGGATTTCACCGCTGGAATGTTTTTTTTTTGTTTGTTTTTTTAAATAAAGGACTTTTTCAAGGTGTTTGTGTGTTTTTTTAAACATTTTTTTACGCTTTCTTCGTGAAATGGTAGGGGTACAATGTACCCCTTACCAATTCACATAGGGGGGGGGGGGCGGGATCTGGGGGTCCCCTTTGTTAAAGGGGTCTTCCAGATTCCGATAAGCCCCCCGCCCGCAGACCCCCACAACCACCGGGCAAGGGTTGTGGGGATGAGGCCCTTGTCCCCATCAACATGGGGACATCCTCCCCATGTTGAGGGCATGTGGCCTGGTACGGTTCAGGAGGGAGGGGGGCCGCTCTCTCATCCCCCCTTTTCCCCTGCGGCCGGCCAGGTTGCGTGCTCGGATAAGGGGTCTGGTATGGATTTTTAGGGGGACTCCACGCCATTTTTTTTTTAATTTGGGGTGGAGTTCCCCTTAAAATCCATGCCAGATCTGAAGGGCCTGCAATGGATATTTGGGGGAACCCCACGTCAATTTTTTTTTTAATTTGCGGCGGGGTTCCCCTTAATATCCTTTCCAGACCTGAAGGGCCTGGTAATTGAATTCTGGGGAACCCCCACGCTTTTTTTTTTTTTTTATCAATGACTTTTGTATGTATTGCCGGGAGCCGACAATTCATTAATAGCCGCGAGTGAGTTTTAAATGACTTTTTTTCTTTCAAAAATGAAATTTTTTGCAGGGACAGTTCTAAGCACGGGAAACATGCGCCACTTCACATGCATATCATACACACCCCCCAGGTACGAAATTTAAAGGAATATTTCACTTTTATTTTTTCATTTTAAGCATTATTAAAATCACTGCTCCCGAAAAAACGGCCGTTTTTAAAACTTCTTTTTGCATTGATACATGTCCCCTGGGGCAGGACCCGGGTCCCCAAACACTTTTTAGGACAATAACTTGCATATAAGCCTTTATAATTAGCACTTTAGATTTCTCCCATAGATTTTTCGAATTTGCCGCGAACACCCCAATTTGTTCGCTGTTCGGCGAACGGGCGAACAGGCAATGTTCGAGTCGAACATGAGTGCGACTCGAACTCGAAGCTCATCCCTAACCAGGAAGGGTGAGCTCATAATTTTAATACTGTATTTGGTGGAGTGACATGGTGTGTGCCATACGTGAGGTGTTCGGAGTTCCACGGGCACATTTAGAAAACACTGTTTACTGCATACTTTTTGCACTTGGACTTGTATATGGAGTTGTAAACTTTATATCACTTGTAATTCAGTAGCCTCACTTCTGATGTTGCACTGAATATTTATATTTCTTTTTGGATTACTTGCCTTTATATGATTTGTAAGTAGTCTCACTTTAAGCGCTGCATCATTTTTTATCTTTTTTTTCATTGAGATTTATTAGTGGAAAAATCTGGGTGTTCAGCAGTTAATGAAATACATTTTTTTAAGGCGGTTCAGTGTTAGGAAAGCGAATATTTATTCGCTTTCCTAACACACAGCTGAGTGAACTGCGAGCGCCCTACGGCTCTAATCAGGTGCTTAAAAAAATACCCTGCCACTGTAATCCAAGCTCTTGGCACCCGAAAAGGGGCCGGGCGCCTGAATAGGGGGTGGCAGCGGCGACCATAGATAGATTCATGCAATGCATGAATCTATCTAATGGTGATAGAGGGCTGGCAGGAGAGAGGGGGCGGTGCCTGTGCGCCCCTTATGGATGCACCACCACTGCATCTGACTAAAGTTCAAAGGCCCCGTAACTGAGTATTTTCAAGTGTTTCCGAGTATTTCCGAGCAGCTCCAAACGGCTCCGAATGTCACCAGCACCCCCGCACCTCTGGCCAAATGCGGTACTGCACACCGCAGAGGTATTAATCCTGCTTATTTTGTGAGACAACACTCGCAAACCGAGTCAGGATTTTATTTTTTAACCGCGTTACTCGCAATCCGAGGTTCCACTGTACCTCTAAGTATTTGCTTGATTATACGGTGTGTGTGTTATATTGTGCAGAAAAGGATTATTTTAACCAAAGCTGACCAGTTTTCTTTAATCTCTGTGCATCCAAGCCAACAAAATAGATTTTAAGATAAATTTCTAGACACATTTAGCTGATCTAAGTACATGTAAAAAGTAATCATACACATTAAATTTAAGAAGGAACAATTGTATTTCCATAATAAATGTTTTACTCTTTAATTTGCCCTCTGGGTTTACCATGTAACCTCATATAAATGTTATTTATCATTTACTTTGGAAAATAAAGCCTGCATGATTGTCACTATAAAATTAAAATTGGGATTTAGCATTCTGCTAGATGTTTTTTTTTTTAGAGCTGGCTTCTTGGTTATTGAACCATTTCTCAGGATAAGTGACATATTTAAGGTTTTATCTCTTAGTAGCGCCGTTGCCAGGGGCATAAAATGAGAATCATACCTTTATTACTATTCCACTTGCTATCACCTTGTGTGCCAAACTCTCTTTGCTCATGAAAACAATAACAACTTTACCCATTCTTGCAGAAACTTTTGTTTCAACATTCCTTTTACAATCAATAATCTTGCCAGCAAGTAACAAGTGCTCATGTGAAAAGTTTTCCAGAGACAGAAACCTCATATGCTGTTAAAAAAATGTTATGCACAAGCAGTAAAGCAAACAAACAAATAAAGGAGCTCAAAATTAAACAAGTGAAGAATTGTCTAACCTGAAAGAACAGTAAGCTGACACTATGGCAAATAGTCATGAATGAAAAAATTTACAGGATAGGAATAAAAAAGAAGAAAATTGGAAAAACAAGATAAGAACACTGAACAAATTCAATGTATATGTTTGTGTAGCGCCCTCCTCACTCCCCTCTTCGTCTTCAGCTCGTCTTTTCTCTTGTCTAGGGGTACCTTAGAGGGGAAGGGAGCGGGGACACCACGCCTGGCCTTCACCACAGGTGTCAGAGTGGTATAAGCAAAGTTCCTTTACCTTCGGGTCAGTGCTGTGCACCTGGAGCCTCCACCGAGAGTCACCTTGAACAATATCTGTCAGGAAATGAGCCCCACACCATGAAAGTTCAACACTCCTTTATTCCTCTCGAATGAACACAATCAGTTGAACTCCCTTGTAGAAACGGAACAGAAAAGGAGGTGTGGATGCGAATAGGCCCAGACACAATGTGTTCTCCAGTTTCCTTCCTGAAAGTGGGTTGCAGTCTCCGAGCGAGGGGGGAATTTCCTTCCAGGCGGTCTCCGGTGGGAGGCTCACCTGTCACTGGCAATATGCTGCACCAGGTCTTCAAGTGAGGAGCTCCCCCCGGTCCATTACGCCTTTCGGATTCGGGTTCCCAACCCCTGGGTCCCCTAGGATCTCCTTCCCTCGCGGAACTCAGTGTTGGGCACTGAGCTCCAGACCTCCATCCGAGTACCTCACCCCAGGCCAAAGGTGCCTGGGATGGAACACGACCTCCGGCTGTCCTCTAGGCCTAGGCCCGCCTAGAGAACCGACACGAACCACCGCCAGCAGGCTGAAGGTGCCTGGGACTCGACCCCGTGACAAAGATGGCCGGCCCCTTTATACCCTCTCCCGGCAAGCACGGTGGGTTCCCCGCCCCACCATACCGCTGCTGAGGGAGGACAAAAAGGAGGCACGACACACAGCAATGATTCAACCCCAGCCCAGGGCGACAGCGCCACCTGCTGGGCTGCAGGGAATTACACATCACTGATGTCTCTGCCAAGTTCAAATTACACCCGGGAAAGTACATACCAGCTACATTTGTAATGGAAAGAAGCTTTGATATCTGACAGCTCTACTGCTTGCCAGCAGCAAGTTACTATTGTTATTTTTTGAATATGTAAGTGGAATTCCAGTCAAAATTGTAAATTTGCCCATGATTAGCAAATTAAATATGTTTAACTTTGATATTATTTATTTTCAGGTTTGCTGATTGTCTAGCTTAGAAATTCTAATCAGCTGCTTCCTGTTCTTCACCGACAACAGTTTGCCTGCTGAGCTGAATTTGGCATCTCTCAGGCACTCCCTGAAAAGGTTGTCGGTCACTGTGTGGGAGATCCAGCCTAGCTTTCAGGAAACCCATCCCTGTTCTGCCCAGCACTGCCCAGCACCACCCCCATCCCCCCCAGACTTCTGCAGACTGTGCAGCAGCTCCTCTCTTCCAAGCCTTGTTTTGGCTTAGAGCTGAGAGAGCACAGTCATTGTAAGGCTGTAATGCTCACTGCAATGTATAAATGAACCACATGACACACACACACACTGCAATGTATACACCAACACATGACACACACACACTGCAATGTATACACCAACACATGACACACACTGCAATGTATACACCAACATATGACACACACTGCAATGTATACACCAACATATGACACACACTGCAATGTATACACCAACACATGACACACACACACTGCAATGTATACACCAACACATGACACACACTGCAATGTATACACCAACATATGACACACACTGCAATGTATACACCAACACATGACACACACACTGAAATGTATAAATGTATACACCAACACATGACACACACACTGCAAATGTATACACCAACACATGACACACACACTGCAATGTATACACCAACACATGACACGCACACACTGCAATGTATACACCAAAACATGACACACACTGCAAGGAGAAATCTAGTGCATTATACTGCAGTGTTTGTGTTACACACTGAAATGTTGGATCATTTGAAGTCCCTTGCTTGTCATGCATTACACTAACAATACAAGGTTGGATTATGTGAAGTTCTTGGCTTGTCATGCATTACACTCACACTACATTGTTGGATCATGTGGAGTTCTCTGCTTGTCATGCGTTACGCTCACACTACAATGTTGGATTATGTGGAGTTCTCTGCTTGTCATGCATTACGTTCACACTACAATGTTGGATCGTGTGGAGTTCTCTGCTTGTCATGCCTTAGGCTCACACTACAATGTTGGATCATGTGGATTTCTCTGGTTGTCATGTGTTACACTCACACACATTGTGGTATCATGTGGTGTTAAGGTATAATGTTCATTGTAGACTATGAGCTGAGCTAAGACCCCAGAGCACTTCCAGCTACACGGCCAATTCCCTCTGCATCCAGCTCCCTTCTCCTATGGTAGTCTTGATTTAAAGCCCTGCACAGCTATACTGTGCACTGGACCTCCCAGCCCCCCTGTATCCTGTGTTAATGGGTCTTAATAAGCATCCTTATTAATGAGAGAACACTGAGCAGGAACAGATCAGCTCCTCCCATCCTATATATGCCCACTAGCTACACAGAAACAGGGCCACTTCCTGGAAGTAATGTTACTAGCCTTCAGTAACCAAGCCCACTGGCTGCTTTTAGACTCAGGAGTAGGGATGGGCCGAACAACCCCCGGTTCGGTTCGCACCAGAACATGCGAATAGGCAAAAAATGTGTTCGAACACGCGAACACCGTTAAAGACTATGGGACACGAACATGAAAAATCAAAAGTGCTCATTTTAAAAGTTAATATGCAAGTTATTGTCATAAAAAGTGTTTGGGGACCCAGGTCCTGCCACAGGGGACATGTATCAATGCAAAAAAAAGTTTTAAAAACGGCCGTTTTTTCGGGAGCAGTGATTGTAATAATGCTTAAAGAGAAAAAATAAAAGTGAAATATTCCTTTACATTTCGTACCTGGAGGGTGTCTATAGTATGCCTGTAAAGTAGCGCATTTCCCGTGCTTAGAAAAGTTCCTGCACAAAATGACATTTCTAAAGGAAAAAAAGTCATTTAAAACTACTCGCAGCTATAATGAATTGTCGGGTCCCGGCAATACAGATAAAAGTACATTACCAGGCCCTTTGGGTCTGGTATGAATATTAAGGGGAACCCCGAACCAAAATTTAAAAAAAAAAAGCGTGGGGTCCCCCCCAAATTCCATATCAGGCCCTTCAGGTCTGGTATGGATATTAAGGGGAACCCTGCACCATTTTCTTTTTACAAAAATGGCATGGGGTTCCCCCCAAAAATCCATAACAGACCCTTATCCGAGCACGCAACCTGGCAGGCCGCAGAAAAATAGGGGGGATGAGAGAGCGCCCCCCCTCCTGATCCATACCAGGCTACATGCCCTCAACATGGGGGGGATGTCCCCATGTTGATGGGGACAAGGGCCTCATCCCCACAACCCTTGCCCGGTGGTTGTGGGAGTCTGTGGGTGGGGGGCTTATCTGAATCTAGAAGCCCCCTTTAACAAAGGGGACCCCCAGATGCCGGCCCGCCCTATGTGAATTGGTAACGGGTACATTGTACATCTACCATTTCACCCAAAAAATTGTCAAAAAAGGTAAAAAACACACACACACAGCTTGGGACAAGTCCTTTAATAAAAATAAAACAAATTCTAGCGCTGTAAATCCTTCTATGACCCGGACCCGCGGCTACTAACGATACAGCCTCCTCCGAGACTCCCGGCCGAATGACACACTACCCGTCTCACATTTCCTATATAACCAAAGGTGGGGCCATATGGGAACCCCGATGTCCATGACCCTTTCAGATCTGGATAGGGGGACCCCACTAGGTGTCATGGGAAAATTACAAGGTGTCCAACCCAGGAAGGGAAACTAAAGCAGAAAGCTCCAAACCAGGTATCCCTGGGTCCAAAATCCAAACCTCCAAATGTAATCTGTTTTACCAGAGCTATATTCCTCCAAAAAGGGTCTGCAGCTTTCTGCTTCATTCAGGCCAGGGGTTTCATGGCCTTCAGGTACCTGATCCAGCGCATTTCACGCTGGAGCAGGACCTTATTCCAATCCCCCCCTGACCGGAATGTGGATCCTGTCCAATACAGTAAAGTTAACTGTAGGCATTCTGTAATTGTGGCATCTGGCCACATGTCTTCCCAGTGGGAGATATAAGTTGCCAATACGCATGGAGTGTACATGGTTCTCCACGCGTTTCCATAATTCCTGTTAAGTTTTTCCTATGTAGAAGGAACCACACTGGTACTGCATGAGATATACGACATCCCAAATTCTGCAGTTAGCAAAATGTCTCAAGGTGAAGGCATCTTCATTAGGCAGCGCCAGTGTGGTACTCCTTTCAATTACTGTGCATTGCGCACAGGACCCACATGAAAAAGTCCCATGGGTCTTACATGGGTCCTTTCTAGAGGCACCCTTATATTCGCTTTGGACCAACATTGTACCGATTGAACCTGCTCTTTTAAAGGTAATTTGTGGCCTATCTGTCACAAGATTTTTAAGGATAGGATCCTCAGTGAGGATTGGCCAAAATGTTTAAATTCTTTTTTTCTATCTTGAGGTGTTCATTAGAATACCCCAAGATAATCCCAGTTGTATTGTTATCTTCACTCTTTTTCTTGGACTTAAAAATAAGATTTCATCTATTTAAGGCTTTTACCCTATTAAATGCCTTTTTGAGGCTGGATTTGGTGTACCCTCTTACCAACAAACGAGTTGTCAGAGAATCACTTTCCCTTTGGAAGTCTATATCTGAGGTACAATTCCTTCTCAGCCGAAGGAACTGGCTGAAAGGAATTTACTTCTTCAATGCTTCTGGGTGGAAACTATCTGCATGTAGCAGTGTGTTACCCGCAGTCTCCTTCCTAAATAGAGTACTACTGATCTTGCCTTCAAAATCCTTTCAAATACAAATATCCAAAAAATTAACCTCTGCACAGTTGTATGCCATGGTGAAGAACAAATTAAAGCTGTTGTTGTTCATCAGCCTTAATAATTTAATCAGATCACTTTCCAAGCCATCCCACACAATAAAAATATCATCTATATAGCGCTGCCACATTAAAATGTTGGCAGCGCACATAGATGCATGATCCCCAAGCAAAAACTCCTGCTCCCAGTCCCCCAGGTACAGATTAGCATATGAGGGTGTGCAGCATGTCCCCATAGCCACTCCCTGCACCTGGAGGTAGTCGGAGCCCTGGAAAAGAAAGGTGTTGTGTTTAAGAATGAAGTCCAACATACTTAATATAAAGCAGTTGAACTTCCAATCGGTTGTGGGTCGCTGCTTTAGCACTCGATTGATGGCTGCCAATCCCAGATCATGTGGAATGCTATTGTATAGTGACTCCACATCAATTGTCACTAAAATTGCATCTGGGGGAATTGGTAAATCCTCCAAAATTTGGAGGAGGTGAACAGTGTCCTTTGTGTAGGACGGTAGGTCCATCACATGGGGCCTAAGATATTGGTCGATGACTTGACTCACCCCCTCCGAAATGGAGCCATTGCCTGAAATAATGGGCCTTCCTGGTGGATCCTGCATGCTTTTATGCACTTTGGACAACGCATACATGGTTGGTTGGCCTGGATGTTTGGTCCGTATGAAGTACCATGTATCCTTGATAATAGTGCCTTTGCTAAAGAACTCATCTACCAGCTGATAGAATTCACCATTGAATCTATCAACTTGTCCCCACTTTTTAAGTTATCCAACGGGACAAGACAAGGGTGCCCGTTGTCCCCACTCTTATTTGCCCTGTCTGTAGAGCCCTTACTGAGCAGGATTAAACTGAACCCAGACATTAGGGGGTGTTGGTGGGAGGCATAGAGTATAAGATATCTGCTTATGCGGATGACATGATGTATAACTTGACCAATCCATTGGTATCCCTTCCCAACCTGCTCCAAGAACTAGAGACATACTGCGATTTATCAAATTTTAAGATCAATTACGTAAAATCTGAAGCAATGGGAGTTGCGATCCCCAAGGAAGAACTGAATACCCTGAAATCTAATTATAAATTTAAATGGACAGATCAAGCCCTGACGTATCTAGGGACCTCCACCCCGGCCGATCTTTCTCATATATATAAGCTCAATTTCTTACCACTTTTATCTAGAGTGTGGATCCTCCTGGATGGATGGCAGAAAGGGTTCTATTCATGGTTTGGGAGGTGCAATATTATTAATATCTTGCCGAAATTCCTATACCTTTTTCAGACCCTCCCTATTGTTATACCCAAATACTTTTTTAAACAGATACAATCCCTTTTCAGAAGATTCATATGGGCAAATAAACATCCAAGAGTTAGGGGATCCTTGTTGTCGCTACCTAAACGATATGGAGGTGTGTCTGCAACAGACATATACAAATATTATCAGGCAGCCTTATTGACTCGCCTGGTTGATTGGAGTCGACATATAGAGGGGAAAAGTTGGTCAGAGATAGAACAAGCCCAGTATAGTGGTTTACTTCACCGAGCTGCATGGTGCTATAGGGACCTTCCGAAATGTATTAAGACACATCCCTTGATAGGTCCTACTCTTCGGATGGGACATGGGTTATTTGCGAAGGGGAAACTATCAACATTAGACTCACCCCTTTTCCCCATTTTAGGGAACACACAGTTTGGACCGGGGCTGAAGAAAGGACCTTTTAGTAAGCTGTTAGAACAGGGGCTCTTTCAAGCCTCCCATTTTGTGAAAGCAGGTGCATGGCCCTCGATACAGGAGATGATATTAGGATTTACATCCTATCAATTGGATTTTTGGAGGGCATTGCAACTGAGACATTTTCTTGACACTGAGTTTACCAAGTAGATATGAACAAAAGTTAACAAAGTTTGAGAAGTATTGCAATGGGAGTGGTACCCTGCGGCATACTATTTCTAAGATGAGTGACCTGCTGAATACACCCGCCGAGGATTTTCGATTGCCCTTTTTTGGGAAGTGGGAGAGGGAGCTGGATAGGGTTTTCACAGAGGGACAAAAGAATAAAATATTATGTAACATGTTTGAATCCTCGGTCTGTGTAAGAACGCAGGAGATGAATTTCAAGATCCTATCGCAGTGGTACTGTACCCCGGCCATCCTAAATAGATGTTACCCAGACATACCAGATGAATGCTGGCGGTGTGGGGGAAAAGGAGGGACGTTAATACACATTTTTTGGACTTGTCCCAGAAAACAGAGTTTTTGGAAGGAGGTCCGGGAAATTGCGCAAAAGTTTAGAGAGGAGGAGATGCCGGAGGATCTGACTTTTTTTCTATTACAGGACACGGATGCCGTGGTTAAACGGTATAGGAAGTCGATCCTTTGTCACCTCCTAAACGCAGCAAGAGCATGTATCCCAGTAATGTGGAAGCAGATCCAGCCACCGTCAGTAGGGATGTGGCTCAAACATGTAGCATATTTGAATATGATGGAGAACTTGGTTTGGACCTCTAGGCAGAAACGGGGGGTTTATTTGGAGACATGGTCGGCGTGGATTTTTTTTAAATATTCCGAGGAGGGAAAGACTCTTATAGATGTAAACTGAACAGCTATTGGGCTCGAACCTGGGGGGTGCGAAAGAGAGAGAGAGCGGGGCCTTAGGCCCTTTCCTATTTTTTCTTGTTTGTTTGTTTGTGTGGGGGGAGGGGGGAAATAGGACAAGTTGAAACAAGGAGAGTTGCAATGAGACAGGAGAATAGAAAAGGGATAGAAAGCCCCCCTCCAGCTTGGGGATAAGATGTGGGGCCTTGAGGGGAGGGGGACCAGATGCCCAAGTGCGTGTATTTGGAATATCAAGGGTTTGAGAATTGAAGTAACACGAGTAACACCTGGGCGATAGGTGGTTATTAATATGAAGAATTATGAATGTTGCATATTATGGTATATTATATATAGTAGACAAGGGGACGGTGCGTGATGTAAGAAGTACATAAAATCTATTTTGTGATGTTTGTTTTTGCATGTACCTGTGATGCTTGTTCTTCTTTTTTGCTTTCTGTTTGTCTCAAAACAAAATAAAAATGTTTAAATAGAAAAATAATCTATCAACTGTGGCTGGGGAAATCTTTTGGTAACACTGTCTATTATTCAGAATTTTAAGGCACATGTGTAGCCGGGTGTTCAATTTAGGGGAAGTGTCTGAGTGGTAACCAGGCTCAGACACTTTGAATTGTCAGGAGTTATGGACCATTTTTTGTTCTCAGGGGTTAATGCTGGTGATATGTTCCCTGTGGCCGGTGGGTGGCGCTGCCATTCTGGGCCAGGGTTGAACCGCGAGCGCATATTAGCCTTTAAAATTCATACTTTTGATTTCTCACGTTCGAGTCCCATAAACATTAACGGTGTTCGAAAGTTCGCGCAAACTTTCTGTCCGTTCACATGTTCTGGATGCGTAACGAACCGGGGGGTGTTCGGCTCATCCCTCGTGCAGAACTTATCCAAAGCGTCTCCCATCCTCTAGAATTCCTTACCCGAGCCTTTATATCTAGCTCCTACTCTGTCTACCTTTAGAGGAGCCCTTAAAACATATATCTTCAGGAAAGCCTATCTCTACCTAACAATTGCTTTTTGCTTGCTTGAACAACTTATTCCAACAATTTTTACCCTTTATATCAACTGCCCTTGCTTTAGATTATAATATCACACAAGCAGGGCTCGTGTACTATTGTGTGTTGTGATTTAGGTGATTGTAGATGTATTAGTGCACTTGAAACAAAAACAATCGAGTATGATACGTTTTTATTTTGCACTAACATCTTAATTTTCAAGACAAGCTTCCAGGGTGTACCACTTCTTCAAGGTCCATGCAGTACTGTTACAAGTATCACAGACAGTACTCAATTGTTTAATAATTTCTGTGCAAACTGTTGGTACTATACAAATCTTGTATAATAATAACAGTTTTTGAGAAGAATCTAGCCACTGTTACAATTATACTCATGTATCCATTGTAAATGTAAAGACTGTTACAGACTGTTTACATTGTAAATCTGAAGACTGTTACAGACTGTGTGTAACAATAGGCTGTCAGAGAATGCTGACACATTAATGCACACCATTGTTTTCCCACTTACATACTGTAAGAAACTGGCCCTGAGATAGTTTAATCTAGAATAATTTACCTGAAATATATTTAGTAAGATCACTTAGCTGTGATTTAGGGCCAAGTCACACTACACGCAATGACAAACGTTTTACTGCATTGTAAAACGTCTGCCACCACAGGGACACACAGGAAACAATGGTTTCCTATGGGTCACATTCGCCCTGCAATGCAGTCAAGTGCTGCACAGTGCTGCAGTACGCTGCAATAAAATGCAGATATGCTGCATTTCATTGCAGCGCACCAGTCTGAATTTCACTGCAAAACATTGTGGTGAATAAAGTGTACGTTTTGTACACCTCAAATAAAGCTTGTAAAAAGAAAAAGGGGAGCTGTATGATGCACTTAATCACGCTCACCGCACTTCCCCATAGCACCTGGCAACGCAGTGTTGCCAGAGCAATGAATCGGTTTCACAGAGTGTCAGTGTGAATTCGCCCTTAAGCCAGCCATACATGAATCAAAATTTGTATGGCTCAGCAAGGACTGGATGAATTTTGATCTTATACACAATTCAATCTATTAGTTGACTTGTGTACAACCAGCTTGTCAGGTTTTTCCCGAACAAGTAGTGCTGCCAGCACTACCAACACTAATCATTGTGCTCTGCCAGCAGGGAAGGTTCCCTGTGCTCCCCACCGGCAGAACACAATTCCACTATGGGAAGGATTCCCCCATCAACAACACATGGTGAAAGGAAAGAATATTGCATAGTCTATGGCCTGACTAGGTATCACCTACCAGTGCTACGGATCATGTTGGCATTTTCTTCTTTCCTGGCATAAGGGCAGATACTAGTGATGAGATTTGGCTTCAGGTCGAATGTGAGGGGCCATATATCTGGAGGACCTCTTATTATAAAAAGGGTTTTCACATTCCCTTTTTATTCTCTCCCAAACCCCTATATCCCTTTTAGGGAACAGGGTGGAAGGAAGAGTCCCTTGTCTCTCAACACTGAGATAGGGTTCTTTGCAGGGGGCAGAGGTTGTTCTGTCACCCGTGCAAGGTACCCCTAGTGTTGAAATGCATACGGCTCATTATGGTATAGGAAGTGGAGTCACATGCTTATTGAGCTCAGTTTCCTGGCCACCCAGACTTCATGGCTGGATAAGTACAGTATATGGATGGAAAAATAAGGGCAACCCCACACAGTTGTATTTTAATGTGTACTGACACTTTACAAAAAAATGAAAAATGTGTCTTGTGGTTCCCTAAACTATTCCAACTAGACCTTTTTTCAGGCATGAACCCTGGGTGTCCAGAAAAAAGAGGACAGTAAGTGTGAATTTGCCATGTCCTCTCCCATACCAGGCCATATGCTTTTAAAAATTGGGGGATACCTTGTGGGGGGAGGGGGGGTTGGCAAAGCCTCCCCCTCTCTTGCAAAGAACCCTGTCTTGGTGTGGAGGAAAAAGAGCCTCTTCCCCACTAGACTAAAGGGTAGTAAGACCGAGCATTAGCTGCTATTCAAGCAACATTAACCATTTCAGTGATGTTGCCTGTACCTTAAAAGTTATTGGTGTGAAGCCTCAGTACCTTATAGAGGCACACATATGGTATGCATGAAGGTGTCTCACAGATATGACATACATGTTTTTGCCCCTTGGAAATAAATTGTAACAGCAGGCAAATGTGATATATGAATTTTTCATACTTTAAGGCTCTAGGAAATGAACTGTTGTATCAATGTAGGAGTACTGAAATAAGAAATTGCGCCAAAGGTGTTTTGTTATCCTACATGGGAGATAAACTGTGCTAAACATGCTGCATACTCTTTAAGAGAGCTTTAGCTTTGTTAAATTATTTTATTAACCCTTGCGGAATCTATTAGCCTAGTATGCAAGAGTAATACATGGAGATATACTGATACCAGAATGAGGTGGTGATTTGATTATGTAAACTAAGTGGTCTCTGGAGTTGAACTGCTGGATGTAGAATATACTGATAGAAAAATGCATGGAACACGGTTGCTTTTAAAACCTATAAGGTGACAAATTAAATTTTCTATGTGGCTGTGAGGATTTGAAAATAAATATTAGGTGGCTTAATGGTAGTGACATTTTGGCATAAGTAAGTAATAATAACTAAGCATTATTATTTAAGCATTAGTTATTGATATTAATATGTTAATTTTTTATTTATTTTTTATATTCTGCATATTGTCTTATATGTAACTGTCTTATGACCACACCTGTGGTCATTTGACTTTTTGTAGCCTCTTCCCCATATCTTGCTCCCCTAAAAGGACATGGGGTGACATTAAAAGTAATCAGGACCCCCTCCATAACAAGACACCACCCGGATATCCACATCCTTTAGAGGGATAAATACAAGGGTACATTATTATCCTTTAATACTCATTCCAACAAAAAAAGTAAATGCAAACATCAAGCCAACACCATGGTCAAGATCTTTATATTACTTTACAGAAAAATTTCAAGATAAACAAAATGTCCATCATGCTCTCTAATGTAAATCTATCATTAACCACATCATCCAGCGATGCAAACCTATTGTCAATTATGGCGATT
The DNA here is from genome assembly GCA_029206835.1 of Rana muscosa. NCBI lineage: Eukaryota > Metazoa > Chordata > Amphibia > Anura > Ranidae > Rana > Rana muscosa. Next base: position 423,415,633 of record CM055116.1, read on the forward strand.
GCAAATTCTCATTAATCATAACGACCCACAGCCCAACAATGTTATTGTGCCACACTCGAATTGGCAATTAATTGATCCCAAACACTGTGGTAATATAAACACTGGGCTAGGGATGAGCTTCGTGTTCGAGTCGAACATACGTTCGACTCGAACATCGGCTGTTCGATCGTTCGATGAAGATCGAACGATTTGGGCCGTTCGCGCCAAATTCGAGTGACGCGAACGGCCCACAATGCACTACGCCATCGCAGTGTCATCCAGGCGCTGTGATTGGCCAAGCATGCACTGTGACCCCGCATGCTTGGCCAATCACAGCGCCGGCAGCGAGGAGAGCAATGATTGGCCACAGGCAGGATGCCTGTGGCCAATTATTGCTGAGGGTGTTTAGTACATGCCCCACACTATAAAAGGCCGCCAGCACGGCGGCCTAGTGTAGTGTGTTCCGGAGCAGGGAAAGAGAAGCATAGGCAGGGACAGTGACATTTATTTTTTCTTGCTTAACCTGGATTCCTTTAGTTTAGGGAAAGAGAAGGATAGGTAGGGAGAGTGTCAGTGTGTTTTACTGTGCGAATCCTTGTTTCTAGGGACAGGGAAGGACAGTGAGGGAATTCTCCTTGTGCTATAGTGTGCTTTAAAAAAACATTTTTTCTAGGGACAGAAAACTATAGGTAGGGAGAGTGTCAGTGTGTTTTACTGTGCGAATCCTTGTTTCTAGGGACAGGGAAGGACAGTGAGGGAAATTCTCCTTGTGCTATAGTGTGCTTTAAAAAAACATTTTTTCTAGGGACAGAAAACTATAGGTAGGGAGAGTGTCAGTGTGTTTTACTGTGCAAATCCTTGTTTCTAGGGACAGGGAAGGACAGTGAGGGAAATTCTCCTTGTGCTATAGTGTGCTTTAAAAAAAAATTTTTTCTAGGGACAGAAAACTATAGGTAGGAAGAGTGTCAGTTTCTTTCACTGTGATAATCCTTGTTTCTAGGGACAGGGAAGGACAGTGAGGGAAATTCTCCTTGTGCTATAGTGTGCTTTAAAAAAACATTTTTTCTAGGGACAGAAAACTATAGGTAGGGAGAGTGTCAGTTTCTTTCACTGTGATAATCCTTTTTTCTAGGGACAGGGAAGGACAGTGAGGGAAATTCTCCTTGTGCTATAGTGTGCTTTAAAAAAACATTTTTTCTAGGGACAGAAAACTATAGGTAGGGAGAGTGTCAGTGTGTTTTACTGTGCGAATCCTTGTTTCTAGGGACAGGGAAGGACAGTGAGGGAAATTCTCCTTGTGCTATAGTGTGCTTTAAAAAAACATTTTTTCTAGGGACAGAAAACTATAGGTAGGGAGAGTGTCAGTGTGTTTTACTGTGCGAATCCTTGTTTCTAGGGACAGGGAAGGACAGTGAGGGAAATTCTCCTTGTGCTATAGTGTGCTTTAAAAAAACATTTTTTCTAGGGACAGAAAACTATAGGTAGGGAGAGTGTCAGTGTGTTTTACTGTGCGAATCCTTGTTTCTAGGGACAGGGAAGGACAGTGAGGGAAATTCTCCTTGTGCTATAGTGTGCTTTAAAAAAACATTTTTTCTAGGGACAGAAAACTATAGGTAGGAAGAGTGTCAGTTTCTTTCACTGTGATAATCCTTGTTTCTAGGGACAGGGAAGGACAGTGAGGGAAATTCTCCTTGTGCTATAGTGTGCTTTAAAAAAACATTTTTTCTAGGGACAGAAAACTATAGGTAGGGAGAGTGTCAGTGTGTTTTACTGTGTGAATCCTTGTTTCTAGGGACAGGGAAGGACAGTGAGGGAAATTCTCCTTGTGCTATAGTGTGCTTTAAAAAAACATTTTTTCTAGGGACAGAAAACTATAGGTAGGAAGAGTGTCAGTTTCTTTCACTGTGATAATCCTTGTTTCTAGGGACAGGGAAGGACAGTGAGGGAAATTTTCCTTGTGCTATAGTGTGCTTTAAAAAAAAAATTTCTAGGGACAGAAAACTATAGGTAGGGAGAGTGTCAGTTTCTTTCACTGTGATAATCCTTTTTTCTAGGGACAGGGAAGGACAGTGAGGGAAATTCTCCTTGTGCTATAGTGTGCTTTAAAAAAACATTTTTTCTAGGGACAGAAAACTATAGGTAGGGAGAGTGTCAGTTTCTTTCACTGTGATAATCCTTTTTTCTAGGGACAGGGAAGGACAGTGAGGGAAATTCTCCTTGTGCTATAGTGTGCTTTAAAAAAACATTTTTTCTAGGGACAGAAAACTATAGGTAGGAAGAGTGTCAGTTTCTTTCACTGTGATAATCCTTTTTTCTAGGGACAGGGAAGGACAGTGAGGGAAATTCTCCTTGTGCTATAGTGTGCTTTAAAAAAACATTTTTTCTAGGGACAGAAAACTATAGGTAGGGAGAGTGTCAGTGTGTTTTACTGTGTGAATCCTTGTTTCTAGGGACAGGGAAGGACAGTGAGGGAAATTCTCCTTGTGCTATAGTGTGCTTTAAAAAAACATTTTTTCTAGGGACAGAAAACTATAGGTAGGAAGAGTGTCAGTTTCTTTCACTGTGATAATCCTTGTTTCTAGGGACAGGGAAGGACAGTGAGGGAAATTCTCCTTGTGCTATAGTGTGCTTTAAAAAAACATTTTTTCTAGGGACAGAAAACTATAGGTAGGGAGAGTGTCAGTGTGTTTTACTGTGCGAATCCTTGTTTCTAGGGACAGGGAAGGACAGTGAGGGAAATTCTCCTTGTGCTATAGTGTGCTTTAAAAAAACATTTTTTCTAGGGACAGAAAACTATAGGTAGGAAGAGTGTCAGTTTCTTTCACTGTGATAATCCTTGTTTCTAGGGACAGGGAAGGACAGTGAGGGAAATTCTCCTTGTGCTATAGTGTGCTTTAAAAAAACATTTTTTCTAGGGACAGAAAACTATAGGTAGGAAGAGTGTCAGTTTCTTTCACTGTGATAATCCTTGTTTCTAGGGACAGGGAAGGACAGTGAGGGAAATTCTCCTTGTGCTATAGTGTGCTTTAAAAAAACATTTTTTCTAGGGACAGAAAACTATAGGTAGGGAGAGTGTCAGTTTCTTTCACTGTGATAATCCTTTTTTCTAGGGACAGGGAAGGACAGTGAGGGAAATTCTCCTTGTGCTATAGTGTGCTTTAAAAAAACATTTTTTCTAGGGACAGAAAACTATAGGTAGGGAGAGTGTCAGTGTGTTTTACTGTGCGAATCCTTGTTTCTAGGGACAGGGAAGGACAGTGAGGGAAATTCTCCTTGTGCTATAGTGTGCTTTAAAAAAACATTTTTTCTAGGGACAGAAAACTATAGGTAGGAAGAGTGTCAGTTTCTTTCACTGTGATAATCCTTGTTTCTAGGGACAGGGAAGGACAGTGAGGGAAATTCTCCTTGTGCTATAGTGTGCTTTAAAAAAACATTTTTTCTAGGGACAGAAAACTATAGGTAGGAAGAGTGTCAGTTTCTTTCACTGTGATAATCCTTTTTTCTAGGGACAGGGAAGGACAGTGAGGGAAATTCTCCTTGTGCTATAGTGTGCTTTAAAAAAACATTTTTTCTAGGGACAGAAAACTATAGGTAGGAAGAGTGTCAGTTTCTTTCACTGTGATAATCCTTGTTTCTAGGGACAGGGAAGGACAGTGAGGGAAATTCTCCTTGTGCTATAGTGTGCTTTAAAAAAACATTTTTTCTAGGGACAGAAAACTATAGGTAGGAAGAGTGTCAGTTTCTTTCACTGTGATAATCCTTGTTTCTAGGGACAGGGAAGGACAGTGAGTGAAATTCTCCTTGTGCTATAGTGTGCTTTAAAAAAACATTTTTTCTAGGGACAGAAAACTATAGGTAGGTAGAGTGTCAGTGTGTTTTACTGTGCGAATCCTTGTTTCTAGGGACAGGGAAGGACAGTGAGGGAAATTCTCCTTGTGCTATAGTGCGCTTTAAAAAAACATTTTTTCTAGGGACAGAAAACTATAGGTAGGAAGAGTGTCAGTTTCTTTCACTGTGATAATCCTTGTTTCTAGGGACAGGGAAGGACAGTGAGGGAAATTCTCCTTGTGCTATAGTGTGCTTTAAAAAAACATTTTTTCTAGGGACAGAAAACTATAGGTAGGAAGAGTGTCAGTTTATTTCACTGTGATAATCCTTTTTTCTAGGGACAGGGAAGGACAGTGAGGGAAATTCTCCTTGTGCTATAGTGTGCTTTAAAAAAACATTTTTTCTAGGGACAGAAAACTATAGGTAGGAAGAGTGTCAGTTTCTTTCACTGTGATAATCCTTGTTTCTGGGGACAGGGAAGGACAGTGAGGGAAATTCTCCTTGTGCTATAGTGTGCTTTAAAAAAACATTTTTTCTAGGGACAGAAAACTATAGGTAGGGAGAGTGTCAGTTTCTTTCACTGTGATAATCCTTGTTTCTAGGGACAGGGAAGGACAGTGAGGGAAATTCTCCTTGTGCTATAGTGTGCTTTAAAAAAAAATTTTTTCTAGGGACAGAAAACTATAGGTAGGGAGAGTGTCAGTGTGTTTTACTGTGCGAATCCTTGTTTCTAGGGACAGGGAAGGACAGTGAGGGAAATTCTCCTTGTGCTATAGTGTGCTTCAAAAAAACATTTTTTCTAGGGACAGAAAACTATAGGTAGGAAGAGTGTCAGTTTCTTTCACTGTGATAATCCTTGTTTCTAGGGACAGGGAAGGACAGTGAGGGAAATTCTCCTTGTGCTATAGTGTGCTAAAGCATTCCTCATCAACCATCTTTGAAATCCTTGTTTTTTGGACAGTCAGGGAAATTGTCGTTGTGCTATTCTGTGCAAAAGCAATCATCCTCAACCATATTTAGAAATCCTTAAGTAAAGGGACAGAGAAGGACACCTGAAGGTAGCCCTTATTGCTTTTTTCCCATCTCCCTGCAGGCCATCTATTAGAATGTCTGGAAGGCAAACAAGGAGAGGCAGACAGTCAGGAGGCAATAAAAGAGGGCAAGCAGGCTCTGTGTCTGGGGGCAACAGTGCTGGTCGTGGACGCGGTGCATTGTCATCAGCACATGGCCATGGGACACGCTTGTCCTTCTTTTCGGCAGCTGGACATGTTGAGCCACATCATGCCGAAGACTTGGTAGAGTGGATGACCAAGCCCTCCTCCTCCTCCTCATCCTCTCTCACCCAGGCTCAGGGTACTGGCAAAGCAGCTGCCAAAGCGTCCTCTTCCCTGGTATCAATGTCAGACTCATCATCAGTCACTCCTTCCCTAGACCCACCATGTCCTCCTCCTGAGGAGTCCCCCGAACTGTTTGAGCACAGTGTTGGGTACATGCTCCAGGAGGATGCCCAGCTTTTCGAAGGGTCTGATGATGAAACCCAGCTACAGGAAGGCAGTAGCGTGAGAGCAGACAGAGGGGATGCTCAAGAAGGACACCAATCTGGCAGTCATGTTCCAGCAGCTGCAGCATACTGCCAGATTGGCTCCAGTGATGAGGAGGGAGGGGATGATGAGGTCACTGACTCCACGTGGGTGCCTAATAGGAGAGAGGAGGAGGAGGAGGATGAGGAGGAGGCACATCTCCAACGAGGCAGAATGCCCTTTGGTGGCCAGCGTAAGGGCAGTACACCGACGGAATCACACCGCAGAGCTCCGCCTGTGCAGGGCGCTGCCTCTGCCCGTCATTCAAAAAGTTCTTTGGTGTGGGCCTTTTTTGAGGCTAGTGCATCAGATCGCACAGCTGCTGTTTGCAACATATGTCTCAAGCGTATATCGCGTGGCCAAAACATCAGCCGCTTGGGTACCACATGCCTGACCAGACATATGTTGACCTGCCATGCAGCTCGTTGGCAAGCCTACCTCAAAGACCCACACCAAAGAACAAAGCGGACCTCTCCTTGCACCGCATCAGCTGGGATCTCCAACCCCACTATAACTTCAGTCCTCTCTGAAACATGCACTGAGAGGAATGAAGGTGTAGAATTAGGTGTGTCACAGCCAAGTACTTGCGGCCACTCTGCTAGCAGTACACCGACGTCCGATTCTAGCAGGCAAATTTCCCTGCCCCAGCTGCTGGACCGTCAAAAGAAGTTCACTCCCAGCCATCCACATGCCCAGCGGTTGAATTCTAGCTTGGCTAAATTGCTAGCGCTTCAACTGCTGCCTTTTCAGTTGGTAGACTCGGCCCCCTTCCGTGAGTTTGTGCAATGTGCGGTTCCTCAGTGGCAGGTTCCCAAACGCCACTTTTTCTCACGGAAGGCTATTCCGGCTCTCTACCGGCATGTGGAAGGCAATGTCTTGGCCTCGCTGGACAGGGCGGTCAGCGGTAAGGTGCATATTACCGCTGACTCATGGTCCAGCAGGCATGGACAGGGACGTTACCTTTCTTTCACGGCCCATTGGGTCACTCTTTTGGCAGCTGGGAAGGATGCAGGACAAGGTGCAGTAGTGTTGGAGGTTGTTCCACCGCCACGCCTCCAAAATGCTACTACTGGTTGTGACACACCTCTCTCCTCCACCCCCTCCTCTTCTTCTTCCTCCATGGCCTCTTCCTGTTGTTTGTCCTATGAACCAGCGGTGCTCCGTAGCCATTCAAGGGGCTACACAAGTACGCAGGCAAAAAGATGCCATGCCGTGCTTGCGCTGGTGTGTTTGGGGGACAGAAGCCACACTGGGGCAGAGGTCCTGTCTGCTCTGCAGGGCCAGGCCGAGAGGTGGTTGACGCCACGCCAGCTTAAGCCAGGAATGGTGGTTTGTGACAATGGCACCAACCTCCTCTCCGCCCTCCGACAGGGACAACTGACCCATGTGCCCTGTGTGGCTCACGTCCTTAACCTGGTGGTGCAGCGGTTCTTGGGCAGGTACCCGGGCTTACAGGATGTCCTGAGGCAGGCCAGGAAAGTCTGTGTGCATTTCCGCAGATCTTATAATGCCAGTGCTCGCCTGGCTGAGCTGCAAAAGGAGTTGAACCTGCCCAAGAACCGCCTTATATGTGACATGCCCACCAGGTGGAAATCAACGTTGGCCATGCTGCAGCGGCTGCACACGCAGCAGAGGGCCATCAATGAGTACCTGTGCGACTACGGCACCAGGACAGGGTCAGGGGAGCTTGTTTTTTTTTCTCCACGCCAGTGGGGCATGATCAGGGATGCATGCACTGTCCTGGCACCATTTGAGGAGGCCACGAGGATGGTGAGCAGTGACAGTGCATGCATCAGTGACACTGTACCTCTTGTCCACCTGTTGGAGCACACGCTGCGTGGAATAATGGACAGGGCACTTGAGGCAGAACAGAGGCAGGAAGAGGAGGACTTCCTTGCCTCTCAAGGCCCCCTTTACCCAGACAGTGTTCCTTCTGTCCCACCCATCGCACAGGAAGAGGAGGAGGAGGAGGAGGAGGAGGAGGAGGATTGTGTCAGCATGGAGGTGGAGGCTGGCACTCAGCATCATCAGCAGCAGTCTTTTAGGGATGATTTACAGTCCCAAGAAACCAGTGGACTTGTACGTGGCTGGGAGGAGGTGGCTGCGGATCATGTCGTCCTTAGTGACCCAGAGGACTCCGGAGCGAATGCCTCAGCAAACCTACGCTGCATGGCCTCCCTGATCCTGCAAAGTCTGCGGAAGGATCCTCGTATTCTTCGGATCAAGGAGAGGGACCATTACTGGCTGGCCACTCTCCTTGATCCACGGTACAAGGGTAAGGTTGCGGACCTTATGTTACCGTCGCAGAGGGAGCAGAGGATGAGACAACTCCGGGAGGCCTTGCAGAAAGGTCTGTGCAATGCGTTCCCAGAGACTGGGAGGTTACAAACTCCTGGTCCTGGACAACGAGTTGCTGAGGCTTCGGCCAGTCAAAGAAGGAGCGGTGGGGAAGGTGGCCGTCTGACCGATGCGTTCAGACAATTCTTTAGTCCGCAGCCCCAAAGTATGATCGGTTCCAGCAACCATCGCCAGCGTCTGATAAACATGGTGCAGGAATATCTAGGGGCAAGGTCAGACTTGGACACCTTCCCCACCAAAAATCCTCTGGCTTACTGGGTCTTGAGGATGGATCACTGGCCAGAGCTTGCACAGTATGCAATTGAGCTACTGGCCTGTCCTGCATCCAGCGTTCTTTCGGAACGCACATTCAGTGCTGCTGGAGGATTTGTCACGGATCACAGGGTGCGCCTGTCCACCGACTCGGTTGATCGACTGACTTTCATCAAGATGAACCAGTCTTGGATCACCACCAGCTACCACACACCTGATGCTGATATAACAGACTAATTGATTTTAACATGTCACATCCCTTCAAGACTGATGCTGATGCTGAGTGCCTGTGCTGTTATGTTGACTGGCTATCCTCCTCCTCCGAGTCCTCAATGATACGATTGATGATGATAGCTTGGAAGATCATTTTTGTTTATGGGTGCCGCCACCAGTGGCTAAGGCCCAATTTTTCAGCCCCTGTTTTACAGGGGCGTGTAATTACAATTTTTTTAGCAATAATTTGCCATAGGGCTCATTGCTGTGCTCCAAGTACAGTATCTGTGAGGGGTTGGAGTGTTGTGGCACCAGTGCCTAAGGCCCAATTTTTCAGCCCCTGTTTAACAGGGGCGTGTCATTACAATTTTTGAAGCAATACTTTGCAACAGGGCTCATTGCTGTGCTCCAAGTACAGTATCTGTGAGGGGTTGTAGTGTTGTGCCACCAGTGCCTAAGGCCCAATTTTTCAGCCCCTGTTCAACAGGGGCATGCAATTACAATTCTTGATCTAATAATTCACAGCAGGGCCCATTGCTGCACCCACCAAGAGTAACTCTGAGGGCTTACAGTGTTGTGGCAATGCCACCACCACCACCACCACGAAAGGCCCAATTTTTCAGCCCCTGTTCAAAAGGGGCATGTAATTACAATTCTTGATCTAATAATTCACAGCAGGGCCCATTGCTGCACCCACCAAGAGTAACTCTGAGGGCTTACAGTGTTGTGGCAACGCCACCACCACCACCACCACCACGAAAGGCCCAATTTTTCAGCCCCTGTTCAAAAGGGGCATGTAATTACAATTCTTGATCTAATAATTCACAGCAGGGCCCATTCCTGCACCCACCAAGAGTAACTCTGAGGGCTTACAGTGTTGTGGCAACGCCACCACCACCACCATCACGAAAGGCCCAATTTTTCAGCCCCTGTTCAAAAGGGGCATGTAATTACAATTCTTGATCTAATAATTCACAGCAGGGCCCATTCCTGCACCCACCAAGAGTAACTCTGAGGGCTTACAGTGTTGTGGCAACGCCACCACCACCACCACCACGAAAGGCCCAATTTTTCAGCCCCTGTTCAAAAGGGGCATGTAATTACAATTCTTGATCTAATAATTCACAGCAGGGCCCATTCCTGCACCCACCAAGAGTAACTCTGAGGGCTTACAGTGTTGTGGCAACGCCACCACCACCACCACCACGAAAGGCCCAATTTTTCAGCCCCTGTTCAAAAGGGGCATGTAATTACAATTCTTGATCTAATAATTCACAGCAGGGCCCATTCCTGCACCCACCAAGAGTAACTCTGAGGGCTTACAGTGTTGTGGCAACACCACCACCACCACCACGAAAGGCCCAATTTTTCAGCCCCTGTTCAACAGGGGCATGCAATTACAATTCTTGATCTAATAATTCACAGCAGGGCCCATTGCTGCACCCACCAAGAGTAACTGTCAGGGCTTACAGTGTTGTGGCACCAGCACCACCATCAAAGGCCCAATTTTTACTACCACTGTTCAACAATTATATGTAATTAAAATTCCTGATATAATAGTTGACAGCAGGGCGTTCCAGCACCAACCAAGAGTAACTGTGAGTGCTTACAGTGTTGTGCCAACACCAACAACTAAGGGGCCTATTTCTGCAGAGTATATACGGCAGGTCCCTACTTTCAAACATCCAACTTACAAACGACTCCTACTTGCAAACGCAAGAAGACAACAGGAAGTGAGAGGAAATCTACCCCTTGGAAGGAAAATTCTCTCCTGTAAGAATTAATATGGGAGAAAGGTGTCTCCTCTGTACTGATGCTTTATCACCAATCCTTGTTTCAAGAAAAACACCACATTTCAAAAACAGTTGTCATTGGGACGGAAAGTGAGGTGAAATGTTCTGAACAGGGGCACAGACAGCAAAACAAATGTTACAGGGGTGATAACCCTTACCTATGTTTTCCAAAAAGTTTAAAAATAGATTTTTGGGCTGGAGCTACACTTAAACAATGTACCTGTTCAAAATTACAAACAGATTCTACATAAGAACAAACCTACAGTCCCTGTCTTGTATGCACCGCCTGTATACGGCTGTTCAGAGTATATAGGGCCTTTTTTATTTTATGTGCGGGGTTCCCCTTAATATCCATACAAGACCCAAAGGGGCTGGTAATGGGCTGGGGTGGGGGGGGGGGGTCATGGGGTAGCTATGCCATTTTTCTTAAAGATTTTCATCCATATTACCGGGACCAGACATTACATTAAAGCCGCAAGCAGTTTTAAATGGCTTTTTTTTCCTTTAGAAGTGTCATTTTGTGCAGGGACAGTTCTAAACACGGGAAACACGTGGCACTTCACAGGCATACTTTAGACACCCCCCAGGTACGATATTTAAAGGAATATTTGACTTTTTTTTTTTCACTTTATGCATCATTAAAATGACTGCTCCCGAAAAACAACCGTTTTTAAAACTTCTTTTTGCATTGATACATGTCCCCTGGTGCACAACCCGGGTTCCCAAACCCTTTTTAGGACAATAACATGCATAATAGTTGTTATAATTAGCACTTTAGAATTCGAACGTTCGCATCCATTGTATTTAATAGGGTTCTAATGTTCGTACGAACTTTCGGTCCGTTCGCGGGTTCTGGTGCGAACCGAACCCGGGGGTGTTCGGCTCATCACTACACTGGGCCATGGATCCCTAATAATGACATTGATCACATTATGACCATAACGGTCAATGATGTCACCCAGAATCCCTGGCGTTTTACACTGCTGAACATCATGGCTAACATTTTAGACAATTTTTTTAAGTTTATTTTCTGTAATGCCATTAAATCATTTTTTTCACCTCTTTCCTGGGAAGGATAACATATCTATGGGCCCCTTATTAACCACTTCAATACAGGGCTTTTATACCACCTCAATACCGGGCCTATTCTGGCACTTCTCTCCTACATGTACAAATCATCATTCTTTTTCTAGAAAATTACTCAGAACCCCCAAACATTATATATGTTTTTTTAGCAGAGACCCTAGGAAATAAAATGATGGTCATTGCAACTTTTTATCTTGCACTGTATTTGCGCAATAATTTTTCAAACGCCTTTTTTTGGAAAAGAAAATGGTTTTATGAATTAAAAAATAACAAAACAGTAAAGTTAGCCCAATTTTTTTGTAAAATAAGAAATATGATGTTATTCCGAGTAAATAGATACCTAACATGTCAAGCTTTAAAATTGCGCACACTCATGGAATGGCGCCAAACTTCGGTACTTAAAAATCTCCATAGGCGACGCTTTGAAAATTATTACAGGTTACCAGTTTACCGAGGAGGTTTGGTGATAGAATTGTTGCACATCCTCTAACGCACGCGGAGATACCTCACATGTGTGGTTTGAACGGCGTTTACATATGTGGGCGGGACTTAGGTGTGCGTTCACTTCTGAGCGCGAGCTACCGGGGCAGGAGCGTTTTAAAAAAAAAATTGTATTATTTTATTTTTTTTACTTAATTTTTGTTTATTTTTACACTTTTTTTTACATTTTTATTTTTTTTGATCACTTTTATTCCTGTGAACATCCCTTGTAATAGGAATGGTGTGTGACAGGTCCTCTTTATGGAGAGATGCAGGGTCAATAATACACCACATCTCTCCTCCAGGCTGGAAAGCATAAGATCGGGAAAAAAAATTCACCGATCTCATGCTGACAGCCACGATTGCGGCTTTGTTTACTTACGGGTACCCAGGCGTGGCGTTATAACGTCGCGCACGGGCCTCCGACGGTCATAGAGATGATCTCTCTATGCTCCTCATCCGGCTCCGGACGATTCTTTCTCCGGGCCCCCGATGGCACGGGAGAGCCTGGAGAAGCACCGGATGGCGGCGGGAGGGGGGGATGTCCCCTCACATCGCCTTTAAGAACAATCAAGTGGCGGAACTGCCGCTATGATTGTTCTTATTGTGCACAGAATCGCTGGCATGAAATAATGATATCTGAATGATGCCTCTAGCTGCAGGCATCATTCAGATATCCCCCCACAAAGTCAAGGACGTCATATGACGCCCACCCAGGATGGGAGATCCCATCTGTGGACGTCATATGACTATGGGTGGGTATTGAAGTGGTTAAAAAAGAGGCTCAAGATTCCTTTATAAATCCCCCTTAAGTATACCTACATCCTTTATGAGGAACAGGATGTAGAAAAAGACCCTTGTTTCTCAACATTGGGATAAGACGCCTTGCAAGGAGTTAAAGGCTTTTCCAGCCCCCTTTCCAAGTTACCCCCCGACGTAGAAAGGCATGTGGTACCTGGTATGGTACAAGAAGGTGAGCCACACACTTGGTGCCCTCCCTTTACTAATCATTCGGGCTGAATTCCTGTGTAAGGGTCTGTTTACAGTATAAAGGGGAACCTCATGCCGTTATTTTTTGTCACTTTTAAAATAACTTATTTTTGTTAACCATAGACCTCAATAAAGTTTGGTGCTAAATTCCAGCTTCACAGGCTTCCTGCTGGGTTAGCGAAACCCAATTTGTACTTAAATACAGGATTTGGGATTTATATGCTGGCCATAATGTGGTGTTTTGCATGTTAAGGCTGCAAATGGAGAAAGTTGGTGCGACAGGAAACTTAACCTGAACTATGTTTAGTAAGATCACTTAGCTGTGACTTTAGCTAAGTCACAGCTAAGTGACTTAGCTTTTTTAAAGCATTTTAATTCATATTCTGGGGTCTGAATAAGGAAGGATTGTATAGTTTCCTTGGCCAATACACCACACCAGACAATACAAATTTTTACACAGATGAACGTGGAAAGGTTAGAAGCCCTGTCAGGTTTGTATTACAGCCCTTGCCCTTGGGCAGATTCACTCTCACTTTTCACTAGGATAGAAAGTGATGTGAAATCCAAAATTATACAATTGTCATACAACAGAAGGTGGGGGGGATCTTTCCCAGTGGGGACAACTGTTTAAGCAGGAAATTCCTGTAATTTTAGATTGACGTCCTTTCACTTTGTTCTGTGTCTCCAGAACTGGCGATGAAAACATATGCTCATTGGGACACACAAAAAATATACTGACAGAGGTTTATACCATTCCCTACTCTACCCAACATATCCAATACTGATAAAGAAAATAAATATATATTTATCAACTATTTTTGTGTTAATATATTTCTTGTTTTTTTTTTTTTTCTAGGATTTCCATAGATCGACTAGTCTAAACTTTTCCTAAATGCAACACAATATATAAAATATATTAAAAATGCATCCTGATTTAATATGCAGCACTCTTCAAAAAAACTGTCAGTGCCCTAAATTGGATGCAGTGACTTGTTTTGCTTTAATACAATGCTCTGAATATGTTACTGCATAAAACTTCTCTGAGGCCTCTTAGCCTTAGCTTAACATAACACGTAAAACATGTGCTGAATTTGTTTGTGAGATAAAAACCTTTAATCTCTGCATACAGAAGCTATTGATTCAAATCTCCAGCTATGACCTTAGTGGCAAGATTATTTTATCTCTCACTTGTTACATTAGTTTTGATATGCGGTTCTATATCTTTGACTGACACAGCAGAGGAAGAGGTAATTTATAGAGGCATAATACAATTATAGATCACTGTTATTTAAATGGAAATTCATGGTTGTTCTTTACTGACATTTCAATTTGTTGCACATGACTCCTTATAGGGCTACCTTTTTCTAAGTGTCAATGGCAGTGGCTTCCTCTAAGCTTGACAGTCATTTAAAGTAAGTTATTATACAACTAATTTCCATCATCACCAAGGGCACCACATATGAAAAATGACCATACAAGTTGAAATGAAAATAAATATTATATGACAACATATCACCATTTGAAATGCAGCAGGGACAAACCATTGTGCTGGTCAGTAGTTATACTGTCACTTATGACAGCCATTTCTATTTCTCCCAGAATGATAAATAGCTCACTATGTTTGGCAAAAATACTAGTTAACATGTGCATGGCAAAGACCTCCTACTCAGAGCGTAAGCATTTTAACGCAAGAAAAACAGCTTTGTTGAGTTAGTAAAAAAGCGCATTAAAAAACAAAAAGGTATACACCCGTATCAACTGAAAAATATGCTTTTAAATTAAATATAGGAAACATAGCTTAGCTTATCTGCTTAGTGCTTTTAACTCATTTCAATTTTTTTCTGTGTTGTACTGGTCCACCCTAGTCCATTTGTTGTAAACTGATGATTTGGGTACTCCTTTTTCTTGGTACAATAGTTTTCTGGGCACTATTTCACTGCAACAGTTTTCAGCTCTGAAAATTTATCTAACCGAATCAGTGTCCATATACACTATATTGTCAAAAGTATTGGGATGCCTGCCTTTACACGCACTTGAACTTTAACCTCCCTGGCGATAATCCCGAGTCAGGCTCGGGGTGAGTTTTCCATGCTAAGAGCGGTAACCCCGAGCCAGACTCGGGATTGCATTGCAGGATAAAGGGAGAGTTACTTACCTTGTTCCCTGGATCCTGCGATGTCTCCCTGCAGTGTGTGCAAGCTGTCTCCTCGCTCGATCCACACTGCCGAGTGCCGAGCTCCGTTCCCTGCGACGTTGCGACGCAGAGGGACGGAGTTCGGCGCCAAATTCAAAAAGTGAAAAACACAGTATAGATACAGTATACTATAATCTTACAGATTACATTACTGTATCAAATAATTACACACCCTCTTTGTCCCTAGTGGTCTGTCCAGTATCCTGCATGCAGTTTTATATTATAAAAACTGTTCTTTCTGCCTGGAAACTGGAGATTGTCCATAGCAACCAAAAAGTGTCCCTTTATGTCAAAAGGGGTTTTAGACCAGCTATAAAACAGCGATAATAAATTAGAATCACTTGCAGAATTGAGCGATAGCGATTTGTGGGGAAATTCGTCATCAAACGCTATCTAATGACAGCGACAATTCTGCAACTGAGCAAATTTCAGTGTTTTTGATTTGATTACATTATTGAATAATTTTTATTATAATTACATTACTATTTGTTATAATTATTTATAGTTATTTATTATATTATAATTTATGATTTTGTGTTTCAAACTTTATCATACCCGGGATGTCTACTAGACTCTTGTTTGGTCAGGTTTAAGTAAGTAATTACTAAATATTGCAGGCCTACAATACATAACACCAAATTTCCATGCAAAATAATTGTACCGCATTTGGTACATAATTCCAGACAGAATCATACCGCCAGGGAGGTTAATGGCATCCCCGTATTAGTCCATAGGGTTCAATATTGAGTTGGCCCTCCCTTTACAGCTATAACAGCTTCAACTCTTCTGGGAAGGCTGTCCACAAGGTTTTAGGAGTGTGTCTATGGGAATTTTTGACCATTCTTACAGAAGCACATTTGTGAGGTCAGGCACTGATGTTGGATGAGTAGGCCTGGCTCGCAGTCTCCGCTCTAAATCAACCCAAAGGTGTTCTATCAGGTTGAGGTCAGGACTCTGTGCAGGCCAGTCAAGTTCCTCCACCCCAAACTCGCTCACCCATGTCTTTATGTACCTTGCTTTGTGCAACTGTGTTACTGTGGGGTACATACATCGGTATGTTGTATGAAAGGGAGTAGTGCAACATATTCTAGAACTTTGAGCTAGATCAAGGCTTTTTTTGTACAGAATTTTCCTCTAGTGAGAAGGAAAAAATAACACAGAGATCATGTGATTCAGAACCAGTTCTTCTGATTCTTCGCCATTAGTACGAGACCGGGTCTCAGTACTAGGAGAGTGAAATTGAGCACACTTCCAGAGCAAACACAGGAACACATATATGTAGGACTAAAGCCCAATTTCTGGATGCTGCATACATATGTTATGCGATTATGAAGCGGCTTTTAAAGACAATGGCATTGATTCCTATAAATTCCTATGCCAAATGCTCAGCTTGGTCCAGCTGAAGATGATAATAGATCAAACAACCAAACGGAGGAAGAAGAGGGCATTCTATCAGTAACGGGGTTCATTCTGTTGTCTCCTGGAGACCTACATACCCTGTGCCAGTAGTTACACAGTTATATGCAAGAGTTATGAATGAGACTGATAACTTTTGATGCTTTACCACAAATACTCTACTTGATACCAGCAAGAAACAATATGAAGTTTGCAGTTTCTGCAGAAGAGCATCTGCTGTTACCATCATTGTAAGTAATTTGTAGTTTATTTTACTTGTATATATATTGCATGCAGTTTTTTGTCAACAGGAGAAGACGTCTCTATCTCTAAATATTTCTATCTACAGCTTTGTTTATGACGCCTGTGAAATGATTTGAAGTCTGCTGAAGTATATTGCAATGCCAGAGGTTACTGAAAAAAGATGAATGGAAACAAGCAATGACTTTGTAAAGAACAGCACTTTTCCACACTGTATCAAACATTACCTGGCAAGTGCAATCAGATTGAATTATAAACAAAAAGAAAACCTGCACTATTTAGATTAATAGTCTACAGTACTATTGCTGCTATTCATAGGTGGTAAACAAACCACTAAACTTATAATGTAGGTACGTCCTTACAGCATTATACAGTACATACATGTGAATATAGATAGAAAAACATCCGCACTTTGGATGTGGGTGAACTGCTGCCTCCCTATATAAAAATTCCACCTAAGTGAAATTCAAGAAAATTATAACTCAAAGAAAGGGAATTGGCACTGTTCAAGAGTGGTACACAGGTAGGGTTGCCTTTACTTCGGTGTGTAATGATAATTAAGGTGGTGGCCCACTGTAATTATTTGTGACCGTGTGCAAAAGTGGATGATGAATAATACAAAGGCTAATAATGAGCTAAAAATAAGTGCAGAAAGTTAAACTCATCTAAAGTGTCATATGCAGGCAAAAAACATAAAAGTGTACATATATAATAAACATTAGGAGTATATGCGTGAATAAAAAACATATATTTATTAAATGTCCATAATCCAGAAAGTGGCACATGTTAGGTCCAAAAAGTGACTCTGTGCTATGTAATTAAAGTAACTTTTCAGTGCTCCCCTCCATTTTCTGTGTTCCCCTTCTGTATCCACACTCACCAGAGCGCTTCACCCCTGCAGGGGTATAGAGCGTTGTAGTCAGATCTCGACGGTGTCCCCCTTGCCGAGATATCCTCCTCTTCCTTGGTATAATTAAAAACGTTCAGATATCTTCAGGAAAAGTCTGACCCCTTTAGTGAGTGCCGGAATATAATGAAACCTTTGTTTGCGTTCCACCTCCGTGATGCAGTTTTAAGGTATCCACATACAGTTACGGTAAAAAAATATAAACCCTCATAGCATGAATCAGCTAAAGCATATGGGTGTTTATTAGATTAAAATATATATATATTAAAAAAATATAGTATGCATAGTTCAAAACGAAGAAGCTCCAGTGCTCCAGCTGACATGTGAACCAGGTCAGCAGTTCCGTATTACCGGTGTGCGTTCCACGGACCGCACTAGACGAAACCGGAAAAAAAACTTCCGGTTTCGGCAAGGGGGACACCTAGATCTGACTACAATGGGTAAATAAAGGGGTATATCGGCAAAAGAACTAAAAAGTGTATTAAAACTAGCAATAAAAATACAGCATAATGTAGTATATTTGAAACTTTCATTAGTCAAACACATAATGGTTGAATAAAATCTTCCCATAGGTCTCAGAGCACCCATGCCTGGCTCTTAAGATTGTTGAGGAAGGTTGTCTTTAAGGGGTAGCTTAAGGGGATCACAAAGGACAAGGGGAGATAAAATGTGAAGTGAAGAGGAGTGTAACGGGAAGGGAAGGTGTGTGTGTGTGTGTGTGTGTGTGTGTATGTGTGTGGGGGGGGGGGCATAGTGGCAGGAAAGAGGGGAAGTAAGGTCCCCTTTTGGAGGATCTACTTTTGGACAGCTAACAGGTCCACTTTGGGTATATATTGCAGAGGTCTTTGATGTAATTAAGTCTGTGACTGTGTTGATGGGGGAATCCCTCCCACTGAGCTATTGAGATCTCCCAGCAGGGGGGGGGGGGACGGACGTGGGGAGCATGGGGATCGATCAATCAACTTGGGTACATTTAGTCAGCCCATACATGGTTCAAATCTTGACTCGGCTGAACTGGTCAAGATTTGAACCACCAATGGCCAGCTTTACTTTGAGTTGATCTCCTCCTTGACAGAAGGTTTCTTTGCATTAAGAATAGTAACATCCATTGGTAAATAAAGCATGACAAAGTCAAAGAGTAACAAATTCAGGTGAGTATCCTTTTTTCAGAGTCAGTTGGTCACAAAGAGAGTAAAAGTAAAGTAATAAAAAACCAAGGCATGAAGGTTTGTGATGTAAATAGTAAATAGCATTTACACGCACATAAACTTTATTGGCATCCCAGTCTTAGTCTGTAGGGTTCAATATTGAGTTGGCCCACCCTTTGCAGCTTTAACAGCTTCAACTCTTCTGGGAAGGCTGTACACAAGGTTTAGAAGCGTGTCTATGGAAATGTTTGATCAGTCTTCCAGAGGCGCATTTGTGAGGTCAGGCACTGATGTTGAACGAGAAGGCCTAGCTCACAGTTTCCGCTCTAATTCATCCCATTTAAGGGATGGATATGGTGAAGCCATGCCAGCAGGGGAGTTGAGTGGAAGATGGAGTGCTGAGGAGACCTAGGAGGGATCACCTAGGTCTAGCGGGAGCTCTGTCTCCAGGCTAGGCTTGGGCTGGCTTGGGAATGGTTTGAGAAGGAATCTTGCCTAAGGAGCAGCAGAGAGAAAAGAGGACAGAGTGAGTACATAAGCATACCCAGGGATTCACAAGAGGAGAGACAGCCACATATAGAAAACTTTTAAAAGACAGTGCTTTGCTTAACCCCTTATCCTGTGCCCTGGGAGATCTTTATCCGCACCAGTCCTCAGGAAGGATGTACTGGAAATGGAGCGACTACAAAGCGCAACAAAGCTGATAAAGGGTCTGGATGATGTTAGTTATGAGGAAAGGTTGCGAGCACTGAACTTATTCTCTATGGAGAAGAGACGCTTAAGAGGGGATATGATTTAAATTTACAAATACTGTACTGGTGACCCCACAATAGGGATAAAACTTTTTTGCGGAATGGAGTTTAACAAGACACGTGGCCACTCATTAAGATTAGAAAAAAAGAGGTTTAACCTTAAACTACGTAGAGGGTTCTTTATTGTAAGAGCGGCAAGGTGGTATCCGTGGGGAGCATCGATAGCTTCAAAAAACTATTAGATAAGCACCTGAACATCCACAACATACAGGGGATATACAATGTTATACTGACATATAATTACACACATAGGTTGGACTTGATGGACTTGTGTCTTTTTTCAACCTCACCTATTATGTAACTATGTAACATTTTGTGCTATTTTCCAAAGGGGGCTAAGAGATCATAGTCCCCAAGGGATTTTTGCCACTGATCCTTAAAGACTGAATGTGTCCAGGAAGGAGAACAGGGTCTTTTCTCTGTACAGGCAGCCCCCGAGTTATGAACACCCTAGTTACGGACGACTCCTACTTATGAACGGCCTCAAATGCCAGCCACTTGTGCTCCACGCTGGTCCTGGATACCTCCGAGCACCTGCACTGTACTACATGTACTGCATGGCCAGAAGAGCACCAAATAACATAACAAGTGCCCGGAACATCCCACATCCATGCACATGCGGACATTACACTTACGAATGCAGTGTTCCGACCGGAAGTTACACTTACAAATGCAGTGTTGCGACTTACGAACAACTTCGACTTATGAACAAACCTACAGTCCTTATTGTGTTCGTAACTCGGGGAAAATGTCCCCATCTGTTGTTTCAATCAAGTTGGGCATCCCATAACCCCTCTACTCCATCCAAGTTGTTATCCCTAATAAAAACAACAAAACGACGGATGCAAGTGAAAAATGCATGTTGCCTGGCTGTGCAGGAATAGGGGAGCCAGTTACCAGCAGCTCTTTGGTAGATATATATATAGTTTCTTAAAAATATGATAAATCTGTACTTACATCTGCACATTCATTTAATAAAAACATTTTATTTTCAATTTAGCATAAATACCGGTTAATAATAGTATTTTACTTGATGCTATGGTAATTATGATGATTGAATAACATGTTACTTTTCTCTATCAACAAGTGCAGTATGTACTTTATTACTTTATACCTTGTTAATGAACATTCACCACATTTCACTCATGGATTGTTTACTAAACAAGCTGAATTTCAGTTACATACATACTGCAAAGAGTTGGGATGCCCAAAATACATGAGCCCTGTGGTATTGTTCTGCCGTGATTCTGACTGTTTATTAAATGAAGAATGGGAGCAAAGAGCATATACACTGGTTGCTGTTAATTATGCTATAAACAGTTCACTTTAATGTCCTTTTTTTGCTGAAAAATATTATAGGGCATTCTTTTTTACTCATTATCACTGAAGATAAATACACAGCATATTCATGAGTAATTATCTAAGGGACACTGCTGATGGAACACAACATGCAGAAAACACAGTACAAAAAAAAAAGAATGCAAAAAGAAAAAGTGCAATTAATATCATCACTTCTGTTTCTAATTATACATTTATTAACCTCATACTGAAATCATGAATGGAAAATATAATGACTGATTTTAAAGATAACAGATAAAAAGGACAAAAACATTTTATAAGCCGACCTTGTAAACAATTTGACCTTTCTATACCTGTAGTGTGAATTGGTTAGCGGAACATGAAAAGGCTTGTAGCTTTAGATTAATAAGTCACTGAAACTTTATATATTTGACATAAACATCATAGTCTGAAGGTACAGCTTTACTCACAGAGGAATGATGTGCGTTAAAATCACATATAATCTATAAAGTATATTAAGCCAGTTTTGTGATTAATGTTTTTCTACCAAAACCCTGTGTTCTCAAAATATAAATATGTTCACTCCCTGTAACTTGTAACCAGAAGGCACATTTGAAGGTGGTAACTGTCATGGGATGAATAGCAATGCTTCTGATTTGGTTCATGGGTGTCAGAAATGTTCATTGTTGGGGTTTACTGTGGATCTTAATTTTTTTCCTATTTAAGGTTTTACAGTATCTCACCAAAGTGAGTACACCCCTCACAGTTTTTGTGAATATTTTATTATATCTTTTCATGTGACAACACTGAAGAAATGACACTTTGATACTATGTAAAGCAGTGTGTTCAGCTTGTATAACAGTGTAAATTTGCTGTCCCCTCAAAATAGCGGTTTAGACATTAATGGCTGTGTGTTGAGTTATTTTGAGGGGACAGCAAATTTACACTGTTATACAAGCTGTACACTCACTACTTTACATTGTAGCAAAGTGTGATTTCTTCAGTGTTGTCACATAAAAAGATATAATAAAATATTTACAAAAATGCGAAGGGTGTACTCACTCTTGTGAGATACTGTAAATCTGGTGGTTGGTTTACATCTGGTTTTAACTGTCACTGGATGTTTAAAAAAAAAAGAAGCTCCACCCAGAAGGGGAAGCTTCACTTGTCTGCCTCCTCACCCTCTCTGCTGCCACATTTGGCACTTGGAGGGGAGTGGGTACCTGGTTTTCGACCTTCCCCCCATAGCTGGCCCTTTCACAAAGCGCAGCACGCTTTGCGCATGACTTCACTGTTTGTTTCCCTTAGTCAAGATGACGGTGCCAGCCCTCGATAGCCGATTGAAAAATCGGCTCGGGTGAAGACACCACTGGATTCCAGGACAGGTAAGTGTTCTAATATTAAAGGTCAGCAGCTACAGTATTTGTAACTGGTGACATACATTTTTTTTGGGGGGGGGAGCCTGGAGCTCCTCTTTAACTAAAACCTCTGTGTAATAATACAAGTGGATTCCTGCCTTCCACAGTCTCCCACTGCTTCATCAACACAGCTTGTGTTTCTGTGAATAAAAGTCATTTTCTTAAGCTGCAAGCATTCACAATGCAACCTGACAGTTACCATTCTCTCAGTGACTGTGAATATCAGGCTGCAGCTCTGAACCTCAGGTAAACTATGTAGGAGAGATGAGGAGACAGCACCATGATGCTTTGTCTGGCAGCATAGGAGGAGTAGGGGTTCGGGGCTGTGCAGGTTCTGTGTGCACTGCCTGTCACACCTTTACTGCTCCTGAGCTGCCACTCAGAACTCTGTCTCCATTGATCTGTGCTCTAAATATGCGCAAGGGTTGCTGAGCTTTGTTGTCAAATAGCTCAGCATTGGGCAGAGCTAGTTATCCAACAACACAGCTCAGCAGTCCTTGCATGGATATGGAAGGGAGCAAATACTATGTGCAAAGGATCCCCTGAGGTTTCAACAACCTGTCTTTTCTTCTGGTGATAGATCCTTTTTTTAAATAAGTTCACCTTTTAGTGAAAAAATTATAAATGCACATATTTTTGCAGAATAAAGTGCTAATTATTGTCCATTTATTATTTTTGTCCAAAGGAGCCTGCAAAGCATTGAACCCACAATCAGTGGGTCACGAGTGCAATGTCAGGCTCCTGCACATCCTCCCTCCTTTCTGCCTGTACTTCTGTATGGGCTTTCATTTAGAGAGCTGGAAGAAGTGTCAATGGGCTGTGAGTGCTCTGATTACCGTACTTGTAGTCTATTGACTACATGGTAGACAGGACTTGCTGTCTGATGAACGAATGACACAGCCAAGTGGATGCAGCACCACACAACCACGACAATCTTAAATGTGCATTTGCAGGTGAGAGGAACCCCCCCCCCCCTCATCGCATGCTTTCATATGAAAGAGGCTCAGAGAGTGGGGGGGGGGGTGCTTGGGAACATGTTACAAGTCACACCCTAAATACTGCTGTAACATGTTCCAAAAGGTGAACTTTAAGTTTCAGTTGCACCTGAGCTCAGTGCTGAGTTGCCTTCAGCTGTTTCTCTATGATTTGCAACCTGTGATCCTGAATCTATGATTACTGTTACTGACCCCAGACTAAACTTCAGACTTAGACTCTGCCTTCTGAATCTGCACCTTGCTGTCCACACACTGAGAACCTTCACCTTCTCCTCCTTGGAGATTGTCTCCTATCCAGAGTCTTGTTTTATGCTTATTGGACCTGGCTTTTTATTTGGCTTAGTATGTCCACTCCACTCAGTACTTTAAAGCTTCAGATGTCATGCTGCAAATCTGAGACACTTCTACTCCTCATTTGCTCACACAATCCATGTCTCACCTTCCAGGGCTATTTGAGTCAGTGTTATAAGAGAGGTCACTGTTTTATTTAAGTCTCCTCCCACAGGCACATGACAGTACAAATGCAGTATTCCCATTATGCAAATGCTAGATTCCAAGCTGTCATGTTAAAACTCTAGCTTCAATACTCTGAGCCAGGAGCAATTCTAGGTCTGCAAAAGATCTGGGGCTAGAGCCCATAGCAGCGATCACTATCCTTTTTGCAGGCCCTTTTTGCGGGCGATAGCTGGTGTTGGTGCTTCAATCATCACGGCACCATGGGTGGTATGGTGTCAGGGTGATTGAAGCGCATTATTTCATTGTAATATATAATGAAGTGGTTCAACTCACCATAATGCATAATCAGTGGGAGCCCCGAGTGTGTCACTTGCAACATCTCCTGCCACCAGATGCAGCTTGTCACTTGCCACCGTTTCCTGTCACCAGGTGCACCTTGTCAATTGCCATTGTCGCCTGTCACCAGGTGCAGATTGTTACTTGCCACCGTCACCTGCCACCAGATGTGGATTGTCACTTGCCACTGTCGCCTAGCACCAGATGTGGATTGTCACTTGCCACCGTCGCCTGCCACCTGATGTGGATTGTCACTTGCCACGTCACCTGTCACCAGATGTGGATTGTCACTTGCCACCGTCGCCTGCCACCTGATGTGGATTGTCACTTGCCACGTCACCTGCCACCATTTGCAGATTGTCACGTCACCTACCACCAGATGTGGATTGCCACTGTCGACTGGCACCAGATGTGGATTGTCACTTGCCACTGTCACCTGCCACCTGATGTGGATTGTCACTTGCCACATCACCTGACACCAGATGTGGATGATCGCCTGCCACTATTTGTGGATTGTCACTTGCCATGCCAGCCAGTGCCACCAAATGTGCATTATCGCTGCATTGGTGGCAGGCTGGCAGCACTGGTCCATTTAGTTCTGAGTGAGGGCAGGAGAGTGGTGATGCAGGGAAGGCAGTGAGAGATAATGTCATATCGCTGCTCCCCACTGCACCTCCAACATTGAAGAGGCCCACGCTGTGAGGGCAGAAGAGCGGTGATGTGGGGGGTGGAGAGAGATGATGTCATCTCTGCTCATCCCCTCACTCGCTTCTTTCATGCAGCCCGCTCGCCGCTCCCGGTGCTCGGATGCAGAGAGGCCATGGCTCACTGGTTAGGCAGGGACCCCTGCAGCAAGAGACTCTGGGCTATGGGCCCCAGATTCTGGGCTATAGCCTCAATAGCCACCCCCTAGCGATGCCACTGCTCTGAGCCACTAATCTGAAAAAAGTAAGTAGAGAAAGATTTCTGAGGTTACCTGAGTTTCCTAATCTGCTTACCGGGTCATTGACTTAGTTGATACTGAAGTCAGGAGGCAGCATAACAGCCAGGCAACTAAAGTCTACTGGTAGTTGGCAATAGGCAAATTAAGACATTTGCTGACTTATTTTTAATTATACTCAATATGTCTATGCAAATCTGTCTTATCTATGTAGAGTCATGGAAAATAGGAATCTAGGTCCCATCCCCAATTTTAGGCAGTTGGATTATCTGGACAAAAATACAGTATGACCACATTTAAGGCTGGGCTCACACTATTGCATATTGGATGCAGGTTTTCGTGCATCCAATTGACATGACAGGCTCTCTTTATGGAGCCGGTTCACACATCTCTGGAGCGGCTCCAGTGGGAATTGCACAGAAGTCCTGTGCATCTTCTGATCCATTTCATGTCCGAATTCAGCCCAAAAATTCAGGCTGAAATCGGACCTGAACTGGTGAACAGGGCTGCACCGGACCTCTGATGTGAGCTGCTCTGTGCTGTGGTGTAAACCCAGCCTAAACGTTTTTAGTATACTTAGAAATATAATAGAAAGGAAGGAGATATACCTGTGCTCAAAACTGAATAGCTTATATATATTTACCACATTAGGTGCCAAAACGGGTGGGACTATATGTTAACACTTCAAATTCAGAATTAACTCTCTGCACGCTGCTGTGCCCCTCTACATATTACTGCAAACATTTGCAAAAAAAAAACATAAACAGTTTAAATTATACCTTTTCAAGACCTGGAGAGAGTAGAGAGTTATAGTAGTTGATAACTATATATATATATATATATATATATATATATATTTAGCATAGCAAGGATAATACAAAAAATATCACTTTGGTGTCACTTTGATGCATTTCTCAGCAGACTTCATCAAGAAGGTTATCTGTGATATCATATAATTCTTGATGTGAGAAGCAGTGTGAGTCCATTAGCCATAGGTAACAATATAGCATTATGCTTAAGTATTGAGTTTGGTCTATATGAACGGGCTACCATGGGGCCCTTATTTTTTTGGGGCACCGACATACAGAATATAACCTGCATTTGCTACTGGAACCTATACTTTATTAGTGTCATGGACATGCTGGACATGCTGACCACAGCCAGACAGAACCTACCCTGACAGCAGCTGGGTTCACAGAGAAGTGGTGTCTTTTCGAGAGCTCCTGATGGTAGAGCTGGGTTGGCTGCTTCCTGCTCTCAGGTCACTACCCTAGGTAACATCAGTCAAGGTTGGGTCAGCAAGAGGCTTCAGCAGGGTGTATTCTGAAGATGGGTAACATGGATTGTGTCACTTCCCTCCCACCAATTTGACCAGGAGGCAACCAGATTTATTCCCAAATATGAAGAAGTTTGCCTCCCTCCAAAATTAAATGTAAAAATTGTACGGCTGAAGCCAGTGATCACATATTTGTTTGGTGTGAAGCCAGTCCCTTCTATTGAACCTGAGCATATCTTGTTTGTACTTAACACAAGCCTGCGTAACATTTGAAAAAACTTCCATATACAGTATTTTCTGTCTTGCGAGATGTCACATAGGGAAAAATTTTATCCCTTAAAACAGCCTTTGTGACCTCTGTAAACCTTTGGGGATTATTGCTCTACGGGACTAAGTGCATAAACCGTTTGAAACAAGGCTTTTATTTGCAAACAAACCAAAAATAAGGCTTCACTCAGCACACAGGAAAAACTATAAAACAAAGTCCACTTAGCTTCAGCATAAAATAAAGTCCGCTTGTCTTCAGCACAAAATAATTTAAAGAAAAACCACATACAGTTTTTTTGTAGATGGGTCTTCGCCCCAGAACTTTAAGAGTCCTTGCTGTATCCTTAACAGCTCCCAGCAGACACACAGCTCATCTCCACAGGTGCAACACCCATACTCCTCCTCATCACACCTTTAGCACCACTCCGTTTTATGAGATGTTCTCAGAAGGTCTTAACCCCCTGTGTGCTTGCTTTGGCCAATCACAGTGCGCTCTGCTGTGAGAGCCATGATTGGCCAAAGGCAGGGTGCCTTTGACCAATCATGGCTCAGGAGGCTGAGTCCATGCCCCACACTATGAAAGGCTGCCTACATAGCGACCATACATAGTTTTATGAATGAGATCAGCAAAATGACATTTCTAAAGGAAAAAATTTAATTTAA
Organism: Rana muscosa; assembly: GCA_029206835.1. Taxonomy (NCBI): domain Eukaryota; kingdom Metazoa; phylum Chordata; class Amphibia; order Anura; family Ranidae; genus Rana; species Rana muscosa. The sequence goes on from CM055116.1 coordinate 423,442,559, forward strand.
AATTGCTTGCGGCTATAATGTATTTCCGGATCCCGGTAATATAAATAAAAATCATTGAACAAAAATGGCATGGGTTCCCCCCCAGTCCATTATAAGACCCTTTGGGTCTGGTATGGATATTAAGGTCCCCCCAAAACACCTTTTCCCTGACGACCCGAGTAAAAAAAATGGAAAAACTCTGCGTCGATGGGAGGCTCCTGCCGAATGCAGCCTTTTTGCGATTATAGCTGTAATATAGCTGAGAGCGGGGCCATCCAGTGATGTAAATGGGTGAACCTGCCCTCTCTGATGTTACGTGGCATCACATGATGTCATAAGGGGGCGGGGACACCAGCTTACATCACTGGGTGGCCCGCCCTCAGTTATATAAGAGCTATCAGCTCTTATAACCCAGGTAAGGGTCGTGGGGAAGAGGCCCTTGTCCCCATCAACATGGGGACAAGGTGTTTTGGGGGACCCCAAAAAACCCTCCCTATGTTGAGGGCATGTGGCCTGGTAAGGTTCAGGAGGGGGGTGCTCTCTCGTTGTCCCCCTTTTCCTGCAGCCTGCCAGGTTGCATGCTCGGATAAGGATCTAGTATGGATTTTGGGGGTGACCCCCACGCCATATTTTTTTTGGCGCAGGGTTCCCCTTAATATCCATCCAGACCTGAAGGGCCTGGTATGGATTTCGGGGGGAACCCCAGGCAATTTTTATTTTTTATTTTGGTGTGGGGTTCCCCTTAATATTCAAAGCAGACCCAAATGGCATGGTAATGACTGGGGGGGACCCATGCCAGTTTTTTTCAAAGATTTTGTCAGGGCTGGGCTCAGCCCTTCCTTCTCAAAACAGGCCGCTCAGCTGTCGGTTAATTGCCAGCTCCAATCTTTTACACAGTGACTCACACGATGATGATATCCTGTTCGTCAGTCCTGCTGGTTACTTAAGCTGTTCAGTTCAGTCCCTCTCTACCTTTGCCTTAGTCAACACATCCAGAGACTCTCTCCTGTGTACCTGTTGAAGACTTGCTTGGCTGACATCCCTTCTGTTTCCTGATCCTGCTTGCTGTTCCACTACGCTGATTCTCCGATTTTCTGATTTCCTGGCCTGTCCTGAAGTATGCTGATCTCTGGCTCCCTGACGTCCTGGCTTGTCTGACTATCCGTTATGGTTACTGAACTCTGGCTATGATTTGACTACGTTGCTCTGTTTACCTTTTACTATTATTATAATTATTAAACAAGTGGGATTTTTTCTGTCTCATCTCATTCATTGTTTCTGATAGATTTGTATCTATATTGCCGGGATCCGACAATACATTACAGCCGCGAGCAGTTTTAAATGACATTTTTTTCCTTTAAAAATGTCATTTTGCTGTGGTACTGTTATAAACACGGGAAAGATGTGCTACTTTACAGGCAGACTAAGGACATCCCCCCAGGCATGATATTTAAAGGATAATTTCATTTTTATTGTTTCGTTTTAAGTATTATTAAAATCACTGCTCCTGAAAAAACTTTGGTTTTTAAAACTTTTTTTTGCATTGATACATGTCCCCTGGGGCAGGACCTGGGTCCCCAAACACTTTTTATGGCAATAACATGCATATAATCCTTTAAAATTAATACTTTTGATTTTTCATATTCGTGTCCCATAGACTTTAACGGTGTTCAAGTGTTCGCACAAATGTTTTGCCTGTTCGCAAGTTCTGGTGCGAACCGATCCGGGGGGTGTTCAGCTCATCTCTAATATCCAATAGTTTTCAAAGGCATATGATCAATGTCTTCTAAAAGTGTAAAGGATCAATGCTTTTCGGAAAATTTGCTTCCTCAGGATCTGTTCTTTTACATTAAAATGATGATATGGATAAATAATGAACACATAATCATATAATTATACGATGTACAATGAAAAATATATTGTCCACATCTGTAAAGAGGTGGTGGAGGGGAGAAGGAGGGATAGAGAAAAAAAGTATAATTATAATAACCTCGACTCACCTATTCCCCAGAGAACCAGAGCAGGCCCACCCCTCCATTCCCCCCGCCCCCTCACAACAGGGCCACCAAACAAGGACACTATAGGCAAACCATGGGGATGGGAACTAAAAATTAGACCTGGACTGAAGCAATTGTCCACTACACCACACATCATGTACCTCAGGCAGCACATGTACAGAAATTTAGGAAATCATAATGTTACATAATAGTAGCGCAAAGGTCTAAGAAACAGAACATTTCAGCAAAAAATACAGTACACCAACATTTATTTTAGAACAAACACAATAAATTACCCAGTTTCTTGGTAAAATATAAAAGATGAGGTTTTATGCAAAATTGATCAGCACTATTGATGTGCTACAAACAAATACATAATGCTGTAGCACTGTGTGTTGTGCAATATTTTGTCCATAATACTCTTGTAGAAAACATATATTCAGTCAATATACAGAATATATAAAAGAAAATATCTTCCCAAACACAATTCACTGTGTAAGTGCTTGCTTGATCAAACAAAAGTGCTCCAAATGTGTGCCACACTCCCCCCTTTAGGTAAGATAACAACTCACCAGAGATATTGTGACCCTCTATTTCATTTGGGTCAAATTGCTCTCAATTACATGGACCATAGGCTTTCCTGTCATATTCCACTGCCCTGCCAGGCCATCACTCTGCTCCAGGCACCTCCACACCAAAGCTCAGCACATCACATAGAGAAGCCACAAACAAAAGACCATTGTGCACCACACTTTATTAATAGTTAAAACATTTAAAAACATTCTGATGTAAACAGTGCCTTAAAACCATGAATTAGTGTTTCCAGCAACTAACAGACAGTATTAGCTGACCACTGCCCCACTACCAGGTCCAGCATGAGCTTCAAACATAGGAAATGACATAACAGGATGGGGCCTCGTAAGTTTTTTGGGGGGGTTTATGTGCTTGGGTGTAACTATAATTGTTTCCATTTTCTTTTTAGAAATCTTTTTTTACTTACATTTTTTTATCACATAGGGGACAGAAAGTTCCCTTTAATAAGACACCAGGGGTCTAAAATACCCCTGGTGTCTCATCTGTCCTCCAATGAATCTAATACAGTGCACATCACACTGCATTAGAGTCTTCCCCAGCCATACAGACTGGGGATACTGAAGCGAAATTTGACATGTCAGAAAGAAGAAGGGTAGGAGAACAAATGCATGTCCACTTCGCTCTATCCTCTATCTGGTGCCACCTGCCATTCTTGTCCTAGGTGGGCACATGGAGCTCAGGATGCATGACGGAGGCGTGTGTGTGTGTGGGGGGGGGCATTACGGTGTGGGGGGTTGGAAGATATTGGGTGGCTTCTATCTGACAATTAGTAAAAAACCTTACAGTTTCCGTTCCTCCCCCTTCCCTCCCTAAATGCTTACATGAGCCATGTTTCAATCCAGTGCTGTGCCCATCTGTAGTTCTTTTCTTTCCTCTCTCTACACTCACAAGCTTGGTTGAGAGCAATGGAGGCCATTGGCTCCTGCTCCTGTCAGTAAAATCCTGTGAGGGCAGGAGCTAAGTGGGTCGAGCCACTCTGTGTGTACTTATTGATGCACACAGCCCAGCTTGGGAGTGAGCCCACATGTATGCCACCATAGAAAACCAATTCCTATGGGGGCTTACAGAGAAGGGGTAGAGAAGAGAGCGCCAGTAGGAGACCCCAGAAGAGGAGGCCCAGGGCTTCTCTTTGCAATACTCCTGCACAAAGCAGGCAAATATAACATCTTTTTTTATTTTAGTAAAAAAACATGACTTTACAACCACTTTAAGGTATTTTGCTACCTTAGCAGCTAGGCCTCTGTAATTGATGTGCATTCCACCTTAACATAAAGCTTGCCTTCTGACTCATCCCCTCCACTGTGTGTGAAAGGTCTTCTGATCTGCCATCTTGTTCTTTTTATTAAACATTTCTTTAATAACAATGATAACATCAGAGTACTCATAGTTAGTACTTTTGTGACAGGTTTCCATTGAATGCCCCAAATAAAAGCTTTCTAAAACTTAATAAAACAATAATAAAATAAAATATTTATACTGGTATTAAAAAAGTTATATGTCCCAGCACCTGCTTTTGAATGCAGGGAATAGCAGCACATAGTCTGAGCGACTTACTATTTTAGATACAGTAAATATAAATAGTTTGGCAGGAACTGTCATCTTTGGCATCAAACTGGCTCTTAAGGAGACAGCATAACAACATAACTACCACAATGTAAAAGAAGATAGGCATATAGAGGAGCAATGTTTCCTCTACACAGCACATTCATTTCTAATTATTGTGATGACTGCCATAATAATATGGTGTCTATAAATATGTATATATTCTAAGTAAATTTTTGGTCATACAGATCTATGTAGATTTTAAATATCATTCCTTATGTCTGTATACCTCTATCCAAGTTGTGACATATGTTAAAAATGGTATGTAGCAATATATCTTATGATGAATATTAATTGTACAACAAAAGTATTAATAAAGTCTGTATAAGACAAAACTTGTTCAGCATTTTCAAGGGACATTTTTTTTTTTTTTAAGAGTGCATTAGGTGAAACCAATATAGAAAATAAATAATTACATTGAAAATTAGACAGCCTACATAAACAGACCCTTATACCCTCAGTTGATCCAAAATTATATATTACCTGGATCAACAATCTTGCTTTTTTAATATGTTTAATATGTTTCTTATATGTTAATATCTGATTATATTTTGTTCATTTAGGAATGCATCCATCAGCTGAGCTAACTAGCTAACTCCTAAAGAAACGAATTCCAAATTTTCACTGTGAAGAAACCTTACTGTATGTATAAGTTAAACCTCCTTTTCAGATGCAATGTCCTCTTATCCTTTGCAATTACTTAAAGCGGAGTTCCGACCAAAAAAATTAATAATTAAATGTCAGCAGCTACAAATACTGCAGGTGCTGACTTTTAATATTAGGACACTTATCTGTCTTGCCCTTATAGTCAGATCTCATTAGTAAGGTCTCGTATGCAGGCCCGGATTTACTCCCTTTGCCGCCCCAAGGCCGGGTCCTTCAATGCGGCCCCACCCCCCCACCAAAAAAAAACTAAAAGTCCCCCAACCCTGAAAACGCACATATACTAAACTGAAAAAATCATACAGGTGCATCTACATAGAAAATGTATGAGGATTGAGGGGTGATCTGTGTATGGTGTGCAGGATTGAGGGGTGATCTGTGTATAGGGGATTGAGGGGTGATCTATGTATGGTGTCCAGGATTGAGGGGTGATCTGTGTATAGTGTGCAGGATTGAGGGGTGATCTGTGTACGGTGTGCAGGATTGAGGGGTGATCTGTGTACGGTGTGCAGGAATGAGGGGTGACAGTGGGGGGACAAGAGGGACATTTGGGATAATTGGGGGGGGGAAGATGATGGACATTTGGGATAAGTGGGGGGAGAGGGAGGGAAATTTGGGATACGTGGAGGGACAGGAGGGACATTGGGGACAAATGTCCCTGTGTAATCCAGGTATCTGCTCCCACTTCCGGGCATAGATCGCCGCAGTATCAGCGATCTACGCCATGTCCGGCCCCTCCTCTGCCCCCCCCGCTGTCTTCTGGGAGACACACAGGTCCCAGAAGACAGCACCCGAAGCCGATCTGTCCCTCGGCTCTTGGGTGCTGCCGCCGCCATCTTCGGTAAGGGAATCAGGAAGTGAAGCCTTGCGGCTTCACTTCCTGGTTCCCTACTGTGTCACGCTGTGCTATCTCACTGGTCCCTGCTGTTTTCTGGGACCTGTGTGTCTCCCAGAAGACAGCGGGGGGCCAGAGGAGGGGCCGGACATGGCGTAGATTGCAGCGGATTCTCTTGCGATCTATGCCCGGAAGTGGGAGCGAATACCTGGCTTACATAGGATTCTGAAAAGCGAAAGTTCCTTTTTTTGGGTGGAACTCCGCTTTAAGGTAAATGATTTTTAAAAAAAAGTGCAGGTTCACTTTGTCTGCTATTACTAAGTCTGTGATGTACCTAAATCCTTAGACCCCTCTTGATTACTGACTCTCTCAGCTGTACTTCTCCAGGAGTGCATTATGTATATTTTTAGCCCCCAAGTGCATACCTTTACATTTAAAGTGGTTGTAAAGTCATTGCTATTAAATACTTTTATCCTCTCTGTTTTAGGTCAATATTAAATCTAGTATGTGTGTTTTTAAAAAAAAAAATAATGCTAAATATCTTCTTTGCATAGTGCTGCTGTGCAGTCATGTGTACTCCCTTTGCTTCCTTCCCAATCTAAGGGAATACATAAGGAGGGGCTGAGATTCCCTTCTGATGTATGCAAGCTAGCAGAGGGAGGACACATGACTGCACAGCAGTGATGTGCAAAAAAGGTATGTAGCATTAAAAAAACACACATACATTGCACTTAATATGGACCTAAAACAGAGAGGACAAAAGAATTTAAAAGATTTGACTTTACAACCAGGGCCAGCTGCAAAGGAATAGTATGACGCAGTGAAGACAGGAGGGGCGAGGAGGAAATCGGGTTCTCACACAGACTATGGAAATGACAGGGAGAGAGGGAGGGGGAGATGCAGTCACACTGAGGAGAGAGCAGGACGATGGTAGGATGTAAACTGACCATTCTATTATGGCAGCAGCCATAATAAGGGTGGTCAGATTATATAGGGGAACACAGGGAACACAGGGATAGGCTGGATCAACCAGGTATTGTAGAACATGGAAAGTCACACTGCAAAAGCACTATGCTATACAGTGGGAAAAATAATTATTTGATCCCCTGCAGATTTTGTAAGTTTGCCCACTTACAAAGACATGAAGGGTCTCAAATTTTTATCGTAGGTGTATTTTAAATGATATAGGCAGAATATCAACCAAAAATCCAGAAAAATAACACATAAAACAAATGCTATAAATTAAGTTGCAGTTCAGTAAGTAAAATAAGTATTTGATCCACAAGCAAAACATGACTTAGTACTTGGTGGAGAAACCTTTGTTGGCAAGCGCAGAGGTGAGATGTTTCTTGTAGTTAGTGGCCAGGTTTCCACACATCTCAGGAGGTATTTTGGTCCACTCTTCTTTTCAGATTTTCTCTGAATCCTTGATGAGAACCTTCTTCCCAGAACACTGAAGAAAGGGTCGTGGATGGGTCTTCCAGCATGACAATGACCCAAAACTTACCGCTAAGGCAACTAAAGAGGGTCTCAAGAAGAAGCACATTAAGGTCAAAGAGTGGCCTAGTCAGTGTCCAGACCTTAATTCTATAGAAAATGTATGGATAAAACTGAAACTTTGAGTTGCCAAGAGATAGCCAAGAAACTTTAAGGATTTAGAGAACATCTGTAAAGAAGAGTGGACCAAAATCTCTCCTGAGATGTGTGCAAACCCGGCCACTAACTACAAGAAACGTCTTACCTCTGTGCTCGCCAACCAGGGTTTCTCCACCAAGTACTAAGTCATGTTTTGCTTGTGGATCAAATACTTATTTTACTCACTGAACTGCAACTCAATTTATAACATTTGTATCATGTGTTTTGGATTTGGTGTTCTGGATTTTTGGTTGATCTTCTGTCTCTATGATTTAAAATACACCTATGATAAAAATTATAGACCCTTCATTTCTTTGTAAGCAGGCACACTTACTAAATTAGCAGGGGATCAAATAATTATTTCCCCCCCACTGTATATAATGCCTTAAACAGACAGGAGTATTTTTTTTAGGCTTACAACCACTTTAACAACAATAAACCTATTTATCACATAGCTGTCTAAATCAAATGGTGCATTCAGGTCTGCTTTTAAGTTGGAGACATCTTGTAAGGACTTTATTCCACTAAATAACTTGGTGTTATACACAAAAGTTGTACTTTTAATTCCAAACTCTTCTACAACTAACTATTAGAATTAGGTTAAAAATTAAGGGTCCCAACACTGAATGTGGCATACATTACACACTAACAACCTTAAAGAGTTCAGACAGAGTAGAAGTATGAACATGGCCTTTAATCAAGTTTTCTATCTATTTATTGACTACATTTTCTAAGCCTTTAGATCCTAACTTACACATTAGCTGTATGTGGGAACTGTGTCCAAAGTGTCTTGGGTTCAATTTCCAGTGCTTGCTCCTTGCCCGCACTATTTATTCCGCTTCTTTCTCTATCCCTCTCCCTTTCCACTCCCCCGCATATCTGTGTGTATATATATATATATATATATATACATACAGTATCTCACAAAAGTGAGTACACCCCTCACATTTTTGTGAATATTTTATCATATCTTTTCATGTGACAACACTGAAGAAATGACTCTTTGTTACAATGTAAAGTAGTGAGTGTGCTCGTATAACAGTGTAAATTTGATGTTCCCTCAAAATAACTCAACACATTAATGTCTAAAACGCTGGCAACAAAAGTGAGTACACCCCTAAGTGAAAATGATCACATTGGGCCCAAAGTGTCAATATTTTGTGTGGCTACCATTATTTTCCAGCATTGCCTTAACCCTCTTGGGCATGGAGTTCACCAGAGCTTCACAGGTTGCCACTGGAGTCCTCTTCCACTCCTTCGTGACCACATCACGGAGTTGGTAGATGTTAGAGACCTTGCGCTCCTCCACCTTTCTTGAGGATGCCACTTGAGGATGCCCCACAGATGCTCAATGGGGTTTAGATCTGGAGACATATTTGGCCAGTCCATCACCTTTACGCTCAGCTTCTTTAGCAAGGCAGTGGTCACTGTCGAGGTGTGTTTGAGGTTGTTATATTGGAATACTGCCATGCGGCCCAGTCTCCAAAGGGAGGGGATCATGCTCTGCTTCAGTATGTCACAGTACATGTTGGCATTCATGGTTCCCCCAATTAACTGTAGCTCCCCAGTGCTGGCAGCTCTCATGCAGCCCCAGACCATGACACTCCCACCACCATGCTTGACTGTAGGCAAGACACACTAGTCTTTGTACTCCTCACTAGGGATGAGCTTCGAGTTCGAGTCGAACTCGTGTTCGACTCGAACATTGCCTGTTCGCCCGTTCGCCGAACAGCGAACAAATTGGGGTGTTCGCGGCAAATTCGAAAAATCTATGGGAGAAATCTAAAGTGCTAATTATAAAGGCTTATATGCAAGTTATTGTCCTAAAAAGTGTTTGGGGACCCGGGTCCTGCCCCAGGGGACATGTATCAATGCAAAAAAAAAGTTTTAAAAACGGCCGTTTTTTCGGGAGCAGTGATTTTAATAATGCTTAAAATGAAAAAATAAAAGTGAAATATTCCTTTAAATTTCGTACCTGGGGGGTGTGTATGATATGCATGTAAAGTGGCGCATGTTTCCCGTGCTTAGAACTGTCCCTGCAAAAAAAGTCATTTTTGAAAGAAAAAAAGTCATTTAAAACTGACTCGCGGCTATTAATGAATTGTCGGCTCCCGGCAATACATACAAAAGTCATTGATAAAAAAAAAAAAAAGCGTGGGGGTTCCCCAGAATTCAATTACCAGGCCCTTCAGGTCTGGAATGGATATTAAGGGGAACCCCGTCGCAAATTTAAAAAAAAATTGACGTGGGGTTCCCCCAAATATCCATTCCAGGCCCTTCAGATCTGGCATGGATTTTAAGGGGAACTCCACCCCAAATTTAAAAAAGAAGAAAGCGTAAAAAAATGTTTAAAAAAACACACAAACACCTTGAAAAGGTCCTTTATTAAAAAAAAAAAAAACATTCCAGCGGTGAAATCCAGTGTCCCGCGGTGATCCCGATGTCCAGCGCTGTCCTTCATTGGTTGTGCCTGAGCGGACCTGATGGGGAACTCCCTCTCAGTATTTTAAATGTATAGACCCGCCCCTTCTAAAGTTCCCCATCAGGTCCGCTCAGTAATTTAAATTTACATAGTGAAGGAAGTTCCCCGCTCAAGCCAATGACATAGGCGGGTCCGAATTACCGAGGGGGCGGACCTGATGGGGAACTGCTCTCACTTTGGTAATACATGTATAGACCCGCCCCTTCTCATGTTCCGCATCTGGTCCGCTGAGCGGACCTGATGGGGAACTTTAGAAGGGGCGGGTCTATACATTTAAAACACTGAGAGGGAGTTCCCCATCAGGTCCGCTCAGGCACAACCAATGAAGGACAGCGCTGGACATCGGGATTGCCGCGGGACACTGGATTTCACCGCTGGAATGTTTTTTTTTTTTTTAATTAAAGGACTTTTTCAAGGTGTTTGTGTGTTTTTTTAAACATTTTTTTACGCTTTCTTCGTGAAATGGTAGGGGTACAATGTACCCCTTACCAATTCACATGGGGGGCCGGGATCTGGGGGTCCCCTTTGTTAAAGGGGTCTTCCAGATTCCAATAAGCCCCCCGCCCGCAGACCCCCACAACCACCAGGCAAGGGTTGTGGGGATGAGGCCCTTGTCCCCATCAACATGGGGACATCCTCCCCATGTTGAGGGCATGTGGCCTGGTACGGTTCAGGAGGGAGGGGGGCCGCTCTCTCGTCCCCCCCTTTTCCCCTGCGGCCGGCCAGGTTGCGTGCTCGGATAAGGGGTCTGGTATGGATTTTTAGGGGGACTCCACGCCATTTTTTTTTAAATTTGGGGTGGAGTTCCCCTTAAAATCCATGCCAGATCTGAAGGGCCTGGAATGGATATTTGGGGGAACCCCACGTCAATTTTTTTTAAATTTGCGGCGGGGTTCCCCTTAATATCCATTCCAGACCTGAAGGGCCTGGTAATTGAATTCTGGGGAACCCCCACGCTTTTTTTTTTTTTATCAATGACTTTTGAATGTATTGCCGGGAGCCGACAATTCATTAATAGCCGCGAGTCAGTTTTAAATGACTTTTTTTCTTTAAAAAATTTCATTTTTTGCAGGGACAGTTCTAAGCACGGGAAACATGCACCACTTTATATGCATATCATACACACCCCCCAGGTATGAAATTTAAAGGAATATTTCACTTTTATTTTTTCATTTTAAGCATTATTAAAATCACTGCTCCCGAAAAAACGGTCGTTTTTAAAACTTTTTTTGCATTGATACATGTCCCCTGGGGCAGGACCCGGGTCCCCAAACACTTTTTAGGACAATAACTTGCATATTAGCCTTTATAATTAACACTTTAGATTTCAAACGTTCGAGTCCATTGTATTTAATAGGGTTCTAAATTTCACACGAACATTTTGTCTGTTCGCAGGTTCTGGTGCGAACCGAACAGGGGGGTGTTCGGCTCATCCCTGCTCCTCACCTGGTTGCCGCCACATACGCTTGACATCATCTGAAGACAGGACATGGTTCCAGTAATCCATGTCCTTATTCTGCTTGTCTTCAGCAAACTGTTTGCAGACTTTCTTGTGCATCATCTTTAGAAGAGGTCTCCTTCTGGGACAACAGCCATGCAGACCAATTTGATGAAGTGTGCGGCGTATGGTCTGAGCACTGACAGGCTGATCCCGCACCCTTTCAACCTCTGTATCAATGCTGGCAGCACTCAAACGTCTATTTCCTAAAGACAACCTCTGGATATGATGCTGAGCACGTGCACTCAACAACTTTGTTCTGAGTGGAACCTGACCTGTTAAACCGCTGTATGGTGTTGGCCACCGTGCTGCAGCTCAGTTTCAGGGTCTTAGCCATCTTCTTATAGCCTAGGCCATCTTTATGTAGAGCAACAATTCTTTTTTGTTAAAGAGAGTTCTTTGCCATGAGGTGCCATGTTGAACTTCCAGTGACCAGTATGGGAGAGTGAGAGTGATAACACCAAGTTTAACACACCTTCTCCCAATTCACACCTGAGACCTTATAACACTAATGAGCCACATGACACCAGGGAGGGAAAATGGCAAATTGGCCCCAATTTAGACATTTTCACTTAGGGATGTACTCACTTTTGTTGCCAGCGGTGTAGACATTAATGGCTGTGTGTTGAGTTATTTTGAGGGGACAGCAAATTTACACTGTTATACAAGCTGTACACCCACTACTTTACACTGTAGCAAAGTGTAATTTCTTGACATGAAAACAATAAAATATTTACAAAAATGTGAGGGGTGTACTCAAGTTACTGTGTGTGTATATATTTATATATATATATATATATATATATATACTGTGAAAAAGTATTCCCTTTATGATTTATTTTTAAAAAAATTGCAATTTTTGTCACACTTAAATGACCCAGATCATCAAACTAATTTTATTACTACTCAAAGATAACCCGAGTAAATACAAAATGCAGTTTTTAAAGTATGGTTTTGTTTAGTAAGGCAAAAAAGCTGTCCAGACCTGCCTGGCTTTATGTGAAAAGGTAATTGCCCCTAAACCTAATAACTGGTTGTGCCACCCTTGGCTGCAACAACTGCAATCAAGCGTTTGTGATAACTGGCAATGAGTCTTTCACATTGCTATGGAGCAATTTTCTTTCAAATATTTTTATTGAGATTTAAGAGTTAAGGTGTAACAAACAAAGGAATTCAGTACACAGAATAAATTTGCATCCAAAATAAAAAGAACAGTCTCCACTTATTCCGTTTTAACAATAAACTTTATAGCAAAACCCCTATGAAGGGAACCTACCTCCTCCACCAAACGGCAGAGGATCGAGATCGGGGGGATCACCGAACGAGGGAACCCCTCCACAGGCACCCCCAAGGGATCACACTGTGTCTATTAAGGGGATGAGCCCCCCCACTCCCGCCAACCCCCCAACCCCCAGGCAGATAATGTAATATCAGGGGAAGGCTGTATTTGTAACATTAGAAAATTAACAAGAAGGAAAGAAGGATCTCCAAGCTGACCAATTAGTTTCAAATTTAGAAGAATTACCATCTCTATGAGCCAGTATTTTTTCATATTCAGCAATGATATTTACTTTAGTTACTACATCCCTTATATTTGGAGCGTCTGGTGATTTCCAACCATACATAATTACAGACCGTGCTGCCATTAAGATGATAACAGTTATAGGCCTAATAATGGGAGGAAGATCACATATGTTAATGTTAAGAATTGCTTGCTCAACATTGGGTTTAACAAATACTCCTGTCACTTTAGAGATTAGCATGAAGATATCTGCCCAGAAATTCTTCAGAACAATGCAAGACCATACCATGTGAGTCAACGTACCTACATGTCCACATCCCCTCCAGCATAAATTTGATTTATCTTTAGAGAATTTAGCTACTATATAAGGAGTAAAGTACCACCTCTGCAAAAACTTCTGGGCCAATTCCTCAAAGTTAGAACATCTCGTAAATTGGAGGTGACATTTGATTGCATTTTTCCATTGAGGTTCTGAGAATTCCTTCCCCAACTCTTTTTCCCATTTTATTAAAGGTGTATACTTGGTAAAGGTATCTTTGGAGTTTAATGTATTATAAATTAGTGTAATACCTTTCAATGAGGGATTAACGGAGTGAATACATTTCCATACTTTTTCCACTATCTGTACATGAGTGGTTTTATTATTCTGAAAAAAAGAGGCAATCTGTATGTACGTAAGAAATTCTGTCTGGAATTTGGTATTTGTGTTGTATATCCTTAAAGGGTATAACTTTGTCGTCTTTAACTATATCAACCAAATTCAGAATACCGTTCTCTAACCATGTATTTAGCCTTAGGTTGGGAATCATCCACCAAAGAGATTCAATAGGGATGGGAACCTTAGTTACCGGATGCAACGTATTTCTCTTTGGGTATATGTCAGTCCAAACCTGGGCTGCTGCTTGTATTGTGGGATGACTTGTTAAATCTTCATTGTTTTGTGACTTATTAGCAATTAAGAATGAAAGTGGGGATTTATTGTTTAAGCAATGTAGTTCCACTTGACACCAGGGCTTTATGATGGGACTCTGGAACCAGGATTTAAGTTGATCTATAACTACTGCAATATACCGTATATACTCGAGTATAAGCCAAGTTTTTCAGCCCTTTTTTAGGGCTGAAAGTTTACCCCTCGGCTTATACTCGAGTCAGTACCTCAAAATCGTGAAATTCTGCGGCCGGCGTCTATTGTTCAAATCTCGCGCCGTTCTCCCTGTCCCTTCGGCGATAGGCGTTTCCAGAAAACACTGTGATGAGTGTTTGCGCCTATCACGGAGGTCCTCTTGTCCGACGTCCGTGATTGGCCGAGCACTGAACACAGTGCATGCTGGGAAACGGAGTTCGCAAATGAGAGGACCTCCATGATAGGCGCAAACACTCAACACAGTGTTTGCTGGAAACGCCTATCACGGAAGGGACAGGGAGAACGGCGCGAGATTTGAACAATGGACGCCGCCGCGGAATTACAAGATTTTGAGGTACTGACTCAGGCACAGGGAGGCGGAATCGACACAGTAAGGGGGCACAGTGAGGTGACAGTGGGCAGTGAGATGGCAATGGGCACAGTAAGGAGGCACAGTGAGATGACAATGGGCACAGTGAGGTGACAATGGGCAGTGAGGTGGCAGAGTGAGATGCCAATGGGCACAGTAAGGTTGGGCAATGGGCACATTCCCCCCCTCGGCTTATACTCGAGTCAATACATTTTTCCAGTTTTTTTGGTAAAAGTAGGTACCTCGGCTTATACTCGAGTCGGCTTATACTCGAGTATATACGGTAATAGTCTTTCAGTACCGGTATTCCCATACCCCCTGTCGATTTATGTCTGTTTTGTATTGCAGAAGAGCACCTGGCTCTGCTACCTGCCCAGACAAAACTGGACAGTTGCTTCTGCATCGTAGTGAAGAAAGAAGCGGGCAGTGGAATAGGTAGTGCTCTGAAGTAATAGAGTAATTTTGGTAGTAACAGCATCTTATATGCTGCTATTCTTCCTGACCAAGACAAGTAAAACTTCCGTAGTCTGGAAAGCTCCTGTTGAAAAGAGTTAACTAGTGGAAGATAATTAGCATGAAAGAGATTTGAGATGGGAGTCACTAATTGAATTCCTAAATAGGTGATGGGGCCATCAGTCCATGGGTATGGAAGAGTAATTTCCAGGAATGATTTAGTTTTAGAATTTATGGCTATTCCTAAAATGTTAGATTTAGTAGCATTTACTTTGTAGAATGATACTCTGCTAAACATTCTTAAGATTTCATGAGCTGCAGGTAAAGAAGTGGATGGGTTAGATAAAGATAAAATGACATCATCAGCGAATAGAGATATTTTATGCTGACAATTGTGGGCAATGATGCCGTAGACGTTCGGGTCTGATCTTATTTTTTCCGCAAGGGGTTCCATAATGAGGGCAAAAATTTGTGGGGACAACGGGCACCCCTGTCTGGTCCCATTTGTAATTTGGAATTCTTTAGAGAACATACCTTCAGTGAAAACAAATGCTGATGGTGAAGAGTACAGTGCCAATATCGCGTTTTGTATCGGGCCCACCAGACCAAATTTTTCTAGGACTTTTTTAAGGTATCCCCAGTGGACCCTATCGAAGGCCTTCTCCGCATCCAATGTAAGAAGCAGAGAAGGCTCTCCTTTTTTCCCCATCAAGTGAAGGAGATTCACCATTCTCCTGGTGGCATCTATGGTCTGGCGACCCGACACGAAACCCACTTGATCATAATTAATCAATTTAGGTAGTAGGGTCATTAATCTATGTGCAATTATTTTGGCGTACAGCTTCACATTTACATTCAATAAGGAAATTGGTCTAAAATTTGGTGCTAAATTAGGTTCTTTACCTGGTTTCGGGAGAGTAATGATAGTGGCTGTTAACATTTCTTGGGGGAAGCTTGCATTATTCTTTGCTTTTTCAAAGACTTGGTGTAAATATGGTGTTAAGACTTGGCTAAACATTTGATAATATTCAGAAGAATATCCATCAGGTCCCGGGGATTTGTTGTGGGGAAGAGTCTTAATTGCTTTTTCTATTTCCTGTCCTGTAAAAGGTTGGTTTAAGGTTTGCTGATCAGATTGGGATAAGGTGGGCAGATTCACAGAGGTCAGGAATTCTGAGATGGCTTCCTCAGTAGGTTGATGGGTGTCAGAGTCCTTATTAAGATTATAAAGCCCCTCATAATACTCACTGAAGGCATCATCAATGCCCTTGGGATTTGTAACTTTCTGCTTGGTTCTGGGATTCATAATGTACATTATTTTTTGTTTGGTTGTTTTTTCTTTTAGGTGATTTGCCAACAGCTTTCCTGCTCTATTCCCATATCTATACGATTGAGCCCTCAAAGAGCGCAATTGACAGTCATGTTGAGCTACCAGATGGGCTCTTAGTTCCTGTCTAGTTGTAAACAGTAGTTCTCTAAGCTTTAGTGTTGTACTTTGCTTATTTAGATTTTCTAGATGGGAGATTTTAGATAGTAACTCATTAAGTCGCTCTGAGCGTTGCATTTTAACCCTTGCAGTCAACTGTATAAGCAAACCTCTTATGTAAGCTTTGTGAGCATTCCACAGCATGAAGGGATCGTCGACCGAGGGGGCATTGACAGTAAAAAATTCAGTGAGTGGTTTACCAATTTGTTCGGTGTGGGTCGGATGTGAAAGGGTAAAAATATTGTTACGCCATCTATTTGCCCTAGTCGCGGCACGACCATCCCCCACGCTGATGGAAACGGAAGCATGGTCTGACCAAGTTATACAATGAATTTCTGATTTGTCTACCTGTTGCAAAAGAAACTTGTCAACTAGAAATAAATCTATGCGAGAATAAGTATGGTGAACTTGGGAAAAAAAAGTAAAGTCCTTTTCTGCTGAATGCTGACATCTCCACACATCATATAGGCCGGAAGAAGATATAAAGCTGTTCAGAGTTATTCTGCGTTGGCGAAGCCTAGAAAGGCTGGACAAATCCATATCTTTATCAGGAACTGCGTTAAAGTCCCCGCACAAAATTACATTTCCCTGTTTCATCCTAGATACTCTCTTCCAGATTTTATTCAGAAATCGCAGTTGTTTCGTGTTGGGAAGGTATACATTAAGTAGCGTTAATTTGGAATTATTAATTTCACATACAAGAATTAAATATCTGCCTGCGTCATCTAAGAAAGTTTCAATCAGCTTAAATTGTACAGAGTCCTTGATAGCGATTGCTACTCCTTGTTTTTTAGCTGTACTATTGGCCATAAAGATGTGCGGGTATTTACTGTTTTGAAAAGTAGGAGGCTTGAGGGCGCTAAAATGGGTTTCTTGAAAGCACACCACATCACTATGCAGTCTATTTACTTCCTTCCAGGCCATCTGCCGTTTGTAAGGGCTGTTTAAGCCCCTGACGTTAAGTGATGAGATTTTAACAGGCATGTTGAGTGATATGATATGTTCGTTCAATATCCGAGCAATAAGTGGTTAGTGCAGTCAGGAGTACCTTTATCCAAATGTATACAGATGCAGACAGAGATCCCAAGCGGCAGTAGACGATTGGAAAGATTCCTTCCGAGATGAAGCGAAGATTACTGGTTCCGTTGGAGATCCCTTCTAGTAACAAAAATTGTTAGTAAACGAAAAATAGTAAAAGAAAACTAAAACAAAGGATGTAGGTTGCGATTCTACAGAGAATCCGTGCGGTAGAACAACCGCTCAACTTGGGGGGTTAACTAAAGTTAGCAATGTGGCGATCCCCTGGGCCAATAGAGAGTGCATAAGAGTACAAGGAAAACATGGTATGATCAGCCTGTTTCATTTTCCGAAGTATCATGGGAGGACACTGGTGAGCTGATTTGTCCACTGGCTGTAGATTTGTGAGGAATGATCTGCCATTCGTGCAGGAGGCGGAGGCCTTCTTTCATATTCGTGACCACATGGGTATTACTTTCTTTTGTTATCAGTAGCTTTGCCGGGTACAGCCAGCGGTAGGCTATATTGTGGTTGTACAAAGGTTTTGTTATGGTGGCCAGTTGTCTGCGCTGTTGCATAGTGAAGGCTGAGAGGTCCGCAAAGAAAGACAACCCATGCAGGTCAGAAGGTATTGAATCACGGTGTCTGACTGCCGCCATAAACTGATCTTTTGTATGAAAAAAGTGGATCCTGACAATGGTATCTCTGGGTAGGTGGGATGCAATATGTTAAGGTTTAGGCAGTCTATGGATCCTGTCTATTAGGAGTTCCTCCAGGGGAGCTTCTGGGAGGACCTCAGTCATGACATCAGTGAAGAACTTTTTCAGATCAGGAGTTTTTATAGTTTCAGGAATACCTCTGATTTTGATGTTATTTCTCCTAGATCTGTCCTCTAAATTTGCCAGTTTAAGTTTCATCTGCATCATTTCATCATCCCTGTCATTGTGAGCGTCCACCAGTTCATTGAAGGTAGATGCAAATATCCCCATTTTTTCTTCTACATGAGACACCCGTGCATTGACTGTGGATATTTCAGATTTAAATTGACTGGTCAGATTAAGGATGTCAGCATGCAGGGTGGATCTCAGTGACACTAACATGTCTTTAAGCATAGTATCCATTACAGGCATATTGGCAGTAGGGAAGTCAGTGATTGAGTCCTGTAACTCCCTGGTATCATCCAGAGACGACACCAGGCTTACCTCCAGGGCTTCCGTTTCAGAGCTGCTCATTTTCTGTTTACTCTTGGCCGGGCTGGATGTGGCTGAAGGAGGAGTAGATGAGTGTCCTCCTCTCTGGCTGCTGTTGTTATGGTTTGCAGCAGCGTGTAAAGCCTTATCCCTCTGGCTGAAGGAGCCTCGTGTATGCTCCCTCAGCTTGCCGCCGTCGCCATCTTGGATCTCACAGCGGCGCTGCATCATGAAGAAGTCCGGCAGTTTATGCATCCTGGTGCCTTCTTTTCTTTTGCGGGATGGCATTTCAGTGTGTGCCCGCTCTCAGAAGCTCTCGTGTCTTGCTGAAATGAAGCCTGTAGTTGCTGTAAATCTCCCTAATGGCCCGCGGCAGAGAGGAGATGTCTCAGAATGCGTCCATGCTCTGCGCCGGCTCAAGCTGTCTTGCATACACACTGTCACACCAAATTCGACCATCCAAAATGCAGTGACATACAACTTGTATGACGGCACTATAAAGGGGAAGTTCAAATCCAAAGGCGCCACCCTTTGGGCTGCTTTTGCTGATCTTGTGTTACCGCGTGTTAGTAAAATTTTGGTGAGAGACGATTCGCGCTTTTCAGTGTTCGTGCTTTTAAGATCATTTTCTGCTGTTCAGTTTGTGCTTGTGGGTTCGTATCAGTCTTTCAGGGCATGTAGTCAGGTTGTATCTGTTTCTCAGTGCGTTCTTGTCCGCTCGTTTCTGATTTTAAGGTTGTTCTTCATAGGACTTTCTGTTCTTCAGTGCATTCTGTTTAGTTCGTTCTGACCAGCTGACCGTTTTCTAGCCATGTTGCGGGTACGTTCTCATCGTAGAGTTCGTGCTGTGTATGGGCTTGGTGTTGGGGTTATTGCTTTAACGCAAACTCAGTCCATGAACAGGGTGGGGAGGAGTTCATGGACGAAGAATTGGTTTCTCCAGTGGGACTAGTTCTGTCACATGCCTCTGCTGCGGGAGATCCAGGAGAATAATCCTGATAACTTCAGGAATTATCTCCGGATGACGGACCCCGTTTTTCCCTGTCTGTTGGATTTGGTGTCCCCCTATATCACGAGGCAGGACAACGTCTTGCGACAAGCCAGCACTGCCGAGCAGAGGCTAGTCACCACATTGAGATACCTGGCGACTGAGAGAAGCCTGCAGGACCTTAAGTTCACGACAGGCATCTCCCCCCAGGCTCTGGGGATCATCATACCAGAGACCTGTTCTGCCATCATCCAAGTCCTGCAGAAGGACTATATTAAGGTAAGTTTTCTCCTTTAACATCACATTCAATGTATTTAATTCTTGCTAATGTATTGTATTTCTTTCATCATTCCCTAATTACCATGATTGTAATATGCTGTGAATGTCCCCTTTGTCCCCATGCATGCTGTAAGCTTTTAATGCTCCTTTTTTGGCCTACATGCATATTTCCCTTCATGCAATCCTGGGCCCATGCAAACCTAACCTAGTTACTTAACAATATATTTTGTCAGCACCATTGCAGTGCTCACCCCCCCTAAAATGTTTATGTTCTCATTAAATTCAGGCAGAGTGGCAGAGGCTTTTTTTGGAGGGCCCAAACTCAGCTAGAACCCCCCCCCCCCCTTAAAATGTGTACAAATGTTTTTGTTCTCATTAAATTCTGGCAGAGAGGTAGAGGCTTTTTTTGCAGGGCCCAAACTCAGCTAGAACCCTCCCACCATAAAATATTTCCAATGGGCCATCAGAGGGGGTGAGGAATCTGATAAGTGGACCTTATATTTTTGTCTTTAATTACTCCTTAAAATAAATGTTATACTGATGTTGGCCAAGAATGTTTTTGTGTAATCTGCTTGCAATGTTATGTGCAAAAGTACTATTTTTTTTTCTTGTTTGACTCCACAGTTTCCTTCAACACCCCATGAATGGCAGACTGTGGCTTCCCAATTTGCCGAGCGGTGGGACTTCCCCAACTACGGAGGGGCAATAGACGGGAAGCACATCCACATCGTGCCACCAGACCCATTAAGGGCAAAAAAATAAAAAATTTGCATTTTATTTTGCTCGTGCAAAAAAAGACCCGTTTAGGGCAAAAAAATAAAAAAATTTGCACTTTAATGTACGCTTGCAAAAAGACCCATTTAGGGCCGCAAAAAATATTTTGCAGTGTGTTATACATATGTGGAGGCGTGTGAAATAAACCATTTCTATATATTTGTCTTCTACTGTGCTATACTAAAAAAACAACATTTTTTTTTGAATAGCATTTTCTGCAGTTCTGTAGCTGTGCGATTCAGCGGTTACATACTGTGGGTGTGTTGTGGTCTTCCAAAAAACGCCATTTAGGGCCACAAAAAATATTTTGCAGTGTGTTATACATATGTGGAGGTGTGTGAAATAAACAATTTCTATATAGTTTTCTTCTACTGTGCTATACTAAAAAAACAACATTTTTTTTTAATAGCATTTTCTGCAGTTCTGTAGCTGTGCAATTCAGCGGTTACGTACTGTGGGTGTGTTGTGGTCTTCCAAAAAACGCCATTTAGGGCCACAAAAAATATTTTGCAGTGTGTTATACATATGTGGAGGTGTGTGAAATAAACAATTTCTATATAGTTTTCTTCTACTGTGCTATACTAAAAAAACAACATTTTTTTTGAATAGCATTTTCTGCAGTTCTGTAGCTGTGCGATTCAGCGGTTACGTACTGTGGGTGTGTTGTGGTCTTCCAAAAAACGCCATTTAGGGCCACAAAAAATATTTTGCAGTGTGTTATACATATGTGGAGGTGTGTGAAATAAACAATTTCTATATAGTTTTCTTCTACTGTGCTATACTAAAAAAACAACATTTTTTTTGAATAGCATTTTCTGCAGTTCTGTAGCTGTGCGATTCAGCGGTTACGTACTGTGGGTGTGTTGTGGTCTTCCAAAAAACGCCATTTAGGGCCACAAAAATTATTTTGCAGTGTGTTATACATATGTGGAGGTGTGTGAAATAAACAATTTCTATATAGTTTTCTTCTACTGTGCTATACTAAAAAAACAAAAAAATTTTTGAATAGCATTTTCTGCAGTTCTGTAGCTGTGCGATTCAGTGGTTACGTACTGTGGGTGTGTTGTGGTCTTCCAAAAATCGCCATTTAGGGCCACAAAAAATATTTTGCAGTGTGTTATACATATGTGGAGGTGTGTGAAATAAACAATTTCTATATAGTTTTCTTCTACTGTGCTATACTAAAAAAAAACATTTTTTTAATAGCATTTTCTGCAGTTCTGTAGCTGTGCGATTCAGCGGTTACATACTGTGGGTGTGTTGTGGTCTTCCAAAAAACGCCATTTAGGGCCACAAAAAATATTTTGCAGTGTGTTATACATATGTGGAGGTGTGTGAAATAAACAATTTCTATATAGTTTTCTTCTACTGTGCTATACTAAAAAAAAAACATTTTTTTTTAATAGCATTTTCTGCAGTTCTGTAGCTGTGCGATTCAGCGGTTACATACTGTGTGTGTGTTGTGGTCTTCCAAAAATCGCCATTTAGGGCCACAAAAAATATTTTGCAGTGTGTTATACATATGTGGAGGTGTGTGAAATAAACAATTTCTATATAGTTTTCTTCTACTGTGCTATACTAAAAAAAACATTTTTTTTAATAGCATTTTCTGCAGTTCTGTAGCTGTGCGATTCAGCGGTTACGTACTGTGGGTGTGTTGTGGTCTTCCAAAAAACGCCATTTAGGGCCACAAAAAATATTTTGCAGTGTGTTATACATATGTGGAGGTGTGTGAAATAAACAATTTCTATATAGTTTTCTTCTACTGTGCTATACTAAAAAAACAACATTTTTTTTGAATAGCATTTTCTGCAGTTCTGTAGCTGTGCGATTTAGCGGTTACGTACTGTGGGTGTGTTGTGGTCTTCCAAAAAACGCCATTTAGGGCCACAAAAAATATTTTGCAGTGTGTTATACATATGTGGAGGTGTGTGAAATAAACAATTTCTATATAGTTTTCTTCTACTGTGCTATACTAAAAAAACAAAAAAAAATTTGAATAGCATTTTCTGCAGTTCTGTAGCTGTGCGATTCAGCGGTTACGTACTGTGGGTGTGTTGTGGTCTTCAAAAAACGCCATTTAGGGCCACAAAAAATATTTTGCAGTGTGTTATACATATGTGGAGGTGTGTCAAACAAACAATTTCTATATAGTTTTCTTCTACTGTGCTACACTAAAAAAAAAAAACATTTTTTTAATAGCATTTTCTGCAGTTCTGTAGCTGTGCGATTCAGCGGTTACGTACTGTGGGTGTGTTGTGGTCTTCCAAAAAACACCATTTAGGGCCACAAAAAATATTTTGCAGTGTGTTATACATATGTGGAGGTGTGTGAAATAAACACAAAAAAATGGAGATCTTGATTAAAATATCTCCATTACGAACCCTAGTTTTACCAGTCTGAGAGAAAAAAGAGAACATGTTCTCTTTCTAAATTCCGATGGAAAAAAGTCAGATGGGGCTCACACATGGTCGGAATATCCGATGAAAAAATTTTGTCTGACTTTTTCCATCGGAAATTCCGATCGTGTGTACATTATTTTTGAATCATGAACACTGATCTTACCTGAGGCTAGGAAGGCCTGCAGTTATTTAGATGCTGTTCTGGGTTCTTTTATGACCTCCTGGATAAGTCGTTGTCATGCTCTTGGAGTAATTTTTGTAGGCTGGACACTCCTGGGAAGATTCACCACTGTTCCAAGTTATCTCCACTTGTGGAAAATCCCCCCCCCCTGTTGTTCACTGGAGTTCCAAAGCCATAGCAATGGATTTGAAACCCTTCCTAGTTTGTTTCTAATCTGTTCTTAATTTTTTTAGATTGTGGCATAATGTGTGGCTTTTTGTGATCTGTTAGCATACTTTACTTTGTCAGACATATTCTATTCATGTGATTTCTTGATTCAACAGGTCTGGCAGTAATCAGGCCTGGGTGTGGCAAGTGAAATTTAACTCAGCTTTCCAAAAAAATGTGGGTAATCACAGTTCATTTATGATTCAGCATGGGAGGGGGCATATACTTTTTTACATAGGGCCAGATAGGTTTGAACAGCTTTTTTTCCTTAATAAATGAAATAATAATTTAAAAACTGCATCTGGGATATACTCGGGTTATCTTTGTGTAATATTAAAATTAGTTTGATGATCTGAATCATTTAAGTGTGAGAAATATGTAAAACAATAAAAAATCAGGAAGGGGGAAATGCTTTTTCACGGCACTGTATATATTTATATATATTACCTTTTGTACTATGCAAGCAACAGAGGTTGCCTACTATACAAAGTTACCTGAGAATAATTAGTGATATACATGTACATTTTTACTTTACTTTAGGTAAAATTTGCAATATAAAATCACTCCAGCCTTCCTTGTTTGTGCCTTACCATGCTAGAGGAACTTAGTAAATCATACAATAGTCAAACATGATTGATCAAAGTCAATTATAAAGTATAATGAATAATTATGATGAGCAACTACTGATGTTAAAATTGGTGACAACCGTGTTTATCATTGCAATGTAAATCAGTTGTAGTGGAGAATATAGATGAGACAAGAAGATTAACTTAATTTGAGCATTTATGCACTATCTATCTTAAGCAAAGAAAACACTTTGGTTGCTGCCAAATATTATTTATGTTACATATATTTGTGATAATGTTTGTATATTAAGGCACATCTATTGTAAAAAAAAAAAATCTGAAAAATATTATAGTACAGGTTCTTAGTGTCTACTGTTTATTAATGCTCAACCAACTTGCAGGTTTAGAACAAATTTAATTGACATGAAGTATCTCTTCTGAAGTATAGTTTAAATTGAGAAATGCATGGGTGCATGTTAATGTGTGTCACGTGTTCTGTTACAGGACATGCATGACCACATATGTCTATGAATGTATTGACATCTGCTGATCATACACAATACTCCCGTCCCAATAGTGATTTGTTATTCCTAGGTTTATTCTGTTTTATCTTCCCCCTTGCCATCTCTCAATCTATTCCAATTCCAACTCTATCCTCTTGCTACACACAGCACACTTCTTATGTCATTCATCAATTCCCTTTTTTTACCCAACCTATAAGCAATATTTAATTGTACAGTATGTCAGGGCAAAATTGTTGACATATATCTATATATATATAGATATATATATATCTATATATATATAGATATATATATATACCAAAAGTATTGGGATGCCTGCCTTTACACGCACATGAACTTTAATGGCGTCTTAGTCTGTAGGGTTCAGTATTGAGTTGGCCCACCCTTTGCAGCTATAACAGCTTCAGTTCTTCTGGGAAGACTGTCCACAAGGTTTAGGAGGGTGTCTATGGGAATGTTTGACCATTCTTCCAGAAGCGCATTTGTGAGGTCAGGCACTGATGTGGATGAGAAGGCCTGGCTCGCAGTCTCCGCTTTAATTCATCCCAAATGTGTTCTGTCTGGTTAAGGTCAGGACTCTGTGCAGGCCAGCTAAGTTCCTTCACCCCAAACTCACTCATACATGTCTTTATGGACCTTGCTTTGGGCACTGGTCCAAATCATTTGGTGGAGGGGGTATTATGGTGTGGGGTTGTTTTTCAGCGGTTGGGCTTGGCCCCTTAGTTCCAGTGAAGGGAACTCTTAAGGTGTCAGCATAGCAAGACATTTAGAAAAAGTTCATGCTCCCAACTTTGTGGGAACAGTTTGGGGGTGGCCCCTTCCCTTTCCAACATGACTGTGCACCAGTGCACAAAGCAAGGTCCATAAAGACATGGATGAGTGGGTTTGAGGTAGAGGAACTTGACTGGCCTACACAGAGTCCTGGCCTCAACCTGATAGAACAACATTGGGATAAATTAGAGCGGAGATTGCAAGCCGGGCCTTCTCTCCAACATCAGTGCCTAACCTCACAAATGTGCTTCTGGAAGAATGATCAAACATTCTCCTAGACACACTCCTATACTTTGTATACAGCCTTCCCAGAAGAGTTGAAGCTGTTATAGCTGCAAAGTGTGGGCCACTCATAATTGAACCCTACGGACTAAGACCTAAGACTGGGATGCCATTAAAGTTCATGTGGGTGTGAAGGCAGGCATCCCAATACTTTTGGTAATATTGTGTGTGTATGTATATATATTGTGACAGCAGGAAGGTAAAGTCACCTGGTTGCATCCAGGGGGGTAGGTATATTTCTCCCAGATTTAGGCTTTATGCCGACTTATACAACTAGGGAGAGAGTTGATGAAGCCCAGCTGAGGCTAGTGGGCTCATGGATGATTCATACCTCTAGGGAGAGTGCTGGGCGTCGTGCAGGCAGGGAGTTGATGAGACCAGCTGAAGCTTGTCAGCTCGTTTAAGGCCTCTATAAAAAACTCCCAGCTTCATTAGATGTTTGCTCATGCCTGGAACCAGACCTGTGTGGACTGTCTAGGGAGAGTGAACCCCTGTGCGGTGAGACAAAGCCTGTGTGGCTATTTGTTTGGACATTTACTAAACCAGGGACTTAGGGACTAGGACAGCACCAGGCTGATCCCAGTTGTTAGTTAGGAAACCTGCATGTTTAGTCAGAGGTCAAGCTGACCAGGGTTTATTTTGTTTATGTTTCTTTTTGCTTTGCTGTGTTTTTTGTCACTGTAAATAGAGAAATAAACCGCACCTTTTTGATCTTGAAAACCACAACCTCCGTCTGCTGGGCCTGTTTTTGTGTGGGGAGCCCATCCAGGGGATCACACACACCCGCTGCCGAGCTAACCCCCTCACAGTTGGTGGAGAACCAGTGGCAGTTTTTTTTTAAGCCAGCATGGAGGAGATACTGAAACAGCTGGCTCTAGCAAATGCCAATCAACAGCAGACAAATGCAGGTTTGCAAAAGAGCCTTGCAGCTCAACAACAGAGCTTCGCAGCCCAGCAGCAAGCTCATCAACAGAGCCTTGCAGCCCAGCAGCAATCTGAGGCCCCCTTCATAGACCTGTTACAGAAGCAAGAGCAGAGACTACAACAAATGGAAGCAGTAATGCAGCAACGTCCGCAGACCAGTGAGGAAAGCCGTCCCACTAATACCGCGTCCTTTGGGGTGAGTCGTTTATTGACAAAAATGACTGGAGAGGATGATCCAGAGGTATTTTTGACCACATTTGAAAGGACTGCTGAAAGAGAAAAGTGGCCTGAGGAGCAGTGGGCTGGACTGGTGGCTCCTCTGTTAACTGGTGAATCGCAGAAGGCTTACTATGACCTAGAGCCTGACCAAGCAAAAGACTATGTGATGCTAAAAGCTGAAATATTGGCAAGGCTGGGTGTCACCCTGGCTGTCCGGGCTCAGCGTGTGCATAACTGGACTTTCCAGCTTGGAAAACCCCCCAGGTCTCAAATGTATGATCTCATTCACCTGAGCAGGAAGTGGCTACAGCCAGAGACTTTGTCCGCACCAGAGATTGTGGAACGTGTTGTAATGGATCGGTTTTTGAGAGCTCTTCCTACTGCCATCCAAAAGTGGGTAAGCCATGGAGACCCAGAGACGGCCGGTGGTCTTGTGGATCATGTAGAGAAATACTTGGCTACAGAGAACCTGACGGCCTCTTCCAGAGACTCTCGGACTTTCCACCCTAAGACCAGACCATCCCCAGGGGCGGATAAGAGGATTCCAAGGGGTGAGGGTGGAGAGAGTGAGAGGGTGGGAGCTCTACCCAAAGTTTGGCGAGAACAGCCTGGGAAGTCAGGGGCTCAAGAGGCAGCCAAATGGATTGTTTGCTACCGCTGCCGGCAAGCGGGACATATTGCAGCAAATTGCCCGGTTGTGGAGGAACCCATGCAATGTGACTTTCTGACGGACAGACGTCAGTCGCTGTGTGCGACAGTCACATGCACTGCCATTCGGGGAACTGAGAAACATTTATGCAAAATGTGTATTAATGGTAGAAATGTTGTGGTATTACTGGATTCAGGTAGCCTTGTGACCCTGATAAAGGCTGAATTAGTTAAAACAGAGGTCTCTGGGAATAGCAAGGTAGCTGTTATTTGTGTGCATGGGGACACCCGAGAGTATCCAGTGACTACAGTGTGTTTCAAGACCCCCAAAGGTACCCTCTCTCATCCAGTGGGGTTAGTATCTCAATTACCGCATGATGCCATTGTGGGAAGGGATTTTCCGAAGTTCTGGGAACTGTGGGATGATCCTGAGCCCCCCACTGGTGCCCCTATGTACCAGGAAGGTGATAGCCAGAACTCCTCTGAGAGTGGTGAGGACTCTCCAGAATTTCCCTTGTCAGTATTGGCAGGCGAGACTCAAGAAACTGGAGAGGAGCCCACCTCCTCAGACGAAAACCTACCGTCTGTGGAGTTTTCTGATCTTGAGGTTCACAGGGAAAATTTTGCCACAGAACAGTTAAAAGACCCCGCCCTAATAAAGGCACGGGAAAATGTAGTGGAAATAGATGGCGAGTTAGTGAACCCAGATAATACCTGCACTTACCCATACTTCAGCGTAGAGAAGGACCTACTGTATCGGGTGGCAAAAAGGGCAGAAGAAACCGTTGAGCAGCTTGTGGTGCCCAAACCTTACAGGAAGTTGGTGTTGGAGTTGGCCCATGGGCACATTCTTGGAGGTCATCTGGGGACAGAGAAAACCCGAGAGAGGGTATTACAGAGATTCTATTGGCCTGGGGTGATGAAGGACATAGAAAATTATTGTTCCTCCTGCCCTGTGTGTCAGAGGTCGGCCCCGATGCCACATTTCCGTAGCCCGCTGGTCCCTCTACCCATCATTGAGGTCCCGTTTGAGAGGATCGCAATGGATTTGGTAGGTCCTATAATCAAGTCCGCTAGGGGGCACCAGTACATATTAGTTATAATGGACTATGCCACCCGTTATCCAGAAGCGATCCCTCTCCGAAATACCTCGGCCAAAACCATAGCCAAAGAGCTATCTCTTGTTTTTAGCCGGGTGGGTATTTGTAAAGAACTGCTTACGGACCAAGGTACACCCTTTATGTCCCGGGTTATGAAAGAGCTGTGTAAATTGTTCAAAGTGACGCAATTGCGTACGTCTGTGTATCACCCCCAAACCGATGGGCTGGTTGAAAGATTCAACAAAACCCTAAAACAAATGTTGAAGAAAGTGGTGGATAGAGATGGAAAGGATTGGGACTGTCTACTTCCTTATTTGATGTTTGCTATTAGGGAGGTGCCCCAATCCTCTACGGGATTCTCCCCCTTTGAGTTACTGTATGGGAGACACCCAAGAGGGCTGTTGGATATTGCCAAGGAAACTTGGGAAAGTGAGAGTTCTCCCCACAGGAGTGTGATTGAGCATGTCGCCCTGATGCAAGATCGAATTGCACAGGTAATGCCCATCGTGAAGGAACATTTGGCCCAAGCGCAGTTGGCACAGCAGAGAGTGTACAACCGTGGAGCCAAGACCCGTACCTTTTCCCCGGGGGATAGGATATTGGTACTTGTCCCTACGGTTGAAAGTAAATTCCTTGCCAAATGGCAAGGCCCCTACGAGATAATGGAAAAAGTGAGCGAAGTGAATTACAAGGTCAGACAACCAGGAAGGCGAAAGCCCGAACAGATCTATCACGTTAATCTGTTGAAAGCCTGGAGGGATAGAGAGTCCCTAGTCGCAGAAACTTGGTCACCAGCTCAAACTGGTTGCGTGATTCCGGAGGTTGGAATAGCAGCCACCTTGTCACAACCCCAACAACAGGAGGTTAAGGAGTTTGTGCTTCGCAACAAGGAGGTGTTCTCTGAGCTGCCGGGACAAACATCTGGGGTAGAGCATGATATTATTACCCCGCCCGGTGAAAGGGTGAAGTTAAAACCCTATCGGATCCCAGAGGCCCGACGGGAGGCAATACGGGAGGAAGTACAGAAAATGCTGAACTTAGGGGTGATAGAGGAGTCCCAAAGTGATTGGTCTAGTCCCATTGTGTTGGTGCCTAAACCGGATGGGAGCTGGCGATTTTGTAACGATTTTCGTCAGTTGAACAAAGTTACAAAATTTGACACCTACCCCATGCCACGTATAGATGAGTTGATCGACCGGCTGGGAACAGCCCGATACATGACGACTCTGGACCTCACAAAAGGGTATTGGCAAATTCCCCTGGCCAAGTCGGCCAAAGAGAAAACCGCATTTGTAACCCCAGACGGGGCGTTCCAATATAAGAGAATGCCGTTCGGGTTACAGAATGCGCCGGCCACATTCCAGCGGAAAATGGACCAGATACTGAGGCCCCATCGGAAGTATGCTGCGGCTTACCTGGATGACGTAATTGTCCATAGCACAGATTGGGCCTCACATCTGCCAAAAGTGCAAGCAGTCCTAGACTCTATCCGGGAAGCGGGGTTTACGGCTAACCCCAAGAAGTGTACCATTGGGCAGGAGGAGGCCAAATATCTTGGGTACACCATTGGCAGGGGAGTAATAAAACCCCAACTCAACAAAGTCGAGGCCATCCAGAGTTGGCCACGTCCCAACAGCAAGAAGCAGGTACGAGCCTTTCTGGGAATCGCGGGTTATTATCGGCGCTTCATTCCCCACTTTGCTTCTAAGGCTGTGCCCCTAACCAACCTGACGAAAGGGAAAGGGTCGGTCATGATTAAATGGACCCCCGAGGCTGAGGCAGCGTTCCAATTCTTGAAACAAGCCTTATGTAGCCAGCCAGTGTTGTACTCACCCGACTTCTCTAAAGACTTTGTCGTACAAAGTGATGCGTCAGATGTGGGGTTAGGAGCAGTATTGTCCCAGGTCTGGAACGGGGAAGAGCACCCAGTCATTTACCTCAGCAGGAAGTTGAAGTCCCATGAGGTAAATTACGCCACGGTTGAAAAGGAGTGTTTAGCGGTGAAGTGGGCTCTAGATTCCCTTCGGTACTATCTGCTAGGTAGGCACTTTGACATGGTTACGGATCACGCTCCGTTAAAGTGGATGGCTCAAAACAAGGAGACAAATAGAAGAGTAAATAGGTGGTTCCTGGCCCTACAGGAATTCAACTTCACAGTAAAGCATCGCCCTGGCGTTCAAATGGGGAATGTGGATGCTTTGTCTCGAGTACATGAATGCCTGATTGCTGGTGTTCCAACCCCAAGGTTAAAACAAGAGGGGGGGGTATGTGACAGCAGGAAGGTAAAGTCACCTGGTTGCATCCAGGGGGGTAGGTATATTTCTCCCAGATTTAGGCTTTATGCCGACTTATACAACTAGGGAGAGAGTTGATGAAGCCCAGCTGAGGCTAGTGGGCTCATGGATGATTCATACCTCTAGGGAGAGTGCTGGGCGTCGTGCAGGCAGGGAGTTGATGAGACCAGCTGAAGCTTGTCAGCTCGTTTAAGGCCTCTATAAAAAACTCCCAGCTTCATTAGATGTTTGCTCATGCCTGGAACCAGACCTGTGTGGACTGTCTAGGGAGAGTGAACCCCTGTGCGGTGAGACAAAGCCTGTGTGGCTATTTGTTTGGACATTTACTAAACCAGGGACTTAGGGACTAGGACAGCACCAGGCTGATCCCAGTTGTTAGTTAGGAAACCTGCATGTTTAGTCAGAGGTCAAGCTGACCAGGGTTTATTTTGTTTATGTTTCTTTTTGCTTTGCTGTGTTTTTTGTCACTGTAAATAGAGAAATAAACCGCACCTTTTTGATCTTGAAAACCACAACCTCCGTCTGCTGGGCCTGTTTTTGTGTGGGGAGCCCATCCAGGGGATCACACACACCCGCTGCCGAACTAACCCCCTCACAATATATATATATATATATATATATATTATACATATATATACAGTATATATCTTCAAAAAAATTTTACACTTTTTTATGTTTAATAATGTTAAAAAAAGTGTGGAAACTCTCTGAAGAACCCTTGTTTATATATACACCAAATCTCTCCAATACATTAACATTTCCCTATACATGTACAGAAAAATTGGTCTTCCATAAATGTACTTAGATCACGCGTTATGCTCAGGGTAGATAACACATAGCATTTTTGGGGATAGAGCGTTGTCATCCCTGCCCAGTTTTCTTCTGTTAAACTACACACACCTATTATATTCTCCACATCATAGACCCTAATCATTCTGTTACCCACTACCAAGATAATAGCTAGGGGATAATTACAGTCCTTTATGTGACACAGTAAGTGTGGCATGAAGGGTATTCCATAAAATGTTCAAAAAAACCTAAGTTTTAGAGAGGGTTCTACTTTTAGAGGGTGACATGGCAAAAACATCAATACTATGAAGTACAACCCCAATCCCCAAAAAGTTGTGGCATTGTGTAAAATCTACATAAAAAACAGAATGCAATGATTTGAAAATCTCATTAACCCATATTTTATTCACAATAGAAAATAGAAAACATATCAAATGTTTAAACTGAGATAATGTACCATTTTAAGAAAAAAATACAGTAATTGTGAAATTGATGGCAGCAGCACGTCTCAAAAAAGATGGGACTGGGCCATGTTTACCATGGTGCAGCATCCCCTCTTCTAACAACCCTCTGTAAATGTCTGGGACCTTAGGAGACCAGTTGCTGGAGTTTTGGGAGAGGAATCTTGTCCCATTCTTGCCTGATATGGATTTTCACTGCTCAACAGTCCTGGGATTTCTTTGTTGTATTTTTAATTTCAAGATGTGCCAAATATGTTCAATTGGTGAAAGGTCTGGACTGCTGGAAGGCCAGTTAAGCACCCAGACTCTTCTACTATAAGCCATGCTGTTGTCATAGATGCAGTATGCAGTTTAGCATTGTCCTGCTGAAATATGCAA
The DNA here is from genome assembly GCA_029206835.1 of Rana muscosa. Lineage (NCBI taxonomy): Eukaryota > Metazoa > Chordata > Amphibia > Anura > Ranidae > Rana > Rana muscosa. The sequence goes on from CM055116.1 coordinate 423,474,792, forward strand.
GGCCTTCTGAAAAAGATGTTGCCTGATTAGGAACATATAATGACGATGGCTGGTCGGCAACTGGTTGAAAACATATACTAAACTGAATTATACCAAATAAAATAAAAAATCCACCTTCTTAAACTTGCTATAAGTTGTTACCAGCTATTTCCCTGTAAAATTGTGAACTACTGTATTACCTTCGGTGTAATGTGCGAAAAAAAACCTAAAAAATAACAGAAGAAACCTTGCTAATCTGCTGTTGGTGCTATTTGCATACAATTAGTAATCTGCTGTTGCCATGTTGCCAGCAATTACCTTGAAAAATGCCAATTTCAACATAAACCATGAATGTATATTGGATTTAAATGACAATATTTATGACAACTACAAATCCCCTTCCACCAGTCCTTATTATAAAGTGATCATGCTTTGTAAAACTTCTCAATGTCCAATACATAACCAGTCCAAACAAAGTGCTTCCATTAGCTCTTGTTCATATTGAATGCGGCTTTGAAATCACGCAACTTCATATGAAATCGATTTCAAAGCCGCATTTCAGTGAGACTTTAGGTACTTTGAAGACATCTGTGCGGCTTCATACACAGATGTCTATGCATGTTTCACCTGAAATCGCCAAAAGTAGTACAGGAACTACTTTTTCAAAACAATGTGGCACTGCAAAGTTGGCGTTGCACTGATTTGAACAGTGTCATTGCCAACAATGGGGTGTTTTGTTTAACACAGACACCATTGGTAAAAGTCCTTTATTAAAAATAAAAAATAAAAAACCCATTCCAGCGATGTAATCCAGTGTCCCGTGGTGATCCGATGTCCAGCGCTGCAGTCTGCACTCCACACGAAACGTCATTGGCTGAGCGGACCTACACTGCGGAGGAAGTTCCCCATCAGGTCCGCTCAGCCAATGACATAGGCGGGGTCTGAGGTACAAGGGGGCAGGGGCGTCATTGGCTGAGCGGACCTGATGGCGAACTTCCTCTGACGTGTAAAAAATGAATAGACCTGCCCCTTCTCACATTCCCCATCAGGTCCGCTCAGCCTTACACCTACGTCACTGGCTGAGCGGACCTGATGGGGAACGTGAGAAGGGGCGGGTCTATTAATTTTTTACACTGCGGAGGAAGTTCCCCATCAGGTCTGCTCAGCCAATGACGAAGGCGGGGTCTGAGATACGAGGGCGCCCCCGCCCCCTCGTACCTCAGACCCCACCTACGTCATTGGCTGAGCAGACCTGATGGGGAACTTCCTCCGCAGTGTAGGTCCGCTCAGCCAATGACGTTTCATGTGGAGTTGAGACTGCAGCGCTGGACATCGGATCACTACAGGACACTGAATTACATCGCTGGAATGGGTTTTTTATTTTTTATTTTTTAATAAAGGACTTTTCCCAACAGTGTCTGTGTTTTTATTTTATTTTTTTACACTTTCTTTGTGAATGGGCAAGGGTTGTGGGGATGAGGCCCTTATCCCCATCAACATGGGGACATGGTGCTTTGAGGGGTCACAGACCCCCAAAGCATCCTCCCCATGTTGAGGGCATGTGGCCTGGTATGGTTCAGGAGGGGGGGCACTCTCTCGTCTCCCCCTCTTTTCCTGCAGGCCTGCCAGGTTGCGTGCTCGGATAAGGGGTCTGGTATGGATTTTTGGGGAACTCCACGCCATTTTTTTTAATTTTGGGTGGAGTTCCCCTTAAAATCCATACCAGACCTGAAGGGTCTAGTATGGATATTTGGGGGGAACCTCACGTCATTTCTTTTCTAAATTTGACGCAGGATTCCCCTTAATATATATACTAGACCTGAAGGGCATGGAATTTGAATTTGGGGGGACCCCTACGCATTTTTTTTTTTATCAATGACTTTTCCCTGTATTGCCGGGAGCCGACAATTCATTATAGCCGCGAGTGGTTTTAAATTACTTTTTTTCCTTCAGAAATTACATTTTGTGCAGGGACAGTTCTAAGCACGGGAAACAAGCGCTGATTTACAGGCATACTATACACCCCCCCCCCCCCGGTAATAAATTTAAAGGAATATTTCACTTTTATCGTTTCACTAAGCATTATTAACCACTTAAGCCCCGGACCATTTGGTAGCTAGAGGACCAGAGGTGAATTCAGAATTTTGCACTGCGCTGCTTTAACTGTAAATTGTGCGGACATGCAATGTTGTACCCAAACGAAATTTGCGTCCTTTTCTTCCCACAAATAGAGCTTTCTTTTAATGGTATTTGATTGCCTCTGCGATTTTTATTTTTTGCGATATAAATGGAAAAAGACCGAAAATTTTGAAAAAAAATCATATTTTCTACTTTTTGTTATAAGAAAAATCGAATAAACTCAATTGTAGTCATACATTTAGGCCAAAATGTATTCAGCCACATGTTTTTAGTAAAACAAATGTCAATAAGCGTATATTTATTGGTTTGCGCAAAAGTTATAGAGTTTACAAACTAGGGTACATTTTCTGAAATTTACACAGCTTTAAATTTATGACTGCCTATCTCATTTCTTGAGGTGCTAAAATGACAGGGCAGTACAAACCCCCCCCAAATGACCCCATTTTGGAAAGTAGACACCCCAAGGAAATTGCTGAGAGGCATGTTGAGCCCATTGAATTTTTTATTTTTTTGTCCCAAGTGATTGAATAATGACTAAAAAAAAAAAAAAAATTACAAAAAGTTGTCACTAAATGATATATTGCTCACACATGCCATGGTTATATGTGGAATTTCACCCCAAAATACATTTTGCTGCTTCTCCTGAGTACGGGGATACCACATGTGTGGGACTTTTTGGGAGCCTAGCCGCGTACGGGACCCCGGAAACCAAGCACCGCCTTCAGGATTTCTAAGGGCGCAAATTTTTGATTTCACTCCTCACTACCTATCACAGTTTCGAAGGCCATAAAATGCCAAAATAGCACAAAACCCCCCCAAATGACCCCATTTTAGAAAGTAGACACCCCAAGGAAATTGCTGAGAGGCCTGTTGAGCCCATTGAATATAATTTTTTTTGTCCCAAGTGATTGAATAATGACAAAAAAAAATAAAAAATTACAAAAAGTTGTCACTAAATGATATATTGCTCACACATGCCATGGTTATATGTGGAATTACACCCCAAAATACATTTTTCTGCTTCTCCTGAGTTCGGGGATACCACATGTGTGGGACTTTTTAGGAGCCTAGCCGCGTACGGGACCCCGAAAACCAAGCACCGCCTTCAGGATTTCTAGGCACAAATTTTTGATTTCACTCCTCACTACCTATCACAGTTTCGAAGGCCATAAAATGCCAAAATCGCACAAAACCCCCCCAAATGACCCCATTTTGGAATATAGACACCCCAAGCTATTTGCTGAGAGGAATGGCGAGTATTTTACAGCTCTCATTTGTTTTTGAAAATGAAGAAAGAAAATATATATATATATATTTTTTTTTTCAATTTTCAAAACTTTGTGACAAAAAGCGAGATCTGCAAAATACTCACAATACCTCTCAGCAAATAGCTTGGGGTGTCTACTTTCCAAAATGGGGTCATTTGGGGGGGTTTTGTGCTATCTGGGCATTCCATGGCCTCCGAAACTGTGATAGGCAGTGAGAAGTGAAATCAAAAATTTACACCCTTAGAAAGCCTGAAGGCGGTGCTTGGTTTTTGGGGTCCCGTACATGGCTAGGCTCCCAAAAAGTCTCACACATGTGGTATCCCCGTACTCAGGAGAAGCAACAGAATGTATTTTGGGGTGTAATTCCACATATGCCCATGGCATGTTTGAGCAATATATCATTTAGTGACAACTTTGTGCAAAAAAAAAAAAAAAAATTGTTGTTTTTCCGCAACTTGTGTCAACATATAAAATATTCCATGGACTCAACATGCCTCTCAGTATATAGCTTGGGGTGTCTACTTTCCAAAATGGGGTCATTTGGGGGGGTTTTGAACTGTTCTGGCATTTTATACACAACATTAGGAAGCTTACAACCACTCTTCTAACCACTTGAAGACAAAGCCCTTTTTGACACTTTTTGTTTACATGAAAACATTTTTTTTGCAAGAAAATTATGTTGAACCCCCAAACATTATATATATTTTTAAAGCAAAGGCCCTACAGATTAAAATGGTGGGTGTTGCATTTTTTTTTTCTACACAGTATTTGCGCAGCGATTTTTCAAACGCATTTTTTGGGTTAAAAAATACACTTTTTTTAATTTTAATGCACTAAAACACACTATATTGCCCAAATGTTTGATGAAATAAAAAAGATGATCTTAGGCCGAGTACATAGATACCAAACACGACATGCTTTAAAATTTCACACAAACGCGCATTGGCGACAAACTACATACATTTTTAAAAGCCTTTACAGGTTACCCCAGTAGATTTACAGAGGAGGTCTACTGCTAAAATGATTGCCCTCGATCTGACCTTCGCGGTGATACCTCACATGCATGGTGCAATTGCTGTTTACATATGACGCCAGACCGACGCTTGCGTTCGCCATTGGGCAAGAGCAGGGCAGGACAGGGGTGCTTTTTTTTTTTTTATTTTTTTTTTTATTATTAATTTTGCTTTTTTATTTTATTTTTAAATTGTTCCTTCCAAGTATTTTTTTTTTATCATTTTTATTGTTATCTCAGGGAATGTAAATATCCCCTATGATAGCAATAGGTAGTGACAGGTACTCTTTTTTTGAAAAAACTGGGGTCTTCTAGACCCTAGATTTTTCCTCTGCCCTCAAAGCATCTGACCACACCAAGATCGGTGTGATAAAATGCTTTCCCAATTTCCCAATGGCGCTTTTTATATCCGGGGTGGGGGGCATTCCCTCCCACTGCTTGTAAAAGCAGTCCAGAGGCTAATCAGCCGCTAGGATTGCTTTTATATGAAAGCCGGCCGCAGGCTGAAAAGAATGATACCAAGATGATACCTAAACCCGCAGGCATCATTCTGGTATAAACATTCAAAGTCCAGCAACATACCAGTACGTTGCTGGTCCTTGTTGGACATGTATTGTAATCTTTTTATTTCATGAAGCCAGTTGGCTGAACGAAAAAAGAGATTGATCGGTGGGTATGCCCACCATTAGAATACCGCCCTTCATCCACCCACTTCCAATGATGGGCATACACGCACCATTTATATATGCCGAAGCATGGGGGCATCCTCCCGCAAAAAAGTTATGCCGCACACACATGGTCGGACTTTTCCACGGGCAAGCCTCCGTCGGAATTTCGACCGTATGTACGCGGCATTAGGAGCAAAATCGCTCCTCCGCCCCTGCTGCCCCAATGCTTCGGCATATTTGCTTTTTTTTTTAACTGTGGTGGTGAAATCACCTCCTACAGCACTGGAGTCGCAGGGATCAGGCCTGTCTCTGCGAACGCTGCAGTTATGTGTGTTTTTGTTTTGTAAGTGACAGTGATCGATCGATACTGCACTTGGGTGGCCTGGGCTGGACGGAGGGGCAAAACGCAGGTGCCAGCAGGTATCTGGGCTGATCCCGCTAACACTGCGTTTTTGGGAACCCTAAACTGCTGGGGACGCTAGTATAGATCTGATCAGATCAGATATTGATCTGTTCAGATACTATACCACTAAGGGGGGTGTATGCTTCACGCGTGGGTGTTAGCGTTACTGGCACTAACCTGACGCTGCCTGGGGTGTGACTCAGACCCTCTCTGACGCTAAAACCTAATTGATATCACCCGCCGGGCGATCAGGGGGTTAAACCTTTATTGGGTTATATACGGCGGGTGCCCTGACACTATAAAAAGCAAACTAACTAACCAGCGTCACCCGTAACACTTATATGGTGATCACTGGTGAAAGGGTTAACTAGGGGCAATCAGGGGGTTAAAACCTTTATTAGATAATATATGGGGGTACCTGACGCTATAAAAACCTGCGGCAAACCTAAAAAAAATTACCAGCTACCGATCTGCATCACCGACACTAAGACAGCGTTTAGAAAAACGATTGCTTAGCGACAGTGGTGATGGGGGTGAAAGGGTTACCTGGGGGGGGCGACCAAGGGGGTTAAACCTTTATTAGATAATATATTGGGGTACCTGACGCTATAAAAACATGCGGCGAACCTAAAAAAAATACTGGCTACGATCTGCATCACCGACACTAAGACAGCGTTTAGAAAAACAATTGCTTAGCGACAGTGGTGATAGGGGGTGAAAGGGTTACCTGGGGGGCGATCAAGGGGGTTAAACCTTTATTAGATAATATATTGGGGTACCTGACGCTATAAAAACCTGCAGCGAACCTAAAAAAAATTACCGGCTACCGATCTGCATCACCGACACTAAGACAGCGTTTAGAAAAACAATTGCTTAGCGACAGTGGTGATAGGGGGTGAAAGGGTTACCTGGGGGGCGATCAAGGGGGTTAAACCTTTATTAGATAATATATTGGGGTACCTGACGCTATAAAAACCTGCGGCAAACCTAAAAAAAATTACTGGCTGCCGATCGGCATCACTGACGCTAAGACAGCGATCAGAAAAATGATCGCTAAGCGACAGTGGTGATAGGGGGTGAAAGGGTTATCTGGGGGGTGATCAGGGGGTTAAACCTTTATTAGGGGGTTAGGGGGCTACACTGGACCTAAGACTAAACTTTGGTGACACTTTTACAGTCACAAATGTCACTGATTGCAGTGATCACTAAATAAATGGTCACTGCAATCAGTGACACTGTGACTGGGGGCTGGGGGGGTGATCTGGGGGGTGATCTGGGGTGTCTGGGGGGGCCTGGGGGCGATTTATGTCCCTATGTGTCCTGGTGTCAGTGTAGTGCTGTGTGCACTAACCTGATATCTTCTCTTGTACGGCGCTCGGTATATGTGAGCGCCGCACCAGAGATGACATCACTTCCTCCTGCTCCCTCTGTCTGACACAGACAGAGGGGGCATTTCCATTCGCCAGGAGCGATCGCGAGGGGGTGGCCAGAAACGAATGGCTGCCCCCTCATCCCGGAACGCTCCCGGACACTTAGCCACCGCTCACTGTACAGAAGGGGGGTCCGATTGGACCCCCCAACTGTACAAAGGCAATCACGTACACTCTACGTGATTGTGCCTGTCGGTGCCATTCTGCCGACGTATATATACAGTGAGCGGTCGTTAAGTGGTTAAAATCACTGCTCCTGAAAAAACTGCGATTTAAAAAAAAAATATGCATTGATACATGTCCCCTGGTTCCCAAACCCTTTTTAGGACAATAACTTGCATATTAGCCTTGATAATTAGCACTTTTGATTTTGAATGTTCGAGTCCATTGTATTTAATAGGGTTCTAAAGTTTGCGCAAACTTTAGGTCTGTTCGCAGGTTCTGGTGCGAACCGAACAGGGGGGTGTTCGGCTCATCCTTACTCACCACATAAGATATCTTTTCTCATGTGAGGAGGGTCATTAGAAAGTTGGCTTTCCCAAGTACTTTCTGACCTATAAAATCATTGTCCCGTGGTTTACCCCCAGCTCATGGGAATGCAGGCCGCACCTACCCTCCTCGAATACCAAACTTATAATACCTATTTAAATAAACACAAACAACTTCTTTGGCAAAGATTGGCCGCAACACTTTTATTGGTATATTCAGATCAATAAATAATAATAGTATTATGATAATTTTATTAATTTATAAAATCCATAAATCTCAACAATAAACTTAAAACAGCTCAGTCTTAAAGGACTCGAGCATACAGAATCATTTTAAACCAAAGTCCTCCCTACACTTATGCAGGGTGACAGACCACACAATCATGCTTAGCGACAAGGGAGGGGGGGTGTGGAGCTTGTTGCATCTAATCTGACTAGGTGGGCACTGGCGGGAATTCCTGTGTAAGGGGTCCTATATATAATAAGCCCCTTTCCAGAACATTCAGAAGGGTCACATGACCATCTGTGCAATCCCCAATCAGCCTGTTCAAACTTAAATCCGCCCCTTTTCATATTTGAAAACCTCTTAAAGGAGCCCTGTCCCTAAAACATTAACCTGTGCATAACTACCTAACATTTATCCTACTATATAACTCATCTCTATGTTTTATAAAGGGAGGGGCGACCGCATGCCCATGCTTGTCAGGCTCAAAGCTAATATATATATACAGTATATTTCGCTATGTTTATTTGTTCTTTATTTCACCGAGCAAACAATTTTCTATCTGTAATCCCGTATCTACAGTGGGTGTAACATTTTGTTGAAGAAGCATCAATAAGTTGAACCTACCAGCTTCTAATAAACACAGTCTTTCTGTTCACCACCATTAAAACATTTATGCTGTGTTGTAAATAAATAAAATGTTGACATCTTTTCTTGTTTATTTTTCTAATGAAATCAGTGTGAGCTTTCATTTTAATTCAAGTTAGTTTTGAAGTCCTGTTTTTGTACCTTATCTCCTGAGTAATGAAATGCATTAAGATGAAAGTTGCTTTTGCTAGTTATGCTTTCTAAAATTAGTCTGTATATCAAGACTCTAATGCTTTGAGGAAAAAGAAAAGTTTGAATAAATGTCTTCAATAATTCTAACCATTCATGTGTAATAACCTGCTTAGAAGAGTTTGTTTGTAAAGGAGAGCCTTACATAAAATGTGTGTGATCTACATGATCACAAGAAGTTTTAGATATCCTTGCAATAATCTGCAATGCAATGGATAGTGTATTGGAGCAAATCTTCCTAAAAGATTTTAACTTACATAAGATGCCAGCTTAAAGTGGTTGTAAACCCACTTTGACAACTTGCACCTACAGGTAAGCCTAGATTAAGGCTTACCTGTAGGTGCAAGAAATATCTTCTTAACCTACACGGTTAAGAAGATATTTGCAGAAAACACTGCACCGATCTCTGCGGCGCATGCGGGCCGTAGACAGCGGCGCAGGCACACTGAGCGTCCCGGCATAATGAATGGGATCAAGCCAGGATTATGCCGGTCCGTGCGCATGCACGTGAGTGATGTCATCGCCGTTCCGGCCAATCACAGCACCGGAGCTGCGATACCAGGAAGAGGCTACGAGGGGACATGGTGGCGGCGGCGGAGGGGAACGAGGAGGACTTCGGGGGTTTTGATTACAGGTAAGTGCCACATAATGAGCTAGTATGCTATGCATACTACCTCAATATGCCTTTCTCTTGCAGGGTCTTATTTTATCCCGTTTTTTCGGGGGGGGGGGTTACTTCCTCTTTAACAAGGGCTGACATTTTCTATTTTATTGCAGAACAAATGTTATGATTTGCATTTTTGCTAGCCCCCGTCAGACAAGATTATATAATCATACAGTGAACAAAACATCAATAACAACTTTATTGTCTTTCTTGGGATTGGTACAGTCCTTGTAATAGAACACGTACATTTCTAGGTGTGTGCTATTGAACAATAAATCATAAAATTCAACTTTTGTTATTTATTTAAAAAACGTATAGACTGTCATGTTAAAAAAATTCAGCTTTGACAACAAAACTTCCCTCTTGTCCAGTACTGCCCCTGCAGATTTACTACTTTGCAGTCTACTGCCTATCTTTTTCCAGGTTAAAAATGCCCAGCATCAATCAACCTTCTTCCTGTTAGATCAGGTTATTATTGGAGGTATAATAGAACCTCAGCCTGGACTCACACTACTATTGCACGGAACATTACTCACATGTCATTAGATGAGCATAGCTCTGTCCAGGAGCAAGGACTACCAAACTGCTTTTTTTAGTGCGGAAGGGCTTTAAGGGTGGAAGGGGTCATCAAAAATCAAAAAGAGTTCAGCCCTGAGAGGCTTGTAAACATTTGCTCCTGTAGGATCTTTTTCACCTGAAACTCTTTTACCTCTCACTCCTCAGCATAAAACCTACATGCTTTAAATGTAATAAACACAATCCTATGGTATGTTTGGCTCGACTTCTCCATTTTTACCATTCTTAGGCCTCGTACACACGGCCGAGATTCTCGTTGAAAAAAACATGTCGTTTTTTTCCACGAGATTCTTGGACAAGAAACTTGTCCCGGCCGAGTGTACACACGCTCGTTTCAAAGAACCCGCGGTTCTTTGAAAGGAGTGTACGCGGTGACGTCATCGACTACGTCGAGCATGCGCTCGTCACATTCGATGCCGTCGCCGCCATCTTGGTATACCCTACGTATGCCTAGGAAGCTACCGCGCATGCGTCGAATTCATTTCGAACATGCGCGGGCTTCCGGGCGGACAGGTAAGTGTACACACACTCACTTTTCTCGTCGAGAAACATGCCGAGGAGAATCTCGACGAGAAAATAGAGAGCAGGTTCTCTATTTTCTCGTCGAGGTTTCTTGTCGGTTTTCTCGACGAGAAACCCGCTAGCAGCGTACACACGACCGATTTACTCGGCAAGACCTCTCTGCCAGCAAGTTTCTTGCTGGTTCTTGCCGAGAAAATCGGTCGTGTGTACGAGGCCTTAAAGATAAGTTATGACAAGTCCTTTATTATCATTATTTTTATTCTTTCTTTTTCTAGCAATTCCCTTTTACCCCTCTTTATTGTCAAGTCATGAGGGAGCTTGACTTTTTTTTTCTCCCCTTTCAGGCCTTCCCAGGCCTTTTTCTTTATTTGCTTCCTTTCTACTCTCCTGTTTTTCTTTTTTCTTTTTCTTTTTCTTTTTCTTTATTTTTTTATATTTTTTCTTAGCTCTACAAGTATGCTATGTCCGTAAACCGGAGCCTACTCTCTGTACTTTATTATTCTTTATCTCCTTAGACTCCTTTATTTTTGTACTCACAAAACGGATACTGTTTGGGTATACCCCTATTGTTGTATTGATCCTTTTGGTGAAAACAAACAATAAAAATGTATTTATCTCCAAATGTAATGAACAAAGCCTTTTTACTCCTGCACAGCTACACCCTAATCTATAAGTGTACAGCGTTGCTGTAATGTAATTCTAAATAAAATGTTTTATTTGAAAAAAAGATTTAAAAAGGTGAACAGCACAAGCAGGAGAAATGGATAATCAACATGTATTGCAATATATGAAAACTAAGAATCTCAGTTTTTTTTTAGGCAAAACTTTGGTTAACTTAGAATTTTTGGAGTTAACCCCTGTATGTAGGGTAAAATAAATCCTAATGTTTAATCTATGTTGCAACTGTACATATTATCACAACTTCAATGTCCATAATAAATTATAATTTTTTTTTTTCCAAGACAAAATTGCCTTCAGTTTTGTAGTAAATGGCAATGTATACCCCCTGACCTTTTTTTTTATAATAACAAAGATAAAATTGGGCCAAAATAGTAAAAAAAAGTATTTTTTTTTAAACTTTGTTGTATATCTCTACCAAACTGGCTCATTTATTTATTTATTTATTTATTTTATTGCGGAAGGACTTTAGGGGTGAAAGGGGTCATCAAAAATCAAAAAGAGTTGAGCCCTGAGAGGCTTGTAAACATTTGCTCCTGTAGAATAGGGATGAGCTTCGTGTTCGAGTCGAACATACGTTCGACTCGAACATCGGCTGTTCGATCGTTCGACGAAGATCGAACGATTTGGGCCGTTCACGCCAAATTCGAGTGACGCGAACGGCCCACAATGCACTACGCCATCGCAGTGTCATCCAGGCGCTGTGATTGGCCAAGCATGCACTGTGACCCCGCATGCTTGACCAATCACAGCGCCGGCAGCGAGGAGAGCAATGATTGGCCACAGGCAGGATGCCTGTGGCCAATTATTGCTGAGGGGGTTTAGTACACGCCCCACACTATAAAAGGCCGCCAGCGCGGCGGCCTTGTGTAGTGTGTTCCGGAGCAGGGAAAGAGAAGCATAGGCAGGGACAGTGTCATTTTTTCCTTTACTAATCCTGGATTCCTTGTGTTTAGGGACAGAGAAGGATAGGTAGGGAGAGTGTCAGTGTGTCATTCTGTGCTAAACCTTGTTTGTAGGGACAGAGAAGGACAGTGAGGGAAAGTGTCAGTGTGCTATTCTGTGCTAAATCTTGTTTGTAGGGACAGAGAAGGACAGTGAGGTAAAGTGTCAGTGTGCTATTGTGTTCTAATCCTTGTTTGTAGGGACAGAGAAGGACAGTGAGGGAAACTGTCAGTGTGCTATTCTGTTCTAAACCAATCTTGCTGAACCATATTTGAAATCCTTGAGTTTAGGGACAGAGAAGGACACTCGGGGAAACTGTCAGTGTGCTATTCTGTTCTAAACCAATCTTGCTGAACCATATTTGAAATCCTTGAGTTTAGGGACAGAGAAGGACACTCGTGGAAACTATCAGTGTGCTATTCTGTGCTAAATCTGGTTTGTAGGGACAGAGAAGGACACTCGGGGAAACTGTCAGTGTGCTATTCAGTTCTAAACCAATTTCAGGGTACTGGCAAAGCAGCTGCCAAAGCGTCCTCTTCTCTGGTATCAATGTCATCATTAGTCACTCCTTCCCTAGACCCACCATGTCCTCCTCCTGAGGAGTCCCCCGAACTGTTTGAGCACAGTGTTGGGTACATGCTCCAGGAGGATGCCCAGCGTTTCGAAGGATCTGATGATGATACCCAGCTAGAGGAAGGCAGTAGCGTGAGAGCAGAGAGAGGGGATGCCCAAGAAGGACACCAATCTGGCAGTCATGCTCCAGCAGCTGCAGCATACTGCCAGATTGGCTCCAGTGATGAGGAGGGAGGGAATGATGAGGTCACTGACTCCACGTGGGTGCCTAATAGGAGAGAGGAGGAGGAGGAGGATGAGGAGGAGGCACATCACCAACGAGGCAGGATGCCCTTGGGTGGCCAGCGTATGGGCAGCACACCGACGGAATCACACCGCAGAGCTCCGCCTGTGCAGGGCGCTGCCTCTGCCCGTCATTCAAAAAGTTCTTTGGTGTGGGCCTTTTTTGAGGCGAGTGCATCAGATCGCACAGCTGCTGTTTGCAACATATGTCTCAAGCGTATATCGCGTGGCCAAAACATCAGCCGCTTGGGCACCACATGCTTGATCAGACATATGTTGACCTGCCATGCAGCTCGTTGGCAAGCCTACCTTAAAGACCCACACCAAAGAACAAAGCGGACCTCTCCTTGCACCGCATCAGCTGGGATCTCCAACCCCAGTATACCTTCAGTCCTCTCTGAAACCTGCACTGAGAGGAATGAAGGTGTAGAATTAGATGTGTCACAGCCAAGTACTTGCGGCCACTCTGCTAGCAGGACACCGACGTCCAATTCTAGCAGGCAAATTTCCCTGCCCCAGCTGCTGGACCGTCGAAAGAAGTTCACTCCCAGCCATCCACATGCCCAGCGGTTGAATGCTAGCTTGGCTAAATTGCTAGCGCTTCAACTGCTGCCTTTTCAGTTGGTAGACTCTGCCCCCTTCCGTGAGTTTGTGCAATGTGCGGTTCCTCAGTGGCAGGTTCCCAAACGCCACTTTTTCTCACGGAAGGCGATTCCGGCTCTCTACAGGCATGTGGAAGGCAATGTCTTGGCCTCGCTGGACAGGGCGGTCAGCGGTAAGGTGCATATTACCGCTGACTCATGGTCCAGCAGGCATGGACAGGGACGTTACCTTTCTTTCACGGCCCATTGGGTCACTCTTTTGGCAGCTGGGAAGGATGCAGGACAAGGTGCAGTAGTGTTGGAGGTTGTTCCGCCACCACGCCTCCAAAATGCTACTACTGGTTGTGACACACCTCTCTCCTCCACCCCCTCCTCTTCTTCTTCCTCCATGGCCTCTTCCTGTGGTTTGTCCTCGGAACCAGCGGTGCTCCGTAGGTGTTCAAGGGGCTACGCAAGTACGCAGGCAAAAAGATGCCATGCCGTGCTTGCGCTGGTGTGTTTGGGGGACAGGAGCCACACTGGGGCAGAGGTCCTGTCTGCTCTGCAGGGGCAGGCCGAGAGGTGGTTGACGCCACGCCAGCTTAAGCCAGGAATGGTGGTTTGCGACAATGGCACCAACCTCCTCTCCGCCCTCCGACAGGGACAACTGACCCATGTGCCCTGTATGGCTCACGTCCTTAACCTGGTGGTGCAGCGGTTCTTGGGCAGGTACCCGGGCTTACAGGATGTCCTGAGGCAGGCCAGGAAAGTCTGTGTGCATTTCCGCAGATCTTATAATGCCAGCGCTCGCCTGGCTGAGCTGCAAAAGGAGTTGAACCTGCCCAAGAACCGCCTTATATGTGACATGCCCACCAGGTGGAACTCAACGTTGGCCATGCTGCAGCGGCTGCACACGCAGCAGAGGGCCATCAATGAGTACCTGTGCGACTACGGCACCAGGACAGGGTCAGGGGAGCTCGGGTTTTTTTCACCACGCCAGTGGGGCATGATCAGGGATGCATGCACTGTCCTGGCACCATTTAAGGAGGCCACGAGGATGGTGAGCAGTGACAGTGCATGCATCAGTGACACTGTACCTCTTGTCCACCTGTTGGAGCACACGCTGCGTGGAATAATGGACAGGGCACTTGAGGCAGAACAGAGGCAGGAAGAGGAGGACTTCCTTGCCTCTCAAGGCCCCCTTTACCCAGACAGTGTTCCTTCTCTCCCACCCATCGCACAGGAAGAGGAGGAGGAGGAGGATTGTGTCAGCATGGAGGTGGAGGCTGGCACTCAGCATCATCAGCAGCAGTCTTTTAGGGATGATTTACAGTCCCAAGAAACCAGTGGACTTGTACGTGGCTGGGATGAGGTGGCTGCGGATCATGTCGTCCTTAGTGACCCAGAGGACTCCGGACTGAATGCCTCAGCTAACCTACGCTGCATGGCCTCCCTGATCCTGCAAAGTCTGTGGAAGGATCCTCGTATTCTTCGGATCAAGGAGAGGGACCATTACTGGCTGGCCACTCTCCTTGATCCACGGTACAAGGGTAAGGTTGCGGACCTTATGTTACCGTCGCAGAGGGAGCAGAGGATGAGACAACTCCGGGAGGCCTTGCAGAAAGGTCTGTGCAACGCGTTCCCAGAGACTGGGAGGTTACAAACTCCTGGTCCTGGACAACGAGTTGCTGAGGCTTCGGGCAGTCAAAGAAGGAGCGGTGGGGAAGGTGGCCGTCTGACCGATGCGTTCAGACAATTCTTTAGTCCGCAGCCCCAAAGTATGATCGGTTCCAGCAACCATCGCCAGCGTCTGATATACATGGTGCAGGAATACCTAGGGGCAAGGTCAGACTTGGACACCTTCCCCACCGAAAATCCTCTGGCTTACTGGGTCTTGAGGATGGATCACTGGCCAGAGCTTGCACAGTATGCAATTGAGCTACTGGCCTGTCCTGCATCCAGCGTTCTTTCAGAACGCACATTCAGTGCTGCTGGAGGATTTGTCACGGATCACAGGGTGCGCCTGTCCACCGACTCGGTTGATCGACTGACTTTCATCAAGATGAACCAGTCTTGGATCACCACCAGCTACCACACACCTGATGCTGATATAACAGACTAATTGATTTTAAAATGTCACATCCCTTCAAGACTGATGCTGATGCTGAGTGCCTGTGCTGTTATGTTGACTGGCTATCCTCCTCCTCCTCCTTAATGATCCGATTAATGATGATAGCTTGGAAGATCATTTTGGTTTATGGGTGCCGCCACCAGTGGCTAAGGCCCAATTTTTCAGCCCCTGTTTAACAGGGGCGTGTAATTACAATTTTTGATGCAATACTTTGCAACAGTCCTCATTGCTGTGCTCCAAGTACAGTATCTGTGAGGGGTTGCAGTGTTGTGCCACCAGTGCCTAAGGCCCAATTTTTCAGCCCCTGTTCAACAGGGGCATGCAATTATAATTATTGATCTAATAATTCACAGCAGGGCCCATTGCTGCGCCCACCAAGAGTAACTGTCAGGCCTTACAGTGTTGTGTCAACATCACCACCACCACCACCAAAGGCCCAATTTTTCAGCCCCTGTTCAACAGGGGCATGCATTTATAATTATTGATCTAATAATTCACAGCAGGGCCCATTGCTGCGCCCACCAAGAGTAACTGTCAGGCCTTACAGTGTTGTGGCACCAGCACCACCATCAAAGGCCCAATTTTTACTACCACTGTTCAACAATTATATGTTATTACAATTCCTGATATAATAGTTGACAGCAGGGCGTTCCAGCACCCACCAAGAGTAACTGTGAGTGCTTACAGTGTTGTGCCAACACCAACACCTAAGGGGCCAATTTCTGCAGAGTATATACGGCAGGTCCCTACTTTCAAACATCCAACTTACAAACGACTACTACTTGCAAACGGAAGAAGACAACAGGAAGTGAGAGGAAATCTACCCCTTGGAAGGAAAATTCTCTCCTGTAAGAATTAATATGGGAGAAAGGTGTCTCCTCTCTACTGATGCTTTATCACCAATCCTTGTTTCAATAAAAACACCACATTTCAAAAACAGTTGTCATTGGGACGCAAAGTGAGGTGAAATGTTCTGAACAGGGGCACAGACAGCAAAACAAATGTTACAGGGGTGATAACCCTTCCCTATGTTTTCCAAAAAGCTTAAAAATAGATTTTTTGGCTGGAGCTACACTTAAACAATGTACCTGTTCAAAATTACAAACAGATTCTACATAAGAAAAAACCTACAGTCCCTGTCTTGTATGCACCACCTGTATACGGCTGTTCAGAGTATATAGGGCCTTTTTTATTTTGTGTGCGGCGTTCCCCTTAATATCCATACAAGACCCAAAGGGGCTGGTAATGGGCTGGGGTAGGGGGGGGGGGGGGTGATGGGGTAGCTATGCCATTTTTCTTAAAGATTTTCATCCATATTACCGGGACCAGACATTACATTAAAGCCGCAAGCAGTTTTAAATGGCTTTTTTTTCCTTTAGAAATGTAATTTTGTGCAGGGACAGTTCTAAACATGGGAAACACGTGGCACTTCACAGGCATACTTTAGACACCCCCCCAGGTACAATATTTAAAGGAATATTTGACTTTTTTTTTTTCACTTTATGCATCATTTAAATGACTGCTCCCGAAAAACGGCCGTTTTTAAAACTTCTTTTTGCATTGATACATGTCCCCTGGTGCAGAACCCGGGTTCCCAAACTCTGTTTAGGACAATAACATGGATAATAGTCGTTATAATTAGCACTTTAGAATTCGAACTTTCGCATCCATTGTATTTAATAGGGTTCTAATGTTCGTGCGAACTTTCGGTCCGTTTGCGGGTTCTGGTGCGAACCAAACCCGGGGGTGTTCGGCTCATCACTACTGTAGAATTGTTAAAACTTTTAGTACAATCTTTTTCACCTGAAACTCTTATCTCTCTCACTCCTCAGCATTAAACCTACATGTTTTAAATGTAATAAACGTAATTTTAAATCCTATGGTATGTTTGGTTTGACTTCTCCACTTCTACCACCCTTAAAGATATGATATGACCAGTCCTTTATTTCTTTATTTTCAGGACACATTTGGCTTTTATTTTGTAGTAAATGGCAATGGATACCTTTTTTTTATAATAACAAAGTAAAAAATTTCCCAAAATAGTAAAAACAAAAAAAAAAAGGAGTTAAAAAAAAAAAAACTTTGTTGTATATCTCTTGTTATTACTATTGCCTACCACCAAAGACCAACCCAATACATTTTCTTTTTTCTGGCAATTGCAACAATATCATATACTGTATGTGTATGCTATTTGTTGTTTGTAACCGTATTATGGCTAAGAAACACATTTGTGCCGTTTTCTTTTTTTTTATTCTACCTGAAACACACTGACACTTACACTACCTGCCACTGATAATAATTATTTTTTGTTTCTTCTACCTTAAGCACAACCCTGATCTTTGACCCTGACCTTTTATTCTTACCATGACTTTTGACCCTAACCTTAACCCTGAAACTGACCTAGGTCAAACCCTAATCCAGTTATTTTATCTTTTTTCTACACTTACATTTTTTAGACGGGGAGGGGAAAGTCCCGATCACCGCACACCAAACAAACCTGAGCCTAGCTCCATCCATCCCATGCCCTACTGATACGTTTCACTTAACCCACAGGTGAAATGTATTGGAGGCATGGCCTGCATGGAGCTAGACTGAGGCTGCTATCATTTGTATGAACAGTTTGTTTGGTGAGTGGCGATCGGGACTTTCCTCTCCCCCGTTTGAGGACACAGAGCTGGGATGGGCTCTTTCTGTTGAGCTGGCACCCATAGTTGAGTTTACTAAACTTGGTTACAGAAGCCTGAGTGGTAACCCAATGCTTTCTTTAACTTGCTTTTTATTTGCAACCTTCTTCTATAGCAAGGATAAAAAAAGGGATTTTTATAACAGCTTACCTGTAAAATCCTTTTCTTGGAGTACATCACGGGACACAGAGCGACTTAGTCATTACTAATGGGTTATATAGATACCTTCAGGTGCTGGCACTGGCAACTTCCAAAACCGGAAGTACCCTCCCCTATATAAGCTCCTCCCATCCGGGAGCACCTCAGTTTTGTAGCAAAGCAATAAGTGTCCCAAAAAGAGGGGTGGGAGCTCTGTGTCCCGTGATGTACTCCAAGAAAAGGATTTTACAGGTAAGCTGTTATAAAAATCCCTTTTTCTTTTTCGTACATCACGGGACACAGAGCGACTTAGTCATTACTAATGGGACGTCCCAAAGCAATGCCAAATGAGGGGAGGGATACACTATACATAAGCTGGGCGCCATCAGGCATGAGGATCTTTTGCGGCCTGCAACACACTGCGCCCAAAGGCGACATCCTCCTGATTTCTAACGTCTACCTGGTAGAATCTAGTAAACGTGTGTACTGAAGACCATGTTGCGGCCTTACAGACTTGAGCCAGGGAGGCCTGGTGATGCACTGCCCATGAAGTTCCAACTGCTCTTGTGGAGTGCGCCCTAACTTTGAACGGAGGCGGTCTCCTTCTCAAGCCATAGGCTTGTATTATGACCTGTCGAATCCACTTGGCTAAAGTAGATTTTGATGCTGCCTGACCCTTTCTGGGGCCTTCCGGCAGAACAAACAAAGTATCCGTTCTACGAATCTGAGCAGTGGCTTTTAGATAAGCTTTAACTGCTCTTACTACATCCAAAGAATGCAATAACTTTTCCTCTACCGAACTAGGTTTGGGGAAAAAGGAAGGAAGAACCACATCTTGGTTCAAATGAAACCTCGATACCACCTTAGGAAGAAAGGCTGGATGAGGACGTAATACTACTCTGTCCTTATGGACAACCAGATATGGCTCCTTACAGGACAAGGCGGCTAATTCCGATACTCTTTTAGCCGAACAAATGGCTACTAAGAAAATCAATTTCCTGGTGAGAAGAACCAAGGAAATGTGCTGCAATGGTTCAAATGGTTGTTTCTGTAGAACCGACAGAACCAGGTTTAAGTCCCATGGACATATGGGAATACTAACCGGAGGGCTAATACGCATCACTCCTTGTATGAAAGCTTTGACTAGTGAATGCGAAGCCAAGGGCCTTTGAAAAAATATTGACAAGGCTGAAATCTGACCCTTGATAGTACTCAAGGCAAGCTTCCTATCCACAGCCCACTGTAGGAAGTCCAGAATCCTACCTATTACGTACTTATGTGGATGCCATTTCTTGGCCTCACACCACGCGATGTACGCCTTCCAGATCCTATAATAGATCTGCCTGGATATCGGCTTCCTGGCATTGATCATGGTAGATACCACAGGATTAGAGAGACCTCTCTTTTTTAGAATGTGGGCTTCAATAGCCAGGCCGTCAAACCTAGGGCTGGTAAGGAAGGATGGTATATCGGTCCTTGCGAAAGCAGGTCCGGACGATGTGGGAGGGTCCAAGGACTCCCCACTGACATTTTTACAATCTCCGCGTACCATGCCCTTCGGGGCCACGCTGGAGCCACCAGAATCACCGGTTTCTTTTCTACCCGGATTCTGCGGATTAATCGCGGTAACAATTGTGGCGGTGGGAATGCATATATCAGCTTGAACTGATCCCAAGGGAACACTAGGGCATCCGAGCCGCAAGCTAGGGGATCCCTTGTGCGAGACACAAATCTGTCCACCTTTGCGTTGAATCTCGATGCTAGCAGATCTACATCCGGTGTTCCCCACCGCTGGCATATTGCCTGGAAAACCTCGGGGTGAAGAGACCATTCCCCCGGGCATAATTGCTGGCGACTTAAAAAGTCCGCTCTCCAATTTTCCACTCCTGGGATGAAAACCGCGGATATGGCTGGGACATATCTTTCTGCCCATTCCAGTATGCAATTCGCTTCCCTCTGGGCTGCACGACTCCTGGTGCCACCCTGGTGATTGATATATGCCACTGCTGTGGCATTGTCTGATTGAATTCTGACAGGGGACCCTTGGAGTTTGGATGTCCATGCTACTAGGGCATACCGGGCTGCTCGTATCTCTAAGAGATTGATGGGCAGGGCCTTCTCTGCTTCTGACCACTTGCCCTGGAGAGACCATTGCTCCAGTACTGCCCCCCAGCCTATGAGGCTGGCATCTGTAGTGACCACCTTCCAAGTAACCGGACTGAAGGGTTTCCCTTTTTCCAGATTCTGGGGCACCAACCACCAATGGAGGCTCTTGTGAACGGAAGGGGACAGGGACATTGGTAAGTCTAAAGCCTGAACTTTTTTGTTCCAGGCTGACAGTATGGCCCTCTGCAAGTTCCTTGAATGGAATTGACCGTAGGGTACTGCTTCGAATGAAGCCACCATTTTTCCCAGCAGCCTCATGCACAGGCGTATGGATGGTTTTCTTTTTGTACCCACTAAGTGGGTCAAATCTTTCAAAGACGACACCTTCTCTGGAGGTAAGAAAATCTTTCTCTGATTTGAATCCAGCCTTAGCCCCAAGTATTCCAGACTTTTGACTGGTCTTAGAGCTGACTTGTCTCGGTTGATAATCCAACCGTGATATTCCAGATACTTGATTGTCTCGTGAATAGCTACTTCCAGTTTTTCCACTGAGTGGTCTATTAGTAGCAGGTCGTCTAAATATGCCATTATCGTTACACCCTGTGTTCTTAGATTGGCCAATAGTGGGGCCAGAATTTTTGTGAACACTCGTGGTGCTGTGGCCAGACCGAAAGGTAAGGCTCTGAACTGAAAATGGCGCCCTTCTACTACAAAGCGTAGAAATTTCTGGTGGGCCGGAAAGATGGGAATATGCAGATAAGCATCCTTTATGTCGATCGAGGCTAACAATTCCTGCCCTTGTAGGGCGGTGGCCACCGATTGGATCGACTCCATCTGAAAAGTCCTGATATGTAGGAACTTGTTTAGCCCTTTTAGATTTAATATGGGCCTCACGTCCCCATTTGGTTTGGGGACTGTGAAAAGGTTTGAGTAAAACCCGAACCCGTTTTCTTCCAAGGGAACCTTCATGATTACACCTTGGAGCAATAGTTGTTCTAGTGCCAGAAGGAGGGATCCTCTCTTCTGGGGATCGCTTGGCACGTTTGACCTCATAAAATGGGCAGGAGGAGTGTCTTTTAACTCCAGCTTGTATCCCAGACTTACTGCGGAGATCACCCATCTGTCTCTGATGGTGTCCCGCCAGGTCTCTGTGAACAACTGAAGTCTTCCCCCCACCCGATTGAGTGGGGGCAACCCTTCATGACTTGGGGGGAGGTTTTGTACCTCTCTTGACCCAGGGTTTCTTGTCACCCTGTGATTGTCCCTGATTTCTGCCCCCTGGATTTGACCGCTGAGGCCGTCGGAACTGTTTCACAGCCGATGTGCCAGGGACTGGAGAAGTAGGCCTCTTAAAAGAAGGACTTCTACCCTTGTTCTTAACCGGCAAGAGTGTACTTTTACCGGCAGAAATTTTCTGGATATACTTGTCCAGATCTTCTCCAAATAAGCGTTCTCCATGAAATGGGAAGCTAATCAGCAATTTCTTACAGGGAGCTTCAGCAGACCAGTTTTTGAGCCATAGAAGCCTACGCATATGTACTACAGACAGCGTAAAGCGGGAGGCCTGTTGGATTGTATCCTTTATGGCGTCCACCGCAAAACACAAGGCTCTAGGTAGGTCAGCTAGGGCAAGAGCCTGCTGATCTGGTAAGTCCCTTAAGACTTGTTTCAACTGATCTTTCACTGCTTGGCAGACTCCAATCGCTGCTACTGCAGGTTGTGTCACCATGCTTGCTGTAGAGAAAGCAGATTTTAGTAAAGACTCCAATTTTTTATCTATTGGGTCTTTGAACATTGGAACATTATCTACTGGACATGTCAGTGATTTATTCACACAAGAGATGGCTGCGTCCACTGTAGGGACCCTCCATTTTTTATGAACTTATCCTCCATGGGATAGATCACTGGAAATCTCTTGGGGGGAGTAAATATTTTATCAGGATGCTCCCAATCCTGGTAAATAAGCCCTTCCAATAAAGGGTGGATTGGGAAGGAACAGACAGTCTGGGGAGCTTTCAGCGACCCCAGCGAGGAAACAGTAGTGGTTGATGGTTCCGCCAGAGGCATTTTAAATGCTGATCGGACCATGTTAGTCAGAGACTGAACCCATAATCTTTCAGCCTGAGATGCTGAGAAAGGTTCTTCCACTGTTGATTCCTCTATAACCGAATCAACCTCATCCTGATCCCCTTCAGGTAGGTCGATCTCTGTGTGGGACTGTTCCTCCACTAACAGGCACTCTGAAGGAGGAGACGGAGATCGGACGCGCTTTCCCTGTGACAGGGAAGCAGCGATCAATGCTGTTAATCTCTCTTCCAATCCTCCCAGAGTTGAGGAAAAAACCTCCTCTGTTATATATACAGGAGCAGGTGGACTGGGGACAGCCGCAGCACCAGGTACTCCTGCTGGGTTCCTACGGCTACTGACCTCTGAATTTTCAGGGGAGATTGGTGCAATACAAGCATGCCCAAAATCCTCAGAGCCCGATGGAGACCCCTTTGGCTTCCTGGAAGACTTATTTCCGGAGCGTCTGGACGACATATCCTTTAAGCACAAAGCTGAGGTATTCCCGTCGTCATACACCAATTTTGCTGGTAATAGTCTAACACAGTTGCTGCTATATACCAGCTGGTGTCCACTAAAGTGTCTTTCTATGGGGATGCCTGCATCAACCGCCTCTGTGTGCCACCGTTTGTTGCTAGCTCTGCTTGCATCCAGCTGACACTTGTACTGTGTCTTTTATCCATGCTGGGACGCCTGCACATGTGCAGAAGCGCCGCGGCGCGCATCGAGCGTCATCCACCCGCCCCGCCCCTTTCCTTTCATAGGAGGCGCATGCACACGCCCGCGCGCACACCCGTGCGCCTTCGGCGCCTTTTTTGAAAACAAGCAGGGACTAGGAGCCAGGGCCCTTTTTGCCAGAGGGCCTGTGTGGTGGATGAGCGCAGCAACAGGGCAGAGGAAGTGGATTCCCACAGAGAAACTTACCAACTGCCTGGATCTTTTGACTTGAAAAAACCAAAGATCCACATGACAAGAAAAATGGACCACAGCGGCCTCTAGTGGTTTAACACAGGTACCGCGGTCTCCTTTTTTTTTTTTTCTTTTTCTTGACTACTATTAAAATTTTACATTTTCCAGTAGTTACAGGCATACACAGATATCAGTGGGAATACCGTTAGGTAACAGACAGAAAGACAAATTAGGCTTGGGGGTCCCCCAATAGAACCAAGTTCCTGGGGGCCCCCACTTACCTGTTCCCCGCCGCAGGACTTTGTTTGGTCCACAGAAGCCCAAACTTCACCTATCACGGCAGGCATTGTATTTAAACCTTCAGGGACCAGGTTCCCAAGGATTCCACTCCCCTGGACCTGTATAGCACCCTGCACAGACAACATCTTGGTCGTGGGTATGACCAGAGCTCTGGATCCCAGGGTCCAGCCCTCCTAAGAGAGGCATTACAGGCAAAACCTTGCTCTTCTGTTGCAAGGCCCGGGTACCAACCGTTTAGCTATGAAGCTTTTTTGGTCGGATCCGGAACAGCTTACTAAGGCCCGTAAAAGAACCTGTACGCAAGCCCAGTGAAAACACATGTTACTCTTTGGCCAACACCTTAGACACTGGCAAAAAACTGAGGTGCTCCCGGATGGGAGGGGCTTATATAGGGGAGGGTACTTCCGGTTTTGGAAGTTGCCAGTGCCAGCACCTGAAGGTATCTATATAACCCATTAGTAATGACTAAGTCGCTCTGTGTCCCGTGATGTACGAAAAAGAAAGATATGTTGTATATTTTTCTACATTTAAGAGGAGAAATAACACAGGGACGGGCTGTACATTGACTCATAAAAAGCAATTATGTGATCAGGAATTGGTCCTCCAAGATCCTGATTGCGAGTACAAGACCCATAGCTGTGGGTGACAGCTCAATCTCTGTGCTGGGAAGGTACTGTGCAGTGTGCTCCCAGCAGAAACCGGGGCGGATTCAGAGTCTAGTCTTGGGAGGGGCGCTGCCAGAATTTTTTTTTTTTGCAGGCAATTTATTGGGGAAATGGCTGGTGTTGGCACTTTAATCATCATGGCACCATGTTTGTTATAGTGTCAGGATGAATAAAGAGCATTATTTCTATTATTACATTGTAATATACAATGAAATGGTTCAACTCACCATAATGCAGAATCAGTGGGAGCCCTGAGTGTGTCACTTGCCACTGTTGCCTGCCACCAGATGCGGATTGTCACTTGCCACGTTACTTGCCACACGTTGCGGATTGTCACTTGCCTGCAACCAGATGCAGATTGTCACTTACCACGTCACCTGCCACACATTGCGGATTGTCACCTGCCACACGTTGCGGATTGTTAGATGGCTCGCTAGATTTTAACCTCTTCCTTATGGCTGTTCCTGCTCAGTCTGCCTGGCTGTGACAAGAACTCCTAAACAATGCCCAACTTGGGTGATGGGTATTTAAAAAAACACGTACACAATAATGTGCAGATTGATACTTATTGTTTATTGTAAACATGAGAGATGAGTGTGTGTTGTGTTCTGATTTGCTTGAAAGGGGTTGTAAATCCTCAAGGTTTTCCACCTTAATGCATTCTATGCATTAAGGTGAAAAACCTCCTGTAATGCAGCTGTGCCCCAGAGCCTGCCTTTTACTTACCTAAACCCGGTCTTTCTCGCGACGGCGACAGGCACACCAGCTCCCGCCAATGTCTCGGGTCCTGATTGGATAGATTGCTGCTGTCAATCAAATCCAATGACGCGGGAGTCAAGGGCGGGAGCATGCTCGCACAAGTACCCCGAGGGAGAACGCTTCTCCAACGGGACCCTCGAGAAGAGGAGGAGCCAAGAGTGCTACTTAGGAACCCCAGAAGAGGAGGATTGGGGCCACTCTGTGCAAAGCCAACTGCACAGAGGAGGTAAGTATCACATGTTTGTTTTTAAAAACACAAACCTTTAGTTATCCTTTAATGCCAGAGCTGGATTATGTGAGTGCAGTATGCATCTCGGCTTGTTTTGTTGCCCTCCCAGTCACCCTTAGCTGTTTAGTTTTTGGGGTTACTTGTGCAACATTAGAAACAAATTCCTACCAATTTCTTTATGTGACTTTGCTTCAGGGCTGCACGCTCATTTTTTTCTTTTGGTTTTTGGTGTTGCTTAAATTAAAAAAAATTACTAAAAAAGCACATTTGTTTAACCTCCCTGGCGGTATGATTCTTTCTGGAATTATGTACCAAAAGCGGTACAATTATTTTGCATGAAAATTTGGTGTTATGTATTATAGGCCTGCGATTCTTAGTAATTACTTACTTAAACCTAAGCAAACCAGAGTCTAGTAAACATCCCGGGTATGATAAATATGAAACACAAAATTATAAATTATAATATAATAAATAACTATAAATAATTATAAAAAATAGTAATCTAATTATAATAAAAATTATTCAATAATGTAATCAAATCAAAAACACTGAAATTTGCTCAGTTGCAGAATTGTCGCTGTCATTAGATTTAGTGTTTGATGACGAATTTCCCCACAAATCGCTATCGCTCAATTCTGCGAGTGATTCTAATTTATTATCACTGTTTTCTAGCTGGTCTAAAACCACTTTTGACATAAAGGGACACTTTTTGGTTGCTATGGACAATCTCCAGTTTACAGGCAGAAAGAACGATTTTTATTATATAAAAGTGCATGCAGGACACTGGACAGACCACTAGGGACCAAGGGGGTGTGTAATTATTACATACAGTACTGTAATCAGTAAGATTACAGTATACTGTATGTATACTATGTGTTTACCTTTTTGAATTTGCCGCCCAGTTCCGCTCCCATGCGCCGCTGCGGCTCGCAGGGAACGGAACTAGGAAGTCAGATGGGGTCGAAAGTGCCGACACTCGCCGGAGATCTCGCTGGCGATCACAGCAGAGGACATCATCGCTGGATCGCCAGGAGAAGGTAGGGAAACTCCGCTGCGAGCTCTGCAATGTCTACCCCGAGCGTGACTCGGGGTTACCGATCCTAGCATAAAAAAACAACCCCGAGTCACGCTCGGGATTACCGCTAGGGAGGTTAAGGAGCTTTAGACATCCTTTCTTAAAGTGGATGTAAACCCAATTCATGAAATTTGAGCTGGGCACATATATTTGCAGTATTTTGTTATCTCTCTTCAAAGAGCTAAGTCCCATAGCTCTTTCCTGACCCGTTTCTCTGTTATCAGCCTGATAACTGCCGACAAATTGTCAGACACATCAGTTAAAGCAGCCTGAAATTTCTGTCAGGGGAGGTTGCTATAAATAGATTAGCAGGCAGCTAGCCCTGTTACAAAACACCTCTGAGAGTCTCTGCCTATGTGGAGAGGGGGTGTATGCCTTTCCTCCAATCAGCAATTTTAGCTATCCTGCCTGTATGCCCAGACATCACACTCTGTGTTAAACAGGAAGAGAAAATTTCCTAACACAATCTGAACTTTCTAAACAGTATATAAATGTGAAGACAGCACATATACAAGTAAAACCTATCTAGGGAGATTTGGTTCATCCCTGTGTATCATCTGAGGCTGTTCACTTCACTGGGTGTATGGAGGGTTTACATCCACTTACATTTTTTACTACAGTTCATCTTCATCTGCAATGTCTGCAATGACCTGTTTGCAACTGCATAGCTCTCAAAGTTGGCTAATTCCCTCACCTCTATTATCCCAATTCTTAATTCATAACAAAAATGCTATGTTTAGGAACACACCCATAATATGTTCTGGCAGAGGTGGCATGGTCATGCTGCAGCTTTATACCTGACATTAATTATCCAAAAGCTTAAAATGTTCTTTAGCAAGGAACATACAATAATAATTATGCTACCAAAATTAGTGTGTGTTGAGAATTGCCTCCAACACTGTTCTTGTTACTTCTTGCCAGAGGCTGCCATTTTGCTGAAGCCCAAAGCCACAGCAGTAAATCATAAAGCATAACTAAACCCATCAATTTACCTGTTTCAAAAAACAGTTACATTCCTGGAATGCCGGAAATACAAACTGTCAATCCATCAAATGGCTGGTGTCATAGCTGATCACATGTGCAGCACCATGACAGTTGCATTTCAAACAGAAGCAGCTTCCTTGCTTTTAAAGGATAGGAGGGTTTACTTCCAATGTTAGGCTGTCAGCAGAGTGGCCTCTACAAACTCTGCAATGCCTAAAAAATTCTAAAAATGGAGAGCAACTGAGCATGTGCAAAGCAGGATGAGACAATGTATTACTGGATTTTGAAAAGTATAGACATTTATTTTTAATGTTTTACATAGCTATACCTGCAAAAGGGTCAGCCTGAAGTGATCTAGCAGGACTTTCCATCTAAAGTTCTACTTTAAGAAGAATCTTCACTTAGTTCATGCAGGACAAAGCAATAGGTTTGTTTTAACTTTGGCCTCACCAGTGGCACATAGCTCCCTACAGGTTTCTTCCCCACTGCTCTGTTCTGCTGCAGTTCTATCTAGGAGTGAACTCATAAACTGAATCTCACACAGAACTGGGGACTCTCTCTCCATCCTCATGAGTGGCTCAGTCACCTAGGGTAACATGGCAGAAAAAATGAGTGAGCCGGTTGCTCTGTTTTATCAAGAAACACTGTGATTTTTTTCTTTACTTTTTAAAGGTACAGAGAGGGAGCAAAAGGAAGGTGAGTACATGGGGGAGGTGCCCTGCTTGGACAAACCACTGAATCATCTTAAATCTGGCGTAGTGCACTTAGTGTCTGGTAGTTCTAATTAAATCTGAAAGTCTGTATATGAAAATATCAGATTTATTTCTCTGGTGATAACTCTGGTGTATGATATCAGCTCTAGACTTTGAACTCAAAGCCTGCTTCTAATTTTTGAACATACTGTATTTATCGGCGTATAACACGCGCCGGCGTATAACACGCACCCCATTTTTAGGAGGGAATTTTAGGGAAAAAAACTTTTAGGAGGGAAGTTTAAGGAAAAAAAACTTACATTTAAATAAAGCCTTATCAGTGTCATTTGCAGCCTTGTCACAGTGCAGCCTTGCCCCAGTGTCCATTGCAGCCTTGTCAGTGTCCATTGCAGCCTTGTCAGTGTCCATTGCAGCCTTGTCACAGTGCAGCCTTGCCCCAGTGTCCATTGCAGCCTTGTCAGTGTCCATTGCAGCCTTGTCAGTGTCCATTGCAGCCTTGTCACAGTGCATCCTTGCCCCCAGTGTCCATTGCAGCCTTCCCCCCAGTGTTCATTGCAGCCTTGCCCCCCAGTGTCCATTGCAGCCTTGTCAGTGTCCATTGCAGCCTTGTCACAGTGCATCCTTGCCCCCAGTGTCCATTGCAGCCTTCCCCCCAGTGTTCATTGCAGCCTTGCCCCCCAGTGTCCATTGCAGCCTTGTCAGTGTCCATTGCAGCCTTGTCAGTGTCCATTGCAGCCTTGTCACAGTGCAGCCTTGCCCCCAGTGTCCATTGCAGCCTTGCCCCCAGTGTTCATTGCAGCCTTTCCCCCCAGTGTCCATTGCAGCCTTGGCCGAATTTAAAATTGGCGCCGCCGAGATCGCTGCCGAGACAGGGCGGAGCGGGGCAAACGCCGCCGAGAGCACAGGGAATGCAGGGAGTGTACTCGGCTCTACTCGGCTCCGCTCACAGTCACGCCGAGTCCCGCCCTATGATGGACATAACACAGGTCCAATGGCGGGACTGGGCGTGACTGTGAGCGGAGCTGAGAAAAGCTGAGTACACTCGGCTATGTGTATCTCGGCGGCGATCGCTCCGCTCCGCTCACAGTCAGCGGAGATCGACGGGGATAGGTGGGTATCGGCGTATAACACGCACCCACGATTTTACCCTAATTTTAAGTAAATACGGTCATTTTGGACTCTGATTTGTGTTTTCTGTCTGATACTAGTGCTAGCATTCTGTTCGCCATGCCCAAGCCACTGGAATATTTTGACCATTATTCTTTTGTTTTAATGTATTTGTATTTTGTTTTGCTCTTTTCTGAACTGTCATGAAATAGTGAGCTAATGTCAGAAAGGCAAGTCCAAGCACTACAGTCTGTGAATTGTCCTCCAATTCGAACCACACCACCAGGACCCCAGTCAAAATTATATAATTATATATTATTTATCCAAGGCCTGAGCCCTGGTGCAAGCCTTTTGCTATAATCTAGATCCACTCAAATATCACCATAAAAAAATTTGAATAATGAAATGTTATATTCCAGTGTTTTTACTTGCTGAAAGATAGTCTTCCTTGTGACTCTTTTGTGTCTATAAAAATCAGTCTGTATTTTCCAATGTCAATTATAAGAAGTAGCAATATAAGAAACATGCTTAAGGGGGTGATTCTCTATTAGTTTAAAATTAATGTTGACTGAGGTAATCTTACATCAAAGGCAACTCACATAATGAAAGTTTATCAAGTAAAAACATTTTCTCTAATGGAGCTAAAAGCTTTTGAACATACATAAGCACAGCGCAGTTAATCAAAAACAGAAATACATTTAAGTCTACAGCTTTCCTATCTCTCTAAATTCGAAGAAAAGTAAATCAATGTGTCATTTTTGGTTTTGAGTTGAACTAAAATTTAGGCTCTTTAGGATCCAGTTATGACTAGTGTTGAGCGAACCCGAACTGTAAAGTTCGGGTCCGTACCGAACTTTAGCTTTTTCCCGAACCCGAACCCGAACCCGGACTTTGCCCAAAAGTCCGGGTTCGGGTTCGGCAATCTAATAACGCATTTAGAAATGCTTCAGGGGCCAGCCAATCACCTTTTGATTAGCTGGTGTGCCCTTAGAAGCCATCATAGCCATGCCTACTAATGGCATGGCTGTGATTGGTCAGTGCAACATGTGACCCAGTTTCTATATAAGCTAGAGGCACACAGCACACATGAAACTCTGCTTCAGAATAGATAGGGAGAGGATCTAGTCTGCTGCTGCTGCTTTTAGGGAGAGATAGAAAGATAGAAGAGCATGGGCGTCCGCTGAAATTTTTTCAGGGGGGGGGGCGCTTCGGCAGCGGTGATACACAGTCGCATTTTACCCTTTCTTTGACCGCTAGCGGGGGGGTTAAAAGCAACCCCACCACCCACATTAAAATGTAAAAACACCCCACTGTGCCCCCTGCATCTTTCAATATCTCTTTGCCACTACTACCCCCTCTGCACCACTGAACCTCTGCTCCCCTTTACATTACACAGCACAGCTCTGGCCCCCTTTACATTACACAGCACAGCTCTGGCCCCCTTTACATTACACAGCACAGCTCTGGCCCCCTTTACATTACACAGCACCCTGCGCCTCTGGACTCCTTTACACAGCATCCTGCACCCCCTGCATGTTACATAGACTGTGACAGCCCCCTCCCCCGTCCTACCTTAATCATGCAGCCAGAGGGAGACACAGCAGCGCGGGAACTGCTGAAGTTATTTTTCATATTACCTAGAGACTGAGAACATGATACAAGAGATGGTCAGAGGCTACAGACATGATACAGGAGACAGTCAGAGACTGTGCGGACATGACTCTCCTCTGTTTATACTCACCTTTCTTCACGTGGGGGTAAGTAGAGAGTCCTTTGCCCTGCAGAGACTCTTAAAGCGATTGTATACCCGCACTGAATTTTTTATTATTTTTTTAATGAAAAAACCTGTAAGGCAAAGGCATAATGAGCTAGTATGCAGCGCATACTAGCTCATTATGAAATACTTACCCTAGAGCGAGACCTCGGCATCTGATCCCGGTCCACGCTTAGGGAGCTGACATATTCTCTCTGCGTTTCTTGCAGGTTCGCAGCTCCGGCGCTGTGAGTGGCTGGAGCTGCGATTACGTCACTCCCACGTGTGCGCGTGGGAGTCTTCTTCCCGGCAAGGTCCGGCAGCGTCTGCCGGACCTTCAGCCGAGCATTTACAGCGCATGCGCCGCTGACGTCAGTGGCTGCATGCAAAGTCAATATCTCCTAAACCGTGTAGGTTTAGGAGATATTCATTTTACCTACAGGTAAGCCTTATAATAGGCTGATCTGTAGGTAAAAAGAAAAGGGGTTTACAAGCACTTTAAGGAGCTGGAGCCTGCACGTTTTTGTTATCGCTGTGGCAAGTAAATGGTGTGGTGGGGGGAGGGGGGCAAGCTCTACATCACTCTTTATGCCCACATAGCTAATAGATGAGAGAGCAGTAACTTGAAGTGCCCACCCCATAGTCACACTTCAGGTCTGTCCTAACACAGATTCAGTCTAACCCCTGCACACACTATACAGCTCCCATATACAATGCTGTACAATACAGAGCAATGCAGCCATGACACAGCTCACCTGTGTCCAGTCCTAATCATGCCTCCCCTGTCATCTCCGGTTTTCCCCTCCTCCCGGCATCTTCATGCTCCTCTGAACACTCACTTCATAAACAGTACAGAGAGCCAGGCACACGTGGTGGGTGAGGAGGAAGATGTCAGCAGCGCCCTCATTGGATACAGGGCTGCAGAGCCCTGTTGTGATGTAACTTCTGATTGGCAGAGTGTGTGGTGGGAGGGGCAAAGTGTGGGAAGCATCCGTAGGACAGTACACTACACAGTGAGTGAAAGGGGAGCCCGGGGGAAGGCAGCACTTATTCGGATATGCGGCCCCGTGATCCTGGCGTGCCCTACAGCCAGTCCGACCCGGGGACATACTTTCCCACTTCCACACACGATAGGCAAATTAGGCAGCCCTGAGGCCCTTGCAAGTGCAGGGCCTAATTAGAGAGCCTCTGGGCCTGACACCCCCGCAGTGTGTGGCACAGCTCCAGGGGGGGGCGAGCGACCCCCCTTGCCCCATGGAGCGGACGCCCATGTAGAAGAGGTAGTCCTGATTCTACAATCTGAGGGAAAAGATAGAGAGATAGTGTAGTGTAGGGCCAGGTTCCTGTGTTGGTGCTTTCAGGGAGAGAGAATATTATATAGGAGTCCAGATTCGGAGATTAAAATCAGCGATCTGCATAGGTCTACCTATTTGTGTTGCAGTGCAGTCTTTTTACACTGCCATGAGCCCAGTGTCAGAGAAAATCTAACTTTTAGGGGGAAAAAAAAGGCACTTTATTGTTCTCTTTTCCAAAAGACCCATAGGGCAAAAAAAAAAAAGCATTTTATTTTGCTCGTGCAAAAAAAGACCCGTTTAGGGCAAAAAAAAATTTGCACTTTAATGTACGCTTGCAAAAAACGCCGTTTAGGGGCACAAAAAAAAGTTTGCAGTGTGTTATATATATTTTGAGGTGTGTGAAATAAACAATTTCTATATAGTTTTCTCCTACTGTGCTATACTAAAAAAACTAAATTTTTTTTGAATAGCATTTTCTGCAGTTCTGTAGCTGTGCGATTCAGCGGTTACGTACTGTGGGTGTGTTCTGCTCTTCCAAAAAACGCCGTTTAGTGGCACCAAAAAAAGGTTGCAGTGTGTTATACATATTTTGAGGTGTTTGAAATAAACAATTTCTATATAGTTTTCTCCTACGTTGCTATACTAAAAAAACAACATTTTTTTTGAATAGCATTTTCTGCAGTTCTGTAGCTGTGCGATTCAGCGGTTACGTACTGTGGGTGTGTTCTGCTCTTCCAAAAAACGCCGTTTAGTGGCACCAAAAAAAGGTTGCAGTGTGTTATACATATTTTGAGGTGTTTGAAATAAACAATTTCTATATAGTTTTCTCCTACGTTGCTATACTAAAAAAACAACATTTTTTTTGAATAGCATTTTCTGCAGTTCTGTAGCTGTGCGATTCAGCGGTTACGTACTGTGGGTGTGTTCTGCTCTTCCAAAAAACGCAGTTTAGTGGCACCAAAAAAAGTTTGCAGTGTGTTATACATATTTTGAGGTGTGTGAAATAAACAATTTCTTTATAGTTTTCTCCTACTGTGCTATACTAAAAAAAAAAACATTTTTTTTTGAATAGCATTTTCTGCAGTTCTGTGTTTTATTTTTTTTTATGTTATTTTAAGTTATTTCCCTATCCACATTTGTTTGCAGAGCACTTGCCATGCCCTTAACAACATTTTGCTGCCATTTGCAGCCCTCTAGCCCTTTCCATTACCTTTTTAGAGCCTTTTTAGTTCTTAGAAGTCCGGGTCCCCATTGACTTCAATGGGGTTCGGGTTCGGGTCTGGGTTCGGGTTAAAGTTCGGTCCCGAACCCGAACTTTTTTCCAAAGTTCGGCCGAACCCGTCGAACCCGATCATCCAGGTGTCCGCTCAACTCTAGTTATGACCTTTATTAAGCAGCATATATTACTGAAAAGTGTCAGTTTTGACACAGTCTTTTGGTATTTAAAACTATGTTCACCATGTTGATATTAGGAGCACAGTTCATCATTTGTATTGATTAGATGATTTTGATATTATAACCTCCTACTGAGGGCATTAATGTATTAGGAAAAATATTTGGGTTATGCAGATTTATATTTATAAAACTAGTACATTTATAGACACATAAGGGTGGCCAATCTTGAAGATTTACAGGTTGATTTTGATAGGTTGGTGGCATGTCTGCAGCATGCTTAACCGTTAACCCAATATATACTGTATTTAAGTGAATGGAGAGGTGAGGAAAGATGAGAAAGCAGACAGTTTTTAGCATAGTTTGTCAGTTGAATACCTGTTGAATAGATTAGTTCTAAGACAAGATTTTCAAGCTAGTACCTAAGACCTAAAGTCTCAGACCTAAAGTCTCATGCCGCGTACACACGACCGTTTTTCATGATGTGAAAAATGCAATTTTTTAAATTGGTCATTAAAAACGATTGTGTGTGGGCTCCAGAGCATTTTTAACAACGTGAAAAATGGGCTAAAAAAAATTAGAACCTGCTCTATTTTTTCACGTCATTTTTCACGTCGTTCTTTTTAACGTCGTGAAAAACGGTAGTGTGTATGCTTTTACGAGGGGAAAAAAATGCGCATGCTCAGAATCAAGTATGAGACGGGAGCGCTCCTTCTGGTAAAACTAACGTTCGTAATGGAGATAGCACATTCGTCACGCTGTAACGGACTGAAGAGCATGAGGCTG
Source organism: Rana muscosa (assembly GCA_029206835.1). Taxonomy (NCBI): domain Eukaryota; kingdom Metazoa; phylum Chordata; class Amphibia; order Anura; family Ranidae; genus Rana; species Rana muscosa. The sequence continues at coordinate 423,509,150 of CM055116.1, forward strand.
AAAAGCGCGAATTTGCTCTCACCAAACTTTACTAATACGAGGATCAGCAAAAGCAGCCCAAAGGGTGGCGCCATCTGAATAGAACTTCCCCTTAATAGTGCCGTCGTACGTGTTGTACGTCACCACGCTTTGCTCGAGCATTTTTTTTCACGATAGCGTGTAGGCAAGGCAGGCTTGAGAGGGAATCACGTCGAGAAAAACGTCGTTTTTTTTAAATGACATTAAAAACGGCCATGTGTACGCGGCATGAATCTCATAAACAGAACACCACTATGTCCCTATGGGTGCCTTCTCCTTTTCCACCACAAGAGTGCACTCTCTTTTTCCAACTCTCCTGGCTGTCTTTACGGAGCAGTGAGATGCGGATTGACGTCAGCGGCGTCGCTCACGCATGCGCGGTACAGTCTCACATCTGCTTACGGTTTTCAGACCGGATGGGGGTATATAAAGCCATGGGCTCTGGCGCACAGATGCTGCCAAGCCCCTGGGACTACACACATTGTGACGCTCATTAAGGTAATCATTCTTGGATGCTGCTCTATCTTTTCTCTATGATTTTGTCTTATGTAACTATGGAAGCGCTTTGTGGAGGCATGAATCGCCCCCTTTTTGCAATATTGCAATTGTTATGTTTATTGCATTTACTTCCTGGCTTGCTTTTTTATGACATTTTTCTTGGATTGATCTCCCTTGGTTTGAGCTATCTGTCACTATGACCCTCCCTTGTCTTCATTTGTTTTCAGTCTGGTTGGAGTCACCACTCCTTTTCTGAATTTATTGACCAGTTTTAGTCCCAGGATCCAGACTAATAGCACTCTAGCCTATGTAAGTTTTATAACCCCATTTCTTTTTTTCTTTTCTTCCTCTTTCTCAATTATTGAGAAGGGCATAGCCCTCATTTTCTATAGTGGATCTATATATTCCTTTATACATTTTTTATAATTCAATTTATAGATACTGCCAAATAGTTGACCATCCTGCTCCCCCTGTGACCATTGGTGTGCTTTCATGGCTTGGGCTTGATACCGCTGGCTTGGGGTGTGACTGCTTGGACTGGCTAGAGTGGGGAGAGGTAAGGGGCTGCACTTTTGGGGATGGGAACGGAGCATGCAGAAAAGTTAGATAAATGATATCTGTATATGATATATATATATTTTTTTTGTATATCCTGATCAAATTATCATGCATTATGACACTATGTATTTGTTTTCTGTATTTTGTAGAAGGCTTGTAACACTATTTTTGGACAGTTTCTCCCTTTGAAGAAGCCCGAACCAAGGGCAAAACATGTTGGGAATGTATTCCATCAAACTGTCCCTTTAACACTGTATTGTTGTACTACCACTCTCCACATATATATTTTTATTGTCTCTATTTTTATTTTGTTGTTCAAAATAAAAATATTTTATTATAATTTACTTGATATATTGCATTTCTGCACCTCCAAAAATCCCACCCTTTCCGTCTTTGACCACTAAGTCAACATATATAAGCCATAAGGATTCCCTAGCACACTTTCATGCTAACCAGCAGCAAAAAAAAAAAAAAATGGTTGAGTCAGAGTTAACAAGAGGGCACAGTGCCTATAGGAGATCCAGGCCAGGAAATCTTGTGGTAGATGGTACAACAGGCAAGCTGGAAGATGCAGGATCTCAGATGTGTGATCAGACAGGTAAGAGTTGGCAACAATCAGGCAGCAGGAGTAAAGAATCAGGAACCAGAAGTGGAATCAAATCCAGGCCAAGGAAAGCATTGGGTGAGCGGAGGTACCGGAACAGCAGGCAGGAAGAAAGGTCAGGTCACAAGCAGGAGTTAGCAACAGGGGTTCGAGAACAAGCAAAGTCAACAAGCTAGGTTAGGATGCAGATGTATACACAAGATCAGGTCACAGGCAGAAGGACAACCACTTAGCAATGATCCTGAGTTCTGTAGAGCTTTAAATAGGCCACAGAGTTCCAAAGTCCATTCAAATATGCACGCAAACACTCATGAGCACAAGAAGCACGCTAATGCTCACAACTTGTGCTTGTGTAGATGGTCCTAATTCTGTGCACAGTTCTGTGGACCCTTCTGTGTGCATTTTTTTTTTTTTCATGAACATTTCCTTGAGCATGAGCATAAGTTCGGTTTTCTGGTTTTTCTGACAAAACCATTTTAACTATTCTGGTTAAAAACAGGAGTTTTAGTTGCATACATATGCAAATGTATGAGAAAGCCGTTGTGCATCAGGCCTATTTTGATAAATGTGGTCTAACTTTCGGCGTTTCCCAGCTATGGAAACTTACATCAGAGAGCAGGCTTACTTAGAGGCAGCCTTTTCCTCCTTAAAAGTGCAGCAACAAGAAGCCAAAATATTATCTTTACTAAGGCAGCAGAAGATTTCTAGTGTGGGTCTACACCAAATGCAAAAGTAAAGAAAACAGCTGCTCTGATCTATCTGAAACTAGCGCAAACAGGGCTACGTGCACTTGGGCAGGGCATTACACATAGTAAATATTTCACGGAGATGCTGAACTCTATTTGTTGAACTCTATTTGTTTTTACTGAGTCACAAACAAGGATAGAAAGACTTTGAAGGTGTTTTATAGAACATTATTCCAGAAATTTTTCAGCAAAACAACCAAGGAAAACAGAATGTGTATCATGTAATACCCATACACAAAAATAAAATTGCAACTGTAAAGGTCACAAAACAAACACACAAACAAACAAAATATCAACAGTAATATTGCCCTTAAGCCCCATACACACTATCAGTTTTCTTGCAGGTTTTTCTCTTCAGGTTTACCAAAACCATGTAGTGCAAGGGCCTGCTTGATTGCATACGAATTGAAACTCTTAAGGTTTGACCTCATATTAGATGGTTTTGGTAAACCTGAAGAGAAAAACCTGCAAGAAAACTGATAGTGTGTATGGGGCTTAAGGCTTTGGTTTGAACTTTTTTGCACCACATATGGAATTTTTCCCTTTTTTTCTTTTATAAGGGAGTAGTACTTGCATTAAGTTGCAACCAGGTGGTGGTTTACATGGGATCGGGAATCAACCCCTCCCGTTGTGCTGCAACAATGTGACATATGTAAGATTTCACATACAGTATATATTTTTACTACCTTTTATATACCGTATGCATATTATACCATTATCTTAATTTTTGTATATACCTATTACTTATTTTACGCATATTGTGTTTATTTCTGCATTATATGCTGTATTTGTCTTTTAATTCCATGTATAAGAGTAGTGGATACACAGTGTCTACTTCAGGCAGAGGTATGCCCATAATTAGAAATTAACTCTTCCTGGATTGACACCTAGTTGTAGTTTTTATAGCTTTTAGTATATCTTGTAAGTGGGGTTAAAAAGTAGGAGTGGCGCTATTTTGTTAAAAACCCTGATGTGAATATATATAAAAACATGTGTATGTGACACTGGTGCAATAATGTATAAATATATATACATATATATATATAACACTGGTAGGAAACCCCAATACAAAGTGCATGCGTGCCTGTGCAAATAATCTTATTATATCCTATTGTGCAAATTTGCAAGACAAAATAGAAGTGCAATCGTGCGTGTTATTTAAAACATCCAATATGCATTGATATTAAAACAAATAATTGGTGCAGTATCAAATATTATCATAAGTGCTGAATGTTCATTCGTGCTCTGTGCCAAATAAAAAGCGTTCCTAGTGTTTCTTGAGGTGATCACAGCAATCCGTGCTTATTGAAGCCTGCACTCACCAGATTTATACCCCCTCTTGGGGTATGAAGCAGTCACAGTTTTGGCCACTGTGTAGCCCTCTGGTGTTCTTTCGTCCCCCCTGTGCTGCCAGTGAAATTCCACTATTGGCTCATGGGCAGGAGAGAAAAGGAACCCCAGATAGTGTTTTATCATTTTAAACCACTTAATTTAGATAAAACTGGTACAATGGGTACTCACATTTGAGCAAGATAAAATAGGTATGTAATGCTGACACTGAAGTCCTGCTGACTGGAAGTGATGTGACGTTCTGCTACCGCTCTACCGGTTTCGTCTGTCTGACATCATCTGGAGCTCCGACGTATAACAACGGCGGGCGGTCCGTAAGTGGTTAAAAGAAAAAAATGCACAAATTTGTAATGCACTTTTTAACCACTTCAGCCCGGACCTTTTGTCAGCTTAAAGACCGCGTCGCTTTAACTGACAATTTTGCGGTCGTGCGACATGGCTCCCAAACAAAATTTACGTCCTTTTTTTCCCACAAATAGAGCTTTATTTTGGTGGTATTTGATCACCTCTGCGGTTTTTATTTTTAGGGCTATAAACAAAAATAGAGTGACAATTTTGAAAAAAAAAGCAATATTTTTTACCCTTTGCTATAATAAATATCACCAAAAAATATATAAAAAAACATTTTCTTTCCTCAGTTTAGGCCGATACGTATTCTTCTACATATTTTTGTTAAAAAAAAATCGCAATACACGTTTATTGATCGGTTTGCGCAAAAGTTATAGCGTTTACAAAATAGGGGATAGTTTTATGGCATTTTTATTAATATTTTTTTTTTTACTAGTAATGGCGGTGATCAGCGACTTTTTTCGTGACTACGACATTATGGCGGACACATCGGACACTTTTGACACATTTTTGGGACCATTGTCATTTTTACAGCGATCAGTGCTATAAAAATGCACTGATTACTGTGAAAATTACACTGGCAGTGAAAGGGTTAACCACTAGGTGGCGCTGAAGGGATTAAGTGTGCCCTAGTGAGTGATTCTTACTGTAGGGGGGATGGGCTGTGTGTGACAAGACAGTGATCACCGCTTCCGATTACAGGAAGCGGTGATCACTGTCATTGTCACTAGGCAGAGCGGGGAGATGCTTGTTTACATCAGCATCTCCCCGTTCTAACTCACCGTGAGACGATCGCGGGTACCCCCGCGGCGATCGAGTCCGCAGTCCCCGCGGTCAGGCTCACGGAGCTCGCGGCGGGCGTGCGTCCATGATGCCACGATCCTAAGGGGGACGTACAGGTATGTCCTTCTGCCTGTCCGTGCCATGCTGTCGGCAAGCAGTTAAACCTTTATTTAATAGGACACATTTTGTGCAGGAAAGAGCGAGCATACTGAATTTGGAAATAATTATAATTTTCTAAGAGACTAAAGGCATAAAATGCTACAGATTTGCACCAAAGATCTTATGCCTGTATGGTTAGGCTGCAATTTCTAAGGGACCGAGAAAGCAAATTGCATCTGCAAATAAAAAAACGGGGATTTGTGTGACTGAGGAAGTAAACATTTTACAGTTTGGCACCACAACTATTTATATCTATTTGTTTCAAATTTAAAAGAAAAAAAAAATGCAGATTTGTAGAATACCTGTGATGCCTTTATTGGATAGGCCACAATTTCTGAGGGAAAAGGCAAAAAGACTGAAGATGGAAAAGAGTTACAAAGTAGGTTCTTTTGAAAAATATAAGCATTGATTAGACTTACACTACACTTTTCAGGCCTCTGTTGCAATTTCTGAGAGAGAGAGAGCAATTATATTGCATGCACAAGCAAAACATGAGGTTCCTTTTTCACAGATTTGCTGATAATCTTCTAATCCTTTTGGTCTGGATGTTTTTTCTGAGGTTGAGAGCAAGTAGGGGGGTGTGACTAGGTCACTGATGTGAGCAGAAATGCTCTCCTTAGCTCCAGCCATTCCTTATCTGCATTGATCCTTCTGAGGCATTGGGGGAATTGCTTCACATGTCTGCCTGCTTTCCACATATGGCTCCTGGCACAAGAGCGCGTGGGCTCCCGTGGCATGCATCGGGCGTGCGGGCGCCCACAGTATCTATTGCACGACATACAGGTACAGTATATGTGTGGTGGGCGGTTTTAAAGTGGTTAAGACATATAATTACCTTGGATCTGCTAACAGGACATTATTCTATTTTATGGCAAAAAAAATGGGAGGCAGAGAGTTGGCATATATAAGACATAAATATTAAATAAAATTGTATTATTTGTAATAAAATAAATGTTAGCACGTGTAGCACTTACCCCCATTTAAGGGACCCGCTAGTTTTGTTGGGTCTGCAAACCGATCGTGTATGGGCCCCATCTGTCTTTTTTCCATCGGTGAGAAAAAATAGAACATGTTTTAAATTTATCCGATGGGAAAAAAAAAACGATAGCAAATTCCGATCGTCTGTGTGGAACTCCATCGGACAAAAAACCCATGCATGCTCAGAATCAAGTCGACGCATGCTCAGAAGCATTGAACTTCATTTTTCTCGGCTTGTCGGAGTGTTTTACGTCACAGCGTTTGGGACGGTCGGATTTTTGACTGATGGTGTGTAGGCAAGACTGATGGAAGTCAGCTTCATCGGATTTCCGATGGAAAAACCCATCAGATTAGAATCCATAGGAAATCCGATCGTGTGTACAGGGCTTAAGGCTTCCGTTGTCAGGGTATGGAAAGTCTCCAAAAAGGCCAATGTCCACACAAATGTAAAACCCAAACAGTCAGGCTTTATTTACTTTGCTGAGGAAACTTGAGAGGAAAGTAGGATACGAGAGAAAAAGACACACAGGGGAAAGTTCAGGCACGCAGCACTAAAGTCACAATCATCACCACTCAAGCCTGAGTGGGCATTGCTCACCCGGATAGTCCCGTTTAGTGGTTCTAGCAGCCGGGATGAAGCACGAATCAATATTTCTCTTGAGAACTAGGGATACGATCAGGAATCCTCTGCCACAGGATTATCAAAAGTCCCGAACCTCCCAGCTAAGCAATAGTGAGAGAACCTTTATGCCGGATTGGCATATTGCAGGGCTTGTAATAATGGATCCCTCCTTAGGTGAGCTCCAGGCCTCCTCCCAAGACAGCAGTACCATCGCTAGCCTCCTCTGGGGCAGATCCTCCCCTGGTCTCCTTCCCTAATCGTGTGCTTCCCGCAGGTGGGTAGCTCAGGATCCCTTCCGAAGGTATAGGCCTCAGCCAGCAGAGCTGGGCCTACCAGGTAGCGATGCAGCCTCGGGCTGAAGGTGCCCGGGGCCAGAATACACACGCACCTCGTGCCATGCGGGCCACGAGGCGCGCACACAGGACAGGCCTGACCGCCCCCAAAAAAACTAACCTCAAAGGCGTCTGCCTCTTATGTACCCCCTCCCAGCATGCACAGTGGGTAGACCATGCCCACTGCATGGCTGCCGAGAAAGGACACCCAAGGTGTTGTGATACCCCCTGTAGTTCAACCTATGCCGGTGGTGACAGTGCCACCTACAGGCGAACAGGGAACATTACTGCCAGGCAGTATCACACCCAGAGCAGAAGCAAATTTAGAACAATCAATTGGTCTGAGCCCAACTACTGGCTCAGACTTCCCCTTAATTTACACATAGCGCCCCCAAATATTGGGGAGGGGCGCTACACAAGTATTTGCTGAACAGAATCACATTCGTTTTGATGTAGGGGCTGCTTTGAAGTCAAGGGGCAGGCATATTCCACCCAGAAATATTAACTTTGTAACATTGTATACATTTGAGTAATAGAGTCTCATTGTTTTTAATAGGAGGCGATTTGGGAGGAAGGAAGTAGGCATTTATTAGACAGAAATATAAAATTTAATTTTTTTCCTCAAATATTATGTAAAAATTGAACAGATTTGATGCACAGAATTTTTCTTTTTAAATCCAAGACAGTATCAGAAATAGGGAGACGTTGTATTTCAACCAACAATAAGAGACTGTTATTTTTGAATGACACTATATTATATGGTACTGATGTGTTGCTATTTTTAAATAGGAGAGAACATTCCTAATACAGCCATTACAATACATTTACACACTAATTTGACAGGTTGTAAAGATTTCATGCACAGAATATAATTCTTTTAAGTAGAACTATATTTTGTTAAGAGGTCATATTTTAGCCTAATTGCTAAGCAGTAATGGTTGCTTTCTTCGATGCCATTAATACAAGGGTCTTCTTCCTGGCTCTGAAGACCAAACAAGTCCATAATAAGTTTCTGGAGATGGAGGAACCTGAGTTCCCAACATTGCTGACATTATCCTCAGTTAACTCCTTCCCAGCCGAGTTCATGATGGATAAAACCCATCCCTGGATGCCTTTCCTCCACTTGAGTGCTGCCAAGGCAACCATACATTCCTCATGCTCCTCCTGTACCTGCTGAGGCCTCATTGTGATTGTGTCTGACAGAGTCTCTTGCTCTTGTAGGGCCATTGAGAAAGAGGAGGAGATTGAGTTGACTGGGCTGTCACCATTAAGAGCTGTAAGGGAACAGGGTGGCACAACCAGTTCCAAAGGTGTACCATATCCTTCATCCTTCCTGGCTGCCAGCAGAGTGACCCAGTGGGCCATGAAAAATATATTACAACCCTACTCACAATTGCTGGGATACATGTCTTTGGTCAGGTTGACCCTTCTGCTGACCATGTGGTCCAATGATGTGCAAACATTGCTTTCCACATGATGGTGGAGGTCAGGAATAGCCTCATAGGTAAAAAAAAATATGCTGGGAATCTAGCACTGCAGTTAGGCACAGGCCACATATTCATGGAAGGGGCTAAATCCACCAGCATGGAGTGGCTGTGGACATACTTTTTCTGCCATCCCAGCAGCTGTGGCAGAATCAATGCTACAGCTAGAGATGGCTAGGCTGCATTGACAGAATCAGAGCAAGACTTGCAGCCTATGCTTGCTCCTACTCTGTGTTACAACATGCTTACCCTCTTCTCCACTGGAAAAGCCATAAGATAAACATCTAACACTCTGTGAGAGACTTTTATCATTATCACTGGGGGCTGCTAATCTTGTATAGTGGTGGTGAAGGTGGAAAGGGGAAAGCTGGAAGAAGGAGTACTTTGTGAATTTTCCTGCCAAGGACTAGCACTCTGGTGTTGCTTCCAATGAGCTGCATGGCAAGTCTTATGTTTGTTCATACACATGATATCCAAATGACTGATAGTAATGCTATGCTTGATATAGTTTAGGCAGAGACCCAAAATGACTTAAGTGTAGTCTTAAGAACATGTGTTAAAAACAGCTGAGCTCTGGGGAGTGGACTAATGCTGTGCCACTCCTTCACTTTCACCTTCTGTTATATGTGTCACCCAAGTACAGTCAGAGACCTCATGACTGGAGCCAACTTGGCAGGCTTAAATTGCACAATCATCTATGCCAAATGGCCCTCCCTGTCTGTTGTCACATCTATTTATGCTCCCATTGCTGTCCTCCTCAACATCAGACACAATTAAATTATATGCATCCTCTCCACATACTGTTCTGGAGATGAAGATATAGAACAGGGAACCTTAGCAGATACTAATGAATTAAAGCTACTTTATACCTGGGGGCAGAGAAGGAAGATGATTGAGGCTTGATTAGACATTCCACCATCTCAATAATCAGTTATGGATGTATTGCATTCCCACTTCCAGTGCACATGTGCCCTGCCTCAAGGTGCTCCACCCTAACCAGGGACATAACTTCTGTAAAGTAAAACGTGACAGTTGCGCTGCGTAATAATGGCACTCTCGTGCCAATAAGCCGTAACACCTGGTGATGACTTATATTGGTGACACGGTTAAATATACCATCAATTAAAATAAATGATGTAGAAATTAAATAATAACAGTGTGACCTGTGACTGTGACAATCAATCACTCAAATATCAATAAAGACTGATTAACATGAAGTTTATCCTATGAAATGTCCAAGAAAAGATGGAGAAAATCTTGGGTAGACAAGTCTTCAAAATAAAAAATTCCCAAAAAACACTGATGAAAAGTTCCTCCAGGCAAGTATAATGGTGACTTCACACTCCAAAACACCCAAGAAAAGTATGTGGCACTTGTAAAGAATTGAATCCTCCACCTTCTATATCAAATCTCCTTACCAGCTAATGTGGATCCCTAATAAAAGAGATCACACCCGCCTGTGGCTGTTTCCCCCGCCAAGGGTCTCTGTATGATAGATCAGCATTCAAAATCTTCCTCCACAATCAGGCTCCTCAATAACATTCCCGGATATATGATCCCAAAAGAAATATAAAGGCCACCATAGTGAAGTACTTATAGGCAGTTTAATCAAGATAAAAAAAATTACACTTACAAGAAAGTGATGATAAAAGAGCATAAAAATCGTTCGTAAGCCGGCCGGCTTCACTATCCGCCCGTCCTTCCGGGATAGTGTTTGTTGGTTTGTCGGTGAAGTCAGCACGCTGCTCCTCCTCATAACTTAATTTCAAAAAGTTCCAAAATTGCAGTTTTAAGTGCAAATTTCGGTATTTAATCTATAAACAACTACAATATGCAGTTAGTAATGTGATTTCAAGTAGATCTGAAAGCAAAAAAACTTTGTTTTTTTTTATATATAGCAAGGCAGGTTATTATAACCCATCAGTTTTTTGTCACCTATGTCCCCAGAGTGAGTGAGAGGGACCACTTTTAGAGAGAGACAGAGAGACAGAGAGAGAGAGAGACTTTGCCCCCCCCACAGAGAGAGACTGATTTTGCCCCCCCACAGATAGACCCAGCCTCTGCCCCCCCACAGATAGACACAGCCTCTGCCCCCACACAGATAGACGCAGCCTCTGCCCCCCCACAGATAGACACAGCCTCTGCCCCCCCACAGATAGACGCAGCCTTTGCCCCCCCACAGATAGACGCAGCCTTTGCCCCCGACAGCAAAAGAGCCTCAGGCTGCAGTACCCAGCAAACAGACTGCTACCCCCTTCCGGCTCAGGGAAGACAAGATATGGGCACATATGAAAACGACTGACTCTGACAGCACTTCAGCAGTGCAACACAGATGACCTCCATTAAAGTGACAGTCTCCAGGCAGGCCTGGTCCCCAGCAGCACACTCTTCCTGGCTCAGGTACAAGAGGGAAAGAATGAGCACCCAATAAAGCTGAATTTGACACTTGCAGCAGGCAGCACAGATGATAAATAGCTCACCTCCTACAGTGACAGTCTCTCTCCACCTCAGCCCATGGCTTTGTTTTGTGCTGTGTCTCCACCTGAGAGCTTTGAGTCTGCAGGCTTGCCTTGCTTGTGTGCCTGGTCTGTTCATTTCCGTGGATGGTCCGACAGTCTCACTCTGTCCCGCTCCTGCAGACAGCATAATAGTCTGCCAGCCACTTATTGTCTCCACCATGAAGTCCCCTCCGCTCCACTCACTTGGCTGATGATGCAGGTAGGGGCACAGTGCTGTGGTGCTGGGAATCCCTGACTCCTCACAGGCTCCATCAGCCATAGTGTGGTGGGTCGGGTTTCTGTCTCCTGCCCACAGCCCACTCCACTGATATACTGCCGAGACGCGCCAAAGTCCATTCAAAAATGGCGCCAGATGGCGACATTACGTTACTGCGCATGCACCGCCCAGCCGAGCTTGTACGATCTTTCCCGAGTCCTGCAGGCTTCGGAACGGTGCATGCGCAGTTGCATGGCCGGCCCGCAGCCATCTTTCTTACTGGCACCGGCTGTCTGTAACGGACATTCACGGACACCCCAAAAATGGGGTGAAATCGTTGACCAATTAAATAGTGCATTGAGGTCAACTTGTAAGTTAGAGACATCCTGCAAATAAATTATTCCACTACATCCCTGTAGCTTGGTGACACCTGCAAACACTAAATGGTACTTTTCATCCTCTAAATAATTTATAATAGGTAAAAAATCAATGGCCCCTGAACCTTGGGGTACACCACTAACAACCTTAGACCTTTCAGAGTAACAGAGGATCATTAATCACTACTTTTTGAATATGGACTTTTAGACAGTTTTCTAGCCATTTAGAAACTTAATTTACCAAGCATGTAGACTTTAAGTTACATATATAAGCTGTGTGTGGGAAACTGTGCCAAACACGTTTGCAAAATATGAGTATACTATATTCACAGCCACTCCTTAGTCTATGTTTTTGCTTACTGCCTCGTAAAAAGAAATCAGATTGTTTACACAACTTCGGTATTTCATGAATTTATGCTCTCTGTTGCTTAGACTCCTTTCACACTGAGGTTGTTTTCAGGTGGTTTAAAGCTAGAAATACTGTAGCACTTGTAAAGCGCCTGAAACTGCCTCCCATGCAGCTAGGGTTGCCACCTCATCCCTTTAAACCCGAACACATATGAATTACACAGGTTCTGAGGCGAATGTAATGCAGATGAGGCACCAAGTGAGTTTAATTATTGCCTTAATCAGCCACAGAAACTGTGTAATTAATATGTGTTCGGGTTTAAAGGGATGAGGTGGCAACCCTACATGCTGCCCGAATGTTAAAAGCCGGGTGCTTTCACACTGGGGTGGTGCACTTGCGGGATGTTAGAAAACTTCATGCAAGCAGCATCTTCTGGCGGTTTGGGAGCGCTGTATACAGCGCTTCCAAAACGCCCATTGCATTAAATGGGCAGCGCTTCCGAATCGCCTGAAAAGTGCTTTGGAAGCGCCGCAACACAGGCGCTTTTAATCCCTTCATCTGCCGCTAGCGGGGGTTAAAAGCGCCCCGCTAGTGGCTGAAAAGTGCAGATTAAACAGCACTAAAGTGCCGCTAAAATGAGCCCCACTTTAGCGCTGATGCACTGGCAGCCCCAGTGTGAAAGTAGCCTTAAAGAGGAAATAAACCCTGATGGGTTTTACTTCTTCTTTAGCCTGCTGCTGCAGCCTGCAAATGAAAAACATAATGGGCTAGAATGCATCGCATACAAGCCCATTATGTGTCACTTACCTGCAAAAGAATCCAGCGATGTCCCCAGAGTAGGCAGCGTCCATCTTCTGCCCGCTCTTCCTTCCGGGTCGCTGACTCCGGCGCTGTGATTCGCCGGAGCCGCGTGACGTCACTCACGCGCATGCACACGGGAGCCGCAATTCACGGCACAGGCTGGGGAAGAAACGGCACTTCGTTTTGTTTCTTCCCCGCACATGCGCAGTGAAGATTTTCGGCGGACTACAAGCGAAATATCTCCTAAACGGCGCACGTTTAGGAGATATTTCCACTACCTATAGGTAAGCCTTATTCTAGGCTTACCTATAGGTAGAAGTCCTTCAAGTGGGTTTACAACCACTTTAAAATAGTGTTTTCTGGCAAAAACTCTTCAATGTGCTCTATTATTAAACTCTCCAGTATCATCTCCAGATGTTAAATTAACAAGTCTGTAGGTAATAGGTAAAGACTTTGATCCCTTTTTTAATAAAGGCACCACATTGGCCTTACACCAAGGTATTAATCCAGTCATTAAAGAGCCTCTAAAATTTTTAAATAATGAGAAACAATAGGTGAAATTTACTAGAACTGGTGCACAAAGAATGTGGTGCAGCTGGACATAGTAACCAATCAGCTTCTAGGTTTCAGCCCTTGTTCACATTGGAGTCGCAGCCTATCGCCAGCTATGGCACCATTCCAATCGGTGCGACGCCCACTTTGTGGTACTACACCGATTTGCAAAAGTAGCTCCTGCACTACTTTTGCCGATTTTGGGTGTGACTTCAATAGACATCTGTGCATGAAGCTGAACAGATGTCTTTCAAGTAGCACCTGAAATCATGCTGACCTGCTACTTTGAAATCACTCTACTTCAAGTGAAGTAGCACGATTTCAATGTAGCATCAATGTGAACCAGGGCTTATTGTGAAAGCTTGATTGAACAAGCTGAAGTTAGAAGTTGATTAGCTATTATTCACAGCTGCACCAAATTATGTGTGCACCAGTTTTCGGCTGGATTCACACCTATGCATTTTTAGTGCTTTTTGCATTTTGAAGATTTGCACTACAGCCCATTTAACATTGTTTCCTATGGAACACGTTCTGTAGTGCAAATCTGCAAAATGCAAAAAGCACTAAAAATGCATAGGTGAGAATCCAGCCTTAGTAAATCTCCCCCAAGGGCTTTGAAATAACAGAGCTCAACTCTTTGAAAACAGGTGAATGTAAGCCATCTGGTGCAGATGCTTTGTTCACCTTTATTTTGTCTAAATGTTTCTTAACCATATCAGTTTTGAGTCATTGTGGTTCATTTTGGACTATGTCAATACTATCCCCATTATATACTTGAGCTCCCCCATTTTCCTTTGTATACACAGAGCTAACAAATGTATTTAAAAAATCTGTCTTCTCTTTGTCCCCAGTCATCAACTCTGAATTCATTTGTAAAGGACCTACATGCTGCTGGGTGCATATTGGGAACAATCAAGTACAACTACCAAGTCAATGGAGGAGATATACTCTATTTTCAACATACTATAAGTGCATTGTTTACCCTACAATGTGTTATTTGCTCCTGCACTGACCCATGCACTTTCTAAATTTCCTTTTGCGGACCCCTGAATTCCATGCATTACTCCGGTACTCAGTACAATAATTAATGTAAACGATCAACACTCGCAAAAGTGTTGGTTTCTCTATAGACTTTTCAGGATCGCAGACCTGGCTATTCTAACAGCCGGAACCCATGAATCCGGAAGGTATAGATGGAACCCCCGGGGGGAGCCGTGACATCACTGCACTGGAGGGCTCCTTTTTCAGGTAAGTATGTCATAATGTGCTAGTGCAGTAGTACATTATGTCAAAAACCTGCAGGGGACCCATTTATTTATTTAATTATTTTTAGCAATTTGCTACTGCTTTAAGAATAATTCTAGACAAAATGTATATTTTTTTTTTAGTTGGCTGCTTGGGAACAATTAAGACATGCAATTATTCTATATCATAATACTATATCATAGCAAATCTTCACTTTTGTAGTTCAGGTCCACTTTAACTTATATGGGAGTTAGCTCAAGTGAGGATAACCTTTCCTGTGAAAAACCCAAAATCTGGTTTTAAAGCGGTTGTATAGTCTTTTTTTTTACTTTTACCTACAGGTAAGCCTATACTAAGGCTTACCTGTAGGTAAAAAAAAATATCTCCTAAACCTTTACGGTTTAAGAGATATTTCCCATGCACTGCGCCGCTAACTGCAGCAGCGCATGCGCACAGGGGATTCTCGGCTGAAGGCCCGGCGGACGGCGGACCTTGTCGGAAAGAAGTCTCCCATGCGCATGCGCGGGAGTGATGAATCGCGGCTCCAGCCACTCAAAGCACTGGAGCCGCAATACCTGGAAGACACGCTGAGGCATGGACCGTGAGGGACACCGACGCCTCGTTCTAAGGTAAGTATTTAATAATGAGCTAGTATGCTGTGCATACAAGCTCATTATGCTTTTTCCTTTACAGGTGTAAAAAAAAAAAAAAAAAAGTCAGTGGGTATACAACCGCTTTAAGCTTGGCCACACCTAAAACCAGGTTTCTTTTTGTGTAGTACTCTACTTGGTAGGTGCTAGGATTAGTGTATTATAGTTTTTGGTTTCTCTGCTTAACAGAGAAACAGGTAGGTACATGTAATTGCTGTCTGCTTAACAGAGAGTGGTGATCAGCAAGTGTAGTCTGCTCAGTGTGCTCTGGTGCAGCTCATGCTGTCTTGAAGTTTCCCTGTATCCAAGCAACTAAGGAAAGTTCTGGGTAATAGGCAGAAACCATGCATGCAGATGGAAACATGAATATTAGGTTGGGTGCCTGTATTTATATTGTAGGAGCACATGGGCTCGGGGTCATTCCTAGAAAAGGATTGCACCAGTTGGGGGGAGGGACAATGCCTCCCCTGACACGTGATTAAACAGTAAAGTACTAATGCGCTACCAACGTGTTCAACAGTGATTAATAATACATAAAGTGCTACAGTGCTAGAGTGAAAGGTGCAAACAGCAGCCAAACTTATGTAGTATTGCCAATACCCATAAATTGTGTAAGATAATGAAGTAGCGCTAATTGCTCTATATGTGTGTTGTATATGTAGTACAGTAAGCCTAATAAATAAAGTAAACCTACTAAATAAATAATGAGTGCACAATAACTATTAAAGTGCTAATGAGCAAAAATCTAGGAAAATAAACGCATAGATATAACAATAAAAAAATATATAGTTTCGAATCACAGTGTAACAAGTGCAACGTGACAGTGCTAAAGTCCGTATGCAAGGTGCATCCAAAGTAAACTGGTAATGAAATATTCAAAAAAAGATATTATAAAAATAACAATAACAATAACAATCTTGAATCTATTAACTATATAGATAGTAAACAATGATATAGTCCATTTGTAAAAAGCATCCAACAATGAACTGGAGTTCTGACCAATACAGTTCTTAATCCAAAAAAGGTTCACCTCCAAAGCAAGCAAACGGAGATGAAGGGGAAAGGGAGAGGTAAGGGAGTCCAAATTACAAATGCAAGGTAGGAAGTGCAAAATATCCTTCTATGAATCCTCCCCCAGTAATGCTAGCCTCTCACCTTAAGGAAAGACCCCAATGGGTCTAATGATGCATCAAGGAATACCAGTCACCGAGCACGGTTGTTGTATCCTCCTCCCGATATCAGAGCTAGGGATCTCTGCGGCTTTTTATCCAGTTTCTGCAATCTTTTCTCCGTTGGGGATGTTGTCTCCAGACACATGCAGTCAAGGGCAAGCAAAAAAACACTCCATAGTGTATTAAAGCTTAAAAATCTTGTATTTATTATTAAAACGACAAAAAACACACAATAAAAACGGCTAAAAACGCCAAAAGAGTTCAAGGACTTGCTGCCATCTGGCCACAGGTGGGTGACCCGAGGGCCTGAATCGAGAGGGTGTGCTGTCATAGGGCCTCAGATGAGTGTCCTGAGGGCATGAAGTTAGTGAGAGTGACCCTGGTTCTGCAGAGAGCTGGCTGGAGGGGCCGTCTATTCAAGATCTGGTCTGGTAGTGGAAGGAGGTTACCAGCTGTCCATGGGCATTTTGTGAGTACAGACAACCTAAAGCATCTATATACTTGAGCTTTTTACTCCTTCTGGTGTGCTATATAGTCAGCTGAGGGTCTGAACAAGGGAACACTGACTAGTGTTTTGAAGAGCTTCTCCATCTGTTGCTACTGCATAGGACTTTGCTCAGTTCTAGTAATTTTGGACTGCCACAGTCTGCCGTAACTGTCTCGTACCTGAAGAGCTTTGCCCTGCTACTATTACTACTGAGGGAGTTTGCTCACTCCTAAAACTACTTTGTGCTACTTTGAAGGAGAAGTCTGCTATCTGCTATCAGCAAGGACTTCACCAGAGTTTGACCGAGAGATCATTTAGATGCCCTCAACTGTGAATTGTTCTATTTCTTGGAGTATCCCATTGAATTCCCTTCCCTATCCAAGTTCCCCATAAATAAAACAAAAGAAACAAAACCCTTAGACTGGTCATTGAAGACAGCGAGAGGACGTGTGTGTGTGCACCTGGCTTTGTGAGTCTACCTTGTGCCTGGCTGCGGGGCTAACAATATCTGGACAAAATTTGCTTTACATTTGTCTTTGATATGACATTTAGGATGTGACACTTATTTTGGGAGCCTTTTCTATGAACTATTTCCTATTAAAAAAGGCAATCCAAATGGCGGGTCTTTTTTAAAACAAGACAAATTCCTCTCTGAGAAGTGAAGGGCTTATGCCAGTCATCCACAAAACCTGCCCTTTGCAAACCTTTTTTTTTTTTACAGAGTGATTTTCACATGCAGCTCTCTCTCTCTGGTAGCTTTCCTGTTTGCCAGGTAGTGATGGGCTTGGATCAAACTGTACACCGCCAATCATAAGCAACACGTGTATGTGCAGCTGCCAGTCGGTAAATGCCTCACTGCCTATGATTGGTGGTGTGCAGTGACAGCTTCCTGGCGGGTTTGATCCAAACACACCCAAGATCATGACTAGTGCCAGGTCACAGCAGCCTCTTGTTTTATTCCTTCCTTCTTTATCCCACCTGCTTCTGTTCAAAAGTGGGAAGGAAACCTGCCTCAGATTCCACAATGCCAAGGTGGTCTGGATAATGTGGACCAGAGTCTACCTTAGTTTCCAACATGTGAAAGAATGTGAGGTGAAACATACAATCCCTCAACCGCCTTGCGTTTCATTATATCAAAGGGGTGAATTTGCGCTAACCAAAAAGGGTGAACGTGTGCCGCTGCTCTAAAAACGTAAATAATAAAGTTCAAGATAAATGGAAAGGGAGGGAGAAGAGCATGCATACACTAAAAAACACACATGAAAATTAAACGAAATCAGTATGTGCAATAGAAGTGCACCCAATAAGAAATATATTTTCGAGGAATGAATTCAGTGAAAAATATCTCAGTATTTAAAATGTCCACATGTGAATAGTGAAGTATTCAGCTTCCAAAAAACACAATGTGTGTAATAGAGGTGCACCAAATGAAAAAAATTGTTCAAAAATTAATTCAGTGAATGTATTAAAATAAATGTCCGTATGTGAGTTGTAAAACATTCAGCTTCCAGAGAAACACAGGATCTTCAACCAATGAGATGTTCCAGCAAATAGTATCACAAACTGCTTACCAGATTTGAAGGATCTCACTAGGTTGAGATCATAAGCGCTTGTGCATCAGCCTGCCGGCATGAAAGGAATCCACCTGCAGTCTTCCGACGAGAGGCGATGTATCCCTGACTACCAAAACGGACCGCTACAAGAGGTTATGTTCCAAGAATCACTCCTTATGTTGGAAAGTGTCTAAAACATCTTGGTCAATACAGAACAAAGGAGGGCTTCATGGTGTAGTATTTTCCGTAAAAAGATTTATTTTTTTACACGGATAACACAAGCTTTTCACATCCAAAGAAGCACTAAGCAAACAAACAGATTTGAAACAGCCACCGATTAGACCAGCCGGCTGTTCAGTGTGATAGCGTCACAGGTTATGCTCCACCCAACATGTTTCTCCTTACAAGGCATCCACTGGAAACGGAGGTCATACCTGGACGCCAGCACACCACGCTTTTATACCTGTCAGGCAGTGTGGACACCGGAAGTGAGTTATTTCAACATATCCGGTTAGTGTCACCCATTTGGAATGTTAGAAATATATTTAAAAACAAAATTTAATTTGTCTATTAGTGATATACCGTATATACTCGAGTATAAGCCGACCTGAGTATAAGCTGACCCGAGTATAAGCCGAGGTACCTACTTTTACCACAAAAAAATGGGAAAACTTATTGATTTGAGTATAAGCCTAGGGGGGAAATGTGCCCATTGCCACCTCACTGTGCCAATTGCCCAACCTTACTGTGCCAATTGCTCAACCTTACTGTGCCCATTGCCATCTCACTGTGCCTATTGCCACCTCACTGTGCCGATTGCCAACTCACTGTGCCCATTGCCAACTCACTGTGCCCATTGCCACCTTACTGTGTCCATTGCAGCCTCCCTGTGCCCGAGTCAGTCAGTGTACCTGAAAATCTTATTCCGCGGCCGGCGTCCATTGTTTAAATCTCGCGGCTTTCTTCTGGTCCCTTCCGTGATAGGCGTTTCCAGCAAACACTGTGTTGAGTGTTGCGCCTATCACGGAGCTCCTCTCATTCTCGGACTCCGTTTCCCAGCAGGCACTGTGTTCAGTGTTCCGCCAATCACGGACGTCGGACAAGAGAACGTCCATGATAGGGGCAACACTCAACACAGTGTTTGCTGGAAACGCCTATCACGGAAAAGACCAGAAGAAAGCCGTGAGATTTAAACAATGGACGCCGGCCGCAGAATAAGAAGATTTTCAGGTACTGACTCGAGTATATACAAAAGTATAAAAAAAGGGCTGAAAAACTCAGCTTATACTCGAGTATATACGGTACTAATACAAACCTATTAAAAAGAACCAAAAGGTGCCTAGCAAAAGAAAAAGATTAGGTAAAAAATTAGAAAATGTATATATAAAAAATGTATACGTATATAAAAGAGGAGAATAAATCCTCAGTATATTCATCTACTGTATATAAAAATGCATACAGAATGCATGAAAGAGTGTCAACAAATCCAAATGTGTGACGCCATCCATATCCATTGCCGCTCTCTTTTACAAAATGTATACATATTAATACATACAAAAAAATAAATAGATTGATTCTAAACTGCATAAAAATAGAGAATATATAGAAAAGGTCAGTAATAAGAAAAAACGAATAATGTCTCATTCAGTGTTAAGGCCTAGGGGACTATAGAACTGGAGGTCATGTATCCATCTCATTTCACGTCGAGAGATATGCCTTTTCAAATTATCTCCCCTCCAGTGTGGAGTATATTTCTCAATTGCTATTACCTTCAGTAAGGAGCCATCTCTATTGTGGCATAAGCGAAAATGCTTGGATACACTATGGCCTACAAAACCTCTTTTGATATTACCCAAGTGCTCACCTACTCTGATGTTTAGTGCTCTGGTGGTCCTTCCAACATACTGTAACCCGCAAGGGCAGATCAGCAGGTAAATAACCCCAATAGTTCCACAGGTGATAAATTCTTTAATCTTGAATGTTTTTGATGTAACCTGGGACATAAAAGGTGAGGTCCTGATGGTTTGGGATGTTTTACACACTTTGCAGCGTTTACTGGGAAAAAACCCTTTAAGGTCCCCAAACATGCTGGTTTTAGGGGGTAGGTCCACTGCACTCGGGGCAAGTCTATCCTTTAAGGTTTGGTTTCTTCTGTATATCACATTCGGTTTGTCAGGAAGTTTAGGACCCAATATCTGATCTCCTTTGAGCACTTTCCAATGTTTTTTTATAATTCTATTTACCCACCAGTGTTGTGAAGAAAAAGTGGTAACAAACGCCCATTCAAAGTTTGTACCAGCCTGTAATGCACTTTGCCTTTCTTTAGGTATTAACAGTTGTTCCCTTTCCATGGTAGTGGTGTTGTGCAAATCTTCTCCTATGGTTATTGGGTCATATCCTTTATCTATGAAGCGTTTCTCCAGAATTTTAGCATGAACTTCAAAATCTTGAACTCGAGAGCAGTTTCTCAGAATTCTTCGGAATTGTCCCTTAGGGATAGCTTTAAGCCCATTTCTGTCCGTGGGCTTGAAATATGTTTTAGTAAACAATTGCCCTTGATTTTTGAAAATCATCAAATCAAGAAAGTTCACAGAGGTCAAACTAAATTCATACGTGAAGTTAATGCCCCACTGATTATGGTTAACCATATTCATAAATGAATGCAAGGATTCTGGGTCACCCTTCCAAAGGAAGAAGGCGTCATCTATGTACCGACGCCAGAATAGGAGGCGTGGACATTTCCAAGAAAAGATATGATCGTTTTCCCAAAGGGCCATGAAAAGGTTGGCGAGGCTGGGGGCACACTTAGCTGGTCTAATCGGCGGCTGTTTCAACTCTGTTTGTTTGCTTAGTGCTTCATTGGATGTGAAAAGCTTGTGTTATCCGTGTGAAAAAATAAATCTTTTTACGGAAAATACTATGCCATGAAGCCCTCCTCTGTTCTGTATTGACCAAGGTGTTTTAGATACATTCCAACGTAAGGAGTGATTCTTGGAACATAACCTCTTGTGGCGGTCCATTTTGGTAGCCGGGGATACATCGCCTCTCGTCGGAAGACTGCAGGTGTATTCCTTTCATGCCGGAAGGCTGATGCACAAGCGCTTATGATTTCAACCTAGTGAGATCCTACAAATCTGGTAAGCAGTTTATGATACTATTTGCTGGAACATCTCATTGATTAAAGATCCTGTGTTTCTTTGGAAGCTGAATGTTTCACGACTCACATATGGACATTTATTTTAATACATAGATATTTCTTCACTGAATTAATTTTTGAACACATTTTTTCATTTGGTGCACCTCTATTACACACATTGTGTTTTTTGGAAGCTGAATACTTCACTATTCACATGTGGACATTTTAAATACCGAGATATTTTTCACTGAATTCATTCCTGGAAAATATATTTCTTATTGGGTGCACTTCTATTGCACATACTGATTTAGTTAAATTTTGATGTGTGTTTTTTAGTGTATGCATGCTCTTCTCCCACCTTTTCCATTTGTTTGATTATATCACACTTACTACTCAGGAAATAGTGACAAAAAAGTCAATACCTCATATATTCATAATAATAATTAGAAGAAGAATATAAAATATTAGCAAAAAAAAAGTTATCATAGAAAAGTTGGTGAAAGAACATTTCTATCTTTTTTCTATTTCAGTTTTTTTAGAAAGCTGGACTATACCAGCTGGTTTATATCAGCTACTGTGTATTTATATATATATATATATATATATATATATATATATATATATATATATATATATATATATATATATATATACACACACACACACACACACATTGCAACATTTATACTCTGTAATACATTGCAAGTCATTTCTTGGTTTATCTGTATTGGCTTTGGCTTTCAGCATGAAATGTGCACATAAATTATATTATAATACCGACTGCAGGGAAAGGATCAACTAATCTGCTAAATGAATTTTAAAATCCATTCTTACAACAGTTGATAGCTACAGACCCCCTCCATGCGTTTGGTAATTACCCCAATATTTTCTTCACACTTTTTTAAAATGGCTCCCACTTGGGTTCCCTGCGAAGAAGAGCTTTCCCTCAGCTCCAATACTGATCTGAAACATAAGAGAAAAGCACATGGCTTATCTTGCAGCCTCATTCCATCTGCTGCCAGTGGGGGTTCGGATAATCACAGTCATTTTTATAGAGGACAAGCAGTCTGAGAGATGCAGATAGAAGTCATAATAATGGAAAAGGGGGTTTCTGACTTGTGAAAATAGCATTACAAAAAATAATCACACTTAAAAAAAAATCAACGGCAAAAGAGTCAACCCTTTAAATTGCTGCTGGTCTCTTAATTATATAAATACAAAGATCAAATGTACAGTATTACCACCTCCATAAAACCAGAGCAAACAGATAAAGGTAGAGTGATGTGTCTGAGGAGCATCATAATTCTAATCCTTCACAGTACATTGATGAGAAATGACACTGGAAAATAGGTTTAAGAAATAGGTGTCATTCAATATGTAAGCACAAAAAAAGCCAATATACCATGCAATTTTTTAAAGCGCTTCCTGATATATATGTATACACATTTTACACATCTAGGTGGCTAAAAATATATTTTCAAAACATAATTTGTAGCTGGATAATTTGCTTATATGCCCATCATGTGTTTAAGTATTAGGTCACATCATAGTAGATAGTTGTAGAGAATATGTTAATTTTAATGGATTGAACGAATGTGATTTTGTTATTGGTTTTAGTTATTTACAAGAAAAGGCACTGCAACGGACCTAAGGCAATGAAATTAAGAACAAACGTAAAAAATGGACGAGAGGGTATGAAAATCATTGTAATTATGAAGATGTTGCAATTTTGAATAGTTATGCTGGTCACAACTGTATCATAACTGCTTTGCTACTCTTTTTTGTGTGAATATATCATTTGCAAAATGAACAGCCTCAACTCTTTTTGTATATCAACCCCGTCCACTTTTGTGTAAAAAATTCAGTTTGAGTAACTGAGCTCTCTAAATAATAGAGAAATCAAAAACGCTAAGAAAAGGCTTTAAAATAGTGCGAAAAGATGCTTAAAGTGGAGTTCCACCCAAAAATGGAACTTCCGCTTTAAGTGTAGGTGACCCCCTGACATGTCACATTTGGCATGTAATTTTTTGGGGGGAGGAGCGGGTACCCCGTTTTTACGGGCAACCAGCTCCCACTTCCTCCCTGGCATCAGAAGGAAGATCACCTCTCTCCCCTCCCTCCCTGCAATCTTCTGGGACACGTCACAGGTCCCAAAAGATTGCAGGCCAATTCCAATGCGCAGCACTGTGCATGCGCCTGGCTGTGAAGCCACAGCCGGGCACCTACAGTAACAATTCCGGCACCGCGGAGAGGAGGGGGAGAGGGGCGGGGCTCCATGTCCCAGCATCGCTGGAACATGGGACAGGTGAGTGTCTGATTATTAAAAGTCAGCAGCTACACTTTTTGTAGCTGCTGACTTTTAAATGGTTGAAACTCTGCTTTAATGTTCCAAAATTGAGAATGCACTTGATTTTTAATAACATTCAGAATATAACAGATATTGCATACATATTTTTCATTAACTATATAGAAATATCTGATTATATTGACACAAGCTGCAGTGCACAAAAATATGATAAAAGAAGGTAATGTAGTAGAAATGTATATTAGACCTCATGCATATAGGTTTTGACAAGTTGCTACCGTTGAGCTTTTTAAAAAGTTTATGGTACTTCAAGACTAAGTTCACCTTTGGAACATGTTACATGTTCCACCCGTATTTAGGGTGAACATGTAACATGATACAGCTCCTGCCTCGTCTCTACCCGATTTCCATGCGGCCACATCATTCATTCAAAGAGTTCTGAGAATTAATGAACTACAAGCACTGCAGCCAATGGCTTGTAGTTCTCAAAGAACGCTGATGGAGCGTCCTTGTAGTTAATTGATTCTTCCTGCAATTCAGTAACTGCCTTCCCGTATTGGAGGTATGGACAGGCAGTTTACTGAGAGTCTGAGGGATCCTGGCATTGCACCCATGATCTGCTGAGTGCGGGTACAATGCTTTACAGGCTCTAGTGTAAAAAATAAAAAATGCACATTTTTTACCTGAAAAAAGATGTGCATTTATTATTTTCTTATAAAAAGTGAACTTATCCTTTAAAGTGGAGCAGTAATTTGTTACTGTCCATCTGTTCGTTAAGCTGATTTTTGTACCCTGCATGTCACTTCACGGTTTAAAAGGATAAAAAAACGAATGCTGGCCTTAAACCTGTAGAATTTAGTTGAAACGATGATCTGATCGTGCCTTCATGGCCAAATTTTTATTTAAATACCATGTTAAAGTGATACTAAATACATACTGTTAAATTTACACTGTCACTTCTATTTCTGTAAATGGATGATGGCATTGTAACTTTTTTTTTTATATAAATACCCTTCTCCTATTGATATACAGCTGTCACATGACCCAGATATTTCCCAGCATGTCTGCAGGGAAACAGGTTCAAAATAAAAAAAAAAACAGCCTTTGGAATACAGAGTAAAAATAAATAATATCAATAAACTTTTCAAAATGTCATACAAATATATATTTGAAATCAAATCTTTATTACTTTTGGCAATATCATCATATGGGTGGATTTCAGCTATTCACAGGCTGTGTCACGCTCCTCCAGCCTGTGTCTTAAAATAAGAGGGAGGAGAAGCCTCCATTAATCTACATGTAATATCCCACCCCTATTGTGTTTAGCTGGTTAGTGGGCATGGAGGAGAGGGAGGGAGTGAGCCATCATTTACCACTGTGTATATACCCACATGTGTGACTCTATAGTCACATGGGCTGCTCAGAGGTGATATGGAGGAAATGCACCCTAATACAGAAAAGGAATCTCATAGTGACTGGCTGAGTATGAACAGCATGTAATACAGCTTTAATTGATAGTTTTTTATGATGTAAGTTTAGTGACACTTTAACCACTTGTCTACCGCCCACCGTCAAATGACGGCGGGCGGAAGACTCTTGTTTTGACCGGACGTCATATGATGTTGCGGCTTTAAAAGCAGCTAGGGGGCGCTGGGGACTGATGCGCGTGCCCGGCGGCTGCGATGGCCGCCGGGCACCCGCGATTGCCCAGTAACTGAGCAGGACCGTGGATCTGTGTGTTTAAACACACAGATCCACGTTCTGTCAGGGAGAGGAGATCGATGGTGTGTCCCTTGTACATAGGAACAACCATCGGTCACCTCCCCCAGTCAGTCCCCTCCCCCCACAGTTATAACACATCTAAGAAACACATTTAATCCCTTCCTCGCCCCCTAGTGTTAACCCCTTCCCTGCTAGTCACATTTATACAGTAATCAATGCATTTTTTTAGCAGGGATCACTGTATAAATGTGAATGGTCCCAAAAATGTGTCAAAAGTGTCCGATGTGTCCGCCCCAATATCGCAGTCATGATAAAAATTGCAGATCGCCGCCATTACTAGTAAAAAAAAAATGCTAAAAAACTATCCCCTATTTTGTATCTGCTATAACTTTTGCGCAAACCAATCAATATACGCTTATTGCGATTTTTTTTTACCAAAAATATGTAGAAGAATACATATCGGCCTAAACTGAGGAAATGTAAATATAAAAAAAAAAAAAAATGGATATTTATTATAGCAAAAAGTAAAAAATATTGTGTTTTTTTTCAAACTTGACGCTTTTCTTTTGTTTATAGCGCAAAAAATAAAAACCGCAGAGGTGATCAAATACCACCAAAAGAAAGCTCTATTTGTGGGAAAAAAAAGGACACAAATTTTGTTTGGGAGCCACGTCGCACGACCGCGCAATTGTCATTCAAAATGTGACAGCGCTGAAAGCTGAAAAATGGCATGGGCAGGAAGGGGGTTTTCGTGCCCGGTAGGCAGGTGGTTAATGACTCAGTTTGCATAGAATTTTTTTTTATTTCTGGATTAAAATTCATGTGCATAAGACTAGTTATAATTTTTCTTGCCGGAAGCAAAAATTTGAAATGAATTCTTTCTATACTGCAAGTTGGAAATGCCCCTAAACAAAACATTTTTATATGTAAATTTTCATATTTACCTGGTGAAAAATAGCCTTTCTTTCTCGTACATCACGGGACACAGAGCGACATAGTCATTACTAATGGGTTATATAGTTACCGTCAGGTGCTGGCACTGGCAACTTCCAAAACCGGAAGTACCCTCCCCTATATAAGCCCCTCCCATCCGGGAGCACCTCAGTTTTTTTGCCAGTGTCTAAGGTGTTGGCCAAGAAGAAACATGTGTTTTTCACTGAGCTTGCGTACAGGTTCTTTTGGGCCTCAGTAAGCTATTCCGGATCCGACCAAAAAAGCTTCATAGCTAAACGGTCGGTACCCGGGCCTTGCAGAGAAGAGCAAGGTTCTGCCTGTAATGCTTCTCTTAGGAGAGCTGGACCCTGGGATCCAGAGCTCTGGTCATACCCACGACCAAGATGTTTTCTGTGCAGGGTGCTATACAGGTCCAGGGGAGTGGAATCCTTGGGAACCCGGTCCCTGAAGGTTTGATTACAATGCCTGCCGTGATAGGTGAAGTTTGGGCTTTTGTGGACCAAACAAAGTCCTGCGGCGGGGAACAGGTAAGTGGGGGCCCCCAGGAACTTGGTTCTATTGGGGGACCCCCAAGCCTAATTTGTCTTTCTGTCTGTTACCTAACGGTATTCCCGCTAATATCTGTGCATGCCTGTAACTACTAAAAAAAATGTAATAATTTTTAATGGTGGTCAAGAAAAAAAAAAAAAAAAAAGAATGTTTTTTTATATATGTTTAGTATATTAAACTGCGGTACCTGTGTTTGTCCACTAGAGGCCGCTGTGGAATGTTTTTCTTGTCATATGGACTAGTTTCTTCTCAGAGAGCAAAGTCCAGGCAGCTGGTGAGTTCTCCTACAGGAAACTGTTTCCTCTGCCATGTTGCAGTGTTCGTCTATCCCCCGGCCTGCGGCAAAGGGGGCCCTGGCTCCTGTCCCTGGTTTCCATGTTTGAAAATTAGCGCCGAGGCGCACGTGGCCGCGCGCGTGCGCGTGCACGCGCCTCTATATATAGAGGTGGCCGGAAAAAGGGGCGGGGCCTGGGGGATGACGCTCTGTGCGCGCCGCAGCGCTTCTGCGCATGTGCGGGCGTCCCAGCAGGTTTTTAAAAAGCCACATTATTGCAGTAAGCTGGCTATGAAGTACAGAGACAGAGCTGGCAACATTTAAAGGCATACAGCAAGCGGTTGATACAGGCATCCCCTAGAAAGGCACATTAGTAGACACCAACTGTTTATTATAGCAGCATTTATGCTAGACTATTATCAGTAACTGGTGTATTTTCGGCTGGAATACCTCAGCTTTGTGGCTTAGGAATATGCCGTCTAAAAACTCCGGGACTAGAAATTCCAGGAGGAATAGGGGGTCTCCATCGGGCTCTGAGGATCTTGGGCATGCTTTGGCTGCACCAGTCTCCCCTGAAGAATCAGAGGTTAGTGACCGTAGGGCACCCCCAGGAGTACCTGGTACTGTGGCTGTCCCCAGTTCACCTGCTCCTGTGTATGTAACAGAGGAGGTTTTTTCCTCAGCTCTGGGAGGGCTGGAAGAGAGATTGTCAGCACTAATTGCTGCTTCCCTGTCACAGGAGAAAAGCGCTCGATCTCCGTCTCCTCCCTCAGAGTGCCTGTTAACAGAGCAACAGTCCCATACAGAGAACGACCTACCTGAGGGGGATCAGGATGAGGTTGATTCAGTTGTAGAGGAATCAACAGTGGAGGAGCCGTTCTCAGCATCACATGCTGAGAGGTTATGGGTGCAGTCCCTGACTAATATGGTCCGATCAGCATTTAAAATGCCACTTGCGGAGCCATCCTCCTCTTCTGTCTCCTCGTTGGGGTCGCTAAAAGCTCCCCAGACTGTTTGTTCTTTTCCGATCCATCCTTTACTGGAGGGGCTCATTTACCAGGATTGGGAGCATCCTGACAAAATATTTACTCCCCCCAAGAGATTTCCGGTGGTCTATCCTATGGAGGATAAGTTCGTCAGAAAATGGAAGGTCCCTACAGTGGACGCAGCCATCTCTTGTGTGAATAAATCACTGACATGTCCGGTGGAAAATGTCCAAATGTTCAAGGACCCAATAGATAAAAAATTGGAGTCCTTATTGAAATCTGCTTTTTCTACAGCAGGATTGGTGACACAACCAGCAGTGGCAGCTATAGGGGTCTGCCAAGCAGTGAAGGATCAGTTGAAACAGGTCTTAAGGGACGTGCCAGATCAGCAGGCTCTTGCTCTAGCTGATCTACCTAGAGCCTTATGCTTTGCGGTGGACGCTATAAAGAATTCAATCCATCAGGCCTCCCGCCTTACGCTGTCTGTAGTACATATGCGCAGGCTTCTATGGCTCAAAAACTGGTCTGCTGAAGCTCCCTGTAAAAAATTGCTGGTCAGCTTCCCATTTCATGGGGAGCGCTTATTCGGGGAAGACCTGGACAAGTATATCCAGAGAATTTCCAGCGGTAAAAGTACACTCTTGCCGGTCAAAAATAGAGTTAGAGGTCCCTCTTTTAAGAGGCCGGCTTCTCCAGTCCCTAGGACATCGGCTGTGAAACAGTTCCGACGGCCTCCCTGGTCAAATCCCGGAGGTAAAAATCAGGGACAGTTGCAGGGTAACAAGAAGCCCTGGAGCAGGAGAGGTACAAAACCTCCCCCAAAGTCAAATGCATGAAGGGTTGCCCCCACCCAATCGGGTGGGGGGAAGACTTCAGTTGTTCACAGAAACCTGGCGGGACACGATCCGAGACAGATGGGTGCTCTCCGCAGTAAATCTGGGATACAAATTGGAGTTAAAAAACTCCCCTCCTTCCCGCTTTATAAGGTCGAACGTGCCAAGGGATCCCCAGAAGAGAGGATCCCTCCTGTTGGCATTGGAACAATTATTGCTTCAAGCAGTAATTATAGAGGTCCCCCTGGAAGAATGGGGGTTCGGGTTTTACTCAAACCTCTTTACAGTTCCGAAGCCAAACGGGGACGTGAGGCCCATATTAAATCTAAAAGGGCTAAACAAATTCCTACATATCAGGACTTTCCGGATGGAGTCGATCCGATCGGTAGCCACTGCCCTACAAGGGGAGGAATGGTTAGCCTCGATCGACATCAAAGATGCGTATTTGCACATCCCCATCTTTCCAGCCCACCAAAAATTTCTACGCTTTGCGATAGAAGGG
This sequence comes from Rana muscosa, assembly GCA_029206835.1. Taxonomy (NCBI): domain Eukaryota; kingdom Metazoa; phylum Chordata; class Amphibia; order Anura; family Ranidae; genus Rana; species Rana muscosa. The sequence continues at coordinate 423,538,792 of CM055116.1, forward strand.
CGCCATTTTCAGTTCAGAGCCTTACCCTTCGGTCTGGCCACAGCACCAAGAGTGTTCACAAAAATTCTGGCCCCATTATTGGCCAATCTAAGAACACGAGGTGTAACGATAATGGCATATCTAGACGACTTGTTGCTGATAGACCACTCAGTGGAAAAACTAGAAGTGGTTGTTCACGAGACAATCAAGTATCTGGAATATCACGGTTGGATTATCAACCGAGACAAGTCAGCCCTAAAACCAGTCAAAAGTCTGGAATACTTGGGGCTAAGGCTGGATTCAGACCAGAGAAAAATTTTCTTGCCTCGAGAAAAGGGGTCGTCTTTGAGAGATTTGATCCACTTAGTGGGTTCAAAAAGACAGCCATCCATACGCCTGTGCATGAGGCTGCTGGGAAAAATGGTGGCATCATTCGAAGCAGTACCCTACGGTCAATTCCATTCAAGGAAGTTGCAAAGGGCCATACTGTCAGCCTGGAACAAAAAAGTTCAGGCTCTGGACGTACCAATGTCCTTGTCCCCTTCCGTTCGCAGAAGCCTCCGTTGGTGGTTGGTTCCCCGGAATCTGGAAAGAGGGAAATCCTTCAGTCCGATTTCTTGGAAGGTGGTCACTACAGATGCCAGCCTTTTAGGCTGGGGAGCAGTACTGGAGCAATGGTCTCTCCAGGGCAGATGGTCGGATGCGGAAAAGGCCCTGCCCATCAATCTCTTAGAGATACGAGCAGCCCGGTATGCCCTAGTAGCATGGACATCCAAACTCCAAGGGTCCCCTGTCAGAGTTCAGTCAGACAATGCCACAGCAGTGGCATATATCAATCGTCAGGGGGGCACCAGGAGTCGTGCAGCCCAAAGGGAAGTAAATTACATCCTGAGATGGGCAGAAAGATATGTCCCAGCCATATCTGCGGTATTCATTCCAGGGGTGGAGAATTGGAAGGCGGACTTTCTAAGTCGCCAACAATTATGCCCAGGGGAATGGTCCCTTCATCCCGAGGTTTTCCGGACAATATGTCAGCGGTGGGGAACACCGGATGTAGATCTGCTAGCATCCAGGTTCAACACGAAAGTGGACAGGTTTGTCTCTTGGACAAGGGATCCCCTAGCGTGCGGCTCGGATGCCCTAGTGTTCCCTTGGGATCAGTTCAAGCTGATATATGCATTCCCACCGCCACAATTGTTACCTCGATTACTCCGCAGAATCAGGGTAGAAAAGAAACCAGTGATTCTGGTGGCTCCAGCGTGGCCCCGAAGAGCATGGTACGCGGAGATTGTAAAAATGTCTGTGGGGAGTCCTTGGACCCTCCCACATCGTCCGGACCTGCTTTCGCAGGGACCGATATACCACCCTTCCTTACCAGCCCTAGGTTTGACGGCCTGGCTATTGAAGCCCACATTCTAAAAAGGAGAGGGCTCTCTAATGCTGTGGTGTCTACCATGATCAATGCCAGGAAACCGGTATCCAGGCAGATCTACTATAGAATCTGGAAGGCGTACATCGCCTGGTGTGAGGCCAGGAAATGGCATCCACGTAAATACGTAATAGGTAGAATTCTGGACTTCCTACAATGGGCTGTAGATAGGAAGCTTGCCTTGAGTACTATCAAAGGTCAGATTTCGGCCTTGTCAATATTTTTTCAAAGGCCCTTGGCTTCGCATTCACTAGTCAAAGCCTTTATACAAGGAGTGATGCGTATTAGTCCTCCGGTTAATATTCCCATATGTCCATGGGATCTAAACTTGGTTCTGTCGGTTCTACAGAAACAACCATTTGAACCATTACAGCATATTTCCTTAGTGCTTCTCACCAGGAAATTGATTTTTCTAGTAGCCATTTGTTCGGCTAAAAGAGTATCGGAAATAGCAGCTATGTCCTGTAAGGAGCCATATCTGGTTATCCATAAGGACAGAGTAGTGTTACGTCCTCATCCAGCCTTTCTTCCTAAGGTGGTATCGAGTTTTCATTTGAACCAAGATGTGGTTCTTCCTTCTTTTTTCCCCAAGCCTACTTCGGTAGAGGAAAAGTTATTGCATTCTTTGGATGTAGTAAGAGCAGTTAAAGCTTATCTAAAAGCCACTGCTCAGATTCGCAGAACGGATACTTTGTTTATTCTGCCGGAAGGCCCCAGAAAGGGTCAGGCAGCGTCAAAATCTACTTTAGCCAAGTGGATTCGACAGGTCATAATACAAGCCTATAGCTTGAGAAGTAGACCGCCTCCGTTCAAAGTTAGGGCGCACTCCACGAGAGCAGTTGGAACTTCATGGGCAGTGCATCACCAGGCCTCCCTGGCTCAAGTCTGTAAGGCCGCAACATGGTCTTCAGTACACACGTTTACTAGGTTCTACCAGGTGGACGTTAGAAGTCAGGAGGATGTCGCCTTTGGGCGCAGTGTGTTGCAGGCCGCAAAAGATCCTCATGTCTGATAGCGCTCAGCTTATATATGGTGTATCCCCCCCCTCATTTGGCATTGCTTTAGGACATCCCATTAGTAATGACTATGTCGCTCTGTGTCCCGTGATGTACGAGAAAGAAAATAGGATTTTTATAACAGCTTACCTGTAAAATCCTTTTCTTGGAGTACATCACGGGACACAGAGCTCCCGCCCCTCTTTGGGGACACTTATTGCTTTGCTACAAAACTGAGGTGCTCCCGGATGGGAGGGGCTTATATAGGGGAGGGTACTTCCGGTTTTGGAAGTTGCCAGTGCCAGCACCTGACGGTAACTATATAACCCATTAGTAATGACTATGTCGCTCTGTGTCCCGTGATGTACTCCAAGAAAAGGATTTTACAGGTAAGCTGTTATAAAAATCCTATTTTTTATACTTAATTTTGTAATACTTAAAATAAAATAATTAGAAATTAAAATTTAAAATAATGTTAAAAACCACTATATATTTATTTTAAATTATAAAATATTAAAGTGTATGTAATGTCAAAAGCTTTTTTTTTATAGAGTAGGGGATTCTTAAAATCTCTTTCAGTTTTTTTACCATCGGGGAAATTACATTTCTGTCTCAGAGACACAGGAAGCAAGAGGAGATCTCTCCAATTTAAGACCTGGTTCACGCAATTGCGGTGGTTGCGGGTGCGGAAAAAGCAATGGTTCCAACAACCGCAACCACCCACAGCCTAAATGCACTGCTCTTCAATTGCCCGGTCATGCGACAATGTATCCAATATGACATTTTTCATCTTTGGTATTTGATCACCACTGGCTTGATTATTTTTTGCGCTACAAATAAAAAAAGACCGAAAATTTTGGAAAAAAAAAGTGTTTCTTTGTTTCTGTTATACAATTTTGTAAATAAGTAAGTTTTACCCTTCACTGAGGGGCACTGATGATGCAGCACTGATGAGGTGGCAATGATGAGGCAGCACAGATGAGGTGGCATTGATGGGCATTGATGAGAAGGCACTAATATGCAGCACAGATGGACACTAATAGGTGGCACTGATATGCAACACTGATGGGCACTGATAGGTGGCACTGATATGCAGTACTGATTGGCACTGATAGGCAGCACTGATGGGCACTGATATGTGGCACTGCAAAAGAAACAAACATACACTGAATATTCCATGAGCAATCTTGATTTATTCAATCAAAGCTAAATCACAAAGAGCCTTTGAAGATCCACAAACTGGTGTGCAAACATAGAAAGGGGACTTCTGCAGGAAAATGTATGTTTTCATGAAGAAATTCTGACTCTGTGAACATAGAAACACCTATGCCGCTTACTAGAATAGCAGGACCTTCAACAACTAAGTTGTCAAAAGCACTTATGGGAATAATCTTCAATGCCTAGGACCGAACATGTTCTTGACTTAGTATAAAAATTAACTCACAGACAAATAATAGCAGACACAGAAAGCAAGCCCCATAGTGTAGTATGTTTCAGTGATGAAACACGTAGGGTTTAGAGTTGAGCGGACACCTGGATGTTCGGGTTCGACGAGTTCGGCCGAACTTCGGAAAAAAGTTCGGGTTCGGGACCGAACTTTAACCCGAACCCGAACCCAAACCCCATTGAAGTCAATGGGGACCCGAACTTCTAAGGACTAAAAAGGCTCTAAAAAAAGTAATGGAAAGGGCTAGAGGGCTGCAAATGGCAGCAAAATGTTGTTACGAGCATGGCAAGTGCTCTGCAAACAAATGTGGATAGGGAAATAACTTAAAATAACATAAAAAAATAAAAAAATAAAAAAATATGCTGGAGGCCCCCTTTTCAGCAGTAGAGATACGGGAAGTCATTAAGAACCTCAGAAACTCAACGGCACAATGCCACACATATGGTGGGAATGCCCCAGAATACGCCCTTTCTGGAATAAATTATTCAATTTAATGGATAAGCTAGTGGGAAAATAAAATACTTTGAAATAAAAATGTAGCGGGGTGCTAAATTTAAGGGAAGTGTTTGAGTGGTAAATAGGCTCAAACACCCTAATTCTGTAGGATTCATGGACCATTTTGTCCTCGGGGGACAGTATTGGTGTGCAGTTCCCTGTGGCCTACAGGTGGTGCTGCCATGGTAGGCTAGGGTTGAACCGCCGATACAGTGCTGTGCCTTTTGTGTCCCCTCTTGGCAGTAGTACAGCGGGGCGGGGAACCTGCTGTGCATGCCGGGAGAGCATATAAAAGGGGCAGACCTTTGGCCTGGGGGCTGATGTCCAGTGGGGTCCACGCCCAGGTGCCTTCGGCCTGGGTGCATGTGTTCCTGTTCCATCTCGGGTACCTTTAGCCCGGGGTGAGGTACTATCCTGGAGTTCCTGCTGCCCTGGGTATGGAGGCCTAGGTGCGGGAGTAAAGCCTGGAGTCCAGAGCCTTCGTCTGGAGTCCGCTAAGGGTCGAGGAGTCTTAGGGTGCCGCCTCGTGTAGGGGACCATGTTCCAGGGAAGGGAGGATCATTCTGATGGACCGATGCGGGAGTCACGGTGAAGGAAGGGTCTGTTGACTCCCTGGAGAGATGTCTTCCCCTTGATATGGGCTTGGTTCGTAGAAGGAGAAGTTCAAGGTCATCTTGACTGTATCAGAGGCCTTATTCACCCGGCCCGTGGCAGGGGCCTTATACACCCGGTCTGTGGCAGAGACCAACCTCAAGGTCTGTGGCAGAGACCGTGCACCTAAAACTGTTTGAGAAACCTAAGCAGTGAAGTGAATGTGCTACGTTTGTGCCTGGACCTCCTCCACACCTTAAGCTGTCCTGTTTCTTTGCTCTAACCTTTTCTATCCGAGTAGAGTTTATTTTGCCATGAGAGAATAAGAGTTGTAATTTCAGCTGGTGTGGACATTGACTTTACTGGGAATTAAAGGACTTGCCTCTACCTACAGTAGAGGTGAGAATCATCCTCTGGAGGAGTTTTGACTCCGGCTGTGGACACGGCCCGTCAAGTACACCGCTCAACCTCTTTATATAGGAGGGTACGGGCTGGTAGTGCGGTGTGCCTTTCTCCCTCCTGCAAGGAGCCAACAACATAAAGGCAGGTAAGGGGGAAAGGATCTGTGCGCTACAAAAAAATAAAATAAAAATTATAATCTTGACCTAGGAGGACGAGGTCCATATGGAGTAGGAGGTTGAGGTGGCGGCGGTGGAGGAGGACGAGGTAGCCAACACTGGTTCAAAAATACAACAATGGCTGGGTAAGGCCGTGTCATGGATATGCATTAATGTCTGTCTGCCATCTTACCTTTCCTCCTCATGTGTTCATCTTAGAGACCAGACCTCCTTCACCTGGCTTCCTTTATAATCTCCTCCCAGCCAGACTCCACCCCAGGCCCTATCACAGAGCACTATATTAACCTGTGCACTGCAAGCCTGCTTTGCTGATCAACGTGTTTGTTAGGCATTGTGTGTTTGGGTTCCTGCCTGCCGTGTTCTACGTCTGTCTCTCTGTTATACATTTGGCTTGTCCCCGACTATCCCTGTCTGCTCGTGACCCTTGACCTTCGGCTTGTCCTTCGTTTTCTTGTCTGCTTGTGGCCCTTGACCTTCAGCTTGTTATTCGTTACTCTTATATCTTGTGCTGCTGCTTCCCCTCTTTTCCCCTTATCCTACGGGGCGTGAGCTAGGAGACTCTAGGGGCCGCGACCTGGACCCAGCCTGCAGCATAACATCCTCACCACTAGAGGCTCTGGAGAAGACCTGCTGGGTCTTAGACTCCGCGCCCTGGGGAATCTTGGCTCTAGCTTCCTATAGGATCCCGGTTGTGCTCCTCTGGTCCCGCTTTCCACAACCACCCAGTTTCCTATCCGCAGCAGTCAGCCATTGGGTTCACTACCTTGCGGTGCACTCCTGTCCCCCTACGGTGTGCATCTGTCACCTGGCCATAGGTGACCTGACAGGCCGGTGATGTGTCGAATTCTGTCCCCCATCAAATAGTGTCCACCCTGTACTGTGCTTGCTCAGTATGTAGGACAAGGGGATTTCGAAAATCTCCCAAGACGAACGGCGCCTGCGTGGTGAGTTCAGGTGAAGGCCACACCATCCGTGGTTCAAGCCGAGCCAAGTGAGGCCGTGCCCAAAGCGTGGCGATCAAACTGAGCCCATGAGGGGCCCTGTTACTATGTGCTACCGTATGTCCACTTGGATGGTGGGGCTTGAACCTGCACTCACTGCGCAGGCGCCGTTCATCTTCGGAGATTTTGTGAATCTCCTTGTCCTCTGTACTGCGCAAGCGCTGCGCCTTCGCAGTATGGGCCGGACACAATCCGATGGCCGGACAGTTTTTGTCACAACACCGGTATACATGTCTATTCTGCAGAAGGTACGGACAAGTCCTGTGGGATCCATGCCTGGTTCATTTTAATGAACGTGAGCTTGTCCACATTGGCTCTGGACAGGCGGCTGCGCTTGTCTGTGATAACGCCCCCTGCCGTGCTAAATACACGTTCAGATAATACACTGGCTGCAGGGCAGGCCAGCACCTCCAAGGCATAAAGGGCAAGCTCAGGCCATGTGCCCAATTTGGAGACCCAGAAGTTAAAGGGGGCAGACCCGTCATCCAGTACGTGTAGGCCTGTGGACACATACTGCTCAACCATGTTGGTGAAATGCTGCCTCCTGCTAAGACGTTCCATCTCAGCTGGTGGTGCTGGTTGTTGTGGCGTGCTGACAAAGCTTTTCCACATTTCAGCCATGCTAACCCTGCCTTCTGAGGTGCTGCCGGTGCCCCGGCTGCGTTGGCGACCTCTTCCTCCTCCTCTGCCTTTGCCTTGTGCTTCCACCGTATGCCCGCTGTCAGGTGGGAATGCCACCAGCAGCGCGTCTACCAGCGTGCGCTTGTACTCGCGCATCTTACGATCCCGCTCCAGTGAGGGAATTAAGGACGGTACGTTGTCCTTGTAATGGGGCTCCAGCAGGGTGGCCACCCAGTAATCAGCACCAGTTAAAATGTGGGCAACTCGGCGGTCATTGCGGAAACACTGCAGCATGTAATCGCTCATGTGTGCCAGGCTGCCCAGAGGCAAAGAAAAGCTGTCCTCTGTGGGAGGTGTATCGTCTGTGTCCTCTGTATCCCCCCAGCCACGCACCAGTGATGACCACGAGCTGGTCTGGGTGCCACCCTGCAGTGAAAATGGCTCCTCCTCCTCCTCCTCCTCCATCTCCTCCTCCACCTCGTCATCCTCCAGAACTGTGCCCTTTCTGCCGGACAATTGTGTACCTGGCGTTTGTTGGTGCAGGAACCCACCCTCATAGCCACTTGTGAAAGACTGCCCTGAAAGCCTTTGAAATGATCCCGCTTCCTCCTCCTCCTCCTCATCCTCTTGTGCCACATCCTCTTCCATCTTCGCCCGAAGCGTTTTTTCAAGGAGGCATAGAACTGGGATAGTAACGCTGAGTACGGCGTCATTGGCACTGGACATGTTGGTGGAGTACTCGAAATAGTGCAACAAGGCACACAGGTCTCGCATGGAGGCCCAGTTATTGGTGGTGAAGTGGTGCTGTTCCGCAGAGCGACTCACGCGTGATTGCTGCAGCTGAAACTCCACTATCGCCTGCTGCTGCTCGCACAGTCTGGCCAGCATGTGCAAGGTGGAGTTCCACCTTGTGGGCACGTCACATATGAGGCGGTGAGCCGGAAGGCCGAAGTTACGCTGCAGCGCTGACAGGCGAGCAGCAGCAAGGTGAGAACGCCGAAAGTGCGCACACACAGCCCGCACTTTCTGCAGCAGCTCTGGCATATTGGGGTAATTTTTAAGGAACCTCTGGACCACCAAGTTCAGCACATGCGCCAGGCAAGGGATGTGCGTCAAACCGGCTAGGCCCAGAGCTGCTACGAGATTTTGCCCATTATCGCACACCACCAGGCCGGGCTTGAGGCTCACTGACAGCAACCACTCATTGGTCTGTTGTTCCATGTCCCTCCACAACTCCTGCGCGGTGTGGGGTTTTTCCCCCAAACAGGAAAGTTTTAAAACTGCCTGCTGTCGTTTACCCCTGGCTGTGCTGAAGTTGGTGGTGAAGGTGTTACGCTGACCGGATGAGGAGGCGGTAGAGGATGAGGAAGCGGAGTAGGAGGAGTTAGCAACAGGAGGCAAACTGAAGCGCCCTGCAATCCTCGGTGGTGGAAGGACATGTGCCAAACTGCTATCTGCCTCAGGCCCAGCCGCCACTGCATTTACCCAGTGTGCTGTTAGGGAGATATAACGTCCCTGACCGTGCTTACTGGTCCACGCATCCGTAGTTAGGTGGACCTTGCCACATATGGCGTTGCGCAGTGCACACCTGATTTTGTCCCCCACTTGGTTGTGCAGGGAAGGGATGGCTCGCCTGGAAAAGTAGTGGCGGCTGGGCACGACGTACTGTGGGACAGCCAATGCCATCAGGCTTTTAAAACTCTGCGTCTCCACCAGACGGAATGACAGCATTTCAAAGGCCAGGAGTTTTGAAATGCTGGCATTCAGGGCCAGGGATCGCGGGTGGCTAGGGGGGTACTTCCTCTTCCGCTCCAATGTTTGGGAGATAGAGAGCTGAACGCTTCCATGGGACATTGTGGAGATGGTTGGTGACCCAGGTGGTAGTGTTGCTGGCAGATCCTCTGTTTGCGGGGTGGCAGGTGCCACTGTCACTACAGAGGTGGATGAAGAGGCCGAGACTGCAGCAGAAGAGGAAGCAGGAGGAGCCAGAGACCTTTCTTGTTTTTTGAGGTGTCTACTCCACTGCAGCTCGTGCTTTGCACTTAGATGCCTGGTCATGCAGGTTGTGCTCAGGTTGAGAACGTTTATGCCTCGCTTTAGGCTCTGATTGCACAGCGTGCAAACCACTCGTGTCTTGTCATCAGCACATTGTGTGAAGAACTGCCACGCTAGGGAACTCCTTGGACCTGGCTTTGGTGTGCTCGGTCCCTTGCTGCATTGGGCAGTAGCAGACATACTGTCTAGGGGACGGACGCTCCGCTTTTGCACCCTGCTCCCTCTTCTGCTGTGCTGGTGGCTCTGTGCGACCACCGCCTCTTCCTCCAAACTACACTGGTCACCTGCATAACGTTGATTCCATGTGGGGTCGAGGACCTCATCGTCCTCCACATCATCTTCCACCCAGTCTTCACCCCTGCCCTCCTTGTCTGTCTGCACAATTGCGAAAGCAGCAGCAGTTGGCACCTGTGTTTCGTCATCATCCGAGACGTGCTGCGATGGTCCTCCCATGTACTCATCATGAAACATAAGTGGTTGGGCATCGGTGCACTCAATCTCTTCCACTTCTGGGGCAGGGCTAGGTGGATGGCCCTGGGAAACCCTGCTAACAGAGTCATCGAAAAGCAGAAGAGACTGCTGCATGATTTGGGGCTCAGTGTCAGGGAAATTCCCCGTCTGTTGTCACCAATCTGCGCTCAGTGCGCATGCGCGGCAAAACGGCGCATCGGCGCATGCGCGTGCGTGGCGGGACGGCGCTTCGGCGTGCTCGGGTGCGCGCTCCGACGCAACGACGAATGCGCGTGCGCAATAGCTCGCCAATGGGACTACAGGCGGGCCTATTTAAACAGACGCAGTAACACTATCTGGTTGCTGGTTTGTCAGCTTTACTGTGTTTCTTGTGCCTGAAAGAAGTTAAAGTTCTCCTGCTGTGACCCGGACCGGATTTGACTACGCTTCTGCTTCTCCTGAACCTGACCCCTTGGCTTGCTAAACGGACTTCTACCTCTCTCCTTGTGCTTGACCCTCGGCCTGTGACCCGGATCTGCTGCCTGTCTCCAGCCCTCTACCTTCTGCCTGTACCCTGGACTTCTTGCCTAACCTGACTATACTGGTGCTTCCTGCTAAACTCCTAAACGGACTTGTGCCTTGCTACTGGTTGCTGTTTGACCCTGTCTACCCTTGGTGTTTGACTCCTGGCCTGTTCTTCAGACTCATCCCTGCTAGATTCTTCAGCAAGACACCTCTACCTGCTGGTGGCCAGTGCTCCCTCGTGCCGTCCTCTCCCTGTCTCACCTCCAGGGGGCGGAGTGCGCTTGGGTGCAAGGGTGAACCACTCTCGGCATCTCGGCCTCGGTAAGTACGTAGCCTGATACTCAGACTGCTTGGCTGATTTGCAAGGGGGTGAGGTGAAAGACTGAGGGACATGGGTTTCAGGTGCCAACTCTGATCTTTCATCAGAAGAGTGGGTGGGAGACAATGTGAAGGAACCCGAGGCACTGTCAGCAACCCAATCTACTATCGCCTGTACTTGTCCTGGCCTAAACATTCGTACATCCTCATTAGGCGCGACAAAATACCGCCGCAGGCTCGGTCGCCTACTCGCACCTGAGGAAGGTGTTTCACTTGTGCGTATATCTGGCACAGATCCACCACGTCCTCTCCCTGCAACATGAGCTCCACCAGCAGCACCGCGACCGAGGCCACCACGTCCCTTTGACCTTCTCCTCATATTTTCCAAATTTAGGATCTTGCCCTAAATGGGTGTTTTTGGAAGAGCAGAACACACCCACAGTACGTAACCGCTGAATCGCACAGCTACAGAACTGCAGAAAATGCTATTAAAAAAAAATTGTTTTTTTAGTATAGCACAGTAGAAGAAAACTATATAGAAATTGTTTATTTCACACACCTCCACATATGTATAACACACTGCAAAATATTTTTTGTGGCCCTAAATGGCGTTTTTTGGAAGACCACAACACACCCACAGTACGTAACCGCTGAATCGCACAGCTACAGAACTGCAGAAAATGCTATTCAAAAAAAATTTTGTTTTTTTAGTATAGCACAGTAGAAGAAAACTATATAGAAATTGTTTATTTCACACACCTCCACATAGGTATAACACACTGCAAAATATTTTTTGTGGCCCTAAATGGCGTTTTTTGGAAGACCACAACACATCCACAGTACGTAACCGCTGAATCGCACAGCTACAGAATTGCAGAAAATGCTATTCAAAAAAATGTTTTTTTTTTTTAGTATAGCACAGTAGAAGAAAACTATATAGAAATTGTTTATTTCACACACCTCCACATATGTATAACACACTGCAAAATATTTTTTGTGGCCCTAAATGGCGTTTTTTGGAAGACCACAACACACCCACAGTACGTAACCGCTGAATCGCACAGCTACAGAACTGCAGAAAATGCTATTCAAAAAAAATGTTGTTTTTTTAGTATAGCACAGTAGAAGAAAACTATATAGAAATTGTTTATTTCAAACACCTCCACATATGTATAACACACTGCAAAATATTTTTTGTGGCCCTAAATGGCGTTTTTTGGAAGACCACAACACACCCACAGTACGTAACCGCTGAATCGCACAGCTACAGAACTGCAGAAAATGCTATTAAAAAAAAAATGTGTTTTTTTAGTATAGCACAGTAGAAGAAAACTATTTAGAAATTGTTTATTTCACACACCTCCAAATATGTATAACACACTGCAAAATATTTTTTGTGGCCCTAAATGGGTCTTTTTGCAAGCGTACATTAAAGTGCAAATTCAACGTAATATATGCAGTGCTGGTGCACTGAGCTTGCAGATAAAAGGTAGATTTTCTCTGACACTGGGCTCATGGCAGTGTAAAAAGACTGCACTGCAACACAGACAGGTAAACCTATGCAGATCGCTGAGTTATATCTCTGAATCTGGACTCCTATTCCTATATAATAAATCTCTCTCCCTGAAAGCACCAACAGGAACCTGGCCCTACACTACACTGTCTCTCTATCTTTTCCCTCAGATTCCAGAATCAGGACTAACTCATGTATTTTTCAATCTCTCCCTAAAAGCAACAGCAGCAGACAAGATCCTCTCCCTATCTATTCTGAAGCAGAGTGACGTGTGTGCTGTGTGCCTCTAGCTTATATAGAAGCTGGGTCACATGTTGCACTGACCAATCACAGTCATGCCATTAGTAGGCATGGCTATGATGGCTTCTAAGGGCACACCAGCTAATCAAAAGGTGATTGGCTGGCCCCTGAAGCATTTCTAACTGCACCATTAGATTGCCGAACCCAAACCCGAACCCGGACTTTCGCGCAAAGTCCGGGTTCGGGTTCGGGAAAAAGCTAAAGTTCGGTACGGACCCGAACTTTACAGTTCGGGTTCGCTCAACTCTAGTAGGGTTAGATGTATTTTTTACAGATTTAAAAAGTGTGGGGTCATTTGTATACTTCTTCACACATTTAAAAGAGAAGTATGGGATTAAAAAACAAACATGCATACAGTACTTGCCTATACGGCTGTAGCATCGATCCCATGGGAGGAGCTACACGACAGTCACCTGATGTGCAGCGTTCGGATCTTTCGACCACTCGTTGAATACACATTTGGTGTTTGGGCGGGAGTTTGCGGTGGTTCGATTGCAGTGGAGAGGCAAGTGGAGAGGCAAGCCTACATGAAGGAGGTTTAGACATACATAGCTGTTTGGTCCGCCGAGACCGCAATACATCACGGCTGCCTGTTGTACACTTGCCTGGCGTTTGGAGAAGTTCTTATTGAAGTGCTTGATTTTGATCTGTCTAATGTGAGTTTAACCATTGAGGGTCACTTGTGCTGTGTCATTTTTAATTAAAGTTTTGATATACTTCACTATTGGAGATGCTTGTTTTTTTCATGTGGGAAACTTGACTGATCTAACTTCATCATTTGGATTTGTTTTGATACCCTGGGGGGTAATTAAGCTGATTAGCTGAGCATGAGAGTGCGAGGCATATCCTATTGGTGAGGGCAAGTCCTTAGGGAGTGGAGTCACTGAGCACGTTGGTGTGGTGAAGATTTTCAAGGAAACACAGGAAAATACATTCTACACAATTTTGATTTGAAGTCACTACTTGGATGCAACTTTATTTACGGACTTATTTCTATTAAACACTTCACAGCAATTGTTTAAAACACTGTTTTGAACGTTATGGACACTTGATGAGTTTATTGTATGCACATTTTTTCACAGGGTGTATATTTATAAATTTATATGTATGCATTTGTTCATAAAGTGTATATAGTTTACATTTAGATGTGTGTTGCAATACACTGAGCGCTACTATTTTGGTTATTCAAAATCACCTTTTATCTCCATATTTGTAATCATTTTACATAAAGTGATTTTAGCTGTATTAATGCACTTGCAGCAACTCATTTGAGTACTATCCTTGATAGTTTTGTTTTTATTTTCACTAACGGTTAAATCTGCAGAACAAGCTTTTGGAGAAATATCCTCTTCATCTAGGGTCCAAGCCGTACTTTTACAAAAAGTCCATTTTCTTTTGGGTGACATTCATGTCTTCCAAAGAATGGTCCAGTTTTGAGAAATTAATTTCAACAGGTGTGCAGTGATCAACTTTTATGGTTATTTTAAGGTGTGTCCATGAAGATTCATTATTTTACGTAATTCCTATCCTGTTTTGCTAATGTGACTTGTACTTGATGCATTGAATTAGGTATTCCAAATTACTGAAGGTGCAGCTATGTGATCCTATCATATCATAATCAAATTTCTTTTTTGTTTTTGAGAATTTTTAAGAATTTTACTGTCACCGCCATATATCTTACATCAGTAGTGGCGGTTATGTACAATTTCAGTGGCTGTAGCTGTCTGGAGTATGTGTAAATCTGACAAATCAGCTGTTAGATGTACAGTTGCCTAATCGCTTCCACATACCCACTCTTTGCACTCCTGCCATCTTTCCTGGGCTCCCTGTGCCCAACGGCAGACCAGGGACAAGCATGGTGGGTGCTGTAGGTAGAAGGGAGGTGATAAGTGAACTTCAATTTGCTGGTGTCACTTCTGGGTCCTTGTGTCACTTTCCCCATCCAGTAAGACTGGGGGAAAAAGCTAATAGACTGTTATCTATTGTGACAGCAGGCAGGTAAAATCACCAGGTTGCATCCAGGATGGAAGGTATATATGTCCTAGATTCAGGCTTTATGCCGATTTATACCACTAAGGGGAGTGCTGGGAGTCTTGCAGGGGAAGAGTTAATGAGCCCAGCTGTAGTAAGTGGGCTCATTAGGGCCTCTACAAGAACTCCCAGCATGCTAAGGGAGATGCTCCAACCTGGAACCAGATCTGTGTGGATAGTCTGGGGAGTGTGATCTCTGTGCGTTGAGCCAAAGCCTGTGTTGTTATGGCTAAGAACTTCTAAAAGCAGGGAGCTAGGGACTGGGACAGCACAAGGCTGTACCCAGTTGTTAGTTAGGGACACCAACGTGTGTAGTGAGCGGTCAAGTTGACCAGGATTTATTTTCCTGTTTCTTTTGTTTTTGCTGTATTTTTTTTGTCTGTATATAGTTCAAATAAAACCACACCCTTTTGTTTTCTCCTACCACTGTCTGCTGTGCCTGTTTTTGTGTGGTGAACCCATCCAGGGGGTCACACACACCCGCTGCTGAGTTAACCCCCTCACACTATGCTCTATTAGCTTCATTGGGGGTCAGGTGAGACATCAGAGTGTTTTAGAACCCTGATGTCTCATTAAAGAGAGCCTCTCACCAAAAAAATTATCACATAGGAACTTTTGTCTCTTATGGAAGGAAAGAAAAAAGCAGATATGGCACTGGTCTATTGGAGCCCTGTGAGGAAAGAAAAAAACAGATATGATGCCTCTACTAATTACATCCACCTGAGTGGAGCAAATGATTGGAGGGAAAGAAAAAAGCATATATGGCGCTGGTCTATTGGAGCCCTGTGAGGCCTGATGCTGCACTTAAAATCCTATTATATAAAGTGTGGTGTGTAAATTAAAATGAATTGCTCAAGTGCTACAAAATTCCTAAGTGCTGAAGTGCCTGTGCAAACTACTGCTTACAAAGAATAAATATATAATAATGATAAAAATATATATATATATATATATATATTGTGAGGGTGCGACTTTGTGCGACCTTCAAGAGGGTTGGTTTATGCCAGATTTGGTAAAGAAAGACACGCTGATGGAACAGCTGTGTCTTGGGCTATTTAGTTCAGAGGTAATTATGGATCAGGGCTCCACCCAACAGAGAGGAAGTCTGTGTGCATGAGAGTCGAGTGGGCTCTCATCCTCTGAAGTGGAGTCAAAGGCGGTGCATGTCTGCAGAAGGCAGACACCGTTGGTGATACAGCAACAAAGGTGCTGACCAGGAGAAGCTAGGAGAAAGCTGAAACTCTTGGACACTGTGTGGGTCTGAGGAACAGACCGTCAGGCCTAGGCTAAAGG
Organism: Rana muscosa; assembly: GCA_029206835.1. Lineage (NCBI taxonomy): Eukaryota > Metazoa > Chordata > Amphibia > Anura > Ranidae > Rana > Rana muscosa. Next base: position 423,554,413 of record CM055116.1, read on the forward strand.
CCTGGATCGCTAGAAGGTAAAGCTATGAGGCTACTGTTAGTATGAAAGATACAGGAATGGTGGAACCCCCCTGTGAATACTACAGATGTGTTTGTGAACTTTCGTGCTTTTAAATAAAAATGGGCTACCATGCCCTTAAACAGAGTTGCTGACTGGCTTGCATCACTGGAAATACGCATCCACCACAAGAGCTAACAACCCCCAATCTTACAAGTGGTGGAGATATTGCTTTGGGCAGTTTTTGGAAGAGTTCCAGATCCTCGCATACCAAAAACAGTGAGTAAAAAGAAACTGTGTGTTTAACAGCAATACTGTGATGAACAGCCTATCTGAAGGAAAAGTTAAAGTTTTCTGCGGTGAACTGCTGCTAGCTGTGTGTGGCAGCCAGGCGAACTGCATTGCACAGGAGTTTAATTAATGGACTGTGTTGTATACAGGTGATGTGCCTGTGGAAGTGAGCTCAAGCAGAGAGTAAAGTCTACATGTGAAAGCGTGCTGTTTGCAAAGTCTTGGAGACAGTGCTGAAAAATTTTCCTGTGTGAAAAGGAAGCAATGTTTGCTGAAATGAGAGACAGAGAGGGAGTTGGTCCTAGCAACACTGGTGCAAGGAGTGCACAGGTGACTGCAAGTATGGAGAGTTCGCCAGAGTCTGAGTCTGCAGTGGATTGGTGCAGACTACACTTGGCTGCACTGAACCTAGTTAAAAGGGAAGGACATGTTGTTGCCCCTGGCAACGCTGGTGCAAGATGGCCAGCTATCAATGTGCAAAGGGTTAAGAACCAAGTGCGCTGTTTGCGGTGCAGTGAGTGGGGGCATGAAGTTTCTAAATGTCCTTTGTCCCAGGCTTCACCAAAGCAAAGGTATGAGAAGCCTGCTCTGAGTGTAAAGAGTGAGCAGATGGGTGTGGTTGCCCATGGCAACAAAGCAGAAATCCATACAGCTGACTTCATACGACCTATGTTGCCTTCTGAATGTGTTGAGGACTTTTTAGATGAGTTTGCGATGATTGCTTCCTACAGAAGATGGCCCAGAAATCACTGGGTTGAGTTGGTGCAACCTTTTTTGATTGAGGAGTACCAGGAGGTGTACCGTGGGATGTATAGTAACCGAGATGACTACGATAATTTTCTAGGAGCAGTCCAGTCTAGAGAGCGCTGCAAGAGATCAGCGGGGAGAAGGTGGTCTCCCATAGCAACAGGAGAAAGTCGCCAAGTGCCATGCCTGGAATGTGGTCAGCTGGGCCACGGGATCTTCTCTTGTCCAAGCTTGTGGAATACAGCTGCTGATCGTGTTGTTGGGCTTAATGCTTTGCCTGCAGGCGATGATGGAAAACCCAAGAGGGATGTAATGTTAGCCTGTTTCCAGGAGGGGGCGTCATCTTGTGAGAGCATGGCAAAGAAGGGACAACGCCCTCAATTGAAGTCTTCAACACATGCTAAAGAGAATGGTAAGACTGTTTCTGTTAAAATCATGGGAAAGGCTGACTGTGTGGTTGCTCACAATGAAGTGGAAGTGACCCCAGAGCGGAGATCCACTGAAGGTGAAAAAATGAACTTGCTGCAGTGTGCTACCCAGATCAGTGGGGAGACACAGGATAAAACCCTGCTTGCAGCGAGGTCGAAAATTGAAAGGGACATATGGACTCTGGGTACAGCTAAGGTAATCCAGCGGAGTGCTGGAAAGGATGTGCTAGGGGTGACCAAAGCAGTTGGTATGCCATGTTCCCTAGTGACAGGTGCTGTGCAGTTGCCAAGGGAAACCACCAAGGAGCCTGCAGTGGTGACGCAAGTGGTTTCCCAGGACAACTGTGAAGACACCCTAGTGGGCAAAATAATTCCTTTGGAGAGGAAGGGTGGTGTGCTGAGTGGCACGCAGGGTGCCATGCGTTTTGACAAAGGACAATTTGATAGAGTTTAAAAACTGCTATGTTTATGAATGCTGATGACACATGTACTGATGGTAATATGATGCTTAATGAGGTAGGGGTGATCGCTAAGCAGGATATGCGATTCCCCTTGGCAATAGTATCTAAGGCTGCAGAGGTGTCCTTAGAAACCTCCAGGGAGCTCTGTGTGTTGGAGCCAGAGGTTGCCTGGGACAACTGTGGTGCCGCTCTGATAGAAAAGAGGGTACTTGACCTTGGTGATGAGAAAAATGGTAAAACTCAAATGTTTGAAATTTCTTGTACTGATAATGAGTTGTTACGGTCTGTCACTGCTGACAGTCCTCATGGGTTTAGTGAAGCGCCACCCGAACAAAGTGGTGAAGTTATGTTATTGCAGCCTGTTGTGTTTGAAAATGTTTGCCACAAGTGCATTTAAACAAGGAAGGCTTAGTGGGTAACAGTGGAGTGGACACAATTTCTGCTATGCTAAATAGAGAGGCTGCAGGGCCGGTATACACGGGTGCATTGGCTTTTGCAGAAATTAACCCTCTCCAGTTGGAAGGATCTGAAAAGGGCGCATACATAGCAGAGGTTTTGTCCACAGCAAAAGAGATGAGTAATGTTGAATGTCAGATTGATGAGGTAGTGGATAGCGATTTGGAAGGGCTCAGTGTTGCTGAAGGTGAGAGGATGAGTGTGACACATGCGATTGGCAGTGCTCAGCGGGAGCCGCAAATTTTGTTAGTTGCCTCTGAGGTAGAGGTCTTTTTAAGTGTCCCGGCCTCTCACGCCTTAGCAAATGAGTCCCTCCACATCGTTGGTAAAGGTAAAGTTCCTAGAGTTCTGTGTTTAGATACGGCATGTCTAGAAATTTCTGAGATGTTGTGGGAATTGGTGAGAATCTTTCCAATATACACCTGCGTGTATCCACAGCAGAAGGGCGACATGGTACTGCATAATACCAATCGGTGGACGCAGGTGATACATGCGTTGTTAAGCAATGTTGATGAGAATTGGTTGCTACACTGTTGGTTGCTTTTGTGGAAAGTTGTCTCTCAGTTTTCCGCGAGAGTGCTTCCAGGGGCGGTTATGTGCGGAAGACGCTCAGGAGAATTGTTTGAGAAATTAGAGATATTAGACATAGTGGAAGTCTCTCCGTATGCGGGTGTGATGGGGTGTATTCCTGCTGGTGCGGTCCGAGGTGCGGCTAAACAGTGGTTGGTAAGTGGCGCGCGTACTGTCTCACCCGCTACACCTCATGTAAAGGAAGGGCCCGGAACGGTCGTGGCGGTAGTGGGAATTCAGTCCATCACGCGCAGAGAGGTGCAGTTTGAGGTACCCGGAGACACTTTGACAGGAAATAACAGTAATGGTAACTGTAATGGAAATATGTATGAGAAGCACTGTGGAGCACTGTCAGACAACTCTGAACTATTGGTTGAGGTACCAATGGACACAGAAATGGTTAAAGAGATTGGTGTGGGAAAATGTGGTGGAATATGTGCGTTGGTAGGACAATTGTTATTGGAGTGTTGGACAACAGGGGGCGATGTAAAGCTATGGGACTGTCCCATAGGGCGTAACTGCTTGCCTGTAGATGGTCCCTCCATAGACACTGTCCTAGCAAACAGGACAAGAGGTCAGAATGACAATATTGTGTTGAATAACCCCTTGTGGAATGTTGCTATTGAGGATATGGTATTAATCACAGATGGTTTGGTGGCCAAGAGTGACCACACAGGGGTTGGTGAACCTGAGAAACAAATGTTGATGGTTAATGTTGCGTCAGGTAGTGAGAGTGGCCAGTCCCTGACAGATGTCATGAAAGTGGGTCCCCAACCGTCCCGGGAGAGTAGGTCTGTGTGAGGAAAAAGAAGGGTCCTGAGGCCAAAAGGTAGAAGGGATAGAGAGATTAGTGGGAGCCCATGGTTCAGGAAGAAGGGCTGGTGGAAGTACACCCGGAAGAAGATGTGGGTGGAGTGCCCCTTTAGAGAAAAGGTTGGGCAGATTAGGACTACTGCTACGGATAGTTGGCACAGAGGCGCCAAGGTGAAGTGCTGGTGGACACATACCCTGAAAAAGAAATGGGCCTACACAGCCAATGGCTGGCACAGAGGTGTCCCGTTTATGGTGACAGGATCATGTGTTCCTCCCTCTGGTTTGAAACAAGGGGGGAGGGTATGTGAGGGTGCGACTTTGTGCGACCTTCAAGAGGGTTCGTTTATGCCAGATTTGGTAAAGAAAGACACGCTGATGGAACAGCTGTGTCTTGGGCTATTTAGTTCAGAGGTAATTATGGATCAGGGCTCCACTCAACAGAGAGGAAGTCTGTGTGCATGAGAGTCGAGTGGGCTCTCATCCTCTGAAGTGGAGTCAAAGGCGGTGCATGTCTGCAGAAGGCAGACACCGTTGGTGATACAGCAACAAAGGTGCTGACCAGGGGAAGCTAGGAGAAAGCTGAAACTCTTGGACACTGTGTGGGTCTGAGGAACAGACCGTCAGGCCTAGGCTAAAGGCCTGGATCGCTAGAAGGTAAAGCTATGAGGCTACTGTTGGTATGAAAGATACAGGAATGGTGGAACCCCCCTGTGAATACTACAGATGTGTTTGTGAACTTTCGTGCTTTTAAATAAAAATGGGCTACCATGCCCTTAAACAGAGTTGCTGACTGGCTTGCATCACTGGAAATACGCATCCACCACAAGAGCTAACAACCCCCAATCTTACAATATATATATATATATATATATATATATATATATATATAAATATTTAAAAAAATATTAATACATTGAGGTGTCCATAATCAAATATATTAGTACATTGGGATATCCGTACCCCTACTTGGTGGAAAATTATACAGGTGAACAGACTTGCAAAATAAATATATGTGCAAATGTCCAATAAATAAAATGCAGTACACTTCAATTAGTGCTACAAACAGATCCTGAGAAAAAAGTCCTTATAAAAAGGTCCTTATGGAAACCATAATAAAGTATATCCAATCAGATTGTTTCAAGTGCTGAAAGAAGTGCTTGCTTGGTGCCTAGTGTAAGGGAGCTGTGATCACTGCAAACTGTGCTCTTACAAAGACCGCACTTACCAGATATTACCCCCCTCTTGGGGTATGATGCTTTCACAGTGTGGGCCACTGTGAAGCCCCCTGGCAGTTGCTTGTCCCTCTGCTCTTGATGTCTCTTATGTAATAAAATTAAATGTTTAATGAAAAAAAGGGATTTTTATAACAGCTTACCTGTAAAATCCTTTTCTTGGAGTACATCACGGGACACAGAGCGACTTAGTCATTACTAATGGGTTATATAGATACCTTCAGGTGCTGGCACTGGCAACTTCCAAAACCGGAAGTACCCTCCCCTATATAAGCCCCTCCCATCCGGGAGCACCTCAGTTTTGTAGCAAAGCAATAAGTGTCCCAAAAAGAGGGGTGGGAGCTCTGTGTCCCGTGATGTACTCCAAGAAAAGGATTTTACAGGTAAGCTGTTATAAAAATCCCTTTTTCTTTTTCGTACATCACGGGACACAGAGCGACTTAGTCATTACTAATGGGACGTCCCAAAGCAATGCCAAATGAGGGGAGGGATACACTATACATAAGCTGGGCGCCATCAGGCATGAGGATCTTTTGCGGCCTGCAACACACTGCGCCCAAAGGCGACATTCTCCTGATTTCTAACGTCTACCTGGTAGAATCTAGTAAACGTGTGTACTGAAGACCATGTTGCGGCCTTACAGACTTGAGCCAGGGAGGCCTGGTGATGCACTGCCCATGAAGTTCCAACTGCTCTTGTGGAGTGCGCCCTAACTTTGAACGGAGGCGGTCTCCTTCTCAAGCCATAGGCTTGTATTATGACCTGTCGAATCCACTTGGCTAAAGTAGATCTTGATGCTGCCTGACCCTTTCTGGGGCCTTCCGGCAGAACAAACAAAGTATCCGTTCTACAAACCTGAGCAGTGGCTTTTAGATAAGCTTTAACTGCTCTTACTACATCCAAAGAATGCAATAACTTTTCCTCTACCGAACTAGGTTTGGGGAAAAAGGAAGGAAGAACCACATCTTGGTTCAAATGAAACCTCGATACCACCTTAGGAAGAAACGCTGGATAAGGGCGTAATACTACTCTGTCCTTATGGACAACCAGATATGGCTCCTTACAGGACAATGCGGCTAATTCCGATACTCTTTTAGCCGAACAAATGGCTACTAAGAAAATCAATTTCTTGGTGAGAAGAACCAAGGAAATGTGCTGCAATGGTTCAAATGGTTGTTTCTGTAGAACCGACAGAACCAGGTTTAAGTCCCATGGACATATGGGAATACTAACCGAAGGGCTAATACGCATCACTCCTTGTATGAAAGCTTTGACTAGTGAATGCGAAGCCAAGGGCCTTTGAAAAAATATTGACAAGGCCGAAATCTGACCCTTGATAGTACTCAAGGCAAGCTTCCTATCCACAGCCCACTGTAGGAAGTCCAGAATCCTCCCTATTACGTACTTACGTGGATGCCATTTCTTGGCCTCACACCACGCGATGTACGCCTTCCAGATCCTATAATAGATCTGCCTGGATACCGGCTTCCTGGCATTGACCATGGTAGATACCACAGGATTAGAGAGACCTCTCTTTTTTAGAATGTGGGCTTCAATAGCCAGGCCGTCAAACCTAGGGCTGGTAAGGAAGGGTGGTATATCGGTCCTTGCGAAAGCAGGTCCGGACGATGTGGGAGGGTCCAAGGACTCCCCACTGACATTTTTACAATCTCCGCGTACCATGCCCTTCGGGGCCACGCTGGAGCCACCAGAATCACTGGTTTCTTTTCTACCCGGATTCTGCGGATTAATCGCGGTAACAATTGTGGCGGTGGGAATGCATATATCAGCTTGAACTGATCCCAAGGGAACACTAGGGCATCCGCGCCGCAAGCTAGGGGATCCCTTGTGCGAGACACAAATCTGTCCACCTTTGCGTTGAATCTGGATGCTAGCAGATCTACATCCGGTGTTCCCCACCGCTGGCATATTGCCTGGAAAACCTCGGGGTGAAGAGACCATTCCCTCGGGCATAATTGCTGGCGACTTAAAAAGTCCGCTCTCCAATTTTCCACTCCTGGGATGAAAACCGCGGATATGGCTGGGACATATCTTTCTGCCCATTCCAGGATGCAATTCGCTTCCCTCTGGGCTGCACGACTCCTGGTGCCACCCTGGTGATTGATATATGCCACTGCTGTGGCATTGTCTGATTGAATTCTGACAGGGGACCCTTGGAGTTTGGATGTCCATGCTACTAGGGCATACCAGGCTGCTCGTATCTCTAAGAGATTGATGGGCAGGGCCTTCTCTGCTTCTGACCACTTGCCCTGGAGAGACCATTGCTCCAGTACTTCCCCCCAGCCTATGAGGCTGGCATCTGTAGTGACCACCTTCCAAGAAACCAGACTGAAGGGTTTCCCTTTTTCCAGATTCTGGGGCACCAACCACCAATGGAGGCTCTTGCGAACGGAAGGGGACAGGGACATTGGTAAGTCTAAAGCCTGAACTTTTTTTGTTCCAGGCTGACAGTATGGCCCTCTGCAAGTTCCTTGAATGGAATTGACCGTAGGGTACTGCTTCGAATGAAGCCACCATTTTTCCCAGCAGCCTCATGCACAGGCGTATGGATGGTTTTCTTTTTGTACCCACTAAGTGGGTCAAATCTTTCAAAGACGACACCTTCTCTGGAGGTAAGAAAATCTTTCTCTGATTTGAATCCAGCCTTAGCCCCAAGTATTCCAGACATTTGACTGGTCTTAGAGCTGACTTGTCTCGGTTGATAATCCAACCGTGATATTCCAGATACTTGATTGTCTCGTGAATAGCTACTTCCAGTTTTTCCACTGAGTGGTCTATTAGTAGCAGGTCGTCTAAATATGCCATTATCGTTACACCCCGTGTTCTTAGATTGGCCAATAGTGGGGCCAGAATTTTTGTGAACACTCGTGGTGCTGTGGCCAGACCGAAAGGTAAGGCTCTGAAGTGAAAATGGCGCCCTTCTACTACAAAGCGTAGAAATTTCTGGTGGGCCGGAAAGATGGGAATATGCAGATAAGCATCCTTTATGTCGATCGAGGCTAACCATTCCTGCCCTTGTAGGGCGGTGGCCACCGAAAAGTCCTGATATGTAGGAACTTGTTTAGCCCTTTTAGATTTAATATGGGCCTCACGTCCCCATTTGGTTTGGGGACTGTGAAAAGGTTCGAGTAAAACCCAAACCCGTTTTCTTCCAAGGGAACCTTCATGATTACACCTTGGAGCAATAGTTGTTCTAGTGCCAGAAGGAGGGATCGTCTCTTCTGGGGATCGCTTGGCACGTTTGACCTCATAAAATGGGCAGGAGGAGTGTCTTTTAACTCCAGCTTGTATCCCAGACTTACTGCGGAGATCACCCATCTGTCTCTGATGGTGTCCCGCCAGGTCTCTGTGAACAACTGAAGTCTTCCCCCCACCCGATTGAGTGGGGGCAACCCTTCATGACTTGGGGGGAGGTTTTGTACCTCTCTTGACCCAGGGTTTCTTGTTACCCTGTGATTGTCCCTGATTTCTGCCCCCTGGATTTGACCGCGGAGGCCGTCGGAACTGTTTCACAGCCGATGTGCCAGGGACTGGAGAAGTAGGCCTCTTAAAAGAAGGACTTCTACCCTTGTTCTTAACCGGCAAGAGTGTACTTTTACCGGCAGAAATTTTCTGGATATATTTGTCCAGATCTTCTCCAAATAAGCGTTCTCCATGAAATGGGAAGCTAATCAGTAATTTCTTACAGGGAGCTTCAGCAGACCAGTTTTTGAGCCATAGAAGCTACGCATATGTACTACAGACAGCGTAAAGCGGAAGGCCTGTTGGATTGTATCCTTTATGGTGTCCACCGCAAAACACAAGGCTCTAGGTAGGTCAGCTAGGGCAAGAGCCTGCTGATCTGGTAAGTCCCTTAAGACTTGTTTCAACTGATCTTTCACTGCTTGGCAGACTCCAATCGCTGCTACTGCAGGTTGTGTCACCATGCTTGCTGTAGAGAAAGCAGATTTTAGTAAAGACTCCAATTTTTTATCTATTGGGTCTTTGAACATTGGAACATTATCTACTGGACATGTCAGTGATTTATTCACACAAGAGATGGCTGCGTCCACTGTAGGGACCCTCCATTTTTTTATGAACTTATCCTCCATGGGATAGATCACCGGAAATCTCTTGGGGGGAGTAAATATTTTATCAGGATGCTCCCAATCCTGGTAAATAAGCCCTTCCAATAAAGGGTGGATTGGGAAGGAACAGACAGTCTGGGGAGCTTTCAGCGACCCCAGCGAGGAAACAGTAGTGGTTGATGGTTCCGCCAGAGGCATTTTAAATGCTGATCGGACCATGTTAGTCAGAGACTGAACCCATAATCTTTCAGCCTGAGATGCTGAGAAAGGTTCTTCCACTGTTGATTCCTCTATAACCGAATCAACCTCATCCTGATCCCCTTCAGGTAGGTCAATCTCTGTGTGGGACTGTTCCTCCACTAACAGGCACTCTGAAGGAGGAGACGGAGATCGGACGTGCTTTCCCTGTGACAGGGAAGCAGCGATCAATGCTGTTAATCTCTCTTCCAATCCTCCCAGAGTTGAGGAAAAAACCTCCTCTGTTATATATACAGGAGCAGGTGGACTGGGGACAGCCGCAGCACCAGGTACTCCTGTGGGGTTCCTACGGCTACTGACCTCTGAATTTTCAGGGGAGATTGGTGCAATACAAGCATGCCCAAAATCCTCAGAGCCCGATGGAGACCCCTTTGGCTTCCTGGAAGACTTATTTCCGGAGCGTCTGGACGACATATCCTTTAAGCACAAAGCTGAGGTATTCCCGTCGTCATACACCAATTTTGCTGGTAATAGTCTAACACAGTTGCTGCTATATACCAGCTGGTGTCCACTAAAGTGTCTTTCTATGGGGATGCCTGCATCAACCGCCTCTGTGTGCCACCGTTTGTTGCTAGCTCTGCTTGCATCCAGCTGACACTTGTACTGTGTCTTTTAACCATGCTGGGACGCCTGCACATGCGCAGAAGCGCCGCGGCGCGCATCGAGCGTCATCCACCCGCCCCGCCCCTTTCCTTTCATAGGAGGCACGCGCCCGCACGCGCGCCCGTGCGCCTTCGGCGCCTTTTTTGAACACAAGCAGGGACTAGGAGCCAGGGCCCTTTTTGCCGGAGGGCCTGTGCGGTGGATGAGCGCAGCAACAGGGCAGAGGAAGTGGATTCCCACAGAGAAACTTACCAACTGCCTGGATCTTTTGACTTGAAAAAGCCAAAGATCCACATGACAAGAAAAATGGACCACAGCGGCCTCTAGTGGTTTAACACAGGTACCGCGGTCTCTTTTTTTTTTTCTTGACTACTATTAAAATTTTACATTTTCCAGTAGTTACAGGCATACACAGATATCAGCGGGAATACCGTTAGGTAACAGACAGAAAGACAAATTAGGCTTGGGGGTCCCCCAATAGAACCAAGTTCCTGGGGGCCCCCACTTACCTGTTCCCCGCCGCAGGACTTTGTTTGGTCCACAGATGCCCAAACTTCACCTATCACGGCAGGCATTGTATTTAAACCTTCAGGGACCGGGTTCCCAAGGATTCCACTCCCCTGGACCTGTATAGCACCCTGCACAGACAACATCTTGGTCGTGGGTATGACCAGAGCTCTGGATCCCAGGGTCCAGCCCTCCTAAGAGAGGCATTACAGGCAAAACCTTGCTCTTCTGTTGCAAGGCCCGGGTACCGACCGTTTAGCTATGAAGCTTTTTTGGTCGGATCCGGAACAGCTTACTAAGGCCCGTAAAAGAACCTGTACGCAAGCCCAGTGAAAACACATGTTACTCTTTGGCCAACACCTTAGACACTGGCAAAAAACTGAGGTGCTCCCGGATGGGAGGGGCTTATATAGGGGAGGGTACTTCCGGTTTTGGAAGTTGCCAGTGCCAGCACCTGAAGGTATCTATATAACCCATTAGTAATGACTAAGTCGCTCTGTGTCCCGTGATGTACGAAAAAGAAAACATTTTTTGAAGCACTCTGTCAGGAAGGCTGTGTCAGAAGACAGAATAATGCCTGCAGACAAATCCCTGTTCCCAGAACCTCCTGAAGAAGAGGCGCATTAGCATGTGCTAATATGCATGCGCATCTGCACACTTGCAAACACACAAATATTCACCGGAATGCAAGCACATCCGTGACAGATAAGGGCACCAAATGGGCTATTTAAGCTGGATCAGCACCCAGGATCAGTGCTGTCTCATCTACAGCGTTCTATGATTGTCCTGTTTCCTGTTCCCTGCATCTGCTCTTGAAATACTGACCTGGCTCGCTCCTGACTGTTCCTGCTCTCCACCTGCATCGACCCTGGCTTGTTCTTTAACCATTCTCCTGTCTCTGCATCTGTACCTGATCTGATCGTTCTGTGTATGACCCGTTTTGTCTGACTCTGCTTATGTTCCAGTCCATTAAGAGCTATCAAGTTGCAAGCACCTGTGCATCTGCCACTGGGACCTGCTCTTCGGCTAACTACGTCCAAGTACCAGCCTGTTCCTGCCCTCGGAACATCTGCTGCCATTTGGCGTAACTGCTCAACCAGCAGCCCAGCAGCTAGCACGTCTACCGGCACTCGTGAGACTCTGCACTCCTGCGCAGCCTGTATACTCTACCAGGGACCCTTAGTCAGAGGTGTGAGAGGCCTTCCTCTGCTTAAATCAGGCTCTACCCACCTGGTACGTGACACACCCCATGTAAATACACACATTGTGGGTGCCTACACATAAAAAGGTCAATTGGGATAAACATCTTAAATAGTACTGTGCATGCTGGAGTGAGAGCAATAATTATAGGCCCGCTATTCATGCTTAACTATAAACTGATGACCTATAGGGACTTTTAAAGAGCTACCTATGAAGAATATAGGGTACCAAAGTATGTTACACTTCACGGGCCTACACAAATTTAAACCTTGACATGTTGGGTGTTTATTTACTTGGTATACCTTCATCTTTTTTATGTAAACGTTATGTGCCCTAAAATGTGTGTATTTTTTATTGAAATTTTGAGTTTCATAAACAGTTACGCTAATATTGTGTGACATACAGGTTGTCTTCTTCCAGTAAATATATAATCTTCAGACCTAAAATAATTTAAGCATTTGTGCAAAAAATGCAAAAATGGCTCTGGTGACAGTGGGATTAATGTATGGATGTGACTCCACCGTTTGCAGTTTTTATACTTGTAAGGTTTTGTTATCTTGTTTGGGCTCCAGTTTTCTGCTGATTAATTCATGTCTGAAGTTGGGTGGCTGCATGAGGGCAAGCATTGTGAGTTGTTGGAATCCCACCCATAATTTTACTCAACAGCTAAAAGGTCTTATTAAAACACTACCAACCCACCCACATTCATAACTGAACAGTGCAATTTCAAAAAATCTAAAAATTAGGAACTTCTATATTCTGTCCAAGCTCAACAAGTTAGTAAATTCAGGCAGACACATAACAAGTATGAATACACTCACTGAACAACTCTCAGGGCTAGAAAATGTGCTTAAAGGGGTTGTAAAGGTTTGTTTTTTTTTTTCTAAATAGGTTCATTTAAGCTAGTGCATTGTTGGTTCACTTACCTTTTCCTTAGATTTCCCTTCTAAATATTTTTTTTCTTTGTTTTCTTTGTCTGAATTTCTCACTTCCTGTTCCTCCTCAGTAAGCTGTTCGGTAAGCTGTTCTGGCTGACTCAACACCGCTCGGATGATGGTGTGAAGTTTAGTGAGGAGAAACAGGAAGTGAGAAATTCAGACAAAGAAAAAAACATTTAGAAGGTAAATCAAAGGAAAAGGTAAGTGAACCAACAATGCACTAGCTTAAAGAACCTATTTAGAAAATAAAAAACGAACCTTTACAACCCCTTTAAGCCATTTGTGAAAAACATAGCTAGTTTCTTGCAAGTTATAACTGATTTCCCAAACAAGCGCCATAATATACAGCAATTATCGCCAAATACACTTCTTGTGACAATAGATGTAATATCTTTGTATAGTTACATGCCTCACAAGGATGGGATTGCTGCAATTCCCATTGAACATATGAACCAAAATACATTTTTATTTGATGCCAAGGAACATCACAAATAGGGATTTTTATTCCCCAATCAGAGGAAAAAAATGTACTCAATAAAAGATGGATTAAAAAATGCCACTGTAGAAACAAATGTTTTTTTTTTTTTTTTTTTATTACCCTTTTCGCCTAATGATTTCTTATCATTGGCACACTTTCAGCATGCACACTTTTAATAATATATGTTCTTAAGAGGGGACATTAATTATGATTATTGGAGAAACACTCTAAAGGTGTTCTAATGTGTCATGATTAATACAGTAAGTCAGTTCATAAGTGAATTCATTAGTGCATTCATTAGCACTTTCCATTTATAAAATTGCTGTTTTACAACAACACAGAGAGAGTGTCACATTAGGTAATGTAACATGAATCAAACTTGTTATGTTGATTTAGAAACTGGAACCTTCATATCAATGATCATTGCATACTAAAGATACTCACCTTTCAGAAAAGCTTATCTTTATATTGTGTATTTTTATCATTTGAAATATTTAAAAGATGGACATTTTACCAGACAATTTCATGCTGAGCTTTACAAATATGTTAATTACATCAATAAAGTTTATTATTTAGGCATGTTAAATTTTAGTATATATTGCCCTGTGAAAATATTAACCCTTTCTTGAAGTAAATATTTATTACATGACAGCCATTTTTATTTGCTTCAATGTGAATGGCACAATTGGGATTGTCATACTCATACTATAAAGCTTCAAATTTTTCAAATTAAGTACTTTATTTTCCTGCACAATAATATTTCTACCATTGCATAAAATTCAAGGTTTTATTAAAGGGCACATCCAATCTAAAGCATCATAAGGCAAAACTGGGATAGGTTAGCCTATTGTATAAATTACACTCTCCTACAGTTTCCCGCATGCTTTCTTGCCTAAATTAGATTTTTTTTTTCAGCACCAGGGAGATTGAGAAGCACACTGACAATGATTTCTTGTGCACCAAGATAAATTCTCCTATTAAGCGTTTTTATTTTTTTTATTTTTCAGAGGCTAGGAAATATGGGTATTTGTTTCTTTTGTATTTAATCTTCTATTATACGAAAATGTAGACATGTTAAAATGGTATTTAACCTGAAAACAAAAAAAGTTATATATTGATATGTAGATATGGTGACATTGTTATGTTCCTTTTTTAGTTTTATTTTCTTTTATTTTCACCTGTTGACTAGTCTGTTATTTTTCAGCTTCCTTTAACAGACCAGGATGCCCAGCAATAGTGGCAGCTAAAGCGTTTTGAGAAACTATTTAACAGTGGTCATATATTATCAATTTATGCAAGACCTTTATATCAAAAAGAAAAAAACTGCTGCTGTAACTGCCTAAAAAAGATCAACTTCGGCATTAATTTCTTAATCAAATTAAATATGCAAATATTGGTAAAGAGCCTACGTTAGAGATTGGTGATGCAGTGTGTCAGACGGACACACCACGCCAACGATGGCCTAGCTATGCGCCCGTGGGCGCGTGATCACAGTTTATCCTGCTAGACATCATATGACGTCCAGTTAGGATAACGTAACCACTTTGCGAATGGCGGGTGGAAAGTGGTTAAGATTAGTAAGGTGCAAAAAATTATTATTTTTTTTTTATTATTTAATATCACTTTTTTTGTGTCTAAGCAGTACTCTGAAAGATTTATCTTTGTTTTGAATTTTACCTGAAAGAAAAAAAATGTGCTCTTCTTGGCATAAGAATTATGTTTAGGCACTTCTGCGTCTACAGCCTCATTGCTGTATATCTGCTCTGTGAGAGCCACTGTGACTTTTGACTGCTAGTCCCATGAGCTTAGAGTGAAACCTGGTGAATATGTGCTACTGCTACTCTCTGTTCTCCTGGGGCTTGCTGAAGAGAAAGCCATAACTGAGGACCTACAGTATAAGGAACTGTCTGTGTGTGCTTCATTTATTCTGTAGATCTTTGCTTTCTCCAACTCTTCTGCTGATTCTTTGTCATTACCTCAGAAACCATCAGGGAGGCAGCTCTGAGATGGCTGCAGAACAAGGCATGGCAAGTCAATAATGGGGAAAAGATCAGCTGCAGTAAGCCTACCATTAATACTTCTGACTAGGTGTTTGTTCTCTGCCTGCACAGGGACATTGTTTAGAGTTCAATTCCTTTTTGAGGAAATCAGAAAGGTCTGTTTTCATGATATTCTCACATGAGTCCATCTTTTGAATATGATGCAGTATGTGCATTTTGTGCAACAGTTTCAATGTACAAAAAATCATCATCAAAGGACAAAAAGTTTTTAATGTATAATTCAATCATTCTGGGTTCTGCCCAATAAACATACCCAACAGTTATCTATTTGTGGATTTCTTACTCCTATACTGGTGATAAATTACCAGCTGCGTACTGTACATTTTGAACCACTTTTCAATGTATGTATCAAATATAAACAAACTTAGTTCTACATCAGCACTAAGTGCCTGTAAGGATTGCTATGAAATAAGCTATAAAATGTCATGTTATCAACATGGTTCTTACAAACTCTTCAATAGGGATGAGCTTCGAGTTCGAGTCGAACTCATGTTCAAGTCAAACTCATGTTCGACTCGAACATCGCCTGTTCGCCCGTTCGCCGAACAGCGACCCCTCAAAGCACCATGTCCCCATGTTGATGGGGACAAGGGCCTCATCCCCACAACCCTTGCCAAGTGGTTGTGGGGGTCTGCGGGCGGGGGGCTTATCGGAATCTGGAAGACTCCTTTAACCAGCCTGGCGGTATTCCCGAGTGTGGCTCGGGGTGATATTTTAGTGCCATTATCGGTAACCCCGAGCCACAATCGGGGTTGCATCACTGGATCCTGGGAGAGGTTACTTACCTAGGCCCCTGGAACCCACAATAAATTTGCGCAGTGTACGGCGGCCGGATAGTATGCCCGATGCTCTGTGTTCCCCTGATTCCCTTCCCTGCGAGCGTCGCTACGCAGGGGGTTGGAACCGGCAGCAAATTCAAATGTATAAAAGCACAAACACACTGATACAATGTAATCCTATTGGATTACAATACAAAATAAAATAAAGTGACCTTAGATTGCCCCCCAGTGCTTTCTCCAGTGCCCTTGTCTGCAGTTTTACTATACTTTGTGTCTGTAAACTGCATAGCGACCACGGCATCAAAAAAGCGTGCCTCCACCTCAAAATCGCTATATGACCTGCTGGAAAACAGCGACAGCGACACAGAATGGGTTGCAGAGGAGTTGAGTGACAGCGACTCATGGGGAAGTTCGTCATCATACGCAGAAAGCGATTTCAGCGATGATCCTGCGACTGTGCCCATCAATGTGCGGACTTGGTGCTCGATTGATTGCAGTACGGAGCACGTAGCGCCCCCACGATTTCTGTTTACAGGAGCACCTGGGATCAAAGAGGATGTTGAGGATGACAACCCCTTGGCATACCTCAAGCTCTTTTTGACTGATGAGGTTATTGCCAAAACTGTTATGGAGACAAATTGCTACCAGGAGCAACAAGCTGCTACCCATCAGCGGTTTTCAAGGACCAGAAAATGGGAACCGGTAACCAGAGAGGACATCTGGAAGTTTCTGGGCCTTATAATACTTCAGGGAGTGGTGGGGAAACCCCTGCAGAAATGGTACTGGACAACCAACAAATTACTGGCCACTCCTTTTTTTGGCACCGTTATGTCGGAATACAAATTTTCGCTCATAATGAAATATTTGCATTTTGCAAATAATGAAGACTTTGGTGAGATTTCTCATCCAGCTCCAAAACTGAAAAAAAAAATGGGATATTTATCAACTTATTCTGAAGAATTCCAGCAGACCTATGTGCCAGACAGAGACATAAGTATTGATGTAAGTCTTATGGCCTACAAAGGAAGACTTAGCTGGATACAGTTTATCGCATCAAAGCGAGCTCGATTTGGTATAAAGTCATTTATGCTGTGTGAATCCAGCACTGGGTACATCTGGAATTCGGTCCTGTACACCAGGAAAGGGACCAAATTCAGCGAACGATTCAGCAGTTTTGGAATGGCAACCGCTTTGGTTCTTTCTTTGATTGAGCCATTGCTGAACCAGGGATACTGTGTCACCACAGACAATTTTTATACGTCCCCAGAACTCTATGAGTTCCTCCTTTTGAACAAGACGGATGTATATGGGACCGTTAGGCCTAATAGGCGTGACATGCCGCCAACCTTTGCCAATAAAAAACTCAAGGCAGGAGAAATAGTTGCCTGGCAGAAAGGCAAAATGATGGCACTGAGATGGCATGACAAAAGAGACGTGTGCCTTATGAGTACCATTCACAACACCTCTACTGTCATGGTACATGCCAGTAGTGGAAAAGATGTAATGAAGCCACAGGTCGTGTTGGATTACAACAATACCAAGGGAGGTGTGGACAGGGCTGACCAGGCCATGACCTTTTATCCAGCCATGAGGAAGCAACAAAAAAAATTATAAAAAAATCTTCAGGCATCTGCTTGAACAGTGCCTGTGGAATGCATTCATTCTCCCGAAAAAAAAAGAGTGACAGGCCTATGATTCATGCAGACTTTGTGTGGAAGGTTGCCAAACTCATATTTCTGAAGCACCAGACGCCAACGGCTGTAAACAGATCTGGATGTCGGGCTGCTGGCGTTGTGAACCCGGAACGCCTGACTGGTCGTCACTTTATGGACCACACTCCACCAACTGAAAAGAAGACAATACCCACAAGGATGTGTGTGGTTTGCTGCTCTAAGCGTGACGACACCGGAAGGAAAATCCAAAAAGAAACCCGTTTCTATTTTCCGAATTGTGACGTTGGACTTTGTGCTGTACCTTGTTTTAAAATTTTCCATACCCGAGACGTTTACTGACGCAATATGACTTCTAATATTGCACCCTTGTTTGAGCAAAAAAAAAATCAGTGTTTTTGATTATATTATTTACTAAAATGTATTGAATAAAAAGTATTATTATTATTAAATTATTATTTGTTATTATTTTTTATATTATAATTTATGATTTTGTGTTTCAAACTTTATCATACCCGAGATGTCTACCAGACTCTAGTTTGTACAGATTTAAGTGAGTTATTCCTAAGAATTACAGGCCTACAATATAAAATGCCACGTTTCCATGCAAAATAATGGTACCGCTTTCAGCACCTAAAATCTGAAATAATCGTACCGCCAGGAGGGTTAACAAAGGGAACCCCCCAGATCCCGGCCCCCCTATGTGAATTGGTAAGGGGTACCCCTACCTTTTCACAAAGAAAGTGTAAAAAATTGATAAGCATAAGTCCTTTATTAAAAAAATAATAAAATAAAAAAATTCCATCGGTGCTAATCCACTCTTGGTCTCCACTCCAACGCTGTCGGTATCCTGCGATGGATGCTCTCCTCTCCGGGGTCCAGCGGTGGATGATCTCCTCTCCATCCAGGTCCAGGCTCCAGCGATGAGATGTCCAGCGCAGCGCATCCTGTCTACACCAGAGACACCCCGGGAATATCGTCGCCGCAACCTGACAGGTCTTATGTAGCTAAGGACGGGGCCACCCGTCACATGACCCCGCCCCCCTCTGACGCAAGGGGAAACCCGGGCTTACCCAGTGACGTGCGGGTGACCCGGCCCCCCTCTGATGTAACGCAGTTTGCTATAAGGACTTATCCCAACGGTGTCTGTGTGTTTTTTTTTTTTTTACACTTTCTTTGTGAAATGGTAGGGGTACAATGTACCCCTTACCAATTCTCATAGGGGGTACGGGATCTGGGGGTCCCCTTTGTTAAAGGGGTCTTCCAGATTCCGATAAGCCCCCCGCCCACAGATCCCCACAACCACCGGGCAAGGGTTGTGGGGATGAGGCCCTTGTCATGGTGCTTTGAGGGGTCACAGACCCTCAAAGCATCCTCCCCATGTTGAGGGCATGTGGCCTGGTATGGTTCAGGAGGGAGGGTGCTCTCTCGTCCCCCCTCTTTTCCTGTGGCCTGCCAGGTTGCGTGCTCGAATAAAGGGTCTGGTATGGATTTTTGGGGGGACTCCACGCCATTTTTTTTTTACATTTGGGGTGGAGTTCCCCTTAAAATCCATACCAGACCTGAAGGGCCTGGTAATTGAATTTGGGGGGACCCGCACGCCATTTTTTTTTTTTTTTATCAATGACTTTTCTCTGTATTGCTGGGAGCCGACAATTCATTATAGCCGCGAGTACTTTTAAATTACCTTATTTCCTTCAGAAATGACACTTTGTGCAGGGACAGTTCTAATCACGGGAAACAAACGCTACTTTACAGGCATACTATACACACCCCCTAGGTACGAAATATAAAGGAATATTTCACTTATATTGTTTCACTTTAAGCATTATTAAAATCACTGCTCCTGAAAAAAATGCAGTTTTTAAAACTTTTTTTTGCATTGATACATGTCCCCTGGGGCAGGACCGGGGTCCCCAAACACTTTTTATGACAATAACTTGCATATAAGCCTTTAAAATTAGCACTTTAGGTTTTTCATGTTCGAGTCCCATAGACTTTAACAAATGTATTGCCTGTTCGCATGTTCTGATGCGAACCGAACTGGGGGGTGTTCGGCTCATCCCTACTCTTCAATACTCTCAAGAGCCATGGAAAAAATAGTTCCTGTGTGAGCTAAAAAAGTGAAGCCCTGTACACACGATCGGATAACCTATGGATTTTCGTCCGATGGATTTGACCATCGGAAATCCGATGAAACTGTTTTTCATCAGTCTTGGCCACACACCATCAGTCAAAAAACCGACGGCAAGAAAACGACGGCACGTTCAAAACGTACAACGCGCTATAAAAGGGCCGAACAAATCTAATGGCGCCACCCCTTGGGCTGCTTTTGCTGATTTCGTGTTACCGCGTGTTAGTAAAAGTTTGGTGAGAGCCGATTCGCGCTTTTCAGTCTCCGTGCTTTGCAGATCGTTTCCTGGTGTTCAGTTTGTGCTTGTGGGTTTGTATTTGTGATTCAGTGCGTGCAGTCAGGTCGTTACTGCCTTGCAGTGCCTTCTTGGCCGTTCGTTTACTGTTTTTCAGATCGTTCTTTTCAGGCCTTGCTGTTCCACGGTGCGTTCTGTTTGAGTGCGTTCTGACCAGCCGACCGGTTTAAAACCATGTTTGAAGTGCGTTCTCGTTCTCGAGCTCGTGCTGGCTTTGGGCTTGGACTAAGAATTGGTTGCTGCAGCGGGACCAATTCTCTCATATGCCTCTGCTGCGGGAAATCCATGAGAATAACCCTGATGATTTCAGGAATTATCTCAGGATGACGGACCCCGTATTTCACCGTCTGTTGGATTTGCTGTCCCCCTATATCAGGAGGCAGGACACTGTGATGCGCCAGGCCATCACTGCCGAGCAGAGGCTTATTGCCACGTTGAGATACCTGGCGACTGGGAGAAGCTTGCAGGACCTCAAGTTCACGACAGGCATCTCCCCCCAGGCTCTCGGGATCATTATCCCTGAGACGTGTTCGGCCATCATTCAGGTCCTGCAGAAGGACTATATGAAGGTAATTATGCTCCTTTAACCTCACATTATCTGTTTTTATTCTTTTTGAATCTTCTCTTTTTTTTCCTCCTAACACAAATATGCCTCTTTGTAATATCCTGGTAATGTCCCCATTTTCCTCATGCCTTTTTTTTACCTGTAAAGCCCTTTTTGGGCCCTACATGCCTATTTCCCTTCACTAACCTCTCCAGCATGCTATCGTGGGCGCAAACCCAGCTAGCCTTCTATTTTCCTTTTCATTTTTGGGGGTTCATAGCCCTCGTAGTTTGACAACCCTCCCTCCCCCCCCCTAAAGATGTTAAAAAATTTTTAGTTCTCAATCAAGCTCAGCAGAGTGGTAGAGCGTTTTTTTGGATCCCCCACAATCACCTTAGCCCCCCCCCTTAGATTATTTTAGAATGTCCACTCAGCGGGGTGAGGCATCTGCTAAGTGGGCCTTTGTTTATTGGTAGGAAAAACTCCCTTAAATAATAATGTTAGAATGATGTTGGTCACAAATGTTTTTGTGTGTAATCTGCTTGCACTGTAAACATAAACCGTACTAATGTCTTCTTTTTGTTTGACTCCACAGTTCCCTAGCACACCACAGGAATGGCTGACTGTGGCCTCCCAATTTGCCCAGCGGTGGGATTTCCCCAACTGCGGAGGGGCAATTGATGGGAAGCACGTCCGCATAGTGCCGCCACCCCATTCGGGGTCATACTATTTCAACTATAAAGGTTTTAATAGCATAGTGTTAATGGCGGTGGTGTCGGCACGGTACGAGTTCCTATATGTGGACGTGGGGAAGAACGGCCGGATGTCCGATGACGGATCATTCGCGGAGACGGAGTTCGCTCACCGTCTGCAGGCTGGGGGTCTTGCACTGCCTCCAGATGCAGAGAATGTTGAAGGGCTCCCGTTCGTTTTCATTGCGGATGAGGCTTTTGGACTAGGACCACACCTGATGCGGCCGTTTCCCCAACGCACCCTCACCCCGGAGAGGAGGGTTTTTAATTACCGGCTGGCCAGAGCCCGGAGAGTTGTGGAGAATGCCTTCGGGATAATGGCCAACCGGTTCCGCCTGTTCCAGACAGCGATACATTTGGCGGATTATAAACTAAACCACATCGTCTACTGCTGCTGCTTGTTGCACAATTTTCTACGCAAATTTGCGACAAATTATGTCTCATCGTTTGGGCCTGAGGCCGGTCCATCAGAACTGATTAATCTGACCGGCCTCAGCACTGCCCGTACTGGCTTGGCCCCCCAAAGTGCCCGTGAAGTACGTCAGAAATACGTAGAGTACTTCACGGGTAGGGGGGCCATCGCAATGCCAGACCACATCTGACCGAGGATTTTACCTTTTTAAAATAAAACAAAAAATTTGAATTCCTACAAACTTGTGTTGTCATTCTTGTATTTTGGGTTTATGTGTCTCCCAGGTTCTAGTAGTGCCAAGTGTATTTGTCCTTAGTAAATAGCCTCAAAACTCAGAGGGAAAAACACTGTTTTTGCATCTTCAGAACTGTTCTTGAGCATAGAAAGAACAAGGCACACCTTTTTTAGACTTCCCAAATGTTTTTATTGATTGCACCACATTTTTTTATTGTTTTCGAAATACTAGCCTTTTTTTTTTGTGGTGCGGCTTTATTTGCAGAAACATGCATGGGTCGAAAGCCATTTTTTTTATTCAAAAAAAGTAAGAAAATAACACAGTGAAAAATACAAACAGGAGATGGGGTGATTTTACCCCTGATCCATTCCAAATGTGAAGAACCACACTTTATTTTTGGGGCTCAAATGGGTATCTTCAACATGATCCCATGGCTAAGGTAAACATGTGCTATCTGCCATCATGGGGGATCAATGGACGTGCTTTGGGGGTGAAAACCCTTCCTCTCACCTACCTGAGGAGGGAGGAAGAGGTTGCACCCCCAAAACAGGGACATAGATATCCTGTGACGGCAGATAGCACATGTTGAGTCAGTGTGTGCATCTTCACATTTGGGCTGGTGGAAATCCCAGAGATAATTTCAGACGCATAACAAAACACACAAAACACACTATTCTCCCCAAAATATCTATCATGTTTTTATATTTTTGCTCAATCACAATCATTCTCTTTCCCATAATGTCCATTTCGCTACTGCATTCCATGATTTCCTGAATGATTATTTTGGCGCTGGCACTCGAGAATGGCGGATTTGGACTTCCTGACACACCCCCACGTTCAGTCCCTAAAAAGAAACCAATATTTTTAAACTAGGCAGGCCTACATCTGTATTTACCTTGAAGTTGTGGTGACAGACACTGACCTGTTGTGCTGATAAGCTCCACCTCTCCTTCCTCCACCTCCCCTTCCTCCACCTCCGCTTCCTCCACCTCCGCTTCCTGAACCTGCTGATCTTGGTCTGATTTGGGATCTTCGGGGAGTTTCTGTGGTGTTGGGTTCCTCGTCTCCTGAGCATGGTGTCCTCCCAGTCTCCTCTCCCCTATGGGAATTTATTAAATAATGTATACTTTAGCACACTTTTTTAAGGCCTGAAAAGGGATTCTCAATGTTTTGAAGTGAGGTACAATTGATATTTGGCCCTGAGTTCCAACATGAACATATGTAATCTTGCAAACTCAACAAAGCAACATGTTATTTTTGAGGACACTCACAAATACACTTGGATAACCACCAAGGTATCCACTGGACCACCTGTGTGTGACAATTTGGTCATGTGGCCCAGAGTATAGTATCTTGATGAAGAACAAAAAAGAGTACACAACTGCTGGAGTGTCATCTCCTTTACCCAGAATACAGATTATCCTTTCATTCACATTCTAGTTTTCCTTACAACACATCATCTAGCCAACAATGTGTAGATAAACATTGTTGAAGTAAAATGAGGCATGCCCACATGTAGTTTACGTGCATATGTGCCAAACATGTTTGGGGGAAGAGCAGCAAGTTTTTGGTCAACACATTTTGCAAATAAGTGGACTCTCCACTTAACATAAAAGATGAGATTTAAAAATGTGAACCCAGTCAAGCCAAGCACATGTTGCAAAACATGGAAGAATACATATTACAATGTGAAAGGACACAGTAAAATAAACTTACTTTTTTCTATGCTTTTTAGAAGCTTCCTATACTGCTCCGGCTCCCTGAGCTTCAGGTCTGACCACCTTTTACGGAGTTGTTCCTTGGATCTCCTGACCCCATATTTTTTATAGAGACTCTTCGCCACTTTGTCCATAATTTGTGACTTCCGGAGATTAGGGGTGTCGTATGGGCCATGCTTGCCGTCGTAATCCTTCCTCCGCAGAATGTCCACCATCTCCGCCATCTCTGAAAAAGACATATTAGTCGCCTTGTATCTTTTTTTACAGAATCAGGACGTTTCCGCCTCCGGGCTTTCCTTGTCGGTAATTTCTACTAAAGAAGCCACGTGTGTCTGCGACATGTCGCCGTCTCACACTGTGCGCCGATCGTTAAGGGGCGGGGAAATGCTGAAAAAGTCCGTCATGGGCGGGCGACGAGGGCGGAGTTACACGCATGCGCAGGGTATAAAAAGGGGAAAGAAGTTATTAGGGATGCACGGAGTAAGGACGACCGGAAGTGAACCAACGAAGTGAACCAAGGTAAGAAGGGAACTCGGGCCTGCAGTGGCATATTAATGGGTCATGATTGTAAAGGGCAATATTGTGATAAGTTGAGGAGAAACAATTCTGATCCTTTTCTTTTTTTTTTTTTTTTGCGGACTTGCTGATCCAAATAGATGCATAAACTAAGAGAGCCAGAGGTGATGCTGATTTTTATCGAAAAGTATAAGGAACAGCGCAACCTGTGGGAGCTCAAACACCCTGCGTATCACAAAAGTGATGTACGACGGGCAACTATTACCAAATTAGCAGAGGATATGAAGCCATGGATCCCAGATGCAGACTACACAATGATCAATAATAAAATCAACAACCTGCGCAATTCTTATAAAAAAAAATACAAGGAAGTGCGCCAGTCCAAGAGATCAGGAGCAGCAGCCAACAATGTAGTAAAGCCCAAGCTGTGGTACTACAGACATCTCCAATTTCTGGATGACCAGATCGAGGCCAGGGAATCTATTTCCAGCCTTCCCTCAACCCTTCCTTCCACACTTCCCTCCAGTGTTCCTTCCACCCTTCCCTCCAGCGTTCCTTCCACCCTTCCCTCCACCCCTGCAGAGGCGGAGGAGGAGCCTCCTGAGCTCGAAGAGCCAGATCTTCGCATCTTCAGCCAGGTATAGTATTTTTGATGCTAATTATTGTCCACTAA
Source organism: Rana muscosa (assembly GCA_029206835.1). Classification (NCBI taxonomy): domain Eukaryota; kingdom Metazoa; phylum Chordata; class Amphibia; order Anura; family Ranidae; genus Rana; species Rana muscosa. The sequence continues at coordinate 423,579,268 of CM055116.1, forward strand.
GTAATATTGAGTTGAACTGTTTTGATTAGCCATAAAGGATCCCATCCCCCCCCTCAAAAAAAACCCAGTACTGAGTTCAAAATTGTGTGTGATCGATTCCTTAAATAATAGAATTTTTCATTTTATTTTATAAACAGGATGAGGCAAGCCAGGAGGAAGAGGGTCAGGAGTGTGACAGGCAGGAGGAGGCAGGGCCCAGTGGTACTCAGCAGGTCCCCAGGCCTAGTGGCAGCACCGTCTCCCAAGTGGCTCCCCTCCATGTCAGACAGCCAAAACAACGGCGGATGACACAAGTGGAGGAGCAGTCACTAAAGATGATTCAGGAGGCTGCTGCCATTATGAGGGCCCCCCTCAACCCTACCCTGGCAGATAAGCTGCTCAGAATGGAGGCGGGACAACGGGCCCTCTGTGAGCATCTCATCTATATGGCCGTACACATGGGGGCGAGGGGACAGCTGACTGAGGCCACCCATATCTCACATCAGCCCAATCCCTCTCCTCCTTCTCCTCCTCCTCCTGCCACATCACCACCCACAGTGGCCCAGCCTGCAAGGGTGCGTGGACGGGGCCGTGGAGAGAACGCTGCAGAGAGGCGTGGAAGGAAGGCTACAAGGAAGAGCAGGAGGTGATTCCCTGGCCTCGAGCTGCTCATCCAGAAATTGAAGGTTGATGGAGTACCACAGCTTGGGATGATGTATGTCTTTGGCTGCTGCTCCTGATTTCATGCTGTTGTTGATTTTATTATTGATCATAGTCAGGTCTGCATTTGGGATCGAATGACTTTATATTCTCTGCTAATTTGGGAATAGTTGCCCTTCGGTTTTTGTTTTGTTTATTTCCGAAATAAAGGGAAATTTGATTTCAGCAAACCTACATGCCTGATGTGTTTTTTTTGTGAAGTAGCAATAAGATTGCATAAATACAATGTGTAATTAATAACAAGGGACACCAACCTCTATGATTTTAGAAAAATAAAATATTATGTTGTTCTGAGAAATTGACACACCAAAAAATGCACAACAAAATTAAAGACCCAAAAAAAAGGGGGAATTTGTGAGGTCGGCCTTGAAGAATTTTAATAATTATTCCTCAAATCACAAGAAAAAAGAAAGAGATACATTTGTCAGAACTCATGAGAAAGTTCTGCTGCCAAAATGACATTTTAAAGACCGTTCGAAAGCAAAAAAACATGCGCTGCATTAAACGAAGCAATAACTTGCAGAATGACGAATGTGCTCTCTCCATTAGGAACGCTAGTTTTACAAGAACGAGCGCTCCCGTCTCCTAATTCAGTCTGAGCATGCGTGGGTTTTTGAACCGATGGACTTGCCCATAGACGATCGGAAATTCCCATCGGTTTTTTATCCATCGGAAAATTTTAAAACAAGTTCTATTTTTTCCAACCGATGGAAAAAAGACAGATGGGTACCATACACGATCAGTTGGTCTGATGAAAACCATTCATCGGACGGTTTTCATCAGTTAAACCGATCGTGTGTACAGGGCTTTAGTGTTTTGCTGTGTCTTCATATATCTTACAGTACCTATGAAAAATAGGTTAGAGAAAAAGTAAAAGTAATTATAATAAAGGTTATTATATTGTGTACATATAAATAACTTTTAAATATAATGCCAACTATTAAATCTATCTGGAACAATTACTTTAGGAAACATTTAACATTTATACTTCCATTTATTGGACAGATGATTCACAAAAATGCTGGCAAAATTTCAGAATTAAATGGAAGTAGCATGAATTTTGATTGTGTCATACCTCTTAGTGGTGCTAGGACATTACATTACATTGATTTGCAGTGTCAAATTGTACAAAATTTGTTTTTGTTTTTATCTGAATGAAATTAACAAAAGCAGACCCATGATCCAACCAATGCAATTGCAATGTGCTTGAGGTGATGGCAAAGACATATCTAATAGTCAGTTGAGTCTGCCTGTTTTTTTGTTTTTGTTTTTTTGCTTGTTTATTTTTTATTTTTTTGGTTAACTTTTTGTCTGAGTATTGATCTATGTTTGTCCCAAGAATGATTGAAGCCATTTACTGTTGACCTTCTTACTACCTCTGCTGAACGTTTATTCCAAGCATCAACTACCTCTTCAGTAAAATAATACTCTCTCCTTCATAGTCTTCGTAGTGTAGGAAAAACTTCTGGCTGGCCGCACATCCAATAAAATCACCTTTATTGCAGCATATCTTCATAAAAGCATTCGACAATAAAAAAAAAACAAAAACACGAGGGAAACAACATATACAGCTAAGGTGTTTTATGCAAAATCACTTCTTAATTTCAATAACTTTTATTAATTTTTTTAATTCACAGAAGTAATACAATAACTACATTATTCCATAAAAGAAAAGGAAATGTTTGGTACAAATGATATAAAAGAATGTAAAAGTCTGTTAGCATGGCTGAACAGACAGTGAAGTAACGTGTGAATTGTTCATCAGAAACAGTATTGGTTATGCGTTAAAGCTTGCAGTGGTACATTTCATCAGCAAACAACTTTAAGTCTATTACGATTCAGATCAAAATGGTAATCATATAGATGGGTCGGAGGTGAGCATGGGTTTAATGCCCATAGACTCTCTTTTAGGTATGGAGAGGAGGGAGGGATGAGGCCCACCCCGCCACCCCTAAGGGGATCTAACTGTGGCAGGAGGAACCCCCTCCCCCCGACTCTCTTAATTTTCGACCCCTGTTGCCATTCAAGATGGATGGGGGGCAAGGGAGCGTTGTTGAGACGAACTAGAACAACAAGAACTGGTGATTTAGCTATAGGCATTACTAAAACTAGAACTTAATTGGGTGGAACAGAACAGGAGTGGACTCAGGAGGTTGAGAGGATAGGAGTTCCAATGGAACTTAGCTCCTAAGTTACTGTTCCGTGCCCCTCTAAAACGAATGAAAGAAAAAAAACAAAGAAGTCAGGATCGGCGTTGACTTGAATACATTGACATAAATCAGGGGGAGAAAAAGAAAGAGTAGAACTTAGGGAAGGAAAAGTGCCTAGGAGAGGGGGAAAAGACAAGATAGGAGGAGGTGAGGGATCCAGCAGGGTCATCCAGAGTAATCAGTTAAAGGGGGACTACGCCTGAAAGAAGGGGGATGTCACAATATGTTGCCCATGGTTCCCAAGTACATTTGAATATACGGCTTCTATCTTGAATAATGCTAACTATTTTTTTGCTGCGCCATGATCCAGGAGATTTTATGCTTCACTGCTGTGATTGGAACCAAAGTTTTCTTCCAATGGGCTGCTATTGTAATTTTGGTCCCCAACAGGATGAAAAAAATCCATGTTTGAGTGCTTTGTCTGGTGTTTGGGGGACCTGTACTGATGTCACCTTGCAAATCAAAGAAAATACTTTGTTCCAGAGACCTTTTATTTGTGGACATGACCACCATATGTGTAACATTGTTCCTATATGGTTGCATTTTCGAAAACACAGCGGAGAAGCATCTGGATAGATCCTGGCGAGGAGGGAGGGAACCCTATACCAACAGGTGAGTATTTTAAGGTTAGCTTTGATTAGAGAGATATTTAAAATTCCCTTGAAGGATCGTTGGAAGCAGGAAAACCATTTATCTTGTTCCCAGGAAAGATCAAGATCGTTTTCCCAAGAGAGGGCGTAGGGAGGTTTAGATGTAGCTGAGGCTAAAGAGGAGTATATGATGGAGATCCCACCCCTCTGATCCATGATATCCGAGCACCAAGATTCGTAGGGCGTGACCTTGGGGGGATCCGGTTTATTAGGCCATATCGATCGGAGGAAGTGTAGCATTTGTGAGTGTCTAAACCATTCAGAGGGGGGCATTTCAAGTTTACTAATGCAATAAGCGCTAGAAATGGGACCAGTGGAAGTGAAGAAATTCCAAATTCTAATTAATCCTTTGTTGAGCCACCAGCTAAATGCCAGAATATTAATTCCCGGGGGGAAGTCAGGACTATGGAACATGTGTGTTAGCGGGCGAAGGGCCGAAACCAGGGAGGCATTTTTGTGTAATTGATCGCACAAGGCCATCGAATGGGAAAGCGTGGGAGCCAAAATGGGAGGTCTAAGTTTAGAATGGGACCATATCAAAAAATCAATTGTATGGAGTGGGATTGCTTGTCTTTCCATGGAGACCCAATCAGGTTTTGGGCCCCGTGAATAGACAATAGATATCTGGGCTAGCTGAGCGGCTTGATAATACCACCAGATATTAGGTAGAGCTAACCCACCTTGAGATTATTGCCTATATAGGATATTTTTGGAGCATTGTCTGACCTTTGGGCCCCATATAAAGTGTAAAATTTTAGATTGCAGAGCCTGCGCTTGTGTTTTCCGAAGTGGGATAGGGAGCGATCTGAATAGGTAAAGGAGGCGAGGGAGGAGGGTCATTTTGACTGCGTTTATTCGGCCCAGCCAGGATAGGTTATGCTTATCCCAGAGGCCAGGTAGTTAGAGGAGTATAACGAATCTATTCTAGGGGGTAGGTTGACCCCCAGATACGGGATGGAGGCCGAGCACCAGGAGAACAGGAAATGGCTTTGTAAGTTACCAAGTAGGTTGGGAGGGACTGTGATGTTGAGGGCTAAAGATTTTGAGGCATTCACACGCAATCCAGAAATGTTGCCAAATTTTTCCAGTAAAGAGAAAATGTTAAGCGTTGAAATCAGTGGGGAGGTGACAAATAATAGCAGATCGTCTGCGAACAACGCACACTTATGTTCTTGCTTACCACAAAGAACTCCTTTAATGTCAGGGTGAGATCTAATTGCTATGGCCTGGGTCTCAATAGCTATAGTGAAAAGAAGGGGGGAAAGTGGGCAGCCCTGTCTGGTGCCTTTTTCTATGATGAGGAAATCAGAGTAGCAACCCTGCAGTCTAACCTGTGCACTTGGGTCAGAATTCAGGGCTCGTAGAGACCCCAAAAAGTGTGGACCAAAGCCCCATCTCTGTAAAACATTAAACATATAGGGTCAAGTAATTGTGTCGAAAGCCTTTTGTAGATCGATCGACCGTAAAAATCCTTCCTGGTGGGGTCCGCCATCCCAGCGGGAATTAAGGAGGGATATGATGTCAACTGCTCTCCTAATCTGGTCAGGTCCTTGTCTCCCGGGGACAAAGCCCACTTGGTCCTTATGGACATAAAGAGCTATAAAGGATGAGAGTCTATTGGACAGTACTTTTGTTAAGACTTTGAGGTCGTTGTTGATTAGGGAGATAGGACAAAAATTAGACACTAAGGTTGTATCTTTACCAGGCTTAGGCATAACCGATATATAGGCCAGGTTTAGGGCTTTATCCAAGGGAGAGCCAGACCCAAGAGAGTTGAAGAATTTGACCATAAATGGGGCTAGGATAGTGGCAAATTGTTTATAATATCTGACTGCAAAGCCGTCTGGACCTGGGGCTGAATTCTGTTTAAGCTGTTTTATTTTTTCCAGGACTTCCGATTCAGATTTCGGTTCTTCTAGGAGATCCGAATGTTCTGAGGATAATTTTGGGAGAGGGACATTATTCAGAAAATCATCTAGTTAAGATTGGGAAGTTACCTGCTCGTTTTTATATAAAGAGGAGTAAAATTTATGGAACGTTTCCATAATGCAGCGTGGGTTTTGTGTCAGTTCCTCTGTCAGGGCTCGTATCTTGGGAAGGTATGGGTGCGGGGCTTAGGGGATAATCTAGCTGCAAGTTTGGCTCCTATTTTATCTTTTTGAGATTAGAATCGTGCTCCCGACCATCTCAGATGCTTCTCAGCTTCAGTGGTAAGAGCTAAATTTAGGGAAGTTCGGGTGGCCTCAAGGGATTTCAAAGACTCACTAGTAGGATTATGTTTATGTGCCTTGCTTAAGGAGTGGAATTCCCTGGTGAGATTGTTGATATCTGCCTTGCGTTCTTTTTTAAGTTGGGAGGTAATTTGGATAATTTTCCCCCTGATTACTGGCTTGTGAGCAGCCCACAGGGTTTCTAGGGAAATGGAATCACTATTGTTCAGGAGGAAGTATTCTTGAATGTCACGCGTGAGAATTGTGCATTGGATGGGGTCACTTAAAAGCCCTTCATTGAGGTGCCAAATGAATTTCGTGCAAGGGTTATAGGTACGCTGCATGTATAGCATGACCATAGAATGGTCTGAAATGGCGGAATCTCTGATGACCGCTTTAGTTGTTGATGGGATGTTGTGGGATTGAATAAAAATATGATCGATTCTGGTGTAAATTTGGTGTGGAGCAGAGTAATGGGTATAGTCCTTGGATCTAGGGTTCAATTCCCTCCAGATGTCCACTAGGCCCAAAGAATACAATGTGGAAGCTATCTTGGTACTCCGTTTCGGGGGCTTCCGCGACCGAGGGGTACCTGTCCCTGATTTGTCGAGGGACTGATTAAAAGGGAGGTTAGTGTCCCCACCCATTATTATTTTCCCTTCTAGCAGTGGGCCAAGTGTGGACATCATAGATGAAAAGAAAGTCGCCTGGCCTTTATTCGGGGCATAATCAGAGATAAACGAATATTGAGTACCTTCAATAGAGCCTTTCACCAATAAATATCTGCCTTCCTCGTCTCTGATAACGTCCGAAGGTGAGAATCTCAGATTTTTGGAGAAGCAAATCGCTACACCTTTTGTCTTATTACTTGTATTGGAGAGGAAAAACTGGGGGTAGTGCCCGTGAAGGAAGGAGGGGTTGTAAGATGTTGGAAAATGAGTTTCCTGCAATAAAAGGACATCAATCTTTTGGGATTGGTAAAGTTTAAAAAGTTTTCGTCTTTTGACTGGGGAATTTATTCCTTGAATGTTATGGGTGACAATACATAGATTGTTAGATGTATTGGTGTCAGAATGCATGGATCAGAGAGGGGGATGTGCGCATCAATTTGTTGGTTCTTACCCTAATCTCCTGAGGTGGGTACCAGAATTTAGCCTCCGATGTCTGAGGAACTTGATGTGATAGCTGCGGGTTTCGTGAAGCGCCTCTGGGGGACTCGGGAGAAGCAAGAAAGAGAGTAGCAGGGGGGGAAGAGGAAGCCGATCCTGAGGAAGATAGACAAGGCATGTTAAAAACAGTGAACAAAATATGAAAATAAGTACAAGAAAAAGGCAGCTTAAGAAAGACCAAAGTCTCCTTGCGGGGAGGGGGGCAGCTACCCCCTCCCCGCAGTTTTTCCCCAAGAAAAATGAAAAGAAAAACAAACGGGGGGGTCGTTTCAACGTCTCCAAGTGGATGGAAAACGCCACTCTGAGACAGGTGGAGGCGCAGTGTGGCCGCTCTAGCCTTTCCATCAAATAAAAAAGAGAAAAAAAAAAAACACAGTAACAGAGGAAAAAGAAAAAAACAAAAACAATTAACATTGCTATATGAGTCCAACATCAAAAGGGGAATCAAAAAGAAAGCCCTTTAGAGTGCAAAGTGACTACATATCCGAGGTCCGAGACACCCGTCACCGACCCCCAATCAAAACGTCAGGGGAGGGCGAAGGTTATCTGCAGTGGGACAACCAGTAGAAGGTAAAATAGTCTGCAAAGCGACAGAAGAAAATCTTCATCCCTGTTCAATGTTTTTCACATGTACAGGGTAGACCATTGACTAGAGTTATGTCTGTAGTGACCACAAAGGAGAATCAGAGGTTGATTGCAGAGTCTTCTTTAAGATGGGCGACCATCTTTGGGTCTCTTTGCTTGTTGCTTTTGCCACAGGGGTTTGATGGGGCTCGTAGGGGAGGTATTTTCGTTGACAGTGGGATCTTGGGGTCCAGAGTGGGGACAGGAGAGTGGGAGATAAGGCCCAGATGGAGTAGAATGCATTCTCCGTCTACGAGGTTTGCAAAGCTGTATGATTTATTTAAATAAGCAAAGTTCAGGCGAAATGGAAAAGCCCATCTGTATGTGATCGATTTTTGAGACAGGATTTGCAAAAGAGGCTTTAAGGATTTTTTTTTGTATCATGTAAGGAGATAGGTCCACAAATATTTGGACGGGGTGGCCCTGGAAGGTAAGATTTTTGGCCTTCCGGGCCTTACGCATAACCTCCTCTTTGACTCTGAAGAAATGCGGCTTTACCACAATGTCCATGGGTAGGCCAAAAATCTAAGGTCTAATTCCAGTCTATGTTCTGGTATATCAGGGATTCGATTTTTGATAAATGCACAAACGATTTTATCTGTGTCCTTAAACGATTTAAGAAGACCTCTGAGTCTGAAATTGTACCTTTGATTCCTATTTTCGAGGTCATCAAGTTTTGAGTAAGCAATGTCTAGCTGTTCATGTAATTCTTGGATCCTGTCAGTATTCTGCTGGGCCATGGCGATAGTTTGGTCAGTTTTAATTTCAATTGCCTCTATCCTGGCTCCCAGGTGCTGCAAATCAGCCTGTATTGTTGAAGTGATATGGGAGGCATTTTAGGCAAGTCCCCTGGAAAGCATTTTGGAAAAAGTTTCCATCAGAGATGAAAAGTCAGTGGGGGTAATGGGAAGAGATCTGGAATGAGCCCCTGGATGGTCGGGGGTAGTGGTGAAATCCTCCATTGGCGTGAGTGGGGTTCCATTCAGTGTCCTGCCCAGCAGCGATTCAGTGGACATAGGGGATAATAAAGGCATCTGCTGATTACTCACTGTGTGAGGGTGTCGGTCCTCGTGTATGTGTCCTGAGGTGCTGGATCAGCGATGGATTTGTCCGGATCCTGGGTCAGGCCTCGTGTGGCTGTAGCAGCCGCCATCATGGCGGAGGTCGCAAGCGGAGGATTGGGAGTAAGTTGCCGGGATAGGCTACGTCTGGCTGTGTTCCCGATCATGCGGGTAGGTGTCCCGGGACCTCTGCAAGCAGTGAAGTGCCCGGTCTATATAATCCTCCTCGGATGATAGCTGTGGCAGGGTTTGTAGGCCGGAGCGGTGCGGAGCTCTCAGGACCTGCGACCGTCCATGAAGCTGCCGTGCATGCTCCTATGTGCGGTCAAATATCATTTTTTCCTACACTATGATGCAAATTGATCTCATTTAATCTTTACACACCAAACCCTGCTTTGCTTTTTATGTTCATGACATCTCAGCTTGAAAATGCATGACTAAGGCTTGTCAGTTGACTGGGGAAGGAAATAGTGACAACAGACAGTTAACCTTAGGGGCAAAAAGTATTAAACTGGTTCTGACTGAAAGTCCACATGAACTTACTCAACTTTAATGGTTGATGCGAAGAGAATATATATGGGTCAGAGATGAAAATTGATGAAAGTTTTCACAGCATCAGATTAGGAATCATGGTATGAACACATTAAAGCCCCGTACACACGATCGGTTTAACTGATGAAAACCGTCCGATGGATGGTTTTCATCAGACAAACCGATCGTGTATGGTACCCATCGGTCTTTTTTCCATCGGATGGAAAAAATAGAACTTGTTTTAAAATTTTCCGATGGATCAAGAACCGATGGTAATTTGCGATCGTCTATGGGCAAGTCCATCGGTTAAAAAACCCACGCATGCTCAGAATTAAGTCGACGCATGCTCAGAACCATTAAACTTCATTTTTCTCGGCTCATCGGAGTGTTTTACGTCACCACGTTTGGAACGGTCGGTTTTTTGACTGATGGTGTGTGGCCAAGACTGATGAAAAACAGTTTCATCGGATTTCCGATGGTCAAATCCATCGGACGAAAATCCATAGGTTATCCGATCGTGTGTACAGGGCTTTAGGATCATGCCAATGTATAATAACCAAAAAAGTATATGTAATTCCCTATAAGCATTGGTGTTGCTTGGTCAATGTTTTTTTAGTGAAAAATCTTGACACAATCATTAACCAGTAATAAATAATGAAAGCCCACTGCAGGAGTGTTTTCAAAAATTTCGAGCTTGCAGCTTTCCCATGAGGCAGTGGTCATGTGCCCAGCTCATCTAGGAAACTTCAGTAGCCAGAGACAGAGTATTTTATAGAGAAAAGCTAATTGTTCTCAAGCAGTACTCTAAAAGATTTACCCTTTGTGTTGAATTCCTCATGTGCTTATAGATGCTTAAATATTATAAAGGCTAAACACACTTTTAAGTACAGGATGTGTGATCATATCAATGAATAATTAATACAGGAGTGTATTCTTGCAGGATTTGAGCCCCCAACTTTCCTAGGAGGCAGCAGTAACATGCCTTATTCCTCTTGGAAGTCAAGGACAAGGCTTTTTTTTTTTTAGCTTTGTACATGCTTTACTTTTAGGATGTATTTAACGTTATTACAGTTCCGGGGTGGGCAATTGATAATAAAGTAGACCTTTCATATTCATATACTGTAAAGCACAGATTGTGCTTTACAGCAACGCTTGAACAAATGGGCCATCCCCACCCTGTTGTAAATATTTGGTGATTATCACCCTCCACAAAATCAACATTGTCTGGTAAAAAAAATAGTAAGGTAGCTTGGTGTGTTTTTTTTCCCCCTGGCCACAGTGGCCCTGACTCACAACAGGACATGATTGTATTTGATATTGTGAGATCACCATAGTATAATGGGAGGACTCTTCAAATGGATGCACATAAAGTTTATAGCAAGTATAACTGGAAATACTTCTGTATTGTGAGCATATCAACTAACACTGGAACTAAAGAGAAGTCAGTTCATATTTAGAGGTGTATAGTAACTGGATACACATGACTTTCAATTAAATTCCATCATTTCCATATATATTTATAAGTGCATAGCTATAAGTAACTGTCATGGAATCTGTGTTAGTGATGAGTTGAATGTACTTGTCTAATTTTGAAGGCTCATAGACAAGGTATTGTGGAACAAATTGCATCAGGAGCTGTACATTGCCAAAGGGGACATGTACCATTGCAAATGAAGATTTAAAACAATAATATTATACAAGGAACAGCAATTATAGCCACCTCCCACACGGTGTATTGTAATAATATGGCTGGGCGGCAGCACTGCTATCTTGTGTGGATGTCATATGAAGTCTTCCCACTCGCGTACCTAATGCATACCCTAGTTTCCACCCAACACAGCAGAAGACTGCGCATGGCCCTGGTACCATGTTATCAATGTCACCAATCACATCAGTCACATGTCAGTTATAAAAAATGGCTTTCATTCATAGCCATTGTGTACTATTGTGATTATATCTGATTGGTAACAGTGATCAAATGGTATATGGACAATCACAGTGGACCTGAACCTTGTGATAGCTGTTGCCAATCACAGCTATCACAGTTTTACACAATGGCACATAATTGGATGCCATTCGCAGTTTCACTGTGGAAAATAGATTGCTTTTACAGTGGGGAAAAGCAAAGGGGAAAATGAAAAATTACAAAGTGTAGGAGTGGGGAACGGGAAGGGGGGGTGGTAGGAGGGGGAGAAGAAAGAGAATGGAAGGAAGGGAGGGAAGGGGAATAATGAGAACAAAAGGAGGGGAGAAAAGAAATATGAAGGAAAAAAATATATATAAAGGAAATGGAAAAATAAAAGGGGAAAAAAAGAAAGGAAAAGGGAAAAAAGGGAGAAGAGAAGAAAGAGAAAAAGAAGGAAGAGGGAAAGAGAACAAAACCAGGGCAAGGGAAGGGGGTAGGAGGTGGGAGAAGCAAGAAAGGAAGTGGGGAAGAAGGAGAGGGAGAAAGAAGGAAAGGGGGAGGGAGAGGGTAAGGAAGAAAGGAAAGGAAAAGAGGGGGTGAGGTGGGGGGGAGAACAGTTAGGGGGAAGAAGGATGGAGGGGGTGGGGGTGAATTAGGTAGAGGGAGGGAAACAAGGGAGGGAAAGGGGGAGGGTGGAAGAGTCCGAGAGAAAAATCAGGAAAGTGAGTGATAATAAGAGTAAATATTAGGTAATAAGAGCAAACCATAGGTGAGATAAGATGGTGTAAACTGCCAGGGGTGTATAGGCAGGTAGCCCCTTCAAACATGGTAGACACCAATCAATAACATCATAAATATTCTAATAGATAACCTCAAAGGGTAAAGAATGCCTGTATGTGGTGAGGCCCATAAGTGGAATGATGGTCCTAAAGATGCAACAAATCATATCAAAAAGTGATGATCCTGAAAACAACAAATGCCACGATAAAAATATACAAGTACAAATCCCAATGTAGGGCAAAGAAACACACACACAGAACAATGGATAACTGACATAAAAAAAGTGCCATGTGACAAAAAACAAGCACTAAAAATGGTACACAAATAAACATTGTAGTAAAACAATGTATAATTCATCAGAGGCAAGTAAATAGGCAAGTGCCTAAAGAAAAAAAACAAGGTCCATAAAGACATGGATAAGCAAGTTTGGGGTAGAGGAACTTGACTGTCCTGCACAGAGCACTGACCTCAACCCGATAGAACACCTTTGGTATGAATTAGCGTGGAGACTGTGAGCCAGGCCTTCTCGTCCACATCAGTGCCTGACCTCACAAATTAGCTTCTGGAAGAATGGTCAAACATTCCGATAGACACACTTCTAAACCTTGTAGACAGCCTTCCCAGAAGAGTTGAAGCTGCTATAGCTGCAAAGGGTGGGCCAATTCAATATTGAACCCTACGGACTAAGACTGGGATGCCATTAAATTTCATGTGCATGTAAAGGCAGGTGTCCCTATGCGTTTGGTAATATAGTGTGTGTGTATATATATATATATATATATATATACACATGCCGGCCGCCAACGGAGTGTGATATCACTGGGTCAGTTCCCCCTCAAAATGTGACAGTGCGGAAAAATGTTTAATCAAAAACATTGATTTGGGGATGTCCTAAACCTGTCTTTTGAAGTGGTACATCTGTACAATGTGTGCAATGTACTATAGCAAAACGGACATTTGCTATGAAAAAATTATTGTTTAAATTCTTGGTAAATTTACATTTCTCTTTCAGCTAGTTGTCTTTAGAAAAAATGGTACAGTGACCCCCCAAAATACATATCGGTCCATTAACCACTTGCTTACTGGGCACATATACCCCCTTCCTGCCCAAGCGAAATTTCAGCTTTCGGCCCTGTCACGATTTGAATGAAAATTGCGCGGTCGTGCGATATGGCTCCCAAACAAAATTGACGTACTTTTTTTTCCCACAAATAGTGCTTTCTTTTGGTGGTATTTGATCACCTCTGCGATTTTTATTTTTTGCGCTATAAACAAAAAAAGAGCGACAATTTTGAAAAAAAAACACAATATTTTTTACTTTTTGCTATAATAAATATCCCAATTTCAAAAAAAAAACAAACAATTTTCTTTCTCAGTTTAGGCCGATACGTATTCTTCTACATATTTTTGGTAAAAAAAAATCGTAATAAGCGTATAGTGATTGGTTTGCGTAAAAGTTACGGCGCCTACAAAATAGGGGATAGAATTATGAAAAATTATTTTTTTTTTCTAGTAATGGCGGTTATCTGTGATTTTTGTCAGGACTGCGACATTATAGTGGACACATCGGACACTTTTGACATATTTTTGGGACCATTCACATTTATACAGCGAACAGTGCTATAAATATGCACTGATTACTGTATAAATGTGACTGGCAGGGAAGGGGTTAACACTAGGGGGCGAGGAAGGGGTTAAATGTGGTCCCTATTAGTGATTCTTACTGTGGGGGGAGGTGAGTTACTGGGGGAGGTGACCAATCTGTGTCCCTATGTACAAGGGGCACAGCATCGGTCTCCTCTCCATGACAGGCCGTGGATCTCTGTGTTTACACAGAGAGTTAAAAACCAGGACTTTTGCTTTTAACTGCTTCTGCTTGCAAGTGTTGATTTATTTCTTTTTTTTTGTCCTTTATTTGATACGTTTATCAGTTTTAAAAATACTTCCCCCCCCCCCCACTCCTTTCTCTGACACTTTTTAAACAGCTTTTTTTCTTTCTGCTAATTAAGGGGAGTGGTTAATTGTTCACAGGTGAGTATATAAGTGTCTGTACAAACTCCCTTAGGAGCTGGCTCCCTGCTGATGGTGGCTTGCATGTGGATTTTGTGAACATCAGTGGAATTTTGAACTACAGTGGAGAGTTAAAAACCAGGACTTTTGCTTTTAACTGCTTCTGCTTGCAAGTGTTGATTTATTTCTTTTTTTTTTGTCCTTTATTTGATACGTTTATCAGTTTTAAAAATACTTCCCACTCCTTTCTCTGACACTTTTTAAACAGCTTTTTTTTCTTTCTGCTAATTAAGGGGAGTGGTTAATTGTTCACAGGTGAGTATATAAGTGTCTGTACAAACTCCCTTAGGAGCTGGCTCCCTGCTGATGGTGGCTTGCATGTGGATTTTGTGAACATCAGTGGAATTTTGAACTACAGTGGAGAGTTAAAAACCAGGACTTTTGCTTTTAACTGCTTCTGCTTGCAAGTGTTGATTTATTTCTTTTTTTTGTCCTTTATTTGATACGTTTATCAGTTTTAAAAATACTTCCCCCCCCACTCCTTTCTCTGACACTTTTTAAACAGCTTTTTTTCTTTCTGCTAATTAAGGGGAGTGGTTAATTGTTCACAGGTGAGTATATAAGTGTCTGTACAAACCCCCTTAGGAGCTGGCTCCCTGCTGATGGTGGCTTGCATGTGGATTTTGTGAACATCAGTGGAATTTTGAACTACAGTGGAGAGTTAAAAACCAGGAGTTTAAAACAGGAGTTAAGACAGGAGTCTTCTAAACTGTGAGTAACAATATAAACTTCCTACAAGTAATTATATTGCAACTGGGAAATGAGTGCTAGCAGGGTTGAAGGTTTTGCTCAGTGCACAGTGTGCCACATGTATGCAAAATTGGTGCAACAGCTCCAGGATGGATACCGCTGTGACAGATGTGAGCAGGTTGCCCTTCTGGAAGCTCACATTAGAGATCTGGAAGAGCAAGTTGCAACACTGGGCGGAAAGGACAACCTTGAAAGGGGTCCTCTGCTCGCTGAGCAGGTGGTCAGTAGGGCTGATGTGGAGGGTGGAGTGGCAATTCAGGATTATCAGATAGGAAGATGGGTTAATGTAGTTAGAGGGAGTGGAAGGGGCTTGCAGAAAAGGAAGGCCAGTCCTGTATTTGTGCATCAAAACAAATTTTCCACGTTGGGTGAAGATGTGGAGGTGGCAAACACAGAGGTGGCAGCCCTAGATGTCACTGCTACCCCTAACAGCCGCGACAGCAACCCATCTAGTAGAGGTGGTGAGGGGAGTGCAGGTAGGCCAAGACAGTTGGTGGTTATAGGGGATTCTATAATCAGAAGGACTGATAGAATAATTTGTCGCCAGGATCGCCTCAACCGAATGGTTTGCTGTCTCCCTGGTGCCAGGGTTCGGCATGTGGTGGACCGGGTGGATAAATTACTGGGAGTGGCTGGGCATGACCCAGCTGTCTTGGTCCACGTTGGAACCAATGACAGTATACATGGAAGGTGGAGGCTCCTTACGAATCAATTTAAAGAACTAGGCTGCAAGATGAAGGCAAGGACCTCCAAGGTGATATTCTCTGAAATATTGCCTGTGCCATGCGCAACACAGGAAAGGCAGGGGGAGATTAGAGAGCTGAATGCATGGCTAAAGACCTGGTGTAGGGAGGAGGGATTTGGGTTTCTAGAGCACTGGGCTGACTTTTCATTGGGGTGCAACCTATATGCTAAAGACGGTTTGCACTTGAATGGAAGGGGGTATGCTGTGCTGGGGGAGAGGTTTATGGGAAGGCTGGAGGAGTATTTAAACTAGGTTTGAGGGGGGAGGGTGAACTAGAATTACATCGGGCACACAGGTCAGTTAGTGGTCAGACATTAATGGAGAGTGGAATGGGGATAGATGGGGGAGGGTTATGGCAGGTGACAAGAAAGTTCCCATGTTGCAAACAGCCATTGGAAACTATAGTGCCATTTGTACTACTAAAAATTATATGAAAAATACCAGAGAAAAATGTAATACATTAAAGTGTTTGTTCACCAATGCCAGAAGTCTGCCAAGCAAAATAGGTGAGTTGGAAGCTCTGGTGCATGAGGAGAGCTATGACGTAATCGGTATTGCTGAAACGTGGCTTCAATCCTCACATGACTGGATTATTAATATTCCTGGCTATGCACTCTTTCGGAGAGACAGGGCAAAAAGGAAAGGTGGCGGGGTCTGTCTCTATGTGAGAAGTGATCTCAAAGCGAGTGTGAAAGAGGACCTGGTTGATGGAGAGTGTGATGAGGCTGAAGCATTATGGGTGGAACTGCATACAGATGTGCGTAGTTCAAAGTTAATCATTGGAGTTTGTTATAGACCACCCAATGTTAATGAGGAGGTGGAGACTCAGCTCCTTGCACAGATGGAAAGGGCTGCAAGGGCTGGGACGGTGGTAATAATGGGGGATTTTAACTACCCAGAAATTGACTGGAGTAATGGCACTGCTGGGACAGTTAAAGGGCAAAATTTATAAGCCTATTGCAGGACAATTTTATGGTCCAGTTTATTGAGGCCCCAACTAGGAATGATGCTCTGTTGGACCTGGTAATCTCAAACCATGCAGAGCATATTACTAATGTTCAGATAAAGGAACACCTGGGTAGCAGTGACCATAACATGATTTCATTTGATGTTAGCTGTAAGCAAGAAATACATGCAGGAAGGATAAAAACACTTAATTTCAATAAAGCAAATTTTCCATGGATGAGGGCTGCTCTCCAGGACTTAGACTGGGAGAGAATATTGGCATCAATGGGCACAGAACAGAAATGGGAATTCTTCAAAAAGACTGTTTGTGAACTCACTGCAAAGTATATTCCCATGGGCAATAAGTTTAAAAGGCTAAAAATAAAACCTATGTGGCTCACAGTTAAAGTTAAAAAAGCTATAAACAATAAGAAAAGCGCTTTTAAAAAATATAAAAATGAAGGAACACTAGTGCCGTTTAAATGTTACAAAGAATATAACAGGATATGTAAAAAGGAAATCAAGGATGCAAAAATTCAAAACGAACGACAGATTGCAAAAGATAGTAGGACAAACCCCAAAAAATTCTTCAAATATATTAATAGTAAAAAGGTCAAGTCTGAGCATGTAGGCCCTTTACAAAATAATCTAGAGTGGGTGACTGGGGACAAAGAGAAGGCTAATTTATTAAATACTTTCTTCAGCTCTGTGTATACAATGGAGCATGGGGGAGCTCATGTCCATAATGGGGGTGGTAGTGACACAGCCTCAAATCCACAATGGCTCAAAAGTGATATGGTCCAGAAATATTTAGACAGAATAAAGGTGGATAAAGCACCTGGACCAGATGGCATACACCCACGGATCCTAAAAGAATTGAGCTCTGTAATTTCAAAGCCATTGTATCTAATTTTTAGGGACTCATTAATGACAGGAATAGTACCACTGGATTGGCGCAGGGCCAATGTGGTGCCTATATTTAAAAAGGGAACAAAGTCTTTACCAAGTAACTATAGACCTGTTAGTTTAACTTCCATAGTTGGGAAGATACTGGAGAGATTAATAAAAGACCACATAGATGAGTTATTGCTGGAAAAAAACTATTTAAGCAACAGACAGCATGGATTCATGAAAGACAGAAGTTGTCAGACAAACCTGATTTCTTTTATGAAGAGGTAAGTAAAACCTTGGACAGAGGCGTGGCTGTGGACGTGGTATACTTGGATTTTGCAAAAGCGTTTGATACAGTTCCCCACACACGGCTCATGTGTAAGGTAAAGTCTACAGGATTGGAAATATCAGTTTGTAAATGGATAGAAAACTGGCTAAAAGACAGAATTCAGAGAGTAGTAGTTAATGATTCTTACTCTGAATGGTCTAAGGTTATCAGTGGTGTACCCCAAGGTTCAGTGCTGGGACCCTTACTTTTTAATATCTTTATAAATGATATTGGGTCTGAGATCAAAAGTAACATTTCTGTCTTTGCAGATGACACCAAGCTATGCAGTGGAATAACGTCCTTACAAGATGTCTCCAATTTACAAGCCGACCTCGATGCCCTGTCTAATTGGGCGACTATGTGGCAGATGAGGTTTAATGTTGATAAATGTAAAGTTATGCACTTGGGGGCTAAGAATATGAATGCATCATACATACTAGGGGGAATACAACTGGGGGGATCCGTAGTGGAGAAGGATCTGGGGGTTTTGGTAGATCATAAGCTCAATAATGGCATGCAATGCCAAGCTGTGGTTTCCAAGGCGAGCAAAGTCCTTTCTTGTATTAAGAGAGGTATGGACTCCAGAGAGAGAGATATCATTTTGCCCCTGTACAAATCATTAGTAAGGCCTCATCTGGAATACGCAGTTCAGTTTTGGGCACCAGTTCTCAAAAAGCATATCGGGGAACTGGAGAAAGTGCAGAGAAGGGCAACCAAACTGATAAGAGGCATGGAGGAGCTCAGCTATGAAGAAAGATTAGAGGAACTGAATTTATTCACTCTTGAGAAGAGGAGAATAAGGGGGGATATGATTAACATGTACAAATATATAAGGGGTCCATATAGTGAACTTGGTGATGAGTTATTCACTTTACGGTCAACACAGAGAACAAGGGGGCACTCTTTACGTCTAGAAGAAAAAAGATTTCATCTCCAAATGCGGAAAGGTTTCTTCACAGTAAGAGCTGTGAAAATGTGGAACAGACTCCCTGCAGAGGTGGTTCTGGCCAGCTCAGTAGATTGCTTTAAGAAAGGCCTGGATACTTTCCTAAATGTACATAATATAACTGAGTACTAACAGTTCTTGGTAAAGTTGATCCAGGGTAAATCCGATTGCCTCTCGGGGGATCAGGAAGGAATTTTTTCCCCTGCTGTAGCAAATTGGATCATGCTCTGCTGGTTTTTTTTGCCTTCCTCTGGATCAACTGTGGGTATAGAATTGGGTATATGGGAGTGCACGATATTTTTTTTATTTTTTTTTTATTTTATTTTAGTTATTTTTTTTATGGTTGAACTGGATGGACTTTGTATTTTTTCAACCTGACTAACTATGTAACTATGTAACTATGTTGTCTGTGTAACGGGCGATCGCGGATACCTGGAGGACATCGCGGCCGCCAGGCACGCGCATCGGCACAGCAGTGACGCGGCGGGAACGCACGCGCGCCGCCTGTGGCACTCGCGCACCCCCCAGTGGCCGGAGGAGCTGAGGCCATCAATAGACGGCCTCCTGGCCCTGAGGAGCCGCCTGGTGGCCGTCATTTGACTATGGCCCGGGCTCCAAGCGGTTAAGGATCTGGTATGTATCTTGGGGGGTCTTAATTCCAAAATAGTGTCAGGTCTCCACAAAAATTCATACCAAACCCTTCAGGTCTGCTATGGATTTTAAAAGGATACCCTATGCAGAAAAATTTACATTGGGTCCCCCTTAAATATACACAAAACCCTCCTGAACATTCAGCTTGGTAGGCCAGAAAAGGGAGGTCAGGCATATGGCCCCATCCCAAGTCACATGCCAACAACATGGGTACTCACCCTGGCAAAGTGCCTTTTCTCCTTGTTGATGAGAACAAGGAACTGTTTTGTCTTTTTTTTTTTTTTTTAAAGCAGGCTTCCAGATTCGCTCACAGAAGGCCAAAACCTCTGGGCCATAGCCTCCTCCTTAAATGTATGAGTAAGGTGTATATAGTACAACTACTAATTGACAAAAAAAATCCCACAATGTAAATGAATCATCATTAACATTATCTAGTAATGCAGAGCCTCATTAATCATAATAAATGACTTGGCAAAAAAAAAAAAAAAAACATCCAATTCCAACAATTGCTTGCAATGTGCTGTGCTGGCAGTTCCTCGCTGACAGCTGAATTGTAAACAAGGGGGCAGCAATGGCGGCTGATATCATGAACAAAATATGGCCATTGACTAAACATAGGCCAGACGCCAAACATGTAAAATTCAGACTGAACTTGGGTTCAATATACTATAAAACACTGCGCTCAAGTTGTGTCTTTCCACTCTATAGTGATAAATCAACCAAAATCCTTATTAAAGATGTGTTAAAAGAATAAAAAACGTAAAATATATTTCTTTGTATGTCTTGAACACACACCACAAGCAACTATATAATCACTGCTGCTACCTTATCATTAATACAAATCTCAACCAACAAGCAATGGGGTAGCTCTGTGATTATTATATACACACATTACAACTGTAGTGATACATGAAGATGAAATTAAAATACTACAAAACTATAATTGCATGTCAAAAAGTCCAAAATAATAGGTGCAGTGCACTCCATTGGTGACTGTGTTAAAGTCCCATTAAACTCCTTAGGGCTCTTTCACACGGAGGTCCGTTCAGGTCCGCCTGTCAGTTTTTTAGGCGGACCTGAAATGGATCCTCCATGCACCCCTATGGAAGCACGGATGTCAGCGGTGACATGTCCGCTGACATCCGCTCCGCTCCGAAAAAGTGTGACGGAGGAAAATCCTATTTTTCCTTCCGTCTGCGGAGCGGGACAGATGACAACGGACTCTACGGTCCGTCGTCATCCGATTCCCCATAGGGGAGAGCGGCGCTCTGACAGGGCGGTCCCTGCACAGTGTGCAGGGACCGCCCAGTCATCCGTCGGCTCAGCGGGGATCAACGGAGCGATCCCCGCTGAGCAAGCGGAGCTTCACGGGGCAGATCTTCACGGATCCGCCCCGTGTGAAAGAGGCCTTATAAGTATACTTTAGAGATCCTCCTCCAGGTGATGCAATCCACTTCACCTCATGTTAAGTGCACACCACTCCCCAACACTCCATTAAACTTACTGACCCACAATGCCTGTCATATTACTAATAGGCAATAGCACATTTAGGATATAAGTACTCCATACTTTCAGAGCTCCATATGTCCGGTCCCCTTTCCCTTTAAAAGGTTACTCAGACAGCACACTGTTTGTCTGCAGTAGGGATGAGCTTTGTGTTCGCGTCAAACACACGTTCGACTCGAACATCGGCTGTTCGATCGTTCGACAAAGAACGAACGTTATGGTCCGTTTGCGCCAAATTCGTGTTGCGCGACACGGCCCATAATTCACTGCGGCTTCGCAGTGCATTGCTGGCTGATGATTGGCCAAGCATGCACTATGACCCGCATGCTTTGGCCAATCACAGCACAGAAAAAATGGAGAGCCGTAATTGGCCAAAGCCAGGGTGGCTTTGGCCAATTATGGCTCAGGGGGTTTAGTACAGGCCCCACACTATATAAGGCCGCCTGGAAGTCGGCCATGTGTAGTGTGTTGGCGTTTGTGAAAGAAGCAGTTTCAGAGAGATAGACAGTGTCATTTATATTGAGTTAGATAGAGCAGGCAGGCGAGTCAGTTAGCTGCTGTTACAGTGTGTAGAGGATATATATGCATCCTAGATGTTGTATATATATTTATACACTGTATTGAGTTTAGCTAGATCCGTTCCTGTTAGTCTCTATACTGTGACAGGCAGGCAGGTGATTGTGCTATCTGCAGACAGTCAGTGTTTCACTTAGTGTACTAATGTGTGCTTTGCATAGCATTCACCTAAAGCCTACATTTTTGATGCAAAACTTTGCAACAGGGCTCATTGCTGCGCTCTAAGTACAGTATCTGTGAGGGGTTGCAGTGTTGTGGCACCAGCACCAGTGCCTAAGGCCCAATTTTTCAGCCCCTGTTCAACAGGGGCATGCAATTACAATTCTTGATCTAATATTTCACAGCTGGGCCCATTCCTGCACCCACCAAGAGTAACTATGAGGGCTTACAGTGTTGTAGCACCAGCACCACCACCAAAGGCCCAATTTTTCCTACCACTGTTCAAAAGTGGCATGTAAATACAATTCCTGATATAATAGTTGGCAGCAGGGCGTTCCAGCGCCCACCAAGAGTAACTGTGAGGGCTTACAGTGTTGTGGCAACACCAACACCTAAGGGGCAAATTTCTGCAGAGTATATATGGCAGGCCCCTACTTTCAAACATCCAACTTACAAACGACTCCTACTTGCAAACGGAAGGAGACAACAGGAAGTGAGAGGAAATCTACCCCTAGGAAGGCAAATTCTCTCCTGTTAAGCCATGTACACACGATCGGATATCCCATGGATTCTAATCCGATGTTTTTTTCCATCGGTAATCCGATGAAACTGTCTTCCATCAGTCTTGCCCACACACCATCAGTCAAAAAACGGACCGTTTCAAATGTGGTGACGTAAAACACTCCAATGAGCCGATAAAAATTAAGTTCAATGCTTCTGAGCATGCGTCGACTTGATTCTGAGCATGCGTGGGTTTTTTATCCGATGGATTTCCACACAGACGATCGGATTTTGCTATCGTTTTTTTTCCCATCGGATAAATTTAAAACATGTTCTATTTTTTCACACCAATGGAAAAAAGACCGATGGGGCCCATACACGATCGGTTCGTCCGATGAAAACGGTCCATCGGACTGTTTTCATCTGTAAAACCGATCGTGTGTACACGGCTTAAGAGTTATTATGTGAAAAAGGTGTCTCCTCTCCACTGATGCTTTATCACCAATCCTTGTTTCAATAAAAAAAAACAAATTTTCCAAAAACATTTGTCATTGGGATGGAAAGTGAGGTGAAATGTTCTGAACAGGTGCACAGACAGCAAAACAAATGTTACAGGGGTGATAACCCTTCCCTATGTTCTCCAAAAAGCTTAAAAACAGATTTTTTGGCTAGAGCTACACTTAAACAATGTACCTGTTCCAGACAGGTTGTACTTAAGAACAAACCTACAGTCCGTGTCTTTTTTGCAGAGTTTTAAACAGGAAGCTAACATTGGTGATTGGAGGAAAGGCACACACCCCCTCTCATCATAGGCAGAGACTCTCAGAGCTGTTTTGTAATAGGACCTGCTCCCTGCTAATCTATTTTAGCAACCTCCCCTGACAGATATTTCAGGCTGCTTTTGTCTAATGTGCCAGAGAATTTGTCAGGAGTTTTCAGGCTGATAACAGAGGAACGGTTCAAGAGAGAGCTATGGGACTTAGCTCTTTGAAGAGAGATAACAAAATACTGCAGATATATGTGCCGAGCTCAAATTTCATGAATCGGGTTTACATCCACTTTAAGTGTAACATATGCTTTTTACTGTGGATTTCTATTATTTATGGATGTTGATGTGAATAAATGTAAATTTTTTGGCCTGAACAATGGAGGGATTGTATGGTTTGAGATTTGAAACTATTGCCCCTCGAGGTCTCACTTAAAGGGTAATTCCACTTTCGTGGGGAAAAAATGGCAAATAAAGAAAAAATAATATGGTGTGTACAATTGCGATACAAGTCATATTGTAATTGAATGTTATTAAAACTTACATTTCCTTTTTAATCTGCAGCAGCTGCAATTTTCTATAAATGCAAAGCAATATGGCTACATGGAGTTGTTCTGTACACAGAATGTGTACTGACCACTCCCCAGAAACATAATTTTTCTGCTTGTGTTATTGGCTCACCAAGTTTTCCAGAAGTCTGCCTAAGATACAAGTCAGATTTCAGGCATCCCCTGCAACAAAAATATCATTTTTGGTGAGATATTTCCAATAGGAACATGTCTAAAGGGATGCAGGCCCAGCAGATTTCCTCATTAGTGCCCTGCAGCTGCCACAGCTGACTGATAATTATGAAACCACTCCCATTAGACTCACTCAGACCAGAGGCACAGACAAACACACAGGGATTTCTTCAGAATAACCAAAGGTAGGAATCTGCAACAAAGGTTGTTATAATCCTTGTGTCACGTACCTGATGGTGGTGAGCCCGATATAGCAGAGGGAGGTCTCCCTTACGGCTCCTACTCACGGCCCCTGGTAAAGTAACAGAAGGCACCGGAGTGAGGAGTGGTACGAGTGCCTGGCAGGATCAACAGAGGTAGAGGTAGTCCGGACATTCAGGAACTCCTCAGGAACTGAGAAACAGGAGCTGAAACAGCTGACAGGTTTGACAGGCAGGAACTGGATCACTGGACCGGAACCAGGAACCAAACAGGCACAGTTCAGCAGACTGGAACAGCTTGGACTGAAACCAGGACAGACAGGAACCATTCAGCAGGCTTGGAGCAGACTGGACTGGAACCAGGAACAGACAGAAACCGTTCAGCAGACTGGAGCGAACTGGACTGGAACCAGAAACTGACAGGAACCGTTTAGCAGACTGGAGCGGACTGGACTGGAACCAGGAACAGACAGGATGGTCAGACAGGCCGGGTCGGTTATCAGGCGGTCGGCAAGGTACAGAGGTGCAGGCAGAAGAATAGTCTGAACAGGCCAAGGATCAGGTGCAGGCGGATGGCTGGAATAGTCACAGGTAAGCCGGGGTCTTTCACAGGTTAAGTCACAAATCAGGTTTCAGGTACACAAACACTGTAGAGCAGACAGCGGGTACTGTATGTGACAGGCAGGCTTAAATAGCCCGCCTGGTGCTAATAGAGGTGCGCGTGCACGTGCGTGCGCATGCACGGTTGCAGCAGCGATCGGGAACCGTAAAGTCTGAGGCACCTGTTTCTGGCAGGATCTTCATGACACCTTGTAATGTACATAGATAACCCAGAGGGGAATGTTTTTTTTCTCAACAAAAGTGGAGTTACGCTTTAAAGTGCCCACTGCTGTGCATTCGCTTTGGGCTGTGTACAAGGGTGATGTGTATTCTTTTACAATTGTTTGAATTCATTTTATCTATTTTATTACAAAGTGTTCCTGGATGTCTCTTTGTGGGGACATCAGTGATCTATAAGACCCCCAATGTCTCTCCTACCAATCACTTCAGCTAATCAAGCACAGATCATGCTTGATTAGCAGCATCTTAGGCTAGAGTAACCAGGGAGTGACAGCTGTGAACTCATAGGTGAAATAATACATCTCACTTCTGGGTTTGTTAGTTACAGTTCACGTGGTCCTGGTGAGAAGAACTGGGGAACCCAGGAACCATCACATAAAAGTGATCTAGAGTAGGGATGAGCCACCCCGCCCCCCCCCCCCCGGTTCGGTTCGCATCCAGAACATGCGAACAGGCAAAAAATTTGTTTGAACACGCGAACACCATTAAAGTCTATGGGACACGAACATGAAAAATCAAAAGTGCTCATTTTAAAGGTTAATATGCAAGTTATTGTCATAAAAAGTGTTTGGGGACCCGGGTCCTGCCCCAGGGGACATGTATCAATGCAAAAAAAAGTTAAAAAAAATAATGTTTTTTCGGGAGCAGTGATTTTAATAATGCTTAAAGTGAAACAATTAAAGTGAAATATTCCTTTAAAATTCGTACCTGGGGGGTGTCTAAAGTATGCCTGTAAAGTAGCGCATGTTTCCCGTGTTTGGAATTGTCCCTGCACAAATGTAAATTCTGAAGGAAAAAAAGTAATTTAAAACTACTCGCGGCTATGATGAATTGTCGGGTCCCCGGCAATACAGATCAAAGACATTGAAAAAAACGGCAGGGGGCCCCCACAGTCTATTACCAGGCCCTTTGGGTCTGGTATGAATATTAAGGGAAACCCTGAACCCCCCCAAAAAAAAGCGTGGGGTCCCCCCCAAATTCCATATCAGGCCCTTCAGGTCTGGTATGGATATTAAGGGGAACCCCACACCAAAATTTAAAAAAAATGGCATGGGGTCCCCCCCAAAAATCCATACCAGACCTTTCAGGTCTGGTATGGATTTTAAGGGGAACCCCGCACCAAAATAAAAAAAATGGCGTGGGGTCCCCCCAAAAATCCATACCAGACCCTTATCCGAGCATGCAACCTGCCAGGCCACAGGAAAAGAGCGGGGACGAGAGAGCGCCCCCCCCTCCTGAACCGTACCAGGCCACACGCCCTCAACATGGGGAGGATGTCCCCATGTTGATGGGAACAAGAGCCTCATCCCCACAACCCTTGCTCTGTGGTTGTGGGGGTCTGTGGGCAGGGGGCTTATCAGAATCTGGAAGCCCCCTTTAACAAAGGGGACCCCCAGATTCCACCCCCCCTATGTGAATTGGTAACGGGTACATTGTACCCCTACCATTTCACAAAGAAAGTGTAAAAAATTGTAAAAAAAACACACAGACACAGTTGGGATATGTCCTTTATTTAAAAAAAAACAAAAAAAAACATTCCTGCGATGTAATCCAGTCTGTCCAGCATTGTTCTCTATGTCCCGCCGTGATCCGATGTCCAGCGATGCTGCAGTCTCCAGTCTCCACTCCACACGAAACCCCCATGACGTAAGATGGGGCGGGTCACCCGTCACATCATAGGGTAAGCCCCGGCTTTCCCCACTTGCCAGGGAATACCCAATGGCGTAGGCGGGGAACGTTATGGGGTCACCCGCCAAAATCATTGGGTATTCCCCGCTTGCCGGGGAAAGCCGGGGCTTACCCTATGATGTGGATGGGTGACCCGCCCCCTCTTACGTCATGGGGGTTTCGTGTGGAGTGGAGACTGCTGCAGTGGTAAAATTATGTGTCTCGGCTTATATTCGGGTCGGCTTATACTCGAGTATATACAGTATTTTTTTCTAACCATTTCTGGCGCAGGATTTTTGTAGCATAAAACAATCTATAAAGCCTCGTACACACGACCGAGTTTCTCGTCCAAAACCGGCAAGAAAAGTGCCGTGAGAGCTTTTTTCTCGAGAAAACCGTTCGTGTGTATGGTTTTACGACGAGAAAACTGCTGTGAATCTCGACGAGAAAATAGAGAACCTGCTCTCTATTTTCTCGTCAGGATTCAAGATTTCCTCGTTGTGTTTCTCGTCGGCCTGTTTTGTGACGAGAAAATGGTTCGTGTGTATGCTTTTACGACTCTTCCAAAAGCGCGCATGCTCAGAAGCAAGTATGAGACGGGAGCGCATCTTCTGCTAAATCAAGCCTTCGTAATGGAGATAGCACATTCGTCACGCTCTAAATTATTGCATCGTTTAAATTTTGTGCATTGAAATCTTCTTTAGAATGTTACATTAATCAAAAGGAATGAACTTCTTTTGCTGCTGATATTCACACAGAGTTATGACTATCTTTTTTTAACCTTTTTCATGCTGCTCTTCAGAAGATATATGTGTATTATATTGTGCAAGATCTTCTGAATATTTTACTGTTTTATATTTTTCAAACAGATGTTAATAGTAATTTGCCAATGTTTTGATAGTGATCTCCCATTGAATATTTTAATATATTTTTGGTAAATTTTACACCCTCTATTTTCAAAAATATATTTTAATTCTTTTTTTGGGGGTTGTTATCTGTCCCTTTTTTTGGCTGTCAAATGTATCTGCTTACTCCAAAGCTAAATTAAAAAATTGTAAAAATAAACATAGTCAAGTATGAACTTAAACAAAAATAACATTTATTCATGTTTGAAACAAAATAAAGAGAAAGCAGCGCTGGAGAACCTGCTGCCATTTGTGCATCCCAGGGACCCCAGAGCACACATCAACCCTGTGTGGACACTAAAATTGGGATCTTGAGAAGGCCAACAGTTCTGAGCACAATCTGATCCTGGCCTCCCAGAGGTCAGGAACAGCAGCAGGTGATATATATGTCCCAAGTGTGTGGTACTACAACAGGCTGCCTTCTGTCCGACCACAATGAAGCAAGGCCATCACTTCCTCATCTTCTTGGCAGCCTTCCCTGCAGCCTTCCCTGAAGCCTTCCCTGCAGCCTTCCTTCTTCGTGTGGCTGGAGGCTGGGCCACTGGAGGGGTACTCCTGTCAGGAGGAGGAGGAGGTGGAGGAGAAGGGGGTGGCGCAGAAGAAGAAGGTGGAGGAGGAGGTGGAGGAGAAGGGGGTGGGGCAGAAGAACAAGGTGGAGGTGGAGGAGGAGGTGGAGGAGAAGGGGGTGGGGCAGAAGAACAAGGTGGAGGTGGAGGAGGAGGTGGAGGAGAAGGGGATGGTGCAGAAGAACAAGGTGGAGGTGGAGTAGAAGGGGGTGGGGCAGAAGAACAAGGTGGAGGAGAAGGGGGTGGGGCAGAAGAACAAGGTGGAGGTGGAGGAGGAGGTTAAGGTTGTGAGAGTTGTGCCACCTCACAAATTGCGGTATTGGGGGTAATTTTCTCCATCACACCCTTGTTCAGCAAGGTGATGAGCAGAGGCTCGCATAGGAGGCGTTGCTCCATGCTCATCACCTTGAACTTTGCCTCCACTAGGCCGGCAATGGCCTCTTCAGGGGATGTGGGCTCCTTGAGGGTGGCATGGGCCTCTTGAATAAGGGCCATTGCTGCCTCACTGGTGGTCCTGTCCCTCCTGCTTCTTTTGGGAAGTCGGATGGGAGGCACCTATGATGTTGTGCTTCTCCTTTGGTCAGCCACCTCCTGCCTGCCACTGGGCCCTGCCACCTCCTGCCTGCCACTGGGCCCTGCCACCTCCTGGCTCACAGTGGGCCCTGCCTCCTCCTGCCTGACTGTTTCCAGACCCTCCTCCTGGCTGATTTCATCCTGTGTATGAAAAAGGGACATAGTTTAATATGTTGGTTTATTGTTTTCATCCAACTTTCAGCTCATGTTTGAAGCAATTAGAATGTAAATCCAGATTTTTTTTTTACCAATTTACAACTACATCAGATTGACTATTTTGCACCCAATTTAGGCCAGACTAATGTCTAGAGATCTTGATTTCACTTGTGGAACCCAAAATAGTTTATGTTTGTCATCTTGACATATTTGTCAAACATTAGGTTTATCCCAATACATTTTCTATAAATACTATACCTGGCTCCAGATGGCCAAATCAGGTTCATCCAGGATGGCTGCCTCCTCTTGCTCCAGAGAAGGCTCAGGTTGGCTGCAGGGAAGTCTGGGGGGAAGAGTGGAGAGTGATGGCCTTGCCTCAATATGGTCATCCAGAAAGGACATCCTGCTGTAGTACCACAAATTCGGGACATAAACATCATCTGCTGCTGCTCCTGACCTCTGAGAAGCCAGGACCTTAGAGCGTTCAGTCCTGTGTGTGCCTCTCAAGCTCCCAATTTTAGTGTCCACCTGTTTTGCTGTGGCTGTGGGCACCTTGGTATGCACAAATGGGAGCAGGGTCTCCAGCGCTGCTTTTCCCACCCCTTTTTTTTATGGATGGGGTTTTTGGTCTCCCACAGAGGGGGCAGCTCCCTTACCTGGTCTATAAATTCCGCCAGGAATTCTTTGTCGCTAATAAAGACATTCATATTGTCTCTGCAAGTTAAAAAAAAAAAAATAACTAATGTGAGGCACACAGTCTAACCTCCTTAAAATCTTATTCACCATATATATCCTCCAACATTCTCAAGATAGTATAGGCCAACAATTGTTCAAAGTCACAAATTCACATACCTTCGTTCGCACGTCCGTCACTTGAACTCCTCTCTCCGCACACCGAACACAGTATAGTCACATGTGTGTTTGCTATATATACACCACGCATGCGTGAAACTACGCACACGTCGCTCCGCACACATCGCCCGCCCATGACGTTCTAACTAACATCTTTTCCCCGCCCCTTCTCTTTCGGCGCGCAGACAGATATGGCGGATTTACAGCAGGAGTCTGATAATTCCTCAAATAACGAGGAGGAGACAAGCCCGGAGACTGAGAAAACGTCACGATCAAGGAGGAGATTCAAGGCATATAATATGTCTTATGCGGAGATGGCGGAGATGGTGGACATATTGCAAAAGTCGGATTATGACGCAAAGCATGGGCCGTAAAGCAAACCAAATAGAAGGAAGGCCAAAATCATGAAGAAAGTCGTGAAGAGTCTGAAGAAGAATTTTGGGGTGAAACGATCAAATGAGCAGCTCAGAAAGAGGTGGTCAGACCTCAAACTGTGGGAGCCGGAGCAGTTAAGGAGCATTAAGAGAATGCTAGCAAAAAGTAAGTAAATTTTTCACTTTTATGCTATTAATTTATTTCTCAACTTCCATGTTGCTCCATTTTTTTTTTATTTCCTATTGTACTCCCTTCCAAAATGTCATAGTTTGAACTTGGTTTGGCACAGTAATCGTTCGTTACAGACACATCGTTCGGCCACTCTCCTCTTTTTTGGGTTATTTTTCAGCCTCAAATGTAATTAGACATCTGCCGGATTTCTTTAAATTGTTGGCTAGATGATGTGTTTGTAAAGAGAATGAAATGCAAACTTTAATCAGTGTAAAGGAGAGGACACTCAGCAGCTGCTTCCACATCTGTACTTTTGAGCACTATAGTGTGTGCCACAAAAAACGCCTTTTTGGGGTGTCCCACACAGGTGTATCAGTGAATTTTTGTGCTGCCTCCATGTCTGAAAATTGACAGCCAAAGGTGAATACTAAACCGATTCTTGGACATATATAATGCATTCATGTTTAAATTCCGCACAAACACACACTTGTACCCCACTTTCAAGCAATTTAGCCTGTTTTCATTTTTCATAGAGAATTTCTGTGTGATAACTAGACCTTTGGTTTGCTTCTCATAGGGGAGAGAAGACTGGGAGGAGAACACTCCAGGGAGCACAGGAAACCCACAGCTTCGAAACAACCCCAAACTCCCAAAGACCCACAACCTGAGGGTGTTGAGGAAGTTGAAGAGGTGGAGGAAGGAGAAGTGCAGGAAGGAGAAGTGGATGACGTGGTGGAACTGGTCAGCACAACAGGTCAGTATCTGTCACCACAGCTTCAGGTAAGAGATGTAGGCCTGCAGAGTTATAATACCTTTTGTATTTTGTTTTTAGGGGATGTAAATGTTGTGGTGAAGGATAGTACACGTTTCTCTGCTGACAGTGCCCTCCGAATCATACAGCAAGTGATGGAATGTAGCACAGAACTGGACAGAATTAAACAAAGAATTCATGTGATGGATCAAACATTTAAAGACATTCTCAATGTTTTGGGGAGAATTGAATAAGGCATCAAAACCCCATTTTTTGTTTAATGATTGTTCTTCCCCCTTTTTATTATCTTTTTGACAATCAAACCAGCCAAAAATTTCATATGCACACAGTGTGTCAACATGTGCCATCTGCCATCAGGGGATATCCATGTACGGCTTTTGTGGGTGCAACCCCTTCCTCGTATCTAAAGTAGGTGAACTGAAGAAGGGGTTGCACCCACAAAACACGTCCATTGATTACCCCTGATGGCAGATAGCACATGTTGACAATAGGGATCAGGAGTTTAAATTCCCTATTGGAAAATACTACTAAATGTGTGCATATTCAATTTTTGGCTGGGCAAGGGGTGCCAAGACCCCATATTAGGACGGGCACATAGAGACATATTTTGTGTAAGTGAATGTCTCATATTGCTCAGAGGTATCCAATGTTGTACTTTTTGCAATGCAACTGATGCTTTTCTATTTTCATAATAAAAAAATTGCCGGTTTGTGGCCAGCCAAAATCCCCAAAAAAAAAATATTACCATGTGTGTGAATGTGCACAGAGTAAAATGTTTGAACACAAACAACGTGTAGCTTCTTTTTCAAATACGCTCTAACCTTATTTTTTTTTTTTTGTGGGGTTACATAGTGAAATGGTTGGTATTTACTAAAGGAAAATACACTTGGCACTACAAATGCACTAAGACAAACTAGGAGACATGAAAAAACAAAACTTAAAAGATTATATCAGATTTTTATTGAGTTTGTTCTCAATGCATCTTTACACATGGCCTGGCATAGGAATTGCCCCCCTACCCGTGAAATATTCCAGATACTTCTCACGAACCTCACGGGCATTTTGGGGGGGCAAGCCAGGACGGGCAGATTCGAGGCCCGGCAGCCGATTGCCAGAGGAAAGTCCTGCCTACGGCAATACTGAGGCCATATAAGAAGTTGATTTTCTGCTGAGAAAGTTATGGAGCACACAGCAGCATAAAACGACATAGTTTATTTTGTAGTCCGCCAAGTGGATGGGAGTCATAAAAAGGCGGAACCGGCTGGCCATTATCCCGAAGGCATTCTCAACGACTCTTCATGCCCTGGCCAGCCGGTAGTTGAACACCCTCTTCTCTGGGGTCAGGGTCCTCTGTGGAAATGGCCTCATGAGGTGCGGTCCAAGTCCGAAGGCTTCATCAGCCAAAAAAACAAAGGGGAGTCCTTCAACATTCCCTGCATCCGGTGGCAATGCAAGGTCGTCACTCTGGAGACGGAGGGCAAACTCCGTCTGGATGAAGGATCCCCCATCGGACATCCGGCCATTCTTCCCTACATCAACATAGAGGAATTCATACCGTGCTGACACCACCGCCATCAGCACAATGCTATGAAACCCCTTGTAGTTGAAGTAGTAGGACCCAGAACGGGGTGGCGGCACGATGCGGACGTGCTTCCCGTCTATGGCACCACCGCAGTTGGGGAAGTCCCACCGCGTGGCAAACTCCGATGCCACAGTCTGCCATTCCTGTGGCGTGGAAGGAAGCTGGGGAAACAAACAAGATGAAAAAAAATTAGAATTTAAAAATAGAACATTACAAGCAGATTATAAGAAAATACATTAGAGGCCAACATCAATAAAAATCTCAGTTTAAGGTGTTTTTAAGAAGTATAATGGAAGGCTCATGTTTCATATTCATCACCCCCTCTGATGGTCCATTCTTAAAATATTTTGGGGGGGGTAGATGTGTTTGGCCACAGGATAGCATTGCAGTGGCGGTGCGTCCAGAGTGGGCGCTGGAGCACTGCCCCCTCTATCCTGCGCCCGTCACTCAGAACAATACATAGGTTCATGCGTTGCAGTGACCTATGTATTGTCAATGCCGCACAATATTCAGGTGGGTGGCCCCCTGTTAAGCAACCGACATATGAAGAACTGCGGCATTTATGGGGTGAAAATTGCATATCAGAAACAGGGGGGCAAATAGGCTTGCAAAATCCAGCCTGAGGGATGTAATTGGCTTGATAAAAGTAAATTAGGGGACGCAGGGGGGGGGGACATTCCTTGGGTAAACACTGACAGGCTGCTCTGCCAATCATGTTCACCAAGTCTGTTTTACGGTTACATGATTGGCTGATGCAACATCGAGGGCAGGAAAAGACATCAAGGACAGAAGAAGGATGGCGCTGACCGGAAGAAGGTAAGTGCAGGGCTGGGGACAAAATGGCTGCATTGGAGGGGACAAAATGGCTGCATTGGAGGGGACAAAATGGCTGCATTGGAGGGGACAAAATGGCTGCATTGGAGGGGACAAAATGGCTGCATTGGAGGGGACAAAATGGCTGCATTGGAAAGGGCAAAATGGCTGCATTGGAGGGGGCAAACTGGCTGCATTGGAGGGGACAAAATGGCTGCATTGGAGGGGGCAAACTGGCTGCATTGGAGGGGGCAAACTGGCTGCATTGGAGGGGACAAAATGGCTGCATTGGAGGGGACAAAATGGCTGCATTGGAGGGGGCAAACTGGCTGCATTGGAGGGGACAAAATGGCTGCATTGGAGGGGGCAAACTGGCTGCATTGGAGGGGGCAAACTGGCTGCATTGGAGGGGACAAAATGGCTGCATTGGAAGGGGCAACTGGTGGCGTTTAATAGGCACAGTCGCTAAAAAGGAGGACGTTTTGTTCCTAAAATTGGGGATGGACCCCCAAACATTTGGAGCAACAGACGCCCCTGCTGGAAAGCTTAGTAAAGGGAAATATGCATGGAGGAGAAAAAAGGGGCATTTAAAAGCTTCCAGCATGCATGGGGACAAAGGGGACATTCTCAGCATATTACAATCATGGTAATTAGGGAAGGATGAAAGAAATACAATACATTAGCATACATGAAATACATAAAATGTGATGTTAATGGAGAAAACTTACCCTAATATAGTCCTCCTGCAGGACTTGTATAATGGCAGAACAGGTGTCTGGGATTATGAGGCCCAGAGCCTGGGGGGAGATGCCTGTCGTGAACTTCAAGTCCTGAACACTTCTCCCTGTCGCCAGGTAACGTAAGGTGGCGATGAGCCTCTGCTCAGCACTGATGGCTTCCCGCATAACGGTGTCCTTCCTGGTAATATAGGGGGACACCAAAGCCAACAGTTCCTGAAAAACGGGGTCATACATCCGCAGAAAATTCCTGTAGTCCTCAGAATTATTCTCGACGATCTCCCGCAGCAGAGGCATATGGCAGAATTGGTCCCACTGGAGCAACCAATTCTTGGTCCATGAACTCCTCCTCACACCGTTCATGGACTGGTCTTGGTCCAAAACAAGCAGACCAACACCAAGCGCACGCACAGCACGAACTCGACGACGAGAACGTCCAGGCGACATGGCTAGGAAACGGTTGTCTGATCAGAACGTACAGAACAGAACGCAATTTAGAACAGCAAGGCCTATGAATAACGAACTGAAAATCAGAAACGAACGGGCAAGAATGCACTGTAAAACAGATACGACCTGCCTAGATGCCCTGAAAGACAAGATACGAACTCACAAGCACAAACTGAACCTCAGAAAACGAACTGAAAAGCACGAAGACTGAAAAGCGCGAATCGTCTCTTCCCAAACTTTTACTTCACACGCGGTAACACGAGATCAGCAAAAGCAGCCCAAGGGGTGGCGCCAGGGAAATCGATCTTCCCCTTTATAGTGCCGTCATACGTGCTGGACGTGACCGCGGAGAACAACAAGGAAATTGGGAAATGTCAGTGTGTACGCATGGAAAGCTTGACGAGAAAATTGTCAAGGTTAACAAGAATCTCGTCGAAAAAAATGATGTGTTTTTAACGACGAGAAAATCGGCCGTGTGTACGAGGCTTAAGACAGGGTGTAGTAAGCTATTTACTAATCCACATCTGTCACATTAGGCAAGCAAAAGTTATCTCTGACTTCTTTGCTAAAAATTCATGAATAATCTAGCAAATTCAAACCATTTTTAATAATGCAATGTTAAAACCCTTTATAAACAGCTGTACCTCTTATAGAACGCTTTCATATTGAAACTGTTTTGGGGACTACATAAAGAACACTACATCTGTTTTATCATAATATTTTTGTCTTCGTACCAAATGTTTTATTTATTCTAAGTAAATGTTATTTTTATGGCAATTATACAGCTGGTGAACTTCAGAAAACTCATAGTTAAAAGTCACTGATGTCCATACCATATTACTATCCAGATTATCCATCTGTTTTCTAGCCATAGGCTGTGGCGCTCAGACATCTTAATTGCGCCTTCTGCTTTGGCAATCATTTTATGATAGGTTTATTGTCACATCCTCCTTATCAGGGCAAAGCATTGCAATGTGCCCCAGTGACAAATTATGCTTTGTGACAGAAGACAGGTCTACTTTAATAAGTGCAATAAAGCACTTTTCAGGTAGAAGGAGTTCAGTGCATTTCAATAAATCAAGCACTCTTTGTGATTTTACACAGATTTTATACTGCTGATTAGCTCATTAGTGAGGTTAATTGGATACATTTACTGGCAGAGGCACAGAGAGTTATAAAGAGAATATGAACCAAAAAGCTGAGAATTGAAAATATCAAATGACAGAAGAGCTAAAAGCATTGTTGTTTGGCTTCAAGGAAATTGTTTACTATCTTTTTCTCCAACTTTTAATTAATTTATCTGTAATATCATTCTAAAGAGATTATGAACTTTGATGAACAGCATTATTTATAAAAGAATAATACATTCAAAACTAAATATTCAACAAAAAATAAGCTGACACAACAATTCTGTGAATTTAAGATAGCAGGTTGCAAAACAACCGTGAAAGCTGAGTACAAATCTTCGTAGAGTTTAGCAACCAAAATGCAAAATTGCAGGGCTGACAGGTGCATGAAATATTGCTTAATTTAAGTTAGATTTTATTCATGCACTGTGATGCACCTCAATTATGAGAGCCTTTCATTCATAGAGTGTGTCACATACCTGGTGGGGTAGCCTGACAAAATGAGGCATAGGGATGGTCCCGATGTTCGAATCGAACGTAAGTTCGACTCGAACATCAGGTGTTCATTTGTCCACAGACGAACCAAACATATGGGGCGTTTGCGGCAAATTATATCGCTGCGGAGCGCCCCATAATGCACTGCGAGATCACAGTGCATTGACGGCTGATGATCTGCATGATTTGGCCAATCACAGCGCAATCTACTGTGAGAGCCAAGATTGTCCAATCATGGTTCAGGGGGCTAAGTCCACGCCCCACACTATTAAAGTGGAGGTCCACCCTGAAAAAAATGAAAAATATTTTTTTTTTACTTACCCGAAATAGCGATTGCTATGCGGAAGTCCCTAATCTGCCTCTTCCTTATCCGCGGTGGGTCTTCTTCTGCATCTTCTTCTAGTGAATGGGGCGCGCTGCCTTCTGGAAGCTGTGTGTAATCCCAGAGAGCAGCCGCCCATTCACAAATCGGCGCGAGACTCGCGCATTCGCAGTAGGAAACGGGCAGTGAAGCCGTAAGGCTTCACTACCTGTTTCCCTTAGTGAGGATGGCGGCGTGGGACCTGCAGTGATAAAGGGATCGGCATTGGGGGGCCATCATCACGGATGAGTAGGACAGGTAAGTGTCCTTATTAAAAGTCAGAGGCTACAGTGTTTGTAGCTACTGACTTTTCAACAAAAAAAAAATTGCAGGTGGAATCCCGCTTTAAGGCTGCTTACACGGCGGCCGTATGCAGTGTGATATGTGGAGGAAATTGAGAAAACTTGAGCTAGATTAGGCAGGTTAGTAAGGGATGCAAAAAAAGGTTAGTAAGGGACATACAGGCAGTTTAGTATATATATATATATATATATATATATATATATATATATATATATATACAGTGGGGAGAACAAGTATTTGATACACTGACAATTTTACAGGTTTTCCTACTTACAAAGCATGTAGAGGTCTGTCATTTTTATCATCGGTACTCTTCAACTGTGAGAGACAGAATTTAAAACAAAAATCCAGAAAATCACATTGTATGATTTTTAAATAATTAATTTGCATTTTATTGCATGACATAAGTATTTGATCACCTACCAACCAGTAAGAATTCCGGCTCTCACAGGCCTGTTATTTTTTCTTTATGAAGCCCTCCTGTTCTCCACTCATTACCTGTATTAACTGCACCTGTTTGAACTTGTTACCCGTATAAAAGTCACCTGTCCACACACTCAATCAAACAGACTCCAACCTCTCCACAATGGCCAAGACCAGAGAGCTGTGTAAGACATCAGGAATATGGGATCAGGCTGGGATGGGCTACAGGACAATAGGCAAGCATCTTGGTGAGAAGGCAACAACTGTTGGCGCAATTATTAGAAAATAGAAGAAGTTCAAGATGACGGTCAATCTCCCTCGGTCTGGGGCTCCATGCAAGATCTCACCTCGTGGGGCATCAATGATCATGAGGAAGGTGAGGGATCAGCCCAGAACTACACGGTAGGACCTGGTCAATGACCTGAAGAGAGCTGGGATCACAGTCTCAAAGAAAACCATTAGTAACACACTACACCGTCATGGATTCAAATACTGCAGTGCACGCAAGGTCCCCCTGCTCAAGCCAGCGCATGTCCAGGCCCATCTGAAGTTTGCCAGTGACCATCTGGATGATCCAGAGGAGGAATGGGAGAAGGTCATGTGGTCTGATGAGACAAAAATAGAGCTTTTTTGTCTAAACTCCACTCGCCATGTTTGGAGGATGAAGAAATATGAGTACAGCCCCAAGAACACCATCCCCACTGTGAAGCATGGAGGTGGAAACATCATTCTTTGGGGATGCTTTTCTGCAAAGGGGACAGGATGACTGCATTGTATTGAGGGGAGGATGGATGAGGCCATGTATCACAAGATCTTGGCCAAAAACCTCCTTCCCTCAGTAAGAGCATTGAAGATGGGTCGTGGCTGGGTCTTTCAGCATGACAACAACCCGAAACACACAGCCAGGGCAACTAAGGAGTGGCTCCGTAAGAAGCATCTCATGGTCCTGGAGTGGCCTAGCCAGTCTCCAGACCTGAACCCAATAGAAAATCTTTGGAGGGAGCTGAAAGTCCATATTGCCCAGCGACAGCCCCGAAACCTGAAGGATCTGGAGAAGCTCTGTATGGAGGAGTGGGCCAAAATCCCTGCTGCAGTGTGTGAAAACCTGGTAAGGAACTACAGGAAACGTATGATCTCTGTAATTGCAAACAAAGGTTTCTGTACCAAATATTAAGTTCTGATTTTCTGATGTATCAAATACTTATGTCATGCAATAAAATGCTAATTAATTGCCTAAAAATCATACAATGTGATTTTCTGGATTTTTGTTTTAGATTCCGTCTTTCACAGTTGAAGAGTGCCTATGATAAAAATGACAGACCTCTACATGCTTTGTAAGTAGGAAAACCTGAAAAATTGTCAGTGTATCAAATACAGGTCCTTCTCAAAAAATTTGCATATTGTGATAAAGTTCATTATTTTCTGTAATGTACTGATAAACATTAGACTTTCATATATTTTAGATTCATTACACACAACTGAAGTAGTTCAAGCCTTTTCTTGTTTTAATATTGATGATTTTGGCATACAGCTCATGACAACCCAAAATTCCTATCTCAAAAAATTAGCATATTTCATCCGACCAATAAAAGAAAAGTGTTTTTAATACAAAAAAAGTCAACCTTCAAATAATTATGTTCAGTTATGCACTCAATACTTGGTCGGGAATCCTTTTGCAGAAATGACTGCTTCAATGCGGCGTGGCATGGAGGCAACCAGCCTGTGGCACTGCTGAGGTGTTATGGAGGCCCAGGATGCTTCGATAGCGGCCTTAAGCTCATCCAGAGTGTTGGGTCTTGCGTCTCTCAACTTTCTCTTCCCAATATCCCACAGATTCTCTATGGGGTTCAGGTCAGGAGAGTTGGCAGGCCAATTGAGCACAGTAATACCATGGTCAGTAAACCATTTACCAGTGGTTTTGGCACTGTGAGCAGGTGCCA
The DNA here is from genome assembly GCA_029206835.1 of Rana muscosa. Lineage (NCBI taxonomy): Eukaryota > Metazoa > Chordata > Amphibia > Anura > Ranidae > Rana > Rana muscosa. Next base: position 423,617,988 of record CM055116.1, read on the forward strand.
GGTCGTGCTGAAAAATGAAATCTTCATCTCCATAAAGCTTTTCAGCAGATGGAAGCATGAAGTGCTCCAAAATCTCCTGATAGCTAGCTGCATTGACCCTGCCCTTGATAAAACACAGTGGACCAACACCAGCAGCTGACATGGCACCCCAGACCATCACTGACTGTGGGTACTTGACACTGGACTTCAGGCATTTTGGCATTTCCCTCTCCCCAGTCTTCCTCCAGACTCTGGCACCTTGATTTCCGAATGACATGCAAAATTTGCTTTCATCCGAAAAAAGTACTTTGGACCACTGAGCAACAGTCCAGTGCTGCTTCTCTGTAGCCCAGGTCAGGCGCTTCTGCCGCTGTTTCTGGTTCAAAAGTGGCTTGACCTGGGGAATGCGGCACCTGTAGCCCATTTCCTGCACACGCCTGTTCACGGTGGCTCTGGATGTTTCTACTCCAGACTCAGTCCACAGCTTCCGCAGGTCCTCCAAGGTCTGGAATCGGTCCTTCTCCACAATCTTCTTCAGGGTCCGGTCACCTCTTCTCGTTGTGCAGCATTTTCTGCCACACTTTTTCCTTCCCACAGACTTCCCACTGAGGTGCCTTGATACAGCACTCTGGGAACAGCCTATTCGTTCAGAAATTTCTTTCTGTGTCTTACCCTCTTGCTTGAGGGTGTCAATGATGGCCTTCTGGACAGCAGTCAGGTCGGCAGTCTTACCCATGATTGCGGTTTTGAGTAATGAACCAGGCTGGGAGTTTTTAAAAGCCTCAGGAATCTTTTGCAGGTGTTTAGAGTTAATTAGTTGATTCAGATGATTAGGTTAATAGCTCGTTTAGAGAACCTTTTCATGATATGCTAATTTTTTGAGATAGGAATTTTGGGTTGTCATGAGCTGTATGCCAAAATCATCAATATTAAAACAAGAAAAGGCTTGAACTACTTCAGTTGTGTGTAATGAATCTAAAATATATGAAAGTCTAATGTTTATCAGTACATTACAGAAAATAATGAACTTTATCACAATATGCTAATTTTTTGAGAAGGACCTGTATATATATATATATATATATATATATATATATATACAGTGCATTCAGTGTAAACTATGTATACAGTGCATTTAGTGTAGACTATATATACAATGCAGGCAGTTTAGTATATACTGTATATATACATAAATTTATATATATATATATATATATATACAGTGTAGTCAGTGCAGAGTATATAATACAGTGCATTGAAGTGGTTAAGGGGAACCCTATGACAGAATTAAGAAAAAAAAAACGACATTGGTTTATCCCACAATTGTTTTTTTAAAAACACCGTGGGGTCCCCCCCAAAATCCATACCAGGTCCTTTGGGTCTGGCATAGATTTTAAGGGGAACTCCATGCCAAAATGTTAAAAACAATTGGCATGGGGTCCCCCCAAAATCCATACCAGACCCTTTTCCGAGCAAGCAGCCTGGTGTGCCAGGAAAGGGGTGTGAGAAAAAAGCACCTTGTCCCCATGTTGAAGGGAACAAGGGCCTCTTCCCTGGCCATTGGTTGTCAGGGTCTGGGGTCAGGGGGCTTATTGTAATCTGGAAGTCCCCTTTAACAAGGGGGCCCCCAGATCCCAGCCCCTCCTATGTGAATGGGTATTGAGTTCATCGCAACCCTTAACCATTCACCAAAAAAGTGTCAAAAAGTAAAAACCACAGCAGACAGTTTTTGACAATTCCTTTATTAAAAAAAGAAAAAAAAAGTGTCCTGCAATGTCCATCCATCTTCAATCACGCTGCCCGACGGACTCAAAAAATAGAAAAAAAAGAAGCCCCGCCTCGATTCGAGACCTCCACCCCATCTGACATCACATGAAGTCACAGGACATCAGAAGGGGTGGGGCCACTCAGTTACGTCAGCGGTTGGCCCCGCCCTTGCCTATATAACAGCTGTCAAACCAAAAGACAGCAGTCGGCGGAAGCCCTCCCATGGAGGAGGAGTCTTTTTATTTTATTTTTCAATTTTTTCGGGTCCGTCGGGCAGCGTGATTGACGATGGATGTACATCGCGGAACACTTTTTTTTCCTCTAAAGGAATTGTCAAACTGTCTATTGTGGTTTTTACTTTTTGACACTTTTTTTGGTGAATGGGTACAATGTATCCGATACCCATTCACATAGCGAGGAATGGGATCTGGGGGCCCCCTGGTAAAGGAGACTTCCAAATTCTGATAAGCCCCAAGCCCGCACACCCCCACAACCAATGGCCAGGGTTGTGGGGACGAGGCCATTGTCCCCATCAACATGGGGAGAAGGTGCTTTGGGGGACCCCAAAGAACCCTCCCCATGTTGAGGGCATGTGGCCTGGTTTGGTTCAGGAGGGGGTGGGGCGCTCGCTCACCCCCCCTATCCTGACTTCCAGGCTGCATGCTCCAATAAGGGTCACTTTACAGGCAGACTAAGGGGACCTCCCAGGCATGATATTTAAAGGAATATAAACATTTTATTGTTTCACTTCAAGCATTATTAACCACTTCGAGCCCGGGCCATTGGCAAAAGACGTCCACATTGCGGTGCTCAATTGCCGAGAGGACGTCCATGGACGTCCTCCTGTTTATTTCCGCGATGCGCGCTGCGGGGAAAAGCTGTGCCGCCGTATCAGGCGGGTGCCGATGCGCGTGCCTGGCGGCCGCGATGTCCGCCAGGTACCCGCGATTGGCTGTCACAGAGCCAGGGACGTGGATCTCTGTGTGTAAACACAGAGATCCACGTCCTGTCAGGGAGAGGAGACTGATTCTGTGTCCCTTGTACATAGGGACACAGATCGGTCACCCCCCCAGTCAGTCCCCTCCCCCCACAGTAAGAATCACCTAGCAGGGAATACATTTAACCCCTTGATCACCCCCTAGTGTTAACCCCTTCCTTGCCAGTCACATTTATACAGTAATCGGTGCATATTTATAGCACTGTTCGCTGTATAAATGTGAATGGTCCAAAAAATGTGTCAAAAGTGTCCGATGTGTCCGCCATAATGTCGCAGTCACAATAAAAATTGCAGATCGCCGCCATTACTAGTAAAAAAAAATAATATAATTTTTTTCATAATTCTATTCCCTATTTTGTAGGCGCTATAACTTTTGCGCAACCCAATCACTATACACTACTATCTTTACCTAAAATATGTAGAAGAATACGTATCGGCCTAAACTGAGAAAAAAATAGTTTGTTTTTTTAAAAATGGGATATTTATTATAGCAAAAAGTTAAAAATATTGTGTTTTTTTCAAAATTGTCGCTCTATTTTTGTTTATAGCGCAAAAAATAAAAACCACAGAAATTATCAAATACCACCAAAAGAAAGCTATATTTATGGGAAAAAAAGGACGTCAATTTTGTTTGGGAGCCACGTCGCACGACCGCGCAATAGTCATTCAAAGCGTGACAGTGCTGAAACCTGAAATTTCGCCTGGGCAGGAAGGGGATTATGTGCCCAGTTGTCAAGTGGTTAACCACTTCAATACAGGTCACTTAAACACCTTCCCGCCCAGACCAATAATCAGCTTTCAGTGCTCTCACACTTTGATTGACAATTACTCAGTCATGCTACACTGTATCCAAACAAATTTTTTATCTTTTTTTCTCACAAATTGAGCTTTCTTTTGGTGGTATTTAATCAACACTGTGTTTTTTGTTTTTTGTGATATAAGCGAAAATTTTGAAAAAAAACAAACTTTTTTTTTTAGTTTCTATTGTAAAATTTTGCAAAGAAGTAATTTTTCTTCATAAATTTTTGCCAATTTTTTTTTTTTTTTTGTACAAAAACTTGTCCTATCGACAGGTTATTTCTTGAACACAGCATATGCATACTTGCAACTACACCCAAAAATACATTCTGCTACTCCTGAGTATGGCGATACCACATGTGTGAGACTTTTACACAGCCATGCCACATACAGATGTCCAACATCCAAGTAGCACCTCCAGGCATTCTAGGAGCAAAATTACACATATAATTTAAATTTTGAAGGCCCTGAAGCACCAGGACAATGAAAACGCCCACAAAATTACCCCATTTTGGAAAGAAAACACCCCAACGTATAATCTGAGGCATAATGAGTCTTTTGAATGGTTCATTTTTTTCCGGGAAGTTTTTGGAAAATGTGGAAAAAAAATGAACGCATTTTTTTTACACAAAGTTGTCCATTTATAAGATATATTTCTAACACAACAATTACATAGCAAAATTACACCCCAAAATACATTCTGCTACTTCTGAGTATGGCGATACCACAAATGTGAGACTTTTAGACAGCCTGGCCACATACAGAGGCCCAGCATCCAAGTAGCACCTCCAGGCATTCTAGGAGCAAAATTACACATATAATTTCACAATGACCTATCTCAATTTTGAAGGCCCTGGAGCACCAGGACAATGGAAAATCCCACAAAATGACCCAATTTTGGAAAGCAAACCCCCCAACGTATAATCTATGAGGCATAATGAGTCTTTTGAATGGTTAATTTTTTTCCAGAAGTTTTCGGAAAACGTGGGAAAAAAATGAAAACGCATTTTTTTTTACACAAAGGTGTCCATTTATAAGATATTTCCAACACACAGCATGTACATAGCAAACATTACACCCCAAAATACATTCTGCTACTCCTCCTGAGTATAACAATACCACATGTGTGAGACGTTTATCCAGCCTGACCATATACAGAGGCCCAACATCCAAATTGCACCTCCAGGCGTTCTAGGAGCATAAATTACACATATAATTTCCTGACTACGAATCACATTTTTGAAGGCCCTTCATATTTCTAAGGCATAACATGTACATACCAAATAACAAAAGATAACCTGTGGTTTTAGTAGTGCAGTGGTCCACAGAGGAGAGCGTCGGTCCAGGCAGCAGGCAGGGATGTGGTCAGCGACAGCAAAGGCAATCGTCCAGGCAGCAGGCAGGAATACTGTTCATAGTTAGTACAGGCAGAGATACTGTCAGCACAGCCAAAGCACAGCCAAAGCATTGGTCCAGGTAGCAAGCAGAGATGTCCAGGCAGAAATACTGTCCATAGTCAGTAGAGGCAGCAGGCAGAGAAATGGTCAACACTAGGGATGAGCTTTATGTTCGAGTCGAACATGAGTTTGACTCGAACATTGGCTGTTCACCCGTTTGGCGAACAGTGAACAATTTCGGGTGTTTGCGGGAAAATTCGAAAAGCCGTGGAACACCCTTTAAAAGTCTATGGGAGAAATCAAAAGTGTTAATTTTAAAGGTTTATATGCAAGTTATTGTCCTAAAAAGTTTTTGGGGACCCGGGTCCTGCCTGTCATGGATATGCAGTAATGTTTGTCTGCCATCTTACCTTCCTCCATGTGTTCACCTTAGAGGCCAGACTCTCTCACCTGGCTGCTTTTATAATCTCTCCTCCCAGTATGCTCCACCCCAGGCCCTATCAGGGAACACTATATTAACCTGTGCACTGCAAGCCAGCGGTGCTGATCAACGTGTATGTTAAGCATTGTGTGTTTGGGTTCCTGCCTGCCGTGTGCTACGTCTGTCTCTGTGTTACGATATTGGCTTGTTCCCGACTATCCCTGTCTGCTAGTGACCTTTTTTTTATCAATTCTTTATTTTTACGTTTTCTTTTACATTCACAAAGATAGTTATACAACATTTCATATAATGCATCTACAGGTCCTTCTCAAAAAATTAGCATATTGTGATAAAGTTCATTATTTTCTGCAATGTACTGATAAACATTAGACTTTCATATATTTTAGATTCATTACACACAACTGAAGTAGTTCAAGCCTTTTCTTGTTTTAATATTGATGATTTTGGCATACAGCTCATGAAAACCCAAAAATCCTATCTCAAAAAATTAGCATATCATGAAAAGGTTCTCTAAACGAGCTATTAACCTAATCATCTGAATCAACTAATTAACTCTAAACACCTGCAAAAGATTCCTGAGGCTTTTAAAAACTCCCAGCCTGGTTCATTACTCAAAACCGCAATCATGGGTAAGACTGCCGACCTGACTGCTGTCCAGAAGACCATCATTGACACCCTCAAGCAAGAGGGTAAGACACAGAAAGAAATTTCTGAACGAATAGGCTGTTCCCAGAGTGCTGTATCAAGGCACCTCAGTGGGAAGTCTGTGGGAAGGAAAAAGTGTGGCAGAAAACGCTGCACAACGAGAAGAGGTGACCGGACCCTGAAGAAGATTGTGGAGAAGGACCGATTCCAGACCTTGGAGGACCTGCGGAAGCAGTGGACTGAGTCTGGAGTAGAAACATCCAGAGCCACCGTGAACAGGCGTGTGCAGGAAATGGGCTACAGGTGCCGCATTCCCCAGGTCAAGCCACTTTTGAACCAGAAACAGCGGCAGAAGCGCCTGACCTGGGCTACAGAGAAGCAGCACTGGACTGTTGCTCAGTGGTCCAAAGTACATTCGGAAATCAAGGTGCCAGAGTCTGGAGGAAGACTGGGGAGAGGGAAATGCCAAAATGCCTGAAGTCCAGTGTCAAGTACCCACAGTCAGTGATGGTCTGGGGTGCCATGTCAGCTGCTGGTGTTGGTCCACTGTGTTTTATCAAGGGCAGGGTCAATGCAGCTAGCTATCAGGAGATTTTGGAGCACTTCATGCTTCCATCTGCTGAAAAGCTTTATGGAGATGAAGATTTCATTTTTCAGCACGACCTGGCACCTGCTCACAGTGCCAAAGCCACTGGTAAATGGTTTACTGACCATGGTATTACTGTGCTCAATTGGCCTGCCAACTCTCCTGACCTGAACCCCATAGAGAATCTGTGGGATATTGGGAAGAGAAAGTTGAGAGACGCAAGACCCAACACTCTGGATGAGCTTAAGGCCGCTATCGAAGCATCCTGGGCCTCCATAACACCTCAGCAGTGCCACAGGCTGGTTGCCTCCATGCCACGCCGCATTGAAGCAGTCATTTCTGCAAAAGGATTCCCGACCAAGTATTGAGTGCATAACTGAACATAATTATTTGAAGGTTGACTTTTTTTGTATTAAAAACACTTTTCTTTTATTGGTCGGATGAAATATGCCAATTTTTTGAGATAGGATTTTTGGGTTTTCATGAGCTGTATGCCAAAATCATCAATATTAAAACAAGAAAAGGCTTGAACTACTTCAGTTGTGTGTAATGAATCTAAAATATATGAAAGTCTAATGTTTATCAGTACATTACAGAAAATAATGAACTTTATCACAATATGCTAATTTTTTGAGAAGGACCTGTATACAAATGATTCTGTTATTTCACTTATAGCATCTTCCATTTACTTTACGTTTCCTACTCTTTATACATCCTCGCAAATCTCAGCTATTGATGTGATGTTGGTAGAGGAAGATCTATTATTATAACAATTAATCAAATACATTCCATTCCTCTAGTTCCTCCCTCCTCTCTCTCCTCTTTTATCACTGTAACCGATACCTTTTTCCTATTCTACTTTAATATCTTTATCTTCATCTCGTTTTTATTCCCCTGGGACCCCCCCTGATTGTCCCCCTCCCTTGCACAGTTTGCCCTAAGTATTCGGGCCTAGAACATGTTTATAGAAAAGTTAGAAATAGCAAGATAAGTGTTTTGTATTTATATTTATGATGTTATGATGTTATGATGTTGATTGGGGGGTTAGGGGGTAGGGGATATAATCACACTTGACCCATCATACCCTCCCATTAGGGTAAAGTGTAGGGGGAAAGGATATGAGCAGAGTACGGAAGGCATTGGGTAGTAAATAAGTCAATGATAAGTCAATGAAACAAATGACTGATGAATTGGGAAATGTAACTTAAAGAATGGTGCAGGAGGACAAGGGGGGGATAGAAAGATATAAAAGTAGGAAATAAAAAGCAAAGGGGGTTTCAATTATTCTCTCAAAACAGATAAGGTGGAAGGAATATTAGACAATAACAGATGAGGAAGGACGTCTCCTTATAGTAAAGGGATTCCTGTATGATCAAAAGGTTACTCTGGTGAACGTATGTATACCTGCCCAATGAGGGACAAGTCCCAGTCCTAGGGAGGTATTTGAATTTGATACAACAGAATAAGGAGGGGATTCTGATAATGGGAGGAGACCTAAATATGGCATTAGAACCGACCTTAGATGTATCGAAAGGCACCTCACATATATCATATGCCAAACTGGGCAAAGCAAAAAGACTTCTTCAGGAAGTGCAATTAATGGACAGTTGGAGAACTTTCCATATACACGACAGGGACTATACATTTTTTTTTTGTGCAAAACATAAAACGTACTCTAGGATAGACTACGTTTTTATAGCTCAAAATGCCCTGCAGTGTATAGTGGAGACCTCCATCGGCTCATTTACAATATCAGACCACGCACAAACTAACTGCATAGTGGAATGGGGAGAGCCTGCACCCCGAGAATGGTATTGGAAAATCAATGAGACTCTTTTGAAAGAACCAGAATGCGAAACACAGATAGCTCAGGAACCAGAATCTTTCTTTTCAACAAATGAGTCAGGAGAGGTAACCCCAATGTGCGTATGGGAAACACACAAGTGCTATATCAGAGGAATCCTTATTTCTCTGGGAACAGGTAGAAAATGCAGTTTGGGGGCCAGGTTAGAAGCGCTGCTTGGGGAGATCCGTAGACTGGAAAGGGCGCATAAGAAATCACAAGCAGTACAGACGGAGGAAGAGTTAGCTGGTCTACGTGAGGAATTAAAAGTGTTACTAATGGATAAAGCCAAAGCTACAATAACTTGATGTAAACAAGCCTTTTACGAATACGGAAAAAAAACGAGTAAGATGCTAGCCAATGCGCTTAAAGAGACTAGGGCACAAAATCACATTGAACAGATTAAAACTCAGGGAGATGCATTGGTCAACTCCTCACAGGAAATCGCTAAGACATTCAGAGACTATTATAAAAGTTTATATCAGATAGGGGACCAACAACGGGCCACAAGGATGCCCAACGGAGGGGGGGCAAAGGAGTATATAGAGGCTTCGGGTATGCCGGACATACCGGAAAAGGGAGCGGAAGAGATAGATGGCCCAATCACGGCAGAAGAATTTTTAGGAGCCCTTAAAATATTAAAACCAGGTAAGGCTCCTGGCCCGGACGGATTCACTTTATTATATTATAAGACCTTTGCAGAAAAATTGACACCAAGATTCTTAGAGGCTTTTAACTCGGTACGAGAGGGGCAAAAGATACCGGATGAGACATTGATGGCTCACATAACAGTAATCCCCAAAAAGGGGAAAGATCCCTCCCAATGCGCGAGTTATCGTCCAATTTCTTTGTTAAATGTGGACTTAAAGATTCTGACGAAAATACTAGCAAACAGATTATTACCATACATCCCTGCCCTAATACATCCTGATCAAGTGGGGTTTACGCCTAAGAGAGAAGGTAAGGAAAATACACAACGGGTTATAAGTGCTATACACTTTGCGCAAAACCAGCAAAAGCCCTTAGTGTTGATATCTATCGATGCAGAAAAAGCATTTGATAGGGTAGACTGGACTTTTTTAAAGACCACTTTGCAACATATAGGACTGAGGAAGGGGATACAAAATTGGATTATGAGTCTATACTCCACACCTAAAGCTAGGGTTAAGGTAAATGATATACTGTCTGAACCCTTTGATATTTGTAATGGAACACGGCAGGGATGTCCGTTATCGCCCATTATTTTTATTTTGACGCTGGAACCACTCTTAAAACAATAAGGGCTAACTCAGATATCAGGGGTATACCAGAAAAGGGAAAGGATCAGAAATTAGCTACATTTGCGGACGACCACTTTTTTTTTGTAACCTCGCCGGCACTGTCCCTCTCACCTTTACTGTCGGAAATACGCGAATATGGGAGGCTGTCCAACTTTAAGGTAAACATATAATAAATCAGAAGCAATGGGTGTGGAGGTGGACATAGGCTTGCAACAACAGCTATCCACTTTTTTTTCTTTTAGATGGACAGAATCTCATATAGGATATCTGGGAACTAAAATACAGAGCCGACTAAATAGAATATTTGAACTTAATTTTGTCCCCTTAGCAAGACAGATCAAACTAGATTTACAGAAGTGGGATAAGGAGGTCTTTACGTGGTTCGGCAGAATTAATATCATAAAAATGAACGTAATGCCAAGACTGTTATATTTGCTACAGACCCTACACATTAAGATGCCCCCAGGATTTCTGAGGGATCTGAGAACTAGGTTTGCGGGGTTTATCTGGGCAGGAAAACCATCAAGAGTCCAAAGAGACATCTTGACTCTACCTAAAGAGAAAGGAGGGGTGGGATTCCCGGATCCGGTTGGGTACCATGAAGCCATACACCTAACAAGGGTCACGGACTGGTGTGTATTTCAAAAAGACAAACCATGGATACGCTTGGAACAGGCAACATCCGAGTTACTCTTGGAGGGTTTAGTATGGCTCCAGGACCCGTTGATACCGCAGACAGTAAAACGCCACCCGACGGTGGGCGCCACACTCTTATATGCGAAGAAGATATAAAAAAAAAAAAAATGACTATGTATCCGAGCCCAATGACCCCAATTGTGGCTAATCCGGCCTTTGAACCAGGCTTAAAAGATCAAGGTTTTAGGAGTCTAAAACGACAGGGTAAAGGTAGACTTGTACACTTCATGAAAGACAACCAAGTGATGTCCAGGGAGGAGATTGAGCAGATTGAGCAGGAGTTTTCTGAGGAATTGGACCCATTTAGGAGAATGCAGCTGAATGCTTTTCTCCGATCAATATCAAAGCAAATGACAGAAGTAACAACACTCTCTAAGTTTGAGGAGCTATGCCTAAAAGGGGAATCAGTGGGACACCCAGTGGCCCTGATGTATGCCTTATTGATCGAGTTAAAAGCCCCGCAAGAACTGGGCTTTATACAGGCTTGGGAAAGAGACTTAGGGATTACATTATCTGAGACGCAGAAAAATAAGAAGTTTAGGTTCACACATAAGGCCTCACTAGCAACTAGATACCAAGAAGGGGGGTACAAGATACTAACCAGGTGGTACAGAACTCCAGCAGTATTAAATCGAATGTACCCACAAGTGTCAAACTTTTGCTGGCGATGTCAAGGAGCAGTGGGCACATTGCTGCACATTTTTTGAGAATGCTCAGTAGTTATGGATTTCTGGAAAATGGTCTCCGAAACGATTACAGAAATTACAGATGTGTCTCTTGAAGAAAATCCAGCTACCTTTTTGCTATTTGGTATTCCCCTCTCGTCTGAAAACTATAAAAAATCACTCATGAGACATCTGCTTACTACAGCAAAAGCATGTATTCCAGCTTTATGGAAAAGTACTATTTCCCCAACTAGAGCACAATGGTTTAATAAGACAACAGAAATCCAACAAATGGAAAATCTCACCATGATTATGAGGGAGCAGGAGGACAAATACCGTCAAACTTGGGCACCCTATGATACATATAGGGAACGGTTGAGATAGTGGGGGGGGGGGGGGGTATGGAGGGAGGCCGGGTGGAGGAGGAGGCCGGTGGATGTGAATAATCTTTATTAAATTGTATCTTTTTTTTTTCTTTTCTTTCTGCTAGTGCCCTGACCTTTGGCTTTTCCCCTCACTATTCTTGTATCCTGTGCTGCTGCTTCCCCTCTATCCTCCTTACCCTACGGAGCGTGAGCTAGGGAACTCTGGGGGCCGCGACCTGGACCCATCTGCAGCGTAGGCCATCCTCCCCACTAGAGGCTCTGGTGAAAACCTGCTGGGTCTTAGACTCTGCGCCCTGGGGAATCTTGGGCTCTAGCTCCCTGTGGATCCCTGTTGTGCTCCACTGGTCCCACTTTCCACAACCACCCGCAGCAGTCAGCCATAGGGCTCACTACCTTGTGGTGCACTCCTGACCCCCTACGGCAGGGATATGCAATTAGCGGACCTCCAGCTGTTGCAAAACTATAAGTTCCATCATGCCTCTGGGTGTCATGCTTGCTGTTGTCAGAGTCTCGCTATGCCTCATAGGACTTATAGCTTGGCAACAGCTGGAGGTCTGCTAATTGCATATCCCTGCCCTACGGTGTGCATCTGTCATCTGGCCACAGGTGACCTGACAGTTTGATCAGCCATGGACCCGGCTGACGTGCCGCTTTCTATAGATGATACATTACAGGGCATAGTCCGCAGACTTGAGACCCAGGAATCGAATCAGACTCAGGTGATGTGATTCCTCCAGGATCTGGCTTCCCACATCGAGCAGCTTCAGGTCTCCTTAGGACCCTCGGTTCAACAACCTCAACCGCTATCAGCGGCTGCACCTATTCCGGTCGCAGTTGCAGCCACACATTCACTACAACTGCCAACTCTGTCTGGTTTCTCTGGAGACTCCAAGGCCTGCAGGGGGTTCCTTAGCCAATGCACTATTCATTTTGAGCTCCAGCCCCAAAACGTTCTGTCTGATCGGGCAAAGGTAGCCTATATCATTTCCCTCCTCTCTGGTCAAGCTTTAGCCTGGGCAGCCCCTCTGTGGGAACTGAATGATCCAGTGGTTTCTAGCCTGTCTGACTTCTTGAAACTTTTTCGGAATATCTTCGAAGAACCGACTCGTGTCTCTTCAGCGGCCAGCACACTTTTACGTCTCTGCCAAGAGTCTGCTTCTGTGGGACAGTATGCTCTTCATTTCCGCATTCTGACGGCTGAGTTGAGCTGGAACAATGAGGCCTTAGTCGCAAACTTTTGGCATGGCCTTTCTGATAGAGTGAAGGATGAATTAGCAGGAATAACCATTCCCACTGATCTGGACGAAGTTATCTCCTTGTGTAACCAGATCGATATTCGCTTTCAGGAACGGACACTAGAAAAGCGACGCCAGCACTCCTTGGTTCTTAGTCAGCCTGAGCTCCCCTCTCTTCAACTCGTAGAGGAACCCATGCAGCTGGGTCGGACCAGGCTATCCCCCGAGGAACGTGCTAGGCGCAGAACTCTAGGCCTGTGTCTCTACTGTGGGGGCAAAGGTCATTTTCGTGACACTTGCTCTCTTTGTCCGGAAAAACTTTTGGGTCCAATACATTTGGAAAGTGGAGTATTGGACCCAGAAATATCACCCTCACCTTCTCGTTTTCTTCTTTCTGTGTTCCTTCATGTTGGTGCTTCTTCTCATTCGGTCGCAGCATATCTGGATTCTGGAGCCGCTGGCAATTTCATGGACTGGGAATTTGCATCTTCAATGAGACTTACCCTTTTGCCACTCACCACGCCCTTGGTGGTCTTGACGATTGATGGCACTTTTCTCCCAGGGAGTCCTATCCGCTTCCAGACCCTCCCTGTTAAGATGTCGGTAGGGATACTTCCGGTTCCGGCGCCGCATGGAGTAGCTGCTCTTCAATTCAGCTCCCGCAGCGAGAATCCTAAAACGGCTTAAAAAGCCTGCAAATCCACCTCAACCACCGGAAACATCCCCATCCACCACCCGGCCATGACATGGACCGCTTTGTGGAGAAAACCGGCCCGCGGTCGTATGCGGCCGCAGCGGCGCAAACAGCAGAGCCGCAAATAGAGGCCCCGGCTTCGGCCTACACGGAGCTCTCCTCAGAAACAGTGCCGGCTATGGAGGTAAGCGGTGGCCCGGCCCCCCCCTCCTCACAAGCGGACACTGCACAGCTGCCTACAGGGGATTACAATACTGACCTTATAGCGCAGGCTGTAGCAGCTCTTCTCTCCCCAATGATCACTGCCTCAGTAGAAAAGGCTGTCAGTGCAGGCATACACAAACTCCAGGCCCAGCTCAAGGAACATACCTCCAGGTTAAATGAGGCAGAGAACCGTATAGCAAACATTGAGGAGGAAATATATCAGGCACAATCCACTGAACAAGCCCAAGACAAGACAAATAAATATATTCTGGAGAAGCTGGACGATTTAGAGAATAGGTCCAGAAGGAGCAATTTGCGCTTCGTTGGCGTCCCAGAATCGCTACAGCCTACAGCTCTCATGGATTTTTGCGTGAGGCACATCCCTGAAGCGCTAGGCCTCCCAGGCCCTTGTACCGTGGAACGCGCACACTGCATGGGAACCTTTACCTCTGACCGCAAATCGCCCCGACCTATAATCGCCAAATACCTCAACTATTCAGATAAAGCTTTCATCCTTCAAAAATTCAGGCAATTCAGATCTTTTCAGGTCAACGGAATCAAGGTCCTGATTTTCGCGGACTACTCCATAGAATTATCCAAGAAAAGGAAAGCTTTCCAACAAATCTGCTCGGAGTTACACCAGCAACAAATCCAATTTACCCTAGCTTTCCCAGCCACCCTCCGGCTCAAAGCCCCTAATGGCAACCAGCTCTCCTTTCATGATCCATCCGGGGCGGAGGCCTTCCTAAGATCGCTACGCATGGGTCCTCACCTCAGCCCCTCCCCCTCTCCAAAGCGATTCAGAACCTCTGGCCCAGACCAACATCGCTCCGCACCTCATTGAGAGTGCTATTCCAGCACCACCTTGATCTCAGAGCACTTGCTCTTCCATCGGCCATGCCGATTCAACTCTAGCCAAGAGAACTCTCACATACTCCTTTATTTGTATACTTTTTTTATCTCTTTTTTCTCAGCCATGTTCCCTCCTCCTCACCAAGCAATCCACTTTCTGGTAGGCCGAGTTATTTCTACAGTTTTGTCTAATGTTTTATATACTACTGAAATGTTATTACTGTTGTAGTATTTGATCTTGTTCTACGATCTTCTCCCCTGGCATTCCTGCATGGCTCGGTTCACTCTTCCCGTACATAACCCAAAAACTGCCAGCATGCACCACCCTATGATTCATGGGTTTAAATTGCTGCAGCCTACGGGTCTTGTAATGGGAGCTGGCCTACTCAGTGACTCCATGCGGAAAAAAGTGAAGTTTCTCAAATGTGTTTTATTGTTTCTACCTTTTACCTCCCTCCCTTTTTACTCCCCCCCCCTCCCTCATGCACCATCACCCTATGGTTTATCAGCACCAAATGACTGTACACCAACACTCTCAGACAGGCTAGGCTCTTCCCTACCCCCAAATATACTTGTAGCTCATCATCGAAAGTCCTTGCACACTACTCATGCAACATCAGCCCATACCCCCCTTATGGCCCCCCCAATATGAAAATAGTCTCCTGGAATGTGAAAGGGCTTCGCTCCCCTAACAAGCAAATTAAAATTCTCTGTCACCTTAAGAGACTAAAGACCGATATTGCCCTACTACAGGAAACCCACCTTTCCACCCCTGACTTCCACCATATGAAAAAACTATGGGTGGGCACGGTCATAGGTTCTGACTCAAATGGACGCAAAGCAGGAGTTCTGATACTCGTTCATAAAAACCTCTCCTGTACGATCCTGTCGGTTGATTCAGACTCACAGGGACGCCTCTTATCAGCCCATGTTCAAATAGGGACCAGAGATTTGATAATCTCAAACGTCTATGCACCCAATAACCCCACTAAACAGTTTTATAGTGATCTCTCAACCTGGCTCCTTCGCAACCCACATCTCCCACACATAATCGGCGGGGACTTCAACTCCGCAATACACCAAATTGACGACAGGTCTTCTCCAAAACGCTCACGTTCCCTCTTGGAGCCCAATGCTGAGTCTCTCTTGGCCTCCACGATGGACTCCCTCCACCTCCACGATATCTGGCGCCTCGCTGATAGAGAATTCACATTCTACCCTAACCCCCATAATGTCTTTACCAGAATTGACTACCTCTTCTGCTCTGATGACCTTGTACCACTGATATCCGACGCCGACATCCACGACATTGTTATTTCAGACCACGCACCTATTTCGGTAACTCTCGACAACCCTGATATACACCTGAGTCCCAAACTTTGGCGCTTCCCATCCTACCTCCAAAACAACTCTGACTTCCGACAATACATGAAACAGGCATGGTCTGAGTACGCCTCGTCCAATGATCTGCATTCTGACAACCCAAATCTGTTCTGGGAAGCAGGCAAAGCCTTCCTTCGAGGACGCATCATTTCTTATGCAGCCTCTTTCAAACGTAACGCTCTCAAAAATTACAAAATGGCCAGTTCTCGACTACACCAAGCTCAACGATCCCTCTATACAAATGATTCCCCTGACAATAGGAAGGCATGGCTGTCAGCCAAGCAATCCTTTGACACCTGGGCTGAAACTCTGGAATTAACCAAAAAGGCGCACATGGATGCTACACTTCACAAGTTCGGCAATAAGGCAGGTAGACTACTTTCAAGACTCTGTAAAGGCCCCAACCGCCCGACCCATATCACTTCCCTCTCAGATGAATCGGGTACCATTAACACCACTCAAAAAAGCATAAACAAAGCCATGCTACACTATTATTCCTCCCTATATGCGACAGACCCTATAGATACACCGACCGCACTTGCTTTTCTTAAGAAAACCACCCTCACCCAAATCACTCCCTCTCAACTTGATACTCTAAACACACCCATCTCCCTTACTGAAATCTCTAATGCTATTAGGAACCTAACCCCTTCTAAAGCCCCAGGCCCAGACGGCTTCATGGGTGAATTCTACAAATCTCTTCGACCACTCCTGGAACCCACCCTCCACAAAGTCTACCATTACATATGGTCAGGTGGAGCCTACCTACCCACAGGCAACCAAGCCATCATAAAATTATTAGCCAAAAAAGGTAAAGACCCACAAGAACCCGGTTCATATAGACCTATCTCACTCCTAAACCTTGACGTTAAGATCCTTTCCAAAATTATTGCCACCAGATTAGCCACCATCATACCCTCTCTGATACACCCTGCCCAATCAGGGTTCGTGAAGGGCAGGACTGCCATCATCTATCAATCTATCTTCTCAGTCGCAAAATCCCACATCACCTACTTAGGAATAAAAATAGGGAAACTATCCTCCTCTCTCTATCACCTCAACTATCCCCCCCTGCTCACGAAAATTTCTCAAGAACTAGATAACTGGATGGATCTGCCCCTTTCGCTCCTGGGAAGATGCCATCTTGTGAACATGGTCAGTTTCGCCCGTCTACTCTACCCACTTCAAACCATTCCCTTGCTTCTTCACCATAAAGACACAAAATTTCTTAATACTGCCATCTCCAAATTCCTTTGGCAAAATAAACTACCACGCATAGCTTTCACAAAGTTATATCTTCCTAGATGCGAAGGGGGCATCAGTCTCCCAAATATTAGAACCTACAATTTAGCCTGCCTATTGAGGACAGGTTTGGACTGGGTAGCCCAAACATCTCGCTACTCCAATTTCCCCCTGGAATCCGCAATGGTCCACCCATACTCCTTGGTGGCCCTCCTCCACTGTAAGTGGAAATCCATTCCACCGCCACTTCAACATAACCTGCTGCTTAGAGACACAGCAATTGCTTGGAGAGAAGTCCGGAAAAGCCTCAAACTCTCACCCTTCATATCCAGCCACCTTCCTATACAAGGAAACCCGAGCTTCCCCCCAGGTCTGGACCAGCAACCTTACATCACCTGGCAGAAAAACGGCCTCACAAAATTTTCCTCGCTATGTGACTTGGAGACTGGTCGCCCCACCACGTTCCAAACCTTAGCTGATAAGTTCTCACTTCCGCAATCACATATCTTCCAATATAGACAATGCATCAGCTTTCTAAAAAAGGCTTGCAGTGAAGATCGCAAAAGGTTCCAATCATCTCTCACGGATACCCTTCTCTTGGAGGGTTCATACAAAATTTCGATCATCTACCAACCTCTGCTCCTGAAAACCACTCCTTCTCTGACATCCTCATCAGCAGCCAACTGGGCAAAAGACTTCCCAGACACCCAGCTTGTGGACAAACTCCTACAAGGCCTCAATACCGTTCACAAACTGGTGCCCAACGAATCTTGGAGGGAAACCCAACTGAAGATTGTACACCGAGCTCATATCCCTTTCCTCTCAAGCAAACAGGCTCATTCTGCCCCCATGTGTCCTCTTTGTCAACACCCCAGACCTTCACTGTCACATCGTTTCTGGTCGTGTACCTACATCTCCACCTTCTGGGATCAAGTCCTATCGTACATCTTTGAGGTGACCCTGCTGAAACTGCCCAAAGACCCCCTACTTCTCATCTTTGGCCATTGGGACCCCCAGCTACTACCCTGGTGGTTGAACTCTACCCCCTATTGCAAAGACTGGACCCTGATATGCCTCCTACTCGCCAGAAGATCCATCCTGAAAAACTGGATCTCCAATGCTCGCCCAAACACCTCACAAGTCAAAAGAGATCTCTTACAACTACTCTACACGGAGAAGCTCAACCCGGATTTAACACATAAAAACACCAAAACACGTTTCTACCACAAATGGCAAGCTTTTATGGTCTCAACGCTTACCCCTATGGATATGGCGAACTTCGAAAACCTCTCTTTTTCATATCACGGGCCTCCCCGTTACACCATGGATGGAGCTGCTCTCTCCTAACTGACAGAACAACAACATAAGGAATCCCACTCTTGCCATGTCATGAATCACCGTGCGAAACCACCTCTCGCCCACCAACCCCTTCTCTACCTCCAACCAAACTGAGGGAAAACGCTACCCTTGAAACTGCAGCCTCAATCCCGCTGTCTACCCCCATTCTACATCCACTGCATGAACTTGGTGCTCTTCTCCCCTTTCCTCCCTCCTCTCCCCACCCCTCCCTGCCCCACGCCTCTTTTTGGAATCATCCAACAGAACCCGCTTGGTATCCCTAGGGACCCTCTTCATCCTTAGATCCTCATCCTTAGATCCATCCAGTTACAGTTTTTTTTTATTAAGTAGGTTAATTCCTCTGCACTGCTATCACGTGGGGCTTATTACTACGCCACCCCTAGGCTACAAGACTCCTTTTTATCGTTATGTGTTCTGTTACACTTCGTCATAACTGCCTTTATGTACAAATATTACAACAACTATCGATGTTATATTCTGTATGTTACATCTTTCAATAAAATCTATTTAAAAAAAAAAAGATGTCGGTAGGGACACTCCACCAGGAGTGGATATCCTTCCTTATCTTACCTAAGGCTTCAACTCCTATAATTTTGGGTCTCCCATGGTTACGGCTCCATTCTCCACACATTGACTGGACTACTGGACAGATCCTGGCTTGGGGTTCCTCCTGTTCCTAGTCCTGCCTACCCAAGGTTTCCCCCAGTGAACCTGAGCCGATCATTCACTCCAGTTTGCATAACCATTTACATTTGTCTGTCCCTAATCACCCTTGGACGCACAGCCAGGCTAGCTTGTCTACAAGTTCTGCAGACGCTACGTCTTGCAATGTGATTCAGGTAGTCGCTACACCTGACTCTGCTATTCACTCGGCCTCTGTACTAGTTATGCCAGTCCAGCCCATGCCCAGTGAGCCTCCTACTTTTTCTTGTTCAGGACATTCTGCTTGTCCTTCAGCTATTCAGCTTGACTCATGTGACATGTCACCTTCTAACCAACCTGACCTCAGGGTTCCACTGACCTCTGCCCAGTCTGATGGTCCTGTGCTAGATTTCCAGATCTTCTTTAACGGTCTGGGGGACCCTCCTCAGAACCCTGTTGATCCTCTTATGCCCTTGCTTATTCCAAAAAGGCCCTTGGTCCTCAATAAATCCTCTCGTCCTCTCCCTACCTCGGTTCCGGTCTCTGAGGATAATCTAAAGTATGAGGTTAGTCAAGTTCTGGATTCTCGGCTCTGCAGAGGTATTCTTTAGTACCTTGTGCTTTGGAGAGGGTTTGGTCCTGAGGAGGCGTCTTGGATCGCTGCATCTGAGGTCTTTGTACCTCGTCTGTTGAGGAGGTTTCATCTGAGGTATCCCTTTAAGCCTGGGTCCAGGCGGGGGAGGGGGAGGGCCCATAAGAGGGGGGGGATTTGTCATAGATATGCATTAATGTTTGTCTGCCATCTTATTTTCCTCCATGTGTTCACCTTAGAGGCCAGACTCTCTCACCTGGCTGCTTTTATAATCTCTCCTCCCAGTATGCTCCACCCCAGGCCCTATCAAGGAACACTATATTAACCTGTGCACTGCAAGCCAGCGGTGCTGATCAACGTGTCTGTTAAGCATTGTGTGTTTGGGTTCCTGCCTGCCGTGTGCTACATCTGTCTCTGTGTTATGATATTGGCTTGTTCCCGACTATCCCTGTCTGCTAGTGACCTTGACTTTCGGCTTGTCCTTCGTTTATCCGTGTCTGCTTGTTGCCCTGACCTTTGGCTTTTCCCCTCACTATTCTTGTATCTTGTGCTGCTGCTTCCCCTCTATCCTCCTTACCCTACAGAGCATGAACTAGGGGACTCTGGGGGCGGGGCCGCGACCTGGACCCAGCTGCAGCGTAGGCCATCCTCACCACTAGAGGCTCTGGTGAAAACCTGCTGGGTCTTAGACTCTGCGCCCTGGGGAATCTTGGGCTCTAGCTCCCTGTGAATCCCTGTTGTGCTCCACTGGTCCCGCTTTCCACAACCACCCGCAGCAGTCAGCCATAGGGTTCACTACCTTGTGGTGCACTCCTGATCCGCTACGGTGTGCACCTGTCATCTGGCCACAGGTGACCTGACACTGCCCCAGGGGACGTGTATCAATGCAATAAAAAGTTTTAAAAACTGCCGTTTTTTTCGGGAGCAGTGATTTTAATAATGCTTAAAGTGAAACAATAAAAGTCGAATATCTTATATACCTAACTGTTGCAGAGGCAACCCTTCAGGCATCACCACAGCCATCCACGGTCTGTGAGGACACTCCTTTCTTCCTGTGTACTACGGAGCTAGGAATGGGCATAGCAGCTGTATCAACTTTACACTTGAAGGGGCTGAGACCAGAGCATCCAACTTCAGAGCTCCAGAAGCTATCTTCCTGGAGCACAATAAACCTGTCAGATTTAAATTAAGGAAGTGATGGCATGCAACACTTTGGACTTAAAGGGGTTGTAAAGGTTCGTTTTTTATTTTCTAAATAAGTTCCTTTAAGCTAGTGCATTGTTGGTTCACTTACCTTTTCCTTAGATTTCCCTTCTAAATATTTGTTTTCTTTGTTTTCTTTGTCTGAATTTCTCACTTCCTGTTCCTCCTCAGTAAGCTGTTCAGTAAGCTGTTCTGGCTGACTCCACACCACTCGGATGATGGTGTGAAGTTTAGTGAGGAGAAACAGGAAGTGAGAAATTCAGACAAAGAAAAAAAACATTTAGAAGGTAAATCAAAGGAAAAGGTAAGTGAACCAACAATGCACTAGCTTAAAGGAACCTATTTAGAAAATAAAAAACGAACCTTTACAACCCCTTTAACTCATGCCATGCCTGCACTTTTAACAAAGTTACAGAATTCATGGAGTCAGCTCTAAATAGCCCTCCTGGCGGAAACATTAGTAATAGATGTGCATGTTATTGCACACAAGCTTCCTCTGTGAACGTGTACTACTATGTGCCTGCCTGCACACAGGAAATCATCTTGAGAAACCATTCTGCCTGCTGGATATAACCTTCCTGACTTGCCAATTTCTTTTTTTTTTGTCTTGAAAAGAACAGTGAGGGTTAAGACTGTCAGATTTTATTGTCTGTGCCCTGCTAGGGAGATCCACCCTCTCTACTTGTCCAAGTAACTGTTGTGAGTGTGATTGAATGTATGGCAAAGTTAAAAATATTGAGTTTTCACCAAAACTGCTTATGACTGTCTGTGACAACAGGACAAGAAATGAGGGGACTAGATGTCACCAGAGAAAAAATAATCTGAAGGAGATATTTCTGTTTATTTAATTATTTTAATCATTTTATTTTTTTACTTTTTTGCTATCACAAGTGGGCTAACAAGTAATTTCTTTGGGCAGGTGGCAGGTACTCCTTATGGAGGCATCAGAAATCTATTAAACCCCTTATTCCTCCTCAACCTCTGCTCCACCTGATTTAGCACAGAAGTGTGCTTGGTCAGCTGTGCACATGGATTTCTAATCAAGATTTTGACATCCCTAAACCCAAAGTACTCAGAGCTGAGGGCCTCTGGTTCACACTGCTTCAAAGGAGATCAAGGAATGTATGTTTCCCAATCTCCTCTCACTCGCATTTGAATCAGTGCTTACAGACCAATATTGTCCTCAGAAATGCCCATGAGTTACAACCATATATAAAACTCAATTCCAAAAAAGTGCATACAAGTCCCAAATGTCTCTTGTTCCACTGATTTATTTTCATCCAATAGTGAGTTATGATTGATTCCCTTTCTCCAGTTGGTGATCTCCAAAAAAAACTAAAAAATATATAGTGTAGTATGTTCTACTTAACAGCAAATTCCCACTTCCCTACTATGGGTACTCACATTTAAATAAGTGTGATTGAACACCCTTTGATTCACTCATGTGATCCTGTTCTATGTACTCTTACCATCCAGCCTGAAATGCAAGCCTTCTGCATAATAGTGTTGCAAGTGCCTTTCTTCTATGACTTTACAATTATATATCCTTTTTAGGGGTAGTCCTCCTCCCCTGCTCCAAATCAGATGTGGAAAAATGCCCAAAACCAAAACATTATAATATAGTGTAATATCGATATTCAAAATTTGCTCAAACAATCCATTACTCACGTTGAGTTCGATCATAATGTGCCTATCCCATATACCCAATCAGGATACCACCACGTGTGATGTGCTCTCCACTTTCACTCCATGCACCTTACCTAATATCCAAAATCCATGAGCCTTATCAATCACTCCTAGATAGCCCTCCTTTCGAAATGGCTCCATTACATAGGTTAAAAGCCTAAAAAAATAAAATAATAATATAGTGAAATACCGTTTAAAAAAAATCACTCATACAGGTAATAAAACCACTCATATTAAAACATGCAACCACATGTGTGTCCTTTAACCAATAGCAGTGTATATCAGGTCCCAGTCTCCAACACATGATCACTCTATGCACCATACCAAACAAATGTGTATATCAGTCTTTCTCTCTCCACTTACTTAAAAGAGCGGGTTAGATTGCTCCACTTAAGAATAAATCCAGCTCCCCATGTGAAGAATATCATAAAAGCTCCATAGTGTGGTAATTTTGCATAAAAACTAATATTTATTCAAATGTCCTTACAAATAAACATTAATAAAAGGCATGCAAACCACTCTCAAGATCTGACGTCCAAAAGACTTTCAAGCATGTGACTGTCAGCAATTGGCCATCTGTATATACCCATACTTTGGCCCTTAGTTGCCACAAAGTCTGCCATTTTGGCTACTGGAAAAATGTCCCAGGGGCACAGAAACATACTATAAAGCAATATTAACACCTAAGGGTGAATATACCACATTATAAATCACCCATAGACACCCCAAGTCTCCATATGTCACAGCAGGAAACCTCCAAAATGGGCAACCTGGATGACAGCCTATATGAGGAAGTTGAAACCAACAAGATGGCAAATGCTTCTTCTGGGATGCAGAGCAGATATAGCTCCTGACATCCCAATGATACCACTTTCGGTCTGCTCTGCATCCCCCAAGAAACCCTCCACCATCTTGTTGGTTTCTAGACATGTACACACTGAAATATTTTGTTTCGGAATTTAGTTTTCGTCTGAAAAATAAATTTATTTAGTTACTCCTGAAATTCGTTTTTATTTATTTAGTTTTGTTGAAAAATGCATTCGTCCGAAAATTCGAATTACGTTCGATTCTGTCATTTGAAGGCTTATGGTGTCTGTTGAATGTTGTAAGAAGATTTGACGAAGCAGCTAAACTGTACCACGACGCAATCGTACATTTCCGGTCGAATGCTCCGCCCACAAGCTATAGTAGAATTCTAATGTTGTATGACTAGTAATAATTATATTTATTAATTATTATTACTAGTCAACAAACATTAGAATTCTTCTATAGCCTATGGGCGGAGCATTTGACCATAAATGTCCTCTCGCGGAGACTGCTTTGTCGAATCTTCATGTCAAATCTTTTCTCTCTGTTGAATGTTGAATAATCTTGTAATAATAGAGTTAGGTTAGGCACATTCAACCGCAGGTTTGATAGACACAGATCGCTATTGTCACTGTCATGTCGAATCCTATATCTATATATATTGAACTGTTGTCGCAACGAAACGAAAATAAAGCATTTTTTTATGTCGGATCTTTCGGATTTCGGATTCTGCCCATTCGTTATCGTTTGTTAAAATGAACGTGAAAATTCCCGAAATTCGGAAGAAAATGCATTCGGACTAAAATGAATGCACATGTCTATTGGTTTCCACTTCCTCATCTAAGCTGTCATCCAGCCTGACATCTGGACTTTCGAGGCTGCAAGTTGTAGGAATGGCTCCCCATCCCAGATGTATGAGCTGACCGCTCATGGATTGCATACAAAAAGTACAATTTTTCTTACCATTTTTTCACAGTTTTTTCAATGACGGGACCAGATTCTCCTTTCTCCATCACAGCCTAATTTAGCAAGATGGCAAGTGCTACTTGAACTTTTCGGCATCAAGCTTCATTGTGTCAGTGGGGACATTGCATGGTGAATGAGAGGACCCTAGTGGAGGACAAGTTGGGGATTAGGACACCAGGTGGTGTAATTTACTTAAGCGCTGTCTGACCATTTTTAATAAAGATCAATTGGATCTCGTAAGAGGTCTCTCTGAGTGGTGATACATGGTGGTGGTTTTATCCAAATACATGGACTTTCACTTAATAATCAGTTTTAATCACGATATTCTTGAATGAATTTATGGACATTGTTCAAATGCACAAGCACTTTGCACTTTATTCATTTGTTGTATTGTTTTTATTGCACTAGTTTATGATTTAACATTTTCAGTATATGTAGCGCTGTCTTTTGATATATAATTTTTTTTAGCAATTTTTCTCACAATTGTTTGGTGGCTGCTTCATTTTAGAATTTTTGATCTTTTGTGCAATTTTCTTATATAACATATTCTGAAAACATTTATTCTGTTTAGTCACACTAATAATTTTATATTTTTATAGGTTCAAAAATAGTACATTTAAACCAGGCAACTGTACAATTGTGACATTTGGGGAATTAATCTGTATATAGTTGCAAGTGGTCATCCAAGGAGTGAATGGGATCACTTTTCATATAGTACTTTTTTTAGATTTATACTTGTTTTATAAAATTGTTGCTTTGTACGGTGAAGAATGGAGTCCTCCTGTTGAATCTATTATGGAGTGGATTTACTATTATTTCTTTGTATGCAGTAGAAAAATCAAATGGTATTCTAACAAAGATGCTTTGCCGACACACATCACACAACTGGTAGACAGATAATAATGATAATAAAAAAACCTACTGCCCCAAAGTAGCGATTGATGGTGATAAATGGGAGTAATAGTTTTCAATCACTGGCACTGAAAAGAAAAGTTTAACAGTATGGATAATTGAATGACAGAGACAGAAAATAACTGTAATTTGCAGCTTACCAAACAGGTCAAAGGTAGAATCAATAATACAAAAAAGTACTAGTAATACAAAACAGACTATGAAAGTTTGAAAAAAAATGGTCTCCTCATTCTAAATTGATTTTAGATCTCCTCATGTTCTTTTCTCGGAGCTCGTTGTTGATCATATTCATAGACTGCCAAAACCGCCCAATATACCAGACAAAGTTCCATGGGACACGATAGTCCACATCCATTTCTACCATATTAAGGAGAAACCCCGTTGGATGACCAGGAACGTGGCTGCAATCCCTAAGCAATATACAGGCCTATCCTTTTTTACTGATCTGTTCTAATTCACTCTCCTCCAATGCAAAGATCTTTCTACCATCACCAAGCCCCAGCACAATAATTGCATTACATATCGTTGGGGTAATGCTATGCAATTGACAATCACCAAAGATGGGAAAACCCACATTATCCACTCCCTAGTTGAAGGCCTAGTTCTCCTACATTAATAATGGAATATCCTGTACCCATAGGATCACCTCCATGAGCAACCTCCACTCCCAAAGCACCTGAACCCTGAATGACATGTTGCAGTCCATGCTGAAGATATGGTCACTTGTTTTACTCCTCATATTTCACACATCCTACTTGCTCCAAGGATACCTCCTGAGTGCATGTCCCCCATGGCAGTGCTCAGCACCCCATGCCATTTGTTTGACAATCCTTTGCCTATAAGCCTAGAAAATGGCCATTACTGTTTTTTAACATGCAGTCCCTATTGACTTTAATGGGGTTTGGATTTGGAACCTGAACATGGCTTGAACAATTGCCAGGTACATTTGGCTTATTACTACACAAAATATTTTAATTCTTTTGAAACATCAGTAAAAAAATGGGTTTAGGGTGTTGGTGGTGCTAAAACACCATAATCCTACAAAATATTTGAGCAGAGCACATGGAGAAAAAAATTTAAACAGTTTGAAACTTTGAAACAGCTGTGAAAAGTTGGGTGTGCCAAATAAATGTGCCATTGCAACAAACAACAGCAATGGGCTCAGTATGAGATGGTATTGATGGCAGACTTATAGCATTGGCAATAGGTGTGAAGATTGCCAAGCCAACAGTGGTAGAAATAGGTGTTAATGGTGGCTGGCTATGCTCATGGGGTCAGGAGATTGCAATGGTGGCAGGAGGTGGGATTTGTTTTACGCCTGCAGTGATGAAAAGAAAAGCTTAGGCTGCACAGGAATAAATACTTTTGGTGACAGAAAGGTAATCTGCAGCACATGTGTCCAGGGATAGCGGACCCTTTGATCTGTCACAAAGAGCTCTCAGCACTAAACATATGTTCTCAGGAAAGCCAAGCAGCTGAATTGCATATTAGGCCAGATCTGGCCAGAGCTGGTCTGATCCGCGGCTGTTTCAAATCTGTTTTGTTTGCTGAGTGCTTCTTTGGATGTGTTATCCATGTGAAAAATAAACTTTTGTTTCGAATAATACTACACCATGAAGCCTTCCTCTGTTCTATATTGATCGAGATGTTTTAGACACCTTTTAACCAAGGAGAGATTTTGGATACAAAGCCTCTTGGAGTGGTCTGCTCTGGTAGCCGGGGACACATCGCCTCTCGTCAGAAGACTGCAGGAGGATTCCTTCCGTGCCGGCAGGCTGATGCACAAGTGCTCATAATCTCGACCTAATGAGATCCTACGAATCTGGTAAGCAGTTTGTAATACTATAAGCTGGAGCTTTTTGTGATATCCTATGCTGGAACATCTTACCGATTGAAGATCCTGTGTGCTTTTTTTAGAAGCTGAATACTTCATGATTCACATTTGGACTTTTTTAAATATACAGATATTTTTTCACTAATTTCAATTTGAATGGTATATTCTTTATTGGGTACACTTTTGCACATACTGTGTAGGAAGTTGAACACTTCACTATTCACTCATGGACAATTTTTATATATTTAACTTTTTTTCACTGAAATTATTTTCGAATGTATTTCTACTGAACGATATTGATCTATTGGTAATTTTGCGTGTAATTTAGTGTATGCACGCTCTTTCTCCCTTTACATTCATCTTGAACTTTATTATTTAAGTTTTCAGAGCTGCGGCACACATCTTTTTCTTGGGTTAGCGCAAATTCACCCCCTTTTTGTTTACATAACCCTATTACTGCCACCCACGTATGTCATATGCTGGTGGCAGTGTGTGTGTGTGGGGGGGTTATAAATGTGACACGCTGACTGCCTGTTATCAGATGGCAACAATCTGCTTCCACACTCCCCCAATACTGCAAGTGCCTCCCCTGCCTGCATTATTGACATGTTTCCTTGGCTTCACAAGATTGTGCAAGGGGCAGACTAACTTAGGGTGAATATACTGAGGACAGAAAATGTGCCGGGAGGAGGGATTCCTCCATCCAACTATTTTTTGTGAATAGAGGAACCTGTTGGAGGAGCCCGCTGGCTGAACCAGAAAAAATCGAACTGCCTATGTCTAAGATAACATAGCCATGCACTATAAATACTATATTGTATATTACATACTCCTGCACTATATACACGATATTATACATTACACTCTCCTGCACTGTATAAACAATATTAGACATTACATACTTCTGACCAAAGTGTTCATTGTCTCAACAGTTGTTGATTGCTAAGCAGTCCCTAACTTTTTTAATGAAGTTCTTCTATTGCTGAGCCACATTACTCCTCTCTTTGGAATGCACAAAGGTGTCCCGGGTCTTTTACAGTCATAGTTACACTCCTGACTCAAAAAAAACCCCCTCCCCACTATTCCCGTGGTGCACTAACCACACCTCATAATTTTTTGATCAAGCAATGGGGCACAACTTATGACCTTGCACACAGGACCACTGATTTCTTAAAATGCCCCTGATATGACTCTAGATAGGAAGAAGGAGAAGCAGCTTTTATTTCTGGAAGTCATCATGCTTAAACTGAAAAGGTATAAACACATTGGGGGGCACAGTTTGCCATCTTCACTCTGGGCACAGTATGATCTTGATTTGGCACTGATCACAACAGCTGAAGTTCTATCTGAACTTGGTTCAAACCAAACTCTCAGCCCATCCCTAGTCAATATCCATGGCATCTCCTGGGGGTCTTTGAGATAATGGACTTCAGAGGGGCATAATTCTACCCCTGAATCCAGGAGGTCAGTGTTTGTTCAAGTTCTTCTGAGGCCACTTTGTCACATGGGTCTGTAGCCTAACAAAGAGTATGCCTAAAGATGACATAATTAGCCTATAGAGGATTGTACTGTATGGTTTTCTTTCCTGACCACTGTGACTTATCACTTTGACATTGATTCTTTGTAGAGATGTGGAGGTATGCTTCATTATATTTCTCAGATGAGAGGGATCTTTCTTCAGGGTATCTTGTGTTCAATCCCATTGCTACAGCCTAGGTCATAGTCCCCATATGAGAACACCTCTGGCCACTTATCCAATAGTGGCCATACTGCTTCTGAGTGGGTGTGAGTTTTGTGGTGGTCAGTTGTAGGAGTGGTAGTATATGCTCTCCCACTCACTCCTGGTTCTCGCTGACAACTGAGTCATTTAGTCTTGCCAAGTAATAACAACTATGAAACTTGCATTAAGGTAAAACACCTTCTTTGTGCAGCTTTCTCCCCTTATACTTATCTGAGCCTGATCTTAATCCAGCATTGAGCACAAAGCTCTCTCGGATCTCTCTCCTCTCACTGGACAGAGAGACAAAAGGACAAGGGGAACTCTTTGTGACTGGAGGAAACAAGGTTTAACCTCTATATACAAAATTCTTCACAATAGCTGTGAAAATGTGGAATAGACTCTCTTAGCATTTAGTTCTAGCCAGCTCAGATGCAGTGGTGTCTCCATCTTTCATATTTAGGGGGGGGGCACATGGGGGGACAGCGACAAAAGTAGGGGGGCCAACTATAAAATGCAATTATATATATATATATATATCCTGGGGCCCTTTACTATGATCCCACAATGGGCCCTTTCACATGTTCTGCAGTGAGCTCCCTTCCTACTATACTGGGGCCCCCCAGGGTGGCAGAAAACAAGAGATATATGTCACCAGCACACCAATAAAATATAAGGGTCCAAAGCAGTGGGAGAACTATCAGGGTTGCAAAGGTTGTCTTGCCACCGGGCCCTGGTGTTCTGCCACTGTGGGGTTCCCCAGCTGTCCTGTCCCTGCTATTGACAGTACTGGTCTGGCATCTGTCTCCTTGGCAGCGGAGGCAGTCTATTAGGACCTAGTGCTGGTGACATTATGGGTGCATGCAGGGGAAGGCTGGCACTATTGGTTATAGAGAGCCGAGCCCCCAGCTGGTCACCTAGCAGCAGTAATGCTGTATAACCTTCTCTGTTGACATGCTGATCGGGATGTGATCCCGGTGATGCTCCCAGTCAGATCTAATAAACACAGTATTTATTAGCATCAAGAGTACAACCACATATATACACTATACCGTATATACTCGAGTATAAGCCGACCCGAATATAAGCCGAGGCACCTAATTTTACCACCAAAAACTGGGAAAACGTATTGACTTGAGTATAAGCCTAGGGTGTCTATCTGCATGCCTCACTGTGCCTCACTTTGCCTCACTGTGCCCATGCCTCACTGTGCCCATGCCTCACTGTGTCCATGCCTCACTGTGTCCATGCCTCACTGTGCCCATGCCTCACTGTGCCCATGACTAGACTGACGTTTAACATGGGAGTCTATGGAAGGGGTTCCCGGCTTTAAAAAATCGGTGCTCCCCCGGCTGTAGGTCTCCCAGACAACAAACTTTGCACACTTGTAGAGGAGAAATAGGGCTACATGTGTGCCAAGTCCTGGGTCCAGGGGACCTACGACCGACCAGTACCAGGTCCCCAAAATCACTGGAGAAATGACCGTTTAACATGGGAGTCTATGGAAGGGGTGCCAGGGTTGCCAACTTTCAGTAATTCTATGAACAGTTTGTAAAATCCATACTTTTTGCATCTGTCCTTGAATGTCCATTACAGACATGTAGGCTGCATGTTCATAACTGACATCCATGGACAGATGCAACAATTATGGATTTTACACACTGTTTGTAAATTTACTGAAAGTTGGCAACCCTGAGGGGTGCCCGGCTTTGAAAATTCGGTGCTCCCCAGCCTTAGATCCCCTGGACAAGACACTTTGCACATTGTAGAGGAAGAGGAAGAGTGGGGCTACATGTATGCCAGGTTTGGGGTCCAGGGGACTTACGACCGGCCAGTACTGGGTCCCCAAAGTCCGGGAGATCAGGCACAAAAAGGTGACTCGAGTATAAGCCGAGGGGGGCATTTTCAGCACAAAAAAATGTGCTGAAAAACTCAGTTTATACTCGAGTATCTACGGTATACTAAGAGTGCTAGAAGTAGAAAATATGAAAAATGGTGCCTTCGTCCCATTGAACGTTATATGGAGGGAAGAATGAGGCTAGTATGGACTGTGTTGGCACCTTATGCAAACTGATCACCAGTTGAGAGTAAGTAATTAAAATAATTTTTATTACAAAAATGTATATATATATATAATTTTTTACATTTCATAGAAACAATGGTAATTTCGTGACATTCAATGATTTATACCATTACAATCAATGGGGAATAATGCAACTGTACATACATAATATTCGTGCTCTACATGTTTCACGTTTTGATTCAACAACAGAATCCGCTTCTTCAGGAGCTATATATGTATAGGTTTTCGATGTACATATGAAAAAATTGTATTGTCACGTAACTATGAAAAGAAAACATAATAAATGACATAATCATGGATATAAAAAATAAACATTTCAAATATCGAAACAGCCAGGCTGCTACCAGACCATAAAAGCGGAGCCCTATCATACATTCTTACCGTCGGTGCTAGACCAAAGGTGGCCAAAACGCGGACCAAAATTCCAGTTGTGTCATGTGGGGTTAGTGACCCCACTAAGGACACAGAAACAGGAGGTATGGGTAATCTGAAATTATTTAAAATATTGTATGAATATAGAATGTCTGTAGACCAAGCCAAACAGAGGCGGCTACATAAAATAAACATTAAATTTCAAATATGGATATCACCAACCTCCTGGGAGGACACATCCACTACCATCCCACGAATAAACGGCATAAAGATGGAATTATATAGAGAAAATTCGGATCGATATTGAGCCCCTCATATTGTGGACGGAGTCTCTACAAGGTATGAATAATATGTTAAAGAAGTGGTGGGACGGATATGTGCATCATGCACATGCACTCATGCGTGCATGGGCACAGTCACAACTATATAAAGAAAAGGCATATATATATCTTGAAGATCCTAGACGGGTAGATACCAAGTTCCTATTTAAGTAGATTATTTTGGAGGATCTCTGTAGTATATGACGGTGATCTGTGGGTGAATTTGTGTACATAACGTGCCTAATTATAATTAAATACGAATATGAGATATAAATACATATTTGATCAATGTGATTGGTGGGAATCAATAGTGAAGAAAGCAAAAGGAGTAAAGAAAAAATAAAATAAAAAATATAAATATAAAAAACAAAAAGAAAGGAAATAAAAACAGAAATAAGGAGAAAGGGAGGGGAAAGGAAAGGAGAGAGGGGGAGGGGAGGAAGAGGGGAGGGGGGGTTGAAGTGATGAAACAATGGGGAAGGCAGGTGTATAGAGTGAGGGAAAAGGTGAGGGAAACAGAAAGGAAGGAGGGAGGGGGAAGGAGGAGGGGGAGGGGGAGGAGTTGGTGAGGTGATAAAGCAATAGGGAAAGCAAGTGTATGGAGTAAAGAAAAAAGGGAAAGAAAACAGGAAGGGAGGAGGGAGCAGGAAAGGGGGGGGGAAGGGAAGGCAAAAAAACAAAACAAAACCTTGGTATATAATGTGAAAAGGTAAATAAATGCTGCAAGTACAGACAGTGATAGATATAGTGTACTACACAGAAAAGCAGGGAAAAAAGGGGCTGCTATAATTACCGGTACCATATCAAATTCTCTAGTGCTATTAGCAAGTGGAATAAATCTTTTTAAGAAGAAGCAGAGGATCCAAAGAACTGTTTAAAACAGCCTTCCCGGGTGGGGAGGGAATCTGTAATGATAATGGTATAATCAGGGATCTGTCTGTATCAGTCTGTTCATGATCTCTACAAAGAAAAATAGAAACGATCACTTACTTAGTATGCCCGTTGGATAGATATGGATGTGTCCTCCAAAACACAGCACACAGCTGACTGTCGGCTGTTGTTGCTGTTTTTAAATGCAAAAGAGATCCCGCCCACCGACACTGGCATTGCGTCTGGCGTCATCAGTCAGGTCACGTGGTGCGCGTGTGTCGAAAGACACACGCACAATGTCCTGAGCGGTGGATACGTCAGGACGCTCCACCATATGGACAATTTGTGCCCCATGCACGAGATAGCGTGCAGGGGCATATCCACATGACAGACTCGCAGGTGTCATTGCATAAAACCGGAAACGATCCGCATCAAGGCCGTCAATGATACAGGACCTGGATCGATGCATGAACCACCATCTTGGATAGGGGATGCCCTTCCAAGAAGGGGAGACTGTAGAGTTTGAGGCCCGGATCCTTCCTAGTGTCCAGTCAGTGGATGTACAATCCACTTATGTCAAACACTGCACTGAATCCAGGAGTGCGGTCTGGGAGAAACATGCCTGGGTGACATAATATAAATATCATTGTGATATAATAATAATAGCAAAAAAAAATTAATCATAAATGTTTTTGATAAAAAACATATATATTGACCTAATTTACTTAAAACATAATTTGCCTTACAATCAGCGCTACATAAACTGTATAGATCAGCAAGGGATCTATAAGGATTGACAGTTTATCTTATACAAAAGAAGAACACAGACACAAAGGAAACAAGCATAATAGATATGACAATGAATATGAATGCAGAAAACATACATGAACACAGTCATAAATATAAATGTAAATCTAAAACTATATGAAAAATATATATAAAAATATATATAATATATAATATATATAAAAAGTAAACCAAAAAAAAACTGGGATAAAATCATTTTGCAACGCAAAACTCTCTGGATAGAACGGCTAAATGCTATGACACCACCAGGAATAAATTAAGTTAACTCGTATAAACCCTTTCTATAAGAGTTATCATATCCTCATTTTTCTCTGTATTGATATCCTCCTTTGTCTATTTGTTGTTTTTTGCTTCTTGTTGTTCATTTATTTTTGTTTTGTTTTTGTTTTATTTTTGTTTTATTTTTTTATTATTTTATTATTATTTATTTTTTTGGTTTACTTTTTATATATATTATATATTATATATATTTTTATATATATTTTTCATATAATTTTAGATTTACATTTATATTTATGACTGTGTTCATGTATGTTTTCTACGTTCATATTCATTGTCATATCTATTATGCTTGTTTCCTTTGTGTCTGTGTTCTTCTTTTGTATAAGATAAACTGTCAATCTTTATAGATCCCTTGCTGTTCTATACAGTTTATGTAGCGCTGATTGTAAGGCAAATTATGTTTTAAGTAAATTAGGTCAATATATATGTTTTTTATCAAAAACATTTATGATTAATTTTTTTTTGCTATTATTATTATATCACAATGATATTTATATTATGTCACCCAGGCATGTTTCTCCCAGACCGCACTCCTGGATTCAGTGCAGTGTTTGACATAAGTGGATTGTACATCCACTGACTGGACACTAGGAGGGATCTGGGCCTCAAACTCTACAGTCTCCCCTTCTTGGAAGGGCATCCCCTATCCAAGATGGTGGTTCATGCATCGATCCAGGTCCTGTATCATTGACGGCCTTGATGCGGATCGTTTCCGGTTTTATGCAATGACACCTGCGAGTCTGCCACGTGGATATGCCCCTGCACGCTATCTCATGCATGGGGCACAAATTGTCCATATGGTGGAGCGTCCTGACGTATCCACCGCTCAGGACATTGCGCGTGTGTCTTTCGACACACGCGCACCACGTGACCTGACTGATGACGCCAGACGCAATGCCAGCGTCGGCGGGCGGGATCTCTTTTGCATTTAAAAACAGCAACAACAGCTGACAGTCAGCTGTGTGCTGTGTTTTGGAGGACACATCCATATCTATCCAACGGGCATACTAAGTAAGTGATCGTTTCTATTTTTCTTTGTAGAGATCATGAACAGACTGATACAGACAGATCCCTGATTATACCATTATCATTACAGATTCCCTCCCCACCCGGGAAGGCTGTTTTAAACAGTTCTTTGGATCCTCTGCTTCTTCTTAAAAAGATTTATTCCACTTGCTAATAGCACTAGAGAATTTGACATGGTAATTATAGCAGCCCCTTTTTTCCCTGCTTTTCTGTGTAGTACACTATATCTATCACTGTCTGTACTTGCAGCATTTATTTACCTTTTCACATTATATACCAAGGTTTTGTTTTGTTTTTTTGCCTTCCCAACATTTTTTTTGAATAGCATTTTCTGCAGTTCTGTAGCTGTGCGATTCAGCGGTTACGTACTGTGGGTGTGTTCTGCTCTTCCAAAAAACGCCGTTTAGGGGCACAAAAAATAGTTTGCAGTGTGTTATACATATTTGGAGGTGTGTGAAATAAACAATTTCTATATACCGTATTTATCGGCGTATAACACGCACCGGCGTATAACACGCACCCCAAGTTTAGGAGGGAATTTTAGGGAAAAAAACTTTTAGGAGGGAAGTTTAAGGAAAAAAAAACTTACATTTAAATGCAGCCTTACCAGTGTCCGTTTCAGCCTTGTCAGCAGTGTCCATTGCAGCCTTGCCCCAGTGTCCAGTGCAGCCTTTGCCCAGTGTCCAGTGCAGCCTTTGCCCAGTGTCCAGTGCAGCCTTTGCCCAGTGCAGCTTTACCCAGTGTCCAGTGCAGCCTTTGCCCAGTGTAGCTTTGCCCAGTGTCCAGTGCAGCTTTACCCAGTGTCCAGTGCAGCCTTTGCCCAGTGCAGCCTTTGCCCAGTGTCCAGTGCAGCTTTGTCCAGTGCAGCCTTTGCCCAGTGTCCAGTGCAGCTTTGCCCAGTGTCCAGTGCAGCCTTTGCTAAGTGCAGCCTTGCCCCAGTTTTCAAAATTGGCGCCGCCGAGATCGCCGCAGAGACTGGGCGGAGCGGGGCGAACGCCGCCGAGAACGCAGGGAACGCAGGGACGCAGAGACGCAGAGACTGGGCGGAGCCGCCGCCGAGATACACATAGCCGAGTGTACTCGGCTATACTCGGCTTTTCTCGGCTCCGCTCACAGTCACGCCGAGTCCCGCCCTATGATGGACATATCACAGGTCCAATGGCGGGACTGGGCGTGACTGTGAGCAGAGCCGAGAAAAGCCGAGTATAGCCGAGTACACTCGGCTATGTGTATCTCGGCGGCGATCGCTGCGCTCCGCTCAGTCAGCGGAGATCGCCGGGATCAGTGGGTATCGGCGTATAACACGCACCCACGATTTTCCCCTGATTTTAAGGGGAAAAAAGTGCGTGTTATACGCCGATAAATACGGTAGTTTTCTCCTACTGTGCTATACTAAAAAAAAACATTTTTTTTAATAGCATTTTCTGCAGTTCTGTAGCTGTGCGATTCAGCGGTTACGTACTGTGGGTGTGTTCTGCTCTTCCAAAAAACGCCGTTTAGGGGCACAAAAAATAGTTTGCAGTGTGTTATACATATTTGGAGGTGTGTGAAATAAACAATTTCTAAATAGTTTTCTTCTACTGTGCTATACTAAAAAAAAAACATTTTTTTTTAATAGCATTTTTTGCAGTTCTGTAGCTGTGCGATTCAGCGGTTACGTACTGTGGGTGTGTTCTGCTCTTCCAAAAAACACCGTTTAGGGGCACAAAAAATAGTTTGCAGTGTGTTATACATATTTGGAGGTGTGTGAAATAAACAATTTCTAAATAGTTTTCTTCTACTGTGCTATACTAAAAAAACAACATTTTTTTTGAATAGCATTTTCTGCAGTTCTGTAGCTGTGCGATTCAGCGGTTACGTACTGTGGGTGTGTTCTGCTCTTCCAAAAAACGCAGTTTAGGGGCACAAAAAATAGTTTGCAGTGTGTTATACATATTTGGAGGTGTGTGAAATAAACAATTTCTAAATAGTTTTCTTCTACTGTGCTATACTAAAAAAACAACATTTTTTTTGAATAGCATTTTCTGCAGTTCTGTAGCTGTGCGATTCAGCGGTTACGTACTGTGGGTGTGTTCTGCTCTTCCAAAAACACCCATTTAGGGCAACATCCTAAATTTGGAAAATATGAGGAGAAGGTCAAAGGGACGTGGTGGCCCCGGTCGTGGTGCTGCTGGTGGAGCTCCTGTTGCAGGGAGAGGACGTGGTGGATCTGTGCCAGATACACGCACAAGTGAAACACCTTCCTCAGGTGCGAGTAGGCGACCGAGCCTGCGGCGGTATTTTGTCGTGCCTAATGAGGCTGTACGAATGTTTAGGCCAGGACAAGTACAGGCGATAGTAGATTGGGTTGCTGACAGTGCCTCGGGTTCCTTCACATTGTCTCCCACCCACTCTTCTGATGAAATATCAGAGTTGGCACCTGAAACCCATGTCCATCAGTCTTTCACCTCACCCCCTTACAAATCAGCCAAGCAGTCTGAGCCCCAAATCATGCAGCAGTCTCTTCTGCTTTTCGATGACTCTGTTAGCAGGGTTTCCCAGGGCCATCCACCTAGCCCTGCCCCAGAAGTGGAAGAGATTGAGTGCATCGATGCCCAACCACTTATGTTTCATGATGAGAACATGGGAGGACCATCGCAGTACGTCTCGGATGATGACGAAACACAGGTGCCAACTGCTGCTGCTTTCGCAATTGTGCAGACAGACAAGGAGGGCAGGGGTGAAGACTGGGTGGAAGATGATGTGGAGGACGATGAGGTCCTCGACCCCACATGGAATGAACGTTATGCAGGTGACCAGTGTAGTTTGGAGGAAGAGGCGGTGGTCGCACAGATCCACCAGCACAGCAGAAGAGGGAGCAGGGTGTAAAAGCGGAGCGTCCGTCCCCTAGACAGTATGTCTGCTACTGCCCAACGCAGCAAGGGACCGAGCACACCAAAGCCAGGTCCAAGGAGTTCCCTAGCGTGGCAGTTCTTCACACAATGTGCTGATGACAAGACACGAGTGGTTTGCAGGCTGTGCAATCAGAGGCTGAAGCGAGGCATAAACGTTCTCAACCTGAGCACAACCTGCATGACCAGGCATCTAAGTGCAAAGCACGAGCTGCAGTGGAGTAGACACCTCAAAAACCAAGAAAGGTCTCTGGCTCTTCCTGCTTCCTCTTCTGCTGCAGTCTCGGCCTCTTCATCCACCTCTGTAGTGACAGTGGCACCTGCCACCCCACAAACAGAGGATCTGCCAGCAACACTACCAACCATCTCCACAATGTCCCATGGAAGCGTTCAGCTCTCTATCTCCCAAACATTGGAGCGGAAGAGGAAGTACCCCCTGGAAGAATGGGAAGTTCCCCCAGTAGGGTTTTTAGGCAGCTCGATTCAAAAATGGATGACAATGTATGTACAAAAATGGATTTATTAAAATTCAAAGGAAATGGGTGGTACAGATTTAAGATATGAGTTCTGGTAACATGTCATTGAACACAATTGCAAACACTGAAAGTGGTCATACAGTTTAACACAATTGTATGTGAAACTATGTAACACTTACTAACGCGTTTCGACCCTTTTCATGGGTCTTCTTCAGAGGTTTCGGTGTTGCTGTAAAAAGGTTGTATAGAGTAAGCATCAAATATTTTCACCAATTTTTACAAAATTTAAAAATATATAAGTAACATAGTCACCAATTTATCGTGTGTAGACACTGAACATTTTTACCAAGGTTTCCAACAGGAGATGCCCCAGGGTCCCAGAACACCCTCCTGGTCGTGTGGATTCCCCACGCACTGGAATAACGCCGGAGGGGACTGCAGTTTACAAGAATTCACCATGTAGGATAAGGATCCCCAAACGGAGGGGGGAAAAGTACCCCCCTAGCCACCCGCGATCCCTGGCCCTGAATGCCAGCATTTCAAAACTCCTGGCCTTTGAAATGCTGTCATTCCGTATGGTGGAGACGCAGAGTTTTAAAAGCCTGATGGCATTGGCTGTCCCACAGTACGTCGTGCCCAGCCGCCACTATTTTTCCAGGCGAGCCATCCCTTCCCTGCACAACCAAGTGGGGGACAAAATCAGGTGTGCACTGCACAACGCCATCTGTGGCAAGGTCCACCTAACTACGGATACGTGGACCAGTAAGCACGATCAGGGACGTTATATCTCCCTAACAGCACACTGGGTAAATGCAGTGGCGGCTGGGCCTGAGGCAGATAGCAGTTTGGCGCATGTCCTTCCACCACCGAGGATTGCAGGGCGCTTCAGTTTGCCTCCTGTTGCTAACTCCTCCTACTCCGCTTCCTCATCCTCTACCGCCTCCTCATCTGGTCAGCGTAACACCTTCACCACCAACTTCAGCACAGCCAGGGGTAAACGACAGCAGGCAGTTTTAAAACTTCCCTGTTTGGGGGAAAAACCCCACACCGCGCAGGAGTTGTGGAGGGACATGGAACAACAGACCAATGAGTGGTTGCTGTCAGTGAGCCTCAAGCCCGGCCTGGTGGTGTGCGATAATGGGCGAAATCTCGTAGCAGCTCTGGGCCTAGCCGGTTTGACGCACATCCCTTGCCTGGCGCATGTGCTGAACTTGGTGGTCCAGAGGTTCCTTAAAAATTACCCCAATATGCCAGAGCTGCTGCAGAAAGTGCGGGCTGTGTGTGCGCACTTTCGGCGTTCTCACCCTGCTGCTGCTTGCCTGTCAGCGCTGCAGCGTAACTTCGGCCTTCCCGCTCACCGCCTCATATGTGACGTGCCCACAAGGTGGAACTCCACCTTGCACATGCTGGCCAGACTGTGCGAGCAGCAGCAGGCGATAGTGGAGTTTCAGCTGCAGCAATCACGCGTGAGTCGCTCTGCGGAACAGCACCACTTCACCACCAATAACTGGGCCTCCATGTGAGACCTGTGTGCCTTGTTGCGCTGTTTCGAGTACTCCACCAACATGTCCAGTGCCAATGACGCCGTTCTTAGCGTTAATATATCAGTTCTATGCCTCCTTGAAAAAACGCTTCGGGCGATGATGGAAGAGGATGTGGCACAGGAGGATGAGGAGGAGGAGGAGGAAGCGGGATAATTTCAAAGGCTTTCAGGGCAGTCTTTCACAAGTGGCTACGAGGGTGGGTTCCTGCACCAACAAACGCCAGGTACACAATTGTCCGGCAGAAAGGGCACAGTTCTGGAGGATGACGAGGTGGAGGAGGAGATGGAGATGGAGGAGGAGGAGGAGGAGGAGCCATTTTCACAGCAAGGTGGCACCCAGACCAGCTTGTGGCCATTACTGGTGCGTGGCTGGGGGGATACAGAGGACACAGACGATACACCTCCCACAGAGGACAGCTTTTCTTTGCCTCTGGGAAGCCTGGCACACATGAGCGATTACATGCTGCAGTGTTTCCGCAATGACCGCCGAGTTGCCCACATTTTAACTGGTGCTGATTACTGGGTGGCCACCCTGCTGGATCCCCGTTACAAGGACAACGTACCGTCCTTAATTCCCTCACTGGAGCGGGATCGTAAGATGCGCGAGTACAAGCGCACGCTGGTAGACGCGCTGCTGGTGGCATTCCCACCTGACAGCGGGCGTACGGTGGAAGCACAAGGCGAAGGCAGAGGAGGAGGAAGAGGTCGCCAACGCAGCCGGGGCACCGGCAGCACCTCAGAAGGCAGGGTTAGCATGGCTGAAATGTGGAAAAGCTTTGTCAGCACGCCACAACAACCAGCACCACCAGCTGAGATGGAACGTCTTAGCAGGAGGCAGCATTTCACCAACATGGTTGAGCAGTATGTGTCCACAGGCCTACACGTACTGGATGACGGGTCTGCCCCCTTTAACTTCTGGGTCTCCAAATTGGGCACATGGCCTGAGCTTGC
The DNA here is from genome assembly GCA_029206835.1 of Rana muscosa. Taxonomy (NCBI): domain Eukaryota; kingdom Metazoa; phylum Chordata; class Amphibia; order Anura; family Ranidae; genus Rana; species Rana muscosa. The sequence continues at coordinate 423,658,418 of CM055116.1, forward strand.
CCTTTATGCCTTGGAGGTGCTGGCCTGCCCTGCAGCCAGTGTATTATCTGAACGTGTATTTAGCACGGCAGGGGGCGTTATCACAGACAAGCGCAGCCGCCTGTCCAGAGCCAATGTGGACAAGCTCACGTTCATTAAAATGAACCAGGCATGGATCCCACAGGACTTGTCCGTACCTTGTGCAGAATAGACATGTATACCGGTGTTGTGACAAAAACTGTCCGGCCATCGGATTGTGTCCGGCCCATACTGCGAAGGCGCAGCGCTTGCGCAGTACAGAGGACAAGGAGATTCACAAAATCTCCGAAGATGAACGGCGCCTGCGCTGTGAGTGCAGGTTCAAGCCCCACCATCCAAGTGGACATACGGTAGCACATAGTAACAGGGCCCCTCACGGGCTCGGTTCAATCGCCACGCTTCGGGAACGGCCTCACTTGGCTCGGCTTGAACCACGGATGGTGTGGCCTTCACCTGAACTCACCACGCAGGCGCCGTTCGTCTTGGGAGATTTTCGAAATCCCCTTGTCCTACATACTGAGCAAGCGCAGTACAGGGTGGACACTATTTGACGGGGGACAGAATTCGACACATCACCGGCCTTACCCAGCCATTGTTGTATTTTTGAACCAGTGTTGGCTACCTCGTCCTCCTCCACCGCCGCTTCCACCTACACAGCCACCTCCTACTCCATATGGACCTCGTCCTCCTAGGTCAAGATTATAATTTTTATTTTATTTTTTTGTAGCGCACAGATCCTTTCCCCCTTACCTGCCTTTATGTTGTTGGTTCCTCGCAGGAGGGAGAAAGGCACACCGCACTACCAGCCCGTACCCTCCTATATAAAGAGGTTGAGCGGTGTACTTGACGGGCCGTGTCCACAGCCGGAGTCAAAACTCCTCCAGAGGATGATTCTCACCTCTACTGTAGGTAGAGGCAAGTCCTTTAATTCCCAGTAAAGTCAATGTCCACACCAGCTGAAATTACAACTCTTATTCTCTCATGGCAAAATAAACTGTACTCAGATAGAAAAGGTTAGAGCAAAGAAACAGGACAGCTTAAGGTGTGGAGGAGGTCCAGGCACAAACGTAGCACATTCACTTCACTGCTTAGGTTTCTCAAACAGTTTTAGGTGCACGGTCTCTGCCACAGACCTTGAGGTTGGTCTCTGCCACAGACCGGGTGTACAAGGCCCCTGCCACGGACCTGGAGAACTTTGGTCTCTGCCACAGACTAGGGTGTATAAGGCCCCTGCCACGGGCCGGGTGAATAAGGCCTCTGATACAGTCAAGATGACCTTGAGCTTCTCCTTCTACGAACCTAGCCCATATCAAGGGGAAGACATCTCTCCAGGGAGTCAACAGACCCTTCTTTCACCGTGACTCCCGCATCGGTCCATCAGAATGATCCTCCCTTCCCTGGAACATGGTCCCCTACACGAGGCGGCACCCTAAGACTCCTCGACCCTTAGCGGACTCCAGACGAAGGCTCTGGACTCCAGACTTTACTCCCGCACCTAGGCCTCCATACCCAGGGCAGCAGGAACTCCAGGATAGTACCTCACCCCGGGCTAAAGGTACCCGAGATGGAACAGGAACACATGCACCCAGGCCGAAGGCACCTGGGCGTGGACCCCACTGGACATCAGCCCCCAGGCCAAAGGTCTGCCCCTTTTATATGCTCTCCCGGCATGCACAGCAGGTTCCCCGCCCCGCTGTACTACTGCCAAGAAGGGACACAAAAGGCACAGCACTGTATCGGCGGTTTAACCGTAGCCTACCATGGCAGCGCCACCTGTAGGCCGCAGGGAACTGCACACCAATACTGTCCCCCGAGGACAAAATGGTCCATGAATCCTACAGAATTAGGGTGTTTGAGCCTATTTACCACTCAAACACTTCCCTTAAATTTAGCACCCCGCTACATTTTTATTTCAAAGTATTTTATTTTCCCACTAGCTTATCCATTAAATTGAATTATTTATTCCAGAAAGGGCGTATTCTGGGGCATTCCCACCATATGTGTGGCATCGTGCCGTTGAGTTTCTGAGGTTCTTAATGACTTCCCGTACCTCTTCTGCTGAAAAGGGGGCCTCCAGCATATTTTTTTATTTTTTAATTTTTTTTATGTTATTTTAAGTTATTTCCCTATCCACATTTGTTTGCAGAGCACTTACCATGCTCTTAACAACATTTTGCTGCCATTTGCAGCCCTCTAGCCCTTTCCATTACTTTTTTAGAGCCTTTTTAGTCCTTAGAAGTCCGGGTCCCCATTGACTTCAATGGGGTTTGGGTTCGGGTCCGGGTTCGGGTTAAAGTTCGGTCCCGAACCCGAACTTTTTTCCGAAGTTCGGCCGAACCCGTCGAACCCAAACATCCAGGTGTCCTCTCAACTCTAGTGACAATACAATTTTTTCATATGTACATCGAAAACCTATACATATATAGCTCCTGAAGAAGCGTATTCTGTTGTTGAATCAAAACGTGAAACATGTAGAGCACGAATATTATGTATGTACAGTTGCATTATTCCCCATTGATTGTAATGGTATAAATCATTGAATGTCACGAAATTATCATTGTTTCTATGAAATGTAAGAAATTCTATATAAATATACATTTTTGTAATAAAAATTATTTTAATTACTTACTCTCAACTGGTGATCAGTTTGCATAAGGTGCCAACACAGTCCATACTAGCCTCATTCTTCCCTCTATATAACGAGTATATACGGTAATCAACCGTATGTTCAGCAGCCACGTGGGCTCTATGCCTGTAAGGTGTGGGCTTTGATCAATAAAATCACTGATATTTAACACTAGGATTTGACTAGGAGCATCACCTGGATTGCATCACGATCAGCATGTCAGAGAAGGCTCCACTGCTGCTAAGCAACCTGCAGGGAGCTCAACTGTCAACAACCAATAGAGATGGGCTAGGGTGTGTTTAAAATCCAACATGCCCGATCCCGCCAGGAAGCCGACACTCCACAGTGCTAATCACAGCCAGTGAGACATTTCCTGATCTGTGCAGCTGCGGACCGGGAAATGTCTCACTGCCTCACCGTCTCCCGTATAATATCCGCAGTCTCTCTCCTGTATAATATCCGCAGTCTCTCTCCTGTATAATATCCGCAGTCTCTCTCCTGTATAATATCCACAGTCTCTCTCCTGTATAATATCCGCAGTCTCTGACCGTCTCCTGTATTATATCCGCAGTCTCTGACCATTTCCTGTATAATATCCGCAGTCTCTGAACATCTCCTGTAGTATGTCTGCAGTCTCTGACCATCACTCTTTCCAAAACGCACTCCTGAACCTTGCACTCTTTACATAGCATCCTCTTGATCCCAGCATCCAGCACCCACCTGCACTCTGCATGTAGCACCAGCATACAGGGGCACACTGACCACCAATATGCATGGCCAGTGGTTACCAGTATACAGAGGACATAACAAATCAGGTAAATCAATTACCATGCAACTAAAAATATATCAAAAGCAATAAGAGAATCTTTTTTAGCTGGTTCCCTCATCTAAAGCAAATCAATAAAAAGCAAAAAATGCAGCGCTGCCCTACACTTCATCTATAAAATTGTACAAATGGACTTATAAGTGATATAGTAACACCTATAAATGAATATCCAGTGAAAATCAACCAATGTATTGCAATATAGTAGTGATGGTGTCACCCCCTCTGCAAAAATATTTTGAGAAATTCCAGAGCTTCAATGTGCAAATAGCGGTGACACCCCCTACATACAATAATTATAATAACAAAGACACAAATCAACCCATGTATTAGAACATAGTAGTGATGTTGTCACCCTCTCTGCAAGAGGTAATACATTTTTCAGAGCTGCAATGTGCAAATAGTGGTGAAACCACCTATATATAATCATAATCAGGGATGAGCCGAACACCCCCCTGTTCGGTTCGCACCAGAACCTGCGAACAGACAAAATGTTCGTGTAAACTTTAGAACCCTATTAAATACAATGGACTTGAACGTTCAAAATCTAAAGTGTTAATTATAAAGGCTAATATGCAAGTTATTGTCCTAAAAAGTGTTTGGGGACCTGGGTCCTGCCCCAGGGGACATGTATCAATGCAAAAAGAAGTTTTAAAAACGGCCGTTTTTTCAGGAGCAGTGATTTAAATAATGCTTAAAATGAAAAAATAAAAGTGAAATATTCCTTTAAATTTTGTACCTGGGGGGTGTGTATGATATGCATGTGAAGTGGCGCATGTTTCCCGTGCTTAGAACTGTCCCTGCAAAAAATGTCATTTTTGAAAGAAAAAAATTCATTTAAAACTGACTCGCGGCTATTAATGAATTGTCGGCTCCCGGCAATACATTCAAAAGTCATTGATAAAAAAAAAAAAAAAAGCGTGGGGGTTCCCCAGAATTCAATTACCAGGCCCTTCAGGTCTGGAATGGATATTAAGGGGAACCCTGCCGCAAATTTAAAAAAAAATTGACGTGGGGTTCCCCCAAATATCCATTCCAGGCCCTTCAGATCTGGCATGGATTTTAAGGGGAACTCCACCCCAAATTTAAAAAAAATGCCGTGGAGTCCCCCTAAAAATCTATACCAGACCCCTTATCCGAGCACGCAACCTGGCCGGCCGCAGGGGAAAAGGGGGGGACGAGAGAGCGGCCCCCCCTCCCTCCTGAACCGTACCAGGCCACATGCCCTCAACATGGGGAGGATGTCCCCATGTTGATGGGGACAAGGGCCTCATCCCCACAACCCTTGCCCGGTGGTTGTGGGGGTCTGCGGGCGGGGGGCTTATCGGAATCTGGAAGACCCCTTTAACAAAGGGGACCCCCAGATCCCGGCCCCCCCCTATGTGAATTGGTAAGGGGTACATTGTACCCCTACCATTTCACGAAGAAAGCGTAAAAAAATGTTTAAAAAAAACACACAAACACCTTGAAAAAGTCCTTTATTTAAAAAAAAAAAAACATTCCAGCGGTGAAATCCAGTGTCCCGCGGCGATCCCGATGTCCAGCGCTGTCCTTCATTGGTTGTGCCTGAGCGGACCTGATGGGGAACTCCCTCTCAGTATTTTAAATGTATAGACCCGCCCCTTCTGAAGTTCCCCATCAGGTCCGCTCAGCGGACCAGATGCGGAACATGAGAAGGGGCGGGTCTATACATGTATTACCAAAGTGAGAGCAGTTCCTCATCAGGTCCGCCCCCTCGGTATGTCGGACCCGCCTACGTCATTGGCTTGAGCGGGGAACTTCCTTCACTATGTAAATTTAAATTACACAGTGAAGGAAGTTCCCCGCTCAAGACAATGACATAGGCGGGTCCGACATACCGAGGGGGCGGACCTGATGGGGAACTGCTCTCACTTTGGTAATACATGTATAGACCCGCCCCTTCTCATGTTCCGCATCTCGTCCGCTGAGCGGACCTGATGGGGAACTTTAGAAGGGGCGGGTCTATACATTTAAAATACTGAGAGGGAGTTCCCCATCAGGTCCGCTCAGGCACAACCAATGAAGGACAGCGCTGGACATCGGGATCGCCGCGGGACACTGGATTTCACCGCTGGAATGTGTTTTTTTTTTTTTAAATAAAGGACTTTTTCAAGGTGTTTGTGTGTTTTTTTAAACATTTTTTTACGCTTTCTTCGTGAAATGGTAGGGGTACAATGTACCCCTTACCAATTCACATAGGGGGGGGCGGGATCTGGGGGTCCCCTTTGTTAAAGGGGTCTTCCAGATTCCGATAAGCCCCCCGCCCGCAGACCCCCCAACCACCGGGCAAGGGTTGTGGGGATGTGGGCATGTGGCTTGGTACGGTTCAGGAGGGAGGGGGCCGCTCTCTCGTCCCCCCCTTTTCCCCTGCGGCCGGCCAGGTTGCGTGCTCGGATAAGGGGTCTGGTATGGATTTTTAGGGGGACTCCACGGCATTTTTTTTTTAAATTTGGGGTGGAGTTTCCCTTAAAATCCATGCCAGATCTGAAGGGCCTGGAATGGATATTTGGGGGAACCCCACGTCAATTTTTTTTTAAATTTGCGGCGGGGTTCCCCTTAATATCCATTACAGACCTGAAGGGCCTGGTAATTGAATTCTGGGGAACCCCCACGCTTTTTTTTTTTTTTTTTTATCAATGACTTTTGTATGTATTGCCGGGAGCCGACAATTCATTAATAGCCGCAAATCAGTTTTAAATGACTTTTTTTCTTTCAAAAATGACATTTTTTGCAGGGACAGTTCTAAGCACGGGAAACATGCGCCACTTTACATGCATATCATACACACCCCCCAGGTACGAAATTTAAAGGAATATTTCACTTTTATTTTTTCATTTTAAGCATTATTAAAATCACTGCTCCCGAAAAAACGGCCGTTTTTAAAACTTCTTTTTGCATTGATACATGTCCCCTGGGGCAGGACCCCGGTCCCCAAACACTTTTTAGGACAATAACTTGCATATAAGCCTTTATAATTAGCACTTTAGATTTCTCCCATAGATTTTTCGAATTTGCCGCGAACACCCCAATTTGTTCGCTGTTCGGCGAACGGGCGAACAGGCAATGTTCGAGTCGAACATGAGTTCGACTCGAACTCGAAGCTCATCCCTAATCATAATAATAAAATGTAAATTATATACATCAAGTGTACATTTTATTATTATCATTATTATGATTATATATAGGTGGCTTTACCACTATTTGCACATTGCAGCTCAGCAATATTTCTTACCTTTCTGTTATTTTTGTATGTAGGGGGTTTCACCATTATTTGCTCTGCAAATTCTCAAAATATTTTTGCAGAGGAGGTGACATCATCACTACTAAATTGCAATACATTGGTTGATTTGCATTGGATATTCATTTATAGGTTTTACCATTTCACTTATAAGTCCATTTGTAGAAATGTATAAATGTAGGGTTGTGCTGCATTTTTTGGCTTTTTATTGGTATACAGAGGCCAGGACATACTGATCATCATTGGACGCCATGATGAAACCGCCACTTGCTGGCCACTCCCACAGGTGTGCGGTAGTGCACCGCATTAGCACCCTCAGTTTTACTTCAACCACCACCATAGCACCCCAAAAAAACATTGTCTGGAGCCACCCCTGCCTGGATTGGATTTAAATTTTGGGGCCCCATCCCTCCCAAGTTTTTCTCTATCTTCTCTTCATAACATTTGGTAGTCATATCCCAAAAAATTCTAAGAAGTATTTTTTTTTTTTTCATGTCATTGACGAAATGTGGGAAAGAAAACTGCATATATCATTTGAGGAAAATATGCTTATAACATAGTTTACCATTAGCCAATATTTTTTTTTAAATAAAATATGTCCCCGGATTTCATTTTAAAAATCTGGTCACCTTATTGTACATCAGCCCCATAAAGTAACCAGCACTGGGTTCCAATGTGCTGCCGCCGCTGCCATGGAGACAGAGACCAGTGCTGTGAATAGCCGGGACAGGACAGCAACTCTGGTTGTTCCAGCACTGGTCCACACTGGGAACATTCCCCCATCCACCTATAATGTGTAGATGGGGGAATTGGGTCATTTCTTTTTTTTTTCATTCAACCTAATAGTTGAATTAAAAAAGTGATCAATGTATGGGCTGCCTAAGAGCTAAGACCAGCCATAGACAGTTTAAATCTCAGCTGGTTCAGCAGGAACTGGCTAAGATTTGAACCATTAATGAGCAGATTCTCTTATGATTATCACTAGTGGTTTCTATAGACACTAGTGATAATCACTGTTTGTCGGGAGAATACAATTGCTGGGCAGGATGGATATTCCCCTGTCAGCACTGTCTGTGTTGATGAGGGAATCATGCAAGTTTCTTTCCTGCAATCTGTGGATGCAGGAAATAAATTTGCACCATATATTACCTGCCTAACTGAAAGTGAAAGTAAATTGTGAATGTCTTGAAAGAACAGGAGAGAAGAGGGAGACAGATGGGGGAGAGAATGGATGGAGAGAATGCAGTTCAGTGATTACAGTGTACTGCAGTCTGCAGTGCACACACTTACCCACGGTCCAGGCTAGAATCTAAGGCATCATTCACACACAGCCAGGAATGCTGCTGATTTTCATATTTCCCGCCCACAGATCCCCTCTCTTCAGATACAGCACGCCAGGATAGTGTGGGCGGGACTGGAAGGAGAAGGAGGAGGAGCTGTATTCCTCCCTGCTCGTATGTGAGGAAAGTGAGGGGGGGGGTGGCTGGACTCGCTGGGCTGTGAAAGAGTGTCATAGACTGGCACTCGGCTCAGCTTGCAGTCACCACTCTCGGAATTTACAGGCTGGTTCTCCTGTCCTAAGGATGGGAGAAATCAGTCTGTTTTTTCAGTAACTGAGATGAAGGCTTGGGCCCCCCTCCCACCCCACAGTGCTCGTGGAGTCCTTCCTGCAACTCGCTGTTCTCTGTGCCAATGAGGATGCAGGGGAAGGAGCAGATCGGGCGGCTGTGGTTGTGTGAGCGCTCGCATTATGCAGTGTCAGTGAGCAGAGGGAGGGGGGAGGAATCCCCCACAGGAGCTGACTGGGGATGCTCTCCCTCTCAGGAGAGACTATGTTACCCCAGCAGCAGCCCAAGCGAAATGCAAAAATGCAAAAAAAATCATGACCAATACAGTCATATGCCATTGCTCAGGGAGCTCAAGTAGAATAATCCTAATGATTTTAGGAACTATCTCCGGATGTCGGACTCCTGCTTTCAGCATCTTTTGTACTTGCTGTCCCCCTATATTAGGAAGCAGGACACCTGTATGAGGACTGCAATTCCAGCAGAGCAAAGGCTCATAGCCACTTTGCGCTACTTGGCAACAGGGAGAAGTTTCCAGGATATAAAGTTTACAACTGGTATTTCTCCCCAGGCTCTTGGACTCATAATTCCTGATACCTGTTGTGCTATAATTCAAGTCCTGCAGAAGGACTATATTCGGGTAAGTTTTTTTAGGTAATATCAAATTCTATCTACTTCATGTTTTCAAATGTTTTATTATGTATGTTTTCTTCCATCATTTACAGTAATGTAATTTGCTGCGAATGTCCTATATTTTTCATTTATTTTATTTTTCATGGCCTACATGCATATTTGTCTTCACTTACCTCCCCAGCATGCTACCCTGGGCACATCCACACCTAGCATATTAACAATCTTTTTTTGTATGTTAATTTTTTAGGATTACCCTAAACACCCCCTAAACTGTGTCACATTTGGATTGTTGTGCTCAAATTCATGCAGAGTGCAAGAGATCCATTTTTTGGTTACACAAACTACACCTCCCCTCCCCAAAATGCAGAATCAACTGATCAAGCTACTCTATTTGCTGATTTTTCAAAATCCATTCGCAGTATACCTCTTTTGTTGGTGTAATATTTCTGTCTGAATTCTCCAAAGCATGTAGTCACTATCATGTAGTACACTATTAATTTCTGGTCTTCACTTCTTTTAATGTTATTTAATGCTTGTAATATAAATAGGGTTTTTTTTTTTATATTATGGCACTTCTTATCTTCCCACTAGGTTGCCAATCTTAAAAAACTGGAGGGGCTTGCAAAATGTACCTTCATTTGTTCCTCATTTTGCTCACATGGAAGTGGAGAGGGTTATTACCTGTCCCAAAACTCTACCCATTCAACCTCACCCCCCTAAAAAAAAATGGAATGTGCCACCAGAGGGAGTGAGGAAGCATATAATTATAACTGTTATCCTTTTTTGTCTAAATACTTCTTAAAATTTTATATTTTTATGTTGCCCCAAGAATGTATGTGTCAAAATAGATTACAATTTTATGTGTTCAAGTAGTAATACATTTTGTTTTTTTAACTCCAGTTTCCCTCCAACCCCCAACAATGGCAGGATGTGGCGGCCCAGTTTGCCAATTTATGGAATTTTTCCAACTCTGGGGGTGCCATTGATGGCAAACATGTGAGGATTGTCCCACCACCCGACTCTGGATCATATTACTTTAACTGCAAAGGCTTTTGCAGCATAGTTCTGCTTGCTGTTGTGTCAGCGAACCATGAGTTCCTGTACGTGGATGTGGGGATGAATGGGCGCCACTCAGATGGAGGTGTCATGATGCACACAGAGTTCTACCGTAGGCTCCAGAATGGCACCTTACATTTGCCACCTGCTCAGGACAATGTGGAGGGCCTCAATTTTGTATTTGTGGCAGATGAGGCGTTTGCTCTGGGGGCTCATCTTCTGAAGCCCTTTCCTATGAGGAACCTTACCCCTGAGCAACGCAATTTATAACTATCGGCTCTCTCGTGCCAGAAGGGTGGTTGAAAATGCCTTTGTCATCCTATCCAATAGGTTTTGACTTTTTTTAACATCAATGACTCGTTTGATATTTTATGATTGTCTTATATGTCAAATTTTCTTTATATCAATAAATCTCTAGTTTTTTACTCTTACTTACCTTGTGTGCCTAAAAAGTCCAATCACTAGATACTAGTTTAGAAATTCACATATATCGGGACGTTGGCACATGTTTACCAGTGTATCCACAGTTGTCACCCTGTGATAGGATACATGTTAAAACCTAGATCTTCTCACTTTTTTTAACATCCATTAACTTGGCAGAATACAAGTTGAACCATGTGGTGTTGTGCTGCTGCACCCTCCATAATTATTTAAGGAGGAATGATAGCAGCTACATTTGATCAGGGCCTAGAGATGAGCCTTCTGGTTTTCAGCCAGCTGAAGAGCCAGTGATGCCAGCTCTGGAAACTGGTCGTGCTGCTGTCTCCTCCCAGAATGCCCGTCTTGTCCGTGACCAGTACATGGAATATTTTGTGGGTAGTGGGGCAGTGCCTTGGCAGCAAAATGTAGTGGATAATATGTAAACTATATTTTCTTTATAAAAAAATAAATATTCTTGGAACTACTGTTGTCTGTGTTTATTATGTTTGCAAATGTCCTTATAAAATTATTGTAAAACAACCAGAAGTGGAATATTGTTGATCAAAAAGTTGCCTTGAGCTATGTAGTGTATTATGTTGTGCTGTTGTGCTGTTGTGCTGTGGCTCTGCTACACACATTTTCAAATACACTGTCAATGTAACTACACCAACTGAACAAATATGAGAAAAATAGACTAGAAAAATGGACTTTGCTGGGACTGCTCCGGACTGCTGTAAACTCCCCTCTAAGGCACAGGCCTACAGCCTGGCCATCGTACTCAAGGCCCTGTAGAGTGAGACATTCTCTACTCACACACAACACCAGGACCTATACTGGTGTATGGAAAAAATCAACTACTAGAATGGTGGGACTTTAAATGAAGCAACACTGCTGAGTTAAATGCATCAATCAATAAAACATGGTTTAATGGATACAAGGAATACATACATCATGAGATAGCAGAAAACATTATACTGAATAGTAGCAACATAATCATATAGTTAATAATGTACAATTATTAAACAGTAGCAATAAAATGATTATCTCAACATAATAAATACTGCACATGAGGTAGGCAGACCAAAATTGTAATGATAATAACATCTAAACCATGATAGATAGGTGCATATTGGTAAACTATATAGGTAAAAATGTTAAAACATGATCACTGTGACATCGCATCGTAACAAGCTCTACGCGTTTCGTGGTTGGTGTTACCACTCGTCAGGAGCTGATGCTGGATGTATCTATAAACAAATAGAATGGTCAAATTGGTAAATTGGTAGAAATTATATATACAGATATAAACAATGGTATATAAAGGAGAGGGGATGGAAACCATTCCAAACACTCTCACCTCATAATGGTACGCTGGTATAATCGTGGTAATATTAACAAATAAAATGGGGGTTTATTGTTTAGTATAGATAATGTCCTCCCCCGGGAGCTGAGGTGGTATGAACCCAAGGCATAACGGTGGTAACAGATATCCAGAAAGTGAGTGTGGATCTCCAGCGATTGGCTGTAGTCTATGATTGTAGCTTGGTAGCGTAAAGTTGGAATATTATTTTCATAATAGCTGTAACAGTAAAAAAGTATTGACAATAAGCGAATCATACAGCCAAGATACTGAAGAAGAAGCCACACCAATGTGAATGTATAAATAAATAGCCACCAGTGTGAATGTATAAATAAATAGCTAAGTGTAATGGACATAAAGGAAGGTAATGAAAACCCAAAAAGTGACCAAGGTGATAAGCGTGACAATAGAAAGATGAGATGACCCAGCATATATCTGGGAAAGTGAGGAAGAGGGTAAACCAGGGTAAATAATAGTGAATGGTAGGTGAACTGGACCAGGGTATTAATCCAGTGCGTGGTGAGGGGAGATACTAACCGTGTGCCAGAGGTAAACCACCAACGTCACGTGGCGTGAATAAGAGGAGGGCGGCGATGCCACCTAAGCAGCTGCTGCCGCTCAGTGATGTGGCGTCCGGTCCTCCTCGTGGGACACGCGAGCTGGAATAAGACGTGTCGGCGTCATCACGTCACAACTGACGTCATGCGTACGTCACGTCGGCGTGGCGTCGACTCGTAGCGGGTGACTGTCCCGCCCCCCACGCATGGGGAGGGGAAGGGTAGGCACCGGTAGGAGTCGCAGCTCCCGGGGATAAGAGGAAACCCAACCTCCCCGATAGCAGGGAGTGGCCCCTAAATGGTAGGAGGTAATAAAGAAACAAATTGGCCAAGGTAGTCACAGATGGTAAACAAAGGTATAGCAGTGTGCTTCCATCCCCGATAAAGTGAGATAGAACTAACTAGGGTGGGATTTTAAGTGAGGCAATCCCAGGGATTGCCTCACTTAAAATCCCACCCTAGTTAGTTCTATACTGGTGTATGCTAAGCCCTTTTTTACTGTGATAACTACAGCCCTAGAAGTCCTGGAGGACATTACCTGTCGCTGCATACAAGCAGCCTCCGCCCAGCAGTATACCCAGCTGTTGCTTATTGTGATTTTCACTATGACTGGCTAGTTGTTACCGACAAATAGCCAATCACATTTTACCTAGGTGTGTGTTGCCATCGGCAACACATTATCAGGCTTATCACTGTGCTCCTGAAGAAGCGGTAACTCGCGAAACTAGTAGAGCAAGTCAAGACCATACATGATACACTGGACCCATGGCTCTCGCTAACTTGCTTCATACAATCACTGTTTTACCAGCCTCTGGTTTGCTGGTTTTGCATTCCAACTAAGGTGGAATGCCTGTATGTTATATACCTTGAAGTATTGTTAAAGCGTGAACCCAAGCCCTGTATCTAAGTATAAACAAACTGTTATTGTTTGAATGTTTATATGTACTTTTTCATTACTTTGTTTAAACATAAATACCCCTAGTTTTTTACAACATTTATCCATGTGCCGCCTAAAGTCCATATTTCTAGTCTATTTTTCTCCTATGATATCGGGACGTTGGCACATTTGTACATGTGCATCCACAGTGTCACCCTGTGAGGATGCACTTTTAAGCAATTTTTTTGAAACTGAACAAATATACTGTTCTTGAGAATAGAAATAAGAAGCCACACATTGTTAAGCAAAAATATATTTACTTCCAGCACACTCACATGTGCGTTTTTTATGGTTTTACAACAAACCAACATCGTTATTTTTGTAGAAAGATAATTATTTTGTTTATTATCAACTTTTAAGTGGCTAAACATGCCTCATCCCCACAACCCTTGCCCGGTGGTTGTGGGGGTCTGTGGGCGGGGAGCTTATCGGAATCTGGAAGACCCCTTTAACAAAGGGGACCCCCAGATCCCGCCCCCCCTATGTGAATTGGTAATGGGGTACATTGTACCCCTACCATTTCACAAAGAAAGTGTAAAAATTAAAAAAAAAACACACAGACACCGTTGGGAAAGTCCTTTTATTAAAAAAAAAACATTCCAGCGATGAAATCCAGTGTCCCGCGGCAATCCCGATGTCCAGCGCTGTCCACACAAGACGTCATTGGCAGAGCCTGAGCGGACCTGATGGGGAACTTCCTCCGCAGTGTATTAAATGAATAGACTCGCCCCTTCTAAAGTTCCCCATCAGGTCCGCTCAGCCAATGACGTAGGTGTAAGGCTAATCGGACCAGATGCGGAACATGAGAAGGGGCGGGTCTATTAATTTATTACACTGTGGAGGAAGTTCCCCATCAGGTCCACCCCTTCGTATGTCAGACCCCGCCTACGTCATTGGCTGAGCGGACCTGATGGGGAACTGCCTCGCAGTGTAATAAATGAATAGACCTGCCCCTTTTCATGTTCCACATCTGGTCCGCTTAGCCTTACACCTACGTCATTGGCTGAGCGGACCTGATGGGGAACTTTAGAAGGGGTGGGTTTATTAATTTAATACACTGCGGAGGAAGTTCCCCATCAGGTCCGCTCAGGCTCAGCCAATGACGTCTCGTGTGGACAGTGCTGGACATTGGGATTGCCACGGGACACTGGATTTCATCGCTGGAATGTTTTTTTTTATTTTTTTATTTTTAATAAAGGACTTTTCCAAGGTGTCTGTGTGGTTTTTTTTTACATTTTTTTTACACTTTCTTTGTGAAATGGTAGGGGTACAATGTACCCCTTACCAATTCACATAGGGGGGGCCGGGATCTGGGGGTCCCCTTTGTTAAAGGGGTCTCCCAGATTCCGATAAGCCCCCTGCCCGCAGACCCCCACAACCCCCGGGCAAGGGTTGTGGGGATGAGGCCCTTGTCCCCATCAACATAGGGACATCCTCCCCATGTTGAGGGCATGTGGCCTGGTACGGTTCAGGAGGGGGGGGCGCTCTCTTCCCCCCCCCCTCTTTTCCTGCAGCCTGCCAGGTTGCGTGCTCAGATAAAGGCTCTGGTATGGATTTTTGGTTGAACTCCACGTCATTTTTTAAAAAAATTTGGGGTGGAGTTCCCCTTAAAATCCATACCAGACCTGAAGGGCCTGGTAATTGAATTTGGGGGGACCCCCACACTTTTTTTTTTTATCAATGACTTCTCTATGTATTGCCGGGAGCCCACAATTCATTATAGCCGCGAGTGAGTTTTAAATGACTTTTTTTCCTTCAGAAATGACACTTTGTGCAGGGAAAATTCTAAGCACGGGAAACAAGCGCGAATAGTCCTCAGAAGTTCGGGTCCCAATTGACTTCAATGGGGTTCGGGTTCGGGGTCAAGTTCGGGTCAAGTTCGGTCCCGAACTCAAACTTTTTTCCGAAGTTCGGCCGAACCCGTCGAACCCGAACATCTAGGTGTCCGCTCAACTCTAGTTATGATGGCTCCAAAATTAGTACATAAACAAAGTGATTTGCATATATCAAATAGACAGAAGTGAAAAATAAAATTGTGGACAAGAATGAGAAATGCTGGAGTCATAATGATAGTCTTTGCTTTTTGGACACATTCAAGTTGTAAAAGTAATGAGCTGATAAATGTGTTTGGGATTGATGACTAAAAATAAAATGATGGTCCTTTTCAGACACAGGAAAATTATAGCCAAGAAGAGGCCAGGCCCATCAGCCAGACAACTGAGTGCAGAGTCCTTATCCTGCACCCTCCTACCAAAAGGGCCAGGATGAGGCACCACCTGGATGAGGCAACAGCTGACTTCTTTACTAGGGTCACATCAGTCATCACAACAGCACCCGATAGTGCTGAAGGGTTTGGCTGTTTCACAGCTAATAAGCTCCGGGAGGTGGACGAGGATCAAAGGGAGCTATGTGAGGGGCTAATCATCCAGCTCCTCAGCAAGGCCAGGAAACGGGAGCTAACCCCTAAATCACATGTGTGTGATTTGGACCACACACCTCCTCAACAACAAGCCTACCCACCCCATCCAACCTACCCACCTCAGCAAACCTACCCACCCCAGCAACCCCACCCACCTCAGCAAACCAACCCACCTCAGCAGCATGGGGGTCAGTGGCCACATAAGACCCTGGATCCCCAACAAGGCCAGTGGTCTGCGGAGTTTAGGGGCTACTAATTTAGATTTTTTTAAACGTTATTTTTTTAACCTTTCTTGGTTAAAGTTTTTGGAGGATCATTTGCATTTTTTATGGTAAAAATTTCATTTGGATGACAGAGAATATGTCTATTATTTATTTGATTTTTGTTCTGTTGTGAATGCACAAGAAACAAAATGGCCTCAGCTGATGTGGATCGAAGTGTGGAGAGCGATGTGCGTGGTTCAGTCTGGTATGACAAAAATACCAGCCTGTTGTAGTACCACAGCCTGGGGACAGATATGTCTTCTGCTGCTGCTCCCCATCTTTTGGAGTCCACGACCTTCTTGTGCTCCCTATGTTATGTACTCCTCAGGTTCCCAATTTTGACCTTAACATAATTGATGGATGCACTGGGGTACAGAGGCTTCGCCAATTCCACCAGTTGATGTATTGCTGCCTTCCTGTTAATTTTGATATGCCATTCTTGTGCTTATTTTAATAAAAAGAATACATGGACTAAATTATTTGATTATGTGTTTACATTATAATTACAGTTTGGGAGTAGGCAGGTACATTTATAAAATTAAGGGACACAAATAGAGTAGTTGGTGGTTTGAGCATAAAAAACATAGGAGATAACTTGACCCACTAAATAATATCTAAATATGGTTTATTCATATAACAAAAACACAAATCCATAGGAAAGACATTGGTTTTTACCCTTTCAGTATCACCAGCAAAGCAGCGTTTATTATTATGCCATTATAAAGAAGAAATTGTGAGCTGTATTTCTAGATTTCATAACTTGCCGCGTCGCGAATGTGATATCTCCATAACGAACGCTAGTTTTACAAGACCGAACGCTGGTCCTTGCTTCTGAGCATGCACGTTCGTAACCCGGACAAAAGTCAGATGGATTTCTGTACACACGGTCGGACTTTACACCATCAGACTTTTGTTGCCGAAAAGTTTGTCCGTTTGCAGAGTGAACATTTGTCTGATGAAAACCGAAAAAGTTTGTCCGATGGAGCGTACACACTGATTTTTTTCTAAACTTGCTCATTTTGAAGTTTGTTGGCAAAAAGTCTGACCGTGTGTACGAGGCTTTAGAATCAATATTGCACACAGGGTCAGAATCCCAAAGAGCTTGCAAACACTGCAAAATAAAACAAAATAGGTTATAAAAGCTACACAAAGATGGGTTCTAAACAGGAACGTCTCTGTTGATCAATCAGGGTAAGACTCTATAGCACAAGGAAGTCTATCTGAGAAATAACCACTTCAGTAAAACAATACCAGATAAGCCCTGTACACACGATTGGATAACCTATGGATTTTCGTCCGATGGATTTGTCCATCGGAAATCCAATGAAACTGTTTTTCATCAGTCTTGCCCACACACCATCAGTCAAAAAACCGACCGTTCCAAACGCGGTGACGTAAAACACTCCGATGAGCCGAGAAAAATTAAGTTTAATGCTTCTGAGCATGCGTCGACTTGATTCTGAGCATGCGTGGGTTTTTGAATTTAAAATATGTTCTATTTTTTAAAACCGATGGAAAAAAGACCGATGGGTCCCATACACGATCGGTTGGTCTGATGAAAACCATCCATCGGACGGTTTTCATCAGTCAAACCGATCGTGTGTACAGGGCTTCACAGCTACTTACAATTATACTTACAGACAGCATCCCTTGCAGCAAAGTCCAGAGTATATTTGGCAACATAAGTAAACAGCTGGAGGGATTATATCCCCAAAAACACAGTGGGGTTACCCCACTGGAACTAGAGTATTTAGGTAGCAATACCAGAGGTGCTTTCCACAATAGCTAGGTCTCCTGGGGAAGTTGAATGCTATTAGGCTCCTGCCTGGCTGCCCAGATACCAGTTTTTAGAGGGGAAGGCTGCTTGACTGGCTGCAGATTATTCATCCTTCTGCTTAACCAGGTGTTACCTTCCTGAACTGTGTAGGAAAGAAAGCAAAGCAACGTATCTTCCTGGGGCATGTTCAGGAACACAGGGAGTTGTGGAAAAGTTAAAGGGGCATGCATCTGCATCGTAGCATGACCAGTAAATGGGCACTACACTACAAAAATATAGTATATCATGGAGATTTCACATGGATTCTCTTGCAGTGTGTAAAAAAGTTCATATAACGTGCAGCACAGGACCAGAATTACTCTGTGGGTGTTGTTTAAAGATTTACTGCAAATAGAAAATAAAACCAAATCTGAAAGCTACCAGTGCTTTCCAATAAATATTAGAATTGTTGGAAACTCAACTTATTGCATCTTTTATTGGGGAGTTATTTTGTGTCAAGATATCCTTATGCATTAACCTCTGATAAATGATTATGAAGGAGCCCAGCTTTAGCCTTGAGTGCTATTCACTTTACTTCTCTAAGGACTACACAGTCCTTGACATACCATTGCTTCATACTCTACAGTAGAGTGGATCAATATACTGTATATGCCTGAGGAGAAATATGCAATACAAGAAATAGGCAGCCTCAAGCCATGCATAACTTCAAATGGGCATGCATAGAATGATGAATCCTGGGTTTAAATGTTAGGCAACCCTTTGACTCTCTAGTGTGAAACTCAAAGTACCAGAACACTCTGCCTTGACTAGCACACATTAATAAAAAAAAAAGTATAAGGCATTCTTTTTTGTGGAACTGTTGCATATATGTTCATTATGGAACGTATAGCTCCTCAACAGTCAGTGTCTCTCCAACTGCTGTTGTAGTTTCTCTACAGTCAGATGAGCATTTGTATTCTTATTTACAATAAGCAACTCAGAATGCTGTGTACTGTAAGCAGCAATCTGGCTGTTCTTCCCTGCAAAGCAAGGAGAAAAAAAAAACTGCCTTATAGTAAAGAAAAAGCAGCACACATTACACACATTACACATTGCTGGGCCCACAGTTAACTCCTTGATTGCCCCTAGATGTTAACCCCTTCCCAGCCAGTGTCATTAGTTCAGTGTCAGTGTACAGTATTATTACTGATCACTATTTTAGTGCCACTAGCGATGTGAGCCAGTGGCCCTCCCACATAGTGACTGTTAGTGCCAGAATGCCGCCCACCCTATCACAGTCACGGTATAAGTAAATTCCAGTATACGTGTATACCCTAGTTTGTAGATGCTATAATGTTAGCACGAACCAATTAACATACACTTATTGATCCTACTCAATTCCCTCTCTCTTTTCTACCACAGCTCTCGAGGTCTTCATCACCTATAGCCTAGAGGCCTTACCCTAATACTCTGAAAATGACCTCTACCCCTCCTGCAGATGACAAATTCCCTGTCAAGATTGTCTCCCTTAACACAAGGGAACTTAACATTCCGGAACAACGTTCCCAACTCCTCCTCACTATGCAACGCAGCAAAGCAGACATAATATTCCTACAGGAAACGCATTTCCAAACTGACTCCGCGCCAAAGCTACAGAATCACTATTATACTAATGCGTTTCATGCAACGAACCAAACATCCAAGTCAAAGGGTGTCTCCATCCTCATGGCAAAACATTGCCCTTTCCAACTCACAGACATGCTCTCCAACGAAAAGGGCCGCTATCTTTTCCTCAAAGGGACACTACTCGGTAGAAAAATCACACTAGCGAATGTCTATGCCCCAAACTCCCACCATGTCACCTTCTTCCGCGACATCACTACTGCTTTAACCAAGTTTCACGAAGGCATCCTCATCTTAGGTGGAGACTTCAATGCCCCCCTCAACCCCCTCCAAGATACGTCATCCGGTACATCATCTCTCCCATACTCCGCTCTGCGTTCCATTAAATCCCACTTGCGACACTTGTTACTTCACGATTCCTGGCGCACCCTAAACCCCAATGGCAGGGATTACACCTTCTTCTCATCACCACACAATAAATATTCCAGGATCGATTACCTGTTCATATCACAAAATGCTCTATCCATCCCTCCAACACACATCTATTGACCCCATGCTTCTATCTGACCATCACCCTATCTCCATGACTATTGCATTCCCAGAATTGCGTCCTCGTCCACAATCCTGGAAGCTAGACCCCTCTTTGCTCACAGACCCCTCCATAGCTGCGGAAGTGGAGCTCCACATTAAACAATACATTATAGAGAACAAACCCACAGATACTTCCCCCCTCATCACCTGGGAAGCCCACAAAGCTGTGATTCGGGGTGTCCTTATGACAGCGGCGGCTAAACGGAGGCGAGAGAAACGGAAGCACGTCCTGGCACTCACCACCCAGATTCAACAACTGGAATGCGCACATAAACGCTCTCGAGCTTTAGACACCCTACATACCCTCGTACAAACCAGAAACGAATTGCTGGAAGTGCTAGGCAAACAACTAAGACGCAAATACATTCTCTCTCAACGAGTCTTCTACGAATACAGTAACAAAGCGGGCAAGTTCCTAGCGAGAGCCCTACAAGCCAAAAGAGCTGCCTCAACCATACACTCGCTGACAGGCCCGAAAGGTCGCAAACTAACTTCCACTCTGGACATAGCCGAACAGTTTGTCACCTACTATTCACAACTATTCAACCTACACCCAACTGGCCCTCCCCGGACCCTACCCCTAGAACCCAAGCAATTAGGGACTTCCTACAACAATATAGCCCCTCCCCAATCTCAGACTCCCTAGCCCAAGACCTAGACAACCCCTTGACTAGTAA
Source organism: Rana muscosa (assembly GCA_029206835.1). Taxonomy (NCBI): domain Eukaryota; kingdom Metazoa; phylum Chordata; class Amphibia; order Anura; family Ranidae; genus Rana; species Rana muscosa. Next base: position 423,679,001 of record CM055116.1, read on the forward strand.
TGAAGCTGCCTTCGCCCTAAAACAAATGAAATCAGGCAAGAGCCCAGGCCCTGATGGATTGTCGGTGGGATACTATAAAACATACGCAGAAATCCTCACCCCCCTTTTTCTCTCAGCCTTTAACTATTTTGCCTCACTCACCGAACCCCCGCCCCACCTACTTGCAGCCCACATTCCGAAACCAGGCAAAGACCCATCCTCGGTCACAAACTACAGACCCATTTCGTTGCTGAATGTTGACCTCAAGTGGTATGCCAAAATGCTTGCGAATCGACTGCTCCCTCTACTCCCCCGACTGATTGACCTTGATCAAGTTGGCTTCATCCCTGGAATCCCTGGCAGGGAAGCTAGGGACAATACGCTCAAAGCAATCAACATCCAAAACTGGCTCACAACACACCACAAAGAGGGATCCTTTCTCTCACTTCATGATGAAAAGTGGCCTGGGACTATATGATAGACATGTGCACACTGAAATATTTCGTTTCGGAATTTAGTTTTTGTTAGAAAAATAAATTTATTTAGTTACTCCCGAAATTCGTTTTTATTTATTTCGTTTTTCGTTAGAAATTGCATTCGGCCGAAAATCTGAATTAATTAAGGTCGAATCTGTCATTGAAGGCTTATGGTGTCTGTCGAATGTTCAAAGAAGATTCGACGGAGCAGCGAAACTGTACGACGCTGCAATCGTACATTTCCGGTCGAATGTTCCACCTACAAGCTATAGATGAATTCTATTGTATGACTAGTAGTATATTTTTTAATTACTATTACTAGTCAACAGGGATGAGCCGAACACCCCCCTGTTCGGTTCGCACCAGAACCTGCGAACAGACAAAATGTTAGTGTGAACTTTAGAACCCTATTAAATACAATGGACTCGAACGTTCGAAATCTAAAGTGTTAATTATAAAGGCTAATATGCAAGTTATTGTCCTAAAAAGTGTTTGGGGACCTGGGTCCTGCCCCAGGGGACATGTATCAATGCAAAAAAAAGTTTTAAAAATGGCCGTTTTTTCGGGAGCAGTGATTTTAATAATGCTTAAAATGAAAAAATAAAAGTGAAATATTCCTTTAAATTTCGTACCTGGGGGGTGAGTATGATATGCATGTAAAGTGGCGCATGTTTCCCGTGCTTAGAACTGTCCCTGCAAAAAATGTCATTTTTGAAAGAAAAAAAGTCATTTAAAACTGACTCGCGGCTATTAATGAATTGTCGGCTCCCGGCAATACATACAAAAGTCATTGATAAAAAAAAAAAAAAAGCGTAGGGGTTCCCCAGAATTCAATTACCAGGCCCTTCAGGTCTGGAATGGATATTAAGGGGAACCCCGCCGCAAATTTAAAAAAAAATTGACGTGGGGTTCCCCCAAATATCCATTCCAGGCCCTTCAGATCTGGCATGGATTTTAAGGGGAACTCCACCCCAAATTTAAAAAAAAATGGCGTGGAGTCCCCCTAAAAATCCATACTAGACCCCTTATCCGAGCACGCAACCTGGCCGGCCGCAGGGGAAGAGGGGGGGATGAGAGAGCGGCCCCCCCTCCCTCCTGAACCGTACCAGGCCACATGCCCTCAACATGGGGAGGATGTCCCCATGTTGATGGGGACAAGGGCCTCATCCCCACAACCCTTGCCCGGTGGTTGTGGGGGTCTGCGGGCGGGGGGCTTATCGGAATCTGGAAGACCCCTTTAACAAAGGGGACCCCCAGATCCCGCCCCCCTATGTGAATTGGTAAGGGGTACATTGTACCCCTACCATTTCACGAAGAAAGCGTAAAAAAATGTTTAAAAAAACACACAAACACCTTGAAAAAGTCCTTTATTTATAAAAAAAAAAAAACATGTCGGACCCGCCTACGTCATTGGCTTGAGCGGGGAACTTCCTTCACTATGTAAATTTAAATTACACAGTGAAAGAAGTTCCCCGCTCAGGCCAATGACGTAGGCGGGTCCGACATACCGAGGGGCGGACCTGATGGGGAACTGCTCTCACTTTGGTAATACATGTATAGACCCGCCCCTTCTCATGTTCCGCATCTGGTCCGCTGAGCGAACCTGATGGGGAACTTTAGAAGGGGCGGGTCTATACATTTAAAATACTGAGAGGGAGTTCCCCATCAGGTCCGCTCAGGCACAACCAATGAAGGACAGCGCTGGACATCGGGATCGCCGCGGGACACTGGATTTCACCGCTGGAATGTTTTTGTTTTGTTTTTTAAATAAAGGACTTTTTCAAGGTGTTTGTGTGTTTTTTTAAACATTTTTTTACGCTTTCTTCGTGAAATGGTAGGGGTACAATGTACCTCTTACCAATTCACATAGGGGGGGGCGGGATCTGGGGGTCCCCTTTGTTAAAGGGGTCTTCCAGATTCCGATAAGCCCCCCGCCCGCAGACCCCCACAACCACCGGGCAAGGGTTGTGGGGATGAGCCCCTTGTCCCCATCAACATGGGGACATCCTCCCCATGTTGAGGGCATGTGGCCTGGTACGGTTCAGGAGGGAGGGGGGCCGCTCTCTCGTCCCCCCCTTTTCCCCTGCGGCCGGCCAGGTTGCGTGCTCGGATAAGGGGTCTGGTATGGATTTTTAGGGGGACCCCACGCCATTTTTTTAAAAATTTGGGGTGGAGTTCCCCTTAAAATCCATGCCAGATCTGAAGGGCCTGGAATGGATATTTGGGGGAACCCCACGTCAATTTTTTTTAAAATTTGCGGCGGGGTTCCCCTTAATATCCATTCCAGACCTGAAGGGCCTGGTAATTGAATTCTGGGGAACCCCCACGCTTTTTTTTTTTTTTTTTATCAATGACTTTTGTATGTATTGCCGGGAGCCGACAATTCATTAATAGCCGCGAATGAGTTTTAAATGACTTTTTTTCTTTCAAAAATGACATTTTTTGCAGGGACAGTTCTAAGCACGGGAAACATGCGCCACTTCACATGCATATCATACACACCCCCCAGGTACGAAATTTAAAGGAATATTTCACTTTTATTTTTTAATTTTAAGCATTATTAAAATCACTGCTCCCGAAAAAACGGACGTTTTTAAAACTTCTTTTTGCATTGATACATGTCCCGTGGGGCAGGACCCGGGTCCCCAAACACTTTTTAGGACAATAACTTGCATATAAGCCTTTATAATTAGCACTTTAGATTTCTCCCATAGATTTTTCGAATTTGCCGCGAACACCCCAATTTGTTTGCTGTTCGGCGAACGGGCGAACAGGCAATGTTCGAGTCGAACATGAGTTTGACTCGAACTCGAAGCTCATCCCTACTAGTCAACCAACATTAGAATTCTTCTATAGCCTATGGGCCGAGCATTTGACCGGAAATGTACGATTGCAGCGTTGTACAGTTTATCTGCTCCGTAGAATCTTCTTATAACTTTCAACAGACACCATAAGCCTTCAATGACAGATTCGACATTTGTAGGTTTTTCGATGCTTCGTTGAATCTTCGTCGTTCATGTCGAATTGTCAAGTTAGTTCTAGCTATTTTACTGCTCCTCCTCTTTGGTTACAATCAGCCAATAACATTCATCATCATCATTTTTTTATTTTACTTCCCCCACCCAATTCCAGCAGTGATCTTTTCTCTCTATGTCGAATCTTTTCTCTCCATAATGTCGAATCTTTTCTCTCTATAATGTCAAATCTTTTCTCTCTATGTCGAATCTTTTCTCTCTATAATGTCGAATCTTTTCTCTCTATGTAGAATAATCTTGGACTAATAGAGTTAAGGTTAGGCACATTCGACCACAGGTTCGATGGACACAGATTGTTATTGTCAGCCTCATGTCGAATCTCCTATCTATATCGAACTGTTGTTGCAACGAAAACGAAAATTAAGCATTTGTTTATGTCGGATCTTTCGGTTTTCGGATTCTGCATTTTCGTTTTCATTTGTTAAAACGATAACGAAAATACCTGAAATTCGGACGAAAATGCATTCGGACGAAAACGAATGCACATGTCTACTATATGACGGAAGCATTACAAATCTTGGGTCTCCCCCAGCGTATGCTAAACTTTATTCTCGCCCTCTACGCTAATCCCACTGCAAGAGTCTGAGTAAACGGCCACCTATCAAATGCCTTCACTATCTCTAACGGAACCCGCCAAGGCTGCCCCCTTTCCTCCCTAATCTTTGTTCTATCCCTTGAACCAATACTAAGGCACCTCAGAGTGAATCCTGACATAAACGGGATTGATATAAACCACAGAAATTACAAGATAGCAGCCTTCGCTGACAACATCCTTTTGTTCCTCACTGAACCTCTCACGACAATCCCAAACTTACTTAAAGACTTTGACACTTTTAGGTATCTCACTAACCTACAAATCAACTTTGCGAAGTCTGACGCCCTCAATATCACACTATCCCCTGACAGCTGTAAACAGTGCCAAGCTAATTTCCGGTTTAAATAGAATCGCCATTCTATCTCATACCTAGGCATCCAACTATCTTCCTCCCTATCAAATTTGTACTCCTCTAACCATCTCCCGTTACTACAAACCATAATTAAAGATCTGAAACAATGGTCCACAGGGCTGTTTTCCTGGTTTGGCAGAGCTGCCATAATTAAAATGAACATCCTACCCAGAATCTTATACCTACTACAGACTATCCCGATCAAACTCCCACCTGCTTTCTTTTCAGCATATCGAAAAGCGTGCACAGACTTTATCTGGGGCAAACTACGCCCTAGAATAAGCTATGCCCGACTCACCATCCCTAAACTCAAGGGAGGCATTGGTCTCCCGGACCTATGCATATACCAACAAGCATGCCATTTAGCTAGGATAATTGACTGGAACGTACACCCAAATCTCAAAGCATGGGTCCAACTTGAACATTCTATGTCGCCCCTTCCACTCTCCCAAACCCCTGAATAGAACACCTCTTGCATGTAAAAAATACCCGCTCATTCACCCAACGCTAACCTCCTTCCGTGATACTTGTAGCAAATATAAAATATCATCAATCCTAGGCCCAATGACCCCACTTAGACAGAACCCGGACTTTACACATGGAAATTCCCCTTCCTTCGTAGCAGAAGTATGGCCTCACACTACAGTTCGAGCAGAACACTTCTTTGACGAGGATCAATTCATCCCCCACGCCACTTTAGCTGCTAAAACGATGACGGGTACATTCCCCTTCTGGACATATATCCAGCTCAGACACTTTTTTGATAAAACCAAGCCAAAACTTGAATGGTCCAGATCAACCACCCCCTTTGAATCACTTTGTCTGAGTACTGAACCCCTACACCACCTGATCTCATGCACATACACATTACTATTCTCAGACCAGAAACCCAAACTAAACTGGGCCAGCCATAAATGGGAACAGGAACTCCCCATTGACCTGACAGACCATGACTGGGAAAGCATATACACTTGTATCCACAAGGGAACGGTAAATGTACATACACAGGAAAACGCCTTCAAAATATTTTTGAGATGGTACAGAACCCCCCTTTAGGCTGCACCATATCTACCCCTTACTCCCCCCACACTGCTGGAGATGTGGGTCAGAAATTGGCTCACTTTTACATATTTGCTGGACATGTCATAAGCTACAACCTTTCTGGCAGGAGGTCCACCAACTAATTAGTCAAATAACCACTTACCAACTAGACTTCTCACAATCACAATTTCTGTTACACTACTCCACACTACCGAAACAGGCCTACCTACGCTCTCTGGCCATGCATATGGTCAACGCGGCAAAGATGTGCATCCCAGCCAAATGGCGCTCTCCAGATCCACCATCCAAAACTGACTGGTTCAAACCCATACAAAAAAACGCGGAAATGAAGGAGCTGATACATCAAGCACACGACATGCCCTCTAAATTTTACAAATCCTGGTCTTGTTGGATACACTTTACCACGACAGATGAATATAAACAATCCGAACGTGAATGATCATTGAGAGCTGTGGTAGATAATCGAACAATTTGAGAAACCTACCCCCTAACCTCTCCCCCCTACCTAGTTTGGCTCGCTTCCTCCCCCACCCAAAATAGCGCCTCCTATTCAACCTCCGTGTGAGGCAAATACCTGAGACACCCTCCCTTGAGCCCCCAACACCCACTACCATTACTTCCCCCTTTCTCCCATATTACCTTCACTGATTCTTATCGCGATACTCCTAAATGTTGGGACCTCACACTAATAGTTACCTATCAGATCCATCATCCCGATTCTCTCACTGATCCCCTACAACAGTTAGCTGATAGAATATCAACATGATGTTTCCTTCTCTTTAATGCATCTAATGTCCCACAACACAAGCCGTGCTATACTCTACTGGATTTGTATATCCCTCTGATTAAAGATACTGTTTTGTTTTGTCTTATCTGTATTCGCAATTTCACAATTATCGGTCCTGTTCTGTTTTGTTACGCTGCTTTTCAATAAAAACTTTTGATAATGAACATACACTTATTGAGAAATGTAGCAGAATACATTTTGGCATAGAAATATATTTTTTATTTGGATATGTTTTATAACAGAAATTAAAACATGATTTTATATTGCAAAAAAAGAAAAACCCAGTGGTGATCAAATACCACTAAAAGAAAACTCTACGTGTGTGAAAAAAAAATTATAACAATTTCATCTGCATACAGTGTTACATGACCACGCAATTGCCAGTAAAGTAGCATAGCGCTGAATAACAAGAAGTTCCCTGGTCATGAAGGGGGTAAAGCCTTCCGGAGATCAGATGATTAATTAATATATAAATATGTATTATTGTGATGATGGTGCTGTCAGCCTGGCCCTGCACAGTGATTTTCCAGATGATGAGGCAGCAAACTATGTGCCAGCAGACTGAGGTTGATCATCACTAGGGTCGGTAACTCATCAGCTAACCCTATTTAAACACAAATAATAGCTGCTATTGTGTGGTTTAATGGAAAAAACACCATTCACATTATTTGCTGTAACAATTATGACCTTCAGGCGATAATAACGCCTTACACTGAAGTGACTATCCTCAAGTAATAAAGTAAATGCTCCTACATAAGCTGTACCTATTTATCTGCAGCACTTTGACCTTCAGGTCCTTCTAAGGTGCACAGATCAGATGTTATTTCTCAGCTTCAAACAGGCAGTGGAGATCTGACATCACACACTGCACAACATAGAGTAGAGAGCTGAGTGTAATTTGACACCTGAGTGGATGAAATAGACACATCTCCCTCTACACATTCTCACTGTCAATCATACACATCTGAGGTTGTCAATCAACTGCTGTGCACTTGGGGGGTGGGGGGTTACTGATGTCAGAGAAAACTGTCAGAAGTTACTCATACATATAGCAGAGGAAGGAGAGAGCAGGCAGGATCTACACTAGGTGCTATGGATTAAGGTAGGTACACTTTACAAGAGGATATGCTTTGTTGATTTTTCCTTTCAGAGGTTTACAACCACTTTAATAAATGCATGTGACACTCACTGACACTATTCACAGGAATATGACAGAAGATACAATATCATAGTGTTCAACTCAACAAGCAACAGAAAAATAAATAGGACTAAGAATGAAAAGTATGTAAAAAAGTTCCCCTGATCTTTGATTCCACAGGGTCCAGTTCACTAAAGAATAAGTGCAATTTTGACACTAGCCCTCAGAGATGACTCTTACCCCTTTTTAAAAAACTGATAGCTCACAAGCTGCAGATGAAGCCAACCGTTGTTGGTCCTGGAGGAAGCAGGCTGAGGTAGTGACAGAATGATTTATGATAGTACAGAAGACACTACTTCATGTCTCTCCTCAGGATTAAACCTTACAATATTCTCTTTAGCAAAACAACTAACCAGATGTAGATGAATTTAACTATGAACATTGCAGTATGTCGGTAGACTCATTGGGAGAGCTCTTAAAGAAATTCCACAACCTTTATCCCTAAAATTAAGGATCCCAAAGGCTTACTACTTCACTCGGATGACTTGAACTCCAAAAAGAGCCCATATCGGAAAGAAGTTTCAACCAGGAACAAGCCGCGGAATTGCAAAAAACAAAATGTATTAATTAGCAAAAAAATCGAAAAATATAACATAGCAAAGCAAACCTTCACCATAAACCATTAAATATAGTTAACAACGTTGTCAGGTACTGTAAAACTGTAGCCTGGGTTTACAGGTGCTCAACCACATACACACAGATGCTAACAGCTGAGCTGATGATAGCAGCAGTCTAAACTATGTAGAGACCAGCAATGGCTAACTGAGTGAAAGTGTCCTTAAGAACAGTAAGCAGTCCCAGCATCTCACTATAAGGTATATATCACTGATAGCGTGTGGTCTCAAATCCAAAGATGTATCTTTACAGGGTCATAGGTCCAGATTCACTCTGGCTAGTGAATTCCCAGAGCTAATGGAGTGATGTCAGCATGCACTGTCTGATCCACAGTCATCGCGGCCATGTCTATTGGAAATAGTTTTTGCCTGTATACCAGTTTGACTCTGTAAGTGCAATACTTTCTCATTAAATAAACATTTTAAGCAGTATAGCATTATGAGCTCTCTTTCACTATTTTTAATCAAATTCACTTGCGGGAGTCAAAGGGTTGAACACACCACAATATCCAGGGACTGTTCAGGAGCAAGTTGTGGTTCTCTAGATGGGAATAATTCCTAAGTGCTTTTGATCTCCTTTGTGGGATCTTATGGACTGGTAAGCAGCCTGTTTGCCCTTAGAAGCACGGTGGTGACAGAAGCACTTAATTTAAAAGTTATTCTCAGCACAAGAGCACTTTTTCTGCACCTGGATGAACTTTGTGTAGCAAAGTCCCGGGCCCCTTTGGGTCTAATGGTGACCTCCAGAGTCAGGGACAGCTGACATCCTTCTGTGTAGAGTGGGTTACAAGGCATGGTGGGTGTAATCCAAGATCAAACGGAGGGCGCCAGACACTTTTGAATGCAAAGAGATTTATTGTCTCTTAAACATATCTGGGTTTGGGATGGGCTTCAATGTGAGCGGACGTGTGCTGGATTAGCTCCTGACCTGATCTGCTGATTGCTAGCCTGATATCAGTTGAGGGCAGCTATACCAGTGAAGGTGGCTGGAAGCTGGGACATGGAGCATGATTGCTGTGGAGATAGAGGGAGAAAGACAGAGTGGAGAGAGGGGACAAAGAGCGGTGAGGTGCTGTGATGTGCTGAGTTGAGCCGAGCTGAGCCGAGCCAGAGGGAGACCGAAATAAGCCATTGTAAGTCGCTGTTAACCCGTGAATATCTGGCAGGTCTCCTACACCCGAATCCCATGCTCTGTATCTCGTGCCCTGAGCTCTATGATTTGTGCGCTTGGCAGTCTTAGCGATCTGGGTACCGGGTCCTCCGCTCCCATTCAAGGCTGGACGAATCTGATCAGATTTGGTCGGTAAAACGCTGACAGACAGAAGTGGCTCGGTCCCACCTGCTTATCTGTTCACCTAATCATCTGTTACCCCTCCTTTTTACTGCTCTATTGGACTGTACTGAGCCCCTGGAGTGTCACTGGACATTTTATATCCCTGAATTATATCCCCATTGCGACTGTATTTCTTTGCGACTTTTTGCAACAGGTTTTTTTTTTAGCTTGCGAAAAGTTTTGGAGCATTTAAGTGGGTCACAGTGCTTGAAGTATTTGAAATGCTGGAAGTAGTATTTTAGATTATCAGGAATATATGAAATATTTGATATTTGAAGTACCGGAAATACCTGAAAAGTGTGAAAATATTTGAAAGAACTGAGATATCTGAAATTCCTGAAATATTTTAAATATTTGAAATATTCGAAAGTTTGAAATATAGTAAATAATTGAAATATACGAAAGTCCTGAATTATCATTGTAATTTGAAATATCTGAATTACTTATATCTGTATATTTGAATTATTTGCAATATCTGAAATATTCGAGCCGCTAGCCATCACGCTTGGAATAATTAATACAGCTACTGAATGCAGAGAAGGAATAGAGAGGCGGGAATAATGAGGGCCCAGAATATAAAGGACAGTTATGAGTCTTCCTCCCAAAAAATATTGCCAAAAGATAAAAATTCAGGGGAGAAGCTGAAAAACCCTGTAGGAAACATTACTACTGAAGCTTCAGCAATACAACACACACAGCATTCACCAGTACAGATAATGGAAAAGCAATATCATAAGGAGCAGACCCCTGTATACACACGAATAGAGGTGCAGAGGAAGGAAGCCTATGCAGAGAAGGAAAGGGGTAACAAGGTGGCGGAAAAGAGATCTGGAAGTAAATCCGTTATCAAAGAGAGCATACAAAATGCACAGGGAGGAGAACCAACCTTAAAAGATGTATTTCAAGCAGTAAAGATATTCATACTACATTAATACCATTATCAAGCCTATTTCAGTATTTATGGGAGGAAGTTACCATTATATGCCATGATATGGAAAAAGTTCAAGAACGCACAACTTCTGTGGAGGATAGAATTAGCAATGTTGAAGATACTTTGGCATTTATGCAACAGGATATAAAAGCAGTGGGTTTACAGTCCAAACACCATGCTAATTACATAGACACTTTAGAAAACAGGTTACGCAGAAAAAATGTCAGGATATTAGGCCTCCCGGAACAGATGGAAGGAAGAAATGCTATAGAATTTATTGAACATTGGCTGTTGGAGATTTTTGACAAAAAGCATTTTTCCCCTTTCTTTTCTGTCCAGCGTGCTCATAGGATACCCCCCCCTACAGGAAAGTTTCCACGCCCATTTATTGTTAAAATGCTGCATTCTGATGACAGAAATAAAATAATGGCCTTGGGACAAACAAAGGGATTTTAGGAGTTAAAGGGTCAAAAATCTCCTTTTACCCAGATTACTGTATTGAAATACAAAAAATTAGGGCAGAATATTCAGAAGTTAAAAAGCGTCAAGACGAGACAATTTTTTTTGATAATTCTAAAAAGGCCACACTATGGCTGGACAAAAATGAGCAACATTTGTCTTCTGATTGTAGAGATAGACCTAGCTGAGAATATGTCACTTGCTCTTTTCCTTTTTTTTTTTCCTGACCTAAACATTATACGCTAAAAGTAGGGGGAGTGTGATGCAGCTAGGTGGATGTTCACATTTAGGCCTGGGATAATTTGTATTTATTTTTTTCTAACTTTTAGAATGAGGGTGTGTGAGGGTGGGTGTGTCTTGGATAAGTGTTGGAGGGTCTGTGGGGTTTTTCTTTTTTTGTGTTTTTTTTTTCTCCTCTCTCTCTTGCTCTCTCTCCATCTGCCCCTCGTCGAGGAGCTCTCACATATGCACATATGTTGGGGTTATTATAAGATTTTTATGTGCTATAATTTAATTTTGAAATTCCAGGTTATATTCCCTTCTTTATCTTGGCTACAGGTACTGTATAACAAATGGGGATAATGGCTAACGAGTTAGTATTTGTATCCTGGAATGTGAGAGGATCGAAGGATACGGTTAAAAAAAGGGCTATTTTCTCCATTGTGGAACAATATAATTCATCAATAGTCTGTCTGCAGGAAACTCATCTCACAAAATACACTCTCTCTATTACAAAACACAACATTTTCTACTCAATACCACTCAGTGTTCTCTACATATTCAAGAGGTGTTAGTGTGTTAATATCAACTAAGATACAATTTTCCTGCAGACAGACATTGATAGATCCCCAGAGTAGATATGTCCTATCGGTATGCTCCTTATTTAGTACTAACTGTATAATAGAATCAGTATATATACACCATCACCTTATAACTATATATATTGCGGAGGATTAGCACATTTCTGACTGAACATCCTGATATCCCAACAATGATAATGGGGATTTCAATAATGTATGTGATGCGAGTATTGATCGATACCCGGCGGGCCTAAAATTGAAGCCCCCCTTGGCCGCCCATCTGCGGGTCGATGGGACTGTGTGATATGTGGAGTCTTTTCAATCCTGGAGTATATGATTATACTTGTTGCTCCTCTACTAATGGTACATTATCCAGGACTGACTTGGCTCTGGGCACGGAATTAGCTTTTCCCCTGGTTTCTGATATACAGTATTTGGCAAGGGGAATCTCAGCTCATTCTCCAGTTTTGATGACCATAAGAAAAATTAAACCACATAACAAAAGTTATTGGCGCATGGATCCTTCATGGCTACAGGTGATCCATGCGACAATTATTAACTTTTTTCTTGAAAATACAAAATCAACAACTTCTTAGGTGGTATGCGATACTATGAAAGCCTTCTTCAGGGGGTTAAGTAGGTTTAAAAAGACAAGTAGGGAATGGGAAACTTTACTGGCAATAGAAGTATGACAAAAAGAATTTCAATATGTTCAGAATCCAACACCTGCGAACCAAGCTATATGGAGGGATGTACAACTTCTATATAAAAGAACAACTATGGAAAAAGCTGAAAGGGAACAATATTTAGCAAGGAGTAAATATTTTAACCACTTAAGCCCCGGACCATTTTGCAGCCCCGGACCAGGCCATTTTTTGAGATTCGGCACTGCGTCGCTTTAACTGACAATTGCGCGGTCGTGCGACGTGGCTCCCAAACAAAATTGACGTCCTTTTTTTCCAACAAATAGAGCTTTCTTTTGATGGTATTTGATCACCTCTGCGGTTTTTATTTTTTGCGCTATAAACAAAAATATAGCGACAATTTTGAAAAAAACACAATATTTTTTACTTTTTGCTATAATAAATATCCCCCAAAAATATATAAAAATCATTTTTTTTCCTCAGTTTAGGCCGATACGTATTCTTCTACATATTTTTGGTAAACAAAAATCGCAATAAGCGTTTATTGATTGGTTTGCGCAAAAGTTATAGCGTCTACAAAATAAGGGAATAGTTTTATGGCATTTTTATTAATATATTTTTTTTTTACTAGTAATGGCGGCGATCAGCGATTTTTATCGTGACTGCGACATTATGGTGGACACATCGGACACTTTTGACACATTTTTGGGACCATTGTAATTTTTACAGCGATCGGTACTATAAATATGCACTGATTACTGTGAAAATGACACTGGCAGTGAAGGGTTTAACCTATAGGTGGCGCTGTAGGGGTTAAGTGTGACCTAATGAGTGATTCTAACTGTAGGGGGCGTGGTTTGGCGTGTGACATCACTGATCGTTGTTCCCTATGACAGGGAACAGATGATCACTGACATGCCACTGTGAAGAACGGGGAAAGGTTTGTTTACACTTACCTCTCCCCATTCTTCAGCTCTGTGACCCGATCGCGGGACACCGGTGGCGATCGGGTCCACGGGTTCCGCGGGCGCGGTAATGGAGCTTCGGACCGGGTTGCGAGTGCGCTGGCGCGCGACCCACGGACGGGTTCTTAAAGGGGACCCTTGTGTCTGTCCGTGCCATTCTGTCGACGTTCATCATCGTTCATCGGTCCTTAAGTGGTTAAAGAGGGTGAAAAAAATGGTAAAATGTTAGCATTTATTACTAAATCCCAGGCTAACTCCAACTTCATCCCCCATATACGCATATCAACTGGGAATATCTCCCATAGCCAGGAGGATATATTATCCTCATTTACTACCTTTTATAGAGACCTATATCAGAATAAAGCAGTTTATCATCAGAATGAACTTAAAGATTTTCTGCACCCTTTTATAATGCCATCTTTCTCAAATTAGGAAAGAGAATATATGGATGCACCTTTAACATTGGCTGAATTAATCAGGGCAGTTGCATATTCTCCTAATGGGAAAGCACTTGGCTTAGATGGCTTACCATCAGAAATCTATAAAAGCTATGGAGACATCTTGCTGCCAGAATTGCTGAAAGTACTGAATCATGCACATGTATCCTCTAAGTTACCGGAAACCATGAATGATGCTTGCATCATAGTAATACCCAAGCCAGATAAGGACCATCTATTGCCAGAATCTTATCATCCAATTTCACTATTAAATTCTGATGCTAAGATCCTGGCAAGGGTTTTGGCATATAGGCTAAATAGGGTTATACATAAGTTGGTGCATGTGGACCAATCAGGTTTTATACCGGGTAGGTCCACAACAACGAACCTGAGAAGACTATTTTTAAACCTACAGATACCATCAGATAATGTAGGGAAGAGAGCCATATTATCACTAGACACAGCCAAAAGATAAGGGTGGCCTTGCTGTTCCAAATGCAAAAATGATTTTTTTTTTAGCAGCACAACTACAACAGGTTGCAGGATGGTAATAGATTGGACAGACCCTATTCAATTAATAATTCTGAGTAGATCTTCACAATACCATTTGATAACTCAAATAGAATCAGGTAGCCTGGTTGATGGGCAATGCCCAACTCTTGGACTTATACATAAGGTCTGGCAGAAAATGAAACGTATTATGCAATATAATTACATATCAGTATACTCCCCCATGTGGGGTAATAAAAATTATAAGCAACCAAACAAATTAAAAGGATTTGGAGTATGGAGAGAAAAGGGGACAAAATATATTGCACAGCTTTATACCGACAATTTATTAAAAACATTTCAATATTTACAGAAGACATAAATACTGCCTTCTCACACTTTTTTTCAATATTTACAATTGCGCCATGAGTCAGGTTAAAGATAAAAAAGTTAATATACAAAATATGCCACTTATGCATACCCTAGCAAAGAAACAGGTTAATAAGTGTTTGATCTCCACTCTTTATGGTCGCCTAACTGAGCAGACAAGAGAAACAAATAGCTAGAAAAGGATGGGAAAAAGATCTTGGAAAAATGACAGATGAAACATGGCAGGATATATTGGAATCCATACAATCTGTATCAATATCTTCACAGCAATGCTTAACCCAATTATACATAATATATAGAGCTTTTAGGACACCAGCTAAACTATATCAATGGGGTAGACGGGAAATATCAGAATGTCCAAGATGTTCAAGAGTATCTGCTGATTTAATGCATATGCTTTGGAATTGGCCTAAATTGTTTAGATATTGTCAGACTGTGATAGAAACGATTAACCAGGTGTATCAAACCCAGATACAGATAGATCCAAAAATATGTTTGTTAGGATACTTAGAAAAATAAGTATATACTCCGGCAACTAGATTAATCATTAATAGGATAATATTTATTGCAAGAGAATTAATAGCAATGAAATAGATATTCTCCATAAGCCCAACATATGAGGAATGGCGGATACAGGTGAATGATGTATTGTTAAAAGAATGGCAGGTACTGTATTTATCGGCGTATAACACGCGCCGGCGTATAACACGCACCCCAAGTTTAGGAGGGAATTTTAGGGATTTTTTTTTTTAGGAGGGAAGTTTAAGGAAAAATAACTTACATTTAAATGCAGCCTTATCAGTGTCCATTGCAGCCTTGTCACAGCACAGCCTTGCCCCAGTGTCCATTGCAGCCTTGTCAGTGTCCATTGCAGCCTTGTCACAGCGTCCATTGCAGCCTTGTCAGTGTCCATTGCAGCCTTGTCACAGCGTCCATTGCAGCCTTGCCCCAGTGTCCACTGCAGCCTTGTCACAGTGCAGCCGTGCAGCCTTGTCACCGTGCAGCCTTGCCACAGTGTCGCCTTGCCCCCAGTGTTTATTGCAGCCTTGCCAATTTAAAATTGGCGCCGCCGAGACTGCGTGGAGCGGGGCGAACGCCGCCGAGAACGCAGCCGAGATACACATTGCCGAGTGCACTCGGCTCTACTCGGCTCTACTCGGCTCTTCTCGGCCCCACTCACAGTCAGTGGGCGTGACTGTGAGCGGGTGTGACTGTATCTCGGCGGCCAACCCCCCCGCTCCGCTCACAGTCAGCGGAGATCGACGGGGGATAGGTGGGTATCGGCGTATAACACGCACCCACGATTTCCCCCTGTTATACGCCGATAAATATGGTATATAAGAATAGGGGTTTAACAAATACATTTGGTGAAATTTGGGGACCCTGGCTGGTGTTACCAGGATTGACACAATTTAATCTAGGACTAGATGGAAGCATAGGGGTAAATAGATCATTTACCAGTTATAGAATAATTAAGGTATGATGACTCAAGAAAGAAGGAATGGTGTGGGGAGCTTATGGATGGAGGGGGATAGGGGATGAGGGAGGGAGAGAGGAGGGACAAATTGGGGCTGGGGGGAGTTTTTTTTTATATTGATATGTTTGGTATGTAATATGTTTTTGTTGTATGAATTCTGGAAATATGCTTTTTTGTCCCCGGCTTGCGGAACCGTTACTTCTAGTTGGACTACAAACCTGCAGTCCCAACCCTATGTTTCTCTGCTGCTTTTGGATAGGCCCTCAGACAGTCTAGCAGCCAGATGTCCCCCGATAGGCCTAAGGCTCACGGCCTAGTAGCCCAGGACAACATAACACACATCCACCCAGACAGCCGTCTGGGTGGCACAGAACCCTGATCACCTGACTCCACCCAAATAAATAGGCTTTTCCAGCAGGCCAAGGGACCCAAGAAAACCCCTGTCCATTGGCTGAGACACTCCAATCATTCATAATCTGTCCTTGCTATGCCTTTGTCTTATCCAATGTCACCAGATACCCAGCCACCTAGTGACGGAAGATAGAAGTGAAGCAATTCCAGAATTAGGGGGAAATCAATTGATCTCCTAACAATTTGCCAAGGCAACTATTGCCTGGCAAATAAATTTAATAGCAGCCCTGCCTAAACATCAGGGTGCTACATCTGTTTGGACTTTTACTTTTTATCTTCTTCGTATGATTTATTGATCATTCATTACGGTTATTCATTTTGTGGATTTTTGTAGTTTGCACTTTATATAAAATGTTTATTATAAGCATTTTTGCACATTATTTGCACTTTAAAACTTGTATTTGATATTGTAGGATATGAGGATTATGTGTTTTTTTTTTAAAATAGCGCACTTTTAATATTTTTATAGAATTTGTGTGGTTCAGTATTCAAGTATTATTTAATGCGGCAGTCTCGCTTTAATTGTGAGAGTGATGACATTGCTCCCTTCATTCTGTGACATTGCTTGGGCCCAGTAATTAGTTGCTAAAATTAAGAACTGCATTATAAGAGTTTGTCACATGCACCCAATATCCAAATTCATGCTTTCTTAAAAATAGTACTGCAAATAATGGAACCATTAAATGCGATTTTCACATTCTAATAACAAAAACTTGTGCCAGGGGCTGCCAAAGGCAAACAAAGTCCCTGACTTTTTAGTTTGACAGTTTAAAACTATTTAAAAAAAAAGGAAAAAGTACGATTAGCATATAAATCCTTCTTAACAAAAGGAAATGTTTGCTTATGCTTTACCCTTCAGTGGATTCAACAAAGAGATTGTTTTTAAAATTCTTAAAGAATGCTGCCAAACTCTTTGCAATGTGTGTTTAAGTGTGATAATCGCTAATTTATGAACATGTGAAATGAAAAATGGATTTTGTTTTTCTAACACCCTGCATTAAAAAATGTTATAGAACTAACACAGATGTAAGGATTTTTTGTGGAGAAAAGAAAGGCTGTGCATAAAAAAAAAAAAAAAATCACTGCGTACATATATTTTTCAGTTTTGTACCTATTACAAACAGAAGGCACAGAAGGGAAAATGTATATGCGTAAAAAAATAAAAACGAAGGAAACAGGAAAACATTTGAATTTTTTATGTTACAGTACAGCTCCTTATTTAGTTCACAATCAATGGGAACATGCCATACATACATGCTATATAAAAAGTAAAATCTTGCTCAAAACAGTGAAGATCTCAAAAAGAAATACAACAGCAGCAAGTAAAATATCTATAATGTTGCCTTAATATATCAAATATATATAGCTAAATGCCAAAGCTAGATGGTATCCAAAATCTTTAAATATTATTTTTGCGTCTAATTAAGGGTGGTGGCAGGCAGCTCCATTTGACTATGGCACAGTGGAAGTTATTAATATATTTATGTTTAATCATCATTTTAAATTTTGTTATTACATTCTGTAAAATGTTGACAGAAATATTTCAGTTACTGGAACATTTTCCTTGATAGGCTTGTGTCTTATGACAGTAGATGTCTATTTTTTATGCGCAATCATGGTAATAAATGTGTTTCTTAATCAACTATGTTACATTATGATACAACATAATTAAATTTAAATAATTACATTTAAATAATGTATAACACTAAGCTTGATTATATTAAGTTTGATTCATGTGAATTGTTTTTCTGGACAATTGTGATGGTTTGTTAATCCATAAGAACAGCAAACAGTTTAGATCATGTTTATTAATTTAAATCTAATTCCACATTTATTAATTAGTTTATATGAGTTTTGTTTGCATTTTCATTTCCAAGACTTTGTGCTGGGCTTTGCTAAGGAGATTGATAAATGTTTTAATTTCATAGTTTAGTGTATAGATGGCAATAATTTTGGCTCCTTGAATTAAAGTTTCAAAGTAGGAAGGAGGTTTAAAATGAATGCCACCTTGGGTTCCTGGCAAATCATGTGGGTTTGAGGTTAGTGTTCTCAGCAAATTTTATATGCAAATTCCCTGGACTCACCTTTTTATACTATAATGCAGTGCATGGCAATTGAACCATGGCCAGCAGGCTTAGAAGGGCCAACATGAGGGTGGTTCTTGTTTCACATTGGTGGTATTTTGGGGTGCGCATTTCTTTTGTTGTTGTTTTTTTTTTTTTTAAATGAATGTTTTTTTTTATTTTTATTTTTTTAACATTTTAGCATAAGAACACATACAAACACAGAACAGCATAGCATGGTACAGTAATAGCAGCAAGGTAAGAGGCAGTTACAGATGCAGGGAGAGCCATACATTTGCCAATAGATACTTTATTAAGAGCTTAACAAGTGCAAACAGAAACATTGAATTGCCTGACAAGGAGCAGCAGTGTTTGAGGCACTGAATGAAAAAAATATACTTGATACATTTAACAAAGAAATATTAGCCCAGGAAAACAAACATAGTACTACTGAAAAATGTCAGATTACCATTGATTTTAATTATTGTCAAGTTGGAGCTATGCTAAGACATGCTTGTAGCTGAGAGAAAGAGTATTGTGATACTGAGAAAGAGTGTATGTCTAAACAGAGATATGAGATGGCTAGAAAAGGAAAGAGAGGGATAAGGGAAGGGGGGTAAAGGAGGGTAGGGGAGGGAGGGTGAAGTAAAGGGGATTGGTGGGTTCCGGGGGGGGGGTGGTGGTGTGGGTGCATAAATCCATCCATAGAGCAATTGGAAAGTGTGCAACTGCAGTCATCATGAAAGTGATAATGAATCATCAATGTTAGGTAGCAGGAAATTGTCAATAGATACATTTCCAGGAAGAATCACATAACCATCTTTGTCAAACAAGATAAGAAACACCATAACACCATATGATTATAACTGAGACTCACAGCCCCCTTAAATATTAATCAAAAGGCTCCCATTCACTCTAAATCCTTAAATATCAAAAGAACAAGAAATAAAAGGAAAATACAGTATATAATTGAAGAAAGAAAGAAAAAAAGAGTTGAAGGAAGGTTGGATCTTGATTTGATTTCCATCAGTTTGCCACAATAACAAAATACAGTAGTAAAAGGAAGGATTGAAGACTCTCATATTTGGAAAATTCAATCCAGGCACTCCAAACTCCCATAAATTTAGAATGATGTTTTTGTAGTGCTGCTCTCAGTTCTTCCATCCTCATAAAGTAATCAACTTTAGTCACCCACTCTCTAATACTGGGAACCATGGTGTCTGGGAATAAGTGCTGCCGACACAAGTAATTGAAGAAGGACTTTTTTAGCTTTAGTAGCAGATTGAGCGATGATGGAAAGTAACGCAATTTCTGGGATCTTTGGCCATTCGGCTCCAGTTTGGCATACAATAACTGAAAAATAGATCTCCAGTAAGGACTGATAAGAACGCAGGACCACCAGGGGTAAATCATGTGTAGCGGCCTCACCCCGACCTCTTTAACTAGGGGTATGTCGAGCGACAGAGTGAGGTGCGCTACGGCCCATGTCCTCCCCGTGCATGTGGGTGAGGTGAAGGCCAGTATCAATCTTTTCCTCGGGCCAAATGTGTGCTGGTCATGAGGGTCAGTCCTTCTGTGCCGGAATCTCCCTTTGTTCCCATCAACAGAGTCCATACACCCATCAAAGTCCAAACTCAGGTTTATTGCGTATCTCCACATACAGTCAAATGCAACGGCATGATACGATGGGGAAGCAGGTCGAGGCACTGTACAGGTTCCTAGTCCCTACACTCCCTGTGCTATGACCAGGGGTTGCAGGAATCTTGATGAAAGCTCCTCCGCTGCGCTGTAGCCCATATCAGGGGAAGATGTCCTCCAAGGGATTTACTGAAGGCCCATCCGTCACCGGGTTGACGCTACACCGGGTCTTCGGACGGGTGACCCCCCCCAGCCTCCTCACCTCAGATGCGGGTCCCCTCGCAAGGGGCGCCCTGGAGCAACTTCACCCTTGCGGGACCCAGTCGGAGTCACCGGGTCCCAGGCCTCCTTAATAGTACCTCACCCCAGGCTGAAGGTGCCCGGGATGGACTCCATCTTCGTTCCGGCCAGGCCTTGGGCGCCTAGGCCGGAACCTTGAACCGCCCGCACCCAGGCCTAAGGTGCCTGGGTGCGTGACGAGATGATCTCTTCCGAAACCCAACCGACCTCGTGGTAAGGGCGTCTCCCCCTTTTATCTCCTCCCACCGACACCACGGCTGGTTCCCCGCCCCAGCCGTACCATTTCCAGGAAGGGACAAAGAAGGGTAGCACTGTGGTAGTGATTCTACCTCGAGCCAGTAGGTACACTGACACCCACTGGTCAAAGAGAATACTACACCACCCAATCCTCCACGAATAAGAAAAAGGGGTCTAATCCCTGACATAATTACACACCTGGGTCTCTCTACCCCCAGGTGTATCCCACTAACTTTTAAGACCCCGCTACACACTCCCCCTGGTGATTTGACGCTGGTCCCCAGCGTCAGGTGCACACCCATGTCTCCCAAGGAGTGGTGACATGAAGTGGGCCCCAGAGGCTATCCCTCAAATTTTGGATACTGTATGTGCCAAGACCTGCTCAACAGAAAAGGGAACTATAAAACATTAAAACTTTTGTATAAAACATCTGTCATGTACACATATACAATCCCTCCCGTCACTGTCTAAGAACCACCCCATACTCAGTAGTCTTGACCAACGAATCTCCTGCAGAAGGGAAACAAACAAAAAAAACACATCCTAACACTTAACTTGGCATGAGTGGGTCCGTCAGCCGAGAGACCCACTCACTCCAATAAGTAAGTAATGCATGTGTAACATTTTCAAACATTCGTTGCACAACACTGCCACCTGGTGACAGCGCTGCGGTAATGACACTTGGTGAGATCTTCATTCTTCCTGCTTTCCTACTCTAACTCTACCCCAAAAGTCTCTGCCTTTGGCACATGAAGAAAGGGAGAAAAAAAACAACAGCTCCCAAATCTCCAGTGAGTAAAAGAAAAGCCCAAATCAAAACAAAAGTAGGGCACAGTTCTAGGCGTCTGGGAATGTCTCTTCCAGAAAGTTTCAACAGCAACAAGATAGGAGCTCACTTCTCCTATAAATAGAACCTTGGATCCGGCAGAAACAGGGGCTTCAGGTGCCCGTCAAACACTTCCACCGAATACTCGACATCCTCTCCTTCTTTCCGGCAGATGAGCACCTTATCGGCATGAATATGGCGCCCAAGTCTCCAATCAGCTCTGCAGTCCTTGAACTTTTTAGACACAGGCGGCGAACATGACAGGTATCGCCTGGCATGGGGCACTTTAAGTTTTTCCCATACAAACTCGTCTTACCACCTTGGTCGCAGGACCTCGACTTCATACAATAGGTCCCGAGGCAAGTAGGGGTACTCCCACCCATATTCACGGGCGACTCTCTGGGAGAAAAGTCTCTGCAACCTGGCTAGAGGTGGCATCACATCTCGCTCACCTTCTCCTGGCTGTACGATGGCCTCTGGGTGCCGAGGTACCTTCACCATCTCGGGTTTCTTTGTCTTTGGTGCCCGCAACGAAGCACGCTGCATCCCCAACATCAGAGCGAGTGATGTAGTTGAATGCGGGAAGTTGGTCGGAGGACTAGATTTCCTCGAGAACTCCGGGGCCTTCACCCGGAGCGTACTGTCTTCTATGGACATGGGGGAATCCTGCGGTTTACTCAGCACAGGTAGTGGGCGTCTGTCCCAGCCCTTCCGGTGAAACAGTTCGTCTATCTCTCCGTCATCCCCACAGTCTGACAATGACTCCAAGTCGGAGGTGTCATACATCTCCGCGGGAAGGTAGTCTCTAGTAGACGGAAGGCTACCCTCCCTTGCGGGCTCCACCAACTGTGGACCCCCGACACCTCCAACCAACACCACAGTCCCAGCCCCTGGCTCACCTGGACCTTCTGAAGAACTGGGATGTCCGGGACTCTCTTCTCTACCGGCGCCATCCAGGCCAGGCAAGCGGCGGGGTGAAGCTCGACCACGACCATAGGATGCCTGTACCAGGCCGACTTTCCTCTTCGGAGGTGGGAGCAGGGAGTCTGTAGTGACCGAAGCAGTGTCCTCGGATTTTTCTCTCTCAGTCTCTGGTTGGGCAGTCACTTCGCCCTGGTCAGCGCGCACGGGAAACTCCGCAAAGGCTTTGATCTCTCCCTCCGGAGTGGCGGTTCCTGTGATGCAGTTGAGGCGTAGGGCCCGGGGCCTTTCCGTGTGTGGTTCAACCTAAAAAAGAAACTCCTTGCATGCTTCGCATCGCCCGAATGGCTTTAGTTGGACCACCAGTCCCGAGCATCCGGGACAGATCACACCGAGGGCCTCCGTGTCTCTGCATGAATACAGAGCCAACTGTCCTCGGGGCCTGAGCCTTATCCCCGTATCTGTAATGGGTGCAGCAAATGCAGTCATCTTGAAAGGATAAGGTACCGGCATCCACGGGGAGCCTGAGTTCGCTCCGACCACTTGCTGCTCCATCACACGCTGACCTCGCGCCGGAGTCTCCACGTGTATCTCCACACGTGGCCAGACTCCTCCCACGACTTGCACGTTTTCGCGGGCTTCCTTCAGTCTCCTCCCACGAATTGCGCAGTCATGGGGTGCCTCGTGGCGCAGTGCAGAAAAAGTCCCCACATGTAGTTCGTCACACGGCTGGACTCCTCCCTCTTCCCGCTCTTTCTGCATGGGCCTCTCCCGGTTTTTCAGGGAAATTTCCACGACTTCGAGCACAGGGATGCACTTTGGCCAATCACATGGCCGACCTGCTCGGACCTCCTCCGGGCAGCAAAGTTCAAACACAGCCGTTCCAAACCTCAGGGTCAACACACATTTCATCCCGGACCGACGAGCCCCCACGTGTAGCGGCCTCACCCCGACCTCTTTAACTAGGGGTATGTCGAGCGACAGAGTGAGGTGCGCTACGGCCCATGTCCTCCCCGTGCATGTGGGTGAGGTGAAGGCCAGTATCAATCTTTTCCTCGGGCCAAATGTGTGCTGGTTATGAGGGTCAGTCCTTCCGTGCCGGAATCTCCCTTTGTTCCCATCAACAGAGTCCATACACCCATCAAAGTCCAAACTCAGGTTTATTGCGTATCTCCACATACAGTCAAATGCAACGGCATGATACGATGGGGAAGCAGGTCGAGGCACTGTACAGGTTCCTAGTCCCTACACTCCCTGTGCTATGACCAGGGGTTGCAGGAATCTTGATGAAAGCTCCTCCGCTGCGCTGTAGCCCATATCAGGGGAAGATGTCCTCCAAGGGAGTTACTGAAGGCCCATCCGTCACCGGGTTGACGCTACACCGGGTCTTCGGACGGGGGACCCCCCTCCAGCCTCCTCACCTCAGATGCGGGTACCCTCGCAAGGGGCGCCCTGGAGCAACTTCACCCTCGCCGGACCCAGTCGGAGTCACCGGGTCCCAGGCCTCCTTAATAGTACCTCACCCCAGGCTGAAGGTGCCCGGGATGGACTCCATCTTCGTTCCGGCCAGGCCTTGGGCGCCTAGGCCGGAACCTTGAACCGCCCGCACCCAGGCCTAAGGTGCCTGGGTGCGTGATGAGATGATCTCTTCTGAAACCCAACCGACCTCGTGGCGAGGGCGTCTCCCCCTTTTATCTCCTCCCATCGACACCACGGCGGGTTCCCCGCCCCAGCCGTACCATTTCCAGGAAGGGACAAAGAAGGGTAGCACTGTGGTAGTGATTCTACCTCGAGCCAGTAGGTACACTGACACCCACTGGTCAAAGAGAATATTACACCACCCAATCCTCCACGAATAAGAAAAAGGGGTCTAATCCCTGACATAATTACACACCTGGGTCTCTCTACCCCAGGTGTATCCCACTAACTTTTAAGACCCCGCTACACATGGTTCTACCCTTTTTCCCATGCCTCCAGCAGTAATTAACTATAGCTGAAAACATCAGGCGTAATTTTTGGTGACACCAAACCCCACCTGGATAGCAACGTATAATCTTGTCTTGAGTTCTACTGGCTAAACTTGATTCAAATGTCAGGAAAAAAGAATTTGCCCAATCTTCCTCAGAGAGTTGGAAAGATGTTATATAGTTAAAAGGCAATAGGAAGGCAGCCAGAATTGTTAAGACATACGTTTTCATAAGATGTTTGATCCCTTGACAAAAACCCAAAAGAGTGTAGATGAGTATAAAAATGTTTAAGCTGAAGGTAATGTAGCCACCTGCAAGTGGTAGAGGGGGTTAATCCCAATAGAGGCTTAAGTTCAGTTGCCCAAAATTAGTTAAGAATCCCATATTCGGGCAATGAGACGGCCAAATCCAGGATGGAGAAGTTGAGGTCATAGGAGTTGTTAGGCATTCAATTGTTGATGTGTTGAGTGTGGAAAAATTAATTAGTGATTCGACTAAGGACTGCTGCTGTATATTATAGCTTAAGATGTGGAAGAGCCGCTATACCCTCTAACTTTCATTTTACAAGGATAATATGTTGCAATCAGACCCAAGTTCGTGGCCAGAGGTAGGTAGGGAATGCAGCCCCAAGTAAGCAGAACGAGGGACCCTGATGGGGAGTAAAAAAATGTTTGCTAGAATACAGTTGGTTAATTAAAGAAAATGTCATATATTAGAGATAAACACCAGTTTGTGTGAATTAGAACTTGGGGCAATTGAGGCAAGTTGAGCAGAATTAAGGCAAGCTAGCACTTTACAAGAACCTATTTACTCAAGGAGCTACAAAAGGGCTCCAAATAAGGATTGCATTGGAGGCTTGGATTTCCCATCTTCTCACTGACCTGTGATTTTCCTAATACCTACCCTACTCATATTTAGTAAGCATGCTACACTTAAAATACAACTTGGGATATCAAGTGATGATGTGATTATTTATTTTTACATGTTTAATCAAGGTTACAGGTTTTTGTGAAAAATACAGTATGTTCTTATAATTACTCATAAATCAGCCCCATAGTGTATTTTACCATAGATTAGATGTGTAGAGCTAAAATCAACACAAAACACAAATGTAAAATGTATTTCATCCTCTGAAATATGCTCTGCTTATAAATGAAATAGTTGTTACACAGATCCATTCAATAAATGAGCTACAAAAAAATAAGAAAAATAAGTTAAGAGTTGATTACTTTAGTGACAAATGCTTAAGATCATTATGGAAAATTAGTAAATACATAATAATAAAAGGACATATTTTTTACTGAGCTTTTCTTCTTGATGGGAAAACAATAATATTTTCATTGTACATCCCTAACATGTACAACATGAAAGACCATTAATGCTATTCTTTATATAGACAAAAATTTTAAAATTTCCATTGAAGCATAATGAAAAGACATTAACCCAATTATCTGCTAATATTACGAATCAATATTATTCTTCACATACTTATTAACTTTGCACACCGTATACTACATAAATACACTGGACATGTTATGATTGCCTGCTGTTTTAAGGAAACATGCCAGTGTCATTAGAACCAAGGTACTCTTTTTAAATTGATTTAAATCTATATTATAACCGTCAATAAATTAAGTCTATAATGTCTCACATTTGCACCCACCAACATCTGACCTAATCCTATTCACTAAAAATGCATGGGGAATCCGTTCCCCATCCATCTGGTGGATCAGATGACAGTAAGATATAAATGGACAGGCAGTCTGTTGACATCTGACCACCTATGGAGGAAATTGGGCTGTGTCCATGCCTACTCTGCATTAGCGAATCGGGCATGGACCTGTCATCTGCCTACTCAGTCGGGATCTTTGAACAGATTCCTCGCTGAGCAGACGGATCCGCTGGTGGAGTCTGCCCTTGTGAAAGAGCCCTTACCCTTTTACCTTTCGGTCCTTCCTTCATATTATACCTTTAGAATTTAGAATTTTCATATATATATATATATATATATATATATATATATATATATATATGTATATATATATATATATATACATATATATATATATATATATATAGTTTTTTTCTTTACTCTGCTGTAACAAATAACCTGCATATTTTAGTTGGCCCTACCAACATATTCCCCTTACTTAGGAAATACATCCTGTAATATCATCCAGTAAGTAACAATAGTTTATTTTTTTAAAAAGCTTTTTAATAATGCAAACTGCAATGCATACTAAAAGCATTCAAAAGAAAAGTATTAAGTAATCTTCCAGAGACATGTACCCCATTGTATGTGCTATTGTGAGACCTTAAAGTGTATGTCAAGTTAGAATAAGAAAAAAATCATATACAGTAGGGATGAGCCAAACAACCCCCCCCCCCCCCCGGTTCGGTTCGCAGCAGAACATGTGAACAGGCAAAAAATTTGTTCGAACACGCGAACACCGTTAAAGTCTATGGGACACAAACATGAAAAATCAAAAGTGCTAATTTTAAAGGTTAATATGCAAGTTATTGTCATAAAAAGTGTTTGGGGACTCAGGTTCTTGCCCCAGGGGACATGTATCAATGCAAAGAAAAGTTTTGAAAACTGCAGTTTTTTCGGAAACAGTGATTTTAATAATGCTTAAAGTGAAACAATAAAAGTAAAATATTCCCTTTAAATTTAGTACCTGGGGGTGCCTATAGTATGCCTGTAAAGTATCGCATGTTTCCCATGTTTATAACAGTCTCTGCACAAAATGACATTTCTAAAGGAAAAAAAGTAATTCAACTACTCGCGGCTATAATGAATTGTCGGGTCCCGGCAATACAGATAAAATTCATTGAAAAAAATGGCATGGGTTCCCCCCTTAGTCCATTACCAGGCCCTTTGGTTCTGGTATGAATATTAAGGGAAACCCCGAAACAAAATTTACTACCTGAGATATTTACTATTTTTTGGACTGATTTCCTTTTTTGCTTTTTATCTTTAACCTCTAGATTTTGTTGGTTCATCTCCAAATTGTGAGACACTGGAGGCCTTTGAATTTTCTTTTGGCTCATCATACTATACATGTTTACATCTATTGATTGTTGTGCTTATCAAGGGACAGTTTGCCCGCACAATATTAATTTTAAGTTCTTTTTAACTAAAGATATTTTTGAATACAAGACAACCTATATGACATAGCCTATAATGAAAAACGTATTCACGGAGACGTGTGATCATACAAAATAGCTACATTTATTGGTTGACAAAAAGCAAATATTTACATGAAATTAAAATACCAATTGCGTTACATGAACGACTTCAAAATCAATAAAATTACCCACAAAATGGGCATACAGTTCCTTAGACATAATGCTGTCATGATAAATTCTCAATAGGTCCAACAACCTTGTATAATTGACAATGAAACAGAACGTCTGTATTTCACACATCCAACCATTACTATACTGCAGGTAAGTAAGTGGTTAACAATGTGAAATAAATTGGACGTTTGTTTTGTCACTAAGATTGGAACTATGCAAAAAAAATATAATGAAAAATTGAATCTTTACAAAAAACATCTACCAGTTGTTGGTTAATGAGAATAAATCATAATTGCAGAGTATTCAATACTTCAATATTTTTGAGAACAACAATGAATTCAAGATAAAATCAAAAATGGCATAATTACCCATTCCACAATTTGAACTTTTCTACTGGCAAGTGACCAGATTTAAGATGGCTGCCGTGGCTTTCAGGTATCGGGTGTCTAGGAATCTTCATGAGTGTAAAAATATGTCTTCATGCATGGTGCATGTGTGTCAGTCTGTCTGAGAGTGTGGATCTCCCAGTGTGCCCCTCCGACCTCCCTGTGGGGGTCCGTCTGTCTTGTGGGAGGGAGTCCTTTCCATCTAATTTTTTTTCCCTTAAATATTGTTTCTGGACAATAAGGTTATAAAAATTATACTAAGTTCTGCCCAGGGACGGGTGTCTTCAACTCATTGGTGGCTGCAGATGTGGGAGTTACCGTCCAAAAGTGTCTGGACTCTATAGGTTGACAAATTAATGATTACCGTAACTGTTTTCTGGACTTTGGGATCCTCAAGCAATACCACTTTCAACCACTGGGGCATCAAGTCTTTAAGTTTATATATTCTATTTTCAGAATGTGTATAATTTATATATTGTTGGGAAGACTATATATGGATATTTATCTTCTGGTAATCCGGTATATATAACATACTTCTAATATACTTTTTGATTCATTCACATAACATATTTTGTTTTATATTTTTTTTTTCAATTTTAGTTTTTTATTGAAATTTTTCATGTATACAAAAAACAGATACAAAAGATTGTCAGAATATAAAATAGAGCATACAGCATATAATAAAAGTGTATCAATCAAATCACAGTACTGCCAACATACAATTATCATGGGATATTAGCCGTACAAAAGGAATTGAGCGAGTGAGTAAGTAGCCAGTGAATGGGCAAAACAAAACTAAATATCATATAACGCATGTAAGCAAAATTGTATTCACTGGGTCTGGTGACAGTGAGACACCCAGGGCGCCCCCCCAGAAATCGAGGGCACCACGCAGGTATCGCACCTAGTGAGAGGACAAAAAAAAAAAAAGGGGGGGGGGACGGGGGAAAGCACCATGGAATCTTCAAAGGGAGTAGTGAACAAAACCTCTACATTCTAATTGTGGGATAAAAGGTCAAGATAAAGTCTCCTCGCTGGAAGATAAGGAAGTGCCACTAGGGTTGAGATCTGAGTGTTCCCAAATATCCCACACTTTCGAAAATTGAGGAAGAGTGTCGTGCACCATTGCAGTGAGGCGTTCCATTTTACAGATCAGTCCCAATATTTGAAGAACTTGTGGAAGTGTGAGCGGGGAAGGGGACAACCATCGTGAGGGTATCGCCCGTTTTGCTGCTAAAATGATATAGGTAGCCAATTTTTGGGTATGTTTGGAGACACCAGGGATCGGCAGGCCTAGAAGGAAATGAACCGGGTCTAATGGGGGAGTGACGTCCAACAACTGCTGTAGAAAGGTCTGGACAGAAGACCAAAATGGGCGAATCAAAGGACATTCCCAAAAAATGTGGAAATGAGAGCCAACGTCGCCCCGGCATCTCCAACATACGCGAGGGGTTGTGGGGTCATATTTATGTAGTATTTCAGGTGTTCTATACCAAAAATATAAAATTTTGTATGCCGTCTCTCTTTGTTCCACACATCGTGAAGACCTGGAAATAGCCTCCCAAATCGTCCGCCATTGAGGAAGGGGGATGGGACGGCCTATTAATTGGGACCATTTGTGCATGTATAGATGGGATGTGTCAGTAAGTGAGGCAGCGTCATGTAAATATTTGTAGATATCAGAAATGAGATGGGTCTGGTATGGTCCCTGAGCACATAAAAGTTCGAACGGGGTAGGTTTTTCAAGAGTCAGAGAAGCTGCTTTAGAAGCAAAGTAATGTTTAATCTGGAAGTAGGAGTATAACAATTGTTTAGGGATCTGATATTTCCTCTGTAGGTCAGCAAAGGGCAAAAGTGTACGAGTGAGGGGGTGTACAATGTTTCGAAGTTGAAAGATTCCAGCTTGTGTCCACGGAAGCATGCGAATATAAGATAGGCTATCAGGGATGTCAGGGTTGAACAACACGTTTAGTAGCGGTGGACATGGGGATGCAAGAGAGAATTGGCGTGAACATTTTTTCCATATAGAGAGGGAGAACAACATTGGCCCTAGGCAAATACTTCAAAGTTGACTTATAGACGAATCCAGGTTAGCCCAGATCATAGCGCATGGATGTACTGGTCTAGTGACACTCATTTCGATCTCTGCCCACACACTAGGCGCCATTCTGGAGGACCAAACAATGATCGGTTTGAGATGGGTGGCGTAATAATATTTAATGAGATCTGGAGCCCCCAACCCACCTCTTGCCCTAGGGGCCAGCACTACAGAGCCCGCAATCCTGTGAGCCCTATAGTGCCAGATGAAATTAAGAAATGCTCTTTGCGTAGCTTTAAGTTGGGACATAGGAATGGGAATCGGGAGAGTGTCAAATAAGTATAAAAGTCTAGGCATAATAGACATCTTCAGGACATTAATGCGACCCAAGAGAGAGATGGGATACATATCCCATTGTCGCAAGAGCCGATCAATGTCTCGGAAGAGTGGGGGGGTAATTAGCCTGATATAAAGTGGAATATGAAGAGGTTAAATTCACCCCCAAATACGTAAGGGAATCCGAGCACCAATGAAATGAATAATTTTGTGTGAGAGTTGTGAGTTCTGAGGGTGGAATGTGTATAGGTAGGGCTTCGGTTTTAGTGGTGTTAATTTTATAACCCGAGATAGAACTAAATTGGTTCAGTAGGGCTATGAGGTTTGGAAGAGAGGTATGGGGTCTAGTCAGAGTCAGCAGAATATCATCTGCAAACAGGGTTAATTTATACTCCTTCTGGCGAAGTAAGACCCCACGAATATCAGGATGGTTGCGAATAGCCGCGGCTAAGGGTTCAAGGCATAGGATGAAGAGTAGGGGGATAATGGGCATCCTTGTCTGGTACCGTTGCTCAATAAGAAGGATGGCGACAGATAAGAGGATAGTTGTACTTGGGATGAAGGACATGAGTATAGGGCGTGCAAGGCTGCAATAAAGGGACCTCCAAACCCATATTTGGAGAGGGTAGCAAACATAAACGGCCAGCTGAGCCGATCAAAAGCCTTATGTGCATCAAGGCTCAGTATCAGGGCTGGACGGGACGTTTTGTTCAGTAGGTCTATTAGATCGATCGTGCGTCTCGTATTATCACCGGCGTGTCTGGTCTTCACAAAGCCTACCTGATCTTTGTGTATGAGTCTGGGAAGGAAATGGGACAATCGATTCGCCAATATTTTCGTAAATATCTTGTAATCAGAGTTAAGTAATGCAATGGGTCTATAGTTATCAGGGATGAAGGGGCCTTTACCCAGTTTTGGGATCACAGAAACATGGGCATGTAAAAAGTGTGGGTGTGGAATGGTACCTTTAAATAGTGAAGCATACAAGGAAAGCAAATGAGGGCTTAGGATAGGTAAAAAAGGTCTTATAATAGGAGTACGGTAGACCATCAGGGCCAGGAGATTTCTGGGTGGGGAGATGTTTTACTACGTCCTCTAATTCCTCGGGTTTAACTGCCGAGTTCAAGGAGGCTAAGTGGGCGGGTGAAAGTTTAGGTAGTTGTAGGGATTCGAAGAATGAATCAAATTTCTCTTGAGTAAATTCATACCTGGAATCCGTACGTAGGCAGTTGTACAATTGATGATAAAATTCACCAAAGATTTTGGACATAGTGAGAGGGCAATATGTGGGTGTTCCGTCCGTTTGCCTAAGAAAGTCAGGGGAGGTTTGAAAGGGGTGGGGTTTCAGCCTATTTACCAGCATTTTGTGAGGTTTATTTGAGTATTCATAAAATTTTTGTTTAGACCATAAAAAGAGCTTTGTCAATTTTATCCATTTTCAATGCCTTAAGTCGATTCCGTAAGGAAACAACAGTCCGGAGCCCAGCCACCGTGGGGGATGACAACAAGAGCCTCTCCGCCGAACGGAGTTCAGACATAATAGATGAATATTGAAATGCAGCATCTTTTTTTAGGCGGGAACCTGTAGCAATGCAATGTCCCCGGAAGACGGCCTTATGCGCCTCCCACAAAGTGGAGGGCTCCGAGACTGAACCAGCGTTAAGTTGAAAGTATTCAGTTAGGCTAGCAGATAGGTGATCTTTAGTGTCAGGGATACGGAGAAACGTCTCATTGAGTCTCCAATGACAGGTTTTAGGGGACACCGAAGAGAGGAGAATGTCAAGGTTTACAAACGAGTGGTCAGACCAAGGTATGGGATTGATATCAGAGGATATCGTGGACGTCAGGAGAGGAGTAGAGATAAAAAAATGATCTAGTCTGGAGTAGAGTTTGTGGGAGTGTGAGTAGAACGTGTATTGTTTATGTGTAGGATGTTTAATCCTCCAAATATCTAAAAGATTTTTAGCTCTGATGAGCTTACGGAAGGATTTAGAGAGGCAATCAGGTCTGGAAGGGGAAGAGGATGGAAACAATATGTGTCTGTCTTTGCCAGGTGACATGGTAACATTAAAATCTCCCCCAATGACCATGAAAGGTTGGGAGAAATTGTCTAGGATCTCAAACATAGAGGATAAAAATTTGATCTGACCTGTATTGGGGGCATACACATTAACAATAGTAAGGGATTGATTGAGAAAGGAGCAGTTCAGAACAATAAATCTGCCATGGGGGTCCAGGTGGGTAGATTTAACTCGTAAAGGGCATGATCTATTAATCAAAATAGCTACGCCTGCCTTCCCGGATGGGTCAGATGCTATAAAGGACTTAGGAAAGTGTTTACTAGCAAATTTAAAGGATCCCCCAGTGCGGAAATGAGTCTCCTGGATCAGGATTACATCTGCTCTAGAAGCTTTAAACTCTTTCAAAGCCAGACATCTCTTTTGAATAGAGTTTAAACCTTTAACATTGCATGTCAAAAATTTTAGAGCCATAACAATTCAGTCTGGAAAAAAAACAATAGACATAGCCTACAATATATAATGGATGAAGAATACCATGGTGCATTGTGTATATAAAGAAAATAAAATATCACAGATACAAATAAAACATTGGTAGCATTGCAATGGGGACGTCTTAAGGCTATCCGAGACAGTAACCGCAGGTCAAAAAAAAAAAGACCTGAGAGAAAAAAATAGATGTAGAAACAAAAAGAAAAAAAAACAGAAAAAAAATGTCAACGTCTACTAAATAGAAACCTGGAAGGCCGATTGCCTCCAGGGAACCCAGGACCAAGCCTTGGGTCATTAAGAGGAGCACGAGAGCCCCCAAACATGGAGACGGGAAAACCCCCGCCCCCTCCCAGAGCAAAGAGTCCTGGAGTATAAAACTGAGGGAGTAGATATATAGAACCGATAAACCAGGGTGGCTGTGGAGCGACAAGCCACGCATCCCCCGGGCCAGGGGATGTGAAAAACCCGCTAAGGGGCCAATGGCCACTCAAGAAACACAAAAAAAAAACACATAGAAAAAACAACAACTGGGGGCCAATTAAATTTGGTATACAGAACCTCAGATATTTTTAAAGGATGTTCAGGTTGGGAATCTTGAAGCATGACGCCTCTGGGGCGTAAGATTGGACTTGGATGGTTTCTGACGTACCGGGGTCCAAATGCGATTTGGAGCCGTCAACGGTTTAGGAGTAGCAGGAAGCGGTGCTGGATCTTCATCAGGAAGAGGGGGTATGCCCAAGTTGCGTAAAAAGGTGTCGCTCTCTTGAAGATCATGAAGAGAGTATTGTACGCCATCTCGAGATGCAGAAAGGCAGAAGGGGAACCCCCAGCGATATACGACTTTGTGAGATTGAAGATGTAGCATCAGCGGGCGTAGGTTCCTTCTTCTAGCTAGAGTAATAGGGGAGAGGTCACTAAAGATTTGGATCTTGGATCCTTTGAACTCGATCCTGGGTTGATTACGGGTTGCAATGGTTAGAGCTTCTTTACTATCATAGTAATGAAATCTGACAATCACATCTCTTGGGTTAGCGCCAGCCGGGGGTTTAGGGGCCAGTGATCTGTGAGCTCTGTTTAAGCACCAGTCTATGTCAGGGATGTTTGGAGCAAGCACATTGAATAAGCTTAGAAGGTAGGAGCGGAGGTCTCTGTCTTCAACAGCTTCCGGGATACCTCTGATTCTCAGGTTTTGCCTGCGTTCCCTGTTTTCTAGGTCTTCTTGCTGGGCTTGGAGCTGGGTAACTGTGTTTTTTATGGCAGCATTATCTTCCTCAAGCACCTGTACATATTGAACCATCTCATCGAATTTGTATTCTAGGGAATCAGTGCGCTCTCCAAGCAGGCTAATTTCCCCCGAAATTCTTTTGCTAGCTTCCCGACTTCCTGTGCGATGTTATGGGTAATAGCCTGGAGTAGGGACTGCAATTTGGCATCTAAAACTTCTTCTGTCAGCGGGGGGGATGGCCCCGGTACAGGGGTGGGGAGAATGGCAAAAAGAGTACCTGTGTCTAAGTCTGATTGCTCCAGTCCGTTTTGTGCGCCGTCATTATTATTTGAGGCTGTGGATGTAGGCTTACTCAGGAAGCGGTCCATCGTGGCTGAAGTCTGAGTTCTGAAGACCGTGGTGTAGTTGTGTCGTTGATCTCCAATTTTGCCCATGGGGCACGTGGCTGTCGCGTGGAACTGAGGAGACGACTCCCGTAGAAATCAAAGCCGTGTAACGTTCAGTGGGAGTCACAGGGAGGTGGCGGGGGCCTCACACGTCCGCCATGGCTAGAAGCCGTGCATGCGTCTTCCAACAAATTCATGTCAAGTGAGTATCAGGTGGGTATGTTTTGCGTCAGGTATAAGCCAGCAGCCGGTCTACCGCGTCCGTTTAACAGGGGGAGGGTGGCCCTCTGGATGTAGCAAAATGGCCTTTATGTATTTGTTATGATCAGAGTCTACAAGGCAAGTTTGCAATGGGAATGTTGCGGGGATTGGGGACAGGCAGCTTTTCGCGTTTTGTGAGGGGGGGTGGCCAGACGTCAAAGACGTATGAACAATTTATAGTAATGGGCCTCTGGTATCCCTCTCTCTACAGTCTCTGGCTATTGTAGGAAGAAACAGTTCACCCCCAGGGGCAAGGGTACAGGGGCAGGAGTAGGAGATGACCGGGTGTTTTGTAAAGCGCAGTACCTGACAGAGGGGGTTCCGTAGGCCTCAAGGTGTCCGTATATCAGGTCCTCAGAGGTCCTCCTATGGCCTTCTACAAGTGGAGACAAGGGGGATGTTGTCTGCTGCCGAATGGGTGTAGTGGGAGCAGCAAGATGGCCGCCGACTTCCAGAGGTAGGCCGAAGCCGCGGACTTTCCTAGAGCCAGCCGCCGCGGACCTGTGGGACCGAACTTTCCGGGGTCACTCCTGAGGTCCCACAGGCACAGAGGTCAGTCCAGTGGAGGCCCAGGTGCGATCAAGCTCCCCGCCGTTCACCCCGCCGATCGCGGCAATGTAGGCCGGAGGATGCCGACTTTTCTGCAGGCCGCAAGATGGCGACCAGGCTTCGGAGCCGACCACGGGCCGGCAAGCGTACAAAGAGGTTCCCTACCGGGCAGATACCTCCACCGAAGCCTCGGCGGAGATATCGGGCGTCTGCGGGATATCTGTAGATCAGCAGGGGAGCGGCGGAGGTCTCGTAGGCCTCAAGATGGCGTTGGGCCTGGGCTGCGTGGAGCGGACCTGGCGGGCTCCAATCGGCCGGCCGGGAGGCACGACTCAGGCCGGGATGAAGGTAGGGGACCCTCAGGGACAAGGGGGGTAGAATTGAAGCGTCCCTCACCAAGCCAGCAGCGAGGATGGCCCTAGATTGGAGAAGCAATTGCGGAGCTCAATGGCCGCACATCTTCCTCGATCGGCTTCCGGACACGCCCCCCCATTTTGTTTTATATTCCTGTCTAAAAATATATCTATAAGCTGTTTTTTCTAAACAGGGTACAGATTATAAGTCAATCAATATAACACAAAAATATTTATCTATATATTTTGAGTACGTGTTAATCTCTAAACGTAGGTTCCTTTATTTTCTATAATCACAATTTGACGTATTTCATGCTGCTAATTAACTCTTTAAAACACTTCTATTTATAAAATCACATTGGTATCTATATTTATTCTTCTAACACAGTCCCTAGGTCAACAGATACTAAAATCATATTTTTCCCTATGACCTAAAATGTCATTGATAATCTAAACATCATTCTTATTTATTACATATCAATATATGTTCTTACTTTGAATATCATGCGTATTTATAATGTAACATGTATCCAGGTGTTTTCTTAAAATGTCTAAGAACATGGCATAGGCGTCACTTATGGTCATATATCTATATATACAGATATATAAGAAAAATGTATACAAAACTTGGATGTTTGTATGTTTCTCTGTTTGTTAAAATCGGATTTTGGTTGTAGAATTAACCAGCGTTTATGATGCCATTGTTTGGGGAGCAAGCTGAGTAAACTGAGTAAACTGGTTGCTATTCTTTAAGGGGCAGTCTTACCCTCTGAAACAATGGGAATATTTGCTCCAGTTTTAACTGTTAGTCACAGTAACTTCTCAGGCTTATCCACCTATTTGCGTTGCTTTTCTGAGTCTATTCGACAATGGCCTATAACAAAAATTCTGGTTTATGTGACAAGGGACCCTATTGTCCAGGCAAATCCCTGTCCCAACATCTGCTTGTAAAATTTACAGATAGGTGATCCATTGAATATTGGAAAAACATGTGTTCATGTGTTCTTCTCTGAAAGGTTCACAAGTGCAGTAGTTCACGTCACCCTTGAGGCCTACTGGACTTTCAAATTTCTGCCAGAAATTTTTTAAATGTATTATTATTATTATTATTATTAATGAAATCACAACATGATACAGGTTAGCTTTAGATTTTTCCCTATTAGCCTGACTATATTTCAGGATGCTGAATAGGGTTTCTGTATTTTTTATTTTATTTTACATTTATTTTAGATTTTTAGTGGTAGTGATTGAGGACCTTCAAAACATTAGGACATTGGATCTCCAACTAAATCATTTTTGAAGTTATTGACACAAACTCTAAGGTAGCTAATTAACCTCATAAAGCAATTTTTGAGATTTTTTGGAAAGAAAAGCATTATTGTTATTTTTCTTTTATCCCCTCAGGCTTCAGACTCTTCATTTAACCTGGCTCATATGGGTTCTTATCTATTTGCCAAACTAATGTAATAATACAGGTAACTACTTTTTTCGGAGGTCTGTCGTTGGGGTTTCCAACCAAATTTGAGATTATTATTGTTGTGTATTATTTTGTATAACCATGTGTATTTTGTATTGTTTTCTTAAGTATGTTTTGTCTTCCTAGATAGTGTCTGACAAATTCAATTCTCCTGAAGAAGCCAAAAACCTTGACGAAACATGTAGAGAGAATTTTTTAGTCTGCAGATTCATGAAATTGTATTACAATATTCAATGGAATTTTTTATCATTATGTGAATTTTAACCTTTTCTAAATAAATCATTTTTCAATTTATATATTTGTTTGTGATATTGCACCCCACCAAAAATCCTGTATCTGTATCTTTAAAATTAGCACTTTTGATCTCTCCCATAGACTTTTAAAGGGTGTTCTGTGGCTTTTGAATTTGCAGCGAACACTTCAAATTGTTCACTATTTGGCGAACGAGCGAACAACCAATGTTCGACTCAAACTCATGTTCGACTCGAACATAAAGCTCATCCCTAATATACAGTAATGGATACACATTTACCAAAGTTTATCTCTTTAAAGACCCTGTAAAATACCTATTAATGTGTCAGAAATGCACTCAGCTCCTAAGTCCCGTGCCCCCTATCCCCCTTCCCACAAAATAAAGACAAATCATTCTGTACCCCCAAGATAAATAACAACTATGAGGCTAATTAGATTTCTTGAGATAACACAGGAACCAATAATAAAAGTTCAATACAAGGCTCAGTTGTACTTGAAAATCATATACAAAAAATAGGCATGGAAATGGGACTTCAAGGTTGTTACCTCTCAAAAAATACCAAACAAAACTTATTGCTAAAAATATGTATTTTAATATGTATATCCAAACAATATAAGCATTAAAATCATAAATATAAAAACATGGATTAGGGAGTGTCAGCTCTTGAAATATCTGCATATTGAGCCAGCTCTGCTCTCCTCAGCCTGACAAGCAGCTTAACAGTGGCAGCAGGGGCGACAAAGCTGCAGAATCAGCACCCACAATACCTGCTATGCCATACTAAAATGCCTAAACAGGGAAATCCATGGTTTGGCCCCCAGATACTTAACGACTTCTTCCCTCTGTCGGCAGACCAGGAAGGATAATATGGCAGTGGCTCCTCAGCATTCTCCCCTCCACCCAGTGAGCTCTCATCGGGATCCAGCTATGCCTCCTCCCAGAGCACTGTGATTAGCCTTCGCAGCCTGGCATCCCAGAGTGAGTCCTCTCCTCCAGAAAGCCCTACTGCCTGCAGTCCAGCTAAAAGTCAGCTGATAAGGAAATTACAAAAGGATGTAATGAAAATACTACAATCACTACTGATGCCAAATTTAGACAGCACGAGGTATCCCTCAAGACACAATTGTAATCCTTTGTTGCTGGCATTTTACAAACAAACTAAGGAGAAGAAATTCCTTTGAGATAAATTAGCATATGAACCCAATCTGGCATATAAATGGACATCTCCAACAAGCGAAAGGAATAAAAACAACCTATCTGTCCAAGCAATGAGCCTAATGAGTCTGACATATTTTCTTTTTCTTCCATGTTTTTAGTACAGGTTAATATGATTCTCTTAAGGTCTGGGGCACACCCTCACAAAAACTTAAAAATGTGGATGATGGCCCTCATTCTTTAGCACCTAAACGCTCGCCAAGCTTTGACCGAGCACGTCATCCTTCACGTCCTTTACAATCTAAATCATTTGATCACATTTCTACCTCACAGTT
This sequence comes from Rana muscosa, assembly GCA_029206835.1. Lineage (NCBI taxonomy): Eukaryota > Metazoa > Chordata > Amphibia > Anura > Ranidae > Rana > Rana muscosa. The sequence continues at coordinate 423,717,951 of CM055116.1, forward strand.
GCAGGGTGGTCCATCTTTTGGTGAATTGGCCACTGTTTCTTTACCTTCAAAAGCACTAAGCTTACCTACAGATAATATAAGAAGTCTAATCTAATCTAAGCACTGTTTTGGGCGAACTTGGCACTGCACCTATTTTTTACCCCAGACAACTATAGACCTCAAGCACCCAAACTGGTCGTAAGCAAAAAAATTGAAATGATTAATCTATCGTCTCATTGCCTGAATTCAGACCAGGTTCAAGTTTTGAGCCTTGGTTTAACTTTTTGTTCGAAGCAGAGGGTGAACCACTTTGAACTTACTAAGGATGTCCACCTTTTTGGCATGCAAATTGATGTTCAAAGTCCTACATTACAAAGATTCTGCTTCATCTAGACCCAAATCTTTGGATAATTGAAAGATGATATGAAAGCTTTACATAATTTAATGGAGCTTTGGGAGGAGGGCAACACCATGGGGACCCAATCCCTCTGTTTTCTCTGGAGTTGAGGTGGGTTTGGAAATGGTATGGTCACCTAAGGTACCCTGCTTCCCACCCCCCATTTGTGTAAACCTAAGTCTCGTGCATTTCCATTGTAGCAGGGTAACCCCAACAAGTTTTATGAGAAATTTAACAAACTGAATGGAGAACCACACATTCCTCAAATCTTAGTAAGGCCCAACAAGAAGCTCTATCCTCTTTATAACAGAGCCATCAAGTTGTAATTAGGTCCTCCGACAAGGGTGGAAACATTGTGGTGATGGATTCCATGCAATATGAATGTATGGTGTTTGATCTTCTAAAAAATTGTGAATGGTATAGGCAAGTACCAGACTCTTATGTCTGGCAGACTATTGTTAAATATAGAAATGTACAGTAATTGGTCAAGCATACAATGATGGGGTTATAGACAAACCCACATGGGAATTTCTAAATGACCAAGAACTCCAATACTATATGCCTTACCAAAAATACATAAAAACATGGATCGATCACCAGGCAGACAAATTGTGTTGGTCAATGGATGTCTCACTGAAACAGCTAGCCTATTGGTAGATGATTTTTTGCCTCCTCACATGAGAGTTCTTTCCTTCTACGTCCTACGATTGATCTTCTTAAAACTCTTGATGGATTATTTATACTAAAAGATGCATGCCTGGTTGCCATAGATGTTAAGGTCCTCTACAATTCCATCCCCCACGAGCGAGGAATTGGAGTAGTAGAGAGTTTCATTTCCCCAACGTGGTACATCACCTGGCCCCTAAACAAATTCCTTTTGGATATGCTATCCTTTATTTTGACTCACAATCTGTTCAGGTTTAGGGGCTCCAAATACCTCCAGGTACAGGGTGTGGCTATGGTGACCAAATGTGCCCGCTCCTATGCTGTACTGTTCCCTGGGGGGGTGGGAACTAGGTCTTTTTTTTTGATGAAAATTTGCAGGAATATCTTAATAGGGGCCTAATCTGATGAAGATTTCTTGATGATATTCTAATTATTTGGACAGGCACTCAAGAGGAATTAAATCTTTTCCTCGGTGTACTTGAACACAATGAATTTAATCTCAAATTCACTATGAACTGTCACCAACAATTTATTGATTAACTGGATATTCCAAACAGTCGACATTGTGTATTTGATGCAGTGTGACTGTGGGATGTTTTGTATTGGTAAAACGAAGAGGCCGTTTTTCCAAAGCATTTGAGACCATGTATTTTTAATTTCAAAGAAAAGATTGGAGACCCCTAATAGCTGCTCTGTAGGGTTATATAATTTATATAATCTGTCCAAGAACCACATTATTGCCTTGGATCACATCCCTCTGCATGAAAGGGGAGGCGATGTTAATAAAAAACTTTTACAGAGCGAAACAAAGCTTTAAACCTTTTTAAAAATGAAATAATAACTAAATATCCCCCATTAGAGTTTCCTCACGGTAGTCATTTATTGGAACATAGAATCTTCGGATTGACAGCACACCCACACAGAGAGTAGAAAGTCTTTATTGAAGCATAAATATTTAAAGCACTGGATGAGTACAGGCAGGGGAAATGCAGGTAGGTTGACACGTTTCACACTATGGAAGTTCTTCCCTGTGGTGTCAGAGGGGGGCGGGGCCACCCGTTTACGTCACCGGGTGGCCCTGCCCTCAGCTATATAACAGCTGTCATCGAGAAGAAGCATCATTCGGCAGGAGCCTCCCACGGATGTTTTGGCTCGTCGGGCGGTGTGGATTTCCATTGCTGGACATTTTAATTTTTTTATTTTTTAATAAAGGACTTGTCCCAAGCTGTCTCTTGTCTTTTTTACAATTTTTGACACTTTTTTTGTGAAATGGTAGGGGTACTATAGGGTCAGACCCCAAAGCATCCTCCCCATGTTGAGGGCATGTGGCCTGGTACAGTTCAGGAGGGGGCGCTCTCTCGTCCCCCCTCTTTTCCTGTGGCCTGCCACGTTTCGTGCTTGGATAAGGGTCTGGTATGGATGTTGGGGGGGACCCCTACGCCATTTTGTTTTTATTTTGGCGCAGGGTTCCCCTAAAATCCATACCAGACCTGAAGGGTCTGGTATGGATTTTCAGGGGACCCCTACAACATTTTTTTTTTAATTCGGTGCAGGGTTCCCCTTAATATCCATACCAGACCTGAAGGGCCTGGTATGGATTTTGGGGGGACCCCCAAACGATTTTTTTTTACATTTTTGGTTTGGGGTTCCCCTTAAAATTCATACCAGACCCAAAGGGCCTGGTAATGGACTGGGGGGGAACCCATGCCGTTTTTTTCAATCAGTTTTATGTATATTGCCAAGACCCGACAATTCATTTCAGTTTTAAATTACTTTTCTTCCTTTAGAAATGTAATTTTGCTGTGGTAATGTTCTAAACACGGGAAAGATGCGGTGCCACCACTCCCTGATAAATACTTTACCTCATGGCACCAAAGCACAAACCCTATAGCCAGATCTAAGGGGGTCTCCATAGCATTCCACCGCTCCTTCACCCCCGAAGTGCTAGACTCGGATATAGACCCTAAAGGGCGCTTTCTGTTCTTGAAACTGAAATACATGAAAACGATATTTAGAATTGCAAATGTTTATCTCCCTAACAAGGAGCAGCTCCACTTCCTTTCATCTGTGACAGCACACCTAGAGTGTTTTGGGACCCTCAACTTGATCCTTGGGGTGACTTCAATGTCCCCCTCATCTCGAGACTGGACTCCTCCACCGGTAAGTACCACATCCCTCCCTCCACACTAACCAAGATACTCACCACCCTCACCAACCTCTCCTTGGTGGATACCTGGAGAATACTCAACCCCACTGAGAGAGACTACACATTTTATTCCTCAGCACACAGATCCTGCAGCAGGAAAGACTACAACTTCCTCTCACAATCCCTATTAGACTACAACCCTATCAGCACAATCGGACTGAAACTATGGTCAGACCACGCACCAGTACACATCACCCTGGGTACACCGCTCCCCATATTGCTTTTAAAGATTTATGAACTGTGATCACTTTTATACCTTGTATGCTGGTTTTATCATTAAAACCTCCTTTTTTGACCTGCACCATTGGAGCCCCTATTTTTTCTTCTCTTTACATGATTCTGTGGAAGATACGTTTTTGAGTTCTCTCCTGTTGGTTTTTATTACCCTAGTCAGGGTTGCTGCTTACCCGCACCGGGTTGTGCTTGGATGTCTGGTAGATCCCCATGATTGCCTCACCTACAATTCAGTTGGGTCACCTATACCAGAACAACCTACAGCTGAGGAACACTGGATCCATCCGCCATACCTCGGGTTGATGTCACCTGGATGCCAATGCTGTAGACTGCATCTTCCTTTGGATTCTCATTGATACCCCCGTGGAACAGCCGTTTGGGATACCTTAAGCTCGATCAATCCGTTGTCGTACGACAGTCGGGTCCAACGGTTCCGGTAAGCGCCTTTGAATTACATCGCTCACCTGAAGATTTACATTGGGATGTTCTTTGCAATCTCATGACATATTCACCATGTGTAATGTTTACACATGATGGTCAACATATCACATTGAACGCTGTATATTTTGTTTCTTTGTGGACTGAATTCACCTGCTGAGTATTTTTGCTCAGCCCTCCTCTTTATTTTTTATGTTACACCTTTTGGTTATATTCTGCTGGGTATACATTGCCTAATGTTACTTGGCATAACACATTTATCTCCACTCATTTTGAATTTTGTCACATTCCTGTGCAGCTGCTTCTATTCCCTTGATTGTGTTTGCTTTGTTTTCTTTTTTTTGGGTAGTGCATTTATTTATTTCTACTCACATCACCCTGGGTAGACTCCCACGATGTACACGCGGCTATACATGGAGACTGAACGATAATCTACTCACAGACGTAGTGTGCACAGCAGCAATTACCAAGGCCATAGAGGACTTTACCCATTCCCACATTGGGGATGAGACCTCCGCCATGAATCAATGGGAGGCTCTGAAATGCGTTCTGCGGGGGATATTTATTCAACGGAAGACATTAAACGCCTCTTTGCCTTTATCGCTTCTCTTGAAGCATCACACAAAAGTACACTAGATCCCACAACGTTAGCAGAGTTGTCTAACGCACGTCGTGGCCTCTTATGCCTTTTAATGGAACGCTCATTAGCTGCTAAAACAAAGGGCAGCCATATCCACTACTCCCAAGCTAAAAAATGCGGGCAGCACTTAGCACGAGTCATACACCACAGACAACAGAGGCAGAACATACCCCACCTTATCACCCCCTCTAACCAAAAACGACATACTCAGATATTGTCTCAGAATTTAAGAACTTCTACGCCTCACTCTATAATTTACCCCCCTCTTGGGCAACGAGCACCCCATCCAACCTCGCTCTCTTAGACATGCCACAATACATACGAGACACAGCCTTACCGACGATTCCACTCAACAACGTTGAAAATCTTGAGCAGCCGATCACCACCTCAGATTCTTCTGAGTGTGATCAAAGGACTCAAAAATGGCAAAAGCCCAGGCCCGGATGGATACATACCCCGGTTCTATAAATCGTTTACATCCCTTCTGGCCCCATTTCTGGCACGCGCATTTGAAGAGGTAGACGAGACACACCTTTTTTCACCCCAGCTACTCCAGGCGCAAATAGTAATGTTACCCAAACTGGAGAAGGACCATATGAATTGCGGCAGCTACAGACCCATATCATTATTGAACGTTGATCTTACATTGTTCTCAAAAATCATCTCAAATCGTCTTGCGACCCTGCTCCCCTCCCTAGTTCACAGCGACCAAGTGGGTTTCATCCCGGGCCGAGAGGCGAGGGATAATACCACTAAGACACTCCACCTAATATCCCACGTTCAATGTAAACACATTCCCACATGCCTTCTAGCTTGTGACGCTGAGAAAGCCTTCGATAGGGTTAGCTGGCCGTTCCTTCAAGCGTCCCTACAACAGATAGGTCTAGGCCCCAAACTACTGGCCAAAATAATGTCTCTATACACTAACCCCTCGGCGAAGGTTGCGGCTAATGGGGAAGTCTCGGTGGCCTTTGAGATCTGGAATGGTACCAGACAGGGTGCCCATTATCCCCCTTACTGTTTGTAACCACGATCGAACACCTAGCTCAGGCGATCTGTCAGAATGACTCGATACATGGCATCCCCATGCCCTTAGTGCATCACAAGTTAACCCTATATGCCGATGACTTGTTACTTTATATCACACAACCACATATTAGCATCATCCAAGAGCTTGATCGTTTCGGAGCTCACAGTAATTTTAAACTGAATATCTCCAAAACAGAAGCCCTAAATATATCACTACCCTCAAGGTCTTGACCACAATTCGACAGCAATTACCTTTCCATTGGCAATCCCGGTCGATTAAATACTTAGGGACTGAGATTCCTCGAGACTATTATGACATCTATCCCCTGAACTTCAGCCCCTTACTGACTAAGATAAGACGCTCCCAAGAATCGTGGCACCATCTCAAACTTTCATGGTTCGGTCGCATGAACACCCTCAAGATGGAAATCCTCTTCAAATTATTGTACCTATTTCAAGCCCTCCCTATTAACCTTCTTATTGCCTTTTTCCACACACTCCGCTCTCTGGAGATTAAATTCATTTGGCAACACTACCCACCTAGACTCAAACATAAAATACTTTTCTCCCCCAAGCTCAGTGGAGGCATTGGTCTCCCCGACTTTCAAGTTTATCATGCCTCCGCCATAATATCCAGACTACTTGAATGGTTCCCCCGCCCCCTGACCAAACCCTCTACATCTGTAGAACAAGACATGGCCCAAGTGGACCTTAGAGTTCTACTTTGGGGATACAATGCTAAATTCCGCACAGCTTTCCCCCTTGACACTGGCGGCACTATCCCTATGGTACGCTAGACAACTCACTTACGCACTGTCCACAGACCCTGATCCACTGAACCCATTATTTGACAACCCGGCTATCCTTGACACGGGAACATTGTGGCTCTTATGACAGAACCCTATGGCCCACAGCACGATTGTTCATCCACTCCACAACGGGCCGATTCTTACCACAACAAGGTCACCCTTCCCCAACCACATCTGACTGGCTATCCGAGCTATCTCTGACGCAATTTAACAAAACCCTGCACCTCTCCAGACAGACCCACAGACCACTCACTGTCTTCAAAGATATGTGTGGTCTCTCTCAGACATAACCTCTCTCTGATCTACAAGGAAATTCTATCCTATACCCATAATGCACTACCTACTTACACGCAAAGGTGGGTCAGGGACTTGGGGACTGATATATCTCCAGGAAAATGGCACACCTCATTCACACTCACACATAAAACATCTATCTCCGGATTTATCCAGGAGAAGAATTACAAACTCCTATCCCAGTGGTACAGGGACCCGGTCATGGTTCCCAAAATGTTCCCTGGCACTTCAGACACCTGCTGGCGCTGTCACAGAGGAAAGAGCACATATCTCCATGTTTGGTGGGAGTGTGATCGAGTTCGCCCTTTTTGGAACCTAATTTCTGAAATTTACAATGATATGTATAATAAGTCTCTCGTTCCCTCCCCTAAGGTAGCCCTCCTCTTTATCCTACCTGGTCCAATTAACTCACAGAAGAAGTTTCTTTCTGTCAGCCGCTCGCCATGTCATAACACAATACTGGAAATCAGAAGCTCCCCCCCCTCCATAAATGGGTAGACATCATCAACGACACCATGTTGATGGAGGAACTACAGGCTAAGGCGGGAGACACATGGGACAAACACACCAAGTAATGGTACACCTGGCTTCACTACGCCTCCTCCGACCCTCTCCTTAACAGGATTTCTATTTCGAGAGCATAACTGCTTAGATAAGGTATAATGAGTAATACTGTATACCACCTGCTAAGGTCAACCAGTGGAATCGGATCTCTAACTTTGTCAACTGCTTTTTCCCCTCAAAGGTTGGGATACCAGTTGTCCCTATCCCCCTCCCCCCACCCCTCTCTGACCTTTCTTTTTGCCCCTTCTTTGCCCCCTTTATCAGTTTGTTTTTGAATTGTATACCATTACCTGTAACCTAAAATGTCATTAGTATCAAACTATGTTATGGAGAAATGTCTCAAGTACTTATACAACTGTTTGTAATTTTTGGTTCACGTGGTGGTATTTGCTTATCACTACCCCCCCCTCCTTTTCTTCATTCTGTACCCCCTGTTGTTTTATCTGAAAATCAAATAAAACATATTCAACCTAAACACTGGAAAAATGCACCACTTTACAGGCATACTATAGACACCCCCCAGGCACAAAATTTAAAGGAATATTTCATTTTTATTGTTTCACTTAAATCATTATTAAAATCACTTCTCCCGAAAAAACTTCAGCTTTTAAAACTTTTTTTGCATTGATACATGTCCCCTTGGGCAGGACCCAGGCCCCCAAACACTTTTTATGGCAATAACTTCCATATACGCCTTTAAAATTAGCACTTTCGGTTTTTCATATTCGTGTCCCATAGACTTTAACGGTGTTCCGCGGCTTTCGAATTTGCCCCGAACTCCGCATATTGTTTGTTGTTCGCCGAACATCCGAACAACCAAAGTTTGGCCGAACTTATGCTCGGGCCGAACCGTTCGCCCATCCCTACTTATAACTACTATGAAAATAATGACTAGTTACTGTATATCTATCCTGCAAAAATACCAATAAATATAGGGAAGAACTGCAAGTGACGAAAAATGCCCGTTAATTCTGCTATAAATACAGAATTAAAATACCTCTTCTGTGCTACACACAATCACTTTGTGGAGAAGAGTAGAAGAGTTGTTCTTAAATCCTTACATGTTTCATTTCCTAAGATGACAACACTATTCTTTCATAGATACAGTACATTGCAATAAATAGCCATTACATTTCAAGGACGGAAATGTGTTACTTACAGGACTATTAGGTGAAAATAAAGAAAAAAGTTCTGGTAAAAAGAAAACTAATGCAACCACTACATCTACAGTGTCTTGAAAAAGTATTCACACCCCTTGAAAATTTCCACATTTTGCCATATTATGGCCAAAAATGGAAATTTATTTTATTGGGATTTTATTGGGATTTCATATGATAGACCAACACAAAGTGACACATAATTGTGAAGTGGACGGAAAATGATGAATGGTTTTCAATTTTTTTTACAAATAAATATCTAAAAAGCGTGACATGCATTTGTATTCGGCCTCCTTTACTCGGATACCCATAACTAAAATCTAGTAGAACCAATTGCCTTCCAAAGTCACCTAATGAGTAAATAGAGTCCACCTGAGTAAATCTCAGTATAAATGCATCTGTACTGTGAAGCCCTCAAAGGTTTGTTAGAGAACCTTAGTGAAAAAACAGCACCATGAAGGCCAATGAACACACCAGACAGGTCAGGGATAAAGTTGTGGAGAAGTCTAAAGCAGGGTTAGGTTATAAAAAAATATCCCAAGCTTCAAACATCTCACGGAACACTGTTCAATCCATCATCCAAAAATGGAAAGAGTATGGGAAATTTGCAAAACTACCAAGACATGGCTGTCCACCTAAACTGACAGGCAAGGAGAGCATTAATCAGAGAAGCAGCCAAGAGGCCCATGGTAACTCTGGAGGAGCCCTGCAGATCCACCGCTCAGGTGGGAGAATCTTTCCAAGGACAACTATTAGTCGTTTACTCCAAATATCTGGCCTTTATGGAAGAGTGGCAATAAGAAAATCATTGTTGAAAGAAAGCCATAAGAAGTCCCGTTTTCAGTTTGCGAGAAGCCATGTGGGGGACAAAGCAAACGTGGAAGACGTTTGGTCAGACTCTGGTCAGACCAAAATTTAACTTTTTGGCCTAAAAAAGCAAAATGATATGCGTGGCGGAAAACTAACACTGCACATCACCCTGAACACACCATCCCCACCGTGAAACATGGCAGTGCCAGCATCATGTAAGGATGCTTTTCTTTAGCAGGGACAAGGTCAGAGTTGATGGAAAGATGAATGGGGGCAAATACAGGGCAATCTTAGAAGAAAACCTGTTAGAGTCTACAAAAGACTTGAGACTGGGGCAGAGGTTCACCTTCCAGCAGGACAATGACCCTAAACATACAGCCAGAGCTACAATGGAATGGTTTAGATCAAAGTATATTCATGTTTTAGGATGGCCCAGTCAAAGTCCAAACCTAAAGCCAATTGAGAATCTGTGGCAAGACTTTAAAATTGCTGTTCAGACACTTTCCATCCAATCTGACAGTGCTTGAGCTATTTTGCATAGAGGAACAGGCAAAAATGGTGCTCTTTAAATGCGTAAAGCTGGTAGAGACATACCCATAAAGACTTGCAGCTGTAATTGCAGTGAAAGGTGGTTCTACAAAGTATTGACTCAGGGTGGCTGACTACAAATGCAAGCCACACTTTTCACATATTTATTTGTAAAAATTGTTGAAAACCATTTATAATTTTCCTTCCACTTCACAATTATGTGCCACTTTGTATTGGTCTATCACATAAAATCCCAATAAAAAACTTTTACGTTTTTTGGTTGTAACATGAAAAATGTGGAAATTTCAAGGGGTATGAATACTTTTTCAAGGCACTGTGAGCACTGGTATTCAGTGATATATTGCATGTTTTTACATGGTAAAATTATGTTTTAGATATACTTTAACTTAGGAAAGAGGCTAATAGTTGGATAAAATCTTAAATAGGGTTAGGGTTGGAGAAATATCATCCATAGTGGGGAGAAGGAGTAATGGAATTTACTATTGAAAGAATTCTGCTTAAAAATAGAAGAGGAAGGGAGTGTAGTTTTGATGGCCTCAGGACAAGTTGCTGTGTAACTTAGGTCCTGCTCCAGCCTGTAAGAGATTAAGATGAACACAGCTACAAAAACCCTCCACAATGGGGAAACATGGAAGAAAGACCTTAGGGACATCCACACTAAGCAACATCTTCTTCCCGCTTATAGAACACTTTAAAAAAGGAATTGATCCTGGCTAGCTGCCCTCACATGAATCCACCAAGATGGAACCTGCACCTACCTCCCCTGGTGTCCTGACTGTGCCATACAGAGGGCATGAAAACAAGTCCCTTCAAAGCATTCCTTCATGCTGCCTCTCCCCACTGCAGCAATACTGTTTCAATTACTCTTCTCTGGCCTCTACAATCAACAGACAGCTTCCTTCTCAGGCTTACTGTGATGCATGCAGTGCTGAGAAAGATATGCCAGAATTCTCTCATTACAACACTAAAGCCCTGTACACACGATCGGATTTCCTATGGATTCTAATCCGATGGATTTTTCCATCGGAAATCCGATGAAGCTGACTTCCATCAGTCTTGCCTACACACCATCAGTCAAAAAATCCAACCGTCCCCAACGCCTTGACGTAAAACACTCCGACAAGCCGAGAAAAATTAAGTTCTATGCTTCTGAGCATGCGTCAACTTGATTCTGAGCATGCATGGGTTTTTTGTCCGATGGAGTCCCACACAGACGACCGGAATTTGCTATCGTTTTTTTTCCCATCGGATAAATTTAAAACATGTTCTATTTTTTCTCACAGATGGAAAAAAGACCGATGGGGCCCATACACGATCGGTTTGTCCGATTTTCATAGGTAAAACCGATCGTGTGTACACGGCATAAGACACTCTGCTCTCTTTCCCAGCAAAGACAGCAGAGCCGAAAAGTAAGAGGCTTTGTGGATGCATTGTAGATTTAATAGATCCTATAAGTAAGATGTTTTTCATGCTGCAATATGTAGGTTTTTAAAGGTCCCTTCCTCAGAACCATCTAAGCCCACTATTTATATCTGACAGTGGTTGTTAAACTCTGTAATTCCTTATAACCTTCCATAGGACCCATAACTTAAATATCCATGTATGAAGTGAAATGGAAATATTTTTTGGGGCGAAAACTATCTGGCTTTTTATGGAAAATTATTTGAATTCAGGTACACATAACCTTAATATGCATTACTTACAAGGAAAATGCTTATAAAGCACAAATGCACTAATACTGCAAAAAAGTGGGGTACCCACCTTCTAGTATGTGGACTATGCTAGTAGCCAAATTGTACGTTTAGGAAAAGAGGAAATGCACTCCCAGTGGCTTATGCGCAGCTTCAATAATGTATTAACTCATAGTAAAAGTATTAACTGATTTTATTATACATGGATATTAAATTTACAAATTCATTTAGAAAAGCACAAGTAAAAAAGAGGGATTGGGGAAATGGATCCAATTACATAGAAAGGAACAACAATAAGAGCTCTGGTGTACAAATGTTAACAGTATTTACAATCATATGTCCCAATAACCATATACAGGTCACCACTGTGGGTTGGCATATATATGGATCACCGACGCGTTTCGATCTTTAATAATGTGATGATCTTCCACAGGGGGTATTATGTGGACATCTTGCATGAAATATCATATGTGCTAAACCAGAGTATAATCTAAAAATATGGTGGGTAAATTCTCCATGAGGACCAACCAGCCAGAGGAAGCAAAGAACCCAGGGTCTGCCTTTTTTAGGCTATTTTCAAAAGTATTAAGTATATATCATTTCCCTGCTATTTAGTTGCAATCTCCTTCTAACAGTGCATATCATCAAGGGTCTGGTCTGTAAAAGATTCAGTCCAAATGTCTATCCTTTGATCTTTTTATTAAGTATCACTGAAAGATGTCCTGTCTAGCTGCATTTTCATTTGGACAGGCAGACTGCAACACAGATAGGTTAGCAACACACCTACTGTATTGGACAGTCCTCCCTGGTCCCCACACCTAGGACCAGTATTTTTTTGTACACAACATACTAAATTCTCATAATTTTTTGTAAATGTAATTTGGGACCCTCCAAGTCTGCATCTGTTGTATATGTATTTTTTACATGGTAAAAAAAAACTCTATTAATTTGAAATAATAATGAAGGAGGGACAATAAAATTATTAAGTATGATAACTTGATGGAGAAAAATTAGATGAAAGGATAGCAAGCTAGGAAGTATGTAAATGGGCTTATCAACAGCAATAATTTGCAGTTTTTTGAAGGTTTTAGGGTAACATGGTAACATACAATAGTTTACCATTGTAGGTAGTAGATGAATACGAAAGGTCTATGCCAGAGAAAACAGCTGGTAAGGATTTTCATGTGCTCATGTACACAAGTAAGGGTTTTCATGTGCTTAATTTAGTTCATTTCTGGTTTTGTTATATTGCTGCACATACCAATATTGCTTTTAAAGCATCATACACAACATAACTAGCACTTAATAAGCATTAAGTGTAGTTTACCTATTGCATAAAATATTTTTAATAAAATTTAACTGCATAATGCATTGTTATCTAGAATAATAGAAATGTATAAAAATGACATAATAAATTAGCAAATTGTGTGTATGAAAACAAAAGAAATTTTGAACAAAAAAAAAAAAAAAATTACGATATTTTGAAATATTACCTTAGAGAAATAAAATAAAGTATGCATATATTCACAGCCTGTTCAATGTTGGCGAGTGTGTCAAAGATGTCAGAAAAGTCCTGCTACCTTAAGTCTCTTCAATCTAGCATCTGGCATGATTATAATTATTACACTTCATAATACTTCCTGGAAATCTTTCAGTTATTAGCCTGCCTGGAAAGAAAACCATTTTTTGAAACAGTAAACACCTATTTAGATTTAATAAGTCATTAATATTTATATTGTTATTACTGAAATAAGTATTCTGAACAGTTAAAAATGATTTTTATTCAAAATAAAAAAAGGCCAGTGAGTTCCTGAAATGCATTCAAAATAGCTCATTTTGTAAACAAAAGAAAAAAGAAAATAAATGCTAAAATGACACCCTAATTTTTTAAACTGACCATAAAGTATCAAACAATCTGTGTTTAAGTTTTGCTTATTTTACTGTTTCTGACATTTCATCGAGTGTAACTGAATATTTGAGCAACAAAACAAAACCATGTTTCAACAAGATATCATGTCCCTTTGAAGATAAACTAAAGAGATGATTTTCAATTCAAGGATGTGGGTGATAAAGTTCTGTTTATTATTCAGAACTAATTTCCCAAGTGTAGTAGGCTGCAAAATAATGGACCATGACTGGAGGGTTATGCTGCCTTTTGTCAAACACACTGGGCTGAAACTTTCATCCAATACTGGGTTATTCAAATTATTTGTGTCAACAAGGCTCTTTAAATCCCTCATTGAAAATATACATTTTATTTATCAGTCCTACAAAATATGTTGCTCCATAGTTATTGATTTTACTATTATCATTCCTTCAATCTCCCTATCTCCCTTTATTGTTCCTTGATGAATGTAATACTTTATTACTTGTACTCTGTACTTTTACAAAAATCTCTATAATTAATTCAGCTTAATTCTATTCCATAAGAAAGCTCAAACTTTTTTTTTAAACAAATATTTTTTTGTGTTGACTTCAAATTAGTTCACATTTTGCTTATTCTACTACTCATTAAATCCACTAACACAAGGGGAAGGGAGAAACTGTATACGCTATATATTGTGTGTGTGTGTATATATATATATATATATATATATATATATATATATATATATATATATATTGTGAGGGGGTTAGCTCGGTAGCGGGTGTGTGTGACCCCCTGGATGGGCTCCCCACACAAAAACAGGCCCAGCAGACGGAGGTTGTGGTTTTCAAGATCAAAAGGTGCGGTTTATTTCTCTATTTACAGTGACAAAAACACAGCAAAGCAAAAAGAAACATAAACAAAATAAATCCTGGTCAGCTTGACCTCTGACTAAACATGCAGGTTTCCCTAACTAACAACTGGGATCAGCCTGGTGCTGTCCTAGTCCCTAAGTCCCTGGTTTAGTAAATGTCCAAACAAATAGCCACACAGGCTTTGTCTCACCGCACAGGGGTTCACTCTCCCTAGACAGTCCACACAGGTCTGGGTCCAGGCATGAGCAAACACCTAATGAAGCTGGGAGTTTTTATAGAGGCCTTAAACGAGCTGACAAGCTTCAGCTGGTCTCATCAACTCCCTGCCTGCACGACGCCCAGCACTCTCCCTAGAGGTATGAATCATCCATGAGCCCACTAGCCTCAGCTGGGCTTCATCAACTCTCTCCCTAGTTGTATAAGTCGGCATAAAGCCTGAATCTGGGAGAAATATACCTACCCCCCTGGATGCAACCAGGTGACTTTACCTTCCTGCTGTCACATACCCCCCCTCTTGTTTTAACCTTGGGGTTGGAACACCAGCAATCAGGCATTCATGTACTCAAGAAAAAAGCATCCACATTCCCCATTTGAACGCCAGGGCGATGCTTTACTGTGAAGTTGAATTCCTGTAGGGCCAGGAACCACCTATTTACTCTTCTATTTGTCTCCTTGTTTTGAGCCATCCACTTTAACGGAGCGTGATCCGTAACCATGTCAAAGTGCCTACCTAGCAGATAGTACCGAAGGGAATCTAGAGCCCACTTCACCGCTAAACACTCCTTTTCAACCGTGGCGTAATTTACCTCATGGGACTTCAACTTCCTGCTGAGGTAAATGACTGGGTGCTCTTCCCCGTTCCAGACCTGGGACAATACTGCTCCTAACCCCACATCTGACGCATCACTTTGTACGACAAAGTCTTTAGAGAAGTCGGGTGAGTACAACACTGGCTGGCTACATAAGGCTTGTTTCAAGAATTGGAATGCTGCCTCAGCCTCGGGGGTCCATTTAATCATGACCGACCCTTTCCCTTTCGTCAGGTTGGTTAGGGGCACAGCCTTAGAAGCAAAGTGGGGAATGAAGCGCCGATAATAACCCGCGATTCCCAGAAAGGCTCGTACCTGCTTCTTGCTGTTGGGACGTGGCCAACTCTGGATGGCCTCGACTTTGTTGAGTTGGGGTTTTATTACTCCCCTGCCAATAGTGTACCCAAGATATTTGGCCTTCTCCTGCCCAATGGTACACTTCTTGGGGTTAGCCGTAAACCCCGCTTCCCGGATAGAGTCTAGGACTGCTTGCACTTTTGGCAGATGTGAGGCCCAATCTGTGCTATGGACAATTACGTCATCCAGGTAAGCCGCAGCATACTTCCGATGTGGCCTCAGTATCTGGTCCATTTTCCGCTGGAATGTGGCCGGCGCATTCTGTAACCCGAACGGCATTCTCTTATATTGGAACGCCCCGTCTGGGGTTACAAATGCGGTTTTCTCTTTGGCCGACTTGGCCAGGGGAATTTGCCAATACCCTTTTGTGAGGTCAAGAGTCGTCATGTATCGGGCTGTTCCCAGCCGGTCGATCAACTCATCTATACGTGGCATGGGGTAGGTGTCAAATTTTGTAACTTTGTTCAACTGACGAAAATCGTTACAAAATCGCCAGCTCCCATCCGGTTTAGGCACCAACACAATGGGACTAGACCAATCACTTTGGGACTCCTCTATCACCCCTAAGTTCAGCATTTTCTGTACTTCCTCCCGTATTGCCTCCCGTCGGGCCTCTGGGATCGGATAGGGTTTTAACTTCACCCTTTCACCGGATGGGGTAATAATATCATGCTCTACCCCAGATGTTTGTCCCGGCA
Source organism: Rana muscosa (assembly GCA_029206835.1). NCBI lineage: Eukaryota > Metazoa > Chordata > Amphibia > Anura > Ranidae > Rana > Rana muscosa. The sequence continues at coordinate 423,734,020 of CM055116.1, forward strand.
GCTCAGAGAACACCTCCTTGTTGCGAAGCACAAACTCCTTAACCTCCTGTTGTTGGGGTTGTGACAAGGTGGCTGCTATTCCAACCTCCGGAATCACGCAACCAGTTTGAGCTGGTGACCAAGTTTCTGCGACTAGGGACTCTCTATCCCTCCAGGCTTTCAACAGATTAACGTGATAGATCTGTTCGGGCTTTCGCCTTCCTGGTTGTCTGACCTTGTAATTCACTTTGCTCACTTTTTCCATTATCTCGTAGGGGCCTTGCCATTTGGCAAGGAATTTACTTTCAACCGTAGGGACAAGTACCAATATCCTATCCCCCGGGGAAAAGGTACGGGTCTTGGCTCCACGGTTGTACACTCTCTGCTGTGCCAACTGCGCTTGGGCCAAATGTTCCTTCACGATGGGCATTACCTGTGCAATTCGATCTTGCATCAGGGCGACATGCTCAATCACACTCCTGTGGGGAGAACTCTCACTTTCCCAAGTTTCCTTGGCAATATCCAACAGCCCTCTTGGGTGTCTCCCATACAGTAACTCAAAGGGGGAGAATCCCGTAGAGGATTGGGGCACCTCCCTAATAGCAAACATCAAATAAGGAAGTAGACAGTCCCAATCCTTTCCATCTCTATCCACCACTTTCTTCAACATTTGTTTTAGGGTTTTGTTGAATCTTTCAACCAGCCCATCGGTTTGGGGGTGATACACAGACGTACGCAATTGTGTCACTTTGAACAATTTACACAGCTCTTTCATAACCCGGGACATAAAGGGTGTACCTTGGTCCGTAAGCAGTTCTTTACAAATAACCATCCGGCTAAAAACAAGAGATAGCTCTTTGGCTATGGTTTTGGCCGAGGTATTTCGGAGAGGGATCGCTTCTGGATAACGGGTGGCATAGTCCATTATAACTAATATGTACTGGTGCCCCCTAGCGGACTTGATTATAGGACCTACCAAATCCATTGCGATCCTCTCAAACGGGACCTCAATGATGGGTAGAGGGACCAGCGGGCTACGGAAATGTGGCATCGGGGCCGACCTCTGACACACAGGGCAGGAGGAACAATAATTTTCTATGTCCTTCATCACCCCAGGCCAATAGAATCTCTGTAATACCCTCTCTCGGGTTTTCTCTGTCCCCAGATGACCTCCAAGAATGTGCCCATGGGCCAACTCCAACACCAACTTCCTGTAAGGTTTGGGCACCACAAGCTGCTCAACGGTTTCTTCTGCCCTTTTTGCCACCCGATACAGTAGGTCCTTCTCTACGCTGAAGTATGGGTAAGTGCAGGTATTATCTGGGTTCACTAACTCGCCATCTATTTCCACTACGTTTTCCCGTGCCTTTATTAGGGCGGGGTCTTTTAACTGTTCTGTGGCAAAATTTTCCCTGTGAACCTCAAGATCAGAAAACTCCACAGACGGTAGGTTTTCGTCTGAGGAGGTGGGCTCCTCTCCAGTTTCTTGAGTCTCGCCTGCCAATACTGACAAGGGAAATTCTGGAGAGTCCTCACCACTCTCAGAGGAGTTCTGGCTATCACCTTCCTGGTACATAGGGGCACCAGTTGGGGGCTCAGGATCATCCCACAGTTCCCAGAACTTCGGAAAATCCCTTCCCACAATGGCATCATGCGGTAATTGAGATACTAACCCCACTGGATGAGAGAGGGTACCTTTGGGGGTCTTGAAACACACTGTAGTCACTGGATACTCTCGGGTGTCCCCATGCACACAAATAACAGCTACCTTGCTATTCCCAGAGACCTCTGTTTTAACTAATTCAGCCTTTATCAGGGTCACAAGGCTACCTGAATCCAGTAATACCACAACATTTCTACCATTAATACACATTTTGCATAAATGTTTCTCAGTTCCCCGAATGGCAGTGCATGCGACTGTCGCACACAGCGACTGACGTCTGTCCGTCAGAAAGTCACATTGCATGGGTTCCTCCACAACCGGGCAATTTGCTGCAATATGGCCCGCTTGCCGGCAGCGGTAGCAAACAATCCTTTTGGCTGCCTCTTGAGCCCCCGACTTCCCAGGCTGTTCTCGCCAAACCCTGGGCAGAGCTCCCACCCTCTCACTCTCTCCACCCTCACCCCTTGGAATCATCTTATCCGCCCCTGGGGATGGTCTGGTCTTAGGGTGGAAAGTCCGAGAGTCTCTGGAAGAGGCCGTCAGGTTCTCTGCAGCCAAGTATCTCTCTACACGATCCACAAGTTTACCGGCCGTTTCTGGGTCTCCATGGCTTACCCACTTTTGAATGGCGGTAGGAAGAGCTCTCAAGAAACGATCCATCACAACACGTTCCACAATCTCCGGTGCGGACAAAGTCTCTGGCTGTAGCCACTTCCTGCTCAGGTGAATGAGATCATACATTTGAGACCTGGGGGGTTTTCCAAGCTGGAAAGTCCAGTTATGCACACGCTGAGCCCGGACAGCCAGGGTGACACCCAGCCTTGCCAATATTTCAGCTTTTAGCATCACATAGTCTTTTGCTTGGTCAGGCTCTAGGTCATAGTAAGCTTTCTGCGATTCACCAGTTAACAGAGGAGCCACCAGTCCAGCCCACTGCTCCTCAGGCCACTTTTCTCTTTCAGCAGTCCTTTCAAATGTGGTCAAAAATACCTCTGGATCATCCTCTCCAGTCATTTTTGTCAATAAACGACTCACCCCAAAGGACGCGGTATTAGTGGGACGGCTTTCCTCACTGGTCTGCGGACGTTGCTGCATTACTGCTTCCATCTGTTGTTGTAGTCTCTGCTCTTGCTTCTGCAACAGGTCTATGAAGCGGGCCTCAGATTGCTGCTGGGCTTGTTGCTGGGCTGCGAAGCTCTGTTGTTGAGCTGCAAGGCTCTTTTGCAAACCTGCATTTGTCTGCTGTTGATTGGCATTTGCTAGAGCCAGCTGTTTCAGTATCTCCTCCATGCTGGCTTAAAAAAAAACTGCCACTGGTTCTCCACCAACTGTGAGGGGGTTAGCTCGGTAGCGGGTGTGTGTGACCCCCTGGATGGGCTCCCCACACAAAAACAGGCCCAGCAGACGGAGGTTGTGGTTTTCAAGATCAAAAGGTGCGGTTTATTTCTCTATTTACAGTGACAAAAACACAGCAAAGCAAAAAGAAACATAAACAAAATAAATCCTGGTCAGCTTGACCTCTGACTAAACATGCAGGTTTCCCTAACTAACAACTGGGATCAGCCTGGTGCTGTCCTAGTCCCTAAGTCCCTGGTTTAGTAAATGTCCAAACAAATAGCCACACAGGCTTTGTCTCACCGCACAGGGGTTCACTCTCCCTAGACAGTCCACACAGGCCTGGGTCCAGGCATGAGCAAACACCTAATGAAGCTGGGAGTTTTTATAGAGGCCTTAAACGAGCTGACAAGCTTCAGCTGGTCTCATCAACTCCCTGCCTGCACGACGCCCAGCACTCTCCCTAGAGGTATGAATCATCCATGAGCCCACTAGCCTCAGCTGGGCTTCATCAACTCTCTCCCTAGTTGTATAAGTCGGCATAAAGCCTGAATCTGGGAGAAATATACCTACCCCCCTGGATGCAACCAGGTGACTTTACCTTCCTGCTGTCACAATATATATATATATATATATATATATAAATATATACAGTATCTCACAATAGTGAGTACACCCCTCACATTTTTGTAAATATTTTATTATATCTTTTCATGTGACAACACTGAAGAAATTACACTTTGCTACAATGTAAAGTAGTGAGTGTACAGTTTGTATAACAGTGTAAATTTGCTGTGCCCTCAGAATAACTCAACACACAGCCATTAATGTTTAAACCACTGGCAACAAAAGTAAGTAACCCCTAAGTGAAACTATCCAAATTGGGCCCAATTAGCCATTTTTCCTCCCCAGTGTAATGTGACTTGTTAGTGTTACAAGGTCTCAGTTGTGAATGGGGAGCAGGTGTGTTAAATTTGGTGTTATCGCTCTCACTCACTCATACTGGTCACTGGAAGTTCAACATGGTACCACATGGCAAAGAACTCTGAGGATCTGAAAAAAAGAATTGTTGCTCTACATAAAGTTGGCCTAGGCTATAAGAAGATTACCAAGACTCTGAAACTGAGCTTCAGCACTGTGGTGAAAACCATACAGTGGGTTAACAGGACAGGATTCACTCAGAACAGGCCTCACCATGATTGACCAAAGAAGTTGAGTGCATGTGCTCAGTGTCCTATCCAGAGGTTGTCTTTGGGAAAAAAACGTATGAGTGCTGCCAGCATTGCTGCAGAGGTTGAAGGGGTGGGGGGTCAGCCTGTCAGTGCTCAGACCATACGGCCAAAAGGGGACATCTAAAGATGATGCACAAGAAAGCCTGCAAACAGTTTGCTGAAGATGAGCAGACTAAAGACATGGATTACTGGAACCATGTCCTGTGGTCTGATGAGACCAAGATAAACATATTTGGTTAAGATAGTGTCAAGTTTGTGTGGCAGCAACCAGGTGAGGAGTACAAAGACAAGTGTGTCTTGCCTACAGTCAAGCATGGTGGTGGGAGTGTCATGGTCTGGGGCTGTATGAGTGCTGCCAGCACTAGGGAGCTACAGTTCTTTGAGGAAAGCATGAATGCTAACATGTACTGTGACATACTGAAGCAGAGCATGATCCCCTCCCTTTGGAGACTGGGCTGCAGGGCAGTATTCCAACATGATAATGACCCCAAATACACCTCCAAGATGACCACTGCCTTGCTAAAGAAGCTGAGGATAAAGATGATGGATTGGCCAAGCATGTCACCAGACCTAAACCCTATTGAGCATCTGTGGGGCATCCTCAAACCGAAGGTGGAGGAGCGCATGGTCTCTAACATTCACCAGCTCCGTGATGTCATTGTGAAAGAAGACTCCAGTAGAAATCTGTGAAGCTCTGGTGAACTCCATGCTCAAGAAGGTTAAGGCAGTGCAGGAAAATAATGGTGGCCACACAAAATATTGACACTTTGGGCCCAATTTGGACATTTTCACTTAGGGGTGTACTCACTTTTGTTGCCAGTGGTTTAGACATTAATGGCTGTGTGTTATTTTTATTTTTGTGGGGACAGTAAACGTAAACTGTTATACAAGCTGTACGCTCACTACTTTAAATTGTAGCAAAGTGTAATTTCTTCAGTGTTGTCACATGAAAAGATAGAATAAAATATTTACAAAAATGTGAGGGGTGTACTCACTTTTGTGAGATACTGTATATACTCCTTAGCTACTATTGCATCCAAAATGGACAGTAAAATAGAAAACTTTAGAAAAGCTTATCAATTAATGCATGTTTCTTTATATCCCTTAGGGATTATAACAACAGTTACAACAAAATCTATACACAGGTTCACTGGTCTGGCCACCTGCTGTATTCACACTGTGGTACCTAACAAATACAGTATGTTTCCTGCATTGCAGTATGGTTGCATTGTCTAATTTAGTCTTTAGCTTTTCCTCCTACAAAGCAGACAATTGCAAATTTGTGTACTATGTAAAGCTGCACCACTGAATACAAACGATTTTGCTGTATACAAAATTCTGTATGCAAACCTCTATCACTGATAGCACATGGAAGCCTATGAACATGGCAGACAGTTCAGAAGTCGGCATTCAGTGTATCCTCATTGCATTCTCATGTTAGGGGTATGCCAGCTTTAATTACCTTCCCTGTTAACCACTTCAGCCCCGGAAGGATGTGCCCCCTTAATGATCAGACCATTGTTTGCGATACTGCACTGAGTCGCTTTAACTGACAATTGTCATACAACACTGTACCCAAACAAAATTGACATCCTTTTCTTTCCCACAAATAGAGCTTTCTTTTGGTGGTATTTGATCACCTCTGCGGTTTTAATTTTTCGAGCTATAAACAAAAAGATGTATAAAAAAAGATACTAAAATAGTCTGGCCCTCCTTCCTAGTATCACTCTGCGCTTGAGGATGATGTGCCGTAAGAATATAAACAATAGTAAAATATATGTAAATGAACAGCTGCTGCTTAAAATCAAATGTACATATAAAAAAACAGTCTTTTTTTAAAACTTGGTTTAAAAGTTCAGAATAAAACTGTAGCAGCGCTACGAACAAAAGTTCAAATGTGCGTCTTCTATGATAATCGCTTATCTAGGTGATGAAGTAGTGAATGGTGAATCTAGTTGTATCCAATTCTTAGTGCTCCTTTCACCAGTAGTGTATTACACCGCGTGGGGGGATTTTTGAAAGTCCCCTTCAGGGGGCGCACTCACCAGATACAGGATAAATGTAAGCCTAGATCAACATTCCTCCTTCAGCAATGATACAATCAGATAAATTTTCCTTTTCTTCTCCACCATAAACTTCATGCGGTAACTCAGGTATATGTAAGGGTAAAGAAATATCTCCACATAGGGTAATATTGTAAAACCAATTTATTGAGAAACAAACCCCTTGGCTCCCCCCTTACAAAATCTGCGTACCACAATGAGAATATATACAGGCATTTGAGTATGGAGTAAAAACGAGTAAAAACGAGCGCTTCAGCGCTGGGCACTTGCCACTGATGAACACTGGATGTAAAATCTCCTCAGCGTTTCCTGTGTGGCTGGTCCTGGAACGCGTCCGCGTCACTTCCGGTTTGCTGAACTGTGTTGGTCACGCCCTGACGTTTCGTCACTTCCTGACTTCTTCTGAGGGCGTGACCAACCATCATAGCAACCGGAATATATGCAGAGTCAGACCCCGCCCCTCGGCTGGACGTTAGAGCCAGCTCTGCGCGCCTGCGATGTCGCGCATGCGCCCTGAGATAGTCCGCGTCCATGCCCTGCTGTGGGCGGAAGTTCAACCAGGCGCAGCTCGATATGCCTCCCTCTGATTGGTGTGTGCATTCGAGCTGCGTCCTGATAGGATACATTGCATCTGCTTGTCGGTGTCGGTGAGACCGAGCCAACCTAAATGCAAATACAAAGGGGACATTGATAATTAGCTATGTGGGGTGATGACAAATCCGCCGGTACCTACCGCCGTACTGACATCTCCACAGTTAACCTCTGTGCCCTGGAGCTCCAAGGGCCTGTTTTGATAACAATGTATCACCCACATTGCCCCCGGTGTTCAGAATCTATTACTGTGATTTGTATTCTACTGCCGGGTTTTTTTGGCTCTGTGATGTTTACCTCCTAATTTGATGAAAGTATCAGGGCTATACTGAATTGCCTGCAGTGAATTAAAATACTACCGGACAGCCTTTAAGCCTTCTTAATGAATAAATATCTACATCTATAAATAGATGCATATGTGTGGCAATCAATTACTTCTATGTGTAGGTGATGTCGTGGGTCTATGTGTACAATTTAAACATACCCATTCGTAAGTATGTGCACATAACCATATAAACATTCATATACTACTTGAAAAAGGTTCATTCATGAAACATCACTGATGAAGATTACACTAGTAATCATTAATAAAATTTGCTACTTATAAAATTCATCAATAAAATCCATCCGTAAAATCTTCATAAGAACAACCCGATCCAAACGTAAAAAATCACAATCGTGATAATCATAATCATAAAAAAGGTAATAAACAATATTATCAACCAATGTAAAACCGCCATCCTACACCCCAAATCTCCCTCTAAACCTGATACACAATGATTAGGGATAATGGGTTGTATAGATGACGTGGTGTGAAACACCCTTCCGCAAGAATATTTTTCTCATGGTGTGTAGGCCACATGAACCAGTAAAATAAAGTGGAAAAGGCTACAAATTGATGTTTAAGATAAGAAAATAAAATCCCTATTAAAATCAGAAATAGAGATATTAAAACACTTAAAAATAAATATACAAATGAAAATAATAATAATAATAATCATATTAATATTATTTAAATGAACCAACCGAACTAATCCAATGAGATGCAAAAATAAAATTGCTAAAAAGGTGGTCATAAAAGTACACGTGAAATTATCTCTATTTCTGATTTTAATAGGGATTTTATTTTCTTATCTTAAACATCAATTTGTAGCCTTTTCCACTTTATTTTACTGGTTCATGTGGCCAACACACCATGAGAAAAATATTCTTGCGGAAGGGTGTTTCACACCACGTCATCTATACAACCCATTATCCCTAATCATTGTGTATCAGGTTTAGAGGGAGATTTGGGGTGTAGGATGGCGGTTTTACATTGGTTGATAATATTGTTTATTACCTTTTTTATGATTATGATTATCACGATTGTGATTTTTTACGTTTGGATCGGGTTGTTCTTATGAAGATTTTACGGATGGATTTTATTGATGAATTTTATAAGTAGCAAATTTTATTAATGATTACTAGTGTAATCTTCATCAGTGATGTTTCATGAATGAACCTTTTTCAAGTAGTATATGAATGTTTATATGGTTATGTGCACATACTTACGAATGGGTATGTTTAAATTGTACACATAGACCCACGACATCACCTACACATAGAAGTAATTGATTGCCACACATATGCATCTATTTATAGATGTAGATATTTATTCATTAAGAAGGCTTAAAGGCTGTCCGGTAGTATTTTAATTCACTGCAGGCAATTCAGTATAGCCCTGATACTTTCATCAAATTAGGAGGTAAACATCACAGAGCCAAAAAAACCCGGCAGTAGAATACAAATCACAGTAATAGATTCTGAACACCGGGGGCAATGTGGGTGATACATTGTTATCAAAACAGGCCCTTGGAGCTCCAGGGCACAGAGGTTAACTGTGGAGATGTCAGTACGGCGGTAGGTACCGGCGGATTTGTCATCACCCCACATAGCTAATTATCAATGTCCCCTTTGTATTTGCATTTAGGTTGGCTCGGTCTCACCGACACCGACAAGCAGATGCAATGTATCCTATCAGGACGCAGCTCGAATGCACACACCAATCAGAGGGAGGCATATCGAGCTGCGCCTGGTTGAACTTCCGCCCACAGCAGGGCATGGACGCGGACTATCTCAGGGCGCATGCGCGACGTCGCAGGCGCGCAGAGCGGGCTCTAACGTCCAGCCGAGGGGCGGGGTCTGACTCTGCATATATTCCGGTTGCTATGACGGTTGGTCACGCCCTCAGAAGAAGTCAGGAAGTAACGAAACGTCAGGGCGTGACCAACACAGTTCAGCAAACCGGAAGTGACGCGGACGCGTTCCAGGACCAGCCACACAGGAAACGCTGAGGAGATTTTACATCCAGTGTTCATCAGTGGCAAGTGCCCAGCGCTGAAGCGCTCGTTTTTACTCCATACTCAAATGCCTGTATATATTCTCATTGTGGTACGCAGATTTTGTAAGGGGGGAGCCAAGGGGTTTGTTTCTCAATAAATTGGTTTTACAATATTACCCTATGTGGAGATATTTCTTTACCCTTACATATACCTAAGTTACCGCATGAAGTTTATGGTGGAGAAGAAAAGGAAAATTTATCTGATTGTATCATTGCTGAAGGAGGAATGTTGATCTAGGCTTACATTTATCCTGTATCTGGTGAGTGCGCCCCCTGAAGGGGACTTTCAAAAATCCCCCCACGCGGTGTAATACACTACTGGTGAAAGGAGCACTAAGAATTGGATACAACTAGATTCACCATTCACTACTTCATCACCTAGATAAGCGATTATCATAGAAGACGCACATTTGAACTTTTGTTCGTAGCGCTGCTACAGTTTTATTCTGAACTTTTAAACCAAGTTTTAAAAAAAGACTGTTTTTTTATATGTACATTTGATTTTAAGCAGCAGCTGTTCATTTACATATATTTTACTATTGTTTATATTCTTACGGCACATCATCCTCAAGCGCAGAGTGATACTAGGAAGGAGGGCCAGAATATTTTAGTATCTTTTTTTATACATTGCATTACCCATTTCTCCGCAGCTATGGATGCATTAAGATTTTTAAGCAATAGAAACATCAATGTAGATACAATATTTTCACAGAGTGAGCCCACGGCCACCCAGGTTAACTATAACGGAGCAATGACAATGTTGGGGAACATTCTAGAAAAACAGGTCAGAACATGGTGGGACATATGTACCCTGGAGCAATACATTAAAGATAAAATCATTATTAGAAGCTTGAGATGGGAAGTGGTACCCCAGGACGGTCTAGATGATCCAGGGTCCATCCAGGAATGGTTTGATTTTTTTAATGGAGTAGGCTTCAAACTACAAGAATTGATCCTACAAAGAAAAAAACGAAAAATGAAGATTTTAGAAACTAAAATCAACACACTACAGCAACAGTTAGACCCGATCAAGGATTCTCAAATAATTACCGATTTTAACACCAGAGTAAACAAAAGACTAGAGAAGGTGGACAAAGATACACAAAAAAAGAAAATCAAGAAATACCATAGAGATTTAGGTGATTTCAAAACGAATAGTATCTATGCATGGCAACAAACCTTGCCAGAGAACATTAATTTAGTAGAAAAACCGCAACCAACCGAACCCCTTATAAACCAGGCCATCACCACACTAATGGACAGAGTCCGTGGCTTTATAAGCGATGACGAGATTTTATTTGACACGCCAGCAAATTTCTCCACTCCAATCCCACCAACGAAAGTGAAAACGAAAGGAGGAGGTGGTAAGAATAACCAGGCACAAAATCAACAACAATATAACCGTCCTCACACCCCATACCAAATGCCAACGCAGAATAGGTTCTACCCCTTAGAACAACAAAATAACTATCAACCACCCCGCCCTTTTTTAGGGAGAGGACGGGGGGGACAGGGAAGGGGCAGAGGGTTTCCCCCACACAGAGGAAAATCCCAATACCCCCTGGCACATCAGAGAGAGCGGGAGTGGAGAGATCCCCATCCACAGTATCAACGGCCCAGAGAACAAACCTATTACGCTCAACAAGGGAACACAGAACTAGAGGATGCAGGGCCGGAAAGAAAATCCAAAAAAAGAAGGAGAAACAACCAATAACCGGTATATTTAATTTAAGCCCAGTGGATTTGACCCATAAGGAACTAAACATCTTAAATATGGGCCTTAAATGTGGATTAAAACAGCCACTAAACAAGTTTAATGTGTATATAGATGTGCACAAATACATTAGGAGACTAAACATTAAGAAGCATTTTGTGGGATTAACCACACAGAAGGTGCCCACTACAGTGAATTCTCAGGGCATCATCAATAGTGGTTTGAAAAATAAATCATTATTCAACCCCCTCAATAACCCCAATCATCAAGTAGAAGTATTTAAAGGCCTTATTATACGTGACCTCCACCAACTAGAACCCAAGAAGAACATAAGATTAAAGCACATTCAGGATGGCATCGTAGCACTGGAAAAAAGGAAAGACATCATCATCAGGCCTGCTGATAAAGGAGGAGGTGTCGTCATCCTGCCTAAAGAGATGTACCATGCACAGATACTGGAAATGTTATCGGATGTCAACACGTATAAAGCTTTGGAGAAGGACCCAACACAGGCTTTTAGGAATCAGCTTGTTACCCTAGTGGAGATGGGCACCAAGTCAGGAGTACTTTCAGAAAAGGAAAGGCAATATTTGGTACCAATCAGTAATAAAATACCAACCATTTACACACTGCCAAAGATCCATAAGGACTCAGTAAATCCACCTCCTAGACCAATTGTAAATAGCATAGATTCCATCACAGCTAGGTTGGGACAATATCTGGATATGTTTTTACAGAGGAGTGTGGTAACTACGCAAGCTTATCTGAAGGACACAAAAGACTTCCTAATCGGTCTACAAAACATTTCGTTAAGACAGGATCAGGAAATTTGGTTGGTAACCTCGGATGTATCCTCCCTCTACTCAATAATTCAACATGACGATGCATTATTAGCCCTAAATTGGGCCTTGAGTAGAAGGGAGGAACTCCCACACAACCAGAAAGTATTCATTGGCCATGCCCTGGACTTCTGCTTATCTCACAATTATTTCTGGTACGACAGCAAATTTTATCTACAACAGAGGGGAGTAGCAATGGGAGCGAAATTTGCTCCTAGCATTGCCAACTTGTTCATGGCAGAATGGGAAGATAAGATGATTTTTAAAGACAGAAGAGCCGAGCTCATTTTTTATAAACGTTTTATTGATGACATGTTTTTAATTTGGGCCGGCTCAGAAGAATCATTATTAACCTTTTTAAAAGCCCTAAACACCAACAACAATAATATTAAACTAACCTCTGAGTGGAGCAAGGAAACGATAAACTTCCTGTATGTAACAGTATTTCGCCAAAATACAGGATTTGGAACCAAGGTGTTTTTTAAAGCGACAGACAGAAATAGTTATTTACCTACTACAAGTGGTCATCACCCTCAGTGGCTAAGGAATATTCCTAAGGGGCAGATTATGCGCGTAAAACGCAATTGCTCAGATAACGAGAACTTTCTGACGCAAGCAAAAGTCCTATCTGACAGATTCATAGCGAAAGGCTATGCCCCACAACCACTAAAGAAAATTGTAGAAGGAATAGAACAAATGCCTAGGGAAACGTGCCTACTGAATAAACCCAAACCTACAACAGGGGGCACCAACTCAAAAGAATGGGGCTTCATCTCACAATTTCACAGCCAATATAAGGAGGTAGAAGACATTTTCACGAAACACTGGCACATTTTACTTTTGGATAAAAAATTGGGTCCAGTGCTCCCCCCAAAACCTCAATTTATATACCGGAAAGCCACCAACCACGGAGATCGGGTGGTGAAGAAAGTTTTAGACCCTCCCAGCAGACCTCAAACGTTCTGGAACAAAAATGGCTTTTTTGCCTGCAGAAGATGCAGAGCATGTAAGGAAGTGTCACGACCCATTAGGGGTCTTGAAAACTTCATCGCTCCTTCCAATCAGAAACAATTCGACATCGAGCAGTTCATAACGTGTAATAGCAGCTTTGTGGTCTATGCTCTAAAATGTCCATGTGGGCTCCTATATATAGGGCGCACAAAAAGACTTTTGCGCATCCGAATAGCTGAACACGTGAACAACATCAAGATAGGCTTTAAGGACCACAACGTGTCACTACACTTCAAACTCAAGCACAATCAGGACCCCTCAGGCCTTCAATTCTGGGGTATAGAAAGCTTGGAACCACACTGGAGGGGTTCACACAGGGTGCGTGAACTTTCTAAAAAAGAAACAAAATGGATTTTTTTAACCGATGTTTTAGCGCCCAAAGGTTTGAACATCGAATTAGACATTAATTGTTTTATCAGTGATTCATAAATATTAAACACGATGAATATCAGTACGGCATATCACTAGAGCACCACGAACGCATACACAAGGCCTCTACCCCTGATTGTAGTAATTTCACGTGTACTTTTATGACCACCTTTTTAGCAATTTTATTTTTGCATCTCATTGGATTAGTTCGGTTGGTTCATTTAAATAATATTAATATGATTATTATTATTATTATTTTCATTTGTATATTTATTTTTAAGTGTTTTAATATCTCTATTTCTGATTTTAATAGGGATTTTATTTTCTTATCTTAAACATCAATTTGTAGCCTTTTCCACTTTATTTTACTGGTTCATGTGGCCTACACACCATGAGAAAAATATTCTTGCGGAAGGGTGTTTCACACCACGTCATCTATACAACCCATTATCCCTAATCATTGTGTATCAGGTTTAGAGGGAGATTTGGGGTGTAGGATGGCGGTTTTACATTGGTTGATAATATTGTTTATTACCTTTTTTATGATTATGATTATCACGATTGTGATTTTTTACGTTTGGATCGGGTTGTTCTTATGAAGATTTTACGGATGGATTTTATTGATGAATTTTATAAGTAGCAAATATTATTAATGATTACTAGTGTAATCTTCATCAGTGATGTTTCATGAATGAACCTTTTTCAAGTAGTATATGAATGTTTATATGGTTATGTGCACATACTTACGAATGGGTATGTTTAAATTGTACACATAGACCCACGACATCACCTACACATAGAAGTAATTGATTGCCACACATATGCATCTATTTATAGATGTAGATATTTATTCATTAAGAAGGCTTAAAGGCTGTCCGGTAGTATTTTAATTCACTGCAGGCAATTCAGTATAGCCCTGATACTTTCATCAAATTAGGAGGTAAACATCACAGAGCCAAAAAAACCCGGCAGTAGAATACAAATCACAGTAATAGATTCTGAACACCGGGGGCAATGTGGGTGATACATTGTTATCAAAACAGGCCCTTGGAGCTCCAGGGCACAGAGGTTAACTGTGGAGATGTCAGTACGGCGGTAGGTACCGGCGGATTTGTCATCACCCCACATAGCTAATTATCAATGTCCCCTTTGTATTTGCATTTAGGTTGGCTCGGTCTCACCGACACCGACAAGAAGATGCAATGTATCCTATCAGGACGCAGCTCGAATGCACACACCAATCAGAGGGAGGCATATCGAGCTGCGCCTGGTTGAACTTCCGCCCACAGCAGGGCATGGACGCGGACTATCTCAGGGCGCATGCGCGACGTCGCAGGCGCGCAGAGCGGGCTCTAACGTCCAGCCGAGGGGCGGGGTCTGACTCTGCATATATTCCGGTTGCTATGACGGTTGGTCACGCCCTCAGAAGAAGTCAGGAAGTGACGAAACGTCAGGGCGTGACCAACACAGTTCAGCAAACCGGAAGTGACGCGGACGCGTTCCAGGACCAGCCACACAGGAAACGCTGAGGAGATTTTACATCCAGTGTTCATCAGTGGCAAGTGCCCAGCGCTGAAGCGCTCGTTTTTACTCCATACTCAAATGCCTGTATATATTCTCATTGTGGTACGCAGATTTTGTAAGGGGGGAGCCAAGGGGTTTGTTTCTCAATAAATTGGCTTTACAATATTACCCTATGTGGAGATATTTCTTTACCCTTACATATACCTGAGTTACCGCATGAAGTTTATGGTGGAGAAGAAAAGGAAAATTTATCTGATTGTATCATTGCTGAAGGAGGAATGTTGATCTAGGCTTACATTTATCCTGTATCTGGTGAGTGCGCCCCCTGAAGGGGACTTTCAAAAATCCCCCCACGCGGTGTAATACACTACTGGTGAAAGGAGCACTAAGAATTGGATACAACTAGATTCACCATTCACTACTTCATCACCTAGATAAGCGATTATCATAGAAGACGCACATTTGAACTTTTGTTCGTAGCGCTGCTACAGTTTTATTCTGAACTTTTAAACCAAGTTTTAAAAAAAGACTGTTTTTTTATATATAAACAAAAAGAGACCGACAATTTTGAAAAAAAAAAATTTTTTTACTTTCTGCTATAATACATATCTCCAAAAAATCGAAAAAAAAATGTATTTATTATTTTAGGCCGATATATATTCCTCTACTAGGGATGAGCTTCGTGTTCGAGTCGAACATACGTTCGACTCGAACATCGGCTGTTCGATCGTTCGACGAAGATCGAACGATTTGGGCCGTTCGCGCCAAATTCGAGTGACGCGAACGGCCCACAATGCACTACGCCATCGCAGTGTCATCCAGGCGCTGTGATTGGCCAAGCATGCACTGTGACCCCGCATGCTTGGCCAATCACAGCGCCGGCAGCGAGGAGAGCAATGATTGGCCACAGGCAGGATGCCTGTGGCCAATTATTGCTGAGGGTGTTTAGTACACGCCCCACACTATAAAAGGCCGCCAGCACGGCGGCCTAGTGTAGTGTGTTCCGGAGCAGGGAAAGAGCAGCATAGGCAGGGACAGTGACTTTTAATTCTTTCTTGCTTAACCTGGATTCCTTTAGTTTAGGGAAAGAGAAGGATAGGTAGGGAGAGTGTCAGTGTGTTTTGTGCTTGTGCTATAGTGTGCTTAAAAAAAACATTTTTTCTAGGGACAGAAAACTGTAGGTAGGGAGAGTGTCAGTTTCTTTCACTGTGCAAGTCCTTGTTTCTAGGGACTGGGAAGGACAGTGAGTGAATTCTCCTTGTGCTATAGTGTGCTTAAAAAAAACATTTTTTCTAGGGACAGAAAACTGTAGGTAGGGAGAGTGTCAGTTTCTTTCACTGTGCAAGTCCTTGTTTCTAGGGACTGGGAAGGACAGTGAGTGAATTCTCCTTGTGCTATAGTGTGCTTAAAAAAAACATTTTTTCTAGGGACAGAAAACTGTAGGTAGGGAGAGTGTCAGTTTCTTTCACTGTGCAAGTCCTTGTTTCTAGGGACTGGGAAGGACAGTGAGTGAATTCTCCTTGTGCTATAGTGTGCTTAAAAAAAACATTTTTTCTAGGGACAGAAAACTGTAGGTAGGGAGAGTGTCAATTTCTTTCACTGTGCAAGTCCTTGTTTCTAGGGACTGGGAAGGACAGTGAGTGAATTCTCCTTGTGCTATAGTGTGCTTAAAAAAAACATTTTTTCTAGGGACAGAAAACTGTAGGTAGGGAGAGTGTCAGTTTCTTTCACTGTGCAAGTCCTTGTTTCTAGGGACTGGGAAGGACAGTGAGTGAATTCTCCTTGTGCTATAGTGTGCTTAAAAAAAACATTTTTTCTAGGGACAGAAAACTGTAGGTAGGGAGAGTGTCAGTTTCTTTCACTGTGCAAGTCCTTGTTTCTAGGGACTGGGAAGGACAGTGAGTGAATTCTCCTTGTGCTATAGTGTGCTTAAAAAAAACATTTTTTCTAGGGACAGAAAACTGTAGGTAGGGAGAGTGTCAGTTTCTTTCACTGTGCAAGTCCTTGTTTCTAGGGACTGGGAAGGACAGTGAGTGAATTCTCCTTGTGCTATAGTGTGCTAAAGCATTCCTCATCAACCATCTTTGAAATCCTTGTTTTTTGGACAGTCAGGGAAATTGTCGTTGTGCTATTCTGTGCAAAAGCAATCATCCTGAACCATATTTAGAAATCCTTAAGTAAAGGGACAGAGAAGGACACCTGAAGGTAGCCCTTATTGCTTTTTTCCCATCTCCCTGCAGGCCATCTATTAGAATGTCTGGAAGGCAAACAAGGAGAGGCAGACAGTCAGGAGGCAATAAAAGAGGGCAAGCAGGCTCTGTGTCTGGGGGCAACAGTGCTGGTCGTGGACGCGGTGCATTGTCATCAGCACATGGCCATGGGACACGCTTGTCCTTCTTTTCGGCAGCTGGACATGTTGAGCCACATCATGCCGAAGACTTGGTAGAGTGGATGACCAAGCCCTCCTCCTCCTCCTCATCCTCTCTCACCCAGGCTCAGGGTACTGGCAAAGCAGCTGCCAAAGCGTCCTCTTCCCTGGTATCAATGTCAGACTCATCATCAGTCACTCCTTCTCTAGACCCACCATGTCCTCCTCCTGAGGAGTCCCCCGAACTGTTTGAGCACAGTGTTGGGTACATGCTCCAGGAGGATGCCCAGCGTTTCGAAGGGTCTGATGATGAAACCCAGCTACAGGAAGGCAGTAGGGTGAGAGCAGACAGAGGGGATGCTCAAGAAGGACACCAATCTGGCAGTCATGTTCCAGCAGCTGCAGCATACTGCCAGATTGGCTCCAGTGATGAGGAGGGAGGGGATGATGAGGTCACTGACTCCACATGGGTGCCTAATAGGAGAGAGGAGGAGGAGGAGGATGAGGAGGAGGCACATCTCCAACGAGGCAGGATGCCCTTTGGTGGCCAGCGTAAGGGCAGTACACCGACGGAATCACACCGCAGAGCTCCGCCTGTGCAGGGCGCTGCCTCTGCCCGTCATTCAAAAAGTTCCTTGGTGTGGGCCTTTTTTGAGGCTAGTGCATCAGATCGCACAGCTGCTGTTTGCAACATATGTCTCAAGCGTATATCGCGTGGCCAAAACATCAGCCGCTTGGGTACCACATGCCTGACCAGACATATGTTGACCTGCCATGCAGCTCGTTGGCAAGCCTACCTCAAAGACCCACACCAAAGAACAAAGCGGACCTCTCCTTGCACCGCATCAGCTGGGATCTCCAACCCCACTATAACTTCAGTCCTCTCTGAAACATGCACTGAGAGGAATGAAGGTGTAGAATTAGGTGTGTCACAGCCAAGTACTTGCGGCCACTCTGCTAGCAGTACACCGACGTCCGATTCTAGCAGGCAAATTTCCCTGCCCCAGCTGCTGGACCGTCGAAAGAAGTTCACTCCCAGCCATCCACATGCCCAGCGGTTGAATGCTAGCTTGGCTAAATTGCTAGCGCTTCAACTGCTGCCTTTTCAGTTGGTAGACTCGGCCCCCTTCCGTGAGTTTGTGCAATGTGCGGTTCCTCAGTGGCAGGTTCCCAAACGCCACTTTTTCTCACGGAAGGCTATTCCGGCTCTCTACCGGCATGTGGAAGGCAATGTCTTGGCCTCGCTGGACAGGGCGGTCAGCGGTAAGGTGCATATTACCGCTGACTCATGGTCCAGCAGGCATGGACAGGGACGTTACCTTTCTTTCACGGCCCATTGGGTCACTCTTTTGGCAGCTGGGAAGGATGCAGGACAAGGTGCAGTAGTGTTGGAGGTTGTCCCACCGCCACGCCTCCAAAATGCTACTACTGGTTGTGACACACCTCTCTCCTCCACCCCCTCCTCTTCTTCTTCCTCCATGGCCTCTTCCTGTGGTTTGTCCTATGAACCAGCGGTGCTCCGTAGCCGTTCACGGGGCTACACAAGTACGCAGGCAAAAAGATGCCATGCCGTGCTTGCGCTGGTGTGTTTGGGGGACAGAAGCCACACTGGGGCAGAGGTCCTGTCTGCTCTGCAGGGCCAGGCCGAGAGGTGGTTGACGCCACGCCAGCTTAAGCCAGGAATGGTGGTTTGCGACAATGGCACCAACCTCCTCTCCGCCCTTCGACAGGGACAACTGACCCATGTGCCCTGTGTGGCTCACGTCCTTAACCTGGTGGTGCAGCGTTTCTTGGGCAGGTACCCGGGCTTACAGGATGTCCTGAGGCAGGCCAGGAAAGTCTGTGTGCATTTCCGCAGATCTTATAATGCCAGTGCTCGCCTGGCTGAGCTGCAAAAGGAGTTGAACCTGCCCAAGAACCGCCTTATATGTGACATGCCCACCAGGTGGAACTCAACGTTGGCCATGCTGCAGCGGCTGCACACGCAGCAGAGGGCCATCAATGAGTACCTGTGCGACTACGGCACCAGGACAGGGTCAGGGGAGCTTGGTTTTTTTTCTCCACGCCAGTGGGGCATGATCAGGGATGCATGCACTGTCCTGGCACCATTTGAGGAGGCCACGAGGATGGTGAGCAGTGACAGTGCATGCATCAGTGACACTGTACCTCTTGTCCACCTGTTGGAGCACACGCTGCGTGGAATAATGGACAGGGCACTTGAGGCAGAACAGAGGCAGAAAGAGGAGGACTTCCTTGCCTCTCAAGGCCCCCTTTACCCAGACAGTGTTCCTTCTGTCCCACCCATCGCACAGGAAGAGGAGGAGGAGGAGGAGGAGGAGGAGGAGGATTGTGTCAGCATGGAGGTGGAGGCTGGCACTCAGCATCATCAGCAGCAGTCTTTTAGGGATGATTTACAGTCCCAAGAAACCAGTGGACTTGTACGTGGCTGGGAGGAGGTGACTGCGGATCATGTCGTCCTTAGTGACCCAGAGGACTCCGGAGCGAATGCCTCAGCAAACCTACGCTGCATGGCCTCCCTGATCCTGCAAAGTCTGCGGAAGGATCCTCGTATTCTTCGGATCAAGGAGAGGGACCATTACTGGCTGGCCACTCTCCTTGATCCACGGTACAAGGGTAAGGTTGCGGACCTTATGTTACCGTCGCAGAGGGAGCAGAGGATGAGACAACTCCGGGAGGCCTTGCAGAAAGGTCTGTGCAACGCGTTCCCAGAGACTGGGAGGTTACAAACTCCTGGTCCTGGACAACGAGTTGCTGAGGCTTCGGCCAGTCAAAGAAGGAGCGGTGGGGAAGGTGGCCGTCTGACCGATGCGTTCAGACAATTCTTTAGTCCGCAGCCCCAAAGTATGATCGGTTCCAGCAACCATCGCCAGCGTCTGATAAACATGGTGCAGGAATATCTAGGGGCAAGGTCAGACTTGGACACCTTCCCCACCGAAAATCCTCTGGCTTACTGGGTCTTGAGGATGGATCACTGGCCAGAGCTTGCACAGTATGCAATTGAGCTACTGGCCTGTCCTGCATCCAGCGTTCTTTCGGAACGCACATTCAGTGCTGCTGGAGGATTTGTCACGGATCACAGGGTGCGCCTGTCCACCACTCGGTTGATCGACTGACTTTCATCAAGATGAACCAGTCTTGGATCACCACCAGCTACCACACACCTGATGCTGATATAACAGACTAATTGATTTTAACATGTCACATCCCTTCAAGACTGATGCTGATGCTGAGTGCCTGTGCTGTTATGTTGACTGGCTATCCTCCTCCTCCGAGTCCTCAATGATACGATTGATGATGATAGCTTGGAAGATCATTTTTGTTTATGGGTGCCGCCACCAGTGGCTAAGGCCCAATTTTTCAGCCCCTGTTTAACAGGGGCGTGTAATTACAATTTTTGAAGCAATACTTTGCAACAGGGCTCATTGCTGTGCTCCAAGTACAGTATGTGTGAGGGGTTGGAGTGTTGTGCCACCAGTGCCTAAGGCCCAATTTTTCAGCCCCTGTTTAACAGGGGCGTGTCATTACAATTTTTGAAGCAATACTTTGCAACAGGGCTCATTGCTGTGCTCCAAGTACAGTATCTGTGAGGGGTTGCAGTGTTGTGCCACCAGTGCCTAAGGCCCAATTTTTCAGCCCCTGTTCAACAGGGGCATGTAATTACAATTATTGATCTAATAATTCACAGCAGGGCCCATTCCTGCACCCACCAAGCAAGAGTAACTCTGAGGGCTTACAGTGTTGTGGCAACACCACCACCACCACCACCACCACGAAAGGCCCAATTTTTCAGCCCCTGTTCAACAGGGGCATGCAATTACAATTCTTGATCTAATAATTCACAGCAGGGCCCATTGCTGCACCCACCAAGAGTAACTGTCAGGGCTTACAGTGTTGTGGCACCAGCACCACCATCAAAGGCCCAATTTTTACTACCACTGTTCAACAATTATATGTAATTACAATTCCTGATATAATAGTTGACAGCAGGGCGTTCCAGCACCAACCAAGAGTAACTGTGAGTGCTTACAGTGTTGTGCCAACACCAACTAAGGGGCCTATTTCTGCAGATTATATACGGCAGGTCCCTACTTTCAAACATCCAACTTACAAACGACTCCTACTTGCAAACGCAAGAAGACAACAGGAAGTGAGAGGAAATCTACCCCTAGGAAGGAAAATTCTCTCCTGTAAGAATTAATATGGGAGAAAGGTGTCTCCTCTGTACTGATGCTTTATCAGCAATCCTTGTTTCAAGAAAAACACCACATTTCAAAAACAGTTGTCATTGGGACGGAAAGTGAGGTGAAATGTTCTGAACAGGGGCACAGACAGCAAAACAAATGTTACAGGGGTGATAACCCTTACCTATGTTTTCCAAAAAGTTTAAAAATAGATTTTTGGGCTGGAGCTACACTTAAACAATGTACCTGTTCAAAATTACAAACACATTCTACATAAGAACAAACATACAGTCCCTGTCTTGTATGCACCGCCTGTATACGGCTGTTCAGAGTATATAGGGCCTTTTTTATTTTATGTGCGGGGTTCCCCTTAATATCCATACAAGACCCAAAGGGGCTGGTAATGGGCTGGGGTAGGGGGGGGGGGTCATGGGGTAGCTATGCCATTTTTCTTAAAGATTTTCATCCATATTACCGGGACCAGACATTACATTAAAGCCGCAAGCAGTTTTAAATGGCTTTTTTTTCCTTTAGAAGTGTCATTTTGTGCAGGGACAGTTCTAAACACGGGAAACACGTGGCACTTCACAGGCATACTTTAGACACCCAACAGGTACGATATTTAAAGGAATATTTGACTTTTTTTTTTTCACTTTATGCATCATTAAAATGACTGCTCCCGAAAAACGACCGTTTTTAAAACTTCTTTTTGCATTGATACATGTCCCCTGGTGCAGAACCCGGGTTCCCAAACCCTTTTTAGGACAATAACATGCATAATAGTTGTTATAATTAGCACTTTAGAATTCGAACGTTCGCATCCATTGTATTTAATAGGGTTCTAATGTTCGTACGAACTTTCGGTCCGTTCGCGGGTTCTGGTGCGAACCGAACCCGGGGGTGTTCGGCTCATCACTATCCTCTACATGTTTTTGGTAAAAAAAATCGCAATAGGTGTATATTGATTGGTTTGCGCAAAAGTTATCGCGTCTACACACTATGGGATAGATTTAGGGACTTTTATTTATTTTTTATTGTTTTTACTGGTAATGGCGGCGATCTGCGATTTTTAGCGGGACTGCGACATCGTGGCAGACAAAAATTACCCCAAATTACACTTTTTGGGAACCAGTGACATTATTACATTGATCACTGCTATAAAAATGCACTGATCAATATAAAAACGACACTGGCAGGGAAGGGGTTAACACTAGGGGCGATCAATGGGTTTAATTGTGTTCCCTGGGTGTGTTCAAACTGCAGGGAGGATAGGCTAACAGGGACATGACAAAGATTGCTGTTCCTGATCACTGGGAACAGAAGATCGCCTTGCAAAAGTATTCATACCCCTTGCAATTTTCCACATTTTGTCATGTTACAACTAAAAACATAAATGTATTTTATTGAGGTTTTTTGTAAAAGACCAACACAAATTGCCCCTTAGTTGTGAAATGGAAGGAAAATAATAAATGGTTTTCACAATTTTTTACAAATAAATATCTGAAAAGTGTGGCGTGCATTTGTATTCTACTTCGTAGAACCACCTTTCACTGCAATTACAGCTGAAAGTCTTTTTGGGTATGTCTCTACCAGCTTTGCACATCAAGAGAGTGACATGTTTGCCCATTCTTCTATGCAAAATAGCTCAAACTCTGTCAGATTGGATGGAGAGCATCTGTGTAAACAGTAATTTTCAAGTTTTGCCATAGATTCCCAATTGGATTTAGGTCTGGACTTTGACTGGGCCATTCTAACACATGAATATGCTTTGATATAAACCATTCCATTGTTGCTCTGGCTGTATGTTTAGGGTCATTGTCCTGCTGGAAGGTGAACATTTGCCCCAGTCTTAAGTCTTTTTGCAGACTCTTAACAGGTTTTCTTCGAAAATTGTCCTGTATTTGGCTCTATCCATCTTCCCATCAGCTCTGACCAGATTCCCTGTCCCGGAAGAAAATCATCCCCACAACATGATGCTGCCACCACCATGTTCCATGGTGGGATGGTGTGTTCAGAGTTATATGCAGCAGTTTTCTACCACACATGGCATTTTGCTTTTAGGCCAAAAAGTTCAATTTTGGTCTCATCTGACCTTCTTTCACATGTTTGCTGTGTCCCCCACATGGCTTCTCGCAAATTGCAAATGGGACTTCTTATGGCTTTCTTTCAACAATGGCTTTCTTCTTGCCACTCTTCCATAAAGGACAGATTTGTGGAGTGCACGACTAATAGTTGTCCTGTGGACAGATTTTCCCAGATCTCTGCAGCTCCCCCAGAGTTATCAAGGGACTCTTGGCTGCTTCTCTGATTAATGCTCTCCTTGCCCGGCCATGTCCTGGTAGGTTTGCAGTTTTGCCATACTCTTTCCATTTTAGGCTGATGGATTGAACAATGCTCCATGAGATGTTTAAAGCTTGGGATAATTTTTTATAACCTAGCCCTGCTTTAAAATTCTCCACAACTTCATCCCTGACCTGTCTGGTGTGTTTCTTGGCCTTTATGATGCTGTTTGTTCACTAAGGTTCTCTAACAAACCTCTGAGGGCTTCACAGAACAGCTGCATTTATACTGAGATTAAATTAAACACAGGTGGACTCTATTTACTAATTAGGTGACTTCTGAAGGCAATTACCGTATTTATCGGCGTATAACACGCACAGGCGTATAACATGCAGCCTAACTTTAAGAGGGAAGTTTCAGGAAAAAAACTTTCCACAGCCCCCTGCATATAACACGCAGGCACAGTTTACCCTCTATATTCAGGGTAAAAAGTGAGTGTTATACGCCAATAAATACAGTAGTTCCACTAGATTTTAGTTAGGGGTAACAGAGTAAAAGGGTCTGAATACAAATGCACACTACCCTTTTCAGATATTTATTTGTAAAAAAGTTTAAAAAACATTTATCATTTTCTTTCCACTTCACAATTATGCACCACTTTGTGTTGCTCTATCACATAAAATCCCAATAAAATACATTTACGTTTTTGGTTGTAACATGACAAAATGTGGAAAATTTCACGGGGTATAAATACTTTTTGAAGGCACTGTAGGCCTTCTCCTGCAGGTTAGAGCATGTGCATGCGTGTGTCATTTTGTAATACCACCCTGACACTATTCAAACAACATCAGAATGTCCAAAACTAAACACATACTGTATTTACATGACCATAGATGAGGAAAAATCATACACTTTCAAAGAGAGAAAGTAGTTTATTGGTAATATTTTTCTATTTAAAAGTGAAATGGGTTCAAATGACCCACAACATTATAGGGAGACCAAAGCATAACTAAATCCCAAAACAAATATCATATATTATAGCTTACCAGCTCTTATATGTGGTTTCTGCTTCATTTTTCAGACTAAGAACATATTTTAAGCAAGTACAGAAATACCTGTTCATCTCTCCAGAAATACAAGGTCTTTCTTACTCTCTACAGTATGAGCAACACTAAAAATTATTGTCACATTTATTATATACTACTCATCCCATCAGCCAGCATGAATAGGAGATAAACAAAGACATATTAGTAGTCCAGTCTCTGTGACAACCATGCCTCCCATCAAAAATACAACCACCACATCTTCATAGGAGTCAGAGGAGTCAGGACTAATAATAATAACAATTGTCTTTCCTATATAAAAAGTATTACTATTGTAAAGCGTAGTGCTATTTGCAGGACTTATGAAATCCTGTTGATGTTTTATCATGATATTGCACTGCTCACAGCAACACTTTTACTCTCAATTAGAATGAAATATCTAACTTCTAAGAAGAACATTTTGAGCTAACCAAGCGATTGAGTTAAAGGGGTTGTAAAGATTTGGTTTTTTTTTTCTAAATAGGTTCCTTTAAACTAGTGCATTGTTGGTTCACTTACCTTTTCCTTAGATTCCCCTTCTAAATATTTTTTCTCTTTGTTTTCTTTGTCTGAATTTCTCACTTCCTGTTCCTCCTCGGTAAGCTGTTCAGTAAGCTGTTCTGGCTGACCCCACACGGCTCAGATGATGGTGTGAAGTTTACTGAGGAGAAACAGGAAGTGAGAAATTCAGACAAAGAAAAAAACATTTAGAAGGTAAATCAAAGGAAAAGGTAAGTGAACCAACAATGCACTAGCTTAAAGAACCTATTTAGAAAATAAAAAATGAACCTTTACAACCCCTTTAAGCCATTTGTGAAAAACATAGCTAGTTTCTTGCAAGTTATAACTGATTTCCCAAACAAGCGCCATAATATACAGCAATTATCGCCAAATACACTTCTTGTGACAATAGATGTAATATCTTTGTATAGTTACATGCCTCACAAGGATGGGATTGCTGCAATTCCCATTGAACATATGAACCAAAATACATTTTTATTTGATGCCAAGGAACATCACAAATAGGGATTTTTATTCCCCAATCAGAGGAAAAAAATTTACTCAATAAAAGATGGATTAAAAAATGCCACTGTAGAAACAAATGTTTTTTTGTTTTTTTTTTATTACCCTTTTCGCCTAATGATTTCTTATCATTGGCACACTTTCAGCATGCACACTTTTAATAATATATGTTCTTAAGAGGGGACATTAATTATGATTATTGGAGAAACACTCTAAAGGTGTTCTAATGTGTCATGATTAATACAGTAAGTCAGTTCATAAGTGAATTCATTAGTGCATTCATTAGCACTTTCCATTTATAAAATTGCTGTTTTACAACAACACAGAGAGAGTGTCACATTAGGTAATGTAACATGAATCAAACTTGTTATGTTGATTTAGAAACTGGAACCTTCATATCAATGATCATTGCATACTAAAGATACTCACCTTTCAGAAAAGCTTATCTTTATATTGTGTATTTTTATCATTTGAAATATTTAAAAGATGGACATTTTACCAGACAATTTCATGCTGAGCTTTACAAATATGTTAATTACATCAATAAAGTTTATTATTTAGGCATGTTAAATTTTAGTATTGAAGTAAATATTTATTACATGACAGCCATTTTTATTTGCTTCAATGTGAATGGCACAATTGGGATTGTCATACTAGCTTAAAGGAACCTATTTAGAAAATAAAAAACGAACCTTTACAACCCCTTTAAGTGAGCCTATAAATGTTTTCTTTCAATGACAAGTTTCATGGTAAGCCACATTCCTGATTTATGCTATGGCATATACAGGATAAATAACAGGGTGTTTCATTTAGATTGTTGTTACGTATGTCACATAAAAAGAAGCATTGAAAAAATTATAAGAGAATGGCAATATCCGGTGCTAAAGTTTAGTGTTTATGAACCCATAAAAATGAATGTCAAAAAGTCAGCAAATTATGAGGGTCATTTTTTTTTTTATATCAGCTACTGAAGGAAGGTATTTATCAGATAATAGGTCAGTAAAGCTATATTAATTGTTTCATGAGTATCCAGTGTACAATTCAACTGCAACAGACAAAACTTGTAAGGATTGTTAGTTAAAAATTATCTTTTAAAATACAGTGTAGATATGATAGACCAAATGTTTAAATGTAATGTTAATTAATACTAGATCAATTCAGTGGACAAATAGGTGTTTTTATTTAAATTTGTGACATGCAGGAGAATAAACACCTTGAAAGTTAACAGCATGCTTATCAGTACAACATATTTTAGTACAAAATATTGTATCCATAGAAAGGAGAAAACCTGCATGGTGGTTAGGGACTTTAGAGCCATTCATGCATCTTTTGCACAAAAAAATATCATTATAGACCACCTGAATATTACATAAAACAGACATCCTAGAGAACAAAATATTGGTAGTTCCAATTTTTTATTTCACACAACATTGGAGCAACCGTTTTGGAAATGCAAAATATTAATACAAACTAAGATACTCTAAGGGCCTGGTATGGATTGTGGGAGAACCTCACGCCAGTAAAAAAAATTTTCACATTTGTGTAGTGCTGGCAATAGCTTGCAGCTGGGAAAATCAATTTAAGCCGCTAGATATAATTGCATGTAAGATCCGGCAGGCTGGTTGCACCCAAGTTGATAAATCCATCAACTTGGTACATTTAGCCTGCCCAAACATCTAAAAAGCTTCCTTATGACTTGTACAGACGATCGGATTTCCGATGGAATAAAATCAGATGTACTTGTTTCATCGGAAATTCCGATCATGTGTGGGCCCCATCGGAGTAAAAAAAATAGATCATGTTTTAAATTTTTCTGATGGAAAAAAATCCGATGGGAAACTCTGATCGTCTGTGTGGAATTCCATCAGAGAAAAATCCATGCATGCTCAGAATCAAGTCGACGCATGCTCGGAAGCATTGAACTTCATTTTTCTCGGCTCTTCTGAGTGTTTTACGTCACCGCATTTGGATGGTGGGAATTTAGTCTCACAGTGTGTATGCAAGACTGATGGAAGTCAGCTTCATCGGAATTCCGACGGAAAATTCCATCGGAAATCTGATCGCGTGTACAAGGCATTAGACACTTTATAACCTCTGCACACACCTTTATATCTAGAAACTGGGCTTGTGAGATGGACTCTTTGGACCACTTGGAGCAAACAGGCTTGTGGACAAAGACAATTTAGAGGCCTACAAGATCACATGGTCTGTATGGAATAATTTCATTCTTCTGACTTTGCCTTATACTTCAGTTAACAATATCCGTATCTATCTGCAAACAGTGATCCTTGCTCTTCATCATGATATGGTAGACTTGGCAGGTGATGAGTGGCTCTGTCCCTTTTCCACGCTTCCCCTTAAAAAAAAAAAACTTTCTACCTTTTTTATTCCCTCTTCCTCTTTTCCCATGTCTGTTTATTCCTTCTCTACTGTCACTAATAGGTCCTCAAATGCTTGCAAAAAAAAGATTGCACTTACATCATAGACTTTAAAATCACGCATGTAACAAAAAGCCGTCTGACTCCAAACTGAAGCCAGTCCATCCGGGAATTGCAAACGTGCTGACGTCACCGCGTTCGCAATTTGTGTGGTGGAGCGACGTGCTGATGTTACCCCGTTCGCAATTACCAGGGTGGAGCGGCGTGCTGATGTCACCACGTTCGCAATTCCCAGAAGGACGGACTGCAGCTTGGAGTTGGAATTTTTGTTACATGCATGATTTTAAAGTCTATGATGTAAGTGCAAACATTTTTTACGAATGAACACCTAAAGGATTTTATGCTACGGCAAGTCCTTTTTTCTCCTTGGGGTACTTCTGCGATTGAGGTTCCTTAAAGTGGCAGATTTTCCTTCTATTGTTTACTGTTTATTGTTTATTGTTTATTTGGAACTATTCATTATTGTGGACTATTTTCTATGTGTCAAAATAATATTCTTTAGCGCAACTTTATGAAGTTGTACAATAATATTAGCATAGTTTTTTCTATATTTCACATTTTTTATCTTAATGCATAGAATGCATTAATATAAAAGACCTTCTGCCTTTACAGTCACTTTAAAGACCCAGTACATGATTGTGTCCTTGGCCCCCTACAGTACTGAGCTAAACATCAGAATCATTTTACGTGGCCTCTTGTTATATTTGGGGACCTTGCACATATGTTTTTATATAGGTTTTATTGCTCTGAACTTTATGTATATACCAGAGTTGAACACCACTTCTAGT
Organism: Rana muscosa; assembly: GCA_029206835.1. Taxonomy (NCBI): domain Eukaryota; kingdom Metazoa; phylum Chordata; class Amphibia; order Anura; family Ranidae; genus Rana; species Rana muscosa. Next base: position 423,762,901 of record CM055116.1, read on the forward strand.
TATGGTTGTTCAGAGTACATTTTTACCTTAGGTACCTATGCTATTTTGATAACCCTCTTACAGGAAATGTATTCAGTGTCCTTTAATTGTCTGATATCTACAATCTATGTGTCCTGTTCACTGTCACTGTGTAACGGAAATACTTCACTTTGTATTTTCTTTGTATGCAAAGAAAAAAAATATAGATTAAACATAAATTAACACTTAAAATAATGTATACATTTTAAACCAAATAATTACTAAAATCATAACAAAAAAATAAATCTGACTCAAAACCATTAAATTGTAATTTTAATAAAATGTAAAGAGACAGTTTTTTATTGTTTTTTTATTGTTTTTTATTGAAACATTTTTATAATACAACATAGAGTACAAGTAGTACAACCGTATAAAGATATACATTCGGCTGTATGTAGTAGTGAAGGTATCCTCATAAGGCACGGATAGGTGGATATTCTACAGCAATTGGATTACCTATTTTTAGACCAAATAGTTGCAGAAGTTACATCAACCTGAAAGTAGGAGACCAATGGTCTAAAGAGGATCTATACTAAAAAATTATAATCTTATGCCGTGTGCACACAATCGGTATTTTTTCCATCGGTGAGAAAAAATAGAACATGTTTTAAATTTACCTGATGGGAAAAAAAAACGAACGCAAATTCCGATCGTCTGTGTGGAACTCCATCGGACAAAAAACCCACGCATGCTCAGAATCAAGTCGACGCATGCTCAGAAGCATTGAACTTAATTTTTCTTGGCTTGACGGAGTGTTTTACGTCACGGCGTTTGGGACGTTCGGATTTTTGACTGATGGTGTGTAGGTAAGACTGATGGAAGTCAGCTTCATCGGATTTCCGATGGAAAAATCCATCGGATTAGAATCCATAGGAAATCCGATCGTGTGTACAGGGCTTTAGAGTACCAATAGCTGAGTATATTTTCGATATAGTATTTTATAAAGAAAAATTTAATGTATAACAAACTAAAACATAGGGTGGGATATAAACAATGTTATAATGGAAATAGACTTTGGTTTGACCTTTACATGAGCAGAAAGAAGTGGATGGAGATGAGAAAAAATTATCAGTTTTTTTTTTTTTTTATGCAGAGGAGACATGTCTTCAGCTTAAGCACAGATTTCTGAAACATCTTCTTCTTTTCTTCATCCACCGGGCAAGGGCACATAGGAAGAAATGGGAAAAAGACATAGGTAATTTATCTAATGAACAGTGGGGTAGAATTTTGGAACTCGCTCCGACGGTATCACTGTCTCCCTCTCAGAGGATGTCCCACCTCTTCTTGTTAAATCGAGCATATTACACCCTGTATAAACTTTTTTGTTTGGGCGCAGAGCAGACGATAGCTGTCCTAGGTGTGGAAGAGAAGGGGGGGACATGATACACATGTTTTGGCGATGTCCGAAGTTACATCAGTATTGGAGGGAGGTTGTGAGAACGATAGAGCAGACTTTTGAAATACAGATGGAGTTGGAACCACTACAATGTGTACTGGGCTGGCTGGAGGGGGAGGGGAAAAATGACAATACCAAGTTAGCAATAACAAGATGCCTATTCCAAGCTAGGAAGCTGATAGCGCAGAAATGGCAATCAGCCTCCCCACCGTCTAGCAATGACTGGGAGCAAAATATGAACCTAACAATACTAAAAGAAAGGACGACATATATTAGACAAGGAGCTCTAAAAAGATTTGAAAAAATTTGGAAACCTTGGCAGGAGAAAAAAAAATAGTAATTCAATATAAGTAAAGACTTCAAAGATAGGGATGGATGAGTGGGAGGAGGTAAGGATGGAACGAGTGAGAGCGGGGGAGTTTGAAGGGGAGGGGGATGGAGTATGAAAGGAGTGGATGGAAGTTTAGGGGAAGGGGAAGACGGGTTGGCTGGTTCTAAGAAGATATTATTTATTATCTGTTTTGTATGAGAATTTGGGAGGGGAGGGGAAAGGGGATTGAATGTACTGTAAATTGGAAAATGGTTTAATAAATATAAGAAACAAAAAAAAACCAAAAAAAAAACGGCTATTGTCCCCATGTTGAGGGCATGTGGCCTGGTACGGTTCAGGAGGGAGGGGGGCGCTCTCTCGTACCCCCCTCTTTTCCTGCGGCCTGCCAGGTTGACTTTTCTATGAGTGTTTAGAACTGTCCCTGCACAAAGTGTCATTTCTGAAGGAAAAAAAAGTAATTTAAAACTCACTCGCGGCTATTAATGAATTGTAGGCTCCCGGCAATACATAGAAAAGTCATTGATTAAAAAAAAAAAGTGTGGGGGTCCCCCCAAATTCAATTACCAGGCCCTTCAGGTCTGGAATAGATATTAAGGGAACCCTGGCGCAAATTAAAAAAAAATGCGTGCAGTTCCCCCAAATATCCATACCAGGCCCTTCAGATCTGATATGGATTATAAGGGGAACTCCACCCCAAATTTAAAAAAAAAATGGCGTGGAGTGCCCCCAAAAATCCAGACCAGACCCTTCATGCGAGAACGCAACCTGGCAGGCCGTAGGAAAAGAGGGAGGGATGAGAGAGCGGCCCCCCCTCCCTCCTGAACCGTACCAGGCCACATGCCCTCAACATGGGGAGGATGTCCCCATGTTGAGGGGTACAAGGGCCTCATCCCCACAACCCTTGCCCGGTGGTTGTGGGGGTCTGCGGGCAGGGGGCTTATCGGAATCTGGAAGACCCCTTTAACAAAGGGGACCCCCAGATCCCACCCCCCATGTGAAATAGTAATAGGGTACATTGTACCCCTACCATTTCACAAAGAAAGTATCAAAAATGTTAAAAATGACAATAGCCGGTTTTTGAAAATTCCTTTATTAATGTCTTCTCCTTTCTTCCATCTTCTTCCATCTTCTTCTTCCAGCTTTTTCTTCCATCTTCTTCTTTTCTCCATTCGGGTTTCTTCCTCTTCATCTTCATCTTCATCTTCCTTCTTCCTTCTTCCTTTGGTGTTCTCGTCCGCATCTTGCTCAGGCTTCTTCTTCCCCTTCTTCTTTCTCTGGCCGCTCCGTTTGGATTGGAGGTTCCCGCTGTGTGACGCTTCAGTTCTTCAGTTCTCCTCTTGGTCCGCTGCCACCCGGTGACCCCGCCCCCTCTGACGCACATGGATTTCACGGGGACTTTCCCAGTGGTGTCAGAGGGGGGCAGGGCCACCGGGTGCCAGCGGACCCAGAGGAGAACTGAAGAACTGAAGCGTCACACAGCGGGAACCTCCAATTCAAACGGAGCGGCCGAAGAAAGAAGATGGGGAACAAGAAGCCGGAGCAAGATGCGGACGAGAACACCGAAGGAAGAAGGAAGATGAAGATGAAGAGGAAGATGAAGAACAAGATGGAGGAAGAAACCCATGGAGGGAGAAAAGAAGAAGATGGAAGAAGAAGATGGAAGAAGAAGGAAGAAGATGGAAGAAAGGAGAAGACATTAATAAAGGAATTGTCAAAAACCGACTATTGTAATTTTTACATTTTTGACACTTTCTTTGTGAAATGGTAGGGGGTCCCCTTTGTTAAAGGGGTCTTCCAGATTCTGATAAGCCCCCCGCCCGCAGACCCCCACAACCACCGGCAAGGGTTGTGGGGATGAGGCCGTTGTCCCCATCAACATGGGGACATCCTCCCCATGTTGAGGGCATGTGGCCTGGTACGGTTCAGGAGGGAGGGGGCGCTCTCTCGTCCCCCTCTTTTCCTGTGGCCTGCCAGGTTGTGTGCTCGGATAAAGGGTCTGATCTGGATTTTTGGGGGTACTCCACGTCATTTTTTAAAAAAAATTGGGTGGAGTTCCCCTTAAAATCCATACCAAATCTGAAGGGCCTGGTATGGATATTTGAGGGAACCACACGCATTTTTTTTTTAATTTGCGACAGATTTCCCCTTAATATCCATTCCAGACCTGAAGGGCCTGGTAATTGAATTTGGGTGAACCCCCACGCTTTTTTTTTTTTTTTTTATAAATGACTTTTCTATGTATTGCCGGGAGCCGACAATTCATTAATAGCCGCGAGTGAATTTTAAATGACTTTTTTTCCTTCAGTTCAGAAATTACACATTGTGTAGGGACAGTTCTAAGCACGGGAAACAGCGCTAATAGTCCGCAGAAGTTCTGGTCCCCATTGACTTCAATGGGGTTCGGGTTCGGGGTAAAGTTCGGTCCCGAACCCGAACTTTTTTCCGAAGTTCGGCCGAACCCGTCGAACCCGAACATCCAGGTGTCCGCTCAACTCTAACTATATCAAAATAAAGAATAACAAAAAAGAAAATGCTTTATATTTGATTAGAAGGTAAATAATGATTTTATTTAACCACTTAAGCCCCGGACCATTTGGTAGCTAAAGGACCAGAGGTGAATTCAGAATTTTGCACTGCGCTGCTTTAACTGTAAATTGTGCGGACATGCAATGTTGTACTGAAACAAAATTTGCGTCCTTTTCTTCCCACAAATAGAGCTTTCTTTTAATGGTATTTGATTGCCTCTGCGATTTTTATTTTTTGCGATATAAACGGAAAAAGACCGAAAATTTTGAAAAGAAATGATATTTTCTACTTTTTGTTATAAGAAAAATCGAATAAACTCAATTGTAGTCATACATTTAGGCCAAAATGTATTCAGCCACATGTCTTTAGTAAAAAAAATGTCAATAAGCGTATATTTATTGGTTTGCGCAAAAGTTATAGCGTCTACAAACTAGGGTACATTTTCTGGAATTTACACAGCTTTTAATTTATGACTGCCTATCTCATTTCTTGAGGTGCTAAAATGGCAGGGCAGTACAAAACCCCCCCAAATGACCCCATTTTGGAAAGTAGACACCCCAGGGAAATTTCTGAGAGGCATGTTGAGCCCATTGAATATTTTTTTTTTGTCCCAAGTGATTGAATAATGACAAAAAAAAATAAAAAATTACAAAAAGTTGTCACTAAATGATATATTGCTCACACATGCCATGGTTATATGTGGAATTGCACCCCAAAATACATTCTGCTGCTTCTCCTGAGTACGGGGATACCACATGTGTATGACTTTTTGGGAGCCTAGCCGGGTACGGGGCCCCAAAAACCAAGCACTGCCTTCAGGCTTTCTAAGGGCGTAAATTTTTGATTTCACTCCTCACTACCTATCACAGTTTCGAAGGCCAAAAAATGCCAAAATAGCACAAAATCCCCCCAAATGACCCCATTTTGGAAAGTAGACACCCCAAGCTATTTACTGAGAGGCATGTTCAGTCCATGGAATATTTTATATTTTGCCACAAGTTGCGGGAATATGACAAACTTTGTTTTTTTTTGCACAAAGTTGTCACTAAATGATATATTGCTCACACATGCCATGGTTATATGTGGAATTGCACCCCAAAATACATTCTGCTGCTTCTCCTGAGTACGGGGATACCACATGTGTGGGACTTTTTGGGAGCCTAGCCGCGTACGGGACCCCAAAAACCAAGCACAGCCTTCAAGGTTTCTAAGGGCATACATTTTTGATTTCACTCCTCACTACCTATCACAGTTTTGAAGGCCATAAAATGCCAAGATAGCACAAAACCCCCCAAAATGACCCCATTTTGGAAAGTAGACACCCCAAGGAAATTGCTGAGAGGCATGTTGAGCCCATTGAATATTTTTTTTTGTCCCAAGTGATTGAATAATGAGAAAAAGAAAAAAAAATGTACAAAAAGTTGTCACTAAATGATATATTGCTCAAACATGCCATGGTTATATGCGGAATTGCACCCCAAAATACATTTGGTTGCTTCTCCTGAGTACGGGGATACCACATGTGTGGGACTTTTTGAGAGCCTAGCCGTGTACAGGCCCCCGAAAACCAAGCACCGCCTTCAGGATTTCTAAGGGCACAAATTTTTGATTTCACTCCTCACTACCTATCACAGTTTTGAAGGCCATAAAATGCCAAGATAGCCCAAAACCCCCACAAATGACCCCATTTTGGAAAGTAGACACCCCAAGCTACTTGCCGAGAGGCATGGTGAGTATTTTACAGCTCTCATTTGTTTTTGAAAATGAAGAAAGACATTTTTTTTTTCTTTTTTCAATTTTTAAAACTTTGTGACAAAAAGCGAGATCTGCAAAATACTCAACATACCTCTCAGCAAATAGCTTGGGGTGTCTACTTTCCAAAATGGGGTCATTTGGGGGGGTTTTGTGCCATCTGGGCATTCCATGGCCTCCGAAACTGTGATAGGCAGTGAGGAGTAAAATCAAAAATTTACACTCATAGAAATCCTGAAGGCGGTGCTTGGTTTTCGGGGTCCTGTACGCGGCTAGGCTCCCAAAATGTCTCACACATGTGGTATCCCCGTACTCAGGAGAAGCAACAGAATGTATTTTGGGGTGCAATTCCACATATAACCATGGCATGTTTGAGCAATATATAATTTAGTGACAACTTTTTGTAAATTTTTTATTTTTTTTTATTTTTGTCATTATTCAATCACTTGGGACAAAAAAAAAAAATATTCAATGGGCTCAACATGCCTCTCAGCAGATAGCTTGAGGTGTCTACTTTCCAAAATGGGGTCATTTGGGGGGGTTTTGAACTGTCCTGGCATTTTATGCACAACATTAGGAAGCTTATGTCACACATCATCCACTCTTCTAACCACTTGAAGACAAAGCCCTTTCTGACACTTTTTGTTTACATGAAAACATTTTTTTTTTTTGCAAGAAAATTATGTTGAACCCCCAAACATTATATATATTTTTAAAGCAAAGGCCCTACAGATTAAAATAGTGGGTGTTGCATTTTTTTTTTCCACACAGTATTTGCGCAGCGATTTTTCAAATGCATTTTTTGGGGGAAAAACCCACTTTTTTTCTTTTTAATGCACTAAAAAACACTATATTGCCCAAATGTTTGATGAAATAAAAAAGATGATCTTAGGCCGAGTACATGGATACCAAACACGACATGCTTTAAAATTGCGCACAAACGTGCAGCAGCGAGAAACTACATTCATTTTTAAAAGCATTTAAAAGCCTTTACAGGTTACCACGTTGGATTTACAGAGGAGGTCTACTGCTAAAATTACTGCCCTCGATCTGACCTTCGCGATGATACCTCACATGCATGATGCAATTGCTATTTACATATGACGCTAGACCGACGCTTGCGTTTGCCTTTGCGCAAGAGCAGGGGGGGACAGCGGTGCTTTTTTTTTTTTTTTTTATTATTTATTTTGCTTTTTTATTTTATTTTTAAATTGTTCCTTCCATATTTTTTTTTTTATCATTTTTATTGTTATCTCAGGGAATGTAAATATCCCCTATGATAGCAATAAGTAGTGACAGGTACTCTTTTTTTGAAAAAAAATGGGGGGTTAGACCCTAGATCTTTCCTCTGCCCTCAAAGCATCTGACCACACCAAGATCGGTGTGATAAAATGCTTTCCCAATTTCCCAATGGCGCTGTTTATATCCGGGGGGGCATTCCCTCCCACTGCTTGTAAAAGCAGTCCAGAGGCTAATTAGCCACTAGGATTGCTTTTACATGACAGCCGGCCGCTGGCTGAAAAGATAGACACCCGCAGGCATTAATCTGGTATAACCATTCAAAGTCCAGCAACATACCAGTACGTTGCTGGTCCTTGTTGGACATGTATTGTAATCTTTTTTTTCATGCAGCCTGTTGGCTGAACGAAAAAAAGAGATTGATCGGTGGGTATGCCCACCATTAGAATACCTCCCTTCATCCACCCACTTCTAATGATGGGCATATATGCCGAAGCATGGGGGCATCCTCCCGCAAAAAAGTTATGCCGCGTACACACGGTCAGACTTTTCCACGGGCAAGCCTTCGTCGGAATTTCGACCGTATGTACGCGGCATAAAAGGTTATGCCGCGTACACACGGTCAAACTTTTCCACTGGCAAGCCTCCGTCGGAATTTCGACCGTATATACGCGGCATTAGGAGCAAAATCGCTCCTCCGCCCCTGCTGCCCCCATGCTTCGGCATATATGCTCTTTTTTTAACTGTGGTGGTGAAATCACCTCCTACAGCGTTGGAGTCACGGCTTTATGTATCGTGGGAGCAAACGCTGTTGCTGTCAAGATAAATAAATCCGCGATGCAACTGAATGGCGTACCTGCTAAGCAAATGATGGTTAACATTAAAACAAAGTAACATTACAGTACAACAGTAAGACCTTACCATACCATACCTGCAAAGCAAATACCAAAACAAAACCTAGAAAAAAATAAAACTTTTTTTAATGCAACCTGTGCTTAAAATATATATATGCCGAAGCATGGGGGCATCCTCCCGCAAAAAAGTTATGCCGCGTACACACGGTCGGACTTTTCCACGGGCAAGCCTTTGTCGAAATTTCGACCGTATGTACGCGGCATAAAAGGTTATGCCGCGTACACACGGTCAAACTTTTCCACGGGCAAGCCTCCGTCGGAATTTCGACCGTATATATGCGGCATTAGGAGCAAAATCGCTCCTCCGCCCCTGCTGTCCCCATGCTTCGGCATATATGCTCTTTTTTTAACTGTGGTGGTGAAATCACCTCCTACAGCGTTGGAGTCACAGCTTTATGTATCGTGGGAGCAAACGCTGTTGCTGTCAAGATAAATAAATCCGCGATGCAACTGAATGGCGTACCTGCTAAGCAAATGATGGTTAACATTAAAACAAAGTAACATTACAGTACAACAGTAAGACCTTACCATACCATACCTGCAAAGCAAATACCAAAACAAAACCTAGTAAAAAATAAAACATTTTTTTAACGCAACCTGTGCCTAAAATATATATATGCCGAAGCATGGGGGCATCCTCCCGCAAAAAAGTTATGCCGCGTACACACGGTCGAACTTTTCCACGGGCAAGCCTCCGTCGGAATTTTGACCGTATATACGCGGCATTAGGAGCAAAATCGCTCCTCCGCCCCTGCTGCCCCCATGCTTCGGCATATATGCTCTTTTTTTTTAACTGTGGTCGTGAAATCACCTCCTACAGCACTGGAGTCACGGCTTTATGTATCGTGGGAGCAAACGCTGTTGCTGTCAAGATAAATAATTCCGCGCTGCAGTTGAATGGCGCACCTGAAAACAAAAAATTACATACCTGAAAAGCAAGCATGATAAAACATTGCAGAATGGAATACAGTAAAAAAGAGCAGAACAATAGAGAGAAAATAGAGAGAGAGAGAGAGAGAGAGAACAATAAAACTACAACTATTTTTGGTTTTTTTATTTTATATTTTTTTTGTGTTTTTGTTTTTTACGTTTTTTTTTGCTTTTTTACACTTTTTTTTTAAACTTTAACAACTGTAATGGTCCGGGTCTCTCAAAATGTAATGGCATCTTGGGAGACCCTGTGTAAGTGTGTCCTAGTCTGTGAAATGCTGTACCCTACGCTAAAACTTCACTTTTGAGTGGTAGCGTTCAAAACATTCACCAAGGCAAAGACCAGGTTTGTCAGGACAGAGTGGACAATAATAACGGGTGTCACGCCTAAATCCGCGCTTGCTACAGACACGACATCTTTTTTGGGGGGTTCGTTGGGTAGAGGTACTCGGGAGTAGTGTTGAGCGGACCCGAACTGTAAAGTTCGGGTCCGTACCGAATTTTGGCGTTTTCCCGACCCCGGACCCGGATTTTGCGCTAAAGTCCGGGTTCGGGTCCGGATTCGGGAATTTAATGGCGCAGTTAGAAATGCTTCAGGGGCCAGCCAATCACCATTTGATTAGCTGGTGTGCCCTTAGAAGCCATCATAGCCATGCCTACTAATGGCATGGCTGTGATTGGTCAGTGCAACATGTGACCCAGCATGTGACCAGCTTCTATATAAGCAAGAGGCACACAGCACAGATCGTCACTCTGCTTTTAGACAGTGTAGGGAAAGGATCCTGGCTGCTGTTGCTGTGAGGGAGAGAATTATATGATAGGAGTTAGTCCTGATTCTGCAATCTACTGATAGAAAAGATAGAGAGACAGTGTAGTGTAGTGTAGGGGCAGGATCCTGTTTGTGCTTTCAGGGAGAGAGATTTAGATAGGAGTCCAGATTGAGAGATATAATAGCTCAGCGATCTGCATAGGTTTATCTGTTTGTGTTGCAAGCTCAGTGCACCAGCACTGCATTACGTTGAGTGATACACCTATTCCATACTGTGGCTGTATTGTGCTCTTGCTAAAAGACCCATTTCATTTCGGGCAGAAAAAAAAAAAAAAGGCACTTTATTGTGCTTTTGCTAAAAAGACCCATTTTTGGGCCCCCCCCCAAAATAAAAGGCACTTTATTGTGCTGTTGCAAAAAAAAAAAGGCACTTTGTTGTGCACAAAAAATACCTATTTTTGGGCAAAAAAATTATTTTGCAGTGTATATCTCTAGTTGTGTGAAATAACCAATTTCTATATATTTTTCTTGTACTATGCTATACTAAAAAAAAAAAAAAAATTTTTTTTTGAATAGCATTCTCTGCAGCTGTGCGATTCAGCGGTTATATACTGTGGGTGAGTTGTGCTCTTCCAAAAAACGCCATTTAGGGCCACAGAAAATATTTTGCAGTGTGAAATACACATCTGGAGGTGTGTGAAAAAACAACATTATTTTTGAATAGCATTCTCTGGCCTCTGCAGCTGTGCGATTCAGCGGTTATATACTGTTGGGGTTGTTGTGCTCTTCAAAAAAACGCCATTTAGGGCCACAGAAAATAAATTGCAGTGTGAAATACACATGTGGAGGTGTGTAAAATAAACAATTTCTATATATTGTACAGTGCTATACTAAAAAAAAAACATTTTTTTGAATAGCATTCTCTGCACTTCTATAGCTGTGCGATTCAGTGGTTAAATACTGTGGTTGTGTTGTGCTCTTCCAAAAAACGCCATTTAGGGCCACAGAAAATATTTTGCAGTGTGAAATACACATCTGGAGGTGTGTGAAAAAACAACATTATTTTTAAAAAGCATTCTCTGGCCTCTGCAGCTGTGCGATTCAGCGGTTATATACTGTTGGGGTTGTTGTGCTCTTCCAAAAAACGCCATTTATGGCCACAGAAAATAAATTGCAGTGTGAAATACACATGTGGAGGTGTGTAAAATAAACAATTTCTATATATTGTACAGTGCTATACTAAAAAAAAAAACATTTTTTTTGAATAGCATTCTCTGCACTTCTATAGCTGTGTGATTCAGTGGTTAAATACTGTGGTTGTGTTGTGCTCTTCCAAAAAATGCCATTTAGGGCCACAGAAAATATTTTGCAGTGTGAAATACACATCTGGAGGTGTGTGAAAAAACAACATTATTTTTAAAAAGCATTCTCTGGCCTCTGCAGCTGTGCGATTCAGCGGTTATATACTGTTGGGGTTGTTGTGCTCTTCCAAAAAACGCCATTTAGGGCCACAGAAAATATTTTGCAGTGTGAAATATACATCTGGAGGTGTGTGAAAAAACAACATTATTTTTGAATAGCATTCTCTGGCCTCTGCAGCTGTGCGATTCAGCGGTTATATACTGTTGGGGTTGTTGTGCTCTTCCAAAAAACGCCATTTAGGGCCACAGAAAATATTTTGCAGTGTGAAATACACATCTGGAGGTGTGTGAAAAAACAACATTATTTTTGAATAGCATTCTCTGGCCTCTGCAGCTGTGCGATTCAGCGGTTATATACTGTTGGGGTTGTTGTGCTCTTCCAAAAAACGCCATTTAGGGCCACAGAAAATAAATTGCAGTGTGAAATACACATGTGGCGGTGTGTAAAATAAACAATTTCTATATATTGTACAGTGCTATACTAAAAAAAACAACATTTTTTTTTAATAGCATTCTCTGCACTTCTATAGCTGTGCGATTCAGTGGTTAAATACTGTGGTTGTGTTGTGCTCTTCCAAAAAACGCCATTTAGGGCCACAGAAAATATTTTGCAGTGTGAAATACACATCTGGAGGTGTGTAAAATAAACAATTTCTATATATTCTTCTTGTACAGTGCTATACTAAAAAAAACAACCTTTTTTTTTTGAATAGCATTTTCTGTAGCTGTGCGATTCAGCGGTTACGTGCTGTGGGTGTGTTGTGGTCTGGCAAAAAACGCCATTTAGGGCCACAGAAAATAAATTGCAGTGTGAAATACACATGTGGAGGTGTGTAAAATAAACAATTTCTATATATTGTACAGTGCTATACTAAAAAAAACAACATTTTTTTTGAATAGCATTCTCTGCACTTCTATAGCTGTGTGATTCAGTGGTTAAATACTGTGGTTGTGTTGTGCTCTTCCAAAAAACGCCATTTAGGGCCACAGAAAATATTTTGCAGTGTGAAATACACATCTGGAGGTGTGTGAAAAAACAACATTATTTTTAAAAAGCATTCTCTGGCCTCTGCAGCTGTGCGATTCAGCGGTTATATACTGTTGGGGTTGTTGTGCTCTTGCAAAAAACGCCATTTAGGGCCACAGAAAATATTTTGCAGTGTGAAATACACATCTGGAGGTGTGTGAAAAAACAACATTATTTTTGAATAGCATTCTTTGGCCTCTGCAGCTGTGCGATTCAGCGGTTATATACTGTTGGGGTTGTTGTGCTCTTGCAAAAAACGCCATTTAGGGCCACAGAAAATATTTTGCAGTGTGAAATACACATCTGGAGGTGTGTAAAATAAACAATTTCTATATATTGTACAGTGCTATACTAAAAAAAACAACATTTTTTTTGAATAGCATTCTCTGCACTTCTATAGCTGTGCGATTCAGTGGTTAAATACTGTGGTTGTGTTGTGCTCTTCCAAAAAACGCCATTTAGGGCCACAGAAAATATTTTGCAGTGTGAAATACACATCTGGAGGTGTGTGAAAAAACAACATTATTTTTAAAAAGCATTCTCTGGCCTCTGCAGCTGTGCGATTCAGCGGTTATATACTGTTGGGGTTGTTGTGCTCTTGCAAAAAACGCCATTTAGGGCCACAGAAAATATTTTGCAGTGTGAAATACACATCTGGAGGTGTGTGAAAAAACAACATTATTTTTAAAAAGCATTCTCTGGCCTCTGCAGCTGTGCGATTCAGCGGTTATATACTGTTGGGGTTGTTGTGCTCTTGCAAAAAACGCCATTTAGGGCCACAGAAAATATTTTGCAGTGTGAAATACACATCTGGAGGTGTGTGAAAAAACAACATTATTTTTGAATAGCATTCTCTGGCCTCTGCAGCTGTGCGATTCAGCGGTTATATACTGTTGGGGTTGTTGTGCTCTTGCAAAAAACGCCATTTAGGGCCACAGAAAATATTTTGCAGTGTGAAATACACATCTGGAGGTGTGTGAAAAAACAACATTATTTTTGAATAGCATTCTCTGGCCTCTGCAGCTGTGCGATTCAGCGGTTATATACTGTTGGGGTTGTTGTGCTCTTCCAAAAAACGCCATTTAGGGCCACAGAAAATATTTTGCAGTGTGAAATACACATCTGGAGGTGTGTGAAAAAACAACATTATTTTTGAATAGCATTCTCTGGCCTCTGCAGCTGTGCGATTCAGAGGTTATATACTGTTGGGGTTGTTGTGCTCTTCCAAAAAACGCCATTTAGGGCCACAGAAAATAAATTGCAGTGTGAAATACACATGTGGAGGTGTGTAAAATAAACAATTTCTATATATTGTACAGTGCTATACTAAAAAAAACAACATTTTTTTTTAATAGCATTCTCTGCACTTCTATAGCTGTGCGATTCAGTGGTTAAATACTGTGGTTGTGTTGTGCTCTTCCAAAAAACGCCATTTAGGGCCACAGAAAATATTTTGCAGTGTGAAATACACATCTGGAGGTGTGTAAAATAAACAATTTCTATATATTCTTCTTGTACAGTGCTATACTAAAAAAAACAACCTTTTTTTTGAATAGCATTTTCTGTAGCTGTGCGATTCAGCGGCTACGTGCTGTGGGTGTGTTGTGGTCTGGCAAAAAACGCCATTTAGGGCCACAGAAAATATTTTGCAGTGTGAAATACACATCTGGAGGTGTGTAAAATAAACAATTTCTATATATTCTTCTTGTACAGTGCTATACTAAAAAAAACAACTTTTTTTTGAATAGCATTTTCTGTAGCTGTGCGATTCAGCGATTACGTGCTGTGGGTGTGTTGTGGTCTGGCAAAAAACGCCATTTAGGGCCACAGAAAATAAATTGCAGTGTGAAATACACATGTGGAGGTGTGTAAAATAAACAATTTCTATATATTGTACAGTGCTATACTAAAAAAAACAAAATTTTTTTTGAATAGCATTCTCTGCACTTCTATAGCTGTGCGATTCAGTGGTTAAATACTGTGGTTGTGTTGTGCTCTACCAAAAAACGCCATTTAGGGCCACAGAAAATATTTTGCAGTGTGAAATACACATCTGGAGGTGTGTGAAAAAACAACATTATTTTTAAAAAGCATTCTCTGGCCTCTGCAGCTGTGCGATTCAGCGGTTATATACTGTTGGGGTTGTTGTGCTCTTGCAAAAAACGCCATTTAGGGCCACAGAAAATATTTTGCAGTGTGAAATACACATCTGGAGGTGTGTGAAAAAACAACATTATTTTTGAATAGCATTCTCTGGCCTCTGCAGCTGTGCGATTCAGCGGTTATATACTGTTGGGGTTGTTGTGCTCTTGCAAAAAACGCCATTTAGGGCCACAGAAAATATTTTGCAGTGTGAAATACACATCTGGAGGTGTGTGAAAAAAACAACATTATTTTTGAATAGCATTCTCTGGCCTCTGCAGCTGTGCGATTCAGCGGTTATATACTGTTGGGGTTGTTGTGCTCTTCCAAAAAACGCCATTTAGGGCCACAGAAAATAAATTGCAGTGTGAAATACACATGTGGAGGTGTGTAAAATAAACAATTTCTATATATTCTTCTTGTACAGTGCTATACTAAAAAAACAACCTTTTTTTTTAATAGTATTTTCTGTAGCTGTGCGATTCAGCGGTTACGTGCTGTGGGTGTGTTGTGGTCTGGCAAAAAACGCCATTTAGGGCCACAGAAAATATTTTCCAGTGTGAAATACACATGTGGAGGTGTGTAAAATAAACAATTTCTATATATTGTACAGTGCTATACTAAAAAAAAAAACATTTGTTTTGAATAGCATTCTCTGCACTTCTATAGCTGTGCGATTCAGTGGTTAAATACTGTGGGTGTGTTGTGCTCTTCCAAAAAACGCCATTTAGGGCCACAGAAAATATTTTGCAGTGTGAAATACACATCTGGAGGTGTGTAAAATAAACAATTTCTATATATTCTTCTTGTACAGTGCTATACTAAAAAAAACAACCTTTTTTTTGAATAGCATTTTCTGTAGCTGTGCGATTCAGCGGTTACGTGCTGTGGGTGTGTTGTGGTCTGGCAAAAAACGCCATTTAGGGCCACAGAAAATATTTTGCAGTGTGAAATACACATCTGGAGGTGTGTAAAATAAACAATTTCTATATATTCTTCTTGTACAGTGCTATACTAAAAAAAACAACCTTTTTTTTTGAATAGCATTTTCTGTAGCTGTGCGATTCAGCGGTTACG
This sequence comes from Rana muscosa, assembly GCA_029206835.1. Classification (NCBI taxonomy): domain Eukaryota; kingdom Metazoa; phylum Chordata; class Amphibia; order Anura; family Ranidae; genus Rana; species Rana muscosa. The sequence continues at coordinate 423,778,443 of CM055116.1, forward strand.
TGCTGTGGGTGTGTTGTGGTCTGGCAAAAAACGCCATTTAGGGCCACAGAAAATATTTTGCAGTGTGAAATACACATCTGGAGGTGTGTAAAATAAACAATTTCTATATATTCTTCTTGTACAGTGCTATACTAAAAAAAACAACCTTTTTTTTTGAATAGCATTTTCTGTAGCTGTGTGATTCAGCGGTTATGTGCTGTGGGTGTGTTGTGGTCTGGCAAAAAACGCCATTTAGGGCCACAGAAAATATTTTGCAGTGTGAAATACACATCTGGAGGTGTGTGAAAAAACAACATTATTTTTAAAAAGCATTCTCTGGCCTCTGCAGCTGTGCGATTCAGCGGTTATATACTGTTGGGGTTGTTGTGCTCTTCCAAAAAACGCCATTTAGGGCCACAGAAAATAAATTGCAGTGTGAAATACACATGTGGAGGTGTGTAAAATAAACAATTTCTATATATTGTACAGTGCTATACTAAAAAAAAAAAACATTTTTTTTTTTAATAGCATTCTCTGCACTTCTATAGCTGTGCGATTCAGTGGTTAAATACTGTGGTTGTGTTGTGCTCTTCCAAAAAACGCCATTTAGGGCCACAGAAAATATTTTGCAGTGTGAAATACACATCTGGAGGTGTGTGAAAAAACAACATTATTTTTGAATAGCATTCTCTGGCCTCTGCAGCTGTGCGATTCAGCGGTTATATACTGTTGGGGTTGTTGTGCTCTTCCAAAAAACGCCATTTAGGGCCACAGAAAATATTTTGCAGTGTGAAATACACATCTGGAGGTGTGTGAAAAAACAACATTATTTTTGAATAGCATTCTCTGGCCTCTGCAGCTGTGCGATTCAGAGGTTATATACTGTTGGGGTTGTTGTGCTCTTCCAAAAAACGCCATTTAGGGCCACAGAAAATAAATTGCAGTGTGAAATACACATGTGGAGGTGTGTAAAATAAACAATTTCTATATATTGTACAGTGCTATACTAAAAAAAACAACATTTTTTTTTAATAGCATTCTCTGCACTTCTATAGCTGTGCGATTCAGTGGTTAAATACTGTGGTTGTGTTGTGCTCTTCCAAAAAACGCCATTTAGGGCCACAGAAAATATTTTGCAGTGTGAAATACACATCTGGAGGTGTGTAAAATAAACAATTTCTATATATTCTTCTTGTACAGTGCTATACTAAAAAAAACAACCTTTTTTTTTGAATAGCATTTTCTGTAGCTGTGCGATTCAGCGGCTACGTGCTGTGGGTGTGTTGTGGTCTGGCAAAAAACGCCATTTAGGGCCACAGAAAATATTTTGCAGTGTGAAATACACATCTGGAGGTGTGTAAAATAAACAATTTCTATATATTCTTCTTGTACAGTGCTATACTAAAAAAAACAACTTTTTTTTGAATAGCATTTTCTGTAGCTGTGCGATTCAGCGATTACGTGCTGTGGGTGTGTTGTGGTCTGGCAAAAAACGCCATTTAGGGCCACAGAAAATAAATTGCAGTGTGAAATACACATGTGGAGGTGTGTAAAATAAACAATTTCTATATATTGTACAGTGCTATACTAAAAAAAACAAAATTTTTTTTGAATAGCATTCTCTGCACTTCTATAGCTGTGCGATTCAGTGGTTAAATACTGTGGTTGTGTTGTGCTCTACCAAAAAACGCCATTTAGGGCCACAGAAAATATTTTGCAGTGTGAAATACACATCTGGAGGTGTGTGAAAAAACAACATTATTTTTAAAAAGCATTCTCTGGCCTCTGCAGCTGTGCGATTCAGCGGTTATATACTGTTGGGGTTGTTGTGCTCTTGCAAAAAACGCCATTTAGGGCCACAGAAAATATTTTGCAGTGTGAAATACACATCTGGAGGTGTGTGAAAAAACAACATTATTTTTGAATAGCATTCTCTGGCCTCTGCAGCTGTGCGATTCAGCGGTTATATACTGTTGGGGTTGTTGTGCTCTTGCAAAAAACGCCATTTAGGGCCACAGAAAATATTTTGCAGTGTGAAATACACATCTGGAGGTGTGTGAAAAAAACAACATTATTTTTGAATAGCATTCTCTGGCCTCTGCAGCTGTGCGATTCAGCGGTTATATACTGTTGGGGTTGTTGTGCTCTTCCAAAAAACGCCATTTAGGGCCACAGAAAATAAATTGCAGTGTGAAATACACATGTGGAGGTGTGTAAAATAAACAATTTCTATATATTCTTCTTGTACAGTGCTATACTAAAAAAACAACCTTTTTTTTAATAGTATTTTCTGTAGCTGTGCGATTCAGCGGTTACGTGCTGTGGGTGTGTTGTGGTCTGGCAAAAAACGCCATTTAGGGCCACAGAAAATATTTTCCAGTGTGAAATACACATGTGGAGGTGTGTAAAATAAACAATTTCTATATATTGTACAGTGCTATACTAAAAAAAAAACATTTGTTTTGAATAGCATTCTCTGCACTTCTATAGCTGTGCGATTCAGTGGTTAAATACTGTGGGTGTGTTGTGCTCTTCCAAAAAACGCCATTTAGGGCCACAGAAAATATTTTGCAGTGTGAAATACACATCTGGAGGTGTGTAAAATAAACAATTTCTATATATTCTTCTTGTACAGTGCTATACTAAAAAAAACAACCTTTTTTTTGAATAGCATTTTCTGTAGCTGTGCGATTCAGCGGTTACGTGCTGTGGGTGTGTTGTGGTCTGGCAAAAAACGCCATTTAGGGCCACAGAAAATATTTTGCAGTGTGAAATACACATCTGGAGGTGTGTAAAATAAACAATTTCTATATATTCTTCTTGTACAGTGCTATACTAAAAAAAACAACCTTTTTTTTTGAATAGCATTTTCTGTAGCTGTGCGATTCAGCGGTTACGTGCTGTGGGTGTGTTGTGGTCTGGCAAAAAACGCCATTTAGGGCCACAGAAAATATTTTGCAGTGTGAAATACACATCTGGAGGTGTGTAAAATAAACAATTTCTATATATTCTTCTTGTACAGTGCTATACTAAAAAAAAAACCTTTTTTTTTGAATAGCATTTTCTGTAGCTGTGTGATTCAGCGGTTATGTGCTGTGGGTGTGTTGTGGTCTGGCAAAAAACGCCATTTAGGGCCACAGAAAATATTTTGCAGTGTGAAATACACATCTGGAGGTGTGTGAAAAAACAACATTATTTTTAAAAAGCATTCTCTGGCCTCTGCAGCTGTGCGATTCAGCGGTTATATACTGTTGGGGTTGTTGTGCTCTTCCAAAAAACGCCATTTAGGGCCACAGAAAATAAATTGCAGTGTGAAATACACATGTGGAGGTGTGTAAAATAAACAATTTCTATATATTGTACAGTGCTATACTAAAAAAAAAAAACATTTTTTTTTTGAATAGCATTCTCTGCACTTCTATAGCTGTGCGATTCAGTGGTTAAATACTGTGGTTGTGTTGTGCTCTTCCAAAAAACGCCATTTAGGGCCACAGAAAATATTTTGCAGTGTGAAATACACATCTGGAGGTGTGTGAAAAAACAACATTATTTTTGAATAGCATTCTCTGGCCTCTGCAGCTGTGCGATTCAGCGGTTATATACTGTTGGGGTTGTTGTGCTCTTCCAAAAAACGCCATTTAGGGCCACAGAAAATAAATTGCAGTGTGAAATACACATGTGGAGGTGTGTAAAATAAACAATTTCTATATATTGTACAGTGCTATACTAAGAAAAAATTTTTTTTTTGAATAGCATTCTCTGCACTTCTATAGCTGTGCGATTCAGTGGTTAAATACTGTGGTTGTGTTGTGCTCTTCCAAAAAACGCCATTTAGGGCCACAGAAAATATTTTGCAGTGTGAAATACACATCTGGAGGTGTGTAAAATAAACAATTTCTATATATTGTACAGTGCTATACTAAAAAAAAACAACATTTTTTTTGAATAGCATTCTCTGCACTTCTATAGCTGTGCGATTCAGTGGTTAAATACTGTGGTTGTGTTGTGCTCTTCCAAAAAACGCCATTTAGGGCCACAGAAAATATTTTGCAGTGTGAAATACACATCTGGAGGTGTGTGAAAAAACAACATTATTTTTAAAAAGCATTCTCTGGCCTCTGCAGCTGTGCGATTCAGCGGTTATATACTGTTGGGGTTGTTGTGCTCTTGTAAAAAACGCCATTTAGGGCCACAGAAAATATTTTGCAGTGTGAAATACACATCTGGAGGTGTGTAAAATAAACAATTTCTATATATTCTTCTTGTACAGTGCTATACTAAAAAAAACAACCTTTTTTTTAATAGCATTTTCTGTAGCTGTGCGATTCAGCGGTTACGTGCTGTGGGTGTGTTGTGGTCTGGCAAAAAACGCCATTTAGGGCCACAGAAAATATTTTCCAGTGTGAAATACACATGTGGAGGTGTGTAAAATAAACAATTTCTATATATTGTACAGTGCTATACTAAAAAAAACATTTTTTTTTAATAGAATTCTCTGCACTTCTATAGCTGTGCGATTCAGTGGTTAAATACTGTGGGTGTGTTGTGCTCTTCCAAAAAACGCCATTTAGGGCCACAGAAAATATTTTGCAGTGTGAAATACACATCTGGAGGTGTGTAAAATAAACAATTTCTATATATTCTTCTTGTACAGTGCTATACTAAAAAAAACAACCTTTTTTTTGAATAGCATTTTCTGTAGCTGTGCGATTCAGCGGTTACGTGCTGTGGGTGTGTTGTGCTCTGGCAAAAACGCCATTTAGGGCCACAGAAAATATTTTGCAGTGTGAAATACACATCTGGAGGTGTGTAAAATAAACAATTTCTATATATTCTTCTTGTACAGTGCTATACTAAAAAAAACAACCTTTTTTTTTGAATCGCATTTTCTGTAGCTGTGCGATTCAGCGGTTACGTGCTGTGGGTGTGTTGTGGTCTGGCAAAAAACGCCATTTAGGGCCACAGAAAATATTTTGCAGTGTGAAATACACATCTGGAGGTGTGTAAAATAAACAATTTCTATATATTCTTCTTGTACAGTGCTATACTAAAAAAAACAACCTTTTTTTTGAATCGCATTTTCTGTAGCTGTGCGATTCAGCGGTTACGTGCTGTGGGTGTGTTGTGGTCTGGCAAAAAACGCCATTTAGGGCCACAGAAAATATTTTGCAGTGTGAAATACACATCTGGAGGTGTGTAAAATAAACAATTTCTATATATTGTACAGTGCTATACTAAAAAAAACAACATTTTTTTTGAATAGCATTCTCTGCACTTCTATAGCTGTGCGATTCAGTGGTTAAATACTGTGGGTGTGTTGTGCTCTTCCAAAAAACGCCATTTAGGGCCACAGTAAATATTTTGCAGTGTGAAATACACATCTGGAGGTTTGTAAAATAAACAATTTCTATATATTCTTCTTGTACAGTACTATACTAAAAAAAACAACCTTTTTTTTTTGAATAGCATTTTCTGTAGCTGTGCGATTCAGCGGTTACGTGCTGTGGGTGTGTTGTGGTCTGGCAAAAAACGCCATTTAGGGCCACAGAAAATAAATTGCAGTGTGAAATACACATGTGGAGGTGTGTAAAATAAACAATTTCTATATATTGTACAGTGCTATACTAAAAAAAACAACATTTTTTTTGAATAGCATTCTCTGCACTTCTATAGCTGTGCGATTCAGTGGTTAAATACTGTGGTTGTGTTGTGCTCTTCCAAAAAACGCCATTTAGGGCCACAGAAAATATTTTGCAGTGTGAAATACACATCTGGAGGTGTGTGAAAAAACAACATTATTTTTAAAAAGCATTCTCTGGCCTCTGCAGCTGTGCGATTCAGCGGTTATATACTGTTGGGGTTGTTGTGCTCTTGCAAAAAACGCCATTTAGGGCCACAGAAAATATTTTGCAGTGTGAAATACACATCTGGAGGTGTGTGAAAAAACAACATTATTTTTGAATAGCATTCTCTGGCCTCTGCAGCTGTGCGATTCAGCGGTTATATACTGTTGGGGTTGTTGTGCTCTTGCAAAAAACGCCATTTAGGGCCACAGAAAATATTTTGCAGTGTGAAATACACATCTGGAGGTGTGTAAAATAAACAATTTCTATATATTGTACAGTGCTATACTAAAAAAAACAACATTTTTTTTGAATAGCATTCTCTGCACTTCTATAGCTGTGCGATTCAGTGGTTAAATACTGTGGTTGTGTTGTGCTCTACCAAAAAACGCCATTTAGGGCCACAGAAAATATTTTGCAGTGTGAAATACACATCTGGAGGTGTGTGAAAAAACAACATTATTTTTAAAAAGCATTCTCTGGCCTCTGCAGCTGTGCGATTCAGCGGTTATATACTGTTGGGGTTGTTGTGCTCTTGCAAAAAACGCCATTTAGGGCCACAGAAAATATTTTGCAGTGTGAAATACACATCTGGAGGTGTGTGAAAAAACAACATTATTTTTAAAAAGCATTCTCTGGCCTCTGCAGCTGTGCGATTCAGCGGTTATATACTGTTGGGGTTGTTGTGCTCTTGCAAAAAACGCCATTTAGGGCCACAGAAAATATTTTGCAGTGTGAAATACACATCTGGAGGTGTGTGAAAAAACAACATTATTTTTGAATAGCATTCTCTGGCCTCTGCAGCTGTGCGATTCAGCGGTTATATACTGTTGGGGTTGTTGTGCTCTTCCAAAAAACGCCATTTAGGGCCACAGAAAATATTTTGCAGTGTGAAATACACATCTGGAGGTGTGTGAAAAAACAACATTATTTTTGAATAGCATTCTCTGGCCTCTGCAGCTGTGCGATTCAGCGGTTATATACTGTTGGGGTTGTTGTGCTCTTCCAAAAAACGCCATTTAGGGCCACAGAAAATATTTTGCAGTGTGAAATACACATCTGGAGGTGTGTGAAAAAACAACATTATTTTTGAATAGCATTCTCTGGCCTCTGCAGCTGTGCGATTCAGAGGTTATATACTGTTGGGGTTGTTGTGCTCTTTCAAAAAACGCCATTTAGGGCCACAGAAAATAAATTGCAGTGTGAAATACACATGTGGAGGTGTGTAAAATAAACAATTTCTATATATTGTACAGTGCTATACTAAAAAAAACAACATTTTTTTTGAATAGCATTCTCTGCACTTCTATAGCTGTGCGATTCAGTGGTTAAATACTGTGGTTGTGTTGTGCTCTTCCAAAAAACGCCATTTAGGGCCACAGAAAATATTTTGCAGTGTGAAATACACATCTGGAGGTGTGTAAAATAAACAATTTCTATATATTCTTCTTGTACAGTGCTATACTAAAAAAAACAACCTTTTTTTTTGAATAGCATTTTCTGTAGCTGTGCGATTCAGCGGTTACGTGCTGTGGGTGTGTTGTGGTCTGGTAAAAAACGCCATTTAGGGCCACAGAAAATATTTTGCAGTGTGAAATACACATCTGGAGGTGTGTAAAATAAACAATTTCTATATATTCTTCTTGTACAGTGCTATACTAAAAAAAACAACCTTTTTTTTTGAATAGCATTTTCTGTAGCTGTGCGATTCAGCGATTACGTGCTGTGGGTGTGTTGTGGTCTGGCAAAAAACGCCATTTAGGGCCACAGAAAATAAATTGCAGTGTGAAATACACATGTGGAGGTGTGTAAAATAAACAATTTCTATATATTGTACAGTGCTATACTAAAAAAAACAACATTTTTTTTGAATAGCATTCTCTGCACTTCTATAGCTGTGCGATTCAGTGGTTAAATACTGTGGTTGTGTTGTGCTCTACCAAAAAACGCCATTTAGGGCCACAGAAAATATTTTGCAGTGTGAAATACACATCTGGAGGTGTGTGAAAAAACAACATTATTTTTAAAAAGCATTCTCTGGCCTCTGCAGCTGTGCGATTCAGCGGTTATATACTGTTGGGGTTGTTGTGCTCTTGCAAAAAACGCCATTTAGGGCCACAGAAAATATTTTGCAGTGTGAAATACACATCTGGAGGTGTGTGAAAAAACAACATTATTTTTGAATAGCATTCTCTGGCCTCTGCAGCTGTGCGATTCAGCGGTTATATACTGTTGGGGTTGTTGTGCTCTTGCAAAAAACGCCATTTAGGGCCACAGAAAATATTTTGCAGTGTGAAATACACATCTGGAGGTGTGTGAAAAAAACAACATTATTTTTGAATAGCATTCTCTGGCCTCTGCAGCTGTGCGATTCAGCGGTTATATACTGTTGGGGTTGTTGTGCTCTTCCAAAAAACGCCATTTAGGGCCACAGAAAATAAATTGCAGTGTGAAATACACATGTGGAGGTGTGTAAAATAAACAATTTCTATATATTCTTCTTGTACAGTGCTATACTAAAAAAACAACCTTTTTTTTTAATAGTATTTTCTGTAGCTGTGCGATTCAGCGGTTACGTGCTGTGGGTGTGTTGTGGTCTGGCAAAAAACGCCATTTAGGGCCACAGAAAATATTTTCCAGTGTGAAATACACATGTGGAGGTGTGTAAAATAAACAATTTCTATATAATGTACAGTGCTATACTAAAAAAAAAACATTTGTTTTGAATAGCATTCTCTGCACTTCTATAGCTGTGCGATTCAGTGGTTAAATACTGTGGGTGTGTTGTGCTCTTCCAAAAAACGCCATTTAGGGCCACAGAAAATATTTTGCAGTGTGAAATACACATCTGGAGGTGTGTAAAATAAACAATTTCTATATATTCTTCTTGTACAGTGCTATACTAAAAAAAACAACCTTTTTTTTGAATAGCATTTTCTGTAGCTGTGCGATTCAGCGGTTACGTGCTGTGGGTGTGTTGTGGTCTGGCAAAAAACGCCATTTAGGGCCACAGAAAATATTTTGCAGTGTGAAATACACATCTGGAGGTGTGTAAAATAAACAATTTCTATATATTCTTCTTGTACAGTGCTATACTAAAAAAAACAACCTTTTTTTTTGAATAGCATTTTCTGTAGCTGTGCGATTCAGCGGTTACGTGCTGTGGGTGTGTTGTGGTCTGGCAAAAAACGCCATTTAGGGCCACAGAAAATATTTTGCAGTGTGAAATACACATCTGGAGGTGTGCAAAATAAACAATTTCTATATATTCTTCTTGTACAGTGCTATACTAAAAAAAACAACCTTTTTTTTGAATAGCATTTTCTGTAGCTGTGCGATTCAGCGGTTACGTGCTGTGGGTGTGTTGTGGTCTGGCAAAAAACGCCATTTAGGGCCACAGAAAATATTTTGCAGTGTGAAATACACATCTGGAGGTGTGTAAAATAAACAATTTCTATATATTCTTCTTGTACAGTGCTATACTAAAAAAACAACCTTTTTTTTTTAATAGCATTTTCTGTAGCTGTGTGATTCAGCGGTTATGTGCTGTGGGTGTGTTGTGGTCTGGCAAAAAACACCATTTAGGGCCACAGAAAATATTTTGCAGTGTGAAATACACATCTGGAGGTGTGTGAAAAAACAACATTATTTTTAAAAAGCATTCTCTGGCCTCTGCAGCTGTGCGATTCAGCGGTTATATACTGTTGGGGTTGTTGTGCTCTTCCAAAAAACGCCATTTAGGGCCACAGAAAATAAATTGCAGTGTGAAATACACATGTGGAGGTGTGTAAAATAAACAATTTCTATATATTGTACAGTGCTATACTAAAAAAAAAAACATTTTTTTTGAATAGCATTCTCTGCACTTCTATAGCTGTGCGATTCAGTGGTTAAATACTGTGGTTGTGTTGTGCTCTTCCAAAAAACACCATTTAGGGCCACAGAAAATATTTTGCAGTGTGAAATACACATCTGGAGGTGTGTGAAAAAACAACATTATTTTTGAATAGCATTCTCTGGCCTCTGCAGCTGTGCGATTCAGCGGTTATATACTGTTGGGGTTGTTGTGCTCTTCCAAAAAACGCCATTTAGGGCCACAGAAAATAAATTGCAGTGTGAAATACACATGTGGAGGTGTGTAAAATAAACAATTTCTATATATTGTACAGTGTTATACTAAGAAAAAAATTTTTTTTTGAATAGCATTCTCTGCACTTCTATAGCTGTGCGATTCAGTGGTTAAATACTGTGGTTGTGTTGTGCTCTTCCAAAAAACGCCATTTAGGGCCACAGAAAATATTTTGCAGTGTGAAATACACATCTGGAGGTGTGTAAAATAAACAATTTCTATATATTGTACAGTGCTATACTAAAAAAACAACATTTTTTTTGAATAGCATTCTCTGCACTTCTATAGCTGTGCGATTCAGTGGTTAAATACTGTGGTTGTGTTGTGCTCTTCCAAAAAACGCCATTTAGGGCCACAGAAAATATTTTGCAGTGTGAAATACACATCTGGAGGTGTGTGAAAAAACAACATTATTTTTAAAAAGCATTCTCTGGCCTCTGCAGCTGTGCGATTCAGCGGTTATATACTGTTGGGGTTGTTGTGCTCTTGTAAAAAACGCCATTTAGGGCCACAGAAAATATTTTGCAGTGTGAAATACACATCTGGAGGTGTGTAAAATAAACAATTTCTATATATTCTTCTTGTACAGTGCTATACTAAAAAAAACAACCTTTTTTTTAATAGCATTTTCTGTAGCTGTGCGATTCAGCGGTTACGTGCTGTGGGTGTGTTGTGGTCTGGCAAAAAACACCATTTAGGGCCACAGAAAATATTTTCCAGTGTGAAATACACATGTGGAGGTGTGTAAAATAAACAATTTCTATATATTGTACAGTGCTATACTAAAAAAAACATTTTTTTTGAATAGAATTCTCTGCACTTCTATAGCTGTGCGATTCAGTGGTTAAATACTGTGGGTGTGTTGTGCTCTTCCAAAAAACGCCATTTAGGGCCACAGAAAATATTTTGCAGTGTGAAATACACATCTGGAGGTGTGTAAAATAAACAATTTCTATATATTCTTCTTGTACAGTGCTATACTAAAAAAAACAACCTTTTTTTTGAATAGCATTTTCTGTAGCTGTGCGATTCAGCGGTTACGTGCTGTGGGTGTGTTGTGCTCTGGCAAAAACGCCATTTAGGGCCATAGAAAATATTTTGCAGTGTGAAATACACATCTGGAGGTGTGTAAAATAAACAATTTCTATATATTCTTCTTGTACAGTGCTATACTAAAAAAAACAACCTTTTTTTTTTAATCGCATTTTCTGTAGCTGTGCGATTCAGCGGTTACGTGCTGTGGGTGTGTTGTGGTCTGGCAAAAAACGCCATTTAGGGCCACAGAAAATATTTTGCAGTGTGAAATACACATCTGGAGGTGTGTAAAATAAACAATTTCTATATATTCTTCTTGTACAGTGCTATACTAAAAAAAACCACATCTTTTTTGAATCGCATTTTCTGTAGCTGTGCGATTCAGCGGTTACGTGCTGTGGGTGTGTTGTGGTCTGGCAAAAAACGCCATTTAGGGCCACAGAAAATATTTTGCAGTGTGAAATACACATCTGGAGGTGTGTAAAATAAACAATTTCTATATATTGTACAGTGCTATACTAAAAAAAACAACATTTTTTTTTGAATAGCATTCTCTGCACTTCTATAGCTGTGCGATTCAGTGGTTAAATACTGTGGGTGTGTTGTGCTCTTCCAAAAAACGCCATTTAGGGCCACAGAAAATATTTTGCAGTGTGAAATACACATCTGGAGGTGTGTAAAATAAAAAATTTCTATATATTCTTCTTGTACAGTGCTATACTAAAAAAAAAAACCTTTTTTTTGAATAGCATTTTCTGTAGCTGTGCGATTCAGCGGTTACGTGCTGTGGGTGTGTTGTGGTCTGGCAAAAAACGCCATTTAGGGCCACAGAAAATATTTTGCAGTGTGAAATACACATCTGGAGGTGTGTAAAATAAACAATTTCTATATATTCTTCTTGTACAGTGCTATACTAAAAAAAACAACCTTTTTTTTAATCGCATTTTCTGTAGCTGTGCGATTTAGCGGTTACGTGCTGTGGGTGTGTTGTGGTCTGGCAAAAAACGCCATTTAGGGCCACAGAAAATATTTTGCAGTGTGAAATACACATCTGGAGTAGTGATGAGCCGAACACCCCCGGGTTCGGTTCGCACCAGAACCCGCGAACGGACCGAAAGTTCGAACGAACATTAGAACCCTATTAAATACAATGGATGCGAACGTTCGAATTCTAAAGTGCTAATTATAACAACTATTATGCATGTTATTGTCCTAAAAAGGGTTTGGGAACCCGGGTTCTGCACCAGGGGACATGTATCAATGCAAAAAGAAGTTTTAAAAACGGTCGTTTTTCGGGAGCAGTCATTTTAATGATGCATAAAGTGAAAAAAAAAAGTCAAATATTCCTTTAAATATCGTACCTGGGGGGTGTCTAAAGTATGCCTGTGAAGTGCCACGTGTTTCCCGTGTTTAGAACTGTCCCTGCACAAAATGACACTTCTAAAGGAAAAAAAAGCCATTTAAAACTGCTTGCGGCTTTAATGTAATGTCTGGTCCCGGTAATATGGATGAAATTCTTTAAGAAAAATGGCATAGCTACCCCATGACCCCCCCCCTACCCCAGCCCATTACCAGCCCCTTTGGGTCTTGTATGGATATTAAGGGGAACCCCGCACATAAAATAAAAAAGGCCCTATATACTCTGAACAGCCCTATACAGGCGGTGCATACAAGACAGGGACTGTAGGTTTGTTCTTATGTAGAGTCTGTTTGTAATTTTGAACAGGTACATTGTTGAAGTGTAGCTCCAGACCAAAAATCTATTTTTAAACTTTTTGGAAAACATAGGTAAGGGTTATCACCCCTGTAACATTTGTTTTGCTGTCTGTGCCCCTGTTCAGAACATTTCACCTCACTTTCCGTCCCAATGACAACTGTTTTTGAAATGTGGTGTTTTTCTTGAAACAAGGATTGCTGATAAAGCATCAGTACAGAGGAGACACCTTTCTCCCATATTTATTCTTACAGGAGAGAATTTTCCTTCCTAGTGGTAGATTTCCTCTCACTTCCTGTTGTCTTCTTGCGTTTGCAAGTAGGAGTCGTTTGTAAGTTGGATGTTTGAAAGTAGGGACCTGCCGTATATACTCTGCAGAAATAGGCCCCTTAGTTGTTGGTGTTGGCACAACACTGTAAGCACTCACAGTTACTCTTGGTTGGTGCTGGAACGCCCTGCTGTCAACTATTATATCAGGAATTTTAATTACATATAATTGTTGAACAGTGGTAGTAAAAATTGGGCCTTTGATGGTGGTGCTGGTGCCACAACACTGTAAGCCCTGACAGTTACTCTTGGTGGGTGCAGCAATGGGCCCTGCTGTGAATTATTAGATCAAGAATTGTAATTACATGCCCCTGTTGAACAGGGGCTGAAAAATTGGGCCTTAGGCACTGGTGGCACAACACTGCAACCCCTCACAGATACTGTACTTGGAGCACAGCAATGAGCCCTGTTGCAAAGTATTGCTTCAAAAATTGTAATGACACGCCCCTGTTAAACAGGGGCTGAAAAATTGGGCCTTAGGCACTGGTGGCACAACACTGCAACTCCTCACAGATACTGTACTTGGAGCACAGCAATGAGCCCTGTTGCAAAGTATTGCTTCAAAAATTGTAATTACACGCCCCTGTTAAACAGGGGCTGAAAAATTGGGCGTTAGGCACTGGTGGCGGCACCCATAAACAAAAATGATCTTACAAGCTATCATCATCAATCGTATCATTGAGGACTCGGAGGAGGAGGATAGCCAGTCAACATAACAGCACAGGCACTCAGCATCAGCATCAGTCTTGAAGGGATGTGACATGTTAAAATCAATTAGTCTGTTATATCAGCATCAGGTGTGTGGTAGCTGGTGGTGATCCAAGACTGGTTCATCTTGATGAAAGTCAGTCGATCAACCGAGTCGGTGGACAGGCGCACCCTGTGATCCGTGACAAATCCTCCAGCAGCACTGAATGTGCGTTCCGAAAGAACGCTGGATGCAGGACAGGCCAGTAGCTCAATTGCATACTGTGCAAGCTCTGGCCAGTGATCCATCCTCAAGACCCAGTAAGCCAGAGGATTTTCGGTGGGGAAGGTGTCCAAGTCTGACCTTGCCCCTAGATATTCCTGCACCATGTTTATCAGACGCTGGCGATGGTTGCTGGAACCGATCATACTTTGGGGCTGCGGACTAAAGAATTGTCTGAACGCATCGGTCAGACGGCCACCTTCCCCACCGCTCCTTCTTTGACTGGCCGAAGCCTCAGCAACTCGTTGTCCAGGACCAGGAGTTTGCAACCTCCCAGTCTCTGGGAACGCGTTGCACAGACCTTTCTGCAAGGCCTCCCGGAGTTGTCTCATCCTCTGCTCCCTCTGCGACGGTAACATAAGGTCCGCAACCTTACCCTTGTACCGTGGATCAAGGAGAGTGGCCAGCCAGTAATGGTCCCTCTCCTTGATCCGAAGAATACGAGGATCCTTCCGCAGACTTTGCAGGATCAGGGAGGCCATGCAGCGTAGGTTTGCTGAGGCATTCGCTCCGGAGTCCTCTGGGTCACTAAGGACGACATGATCCGCAGCCACCTCCTCCCAGCCACGTACAAGTCCACTGGTTTCTTGGGACTGTAAATCATCCCTAAAAGACTGCTGCTGATGATGCTGAGTGCCAGCCTCCACCTCCATGCTGACACAATCCTCCTCCTCCTCCTCCTCCTCCTCCTCCTCCTCCTCTTCCTGTGCGATGGGTGGGACAGAAGGAACACTGTCTGGGTAAAGGGGGCCTTGAGAGGCAAGGAAGTCCTCCTCTTCCTGCCTCTGTTCTGCCTCAAGTGCCCTGTCCATTATTCCACGCAGCGTGTGCTCCAACAGGTGGACAAGAGGTACAGTGTCACTGATGCATGCACTGTCACTGCTCACCATCCTCGTGGCCTCCTCAAATGGTGCCAGGACAGTGCATGCATCCCTGATCATGCCCCACTGGCGTGGAGAAAAAAAACCAAGCTCCCCTGACCCTGTCCTGGTGCCGTAGTCGCACAGGTACTCATTGATGGCCCTCTGCTGCGTGTGCAGCCGCTGCAGCATGGCCAACGTTGAGTTCCACCTGGTGGGCATGTCACATATAAGGCGGTTCTTGGGCAGGTTCAACTCCTTTTGCAGCTCAGCCAGGCGAGCACTGGCATTATAAGATCTGCGGAAATGCACACAGACTTTCCTGGCCTGCCTCAGGACATCCTGTAAGCCCGGGTACCTGCCCAAGAAGCGCTGCACCACCAGGTTAAGGACGTGAGCCACACAGGGCACATGGGTCAGTTGTCCCTGTCGGAGGGCGGAGAGGAGGTTGGTGCCATTGTCGCAAACCACCATTCCTGGCTTAAGCTGGCGTGGCGTCAACCACCTCTCGGCCTGGCCCTGCAGAGCAGACAGGACCTCTGCCCCAGTGTGGCTTCTGTCCCCCAAACACACCAGCGCAAGCACGGCATGGCATCTTTTTGCCTGCGTACTTGCGTAGCCCCGTGAACGGCTACGGAGCACCGCTGGTTCATAGGACAAACCACAGGAAGAGGCCATGGAGGAAGAAGAAGAGGAGGGGGTGGAGGAGAGAGGTGTGTCACAACCAGTAGTAGCATTTTGGAGGCGTGGCGGTGGGACAACCTCCAACACTACTGCACCTTGTCCTGAATCCTTCCCAGCTGCCAAAAGAGTGACCCAATGGGCCGTGAAAGAAAGGTAACGTCCCTGTCCATGCCTGCTGGACCATGAGTCAGCGGTAATATGCACCTTACCGCTGACCGCCCTGTCCAGCGAGGCCAAGACATTGCCTTCCACATGCCGGTAGAGAGCCGGAATAGCCTTCCGTGAGAAAAAGTGGCGTTTGGGAACCTGCCACTGAGGAACTGCACATTGCACAAACTCACGGAAGGGGGCCGAGTCTACCAACTGAAAAGGCAGCAGTTGAAGCGCTAGCAATTTAGCCAAGCTAGCATTCAACCGCTGGGCATGTGGATGGCTGGGAGTGAACTTCTTTCGACGGTCCAGCAGCTGGGGCAGGGAAATTTGCCTGCTAGAATCGGACGTCGGTGTACTGCTAGCAGAGTGGGCGCAAGTACTTGGCTGTGACACACCTAATTCTACACCTTCATTCCTCTCAGTGCATGTTTCAGAGAGGACTGAAGTTATAGTGGGGTTGGAGATCCCAGCTGATGCGGTGCAAGGAGAGGTCCGCTTTGTTCTTTGGTGTGGGTCTTTGAGGTAGGCTTGCCAACGAGCTGCATGGCAGGTCAACATATGTCTGGTCAGGCATGTGGTACCCAAGCGGCTGATGTTTTGGCCACGCGATATACGCTTGAGACATATGTTGCAAACAGCAGCTGTGCGATCTGATGCACTAGCCTCAAAAAAGGCCCACACCAAAGAACTTTTTGAATGACGGGCAGAGGCAGCGCCCTGCACAGGCGGAGCTCTGCGGTGTGATTCCGTCGGTGTACTGCCCTTACGCTGGCCACCAAAGGGCATCCTGCCTCGTTGGAGATGTGCCTCCTCCTCATCCTCCTCCTCCTCCTCTCTCCTATTAGGCACCCACGTGGAGTCAGTGACCTCATCATCCCCTCCCTCCTCTTCACTGGAGCCAATCTGGCAGTATGCTGCAGCTGCTGGAACATGACTGCCAGATTGGTGTCCTTCTTGAGCATCCCCTCTGTCTGCTCTCACGCTACTGCCTTCCTCTAGCTGGGTTTCATCATCAGACCCTTCGAAACGCTGGGCATCCTCCTGGAGCATGTACCCAACACTGTGCTGAAACAGTTCGGGGGACTCCTCAGGAGGAGGACATGGTGGGTCTAGGGAAGGAGTGACTGATGATTTGTCTGACATTGATACCAGGGAAGACGACGCTTTGGCAGCTGCTTTTCCAGTACCCTGAGCCTGGGTGAGAGAGGATGAGGAGGAGGAGGAGGGCTTGGTCATCCACTCTACCAAGTCTTCGGCATGATGTGGCTCAACATGTCCAGCTGCCGAAAAGAAGGACAAGCGTGTCCCATGGCCATGTGCTGATGACAATGCACCGCGTCCACGACCAGCACTGTTGCCCCCAGACACAGAGCCTGCTTGCCCTCTTTTATTGCCTCCTGACTGTCTGCCTCTCCTTGTTTGCCTTCCAGACATTCTAATAGATGGCCTGCAGGGAGATGGGAAAAAAGCAATAAGGGCTACCTTCAGGTGTCCTTCTCTGTCCCTTGAAACAAGGACTTTCACAGTGAAAGAAACTGACACTCTCCCTACCTACAGTTTTCTGTCCCTAGAAAAAATGTTTTTTTTAATCACAATATAGCACAAGGACAATTCACTCACTGTCCTTACAGGTCCCTGGAAACAAGGACTTGCAGAGTGAAAGAAAAAAAACACTCTCCCTACCTACAGTTTTCTGTCCCTAGAAAAAATGTTTTTTTTAATCACAATATAGCACAAGGACAATTCACTCACTGTCCTTCCAGGTCCCTGGAAACAAGGACTTGCAGAGTGAAATAAACTGACACTCTCCCTACCTACAGTTTTCTGTCCCTAGAATAAATGTTTTTTTTAAGCACAATATAGCACAAGGAGAATTCACTCACTGTCCTTCCAGGTCCCTGGAAACAAGGACTTGCAGAGTGAAAGAAAAAAAACACTCTCCCTACCTACAGTTTTCTGTCCCTAGAAAAAATGTTTTTTTTAATCACAATATAACACAAGGACAATTCACTCACTGTCCTTCCAGGTCCCTGGAAACAAGGACTTGCAGAGTGAAATAAACTGACACTCTCCCTACCTACAGTTTTCTGTCCCTAGAATAAATGTTTTTTTTAATCACAATATAGCACAAGGACAATTCACTCACTGTCCTTACAGGTCCCTGGAAACAAGGACTTGCAGAGTGAAATAAACTGACACTCTCCCTACCTACAGTTTTCTGTCCCTAGAATAAATGTTTTTTTTAAGCACAATATAGCACAAGGAGAATTCACTCACTGTCCTTCCAGGTCCCTGGAAACAAGGACTTGCAGAGTGAAAGAAAAAAAACACTCTCCCTACCTACAGTTTTCTGTCCCTAGAAAAAATGTTTTTTTTAATCACAATATAACACAAGGACAATTCACTCACTGTCCTTCCAGGTCCCTGGAAACAAGGACTTGCAGAGTGAAATAAACTGACACTCTCCCTACCTACAGTTTTCTGTCCCTAGAATAAATGTTTTTTTTTAAGCACAATATAGCACAAGGACAATTCACTCACTGTCCTTACAGGTCCCTGGAAACAAGGACTTGCAGAGTGAAAGAAAAAAAACACTCTCCCTACCTACAGTTTTCTGTCCCTAGAAAAAATGTTTTTTTTAATCACAATATAGCACAAGGACAATTCACTCACTGTCCTTACAGGTCCCTGGAAACAAGGACTTGCAGAGTGAAAGAAACTGACACTGTCCCTACCTACAGTTTTCTGTCCCTAGAATAAATGTTTTTTTTAAGCACAATATAGCACAAGGAGAATTCACTCACTGTCCTTCCAGGTCCCTGGAAACAAGGACTTGCAGAGTGAAATAAACTGACACTCTCCCTACCTACAGTTTTCTGTCCCTAGAATAAATGTTTTTTTTAAGCAAAATATAGCACAAGGACAATTCACTCACTGTCCTTACAGGTCCCTGGAAACAAGGACTTGCAGAGTGAAAGAAACTGACACTCTCCCTACCTACAGTTTTCTGTCCCTAGAATAAATGTTTTTTTAAGCACAATATAGCACAAGGACAATTCACTCACTGTCCTTCCAGGTCCCTGGAAACAAGGACTTGCAGAGTGAAAGAAACTGACACTGTCCCTACCTACAGTTTTCTGTCCCTAGAATAAATGTTTTTTTTAAGCACACTATAGCACAAGCACAAAACACACTGACACTCTCCCTACCTATCCTTCTCTTTCCCTAAACTAAAGGAATCCAGGTTAAGCAAGAAAGAAATAACAGTCACTGTCCCTGCCTATGCTGCTCTATCCCTGCTCCGGAACACACTACACAAGGCCGCCGTGCTGGCGGCCTTTTATAGTGTGGGGCGTGTACTAAACACCCTCAGCAATAATTGGCCACAGGCATCCTGCCTGTGGCCAATCATTGCTCTCCTCGCTGCCGGCGCTGTGATTGGCCAAGCATGCGGGGTCACAGTGCATGCTTGGCCAATCACAGCGCCTGGATGACACTGCGATGGCGTAGTGCATTGTGGGCCGTTCGCGTCACTCGAATTTGGCGCGAACGCCCCAAATCGTTCGATCTTCGTCGAACGATCGAACAGCCGATGTTCGAGTCGAACGTATGTTCGACTCGAACACGAAGCTCATCCCTAATCTGGAGGTGTGTAAAATAAACAATTTCTATATATTCTTCTTGTACAGTGCTATACTAAAAAAAACAACCTTTTTTTTTTAATAGCATTTTCTGTAGCTGTGCGATTCAGCGGTTACGTGCTGTGGGTGTGTTGTGGTCTGGCAAAAAACGCCATTTAGGGCCACAGAAAATATTTTGCAGTGTGAAATACACATCTGGAGGTGTGTAAAATAAACAATTTCTATATATTCTTCTTGTACAGTGCTATACTAAAAAAAACAACCTTTTTTTTTGAATAGCATTTTCTGTAGCTGTGCGATTCAGCGGTTACGTGCTGTGGGTGTGTTGTGGTCTGGCAAAAAACGCCATTTAGGGCCACAGAAAATATTTTGCAGTGTGAAATACACATGTGGAGGTGTGTAAAATAAACAATTTCTATATATTGTACAGTGCTATACTAAAAAAAACAACATTTTTTTTGAATAGCATTCTCTGCACTTCTATAGCTGTGCGATTCAGTGGTTAAATACTGTGGTTGTGTTGTGCTCTTCCAAAAAACGCCATTTAGGGCCACAGAAAATATTTTGCAGTGTGAAATACACATCTGGAGGTGTGTGAAAAAACAACATTATTTTTAAAAAGCATTCTCTGGCCTCTGCAGCTGTGCGATTCAGCGGTTATATACTGTTGGGGTTGTTGTGCTCTTGTAAAAAACGCCATTTAGGGCCACAGAAAATATTTTGCAGTGTGAAATACACATCTGGAGGTGTGTAAAATAAACAATTTCTATATATTCTTCTTGTACAGTGCTATACTAAAAAAAACAACCTTTTTTTTGAATAGCATTTTCTGTAGCTGTGCGATTCAGCGGTTACGTGCTGTGGGTGTGTTGTGGTCTGGCAAAAAACGCCATTTAGGGCCACAGAAAATATTTTGCAGTGTGAAATACACATGTGGAGGTGTGTAAAATAAACAATTTCTATATATTGTACAGTGCTATACTAAAAAAAAAAACATTTTTTTTGAATAGCATTCTCTGCACTTCTATAGCTGTGCGATTCAGTGGTTAAATACTGTGGGTGTGTTGTGCTCTTCCAAAAAACGCCATTTAGGGCCACAGAAAATATTTTGCAGTGTGAAATACACATCTGGAGGTGTGTAAAATAAACAATTTCTATATATTCTTCTTGTACAGTGCTATACTAAAAAAAACAACCTTTTTTTTTGAATAGCATTTTCTGTAGCTGTGCGATTCAGCGGTTACGTGCTGTGGGTGTGTTGTGGTCTGGCAAAAAACGCCATTTAGGGCCACAGAAAATATTTTGCAGTGTGAAATACACATGTGGAGGTGTGTAAAATAAACAATTTCTATATATTGTACAGTGCTATACTAAAAAAAAAACATTTTTTTTTAATAGCATTCTCTGCACTTCTATAGCTGTGCGATTCAGTGGTTAAATACTGTGGGTGTGTTGTGCTCTTCCAAAAAACGCCATTTAGGGCCACAGAAAATATTTTGCAGTGTGAAATACACATCTGGAGGTGTGTAAAATAAACAATTTCTATATATTCTTCTTGTACAGTGCTATACTAAAAAAACAACCTTTTTTTTTGAATAGCATTTTCTGTAGCTGTGCGATTCAGCGGTTACGTGCTGTGGGTGTGTTGTGGTCTGGCAAAAAACGCCATTTAGGGCCACAGAAAATATTTTGCAGTGTGAAATACACATGTGGAGGTGTGTAAAATAAACAATTTCTATATATTGTACAGTGCTATACTAAAAAAAACAACATTTTTTTTGAATAGCATTCTCTGCACTTCTATAGCTGTGCGATTCAGTGGTTAAATACTGTGGTTGTGTTGTGCTCTTCCAAAAAACGCCATTTAGGGCCACAGAAAATATTTTGCAGTGTGAAATACACATCTGGAGGTGTGTGAAAAAACAACATTATTTTTGAATAGCATTCTCTGGCCTCTGCAGCTGTGCGATTCAGCGGTTATATACTGTTGGGGTTGTTGTGCTCTTCCAAAAAACGCCATTTAGGGCCACAGAAAATAAATTGCAGTGTGAAATACACATGTGGAGGTGTGTAAAATAAACAATTTCTATATATTGTACAGTGCTATACTAAAAAAAACAACATTTTTTTTGAATAGCATTCTCTGCACTTCTATAGCTGTGCGATTCAGTGGTTAAATACTGTGGTTGTGTTGTGCTCTTCCAAAAATCGCCATTTAGGGCCACAGAAAATATTTTGCAGTGTGAAATACACATCTGGAGGTGTGTGAAATAAACAATTTCTATATATTTTCCTTGTACTGTGCTATACTAAAAAAACAACCTTTTTTTTTTTGAATAGCATTTTCTGCAGTTCTGTAGCTGTGCGTTTCAGCCATTACGTACTGTGGGTGTGTTGTGGTCTTCCAAAAAACGCCATTTAGGGCAAGATCCTAAATTAGGAAAATATGAGGGGAAGGTCAAAGGGACGTGGTGGCCCCGGTCGTGGTGCTGCTGGTGGAGCTCCTGTTGCAGGGAGAGGACGTGGTGGATCTGTGCCAGCTACACGCACAAGTGAAACACCTTCCTCAGGTGCGAGTAGGCGACCGAGCCTGCGGCGGTATTTTGTCGCGCCTAATGAGGCTGTACCAATGTTTAGGCCAGGACAAGTACAGGCGATAGTAGATTGGGTTGCTGACAGTGCCTCGGGTTCCTTCACATTGTCTCCCACCCACTCTTCTGATGAAAGATCAGAGTTGGCACCTGAAGCCCATGTCCATCAGTCTTTCACCTCACCCCCTTGCAAATCAGCCAAGCAGTCTGAGCCCCAAATCATGCAGCAGTCTCTTCTGCTTTTCGATGACTCTGTTAGCAGGGTTTCCCAGGGCCATCCACCTAGCCCTGCCCCAGAAGTGGAAGAGATTGAGTGCACCGATGCCCAACCACTTATGTTTCATGATGGGTACATGGGAGGACCATCGCAGCACGTCTCGGATGATGACGAAACACAGGTGCCAACTGCTGCTGCTTTCGCAATTGTGCAGACAGACATGGAGGGCAGGGGTGAAGACTGGGTGGAAGATGATGTGGAGGACGATGAGGTCCTCGACCCCACATGGAATCAACGTTATCCAGGTGACCAGTGTAGTTCGGAGGAAGAGGCGGTGGTCGCACAGAGCCACCAGCACAGCAGAAGAGGGAGCAGGGTGCAAAAACGGAGCATTCGTCCCCTAGACAGTACATCTGCTACTGCCCAACGCAGCAAGGGACCGAGCACACCAAAGCCAGGTCCAAGGACTTCCCTAGCGTGGCAGTTCTTCACACAGTGTGTTGATGACAAGACACGAGTGGTTTGCACGCTGTGCAATCAGAGCCTGAAGCGAGGCATAAACGTTCTCAACCTGAGCACAAGCTGCATGACCAGGCATCTAAGTGCAAAGCACGAGCTGCAGTGGAGTAGACACCTCAAAAACCAAGAAAGGTCTCTGGCTCCTCCTGCTTCCTCTTCTGCTGCAGTCTCGGCCTCTTCATCCACCTCTGTAGTGACAGTGGCACCTGTCACCCCGCAAACAGAGGATCTGCCAGCAACACTACCACCTGGGTCACCAACCATCTCCACAATGTCCCATGGAAGCGTTCAGCTCTCTATCTCCCAAACATTGGAGCGGAAGAGGAAGTACCCCCCTAGCCACCCGCGATCCCTGGCCCTGAATGCCAGCATTTCAAAATTCCTGGCCTTTGAAATGCTGTCATTCCGTCTGGTGGAGACGCAGAGTTTTAAAAGCCTGATGGCATTGGCTGTCCCGCAGTACGTCGTGCCCAGCCGCCACTACTTTTCCAGGCGAGCCATCCCTTCCCTGCACAACCAGGTGGGGGACAAAATCAGGTGTGCACTGCGCAACGCCATCTGTGGCAAGGTCCACCTAACTACGGATGCATGGACCAGTAAGCACGGTCAGGGACGTTATATCTCCCTAACAGCACACTGGGTAAATGCAGTGGCGGCTGGGCCTGAGGCAGATAGCGGTTTGGCGCATGTCCTTCCACCACCGAGGATTGCAGGGCGCTTCAGTTTGCCTCCTGTTGCTAACTCCTCCTTCTCCGCTTCCTCATCCTCTACCGCCTCCTCATCCATTCAGCGTAACACCTTCACCACCAACTTCAGCACAGCCAGGGGTAAACGACAGCAGGCAGTTTTAAAACTTTCCTGTTTGGGGGAAAATCCCCACACCGCGCAGGAGTTGTGGAGGGACATGGAACAACAGACCGATGAGTGGTTGCTGTCAGTGAGCCTCAAGCCCGGCCTGGTGGTGTGCGATAATGGGCGAAATCTCGTAGCAGCTCTGGGTCTAGCCGGTTTGACGCACATCCCTTGCCTGGCGCATGTGCTGAACTTGGTGGTCCAGAGGTTCCTTAAAAATTACCCCAATATGCCAGAGCTGCTGCAGAAAGTGCGGGCTGTCTGTGTGCACTTTCGGCGTTCTCACCCTGCTGCTGCTCGCCTGTCAGCGCTGCAGCGTAACTTTGGCCTTCCCGCTCACCGCCTCATATGTGACGTGCCCACAAGGTGGAACTCCACCTTGCACATGCTGGCCAGACTGTGCGAGCAGCAGCAGGCAATAGTGGAGTTTCAGCTGCAGCAATCACGCGTGAGTCGCTCTGCGGAACAGCACCACTTCACCACCAATAACTGGGCCTCCATGCGAGACCTGTGTGCCTTGTTGCGCTGTTTCGAGTACTCCACCAACATGGCCAGTGCCAATGACGCCGTTCTCAGCGTTACTATCCCAGTTCTATGCCTCCTTGAAAAAACGCTTCGTGCGATGATGGAAGAGGATGTGGCACAGGAGGATGAGGAGGAGGAGGAGGAAGCGGGATCATTTCAAAGGCTTTCAGGGCAGTCTTTCACAAGTGGCTACGAGGGTGGGTTCCTGCACCAACAAACGCCAGGTACACAATTGTCCGGCAGAAAGGGCACAGTTCTGGAGGATGACGAGGTGGAGGAGGAGATGGAGGAGGAGGAGGAGGAGGAGGAGCCATGTTCACAGCAGGGTGGCACTCAGACCAGCTCGTGGCCATTACTGGTGCGTGGCTGGGGGGATACAGAGGACACAGACGATACACCTCCCACAGAGGACAGCTTTTCTTTGCCTCTGGGCAGCCTGGCACACATGAGCGATTACATGCTGCAGTGTTTCCGCAACGACAGCCGAGTTGCCCACATTTTAACTGGTGCTGATTACTGGGTGGCCACCCTGCTGGATCCCCGTTACAAGGACAACGTACCGTCCTTAATTCCCTCACTGGAGCGGGATCGTAAGATGCGCGAGTACAAGCGCACGCTGGTAGACGCGCTGCTGGTGGCATTCCCACCTGACAGCGGGCGTACGGTGGAAGCACAAGGCGAAGGCAGAGGAGGAGGAAGAGGTCGCCAACGCAGCCGGGGCACCGGCAGCACCTCAGAAGGCAGGGTTAGCATGGCCGAAATGTGGAAAAGCTTTGTCAGAACGCCACAACAACCAGCACCACCAGCTGAGATGGAACGTCTTAGCAGGAGGCAGCATTTCACCAACATGGTTGAGCAGTATGTGTCCACAGGCCTACACGTACTGGATGACGGGTCTGCCCCCTTTAACTTCTGGGTCTCCAAATTGGGCACATGGCCTGAGCTTGCCGTTTATGCCTTGGAGGTGCTGGCCTGCCCTGCAGCCAGTGTATTATCTGAACGTGTATTTAGCACGGCAGGGGGCGTTATCACAGACAAGCGCAGCCGCCTGTCCAGAGCCAATGTGGACAAGCTCACGTTCATTAAAATGAACCAGGCATGGATCCCACAGGACTTGTCCGTACCTTGTGCAGAATAGACATGTATACCGGTGTTGTGACAAAAACTGTCCGGCCATCGGATTGTGCCCGGCCCGTACTGCGCAGGCGCAGCACTTGCGCAGTACAGAGGACAAGGAGATTCACAAAATCTCCGAAGATGAACGGCGCCTGCGCTGTGAGTGCAGGTTCAAGCCCCACCATCCAAGAGGACATACGGTAGGACATAGTAACAGGGCCCCTCACGGGCTCGCTTCGATCGCGGCCTTGCTTGGCTCGGCTTGAACCACGGATGGTGTGGCCTTCACCTGAACTCAACACGCAGGCGCCGTTAGTCTTGGGAGATTTTTGAAATCCCCTTGTCCTACATACTCAGCAAGCGCAGTACAGGGCGGACACTATTCGACAGGGGACAGAATTCGACACATCACCGGCCTTACCCAGCCATTGTTGTATTTTTGAACCAGTGTTGGCTACCTCGTCCTCCTCCACCGCCGCTTCCACCTACACAGCCACATCCACCGCCACCTCAACCTCCTACTCCATATGGACCTCGTCCTGCTAGGCCAAGATTAAAATTTTTATTTTATTTTTTTGTAGCGCACAGATCCTTTCCCCCTTACCTGCCTTTATGTTGTTGGCTCTTCGCAGGAGGGAGAAAGGCACACCGCACTACCAGCCCGTATCCTCCTATATAAAGAGGTTGAGCGGTGTACTTGACGGGCCGTGTCCACAGCCGGAGTCAAAACTCCTCCAGAGGATGATTCTCACCTCTACTGTAGGTAGAGGCAAGTCCATTAATTGCCAGTAAAGTCAATGTCCACACCAGCTGAAACTCCAACTCTTATTCTCTCATGGCAAAATAAACTGTACTCAGATAGAAAAGGTTAGAGCAAAGAAACAGGACAGCTTAAGGTGTGGAGGAGGTCCAGGCACAAACGTAGCACATTCACTTCACTGCTTAGGTTTCTCAAACAGTTTTTGGCGCACGGTCTCTGCCACAGACATTGAGGTTGGTCTCTGCCACAGACCGGGTGTACAAGGCCCCTGCCACGGGCCTGGAGAACTTTGGTCTCAGCCACAGACCAGGGTGTATAAGGCCCCTGCCACGGGCCGGTTGAATAAGGCCTCTGATACAGTCAAGGTGACCTTGAGCTTCTCCTTCTACGAACCTAGCCCATATCAAGGGGAAGACATCTCTCCAGGGAGTCAACAGACCATTCCTTCACCGTGACTCCCGCATCGGTCCATCAGAATGATCCTCCCTTCCCTGGAACAGGGTCCCCTACACGAGGCGGCTCTGGACTCCAGGCTTTACTCCCGCCCCTAGGCCTCCATACCCAGGGCAGCAAGAACTCCAGGATAGTACCTCACCCCGGGCTAAAGGTGCCCGAGATGGAACAGGAACACATGCACCCAGGCCGAAGGCACCTGGGCGCGGACCCCACTGGACATCAGCCCCCAGGCCAAAGGTCTGCCCCTTTTATATGCTCTCCCGGCATGCACAGCAGGTTCCCCGCCCCGCTGTACTACTGCCAAGAGGGGACACAAAAGGCGCCACCTGTAGGCCGCAGGGAACTGCACACCAATACTGTCCCCCGAGGACAAAATGGTCCATGAATCCTACAGAATTAGGGTATTTGAGCCTATTTACCACTCAAACACTTTCCTTAAATTTAGCACCCCGCTACATTTTTATTTCAAAGTATTTTATTTTCCCACTAGCTTATCCATTAAATTAAATCATTTATTCCAGAAAGGGCGTATTCTGGGGCATTCCCACCATATGTGTGGCATCGTGCCGTTGAGTTTCTGAGGTTCTTAATGACTTCCTGTACCTCTTCTGCTGAAAAGGGGGCCTCCAGCATATTTTTTTATTTTTTTATTTTTTTTATGTTCTTTTAAGTTATTTCCTATCCACATTTGTTTGCAGAGCACTTGCCATGTTCTTAACAACATTTTGCTGCCATTTGCAGCCCTCTAGCCCTTTCCATTACTTTTTTAGAGCCTTTTTAGTCGTCAGAAGTCCGGGTCCCCATTGACTTCAATGGGGTCCGGGTTCGGGTTAAAGTTCGGTCCCGAATCCGAACTTTTTTCCGAAGTTCGGCCGAACCCGCCGGACCCGAATATCCAGCTACCCGCTCAACTCTACTCGGGAGGAGATGCGTATAATGCCTCTCATGCAGCCGGCTTACTGCATTTGGTAGGGGATGGTGAGGTGCAGAACCGCCTGGATACAGGAGTTCTGTGACTATCTCATTCTGGAATTTTAGAAGAGATAAAGTCCCGCCTGAAGCTCTGTATAGCACATGAGCGTTCAGCAAAGCCAATTGAAATAAGGATAGAGACACTTTTTTGTACCAGCGTCTCGCCTTACGGTCAATTAGATACGGCGCCATCAACTGGTCGTTGAGGTCCACCCCTCCCATATTTTTGTTATATTCGTGAACACAGAGGGGTTTCTCCACAACACCAGTCGCCGTACGAATTTGGACTGTCGTGTCTGCATGAAGGGAGGTAAGAAGGAAAACATTCTTATTGTCCCTCCACTTCATAGCGAGCAAGTTATTACACTTTACGCAGGCTCTCTCCCCCAGCCTAAGACGGGCATCTACAAGCCGCTGGGGAAAGCCCCGGCGATTAGGTCGCACGGTGCCACATGCTCCAATCTGATGATCAAACAAGTGACTAAACAGTGGCACGCTCGTGTAATAATTGTCCACATACAAGTGGTACCCCTTTTCGAATAAGGGTGACACCAAGTTCCACATTATCTTGCCAGCGCTCCCTATGTAATCCGGGCAGTTGACCGGCTCAACCTGACTATCTTTTCCCTCATAAACCATAAAGCTCCATACATAGCCTGTTGCCCTGTCACAGCACTTATAGAGCTTGACCCCGTATCTGGCACGCTTGCTGGGAAGGTACTGCTTGAAAGCCAAGCTGCCAGAAAATTTAATCAGGGACTCATCAACGCAGACAGCTTGATCAGGAATAAACAAGGCTGCAAAACGTTCGTTGAAGTGGTTTATGAGGGGCCGAATTTTATAGAGCCGGTCGTATTCAGGGTCCCCAAGTGGACGACAAAGTTCATTGTCGTTGAAGTGCATGAACCGCAAAATCTGCTCGTATCGTTTCCTGGGCATGGAGGCAGAGAACACGGGCATGTGGTCAATTGGGTGCGTGGACCAATAAGCACGCAATGACGGGAATTTATGTGTGCCCATGTTGAGGGAAAGGCCCAGAAAGGTCTTAAATTCGGAAACCGTAATTGGTTTCCAATCTTTGGCAATGGAAGGCAACTGGGGATTAGCGGCAATGAATTGACCAGCATATAAATTACTCTGGTCCACAATAGATCTATAGAGATCTTCCGTGAAAAACAGCGAATAATAATCGATTGGCATAAAATCAGCTGTTTCCACCTGAATACCGGGTTGGGCAGTGAATGGGGGAAGTACAGGTTCTGCAGAAGTGGTGGGGACCCAATCAGGATAGGCGAATTCTGCAGGAAGGGCACTATGGGCACGACGGGCCTGCCTTTGTATTCTTATTGGTGGCAGCGGGACACTACTTGTGCTTGCCACCTCGCCAGCTTGAACTGCACTTATGGGACTCGCCACGTCACCACGTGATACTGCAGTGCTGGATGTACGCCCAGGCTGTACTAGGCCGCTGGTGCTTGCCAATTCACCAGAAGGAATAGCGGCGCTAGTACTCCTCTGCTCCATGATACGAGAGCCCTGCGGTTCTTGCTCCTCAACAACCTCAGAAGATCGGGATCGGGTACGCCTGACCTTAGCAGGGACCTCAACTTCGTCGTCAGAGCTATCTGACGTGGGGCCGCTGACGTCACTGTCTTCTACGGGAAGATATTCTGAGCCTGAATCTGACAGATACGTGACCTCCTCTTCACTATCTGTCATGCTCAGAATCTCGTAGGCCTCTTTACTAGTGTACCTTCGACTTGCCATTTTGGGCTCTAAATTTAGGGGTACACTAGTAAGATTCACAGGAAAAAAAGCACCCGACTGTCGTCAGCAAATATATCAAACGCTACAAAAAAACTGTTAGCGGTCGCAGGGATCAGGACTGTCTCTGTGAACGCTGCAGTTATGTATTTTGTGTTTGGTAAGTGACAGTGATCGATCGATACTGCTCTTGGGTGGGCTGGGCTGGGCGGAGGGGCTAAACGCAGGTGCTAGCAGGTATCTGGGCTGATCCCGCTAACACTGCGTTTTTGGGACCCCTAAACCACTGGGGACGCTAGTATAGATCTGATCAGATACTATACCACTAAGGGAGGTGTATGCTTTGCGCGTGGGTGTTAGCGTTACTGGCACTAACCTAACGCTGCCTGGGGCGACGCAGACCCTCTCTGGCACTAAAACCTAATTGATCTCACCCGCCGGGCGATCAGGGGGTTAAACCTTTATTGGGTTATATACGGCGGGTGCCCTGATGCTATAAAAAGCAAACTAACCAACCAGCGTCACCCGTAACCTTTATATGGTGATCACTGGTGAAAGGGTTAACTAGGGGCAATCGGGGGTTAAAACCTTTATTAGGTTGAATATGGGGGTAACCGACGCTATATAAAAACCTGACGGGTTACCTAAATAACTAAATAACTAACTGGGTAACCAGTGTCACCAGTGACGCTTATACGGTGATCACTGGTGAAAGGGTTAACTCTAGGGGCAATCAGGGGGTTAAAATAATATATGGGGTATCTGACGCTAATAAAAACCTGCGACGAACCTAAAAATAATTAACTGGCTATCTAGGGCACCACCGGAACTAAATACAGCGATCGAAAATACGATTGATTAGTGACGCTGGCGTTAGGGGGTGAAAGGGTTACCTGGGGGGCGATCAAGGGGTTAAACCTTTATTAGGGGGGGTTAGGGGGCTACCCTGGACCTAAATGGGCCTAATCCTAACTGCCCTGCAACTTTTTATTATCACAGATGACACTAAATGCAGTGATCAGTAAAATAAATGATCACTGCAATCAGTGACACTGTGATTGGGGGCTGGGGGGTGACCTGGGGGGTGATCTGGGGGTGACTGGGGGGTGAAATGTGTGCCTATGTGTACCTATGTGTCAGTGGACTGTTGGTGCACTAACCTGCTTCTTCTCTCCTCGGCGCCGGAATCGAAAAGACCGCCGCGAGGGAGATGACATCACTTCCTCCTGCCTGTGTTTACATCACATGGCAGAGGAAGCATTTTCATTGGCCGGGAGCGATCGCGAGGGGGTGGCCGAAATCGAATGGTCACCCCCTCATCTCCGAATGCTCCCCCACGATTAACGGCCACTCACTGTATAGGAGGGGGGTCCGATCGGACCCCCCAACTATACAAAGGCGATCACGTATGCTCTACGTGATTGTGCCTGTCGGTGCCATTCTGCCGACGTATATATACAGTGAGCGGTCGTTAAGTGGTTAAAAAGTAAAGAGAACTATTTATTCATGGAGGCTAATGTACTGAAAGAGTTAAGAATCTTCACTCAGTAAATGTTATAAATTTACACTGTAATTATCCAATCATGGGAAAATCCAAACTTAGTTCATTTGGATACACAACTATCTATATAGCCATGACACAGCAAGTAACAGAAATGTGTTTTTACAATATTGCAAAGTGATTTTTCACTCAAAAAATTGAGTGAATATTATGAACTCATTTAGTAAATCGGCCTCATTGCCTTAACTACTGATATTCTCTTGATTAGAGTTGGCCTTGCGGTTTCCCCCCACGGTCGGTTTGCGGCAAACTTTGCGCGTTCGCTATTCGCCGAACCGGCGAACATATGGCGCTATTTGCGGCCGCCATATTCTTTTACATTGTGAAGAAATTTGACCCATGACACATCCATCATGTGGTACAAGACAGCCAATTGAGACATTTCAGCACATGGACATACCCCCTACCTTATAAATAGATGTGATCTGGCTGCCATTTCACATTCTGTCTTTTGGACAGACTGTAGTGACACAAATCGATAACTTATAGGTCCACAAAAGTCCTTTTAAGGACTGGTATAGGTGTACTATTGTTTGGTGTGCAGTATATAGGGGTGTTATAAACTTATAATATACTTTCAAATATAGAAAGCATATTATAGTGCATTTGTATTGTGCAGCATTGTGACTTCTGAGCGGTTCTGCAGCTGTCTTTTGTCAGTATAGGGAGAGGTTGCTGTGTGGAGCAGGGACAGACTGTAGTGACACAAATCGCTAACTAATATAGGTCCACAAAAGTCCTTTTAAGGACTGGTATAGGTGTAGGTGTACATATTATAGTGGATTTGTATTGTGCAGCATTGTGACTGCTGAGCGATTCTGCAGCGATACTACAACTACAAAGAGTGACAAACGCAATTAGAAAATAGTATTATAACTGGTGTGATAGACCAGTGGCCCCCCAAAACGACAGATTGAAGCGGGGTGTTATATACCTTCTTCCACATATACTGCGCTTCTCTAGAGACTTTTGTCACAGGGTCATTTAAAAAATGACAGGCAGAGGAAGAGGCAGGCCCTTCCGCACGGGTGGTGGGGGTAGGGCAGGAGCACCAGGCCTGAGCCAAAGTGGGAAGTTGCAGAAGGTGCGTTTGATTACGTCAAAGGATGCACCAGACTTGGTTGAGTGGCACACTCAGCTTTCCTCTTCTGCACCCTCCTCATTCTCTCTATCTGCACCCTCTTCACTCTCTGCTGTGTGCACCCCCAAAGACACTACCACCAACACCACCACCATATATTCTCCGCTTGAGTCACAGGAATTATTTTCCGATCCATCACAAGACATTTCCGATGCGCAGCAATTCTTGGCATTGGATCCGGAAGAGGAGGTAGCAACAACCAGCACGCAGCAGTCTGACAACAGCACCCAGATAAGCCCAAGGAGGTTGGTCCCCGCTGTTGCTGCCTACTCCGAGATCTCTAATGATCGCAGATTCGCTTAGAACTTCTGGTATGTCAGTGTCCATGTTGTGGGACTATGTGTGCACAGCTAGTAAGTATTTTGTGGCTGCAAATATGACCTGGAGGTTTTTCATGTTCGCCTGCCATTAAAATGAATGGGACCCGCCGCGAACCCGCAAACCGTCCCATCAGATGTTCGTCCATCACTACTCTTGATATGTACTGAACTTTTGCAGACAATTGAGGTTCTGATGTCCTTACTGCTGTTTTTTTCACACAGTGACTAGTGAATGCAGCTCGATTTAAAGATCTGATCATGTGACAAATATATGATATATGATTTTTTAATAATGCTAAAATATCTTAAACAGGTACTTATTTTTCTACAGCAAAATAACATTTTCACAGATATAATTTAAATATTTATATATTTAAGTTCAATTGCTAATATTACTAGAAATTAACAGTAATAAAATGGTAATGAATGGCAAGTATTTATTTTCTTAATTTTAGCATTCCTGGGATTTGGTAATGCAAAGAAGAGAATACAATTATGACCATGTCTTTTTATAATTGTGGCAATAATACAAGCTCATTAAACTTAGCAGTAATGAAAAACATGAAACATTTTAGTTGTTCAAGAATGGCTATGTCTTCACCCCTCTTCATTATGAAAACGAAATAAAAGCACATAGTAAAGATTTTGACTGATATAAAGAGAATAGTGTGTTTTATTGTTTACATTAGTGATGAGCTTTATGTATCTGTGTTATCTTTTGATCAGGTTCAGCAAGCTTTACTGAAGTTTGGATGCTGTATCCGAAAATAACTGAAATCAAAAGAATCCAAATCTTATAAATCAGGAATGGATATCTCTATGCTAATAGGCAGGGTTTTGTCAATCAAAGGGCAGGGGGAGCTGGGGAGTGTATCAAAGCAAAAAAATATTTTGGATAAAAAGATATTTCAGTGGGAATAGAGTCTTTTCGGGCATTGTAAAGGGCAACATTAAAAATAAGCAATTCATTTACAAAACACATGCTTGAATAATGCCTTACAGCTCTACATGCTGTTACAGAATATTATAATTTTCAGGGATAGCATAAGAAATACCGTATTGTGACATCACATAAATTACATGTGCAATAATTTTGTTTCTTTGTTTACATTATTCAAGGGCTTACTTTAAGCAGCAGCCACCCAATAAAATTGATTTTCATTCCAAACAATTATTTATTGGGTGTTTTTTGCAAAGACATCTGATTTTTTTTGTCTCACAGCTACAGGTCATAATTTAGAAGTAGAAGTATCAGAAAAAAACTAAAAACTAACAGGAAGTATACACTTTGAAAACAATATAGCTAATGTTATCCCCTTCAAAAAAATTACAAACAGGGTCAAAACAAGTTACATAGCATAGCTTGTTATCTTCTTCTCAGTACTACATCATATCATGTACAAGGTATAACAAAATGTCAACCTAGAATGCCTTGAAACATTTTAAGACCACAAACCCACATTACAGAGATGAGGTAGTTGTTATGCCAAGCTAAAAAAAGTACAGTTGCATGTTTCAGAGATAGCCAATAGCCAAACATATGATATAGTGACTAGAGAGCATATAAGAATTTTGATTAGAGCCCAAGGAAGCAATGTAACAGGGAAAGATAAGTAATTTTTTCAAGAAATAGAGTAAGATACTTTAACCCCTTCCTGACCAGCCACCGCAGTTATACTGCAGCAGGTTGGCTCCCCTGGGCGAGCCATCGTAGCTGTACGTTGGCTCTTTAAGACACTGTAGCAGGTGCCTGCAGCGTGTACCCAGAGCCGATGCATGTGCCCGGTGGGCGCAATCGCTCGTGACAAAGTGAAAACCGTGATCTGTGTGTGTAAACACAGAAATCCCAGTCCTTACAGGGGAGAGGAGACAGATTGTGTGTTCCTAATAAGTAGGAACCACGATCTGTCTCCTCCTCTAGTCAGCCACATTCCTCCCACAGTTAGAACACATCTAGGGAACACAGTTAACCCCTTGATCGCCCCTAGTGTTAACCTCTTCCCTGCCAGTGACATTTATACAGCAATCAGTGACTATTTTTAGCTCTGGTCACTGTATAAATGTCAGTGGTCCCAAAAAGTGTCAAAAGTGTCTGATCTGTCCATCACAATGTTGCAGTCCCAATAAAAATTTCCAGATCACTGCTATTACTCGAAAAAAAAAAATAATAATAAAAATGCCATAAATCTATCCCTTATTTTGTAGCAGCTATGACTTTTGCACAAACCAATCAATATATGCTTATTGTGATTTTTTTACCACAAATATGTAGAATAAACTGATGAAGAAATTCATTTTTTTTATTGGATATTTATTATAGCAAAAAGTACAAAATATTTAGTTGTTTTTTTCAAAATTGTCGCTCTTTTTTTTGTTTATAGCGTAAAAAATTAAAACGGCAGAGGTGATAAAATACCTCCAAAAGAAAGCTCTATTTGTGGGGGAAAAATTACATAAATTTTGTTTGGGTACAACATCACACGACTGCGCAATTGTCAGTTAAATTGACGCAGTGCTGTATCACAAAAAATGGCCTGGTCAGGAAAGGGGCAAATCCTTCTGGGGCTGAAGTGGTTAAAGACAGCCATGTAAGAGGAAGAGATAAATCATATTTTTATTGTCAGGAGCCAGAAACATTTCACGGATGCGCTGAACACCATGTTTTTAACAAGCTGCAATGGAAGACAGAGACAATAGGAAGGTTTTATCATGAAATTTAATTTTTCAGAGATGCAAGCCAGAATCACAGATTTTCTGGACAGTATGTACTAAATTTTTGCTAAGGTACAATGTCAGAAGCATATTTAATTTGGAATAAACAAATAACAGTGTATTTTTCTGACAGACAAAAAAAATATATATATTTCTAGAATAGTTTTTGAAGCCTTTTTGATAGTATGGTATGCTACTTCAGGAAGAGAGCAGTCAGA
Organism: Rana muscosa; assembly: GCA_029206835.1. Taxonomy (NCBI): domain Eukaryota; kingdom Metazoa; phylum Chordata; class Amphibia; order Anura; family Ranidae; genus Rana; species Rana muscosa. The sequence goes on from CM055116.1 coordinate 423,813,502, forward strand.
TTTTTAGGTATAAAAAATATATTAATGTCTATTTCCTAAGTCTGAGATCTAAAAAGTTATACAGATTGGAAATGCATAATTTAAGCACTTATTGGATAAGTCACATAGATTATTTTGAGGGAAATAGAAAGCAGATTGCATCTGGAAATTTGAGACTGAAGATGGAAACATGGTAACATGTTATACCTTTTAACCACAGTTTTTAAGCCATCTGGGCCAGGCAACAATTTTAGAGTGATTTACATATTGTACCCAGAAAGGAATTTTTTTTATTGTTTAAAATTCTCCTAAAAACCTCACACATTTTCACCACACATTTTAGGATTTTCTGGACATGTTGCAAATTCTGAGGAACTGACAGGGAATATTGCATCTATAAATTAAAAATCATTGTCTTGATTTAGAGAATGAAGACAGAAAATTTTTAGTTTTGCACCACAGCTTTTAAGCTGTATGGACAGGCCACACTTTATTCTAAAGATAAAAATTGTAGAGATGTACAGATTTACAGCAGAATGTTGAAGCCTTTAAATAGGCTGAAAATTCGGAGGGAAAGATCAAGCGGATTGCATCTGGAAATAGAAAATTAGCATCTAGTGAAGACCGAAAATATTCACAGTTTTTTTCCCCCATAAATAAGCCTGTGTGGACAGATCACAATTTCTGAGTGACTGAGAAGGCATAAACACCTAGAAAAAAATTATGTCTTTCTTCAGAGACTGAATATGGAGAAAATTAACACATATGCACCAGAGCTTTTTTGGAAAGGCAATTATTTTTGAAGGAAAGAGCAGCCATATTGCATCTGGAATAAAAAAAAAAATTGGTTTTAAATTGAAAAGTAAAAAATCATACAGATTTGAAGCACACCTCTGAACATTTTGGACAGGCCAGGATTTCTAAAGGAGAGAGCAAGCAAGTTACAGAAATAGAAAATGTGTGTTTTTTGAATGTCTGACTATAGAAAATTTTTACAGTTTTGCATCACAGCTATTAAACCTGTATGGGCAGGCTACAAATTATGTGTTATTGAGTGGGCATATTGCATCTTGAAATAAAGAGTTGTTTTTGGTAGACTGTACATGGAAAAATTTTCACATTTGTAACACAGCGACAGCCTTTTTCTACTTTAGCCTGTTTTTGAAATTGCTATTTCTGAGGGTTAGAGCAGGTATATTGCATATGGAAATAAAAAGTATGAGAAAAATTGTATCTATTCACAGCTCACCTTTAAAGCCTTAATTGGGTGGGCCACAATTTCTGAGGGAGAGCACAAACAGATTGCATCTGGAATAAGAAACTGATTTGATGCACAGAACCAAATCCTTTTAAGGCAATTTCAGAAGTATGGAGAAGTCATATTTCAGAAATAATCATTGAGACCAAACAAAACTTAAATTTCAATGTATTTTTCTGAGAGCCTGTATAGAAATTGTAAAAAGTGTAAATTAAAAAGGGAGAGAGCAGGCATATTCCATCTTTTATTTAAAAGGGAGTGTATGCTCCTTGGGGCAAAGGAGAAAAATGGTGTACAAATTATCAGCACACATTCTTGTAGGCCACAAATTTCGGAGGTAGAGAGTGAGACCAGGTGCTTTCTATTTTCAGAAATTATTTAGTCTACACTATTTAAAATAGCATGTGTCCCAAGCATATTTAGGATTGTGGCAGCTCACCCTGGTAGTTCCAAAAGATCAATACAAACAACACTGATGAAGGCTGTATTTAAGCCAAAAAACGTGACAACCAAGGAACAGCATGTGGAAACATTAATGGGACCATTTATAAAAAGTTATCTATGCAAATATCTCAAGTACTCACACAACTGTCCTGAGTAATCATTGTATTGGTCAGACAGTCTAAGTTTGCAATGGGAAGGTTGGAGACCCAGTATTATAGTTCCTGCTCTCAGGTACCTTGTTTGAATCCACAATACCAGCCTGTTCAAAGGCGACCAAAAACAGACATGATGGAAATTCCCCTTACTCTTTCACATGTGGGGACAGTATCTTGCTGCCCCCTTTACTATTAAATGGAACTTCTGGGATCTGTTAAGCCCCCTTGCCCATAGATCCCCACAACCACTGGGCCACAGTTGTAGGGAAGATGCCCTTGCTCTCATTAATATGAGGACAATGTGATTTGCAAGGGAAATCACCCCTGTTAAGGTACCCATGTTGAGGGCATGTACAGTGCCTTGAAAAAGTATTTATACCCCTTTAAATTTCCCACATTTTATCATGTTACAACCAAAAACGTAAATGTATTTATTGGATTTTATGTGATAGACCAACAGTAAGTGGCACATGATTGTGAAGTGGAAGGAAAATTATAAATGATTTTCAATTTTTTTACAAATAAATAAGTGAAAAGTGTGGGGTACATTTGTATGCAATTTCAGCTGCAAGTCTTTTTTGAGTATGTCTCTACCAGCTTTGCACATCTAGAGAGTGACATGTTTGCCTATTTGTCTGTGCAAAATAGCTTAAGCTCTGTTACAATGGATGAGAGCATCTGTGAACAGCAATTTTCAAGTCTTGCCACAGATTCTCAATTGAATTTAGGTCTGGACTTTGATTGAGCCATTCTAACACATGAATATGCTTTGATCTAAACCATTCCATTGTAGCTCTGGCTGTATGTTTAGGGTCATCGCCCTGCTTGAAGGTGAACCTCTGCCCCAGTCTCAAGTCTTTTGCAGACTCTAATGCTGTGTACACACGATTGGTTTTACCAATGAAAACAGTCCGATAAACTTTTCTCATCGGACAAACCGATCATGTATGGGCCCCATCGGTCTTTTTTCCATCGGTGAGAAAAAATAGAACATGTTTTAAATTTATCCGATGGGAAAAAAAACGATAGCAAATTCCGATTGTCTGTGTGGAACTCCATCGGACAAAAAACCCATGCATGCTCAGAATCAAGTCCACGCATGCTCAGAAGCATTGAACTTAATTTTTCTCGGCTTGTCTGAGTGTTTTACATCACGGCGTTTGGGACGGTCGGATTTTTGACTGATGGTGTGTAGGCAAGACTGATGGAAGTCAGCTTCATCGGATTTCCAATGGAAAAATCCATGGGATTAGAATCCATAGGAAATCCGATCGTGTGTACAGGGCTTAACAGTTTTTTTTGGCTCCATCTATTTTCCCATGAACTCTGACCAGCTTCCCTGTCCCTGCTAAAGAAAGGCATCCCAACAACATGATGCTGCCACCACCATGTTTCATGGTGGGGGTGGTGTATTCAGGTTGATGTGCAGTGTTAGTTTTTCACCACGCATAGCGTTTTGCTTTTAGGCTTTTTAATTTGCTTTTTAGTTTGTTGTGTCCCCCACATGGCTTCCTGCAAACAGCAAACCAGACTTGTTATGGCTTTCTTTCAATAAAAAACCCCAATAAAATACATTTACATTTTTGGTTGTAACATGACAAAATGTGAAAAATTTCAAGGGGTGTAATTATTTTTCAAGGCACTGTAGCCTGGTACAGTTCAGGAAGATGTGTTCATCCCCCAATTTCTTGCCAGGCTGCATGTTCAATTGAGGGTGTGGTGTGGATTATTAGGGGACCCTGCTCATTTTTAATTTTTTAATTAGGTTTCCCCCATAAAATCCAAAAGGCCTGGTATGAACTATGGGGGAACACCACACATTATTTTTAACTATCCTAGTTGCATTGTTTACAGTAAATTAATAGACTTAGTGGCATCACTGGTTGGTAAAGACTTTTGTTTACCAACATTGTAAGTGGAAAAAGTAAGCTGTCATATACGAGAAAAACCCACTACTATACACAGTATGATGTTCAGCTTCTGCCAAATGGACTGACATTCAGAAAAATGCCTGAACAAGCAAACCTGTGTTCAGATTGAATGAGGAGCTCATCCTTATTCTTAGTAAGTTACATTGACATATTTCAATGCATTTTTGTGCCTCTGCGTTTCCGGAAAGGGTCAGGGATATTTTTAAACACAAAGTGGTGCTTTTTTGGTTCAATAGACTTCAATGGAGAAGCTGCAGAAAAGCATGTAGTGCGTTTTTCTGCAATTTGCATTCTGCATTTTTAAATGTGCCCAACAACAAATTTTCCAAAAAATAAAAAAAAGCATAAAAATGAAATTGCAGCAAAATTGAGGTAAAATCAAGGCAAAAAGCACTGCAGAAATGCTCAAATGCAACATGCGTAGATGTGAATCAAACCTTAGGTGTAACAAGTGATATAGTCTTGCTCATCACAATAAATTAAATCACAGGTTCCATTATACACATTTACATTCGATTGGAAATTGCTTTTGCATTTATACACAACACCCAGAAAGGTTTTGGTCTTAAAGGTAGATGCTACAAAACTAGATCTGTTTTCGAAGCAGTAAATACGTATGGCAGAAATGGAGAAAGGCTGTTTTGTAAATAGAGATTACTAAAGTGTTGCTATAGTTGGTGTACAGTACATATATTTTTAAATAGTATCTAAACCCAAAACCTAAAAAAAATTCTATATTGCAACTTATCAGTCTGTTTGTGGTGGCTTTTCTCTGGCTTCTTTTTCTTTCTTTTTTTTTTACCTGGTGATTCAGCTAGTAGTACACTTCCAGTCCTGGAATGACAACATTCACTCACAATTCTATATCAAAAACCCCACTCTTCTTCTAATGCCAATAACATAGAGGGACATAGTTATGCAGTCTCCAGAGTCAACGGTGAACAACGTAACTGATAATAGTCAGCACAGACAGCGAACACAGAAAGTTATCAGCTTACCTGGCAGGATCAACAGGTATTTTTTTAAATTATGAAACTATTTTCACACAATGCTTTTAATTGTATGTTTACCAAAAAAAAGAACCACATAAGAAAATGTAATTGTTTGGGTTTAGATACACTTTAAATCAATAGGTTTACAGGGGCTCACAGAAAAACTCAATTGCATTCTTATTATTGTTTAGAATTTTTAACACTCATTCAGTAGGATGTTCTTTAAATTTGCAACATAAAAAAGTTAAAAAAGGTGTTTATATGTTAAACTTACACAAATACACAGGTTATTTGCAAGTTAGAGTCATCATGTTGTGAACGCCTCTGGAGAAAATGCTTTCAAGTGGAATCAACTCTTTTTTTTGTGCCCTAGAGTCCTGGCTTACTGCTCTCTTAGAATTACTAATTTTATGAATGCTGCTTCATGTTGCTGATGACATCATGGAGCATTAGGTCTGCAGATTGGACCTGTGACATGAAAATAAACAATCTCCTTCACAGGACATCATAACTACCCTCCAGGCTTACCAAGAATCCCTACCCCAATAAAAATAAATAAAAAATAAATTCAATTTTATGTAATTTTGCTCATTTGTCAATTTACAGGACGCATTTTCACCACATAAAAAGCTTGGGTCCTATTCATGAGGATCGATGTGGGACAAATTATGACTAGCCCACTTTTCCTGGTTACCATCAGGGAACTATACAGCTAAGGGTAGGAGCTTAACAAATATCTTTAGTCACTCAGAATATACATATTTTGAGAGAAAGAAGAATACAAAATGTTGTTATGACTAAGCACTAGTTCCCAGTGCGAAACATGTCAGTTGTACCCCCTTTTTGTCTGCTGTAACTTGTAGTGCTTTGCAATTTTTAAATAAAGGCTACCTTAACAGTTTTTTTGGAGTGCGGCTGTCCACATATTCATCCTATTTCTTGCTACATGCATTGCCTGCACCCTTGGTATCCGAGAAGACATTGATTGCCGGATTGCACCCACCTGGAGCGGTATCTCTCTTTCTCTTACAAAATGTTGTTTGGTGATAAAGTTTTAGAGGGAGTAAGATAAAAGAAGTTACATTTAAAAAAAATCTGCAAATACTTTCCTTACAGAAAAATCCATGTAGAGGAAAGACAATTAAGGAAAACAGAGGAAGTAATTTCTATGATTCTAGTAATTTTCCAGGATCAGGTTTACTTTAGTTGTTACATGATCTAACTTGGCATAGAAAAATGTATTTCCTTATTTAATTATAAATAATTTATAAAACCTAGATCTAAACTGTGGATAGACTCATGATTTTGCAATCACAATCTCCCCAATTAATACCAGATATTTATGTCTAACATCCAAATCACACACAGATCAATCTCCTGCTCTGTGCAGTGGGTCTCAATAAGTGAACTCTTTACTCCAACATTTTGAAATGGATAATGCACTCATCGTTGCCTTCCACAGATTGGGGAATCCGAAGCACTAGAACATGAAAGAATCAGAAGGCGTGTGGGCCTAGCGCATTATCCCCAAATAAAAAAAAGACTTGATTAAAAACATGTCTTAGTGATCCTCCACATGGGTCCATAAACTCTCCACATCTCATGGGACTTGTCCCTATAGAGGCAAAGGCTAAGGGGTTTTGAGAAATTCCTCTGAGGAAGATGTAAAAAATGCAGTAGCCCCAGCATACCTAAATCCAACCACATCTCCTCCACACAAACCTTATGCCTTATCCCTCTAGTGGGAATGTATCAATGCCCAAAAGCACCATGTGTATAATGAAAACATGTTACCTATGGCCAAAAGGAATTCAAGGTTAGGGGTAAAACACATCCAGAGTTTCTTCAACTGCTCCACAGAGTTTGTGGTCTACTGCCTAATTTGCCCTTGTGGTCTACATTATGTTGGCAGAACTATTTGCACGTTGAGGAAAAGGTTTAGAGAGCACTGCTGCCTGGTTGAAGGAGGTGATGATAAGTATAGTGTGCCCCGACACTTTTTGGAACATCATGACAAATCCTCTACAGGCCCCAGCTCATTCCCTGGCAGAGCACTTTAAACATCTCTGCCAGAGGGAAACTTTTTGGATATATACCTTGGATTCCCTCATGCCTGGAGGCCTCAATGAGGAGATAGAGACTAGTAATTTGACTTCCCCTTTTAAATTTTTTACATTTGCAGAAGTTCTCTATTGCTCTGTGCTTCCCCCCCCCTTTCCTATCTTCCAAAGGAACATCCATTAGGACCCAGTGTCATTTTCCCCCCACATCTTTGCCCCTCTTCCCCTCCTTTCCTCCCCCCTCCCCTCTTTGAACCTCCCTTGTCCTTTAATTTTAAAAATCTAATTATAATAATTTTTATATATTTATTATATGTTTTTCATCAGGCTCCACTCATTTTATCTTTCCATATAAGATTTTGGACCCTTAAGGTCTTCTCCGATACATCAGAAGTAAGCACCTATATTAATATAATATAGATTATTATTGCATGACTTTTATCTTCATAATCCAAGATACATGCTACTCCTCCTTGACATCACTTTTGTTACAACAAACCCCAACTATCCCTCAGAACTAACAGTCCCTATCCAGCAAACTAATCAGCAGTTCCACTGTTACACCCATGTCTACATCGTAACAGCGTCATTAATAAATTATGGCTCCTTTCCATTACCCATTTTTTTAATAAAATATAAATATTTTTAATGGATTTCTAATAAGGTTTTAATATATTTTAAATTTTTTTATTATTATGTTTATTTTCATGTGGTGCTCATGGCTCTCGCATCCCCTTATGTCATTGTTTTCAATATTACCATTGCATACATGTACTGTATAGTGCATCATTTCAGGCATTTACAATTCAAACATAGACTAGTTTCTTCCCCATAGCAATTATAGTGCCTCAGGACTCCAGGACCCAGCAGCGGCATCTGCACTCCTTATAAGTCCACATCCAACATGGCACCTGCTAGTAGACACACATATGCATTCGTTTTCGTCCGATTGCATTTTGGTCTGAATTTCGGGTATTTTCATTATCGTTTTAACAAACGATAACAAACGCACAGAATCCGAAATCCGAAAGATCCAACATAAAAAAATGCTTTATTTTCATTTTCATTGTGACAACAGTTCGATATAGATAGGAGATTTGACATGACGCTGACAATAGCGATCTGTGGCTATCGAACCTGTGGTCGAATATGTCTAACCTTAACTCTATTAGTCCAAGATTATTCTACATAGAGAGGAAAGATTCGACATAGAGAGAAAAGATTCAACATTATAGAGACAGTGTTGGGGTAGACCATTCGACATGAACGACGAAGATTCGACGAAGCAGCGAAAAACATACAAACGTCAAATCTGTCATTGAAAGCTTATGGTGTCTGTCGAAAGTTCTAAGAAGATTCGACAAGCAGCTAAACTGTACGATGCCGCAATCGTACATTTCCGGTCAAATGCTCCGCCCATAGGCTATAGAAGAATTTGAATGTTCGTTGACTAGTAATAATAATTTATAAATATAATTATTACTAGTGTCATACAACATTAGAATTCTTCTATAGCTTGTAGGCGGAACATTGGACCAGAAATGTATGATTGCGGCGTCGTACAGCTTAGCTGCTCCGTTGAATCTTCTTAGAACATTCGACAGACACCATAAGCCTTCAATGACAGATTCAACCTTAATTTATTCAGATTTTCGGACTAATGCATTTTTTAACGAAACAAAATAAATAAAAACAAGTTTCGGGAGTAACTAAATAAATTTATTTTTCGGACGAAAACGAAAATCCGAAACAAAATATTTCAGTGTGCACATGTCTACCTGCTAGGCCTAGAAGAAGGAGCGCATGCTCTGCAAACGCATCGCCTTTCTCTGCATCGCGTCCTAGAGGTGACATCATCACCGTATTCCCGTGCATTTCAGGACTCCAGGAAGCATCGGACACCACCGGTGCGATCCTCTCGAGTGCCACACCACGGAAGCCATCCTGATGGTCAGCCCCTTGGACGCTATTGCACTATTGTGCTAAATTCCCTTGATGTTTTTAACTCTGTGAGTACCAGTATCTATACTTGCAATAAATCACCATACATACTACTCATAGATTGGTGCTTGTTCTTTCTCCCCAGTTCTTTAAAAGCGTCAAGCCCCATACACACTATCAGTTTTCTTGCAGGTTTTTCTCTTCAGGTTTACCAAAACCATGTAGTGCAAGGGCCTGCCTGATTGCATACGAATTGAAACTCTTAAGGTTTGACCTCATATTAGATGGTTTTGGTAAACCTGAAGAGAAAAACCTGCAAGAAAACTGATAGTGTGTATGGGGCTTCAGCCTTTGCCTCTATAGGGACAAGTAAGATGTGGACAGTTTATGGACCCATGAGGGGGATCACTAAGGCATGTTTTTAATCAAGTCTTTTTTGTGAGTATATTAATTATCTTTGTATATCAATAAAGCTTTTGTTTGGTGATAATGCGCTAGAACTATGCACCTTCTGTTTGTTTCATTATTATGTCTAACATTTCTGAGTGTAAAAAAAATTATGTTTCTTTTATATTGTATGATTAATTGTGTGTTAGGGTTGTTTATTTTTTCTTTAAAACGAAAAAAGCCTAAACATCATAGATTTATTTGTATTTATTGGGCATAACCTTGATGTTACTAATGTGCTAATGAACTGATAAAATAAAGGAATTATAAACTCTCTTACTGCAATTTGTATTTTTTACCTGCGTAAGATGCATTATTTATATAGTTTCATGGTGCCATTTGCTGGCCTTTTTATAATAGAGAAAAACTTCAGACATCTGTTTCAAAGTTTCTGTCTGAGTTCAAACATAGCACAGGTTAATGTAAAACCTCTGTCTGTAGTATAAGAACTGACACTTCCTGTAAAGAAACTACATATGCCACAATCCCTGGGTTTTTCAGTCTAGCACTGGTTGCAGATAAAAAGCTAAATAATAATTAGATCTAACACAGATACAAACAGGGGGAGCAATTAACAGACAAATCAGCATTCTAGATGAGGTGTTTTCATCACAGTGGTACTCACACTTTTATGTTGCCACACAGAGGTAATGGCAAGCAAAAGAAGTTGCCTGTCCCTTTAGTGAATAGGGACAAGCTAGGTGAATGAATACATGGACATAAGAGAATTGATTAGCCGTAACACAACAAACTGTTGAGGCTATTATTACATGATAAGGCACACAGACAACACAGGGAATATAAGTACACTAATAATTAGTTATGACAACAAAACATTTGAAAGTATACAATGTTTTTAACATATATTTTTATATGAAGTATCCTTAATTTTTTTTTTGCCAAAACACCACTGTTAGAGCTCTTGGATGAACAGATTTGTATTAATTTAATACTTCATAAAAGTGAGCATTGGGAAGACATATGGGTGTATCCCTTACTTTAAGTGTTGCTGAACCCAGGACGCTGCATTCACTATTTCTGGTCTCCCACAGTACATAGAACATGGAAATGCAATTATTTTAGTAAATATAAACTGCTAAATACCTTTTCTCATTATCAGTACATCGCAGTCTTGTGACTTCTATCAGTGTCCGAGCACTGGTTAAAGATTGTAGGATGAGTTTCTCTTCTATTCTCCTCTGAGTGTCCTATGAGGCGGCATGACCCCTGACCCTCTGTCTGGACAGTGCTGATTGGCCAGGGGCTGATCACATGCACCCTCCAAAAAAAAAAATCTCTAGCAATACACTCCAAACTGAGCATGTGCAGAGTGCCCCCAAGACTCTGTACTATCAGCAGATAGATTGGGGACAGAAGGGAAGGATCAGAGAAGACAGGATAAAACAGCCTTTTTACACAATGAGCAGGATTAACCCCTTAGGTTCCACAGTGAGTATAACAAGCATGCTTTACTGCATATACAGACTGATTTTACTGTTGTGGGGTTAGAAACCCTTTCAGTTGGTTACCTTTAGAGACTAGCTAATTCAATTTAAAATTCTTCCTAGAGTTTACCTGATGCCACAACGCATACACACAATTTATCGTGGGGTCCCTGCTCAATGCTGGAGATTTGTGAGTGACCAAGCTGACTTCCTACAAATGTTTTGGGTGTGCCCAAGCATCCATTCATTTTGGTCTGAGGTTACTAAATGTATATACTATCTAACTATGGTATCTATTTTGATGACAGTTGATGTATGCATACTGAGTTTGGTTCACTTGTTGGCATTTGCTCGAGCTACCAGGATGTTTCTTGGGTTAATGTTAGAAAGAAAGTGTTAAAGTTGAAGTCCCATCAAGCTCCCAAGCTATATTTTTGGAAGGCCCTGATCAATTCTGTAGATCCGCTTTATAAGGTAACTTACCTCTCTCGACGTTGCCCCAAAAAGTTTAATAAAGTTTCAGACCTGTTGGTCAACTCAGACGCCATAATTGGGGCCTCCACTGACTCACCAGCTCCTTAATTAGTGGCACTGCACCTTGAGTATTCTAGTGGGGAAAGGTAACATTTGTTTTTTATGTCCCTTGGTTTCTACTCTACTCATCGCTGCCAGAGGAAAGCACTTTTATACCTTACTGTAGAAGGAGGTATTTTTGATTACGCCTGGACATACAGTATGGAGCTGTTGTCAATTTTGTCTCTCCTGTAGGTCTCCTTTCATCTTGTGCAGCTGAGTATTTGTAGATGGTAAAATACATAATTGAGTAAAGTTGTACCTGTGTGCTCTGTTTTGTTCATTGAGCTGGGGATTGCCCCAAGGCTTTGTTTTGTAACTACTTGAAACTTTTAAACTCTAAAGCCGTGTACACACGATCGGTTTCACTGATGAAAACAGTCCGATGGACTGTTCTCATCGGACGAACCGATCGTGTATGGGCCCCATCGGTCTTTTTCCCATCGGTGTGAAAAAATAGAACATGTTTTAAATTTATCCGATGGGAAAAAAAATGATAGTAAAATCCGATTGTCTGTGTGGAACTCCATCTGACAAAAAACCCATGCATGCTCAGAATCAAGTCGACACATGCTCAGAAGCATTGAACTTAATTTTTCTCGGCTCGTCTGAGTATTTTACGTCACAGCGTTTGGGACGGTCGGATTTTTGACTGATGGTGTGTAGGCAAAACTGATGGAAGTCAGCTTCATCGGATTTCCAATGGAAAAATCCATCGGATTAGAATCCATAGGAAATACGATCGTGTGTACAGGGCTTTAATAAAAAAAAATATGTAAGACATAAAACATACCACAGCTTCCTATCCCATGATTTTTTAGAAACATATACAAACACAAAGCTTGCATTAATATACAAAATTATCAGTCTAGCAAGTTTGATAGCAAGAAATTATTTTTGGAGATGAAAAACACAATCTATTATTAGCCAATGCCAGAAAGTAAAACACTTTTTTTCAAACTTTGAAACTAACTTAACGCTTTAAAAAAGAGAACTGTCTGCCTCTGCTAGTTACAGAAAAAAATGATAAGCTGAGGTAAACAAAACCTATTAAAGATATTAAGGGTGCAATATGTGTGGAAGTAATGCTTAATAAAAAAAAAACATTGTATTTAGATATAAGTTGACATAAATATTTTTAATACCACATTTTTTGATTGTATAAGTAACTACTGACTTAAATATAATATTTATACGTGAATACTGAACAGAGAAAAAAAGTGGTTACCTAATTTGCAAATATATTTCATGAATGTAGACTGCCATTTAGAATTTAGTTTAGAAATTTCATTGTATACATTGCCTTATTTAAATTGCTAACTTGATGAAAACCTCACATATTTTAGTATTTTTCTCTCTAGAAAATTTTTACACAGAAGTTACTTTGGTTATATAAAGAAGCATAACTTGTGTCTTCCTGCAGTGCTGATGCATTGGCTGAGATCTTGTGTGCTTATTCTATTACTGTTCTTGGGCCAGGCTGGTCTCCAAGGAAGGCTGTGAACTTAATAGCCAATTCAGTATGTAGCAGTTACCAATTATAGACTTTTTCGAGATATACTCTCTCAAGACTAGTAACAGAATTAGTTGTCCAGATCTCATCCAACAGGACAACTGGACAACTGGACAACTAGCTGGCACCTCAAGAAAATTCTAAAGCATAAAGCTACAGCTGAAAGTAATAACATTTAAATGCCTTTAGTGAGTTATTTGCAATAAACATCTGCAGGTTTGTAAAGGTGTTAGACACCAGAGAGCTGTTAAATTTTGTTGTTTTCCCACAGCAGAAAGGTAAAGTCTTATTTAACAAAGTATTTATTAATTTCATGTTTTTAAATAAGAATTGTACTATTCTTAAAGCTGAGCTTCGGGCAAACAGATAAATACACAGTTGAAATAAAATTAGAGGAGCTACCAACCAAATGATTTGTATTTCTCTTTACCCATTTCTAAAATGTACACAGTTCTGCCTCACAACAGAGTCTTCTCTACCAGTGGGGGGGTAATTGATCTTTCTCTGCAGTTTTGCTTTCACTTCAAGATCTGCTACCTAACCCCACCCTGTGATTGAACAGTGAAAGGTTAGGCGGAAAATTAACGATCTTATCTCTCTATCTCTCTTCTCTTTCCTCTTATCATGCTTCTTGCACATCAGCACTCCTAATTGGCTCCTTGTGCTGCTTGTCCTGCTCCTGTCTGAGCTCAGAGTACATAGTGATTGTACAGTAGACTGTGAGATGCTGATACTAAGTTGAATTCAGGCACAGGCTCTGATTGCAATTAAAAGCAACACATTTAATCACTTATGACTTCTGGCACTGAACAGTGCAGCAGGATAGCAAAAGAAAGGCATGTATATGCCGTTGAGGAATGCAAGATTAAAGACAATTTGTTGCTTTGCCCACAATAGACAAAAATCAGGTTTGTTTTAAAATGGAGCTCCAAGCAAACAACTAAATGCACAGGTGCTATTCGCACATTTTGCTACATTACCCATCAAACCGAGAGCATCTATTCTTTGTTCAGCATTGCATCTACCTGTGTCACTTTCTTGCTCATTGTCCAGCGAATCAACAGTGTAAGGAAACAAATTCATTGTCCAATGATCAGGCTAGAGAAGGAGAGGCTACAAAGCTGTAGAGGGCTGCCTTGCCTTGTAGAGCAGGGATCTTCAAACTATGGCCCTCCAGCTGTTGCGGAACTACACGTCCCATGAGGCATTGTAAAACTCTGACATTAACAGACATGACTAGGAATGATGGGAATTGTAGTTCCTGAACAACTGGAGGGCCATAGTTTGAAGACCCCTGATGTAGAGTATCAAAAATGGTTTAATCACACTCTTTAATATCTAACCTGATTTACTGTGCAAGCCATGACAGTTTTTAAATACATTACAATCTAAAAAGTTATAAACTCTAAGTTTCAAGCAAGTGAGATACTGTAAACACTTACAAATATCTCAAATATATACTGTAAATAGCGTTTTGTATATGTAAATGTTGGTCAAAAAATCACGCGCACCCTGACTATTTGTACCACCACTGCGCACAAGTGAAAATATATGTATATAAACCTAAAGCTGCTATTTGAATTGAAAAAGTGATCTAAAAAGTATTTTTAACTAAAAAAATAGTAGCGCTATAACCATATTCAATAAATATGTACAAATATAACCAATTGAATGAATAATGAATACACCACGTGATAGGGCACAAAATAACTCAATCACTGTAAACAATGTTCATAACGTTCATTGGTGACCATCAGAATAATTTGTGAGAAAAACTCCAAAAGAAGGAAAAGAACAAGTCCAAAAGAAAAAGTTGTGCGTTTTCAAGTGTTTAAACTCAAATAGTAGAACAGTCCTCTAATTAACTTGAATCAAATTCTTCCACCACACCACTGTGATTGTGACTCCTCTCCCAAAAGACTTGCACTCACCAGATAAAATAGCCTAGCACTCTCATGCTCAGGCAATAAGGCTTAAATGCACCAAGGTGACTTCAGCGTTTCCAACGGTGCTCAATCAATATGGCCGTCTGTGAAGCAGCTACAGGTTTAGGTTAGCGAATGGGCGAGTGGAGGGTGAGACTATCGGTTTATATTTTGGGTCCGCCGTGACCGTGATACACCTTAGTACACCGCTGCAAGCTTTTCTGCTGTGAGAAGTTTTCATCGTTGAAGTTTTATTTGTGAAGTGCCTTGATGTATTTGGAGTGATGTGAGTGCAATAGTTGAAGGTTACGTGTGCCTTTTTAATAAATGATTCACTGACAATATTTCACTATTGGAAGCACTTTTTATTTTTACATTTACATATGGAATTTCCCTGTATTGATTGAGCCCCGTTGGAAACGCTGAAGTCACCTTGGTTGGTGCATCTGGTGAGTGCAAGTCTTATGGGAGAGGAGTCACAATCACAGCGGTGTGGTGGAAGAATTTGATTCAAGTTAATTAGAGGACTGTTCTACTATTTGAGTTTAAACACTTGAAACGCACAACTTTTTCCTTTGGACTTGTTATTTTCCTTCTTTTGGAGTTTTTCTCACAAATTATTCTGATGGTCACCAATGAACGTTATGAACATTGTTTACAGTGATTGAGTTATTTTGTGCACTATCACGTGGTGTATTCATTATATATTTGATTGGTTATATTTGTAAATATTTATTGAATATGGTTATAGCGCTACTATTTTTTTAGTTAAAAATACTTTTTAGAGCGTTTTGTATATAATAGAAAATAAAAATGAAAATGTAACTGCATTACCTTTATTATTATCACATTTTTCTCTAATAATAAATCTTTTAATAAACAGGACAATGTGGTATTTACAATAGATTTTCTCAGCATCAAAAGATAATGACTTCATGACTTTTATATCTTAAAAGCAAATTGTGTTTCCGTTTAAAAATTAAGAGAACTTTAAAAAAGTAACCCAAGCAAACTTTAACATTATATAGTAATAACAAATACTATTTTTTTAACAAAAAGATAAACAGACCGTGTTGCCTTACTCAGGGAAAAGTGACAGGGTCTGTGGAAAAGCCTCCCCCCAACCACCCTTAACTGAGCTCTTCAGTGCTTCCCTACTAGTTCTTCATTCATCCAGCTGACATCAAAGTACCTGAAGTTGGTGCCTAATGAGTATGGGGACATCACTTCCCTATAATGTGACCGTGTTAATTTCAGGAGGTTACATGCTATCTGGAAGCACTGGGCATTTTGCAACCACAAAAAAAAGGAGCTGTGTGGGAGTGCTCGAGGGGTAAGTAAATGATCAGAGGTAGGTTTTGCACAGACACTTTCACTTTGTTCTAAATGAGCAAGGTCACAGTAGGGGAGATTTACTAAAATGGGAGAGTGAAAAATCTGATGCAGCATAGAAACCAATCGGCTTCCAGGTTTTATTGTCACAGCTTAATTGAACAAGCTGAAGTTAAGTAGCTGCTACCATGCAGGGCTGCACCATAGTGCTCCAGTTTTTGTAAATCTCTCCCCAAGCCTCTTTAAAAACCCTATAAGCAAATTTTTTTAGACAGCACATTAAATAAAAATGAAGCACAACTATATCTGTACATGATCTGAGCTGAAATTACACTTTGAATAAACTAGTCTATAAAATAATGTAATGTTTTTATAATGAAACTTTAACCACTTGACCACCAAAAGGTTTTACCCCCTTCATGACCAGACCATTTTTTGTCATTCAGCACTGTGCTACTTTATCTGGCATCCTCGGTTCCTTTTTTCTCATAAATAGAGCTTTATTTTGGTGGTATTTGATCATCACTGGGTTTTTTGGTTTTTATTATGTAAACAAAAAAGCCCATAAATTTGAAAAAAAAAAAAAAAAAATCTACTTTCTGATAAAATTTACACAGCTTTTAAGCAGCTTTTTTTGAAAGTAGACACCCCAAGGTATTTGCAGAGAGACATGTTGAGTCCATGAAAGATTTTGTTTTTATGCCACATGTTTTTGGAAAACGCCAAAACAAAATATATTTTTTTTACACAAAGTTAGATATTTAATTAGATTTTAATTAGATATTTCTGACACAAATCATGGGTATACATGGCATTACACCCTAAAACACATTCTGCTACTTCTCCTGAGTATGGGAATACCACATGTGTGAGACTTTTTGGCAACCTAGCCATGTACAGCGCCTTCTGGATACAAAAGGGCTGTGATGATTGCTTCCTGAGATTTTAGGAAAGATCTGGTTCTTCCAGTTTCTCTGTGAATTACAAAAGCATTATATAGACCCAATTTAAATAAATATATAGACTTTTTTGTGCCAGTGTCCAGCTTTTTACGCAGCTGAAAATGGCTTTATCATTTGGTCATTGAATTCTATGACTCCTTTAAAAAAAAATATATTCGTGGACACTGAGAGGCTTTTCAATGACACCAGATGCAGTGTTAATTTGGACTGTTGTGTCTGCATGAATGAAAGACAGGATAAATACATCCCGTTTATCCTTCCACTTTACTACAAGTAGCTCTTCATTGCACAATCAGGCTTTCTCCCCCTTTCTAACTGTGGTGTTAACAAGTTATTGGGAGAATCCCCTGTAATTAGGTTGCATGTCTAAAAAGTGTCACGCTTGACTAAAAGTTGTCCACATAAAAATGGTACCCCTTACGGGACAAGGTGAATAAAAAGTCCCACACGATCTTGCCACTCCCCATGTAATCTGGGTATCCAGGGGGCTTCACTTAACTGTCTTTTATCTCACAAATTCTAAAGCAGTATAGCCTTTGGCCCTTTCATGGAACTTATACATTTGACTCCATATCTAGAATGCTTCCTGAGGAGAAATTGCTTAATTGCAAGCCAGTAAAATATATAAGGGACTCATCTATGCAGATGTTTTGTTGGGGCATATACATATTTGCATATTCTTGGAACAGGTGATTTATGAGGAGTCAAATTTTATGAAGCCGATCATAGTTAGGGTCACCCCAAGGATTACAGAGGATATTGCCACTGAAATGCATAAATATTCAGCTGGCCATTGCAGCAGAGAAAATAATGAATTGGATTTGTGGAGCAATATGGCCACAATTTTTTTTTTTGTAATAACCATGTTAAGGGTTAGGCCCCAAAAAGTTTTAAACTCAGAAACTGTCATAGGTTTTCACTTGAATGGCTTGGCAAGGTATGAATTTGGTTTGGCAGCGATGCACTGTTGAGCATAAACATTACTTTGGTCCAAAATCAGATTATGGAGGTCTTTGGTGAAAAACAGCTAAAAAAGTCAAGGGGCATTGTTAAGTTGGCTGTTTCCACCTGAACCTCAGGCTAGGCCGTGAATGCAGAGATAATGGGTACTGCTGAATCTGGGGGTAGCCAGTTAGGGTTTGCAAGCACCTCTGGAAGGCTACTATGAACTCTATAGGCCTGTATTCAAATTCTTAGTATCTGCAGTTGCATTACGCTACTAGCCACCTCACCAGCTTGTAGTGAACTGCTGGTGCTTGTCACTTCACTATGAAATACTGTAATACTGGTGTATAAAAGGCCAGGATGTACTACACTGCTGGTGCTCCCCAGATCACCAAAAAGTAGTGCATGTCTAGCATTTGCGTCCTGCTGGATTTAAGCATAATTATGCATTTCTAGAACTCCAGCAACATGGATTTGGCTACACCTGGTTTTAGCAGGGACATCTTCACAGGGTGTCAGGGTATTTCTGCTTTCTACAGGTTCATATTCTGAGCCTGATTCTGACAGTGGTGCCTCCCCTTCACTCTCATCTGTCATGCACAGAATCCTATATGCCTCCTCACTAGTGTATCTTTCTTTGGACATATTGGGAACTAACTTTACAGGTACCTAGTGGCGACTATGGGAAAAAGAGCTCCTGGCTAGCATTTAGAGACTGCATGCTAGGAATAAGATTAACTGCTAGTGCTAGCAGAGATCAGGCCTGACACTGCACTTGTTTTAGGGGAGGGTCTAAACGCAAGTTCTGGCAGAGATTGGAGCTGATCCTCCTAATGCTGCATTTTTGTGGACACTATACTATTGGGGACACTAGTATAGTTCTGATCGTGATCAAGATACTAGTAATGGCTTATATACATATATACACACTTATAGTGGGACTGTGATAGTGTGGCGGGCTATCTGGTGCTAACTGACACTGGCTAGGAGCGACACTAACTGACTAACTGACACTGACATCGCTAGTGACACTAATACAGTGATCAGTGATAATACTGTACACTGAAACTGTCTATGTGACAGGGCAATAAGGGGTTTACTGTGGAGGGCAATCAAGGGGCTAAATGTGCCTAACAAGTGTATGCAAGTGTATATGTGCTGCTTGTACTCACACAAAATCTGGCTTTTTTCTCACCCTAAACAAAAAGAGCTCAGGGAGGAAGAAACTGGGCAGATCCTGAGTGCATGGGCGTCCGCTCACTAGGGCAAGGGGGGTCAATTGCCCGCCCCTGGAATCGTAAAGCCCTGTACACATGATCGGATATCCTATGGATTCTAATCCGATGTTTTTTTCCATCGGAAATCCGATAAAACTGTCTTCCGTCAGTCTTGCCCACACACCATCAGTCAAAAAACCGACCGTTTCAAACGCGGTGACGTAAAACACTCCGATGAGCCGAGAAAAATGAAGTTCAATGCTTCTGAGCATGCGTGGGTTTTTTATCCGTGTTCCCCACAGACGATAGTAATTTGCTATCGGTTTTTTAACCATCGGATGAATTTAAAACGTTCTATTTTTAAACACCGATGGAAAAAAGACCGATGGGGCCCATACACGATCAGTTTGTCCGATGAAAACAGTCCATCGGACTGTTTTCATCAGTAAAACCTATCGTGTGTACACGGCTTTAGAGACTACGTGTTGAAGTCAGAGTGAAGAAGACACTTGCCCCCTGTGTTGTAATGGCCGCTGTGGCCGCCAGGCTCCGTGGCAGCCGTGGACTTTTTTTTCTAAGTCTGCTGCTGGCCTGGGGGCTGGGGCTGCTCAGCTCTGTCTTTTCCGACTACACATCTGATCCGTCCCTCCCTCCTCACCCCCGGCCCGAGAATCGGATTGGCTCTGCCGACTGCCACTCGGGCCTCTGCTTAACATCACCTGTTCCGTGATTGGCTGCTGCCTCAGCCTGCCTCTGCCTGTGTAAATGAACTTGTGCCTATGCCGATCCAGCCGGCGCAGCGCCAGCTCCTCCCACAGGTCATGTGAGTGGCGTGCAGTGGCCTTGACAAGAGAGAATACACTGCCTGGCCAGTGCCTGCCCTGGGGAACTACAGGTAAGGACTGTTCTGCAATTGACCTTATGCAGTGTCAAAGAGATATACTGGGAAGCCGGCCTGTTTCCTTCCTCCTCTCTGTTTCTTGCACCAGTTTACAACTAGTTAAATTTCCTTTATTTGTTTAAAATGCAGCAATAGCCCCCCCCCCCGCTCAAAAAAAATGTAATGAATAAAAGTAAATACATTGTTAATTCAGGGTTTTAGAAATGTGTGACTTAGGGCCCTTTCACACGGGCGGATCCTGT
Source organism: Rana muscosa (assembly GCA_029206835.1). Lineage (NCBI taxonomy): Eukaryota > Metazoa > Chordata > Amphibia > Anura > Ranidae > Rana > Rana muscosa. The sequence continues at coordinate 423,833,764 of CM055116.1, forward strand.
GATGATCCGCCCCGTTAACATCCGCTTGCTCAGCGGGGATCGCTCCATTGATCCCCGCTGAGCCAGCGGATGACTAGTCCGTCTCTGCACACTGTGCAGAAACGGACCGGTCAGATCTCCGCTTTCCTCCAAAGAAAATGATAAACGGACCATAGCGGAGACTGATGTCATCTGATGTTCATCCGCTATCCCATAGGGATATATGTATGTCCGATTTTCATCCCATGTAAAAGGGCCTTAAGTGTTTTTATACCATATATATATATAAAAAAAAAAAAATACTCAACTTAACAAAAAGGTTCATTAGGGTCAAGAATGTAATCATTAGTGGCTTACAGGTGTATATATAAAGAAAAAACACTTACATTTCCCATACAGGCTAACAAGTTTCATGCACAGGGCACCATGATAAATTGGGCACAATTATTTTACCTACTTTTTTTTTTTTAAAAGCAGGCCTGATTTTTTACCAGCCCCCCCCCCCCCCCCCCAATGCAAATATGACTAAGCCCCTCCATGACATTGTCAAAAAGGGACCGAGCATGGATGACCTTAAAATGATGCCCCCCTCTGGAAAAATTTCAGCGGACGCCCATGCCTGAGTGTCCTGTTTACAACAACACTCTGATCTGTGCGGTGATTGGCCACAGCCGGTCAGCTGCTGTACAGCCAAAGTGATTGTTTGTAACCTGCTGACACACTTGTGCTGTGTCTAACTACAACACAGTTCAGCAGAGGGCTTGCTCACGTGCGCTGCTAAACCAGGTAGTACACCGCGGCATACAAGTACATTGCAGTGCCTGGCTGTGCCACCTGCTAGCAGTAAGTGTATTGTTAGCTGGTTGCAAGTGGTTAAGATATAAATGGGCCCAAAGCAAACATCTGGCGGTCTCCTCCATATTTATAAAATAGCAGTGAGATATCAGCATACATATTTAGCAAATCTTTTCACATAAAAAGACACAATTTGAGTTTGCAACATTTGTGTCAGTTAGGTATAAAGAATTTCAGCTTTGATAGGACAATGCTATCCTAACTAGTCTAAAAACTGTCTTTTCTTAACATTGTAAAGTGTTGACCTCAACAATTTTGGATTGGCAACATCACAGTGTAAATATGTTTTTGCTCTTTTATTAAAAGTAAAATGACTCTGGGTGCAAAAAATATCCGAACTATATAACAATTGTAGACAGTCACAGTGAACAGGCAAAGTGTTGATAAAAATAACATGGGGGTGGGCACTGCCCTGGGGAAGAAGTGATTTATAAAAGCACTGATGTTTACAAAGGATTTTTTTTTTAAATTGTCAGCAAATTACATTACCTTTTTGGCTTCACTGAAGCCTAGAACACACTGGCTGAATGTTAGGCGACATCAGCCAGTTCAATAGAAACTGGCTGACATTTGGGCCGTGTGTACTGCAGCCAGTCTGACAGAAACTGGACTTTCGGCTGCCTTCTGTCGATGGGGCATGACCAAGAAAGGTCTGCCGATCGGTTCAATGAGAGCGCTGACCGGAGTGTTCTGGCGGGGGGGCTGTCCCCCTGTCAGAACACGATAGCACAGCAGGGGACATTGAATTGTTAGTGCAGTAGCTTCTCCTGAGCTGTCAGTTGAACAGAAAAAAAAATACTAGTGTGTACTAGGCTTAACACATAAACCCCTCTAGGTCCTCCAAAAGATTGCAATGAAATTTCATTTTTCAACAATTTGGGCTAAGGCCCAATTTTTCAGCCCCTGTTTAACAGGGGCGTGTAATTACAATTTTTGATGCAATACTTTGCAGCATGGCTCATTCCTGCGCTCCAACTAGAGTATCTGTGAGGGGTTGCAGTGTTGTGGCACCAGCACCAGTGCCTAAGGCCCAATTTTTCAGCCCCTGTTTAACAGGGGCATGTAATTGCAATTTTTGATGCAATATTTGCAGTAGAGCTCATTCCTGCGCTCCAACTAGAGTATCTGTGAGGTGTTGCAGTGCTGTGGCACCAGTGCCTAAGGCCCAATTTTTCTGTGTTGTGGCAACACCACCACCACCAAAGGCCCAATTTTTCTGCCCTTGCTCAACAGGTGCATGTAATTACAATTCTTGATCTAATATTTCACAGCAGGGCCCATTCCTGCACCCACCAAGAGTAACTGTGAGGGCTTACAGTGTTGTGGCAACACCACCACCACCACCACCAAAGACTCAATTTTTCTACCACTGTTCAACAATGGCATGTAATTACAATTCTTGATAAAATAGTTCACAGCAGGGCCCGTTCCAGCGCCCACCAAGAGTAACTGTGAGGGCAACACCAACACCTAAGGGCCAAATTTCTGCAGAGTATATACGGAAGGCCCCTACTTTCAAACATCCAACTTACAAGCGACTCCTACTTGCAAACGGAAGGAGACAACAGGAAGTGAGAGGAAATCTACCCCAGGAAGGGAAATTCTCTACTGTAAGAGTTAATCTGGGAAAAAGCTGCCTCCTCTCCACTGATGCTTTATCACAAATCCTTGTTTCACTAAAAAAAAAAAAATTCTCAAAACAAATTGTCAATCGGACAGAAAGTGAGGTGAAAGAGTTGCACAAACAGCAAAACAAATGTTACAGGGGTGATAACCCTTCCCTATGTTTTCCAAAAAGCTTAAAAATTGTTTTTTTGGCTGGAGCTACACTTTAAAAATGTACCAGTTCAAAATTACAAACAGATTCTACTTAAGAACAAACCTACAGTCCCTGTCTTTTTTGCACCGCCTGTATACTGCTGTTCAGAGTATATAGGGCATGGGGGCCCCACGCCTTTCCTTTTTTTAATTTGTGTGCGGGGTTCCCCTTAATATCCATACCAGACCCAAAGGGGCTGGTAATGGGCTGGGGGGGGGGTACCCTTGCCATTTTTCTCAATGATTTTCATCCGTATTGCCGGGACCAGACATTACATTAAAGCCGCAAGCAGTTTTAAATTATTATTTTTTCCTTAAAAAATGTCATTTTGTGCAGGGATATTTCTAAACACGGGAAACACGTGTCACTTCACATGCATACTATAGACACCCCCCAGGTACGATATTTAAAGGAATATTTCACTTTTTTTTTCACTTTAAGCATCAATAAAATCACTGCTCCCGAAAAAAATGCAGTTTTTAAAAGTTTTTTTGCAATTGATACATGTACCCTGGGGCAGGACCCGGGTCCCCAAATCCTTTTTAGGACAATAACTTGCATATTAGCCTTTATAATTAGCACTTTTGATTTCGAACGTTCGAGTCCCATAGACTTTAACAGGGTTCTAAAGTTTGTGAAAACTTTCGGTCCGTTCGTAGGTTCTGGTGCGAACCGAACCGGGGGGGGGGGGTGTTCGGCTCATCCCTACTGTGGATTTACATTATAAGGCTGGCAGTATGCCACAATTTTGGTGCAATAAAAATATTAGGAAAAGAGTTGATGTGCTGCAGTACCAACACACTTTTGTGATATGTCTTCAGTACAGCACACTGAAATACCCATGGATGCATGTTAATGCACCTATGCACCACAACAGCCTTGAGTGAAGTAAATAGGCCAAGAAGATACATTTCTCTGCAATGCCTGTAGCTAAAGAGAAGTTCTTCAGAATACATTAATACTTTAGTGTACATAGTCTAGATATAGGTACACTTTAAGTGTTAAAACATGGAGATGTGTGGCTAAACTAGTACATATTTAAAAAGAAGAGGGAAATGAAACCTAAAAAGATTTAAAAAGAAACAAAACATCATCTCTAGTCACTGACTCATTATCCTTTCAATCTGTAACTAATTTGAGCTGCTTAACTTAATTTAGCCTAAATAATAGCTTTGATAATGATTTCAGCAGCATCACGTGAGCTGCATTCACTTTCAGTCTTTGAATTATTTGATCAAAATTATGTGTGTGCAATGCTTTTTTTACACTATGCTTGATCAGTGCCAACAACGCATTAATGTTAGTTTTTGGGGGTAATATTTAAATGCATTTTATTTATAAATGAATAAAAAGATTGCCATGTAAGTTGTAAAAATAAAAATGACAAGCTTCAAATCATATTAGAATGTAAACACATGGTTCTTTTTACTATTGTATAATGTCTGTATGCAGAAGGTTTTAACCTGATGCCTTATGCATTACTTTTGTGAGTGGTCCTTTGCTATTTAATCTGGTGTCAGGTGTAGGAATGTTGGCCCTATGAGTAATCACTGATGTGCGAAACGTGTCAAGGATTCTTGCAGTGTTTATTGGTTTTGCCATTACTTTAAAGTGGAGTTCCACCCTAAAAAAAAAAAAGATTCACAAAAAACCTGCAAAAAAAAATAGAAAAAAATTATAGAAAAAAAAAAATATTTTTTTTACTCATCGGAAATACCGGTTGCTATGCGGAAGTCTCTAATCTGCCTCTTCCTTATCCGCGGCTGGTCTTCTTCCGCATCCCCCTCGCGTTGTCTTCTGGTGAATGGGGCGCGCTGCCTTCTGGGAACTGTGTGTATCCCAGAGAGCAAGCCGCCCATTCAGAAAACAATGCGAGACTCGCGCATGCGCAGTAGGAAACGGGCAGTGAAGCTTCACTGCCTGTTTCCCTTACTGAGGATGGCGGCGCCGGGAACTGCCAGGATCGAGGGATCGACCTTGGGGGGGACTGACATTGCGGGCAAGTAGGACAGGTAAGTGTCCTTATTAAAAGTCAGCAGCTACAGTGTTTGTAGCTGCTGACTTTTAAAAAAATAAATTGCGGGTGGAACCCCTCTTTAAATAACATGCTTGCTGGTTCTTGGACCAAGCTGTTACAGATTTTTTTTTTCACAATTTAAAGTTACATCTACAGTCAGGCAAAAGCTGAGGTTTAAAGCTGGTCCTGAGGAGGAAGTGCATTAACTTTTCCACACAGTAACAGATATCATTTTTGAATTATGTGTGATCCTGTAGTGTAGTATACATAAGATACCTATGGTTACAGGATCACCGGCTAATTATGTGCTTGTCTATATGGTTGACGTTTAAATGTCATACAGTAAAATTCTATTCAACAAAAACAGACCAATGGTATGCCTCAAAGTTCTATTTCCTTTTAGTATGGGTAATTCTTTAATAACATGTTGTTATTAACATTATTAATATTTTTCAATTACATAATTATAATATTAACATTAGTTCTCTGGAATCTATTTTATTAAAGCAGTATTGAACCCAAAAACAAAAATGTATTAACCACTTGCCGACCGCGCCATAGCCGAAAGATGGCTACAGCGCGGTCGAGTTATTCTGTGACGACGTCCTCCCAGAATCTTGCTCCCGCGCGCCCCCTGGGGCGCGCTCCTGGAAATATCCGTGACCGCCGGGTCCAGAAGACCCGGCGCATCACGTATCACGGTAGATGGCCGCTAATCGTGGCCGTTTACCACGTGATCGCTCCATCAAATGACAGAGCGATCACTTGTAAACAAACCGGCATCATGTGATGGCAGCAGCGCTGTGGGCTGGATGTGTAGTGCCCACAGCGCTGCTCTGTGACAACTGAAGTCACAGATCCATCCATCCCTGCTCAGCCATCCCTGCTCATACTCTGCAATACCCTTCCCAGACTCTGCAATACCCTCCTCATACTCTGCAATACTCTGCAATACCCTGCCCATACTCTGCAATACCCTGCCCATACTCTGCAATACCCTTTCCATACTCTGCAATACCCTGCCCATACTCTGCAATACCCTTCCCATACTCTGCAATACCCTGTCCATACTCTGCAATACCCTGTCCATACTCTGCAATACCCTGTCCATACTCTGCAATACTTTGCCCATACTCTGCAATACCCTGCTCATACTCTGCAATACTCTGCCCATACTCTGCAATACCCTGCCCATACTCTGCAATACCCTGCAATACCCTGCCCATACTCTGCAATACCCTGCTCATGCTCTGCAATACCCTGTCCATACTCTGAAATACTCTGCCCATACTCTGCAATACCCTGCTCATACTCTGCAATACCCTGCCCATACTCTGCAATACCCTGCAATACCCTTCCCATACTCTGCAATACCCTGCCCACACTCTGCAATACCCTGCCTATACTCTGCAATACCCTGCCCATACTCTGCAATACCCTGCCCATACTCTGCAATACCCTGCCCATACTCTGCAATACTCTGCCCATACTCTGCAATACCCTGCCTATACTCTGCAATACCCTGCCCATACTCTGCAATACCCTGCTCATACTCTGCCCATACTCTGCAATACCCTGCCCATACT